>HG992011.1:5000000-7500000 GCA_905220435.1 Amphipyra tragopoginis | reverse complement strand
AAAACGCATCTTTTCAAAGTTATAGGTCAACAAATCCTCTCTTACGAAGAGCTTTTAACTGTCCTTGCTCAAGTTGAGGCACTGGTTAACTCGCGTCCTCTCACAGCACTGAGTAGTGACCCTGCTGAACCATCCGCGTTAACTCCTGCGCATTTCTTGAACACAGCGCCATTGTCGTCACTTCCCGCTCCTGAAGCCGACTCTTCTAGCTTGCTTCAGAGGCATACTCTGTTAGATAAACTCGTGCAGTCGTTCTGGCAGCGCTGGCGTTCAGAATACCTTCACCAACTTCAGGCTAGATCTAAATGGAATAGTCCTACATCCCCTATACAGGAGGGTACGTTGGTAATTATCATAAATGATAATTCTCCGCCACTTTCATGGCCCTTAGCCATTGTTGAGAGATTACATACATCTAAAGACGGTACAACCCGCGTTGTTACCGTGAAAACCGCGAAGGGTAGCTACGTGCGCCCTGTTGTACGTCTCTGTCCGCTACCGACTCAGTGAGATCTAGCTTGAAGTTGGATCTCCTTCCTAGTTTAAGTTTAGTTATAATTGTCCCGCTAAAGTTAATATAGATTAAGTTTATAACGCTGTCTTAGCCTGTGGATAGGTTATGCGGTAGTATACCTAATATAGCTAAGTTCAATTTTCTCTTTTCCCTTTAAAGGCAACCCTTTAAGGCCGGGGGGAAATGGTAGCGCCATCTCTTTTTTGTCTTGACCAATTAACTTTATTCCATTCAATGATGCAAAGGTATCATTCAGAGTGAGCGATAACACCGCCCTCTAGTGCCCTTGCTTTCCCGCACGCCTAAGATACTGGTTGTGTCCACGCCGCGCGGCGCGCGGCCAGTAAAATACGAATCGTCCCGTGAAGAAGCCGCGTCGCTAACGTACCGCGCTCACGGACACGCATCGCGCGCGTGCCGCCTGTGCCGCGCCGAAAGTTACCGCTGATTCCTATTTGGATAGTGTAACCTCATAACTTTTGTGAAAACCACCCGCGGGTGTGATCGTGTGATTGTGAACAAGAACTCATGTGAACCGGGCTCTGTAACGTGAACACGACAGCGCCCAGTCTTCTTGACCAGCTCAACGCAAGAGAAGAAACAACCAGGTAAGGCGTGCTTCCCTTTCGTTCCAGTTCCGTAATCGCTCGTTCATCATCAGCTTTTGGTTTCTAGGCGATTACCCGCCATCCTTAATTACAGTCCACTTAAATCAAACTACATTCGCAAATCGCCGAGTATTTGGGAGTTTCGTACCCAGTAGTTAGTTATCTATCTAGTGACTGCATCAATGGTTTTATTTCTATTGTAATTATAGTGACTTGGCAATGAGCACAAATTAAAAGCTGCTTGTTTTGTGGAATTATGTGCGACTGTTATTGATGTAGTAGATTAGATTAGTTTTTATGCTGATGTGTGATTTATAAAATGCAGACATGATTTTGCGGCCAATTAGTAATTATGGTCACCATCAACTACGTACGCCAATACAAATTTAAGAAGACCTAAGTTTATTTGATAAGAACATCACAATTATTTAATTATACCTATGTTTAATGGACAAATCAAAAGAACTTAACTTATACTGTGATATTAAACTTTATGCGTGCGTTATGCGTTACTTTCACCTTCTCCAAATATGCCGTTTTACGCCAATTCAATATTTTTTGTACGTAAAAAAAGAACAAAGTTAACAATGCAGTCGAAATTCATACAAAATGTTCCCGCAAAATGGCAAATAGAAAATTGTTTTCTGTAATTAACTTTTTATTAGTGTTTTTATATTTTTTCCTTTATATGTGCCTAATAATCTATCTTGATGCCTTCAAGATTCTAAGTCTGCTAGAAGTATCTTACATTTTTGATGATCGGTCAGTCAGTGAGTCAGTGAGTGACGAAATGATATAACTTTGATCGACGATAACTCGTAAACTATAAGTTCAAATACCATGTAATTTAGAAGTTAAGCTAGTTATAATGATTACTCTTGGTTACCGAAAGTTCAAATTGCTAGCTTTGTCTACAGCGAAGATATAGGGGGGGGGGGGGGGGTGAAAGGGCCGCGAATGGCTTCGAGAAAAGGATGGTACGACCGTGCCTGCTTTGCTCGAGCCTTGGCAGGGGCACTGCGGTGCCCCCAGATTTACTAAAATGTATATTCCAAGTGTAACCTTGAACAAAATGTAAGACGGAATACATTATGTGCTTTCCACTTCGTATAAAATAATCGATATTACTTCAAAAAATTGTAATTCCGGCTAGAATTGAAATACTTATGAATATGTCACAGAAAATGTTTCATGAATATTAAACGCGATATTCGACATGATAGATACATATTTTTTTAAGTGGAGAATTCGAGGTCCTCTCCACCCTGAGAAAGGCGAAAGGTTACGTCGAACTCTTACGCGGCGTCTTACGTAGGCGGTTCAAAGCGACGCGAATTGCGAAGCGATCTGATGCGGTGACACGCGAATTCAATGCGATGCGGTGCCAAGCGGCGGTTTTTAACCGACTTCAAAAAGGAGGAGGTTCTCAATTCGGTTGTTTTTTTTTTTTTTTTTTTTTTTTTTTTTTTTTTATGTTTGTTACCTCATATCTCCGTCATTTATGAACCGATTTGAAAAATTCTTTCTTTGTTCGAAAGGGTATACTTCCCGATTGGTCCCATATAAATTATGTTACGATTAGACTATGAACTTCAGAGATATGGAACGGAACTCCTCATCGGATCAAAGCAAAATTCTCAAATTACTAATATTGCTTTGTTTATATTTGTTGTTGGGAACTGACTACTGGAAAAGAGGAGGGGGTGCATATCCCCCCCCCTCCCCCTTTGGAATGTTTTCATTATATCGTGTAAGGTATCATTTGAAAGGGCTTTTTATGCCCGACTACGTCAAAGCCAAAAAGAAGGGTTATGAAGAGGAGGGGGTTAAGTTTATGGCACTAAAACGTATTTAATAAAAAATAAACTTTAAAAAAAGTAAAAACCGACTTCAAAGAAAAACTAAAAGGAGTGAAATAATTACCATAATATAAAATTAACAGTTTCAGAAGTCGGTGCAACTCTACACTGAAACAAATAGAAGCCACCGACTTCTGAAACTGTTAATTTTATATTATGGTAATTATTTCACTCCTTTTAGTTTTTCTTTGAAGTCGGTTTTTACTTTTTTTAATGTCCTACGAGCTCGCGAACCGCCCGCCGCGTGCCGCCATCATTCAGTACCGCTGTACGGCACCGCATCCAGTTCGCGCGAAAATATCAAGCCAACCGATCGCGTTCACTTCACTTCGCGCCGCGCCAAACCGCACTCCACGTGTATTTGGTCACGTAGGCCACTTCAATGGGTATCGACTGATTGTTGTTTTCGCGTCGCGCCGCGCCGCTTCGCGTCGCTTCTAGATCGCTCACGTAGGATCCCGCGTTAACGGCCAAATCCACCACGTTGTTCCTATAGTAATAGGAATACTACCTTTGATTGGGGGTGCGGGATTCGCCCGTATATTTAACCTCCCCTTACCCCTCCCATGATAGGCCTCGAAACGCCTCTTAAAGGCGAACCTCGTCTCTACCTGTGATCTCCAAAGTCGGCCAAGCTATCTACTACAAGTACGAGCGCACAAAACGGTGCGCCAAACTCTGGGGCCTTCATCTGATCAGGCTACGGACTGCCCCAAGTGCGGAAGTCGTTGAGTGCACTCCGACGTTCGGTGCGCCTACTATAGGTGTGAAGCGAGGTGGTTGCCTCCTTCTTCACCACCCCTTTTGCGCCCCTTACCCCTATGTTTGTTTCATCAATAACATAATGAATAACGTTTTCATTAAGTAAAATGTCTATCAATTAGATATATGATAACATTAAAAAGACACATATTATATTCGTCATTCGAACCTTAGCAATTCAAATAAAATGGAGTGTATAAAAACAAAGAACAATTTTAAGATTACTCGCAGAAGAAGTTATCGTGTAGAAGTCTTATTAGACAACATAGTCGACAAAGATATACAGTCATTGCTTCTGCCTTTGAACTTATTGCAACATATTACGTTCTCTTCCAAATACCGCATCAGAGACAATTTTATAACTCCCAGTGGTCTCATTTCCAATTTAGTTTCATTGCTTGGCACATTAATATTTATTTTTACTTTCCTATTACGAATTTATATACTCTCCACAGACAGCTTTTCTCTCTACAAGACACGAAATATCAGTTTCGTTCCTATCACAATGTTCAGTCTCTTCATCTTAGTTTGCATCGGATTTATTATAAGTTACACTATGAGCGTTGTTCAAACGAATAACAGTATTTCATTCGTCCTTACCTTTCAAGACGTTCATAGATATCTTAATGATAAGATTAATTTTAAACGTTCTGTCACTTGGAATTGGATTTCCCTCCTCATGATCATGAGTTACTATGTCATTGTTGTCCCTTATTTTTGCGCCATGATAAACCTAAACAGCATTTCCACATTTTGTAGTTTACTTTTGATTTCTTTTGATATAAATCAGGTTTGTGCTATCAGATTAATTCAGTTTTTGAAAGACAAAGTGACTCTATGGAATATTCAAGCTCTACGTTCAGAAAAAGTCGAAGATGCTGATGGAAATGCTTATTGCAAAAGCATGTTTCAGGCTTACATAAATATATTGAAATGTTATGATATTTATAGAATATCGTTTCAGCCATCGGTATAGATCTTCATTACTGAGGTATTAACGTTTGCAAAAAGAAATGCAAGCACAACTTTTTCTTTTTTAGATACTTCATCAAATTTTACTATCTTTTACTAATTCCTTAATGTACGTGGAGCTTCTAATAGAATCACTGAAGTGGGCGAGCGTGAATAATATGAATATGCAGTTCGTAAGTGTTAAACTCAATTTTTGTTCGAAAATTATAGTTAACGGTAAGAAATTAAAACATTCTTTGACTATCAAATCACTGAAAGAACATAGTGTGAGTGAGATAAATAAAATACATTTAAAAATATACATAAAAGGTTACTTAAAACATATACGCAATGAATATGATTCCGTTATAGTTTGATACGCGAGATTTAATGACGGGATTTTTCAATCGACAATGTTATTAAAAAATGCTTATATCTTTTTAGAATGTTTTATCGGTTTGGGTTCAATCTATAGTTATTTGGGCGATGAAGAACTTTATGCTTCAGGTAATATTATGTCAGCAATGCGAGAAGTTCTACAAAGCAATGAATAGTGTTCAAGACACCTGCACCATTCTTTTGGGCTCGAATTGTACAGGTATTTATACTAAAAATATATTCTTATTCGGGTTCGATATGATAATGTGACAATAAATGATACCACGTGTTCTATTGTGTGTTCTAGTACCGTACACAAAAAATCAGTTACTTCCAAGCACATTTTTTTTCGCATGATTTCACTCATTCATGTAGATGAAGGGACGTTGATGTGGAAACTTATGTTAACTATATCTATCCTACACGTGTAAATAAAGTTAATTTTGGTTTAAACGGGTCATAGATTTACATAACTTCGCGTTGAGATCTTGATATTCGTAAAATTATTAAATCGTACGAAAATTCCTGTGACTAAACTATTGAATGTACATGATTGATTATTTGTGTCCGGTCTTAAAACCCATCATTGAATACGTGGTATCATTTATTGTCGTATTAACATATCCACCCCGTATAGCAAAACCATACCAAAACATTTAATAACAAAATAACGGTGAATGGTTGGGATACAAACTTATTTTAATCAATTCCGTTTCAGTTATACAAATTTAATTTACAGATGAAGAGAAAAAGCTATGTAAGAACATACAGCGCTTACATCGAGCGTCATTCAGCAAGATAAGTGCATGTGGAGTATTCTACGTAGATGCAAAATTACTTTTAAATGTAACTGGACTGTTCTTTGACTATACTATTCTACTGCTGCAGTTTACTTTTCTAGAATCTTGATACCATTGAATTCATGTTTAAAAAATTGGCATTTAATATTATAAAAATCTATCTAACATGTATCATTGTTTTGAAGCGTGTTGGCACAATCTAACATTATGGGGGATTTACACGGGTCGATTTTAGCCGGGCGGCAAGTCACCAGTCGCATCGCTTGTAAAAATCGAATCGACCCCATTTACACCGGTCGACAAAAATCGCATGCGACTTGTTCATTTCAAGCGGAACAACACAGCGCAAAACACACCTCATGCGGCGGGCGATCACCTGCAACTGACCATTTACTTTACACGGTCGATTTTAATCACCCGCCGCATGCGGCTTGTCGTCGCACGGCAAAAGTCGGATGGTATGGCACTTTAGTATTAACACATAAAAACAGACAAGTTGAGGACTTGGACATTTGTAAAAGGCTGTATAAAACGGATAGCTTTGAGGTATGTGGGGTAAAGGACATTGAGACAAACTCTTACATAGTCTGTTGCTATAGAACACCAGTAAATAAAAACTTTGACGAGTTTCTAGATAGATTAGAACAATTACTGCAATACTTTTTCAATAAAATATGCTTTATCTGCGGGGATTTTAATATTGACTTGTCAAAACAGGAAAATAAAAGAAGTTCGTTTACATCACTGTTGAAATGCTATAATTTTAGATATTTATTTGATTCAATTACATTTGTGCGAAATAACTCCGAATTGTGTATAGACAATACATTGACCAACACCACTGATAGAAATATTAGTAGTACAGACGTTGACCACAATCGATTAGCGGATGGACATGCAGCCCTCTTTTGTACAGCATATTTGGAAAAAGTTACTACTACACAATGCGTTAGTTTTAAATATCTAAAGAGAAGATTATATAACGAGAAAAATAATAATGCATTCAGACAGAAACTACTGGGGCTCGACTGGAATTTAGGTACAAACACGTTTATACGAAAAATTAAAGAACTACATTCTAGTACTTTTAAAAAAAGTAATATTAAAATCAACATAAAAAGAACTGGTCGATCTAAATGGCTATCGAAAGGAATAAAGATATCCAGCAAAATGAAGAGACTACTAAATTTTATAAATAAAGCTAAGTGTGACAAATCAATATTAGAATATCGTGAACAGTATTTTAGAATTTATAAAAAGGTGATTAGGAACGCAAAACAAAAGGAAGTAACTAATCAAATAAATAAAGCAGCTAACAGAACAGCTAGCAAAGAAATTTGGAAAATAGTCAATAAAACTCGAAAAAAAATTGATAATAATTTCGAAAATGATAATATAATACTGAAACACAATAATTTGTAACTCTATAGACATTGCTAACATTTTTGCGGAAAAGTTTGACAACAGTAAAGGCGTAAACAGTGGTAATCCAGAAGTGGCTAAGAAGCACTTAATTGAGAATACTGACAGAGTTGAGAAGTCTATGGCTTTTAATCCCGTCACGCCCACAGAGATTAATAAAATGGTAAAGGGTATGGATGGCAAAAAGTCTTTTGGACACGATGAAATACCCCTGAGCGTAATCAAAGATAATATAGATATACTGGCATACCCAATATCTGAAATAATAAATAATTGCGTCAATGAAGGCGTTTTTCCTGACCAATTTAAGTTAGCCAGAGTCCTACCACTATTTAAGAAAGGTGCTAAAACGGATCCAGGCAATTACAGGCCCATTTCATTGTTACCGGTACTCTCCAAACTTTTTGAAAAAGTAATCAAATTTAGGCTTGAAAGACATTTGAGTAGTTTAAAAATAATAAACCGTAATCAGTTTGGATACCAAAAAAGTAAAGGGACACTAGATGCAATAGACTCGTTAGTTAATAAAGCAGTAAATAAGCTGAACAATAAACTTAAAGTTGCTGGCTTATTCCTAGACTTAAGTTCTGCATTTGATACTGTAGAACATTGCATTCTAATGTATAAGTTGGAGCACTACGGTATAAGAGAAAATGTCTTAAAACTTTTTAATTCTTATTTGACCAATAGGAAACAGTACGTCGAAATTAAATCACTTCAGGAAGGTGTGGAAGAAATTCATAAATCAAAATTATTTACTGTAAGAAGAGGTGTTCCTCAGGGTTCGGTGTTGGGCCCCATTTTCTTCATAATATTTCTTAACGATCTAACTGAATACATTAAAAACATTCTACCGGATGCCGACTTGATAACATTTGCTGACGATACGAGTGCTGTAATAGCTGCTGACAATATGGAGACCTTAAAATGTCAACTAAATGTATTATTAGCTGCTTGTGAAAGCTGGTTTTCTATGAATAATCTTAAGTTAAATGTAAGTAAGACAAAATGTATGATATTTAGATCTACAGTTGGGAACAAAGCTTTAGTAAACGTAGAATCCTTGGGCAGCAGAATTGATATGGTAGAAAGTTTGAAATTTTTAGGGGTACAAATTGACTCTTTACTTAATTGGAAGCCAGAACTAAATTCAATTACGAGCACAATAAGTAGTGCGTGTTATGCTATCAGATCTCTGAGGGATTTTTTGTCTATTGTCCAATTTCGTACCATCTATTTTGCTCTAGTTGAATCTAAACTTAGATATAGCATTAAATTTTGGGGAAACAGCTATAAGTATAATGTTAAGGCAGCTTTTACTATACAAAAGCGAGCATTAAGAACCATGCTTCGTTTAAACCAGATAGAATCATGTAGAGACTATTTTGTTAAACTTAGAATTTTAACGGTACCATGTCTTTATATTTTGGTTCTCCTTACTCATTTAAACAAAAACCTAAACGAGTTTGAAACAGATGATGAAAGAAAAAATAGAGTAGATACTCGCAGAAAAGATCTTCCTACTATTCTGCAGGCAAAGCTTAATGTTGTCAAACACTCGTCACGCGTACAGTCTGTCAGTCTGTTTAACAAATTACCAGCTGAATTAAGGAATATTCAGAATGTGAACATATTTAAAAATAAACTCAGGGCTTTGTTAATCAATAAAGCTTATTATAGCATTGACGAATTTCGTAATGACAAAAATCTTAAAAATAGTACTTAAATAGATTACCCATTGTTCTTTGAAATGTTGCTTTTCATTCTTAATATTTTTGACATGTATTTTTGTAGCTTTTGCTAGGGACTTTGTTCTGTATCAATATGAATGTTAATGTTGTTAAAGTTATTATTATTATTTTTGATAGACGTTCTAACTTCGGTGATGGGTGAGGAACGAGGTTACTTATATTATAATTATTTACGTTGCTTCTTTTTGTGTACCACTGTGCAAACATTTCGACACAAATGTATTTTTGTTATGAAATAAACAACTTGAACTTATCCAACTTTGGGGCTTGCGATTTTAGTCACTTGCGGCCTAGTCGAATTGTCATTTAGACGGTCGATTTTCATCGTGCTGCCTAACCGTGCGGCGAAAACCGACCCGTGTAAATCCCCTGTCACTGTCGGCCATCTTGATCATGTGAAGAGTAATTGGGCTGTGGGATCCTTAGCGTAGTATGTGTTTTTAAAGCTGATTACACACAATATTCTGTTTAAGGCTAAAGCATTATACCCATTAGGTTATTTAAACAGTTTATTTAGAATATTAAGGCGTATGTATAGGTAGTATAAAAAAGTGCACTAAATTAAATATTTATAAAAAATACTAATATCACATGTTTATAGTCAACCTTTGTAATGTAAAAACTACTTTGAATAGATTGTGAAATTTTTATTTTAATTATTTGTATAAAACTTGTCACACTAAGCTAGACCTATGATTTATTATTAAGATATATCTGTTTAATCTCATTTTAAGTGAACTACGTACTATACAATATTGTATCACCATTTGGGGAGGAGCTGCAAAAACCTATTTACTGGACCTCGAAAGAGCACAACGCGCCGTTCTAAAAACTATGTTGCGCAAACCATACCGCTTTCCAACAAAAACACTCTACGCAGAAGCCTCGCTGCTGAGTGTAAGAAAACTATACATATTAAACGCTACAAATAAGACTCACATAAGTATCTCAAAACGGAATGATTTAGATGATCTACGAAGGAAACGCAAATTTAGAGTTCCAATTCCCGCGGTCATGTCAACTTTTGCACAAAGACTCCCTCATTTTCTCCATCCATATGTGTACAATGCTGTTACCAAACACTGTAACGTCAGCAACTGCTCCCGTTATCAAATCAGGAAAAAATTAATAGCCTGGTTACTTAGTTTATCTTATGAGGAGACAGAAGACATTTTAAATATTATTAAATAGATATGGCACATAACTCCACACATGAACTCACGCAGTCACATGCACTCATGCACGCAAACTACACGCGCAAACATTCACACACGCACACACACACGCATACACACACGTACACACTCACTTACGCACACGCAAACGCTCTAACAGTCACGCACCTGCACACGCACTCACGAACACACACACCAGCACACGGATACACAATACTTTTATTTTATACTGATTTTGATTCTGTTTGTTAAAAATAACATCTACTCTTTGCGTTACATATTTTATTTTATTTTACAGTGGGACACAGTGTACCTGTACCCACTACATGTTTTAATAATTTAATATTTTTTGTTTTTGAAGCTAATGTTTGTTTGTTAATTTTACTTACTGATAAATCCATTTATTGGTACCCAAGATACAGGCTTGCCTAGTTTGGGGCCAATGGTAATAAATATTGTTCATGTGTATTTTTTGAAATAAATTTTATCTTTATCTTTATCTTATCTTATCTATGTGCTTATGAGAAATAAAGTTGTTTAAACCTATGTGGGATACAAAAATAACGGGGCTTTGAATTTTAATCATTATTTATTTACTTCACACCATAAACCTCTTGTTCCTCGTTGTTTTATTTCTATACTTTTGTTTCGTCTCCTGCTTCTCCCTTGCACATTATACGCTCTCCTTCACTCCCTCTTACACTCCGTTCCCCATTTTCGACCATCCTACATTTTTGTTTATCCTGAGACACGCCAGCTACACAAACTGTTATTAAAAATTACTAAATAAAACATACACAATTATCTCATTAAAGAACAGTATGTTCATCACTCAGTTGTCACCACACAAAATACTCAAATTATACTTACTCATACATTTAACTTTCATCAGGCTATTTCTTTATACTCGTACCGTCGGCTAAACAAGACATTTTTTCTAGACCTTTTACAGTAACCATCATCTTTTTCGACCTATTTATGGCCCTACCTATTTTGGTTTTAACTTGAGTTCTGAGCCAAACTGAGTCCTTTGTATCGCTACTCGATCTCTTACTTTATAGTTGGTACTTTTTTTCTCTTTCTATCAAAGATTTTCGTATTTTCATCTCTAATAATCAGTCGCTGAAACAGCGTCGATTCAAATGTTACAGTCTCGTCGTAAATATCTTGAATTCAACGGCTTACTGGGTATTTATTATCTAGGACTGTGAACTTTGTGATTGAGACCTCAGTATACTTAAGAACTCCCCTTGGTGAAACAACAGTAAAAAAGACTGGTCAAAATTGACCCAAAATTTTCATAACGCGCTGCGCTAAAGAAATGTGTCTCAGTTTATGCATTATTATGAGTAAAAAATAACTGCATGTTTTTTTATTTTATTTCGATGGCTATTTTATTTGGGGCATTTCAACAAATAAAGAAATAATTTTAAGACCCAAAAAAGGTGCCTTAGAACTATGTTTGGACTTCATGTTACTGACAGGTGTTAATCTTATTTAAAAAAATGTAAAATATTAACTCTTCCATCCATGTATATTTTAGGGAATACCTACTTCAGTGCGAAAGCCGTATCATCGAATTTTGTTTCTTCGAAAACCTTTCAACGACATCTCTTTACTGCGACGCCTTGTTAAATTGACGTCTTGTTACTACGATATTTCGTTACATCGAAAAACTGTACTGCGAACGATTTTACTGCGAAAATATTATACTGCGAAGCCATGTTCAATCGACGTCTTGTTACTTCGATGTTATGTTACTTAAACACTGATATAAATGATAGACGGCGCTCTCTGCTTTTAAAGAAATGTAAAAAATGTTGGTATTGTTTTGAAAAAGAAAATCGATGTAAGTACTATGTAGTAGTAGTACGATGTAAGTAATAGCCGTAAGATTGTCTGAAGCAAGTTTGCATAAGTAACATAACATCGCAGTAACAAGACTTCGATTGAACAAAGCTTCGCTGTATGATATTTTCGCAGTAAAATCGTTCGCGGTACAGTTTTTCGATGTAACGAAATATCGCAGTAACAAGACGTCGATTTAACAAGGCATCGCAGTATAGAAATGTCGTTGAAAGGTTTTCGAAGAAACAAAATTCGATGATACGGCTTTCGCACTGAAGTAGGTATTCCGACGGGACAATAACAAACTTTGCATTCATAGTTCCAGGACTGCACTATTGCGTAAAAGTATATTCTGTATGGCTCCGATAATTTATAATGAGATGCCAAAAGATTGGAAGGAATTTACAACCGTAAAACTAAGAAATAAGTTAAAAAGCCTCTTATTACAAAAAGTATATTATTGCATTGATGAATTTCTGACTGATAAAATATAACTCCGTCCTAACTGTTCTATGTGAATCATTGGCATTTTATTATCCAGATTATTATCCAGATGTTTATTTTAATTTTTGTGTTAAAAAACGAATTTGACATTTCTATTAGCTTATTTATTATGATACTTTTTTCGTGTTTTGTATAATATACATTCACATTTAATTTCGACTGTTAATTTGTTTCAATTTCAAAAATTGTTCATTAATAGATTCTTCAATAATAGTGATAGTCAATAAAATCAATGTACCTATTATTATTATTAAATTCACCTAAATTTTTACGCCGTAAAGGCAAAACATGACTGATACTTATTTCTGTAATTTTAACATCTTGCATGCTCTGTATGTATACTCATGTTTTGGGCAAATAAATGATCTTGTATCTTGTATCATGTAAATATTTCTATTTCTTTTTTAAGGGTGTCCAAATTTTTTTTTCGTTTAATGTTACTAATAAATACTTATATGTTTAGATTTAGCTATGTAAATGACACAACAATATAATCGTTCAGGGGTGATTCTATCATTACAGTTTTAGCTAATATCGGTATGTCAGGATTGCGAGCAAGGTAAACACAGTAAATAAAACCAACATAGACTCTCCACCACTGAGAGTACTTGTATTTGGGTTAATATTAGTAACATTAACTAGATCACAGTATATTACTTTACACAATTATTACAAGATCATAAAATAAGGACAAGCTAATCAGATATAAAAGGTCAGACTTCTTCAGCTGTTCAACACGGAATGCTCCCGCTTCTTCGAATGACCACCGCCTTTATAACCTCGGGTGGGCCGATCCATATCGACGACTACCCTCTCTTGTCAACATTGCCCAGTGCTACCCGCTACCGATAACACGGCCCTCCTGCAAAACACACGTCCTCGTGTGTTGGTGGTTGGTGGTTGACGCACCATCAACCCCATCGTCAAGATTGTGCATCAAGGCCTAACTTCAGTGACATCTTCGGACCTTAAACAGAAACAAATAATACAGTACACATCTCGGCCACACCTGATCACTCATCTTTGACCTCGTCATGTTACTCATGTCTTTGACCAAAGTAAAATGAAGAGCATCCAAAGAATGTTTGAATCGATTAGAGCTTGTTATCCCATCGACGGCCAACAAGCTCATCACCCGTGGCTTGAACTAGTTGATATTCATTCAGTATCAACCTAGTTCTATATTCGTTCATAACTTCTCGTATCAAAATCTTACAAACATACACACATTAGATTTCCAACATTTTCACAATAAAATACTATCTCAGATGCCTAATAGGTAGATAGTTCTACTTTGGTTAAACATCAAATCATAGTTATTCAATAAATCATAATAGGTACATAAACACACAATCTCATCATACACAAATTCATAAAATCATTTAAATACATTTACAATATTTTTCAGGGCTAAATATCTCATTATAGTTTTTCACAAATTCATAATACATAAACACTTAAAATATTTCTTGGTTAAATATTTCAACGATTCACAAAGCCATAATACATAAACACTTAAAATATTTCATTCGTAAAAATCTCATACCTAATTATTCACAAAATCACAACATAATATCTCAATAATTTACAAACTCATAGTACATTTAACACTTAAAATATTCAATGATTATATATCTCAATTATTCACAATTCATTGTACCAGCATATAAACACTTCAAACTCATTGTACGTTAAACACTTAAAATATTTCAAGATTAAATATCTCATTATTCACAAACTCATAGTACATATCAACCCTTAAAATAATTCACGATTCAATATCTCATTATTATTCACAAAATCCTACATTCTTAAATATCTCAATTCTTCACAAAATCATAAAACAAACATCCTAAATGTTTCATGGTTAAATATCTTATAATCATTATTCACAGTAACTATCATAGTACATAATTATAAACACTTAAAATATTATCTCAATTATTCCCAAAATCATAATACTTAAATATCAACCTTCAAAACTTTTCATGATCAAAATAATATCTCAATTATTCACAAACTCATATTACAAAACTGACATGATGTTTTAAACATAACATTTCTATATTGCGCTAAAAATCCAACCTTTTCACAACAATACAATACCTACATATTATACACTTCTTTAACGAAAATAAGTCAAATTATTTCTTATTTAAAAATGAATTTGACAAATTAATCTTTAACGGAAGCCGTCATAATAATTATCGTCAATAATAAATACAATTTCCTGTTTTCGTCTACAAAAATACATTTTAAACCATAAGTAATAATAACAAACTACTTTTTAATTTCAATAAACTATTTTGTACCATTCTACAACAAGAATTATAACAAAACGAATAAAAAAACAAATATCAATATTTTCAAAACTTTTTCAAAACATTAATTCAAAACAGAATCTCATTTTCACTGCATTTTCATTTATCAATTAATAGCATCACCCGCCTTGGATTTAGCCAACTCATTTGGCATCACCCGCCTGGGATCCTGCTTTATCAACATGGCATCACCCGCCTTGGATCTAGCCATATCATGGCATATCCCGCCTTGGTTCCAGCCCTATCACAATTGCTTCGCCACGTTAGAGTTTCAGTTTTCCCCAGGCGAAGCCTTTGGCCAACCCCGGCTGGCCAAACCGGGCGGTGCCAAAGATCAACCCTGGTTGCATCTCACCACAAACTCTAATACGACTTGCAATGTATTTTCCTACACGAATAAATACAGATGCCGTATTTATTTTCCACGAATAAATACAGATACCATCATATTTATTTTATACGAATAAACACAGATATCATCTCATTTATTTTACACGGATAAATACAGATAACATCTCTTTTATTTTACATGAATAAGCAAAGATATCGTTGAATATTTATTTTACACGAATAAATAACCTCTCAAATTATATTTCCTTCATCAAACTTCTTTCACACATAATAAAATGGTTGCGACTCACCGGATTTATCACATTTTGTCGTTCTCACACTTCTCACCATTGTAATATCAATAATCAAGTTTTTGTCAGTCCGTCTTAGGGGATTTTATCTAGCAATATATTTACATGTGGGTATACAATCATAATGTGGACTGGTTTTTTCTTATCCCACTTCTGATGTAAATGACACAACAATATAATCGTTCAGGGGTGATTCTATCATTACAGTTTTAGCTAATATCGGTATGTCAGGATTGCGAGCAAGGTAAACACAGTAAATAAAACCAACATAGACTCTCCACCACTGAGAGTACTTGTATTTGGGTTAATATTAGTAACATTAACTAGATCACAGTATATTACTTTACACAATTATTACAAGATCATAAAATAAGGACAAGCTAATCAGATATAAAAGGTCAGACTTCTTCAGCTGTTCAACACGGAATGCTCCCGCTTCTTCGAATGACCACCGCCTTTATAACCTCGGGTGGGCCGATCCATATCGACGACTACCCTCTCTTGTCAACATTGCCCAGTGCTACCCGCTACCGATAACAGCTATTAATGAATAAATGTGATATTGATGTGAGAAAACATATACAGGGTGTAAACGAATTCGTGTAATTCCTTCAAACCACATGATATATTAATGGTATATATAGATTAACTCCGCACTGGATTTACATTGATTCAATAAAAAATAGCCTTTTTTTAACCGACTTCAAAAAGAAGGAGGTTCTCAATTCGGTTGTATTTTTTTTTTTTTTTTTTTTATGTTTGTTACCTCATATCTCCGTCATTTATGAACCGATTTGAAAAATTCTTATTTTGTTCGAAAGGGTATACTTTCCGATTGGTCCCATATAAACTTTGTTACGATTAGACCATGAACTTCAGAGATATGGAACGGGACTCCTCATTGGATCAAAGCAAAATTCTCAAATTACTAATATTGCTTTGTTTATATTTGTTGTTGGGAACTGACTACTGGAAAAGCGGAGGGGGTGCGTGTCCCCCCCCCCCCCTCCCCTTTGGAATGTTTTCATTATATCGTGTAAGGTATAGAAGCCACCGACTTCTGAAACTGTTAATTTTATATTATGGTAATTATTTTACTCCTTTTAGTTTTTCTTTGAAGTCGGTTTTTACTTTTTTTTAAAGTTTATTTGTTCCAAATATTTTTTGTGTGGTATAAAATTTCGATGCCATGCATAAATGAACTGACGGGTACGAATAGCGCGATATCGCTCCACGCAGTCAGTTAACTTGGGATGCTAAAATGACTCAGATACGGAATACCTACCATGGTTCATTTTTTTTTACGTTTATTTGTTGATTCTGAAAAAAACCTATGCAGGGTTAATCAGTGTCACCAGTAGATCACGCGGTTTGGAGGAATTACACGAATTCGTTACACCTTGTATATTTCACTTTTATCGATATCCCTCTGCCTAACCCTTCGGGAAATACTGGCGTGATGTTATGGAACGATTGTGTGTTATGTGTGTTGTCTAAATACTTTTTAATGCATAATGCATGCGTGCGTGAACTTTATGCCATGTGGTGAAGTGAAGGGGGAAGCACGAGGGGTATTGCATGACAGCGAGGTGCACAGATAATATAAGATAGAACAGGGGCTGTATTAATCAGTTTCACAAATAATATGCACATGTGTGCAAATTCAATACTAATTCTAATGAAATAAATACATTTTTAATATTTTTCCTGACAAAATACAGGATGGTAATTTGAGATGGGGCATGAAGGGCAACAACCTTAACCATTTTAGCTACAGGAAAACGTTCTTATAAGACCAACCCTAACTTTTGGGCTAATTTCAATCGGCATTTACAGATTTTGAAAAAAAAGTACAGTCTGCGAGAAAAAGGATTATTTTCACAAAACTTTTTTATGGTGCCAATCGATCCTATTTCCCTTAAGGATCAAAACACTTTTCTAGACCAACAGAGGTTTGAGTACTAGAAACGTCAGAAATAACAAAAATAACAAAAAAACTATTTGAGATGGGTTAGTTACAAGGGCACCTTAATCGTTGTCGCTACAGGAAAATATCGATAGGAGACCATAATTTTTGACATTAATTCGAATTGCATAAAAAGATATTGAAAAAAAAAATGGTACAGTCAGCAAAAAAAATGGACAGTTCTCACAAAAAGATTTTATGATGCCAATCGATCCTATTTCCCATAAGGATCAAAATGCTCTGACGGACCTATTGAGGTTAGCGTACTAGAAACGTCAGAAATCACGAAAAACCACATATTCTTCAAAAGTTAGGTTTACGCCGAAATAAAAAATATTTCATTTTCAAAAACTGTGTATGCAGTTCGAAATACCTTCAAAAATGATGGACAGTCTTTTAAGAACATTTTCCTCTAGCCACAACGATTAAGGTAGCTTATTACTACCTCATCTCAAATAAGTTTTGTATGTATAACAGTATAATTTTGTATGGGCCGTGACCCGTCTCCTTTTCAAATATGTTTCATGTAATTATTAATCAAATGTCGAAAGATATGTGTTATATCTATTACTTTTACTATGTTTATAGTACTACAATTACTACAAAGGAATGCTATCTTATAGACATTATGTTAATCATTTCCTATTTCTTTCCATTCCTTAATAATATGATTGATGATTGATCTGTAGGTAGGTATAACCATCGATTCATTGAAACAGTTTTGTCTGTATAATCGACTGGAAAAGATGTCTGTAAAAATTATAAATACTCGTCAAATCGACAATGATCATACAGTGGAAGTATTGGACAATAATGTGGTTGACAAAGATGTGCAGTCGATGTTATGGCCTTTGAATCTGATGCAAAACATTATTTTCTGTCCCAAATACTGCATCAAAGACAATTTTATAACTCCAAATCGCATTAGATCTACTGTTATATCACTGTGTGGAACAATTATTTTCATTTCTTTATTCGTATTCCGTGTCTATAAGCTACATTTCGACAAAAATGTGTTCAAACACTTGATAGATTTTTACTACACCTCTTACTTTGACTGCAGCTATTACTGTATGGGATTTATCATGACCTACATTTTCAGTTTTTGCAAAATAAAACAAAGTATTAAGTTTGTCTTAACTTTTCAAAAAGTCCACAGATTCCTTAATGATAATATTAGCTTTAAGCGCTTCATCGTTGGAAATTGGATGAATATACTCATGGCTATAGGGTATTATGGCATCATTGTCACTTATTTTTTTATTCAATTGCCTTACTATGTTATCATAACAGCTCACATTACGGTAATTTTTGATCTAAGTATAATTTATGCATTCCGTCTCATAAAACTTTTGGAACATAAACTTGGTCTGTGGAATATTCAAGCTTTAAATTATGAAAGAATTGAAGACACTGATGATGAAGTATTTAACAATAGAATGTTTCAGGCCTATGTCGATATTTTAAAGTGTTATGACATCTACAAAATGTATTTTAAGTTTCACGTAAGTACTGACATTTTGGGTAATTAGTAGATTGTAAAAACCGGATTTGACTATTATAAAATAATTAAAATGCTCTTTGTTATGTTCTTCCAGATTCTTTATTACACTGTAGAAGTGTTTACTCACGGACTGGCTTACACTCAAATAGCAATTAATACGTTGAATGTAGGCCTGAAAAGTAACGAATCTGTGAGTATTTTGGTACCTTTGTTAATAAGTCAACATAGAATTTGAATTAAAATTAATCGAAGAGTCTACATGTATAAAAAACTATACCTATTAAAAGAATGTCAAACCATCGGGGTTTAGGGTTCAAAGCTTATAATGCATGTTTATGTTTTAATAGTATATGCCATCGATGCCAGCATGGTGCATATGCCTGTGGATGATGAAGAATTTGATGTGGCACTTTATATTATGCCGGCAGTGTGAGAAATTCTACATAGCTCTTCAAAATGTTCAAGATTCATGCGCACTCATTTTGAACACAAATTGTACAGGTATGAAAGTTATTTAAAATATTTAAGTAATTCCTAAAACCGTGTCTACACATTGCACGTGCACTGCGCGTCTCTTTCTGGGAGCGCACGTAGTCGAAGCAAATAAACTACAACCCATCCACGAGTACGTTCCGTTCCAGACGGAACTTAGTTAACTAGCAGTGTCTTCTTTTAAAATAAAAGACTTGTTCGAACTGAGGCGGTCTTTTTAATTATTTAAACCAAGAGCGACTCAAACCTAAATGTTTAAGCCAGACTTTACATCAATTGAATCGCAGCCCTATTTACACCAATAAAAGTCTTGAATATTATGTGAAATATTTAACAGATGAAACGAAGAAACTGTACAAGAACATACAGCGCTTACATCGAGCGTCGTTCAGCAAGATAAATGCGTGCGGCCTATTCCTCGTCGATGCTACGTTACCATTACATCTTTTCTTTCTTTATGCTGACTACACTATTGTGTTACTACAGTTTGCATTTCTGTAATCCCGGTTACTGCCATTAAAATAAATTCTGATTATTTGTTATTTCAATGAACTACCTAAGTGACCAAATCAACTCATAAGATCAAAGTGCTCAACTAAACTACAAAAGCCTCGCGGAATAAAACAATAGCCGCAGTCATGCAAATCTAGGATCACGAATTTGTTAATGATAATTTCAAGTAGATCTATTGTGATCACCCACGATAGCCTAGTGACTGAATGATTGCTATGCATGCAATAGGGTGAGTTTGACCCTGGCCCGCACCTCTGACGATTCCAATTCTGCCACCCTAGTGTGTGGCCTGCGGGTTAGGGGACCCACCGCCCGATCAGTAACAGGCCCGAGTAGGCGGCGCGACGTGTTCCACGCGCGCCTCTCAGCAGGACGTGGGGCTAGGCCCCACAAAGGAGAGGTCCGCCAGGGGCTGGGGGACCGAGGCCTGCCGGGGTCGCGGAGCATGCAGCTGCGAATCCCGCGACCCCGGCCCACGGTCAAGTGGTGGTTTTAGCCGGTAAGAGTCCGGCACACCCCCCCGTCTTCCCCAGACGGGGGATAGTCCATGAGGATTTCCCCACAAAAAAAGGACCTAAGTGTGCGAGGGAACACCGGCGTGGTTTTAGTCAGTAAGAGTCTGACAGACCCCTCTGCCCACCCCCAGGACGGAGGAAATCCATGAGGATATCCAGAAGCCAAAAAAAAAATGGTCAGGTTAGGTCGTTAGGTTAGGTCACGGTTAGGTTTAGGTTCAGCCGGGGGTTGCGGAAGTGTCGTAAGTTCCCGCGACCCTCGGTGCAGGTGTGAGATGGAACACCGGGGTGGTTTTAGTCAGTAAGAGTCTGACAGACCCCTCCGCCCACCGTAGGGCGGAGGACATCCATGAGGATTTCCACCCCGAAAAAATAAAAAAAACGGTTAGGTTTAGGTTAGGTCACAACTTCGATGCCCTGGGATCTGGAGGCGAGGGCCCTCGCGCTGAGATATCACCAAAGCGAGGAGGCGCTTGAGCGGAGTGGTCTCCGCCAGATCCTAGAGGCTGTTGGGGGAACGACTTGCGCAACCCAACGCAGGGCACGCCACATTAGTGGCGGTAAGACCCGTAATGGAGGAGTGGCTGGAGAGGCGGCATGGCAACCTCAGCTTCCAGATAACGCAGGTGCAGATATCTCAGCGCGGGAGTCCTTGCCTCTAGATCCCAGGGCATCTAAGTTGTGACCTAACCAAACCTAACCGTGACCTAACCTAACGACCTAACCTGACCATTTTTTTTTTGCCTAATGGATATCCTCATGGATGTCCTCCGTCCTGGGGGTGGGCTGAGGGGTCTGTCAGACTCATACTGACTAAAACCACGCCGGTGTTCCCTCGCACACTTAAGTCCTAACCTAACCTACCTAACCCTGACCAAACATAACCTAACGACCTGACCTAATCTAATCCTGACATTTAGAGGACAGTTGGTGCCCGACAGACTGCTGTTTAATCTCTACGCCAGGAACAAGCAATCAATTGCACTTAACGGGCCACTTGCGTGCTAGTAGAGATTTTTCAGAAATCGCCTTTGTCAGTACCTATTATAAGACATTTTTACATTAGTTTCTAAATATTTTTTGAACGTCTATACCTCGTTGGATAGCTGATTAAATTAGAATGTTTGTCTTGTATTTTGTACACTTAGTGTGATAGTAAATTTTTGAGATAAACATCATTCTTTATCGTGTACCTCGATGATTTTCTAATACACTTATTTAACTTTTAATGATTACTTTCAATTGGGTGGTCATTAAGAACAGTTAAATACGCAGAAAGCTTCGTAAAAGTATCAGCTACAAGCTAATATCATAATCAAAGCCGATCAATTTGATATTTTAGAGATGAATAGTGTTTAAGAAGGAATTCTGGGTATTATTAAAATAATATAAAAATTGCAATATCTCGAAATCCGTTGAATTTCGTAGAACACATGTGGGGTTAAATTTGTTGCATATTAGCCCCCCTATAACGTGGTGCAAGGAATACGTCGAATTACCAGTAGCCCTGTATATACAAGGTTAGTCAGAAAGGGGGTACTAATCCGAAAGGGTGTTAAAGTACACATAACAATGAATAACTTTTGTTCTACAACTTTTCCCAAAACTCAATAGTTTAAGAGAAACAGTTGTTCAAGAATCTCAAAAAAAAATCTCTAAAATATATCTATCCCCCGTTATGATCAGCTGTATTTACATTTTAGGTCATATTTGGGGTCATAAATTAGAAGCACCATTTTCTGAACATATAACTAAAGCAGGGATGAAGAGAATTTTTGAAAAAACTAAAATAAAAATCATTTTATTTGGAAAAAAATATATATCGAATTTTGAAATTTTAACACTTGCTTTCAAACAGTCATCAGCGATACTATAAGTGGACTTCGGGTTAGTACCCCCTTTCCGACTAACCTAAAATTCAAAGTCCTGATTGACTGAGCTATCAACGCCCAGACTAAACCGATGTGGTTAGAAACTTGAAATTTGACAGTAGGCTCCTTTTAAGACGTAGACATCCACTTAGAAGGGATTTTCCGAAATTCAACCCATAAGGATTTAAGTTTGTATGTAAGTCAATCATTTTTGAAGTAAGAAGCATGAAATTAAACGTTAAGGTTTCTGGTTACAAATTAATGTAGGTGTGTTTGAGCGTTTTTGGAAATTCAACCCCTGAAGGGGTGAAATAAGTGTTGAAAGTTTGTATGAGAAATCTGGTAGTTTTGAAGTAAGAAGCATGGAGTTTAAGCTTTTGATAAAAAATAAATATAGATAGGTACATGTATTTGATTGTTTTTGGAAATTAAACCACTAAGGGGTGACATAGGGATTAAAGATTTTTGGAATTTAAAAGTATGAAATCAAATAATAGGGTTACTGATTACAAATAAATGTACACATGTTTGAGGGTTATTGGAAATTCTACCCCTAAGGGGTAACATAGGGATGCAAGATTTTTTTAAGTTAAAAGCATGTGATCATATAATAGGGTTACTGGTTAGAAATAAATGTACACACGCTTGAGCGTTTTTGGAAATTCAACCCCTAAGGAGGTGAAATTATAAAGGTTGAATGTTTTATGAAAAATCTGGTACTTTTGAAGTAAGAAGCATGGCGAGAAAGTGACTGACTGGGCGACTAATCTATCAACGCACTGCCTAAACTGCAGGGGTTAGAAAATTGAAATTTTGACAGTAGGTTCCTCTAATAACGTAGGCATGCATTAAGGAAGGGTTTTTGGAAATTCCACCTCCAAACGGGTGAAATGGGTAGTTAACGTTTATATGAAAATCCTTATTCCATGGGGTTATTGACTTGAAATTAGGCACAAACATTCTTCAAATTAAATAATAAACTCAGACTTTTAGGATTGTATAATTTCACTAAAAAGGGGCTTAATGAAGGTTCAAAATTTCACGCAAGCGAAGCTGCGGGCAGAAGCTAGTCATAGATAAAGGTCTGCAAAACCTTACTAATATTATTAAATAACAGAAAGATGGTTTGGTTACCGATTTGTTTATGCTAATTTAATTTACAGATGAAGGGGAAAAGCTATCTAAGAACACAGAGTGCTTACATCAAGCAATTCATCGAAAGCTTCATTCAGCAAGTTAAATGCGTGTGGACTATTCTACGTTAATGCAAAATTACCATTACATGTAATTGGACTGTTCGTTCACTATACTGTTGTACTGCTGCGGTTGACTTTTTATAATCTTGGTATAAATTAATTCACAGTGTTTAAAAAATTGGCATTTATTAATATGCGTATCTGACAAAGTATTAAAGTTTTGAAGCATGTTGGCACCATCTAACATCATATAGTCGGTTATCGTAAGTATATATGACGAGTAATGGGGCTGTGGGCTAAATAGTGTAGTGTGTGTTTAATTTGTAACGCTGATCACCTTCAACTTCAAAACTCAATTATTCAAAATAGATTAGAATTACTTAGTTCTTTTTTAACGTCAGTGTTACAAAAGACAGCTCTTAATAAAAGTAAAAAAACATTTTATGAACAAGCTTTTATTGAAATGCTCTAAAAAGAAGAAAATAAACTTTAAATTAAATTAAACTCATCAATTTATTACAGTATACATTTTATATGATTTAAAAGCTTGTCACGAGATTTATCTGTGTAAATAAAGTCGGGCAGATGTTACGTCAGTTAGTTGTCTGATTTTTCTGACTGTAAAAGCAAAACAACTTAACCTACTAGATAGAGCAGTTATATGAGCTCCCCACAGTAATTTGAAATCTGATTGTTATACCTATAAGTACAGTTTGTTCTACTATGTCGAGTTTACAGCCATCAAGTATTGTTGATAATGTTAAGTACGTATAAGTACAAAAATTACATTTTCATTTCATCAAATATTCATCGATGAGATATAAGATAAGATTACGAAGACACAAATAGAAAGAAATATTCGTCATTCAAGTCTTAGTAACTCTCGTAAAATGAAGTCTATAAAAACGAAGAAAAATTTTAACATTGGCCGCAGAAGAAATTGTCGCGTAGAAGTCTTATTGGACAACATAGTTGATAAAGATGTACAGTCATTGCTTTTGCCTTTGAATTTATTGCAACATATTACTTTCTGTCCCAAATACCGCATCAGAGACAATTTTATAACTCCCAATAGTCTCTTTTCTAATTTAGTTTCACTACTTGGCACATTAATTTTCATTTTTACGTTCCTATTACAAATTTATATAATCGCCATTGACAATTTCAGCAAGCAGCATAATATCAGTCTCGTTCGTATCTTTATGTACAATCTTTTCATCTTAGTTTGTATCGGATTTGTTATACGGTACACCGTCACCGTTGTCCAAACAAATAAAAGTATTTTGTTCGTCCGTACCTTTCAAGACGTCCATAGATATCTTAATGATAAGACTAATTTTAAACGTTCTATCACTTGGAATTGGATTTCCGTCCTCATGGTCATGAGTTACTATGTCATTGTTATCCCTTATTTTTGCACCATGCTAAACATATCCAGCATTTCCATATGCTGTTGTTTACTTTTGATTTGTTTTGACGTAAATCAGATTTATGCTATCACATTAATAAAGTTTTTGAAAGACAAAGTGACTTTATGGAATATTCAAGCTCTAACTTCAGGAAATGTCGATGATGCCGATGAAAAGGCTTTTTGCAAAAGCATGTTTCAGGCTTACGTAAATATATTGAAATGTTATGATATTTATAGAATATTGTTTCAGCCATCGGTAAGCACCTTCATAAATCAAGTAAAAAGGTTTGCAAAAAGAAATGTACCCACAACTCTTTCTTTTTTAGATACTTCATCAAACATTACAATCATTTAGTAATTCCTTAATGTACGTTGAGATTCTCATAGAATCATTGAAACGGGCGAGGATGAATAATATGCATTTTGTAAGTGATGAACTTAATTTTCTATCGCAGAGCACAGTAAACAGAAATTGAAACGTCCTTTAAATATCAAATAACTGAAAGGAAATAGTGTGAGATGGATAAAATAAATTTAAAAAAAACTTACTAAGTGTCATAAAAAAATGCAGTGATTACGTTTTTTATGGTATAATACGAGAATTTTTATTAGGGGTATTGATTGCAAAGTTTATTAAAATATATTTATATCTATTTAGAATTTCAGTTCAGTTTGGGTTCAATCCATTTTCATTTTCATGATGAAGAATGTCATGCTTCATATAATATTATGTAAGCATTGCGAGGAGTTCTATAAAGCAATGAATAGTGTTCAAGACTCGTGTGCCATTCTTTTCGGCTCAAATTGTACAGGTATTTATACTAAAAATATGTTCTTTACAATAGACAAAGGTCTGCAAAACTTTACCGGAATACTTAAATGACAGAATGGTTACAGATTTATTGTATTCAATGTTGTTTCATTTACACAAATTTAATTTACAGATGAAGAGAAAAAGCTATTTAAGAACGTACAACGCTTGCATCGAACGTCATTCAACAAGTTAAGCGCATGTGGACTGTTCTACGTAGATCAAAAATTACTATTACATGTAACTGGACTATTCCTTAACTATACTATTGTATTGCTGCAATTCGCTTTTCTATAATCATGATACCATTAAATACATCGTTTTTCAATAATTGGTATTTATTACTATAAAAATCAGTACCAGTATCAAGATCAAGTGTTATGCCTCTAGAAGTATCGTATAACATTGTAGCTGAACAAGCAGTACCAGCAGAAACCGTTAAAATTGCATGAGTAAGTGGTGTAAAATTTTAAAGATGTGTTAATGGATAAAAATTCGTAGACACCTACAAAGAAAAGTTGTCTGTGAATTGCGGATCAGGAAAAGGCAATGATTCAAACAATAATTTCGCTCTCATAGATATTATGTTCACTAGGCGTTTCCACACAGAGTGCTCATGGGCAGGCGGCTCGCAGGATGAGAATAAGATAATTTGTTTTAATACATATATTCCAGCTATAAACTAGTTACTTTCTGTTAGGTATTTATCAATCAGATGCAGCATTTACAACGTGAGAGAGCGAATCGTTCTGCAAAAACATTTTGAAAAACACTGCGAGGCGACATGCAGCCAAACTTCTGAGATGATAGATGAGACATTGACCAAAAATAAACCGAAATGTAAAGGTATAAAAACTAAAATTGTAACCAACCCAGTAACTGCTAATATCCATCCGATTCCTGCAGATACATTACCAGCTCCTTAGCACATCTAGCGAGTCAAGTGATCAAAAATATCAAAATTATGACTGGTACAACGCCCGTGTGATTCGTGTGTTCTCATAAATACATGACACATAATTATGACTTTATCATGACAAAATTTTGTCATGCCAAAAGGGCTCTAATGTACAATTTCCACCAAACGGGCCGCGCCGGAGCGCGCCGGTACGCATTTCACACTGTGCTAAAGGAAATTCAGGCTTCTATACAATAGTTAAGTTTCATGTTTGCGTGGAATTTACACTGCTTGGAACTCGGTTAGATCCACGCGTATGCTGCTGTAGCCGGTCGGCTCCCGCGTACGTGGACGGCGGCGCTCGGGTGTCGTCGCGTCCTGTCGGCTCCGCTCGGCCACACCGCTTGTTGAAGCTGACTGCGATAGCGGATACACGAGCACGCGCGGCACCCGGGTTCCAGCAGATTGTAGCCGTCGGGCAGACGCGGTCGGCTACTGGCGCGTGCTCGAGCATCCGCTGTGACGCGCTGCGCTCCTGCGTGGCCCGGTTGAAGGAAATCGTACATAAGGGTTTGAAGCATAGATCCAGCATTATTATAATATTTTGTTGTCAATTTGTTTGACAACAAAACCGACAACAAACATTTTGATGGTTTTCGTAAATGATGGTTTTTTTTCGGCGGTAGGTGTGAAAAAAGTACAGACGTATTCTTAATTTTGAAATTTTAATTAAAATATAAATAACAGTAAAATTGCTTATATTTTTATCTCTACTCAGTGTAAAATAACTAAATATCAAGTACTCACGTTTGTAGTATTAGCACAGTAAATTAATGTGACACAAGCACTACATTCAAACCACCTGCCAGCTCATCAAGTTCACTACTACAGAAAAACATTAGGTTGCTACACATCCCACCATGTCTCAACTTGCTGAGATCCTTTCCGTGCAGAAGAGCCTGGAGGAAAGCTTCGTGAAGAAGATGGGCGAGTTAGAAGCACAAATCCAGTGTGCCGGCCCCGCCAAGGATACAGTGGCAAAAGTAGCTGAAGAATTCCGGAGCTTCAGGGAGCTCATTTTCAGCATGCTCGGGTTGCTTCGGAAACAAATCAGTGAGTGCGCTAAACAGGTAGACGGGTTGGAGACTAGGCACCGTCGGAAAGCGTTGATCTTTCAGGGAATTCCTGAGGTTGACGGTGAAGATAGTGGTGCAATCATCCTAGACATTCTCCATAACAAACTGGCCCTCAAAGACATGTCATCTTCTTCAATAAAAGTCAGCCATAGACTTGGGGCTCCAAGTAAGGAACATCATAGACCAATACTTGTCAGGTTTGCCGGTTTAGGTGACAAATCCACGGTCTGGAGAGCTAAGTCGAGCTTGAAAGGTTCTGCCATCTCAATCAAGGAGTTCCTGACTAGGGCTAGGCAACTGACTTTTAGCAGGGCGCGTTTGCATTTTGGGATGCGATCTTGTTGGACTCAGGACGGGGTCATCATGATAAAAGCTGCCGATGGAAGTAGGCACAAAATCACTTCTAGCGACGAACTGAGTCCCCTGCTGGAGAAGTATCCGAAGGCGACTGGCGCATCCCTGCCTGTCAGTAGGAGAGGTGTTGAGGCCGCGGGAGCAAACCTGAAGGGGAAGATACATAAATTATAGTGACCTCTTTCTACTTAATAATTTTGTCTTTTTAAAACTCTTTCATCAATGCTCTGTACTTACCATTCAATTTGGTGTAGTAGTAACCAGTCTTAATGTGCATGTAACTTTTCTCTTTGCTGTTCTTATTTTGTTTGTGATATACATTCTTCATGATATACCCTCAGTATTTTTGTTAAAAGTGCCACAGAATGTCGTAGGATGTGTATTTACATTGTTGTGTTTTCTTCTAAAGTTATAGATGTCAAATGTCAAAGTCAATGAGCACCACAGACTATAAATATAATAAATGTCATGGTGACGTTTTAACACGATCGGATGCGTTCCGGAATGTGATATTGTGTGGTACGTTCCGTAATTCGCTTCATATTTGATAATTGTCGTTCCGAAATATGGTCACTATTTTTTTATTTATTTTTTGTCTGAATTTAAAAACTATCCATGTTTACGTGTCTCATTGAGTTTGTTATTTATTGTTATCATCATAATTTTATGCTCTTTGTGGTATATAGTTATCATATAATGACTGCTTCTGTTTTTATGTTTTACAAATTTTGTGTGTATAATGATGTTAGCTGGCGGGTGGTGCAGAGATGCAAGTGTCGCACGCGCCACTTATTTGTCTTATTTTTATTTTTTTTGCAATTTGTTCTGTATTTATTTTATTTTATTTAAATATTTATTTATTATGTTATCGGATAATGATTCTTTTTATTCTGCAAATGAATCTGCTGCCTCTTCTTGTGACGAAAGCTTCAATTCTTTAACAAATACTCTTGGTGACTTTTTGCGCCATAACTTTTCCCAAAAATCTGACCGGCTGTTGAATGTGTGTCACATCAACGCACAAAGCATCCCCAGTCATTACAATGAGTTGTATGATGCCTTTAATGACAGCAATGTTCATGCTATCCTGATTTCTGAGACTTGGCTCAAACCTAGTCTTCTCTCAACCACTTACCCTCTCTCTGGGTTCGTTCTTATCCGGAATGACCGGATTGGTAGGAGAGGGGGTGGTGTAGCCATATACCTTCGTAGTGACTTTCCCTATAAGATCGTTGCTACATCTTCCAATAATTCTGCTTCTGCTGAGTTTCTTTTTCTAGAGGTTTGTGTGAAGGGAGCTAAAACTATTGTTGGTGTAATTTACTGTCCTCCCACTGTTGATTACTTCACTGAATTCGAATCGGTTCTAGAATCTTTAGGTTCAGGGTATGCACATCACATCATCATGGGTGATTTTAACACGAACCTCCTTGCCCACAATTCCCCTCGGCCCCTTAAACTCCTGCACCTCATCGAGTCAGCTAGCTTGCACGTTCTGCCTCTACAAGCCACACATTTAAACACCGTTGGTGATGACACTTGGCTCGATCTCATCCTCACCTCCAATCCTTCCCTTGTTTCCTCTCATGGTCAACACGTTGCTCCTGGCTTTTCTCATCATGACCTCATTTTCCTTTCCTATATCCTGAAACCACCAAAACCCATTCCTAAGGTTCTGTACATGCGCTGTTTTGCTCGCATGAATGTCGAAAAACTCGTTAAAGATGCATCTGAGATAAGCTGGGAACCCCTGGAGGAGGCTGCTACTCTCGATGACAAGGTTCGCATCTTTAACGATAGTGTAGTAACACTTTATGACGTTCATGCTCCCATTAGGAAAGTCAAGCTGAAGCGTCCCCCTGCGCCTTGGATGACAAGGGGAATTCAGATGGTAATGAGACGGAGGGACCGTGCATTTCGGAAATTTAAGAGGGATCGTACTGAAGAAAATTGGACCATCTTCAAAACTGCTAGAAATCGGTGTAACCAGATGATACGCAACGCCAAACGCCGTCATATTCAAGATAATATCACAGCTTCTTCGCCTGCCGATATTTGGAAATTCCTTGGAACTCTGGGCATCGGCAGACCGCGAGCTTTAGACCTTCCAAACACAATTGGTTTAGATGATCTTAACCGCCATTTCTCCACCGTCCCTACTCTAGATCGCCTAACCAAATACCAAACTCTCAATTACATATCTGGTCTAACGCGTCCTAATATTGATACCTTCAAATTCATTCCAGTGGACTCCGGAGACATTAAAAAGATTATCCTATCCATTAAATCTAAGGCGGTGGGCTGTGATAATATTACCCGCCATATGATTGTAACAGTTCTGGACCATCTCCTTCCAGCGATCACCCACATTATCAACTTCTCCCTTTACGCTGGAGTCTTCCCTTCCTTATGGCGTAAAGCCTATGTCCGACCGCTTCCTAAGATTCCTGACCCTTCTGCTCCCAGCCACTTCCGTCCGATTTCCATTCTTCCTTTCTTATCCAAAGTGCTTGAGGGCTGCGTGCACAAACAATTCTCCTATTTTATCCACCATAACTCTCTCATTAGTCCTCTCCAGTCCGGGTTTCGGCCTGGTCATAGTACCGTTTCTGCCCTCCTTAAAGTGACTGGCGATATTAGGGCTGGTATGGAAGACACCAAAGTCACGGTCCTAGTGTTGGTCGATTTTTCAAATGCTTTTAATGCCGTCAGTCACGACATCCTGCTATCCATTCTTTCCTATCTTATGGTGTCTCCGGAGGCATTGGAATGGTTTTCTTCTTATCTTCAGGAACGCCAGCAGTCAGTTCATGTGGGTGAGTCTTCATCGAGTTGGTGCGACTTAGAAACTGGCGTTCCTCAAGGCGGTATACTTTCTCCTCTTTTATTTTCAATTTTTATCAATCTTATTACACCCGAGCTTCAGTGTGCGTATCATCTATATGCCGATGACTTACAGGTATATTGCCAAACAAGTGTTGACGATATATCTGACGCGATCAACAGAGTAAATCGGGACTTGGTTGCTATTAAGAATTGGTCTGATAGGTTCGGTGTGGCGGTAAACCCAACTAAGTGCCAAGCGATTCTTGTAGGGAGTCCCCGGAATGTAAGCAAGGTGGACAGTGCATCCTTATCATCCATTATGTTCAACGGCTCTATTATTCCACTAAGCTCTGATGTTAAGGATCTTGGTTTGCACATTGACTCCACTCTCCATTGGCAAGCTCAAGTCACGAATGTCAGCCGGAAAGTCACTGGAACGTTGCGATCTCTCTATAAATTACGAAACCTGCTACCATCTAACACGAAAGCAATGCTTGTGCAGACCTTGATATTTCCCATGATTGACTATGGTGATGTGTGTTACTATGACCTGAATGCAGATCTTCTCAACAAACTTGATCGCCTTCTTAATAACTGCATTCGATTCGTCTTCAATCTTCGTAAATATGATCATGTCTCTGCGTATCGTTTGCTTCTCAAATGGTTGCCTATTCGCCAACGTAGAGTTCAAAGAGCATTGACTACCCTCTTCTCATTTCTTTATTCTCCCACTACTCCTACTTATCTAACTACTCAATTTCAGTACTTATGCTCCAATCATGACAGAAATCTACGCTCTTCACACAACCGACTCCTTCAATGTCCCTCGCACCGTTCTGACTTTATACACTCTTCTTTCTTCGTCCAATCCATTCTTCTATGGAATGCACTCCCCTTGGAAATCAGGATGGCAACCAGTCGCTATTCCTTTAAAATTAAAGTGCGTGAACATCTTCACAAGGAATTGGCAGAATCATCACAGCGCTGATTTATCTGTTTATATATATTTTTGGTATTGTATAATATATTATTTATATATATTTATTTATGCATAAGTATGTATACATATAATATGTATGTAAATGTCATAATTATAATTATGTATGTAGGTAATATTATTGCAAAAATGTTTTAGTTATCTTTGTGTTTATTTTTAATTGCGAATCACATCACATAGCTCTTTCAGTGCACCTACCATGTTTTCTCTCCATCACTCTAAGGTCGACTGGTAGAAAATGCCTAAGGCATTAAGTCCGCCTCTGTACAAATTATGTGCGAAAGTATAAATAAATAAATAAAATAAATAAAACTGATAGCGTCTTGTGATTTGTTTCCGGATTGGCAACAATTTTGTAGTAAAATTGGGCCCCTGACCCCATTCAAGGGGTAGCAAGCGTTCAATCAGTAGACTATCTCTGCTAATTACCATAGACTTACTTGAAATTACCATTAACTAGATCATGAGACATTTGGTCTCGTGTAGTGCCGGACTTAAAGAGTAGCACTACCCCATCTCTTCCCGTGGGTGTCATAAAAGGCGACTAAGGGATTCTCTAGAGGATGGGCAACAGCGTTCTCTGAGTACTTTAACAACCATACTGCGATCGCCAACCCGCCTGCCAAGCGTAGCGATTACGGCAAACGCCCCCCTTTTGGGGGAGGCCTATGTTCAGCAGTGGACGTCTTTTGGCTGAAATATGAGATGAGATCATGAGACTGGTTTTCGGGAATTTCTATGGTGTAATATAGAATCTGGAAGAACATAACACAGAACATTTTTATGAGTTCAAAATAGTCAAATCGGGTTTTTAGTATCCTTATTCTGCCTAGTCTTTTCCCAACTACCCAAGCCATCTCACGGATGAGATGGCTTGGGTAGTATCTGACTCTTAACGACTAAGGGCGTAGACATAAAGGAAGTAGGTAACCAGCGCCGACCTACCAGCGCTTATCGGTACAGGTCCGTGCAGGTAACCGCTACATAAAGTGGAGTGCGATGCGCGCTCGGATACGGACGTGTTACCACAGTACAAATATTCAGTACACGTATTGCTAGGTTTAGCCGCTGCCCGTCATTGAAGCTATGGGTTCACAGCAGCTTATAGCCAACGAGTTGTTGGCATTCATACAACATGCCATCGATACCATGGACGAAATGAGCATCTTGCAGATATGCAAGTCGAATTTCAAAGAAGATGAGTGAAGCAGTAGCAAGATGCTGCTATTCCAGACGCTTGGAAAGATCAAGCAGATGCCATCCCGCAGGAGGTATGGAACGGAGAAGAGTATCCAGGACATCATAACCTTGTTAAAGGTTACTGATCCGGACGACGTGCCCGCTTTCGTGGCAAAGGAGCTGCATAGGCTGCCCCCTGTCACATTCGACCACGTTGACGTCACCAGGCTGTTGAAGGACATCACATCCCTGAAAACAAGCCTGGCCGAGGTGCAGTCCAAGTTGGAGGCGTCGGATAACACCATAGGTGATTTACGTGCCGAAGTAGTATTGTTACGCAAGGCTGTTTCTATAAGTAAGTCACCTGACGCTTCCAATGTGAACATGCGTCACGGGGCGCGAAATGCTTCCATCGGCAGTTTTGAGTCGGCGAATTCAGTTACGTCACTGGCTGCCAATATTGTGTGCGATGCATCGTGTCCCGCCGCCGTCCCTACCTCAACACCGGCAGAGGTAACGACACGTGTAGGTACGTCGACCCCTAAATGTGCCTACGCTGCTATTGTCGCCGCCAGCAAACCTGCTGTGTCGCAACCCAAGCGGCATGAAGTTAAAGGGGGTAAGCAGAGGCGCTGTGAATCTACTCACAAGGATCTGCCACAGCGTAACATTGGAAATGATACGTGCGACAAAGATGGCTTTATCAAGGTGGAGAAGAAGAAGAGGAAGCCAGCTTGTCGCAACCAGTGCAGTACTGCACCGAGCGGGTCGAATTTCCTGCTGCGTCCTGCTGTACCAGTGACGACACTGTACGTGTCCCGGTTGCATTACTCTACAGAGGTCGCGGAGATTGTAGAGCATCAAGACCAAGCTCACTCTGAGGGTCGAGCGGTTGGAGTCTCGCCACAGCGTGAATTTCAATTCGTTTGTGGTGAGGGTGCCAACTGAACATCTGTCGACCTTCACGAAGGAAGAATTTAGTCCGAAAGGTGTAGTGTTCCGGCGATTCAGAGGCCGGATACCCGACACCGCGCGACACACGACGCTGACTTCATGTGTGAAATAGTTTTTAAGATAATTATATTGTTTAAGTACAGTATTTTATATTATTGTATTGTAATATGTATTTTCTATGGGCCTTGATGCCTGAATTAAATAAATAAATAAAAAATAAAGGAAGCGGGTAGGAGCAGAGGCTGGCAATTTTAAACAAAAATACGCCTTGTTCCAAATACAAATTCTCGCAAATACAGCAACAAAAAATGACGGCTTACTAGCGCTGATCGGATCAAGTCGGAACTTGTCGGCGAAGTTCGGAGCTTCGGCGCTGGTTCGCCACACAGTATAGAAACTGACTGCGCAGACCAGCACCGACAAGCGCTGGCAGATCGGCGCCGGCAACCCGCTTTCTACGCGTATACGCACTAAAACCACACTCCTGCCTTACAAATGTTTCCGCCGGAATCGGGATCGGAGACCTTGGCAATCTTGTATAAACATTTCTTATTGTTATGACTTTATGTATCATTCATAGTGAGGAGAGAGTGTCACATTTACATTGTTTCTAAAACTATACTTCGGGGCTATTTCGCCAACCTATCAGTAACTGTCATTAGCTAATTCGGTCTTTAAACTTTTCAATAGCTGACATTTGCATTTCACAACATGTCAATAGTGATAATGATAAGATAATTGAATACCAGAGGTCGTTCGCGGCTTAGCCCGCGTGTATGTTGTTTATCGCGTATTCCGTATTTTTCGGGGTAATATAATTCAATCATGACTCGAAAGACACGTAGCGCCATCTATTATCATCAGAATGTTATTGTCTGGTCAATAATTTCAAAAACTTTCTCGGTTAAATAAATCCAGTAAATTTCATAGCGTTACTCTAAGTGGTTCACCCAATAACATTTCAATAAATAGACGCGCCATACACCAACATCATTGCACTACAAAACAGCGCAAATTTTACGATAGCTATACAGGGTGTTAACGAATTCGTGTAATTCCTTAAAACCACATGATCTACTACTGCTGTAGACAGCCCCCGCACGGGATTTAGCTTGATTAAAAATAAAAAAATTAAAATTGTTATTTTTTTATGCGGCTTTGTTCCCGATCGTATCTAAACCACCTTATAAGGATTCAATAAAAAAATAAGAATTTATTTTTTTGCAAAAAAAATATTTTATTTGTGTGAACATTTCGATGCCACGCATAAATTAATGAAAGCACGACGACACGGCTGGCAGGCACGACTAACGCGATATCGTTCTTTGCAGTCAGATAACTCAAGGCTCAAAAATGACTCAGAAATAGAAAATCAAAAAAAAAATGTTAAATTTTTTTTTAGTTGATTTTCAAAAATTTCCATTTCGGGTTAATCTGTGTCACCAGTAGATCACGTGGTTTGAAGGAATTACACGAATTCGTTAACACCCTGTATACAATGGTATGTAGCTATCACATTTAACTATACAGGGCAAAGTACACAGTATAATTTGTACATCGTCTGTTAATAAAAGATGGCTTCTTTTCGAAATGTTTTGCAAGAATTTACACTTCATTGTGATGTATAGCCGTGACACTAGTAAAGTTGGTACGTGACTAGGTAAATGCCGGGCAATTACCTTGCTTTAATATTGCCAATATTGAGCGCGGGTAACGCATCTATAGTTTGTAATATCATTGGGTTCACCCTATAAAGTTGCTTTCAAGTTGTTCACTTTCTCTACAAATTGTCCCAAAATGGCAACCGTAAATCGCTTTAACTTTTAAACCATGGAAAATCGTAGAACATACATGGGGTTATTTTGGGTAGGCCTTGAGCCCCTTCATAAGCATATGCGAGATTATCTATTATTTACTGGATTATCTATTCATTACCCTGTATGATTAATGATATGGACGGAATGAAAAGAAACAGAAAATGATTAACGTAATGTATCTGATAATGACTCCTTGAAATTTTATTTTATTATAATAACACATACCTATTAAAAGTTATGGATATAACACATATCTTGCGAAATTGGATTAATAAGTACATGGTACTTATTTGGACATTTCATTGTTGTTCCACAAAGGGGAGACTGAAATATTTGTATCGATGATACTTCAGCAACTGTATTAGAAAGTTTTATACGAGAATCTTTGATAGAAAGAGGAAAGAGAGTTACCAAGTATGAAGTAAGAGATCGAGTAGTAAAATACCTAGGAACATCAAGAATAACCAAAGTGAAACACAAAGTCACTGCTGAAGATTCCATTAAAACATCTTGTTTAGCCGACGGTATAAAGAAATAGCCTAATGATAGTGAAATGTATGAGTAAGTATAATTTGAGTGTTTTTTGTGGTGACAACTGAGCGAATAACATACTGTTCTTAAATGAGATAATTGTATATTTTATTAACTGTTATTATACGAAATTTTTGATCATGTAAGGTTTAAAAGTTACTGTAGCTGGAATGTCTCAGGACAAACATAAATATAGGATGGCCGAATCTGGAGTGTAAGAGAGTGAGAAAAATCGTGTAATGTGCAAGGGAGAAGCAGGAAACGAAACAAAAGTATTGAAAGAAATTAATGCGAAACTAGATGTTTTTGGTGTGGAATTAATAAAAGGATCTATCCCAATAATCTTAAATATTTCAAATAAGCCGTTTAAATAAGCTAATAGGTATAATGATTTAGCCTTAACCAGAATATTTTGTGTGATTAGCGTTATAAATTAAAAATACACACTACACTATCTATCCCACAGCCCAACTACTCTTCGCATGCTCATAATGGCCGACTGTGTGACGTGAAATCGTACCAACGTGCTTTAAATAACTTTGATGCTTTTTCAGATAGATTTTTATAATGATAAATGCCAATTATTGAAACAAGGTGAATTTAATTGCACCAAGATTACAGAAAAGTGGACTGCAGCAGTACAACAGTATATTGAATAAACAGTCCAATTACATGTAATGGCAGTTTTGCATCTACGTAGAACAATCCACATGCACTTAACTTGCTGAATGACGCTCGATGTAAGCGCTGTATGTTCTTAAACAGCTTTTTCTCTTCATCTGTAAATTAAATTTGTATAACTGAAACGGAATTGATTAGAATCAATTTCTGAACCTAACCATTCTGCCCTTCAATCATAATAGTGATTCTGTCAGTTAAAAATTTTAGTAAGGTTTTGCAGATCTTTATCTATTGCAAAGAATATATTTTTGTTGTAAATACCTGTGCAATTTGAGCCCAAAAGAAGGGCACATGAGTCTTGAACAGTATTCATGGCTTTATAGAACGTCTCGCATTGCTGACATAATATTATCTGAAGCATAAAATTCTTCGTCGCCCAAATTAAGATAGATTGTACCCAAATTGATACTAAATTCTAAAAATGTTTATGTATTATCTACCCTTATTAAAAAGTCCCACATCAAAACCAAAAAAACAAAACCATTGGATATTTTTTTTATGAGTAACCTAATGTTTAGTTAGCAACCTTAAATTAAGTTGGTTAGTAAACTTAAGTTTTTTCTAATGTACTTCATCCATGTCACATTATGTTTTAGTAATTTGATATGCAAATATCGTCTTAATTTCTTATTGTTAACTATTATCTTCGATCTAAAATTAAGTTGAACACTTACGAACTGCATATTCACCATCGCCAGTTGCAGTGATTTTATTAGAAGCTCCAAGTAAAATAAGGTATTAGAAAATGATAGTAATGTTTGATGAAGTATCTAAAAAAGAAAGCGTTGTGTGTTCATTTATTTTTGCAAACGTTTTTACCTCAATAATGAAGATGCTTACCGATGGCTGAAACGAGTTTCTATAAATTTCATAACATTTCAATATATTAACGTAAGCCTGAAAGATGCCTTTGCCATGAGCCTTTTCATCAGCATCTTAGACTTTTTCTGAATTTAGAGCTTGAATATTCCATAGAGTCACTTTATCTTTCAAAAGCTTAATTAATCTGATAGCATAAATCTGATTTACATCAAAACAAATTAAAAGGAAACTACAGCATGTGGAAAAGCTGGATAGGTTTAACATGATACAATAATAAGGGACACCAATGACATAGTAACTCATGATCATGAGGACGGAAATCCAATTCCAAGTGATAGAACGTTTAAGACTAATCTTATGATTAAGATATCTATGGACGTCTTGAAAAGTAAGGACAAACTAAATACTTTTGTTTGTTTGAACAACGCTGACGGTATAACTTATAATAAATCCGATACAAGCTAAGATGCAAAAAATGTACATTGTGATACGAGTGAAACTAATATTATGTTGCTTGCTGAAATTGTCCACGGAGAGTACATAAGTTCGGAGTAAGAAAGTAAAAATGAATATTAATGTACCGAGTGATGAAATTAAATTAGAAATGAGGCTATTGGGAGTTATAAAATTGTCTCTGATTCGGTATTTGGGACAGAACGTAATATGTTGCAATAAATTCAAAGGCAGAAGCAATGACTGTATATCTTTGTCAACTATGTTGTCTAATAAGACTTCCACACGATAACTTCTTCTGCGAGCAATGTTAAAACTTGTCTTTGTTTTTGTAAACTTCATTTTATGTGAATTACTTAGACTCAACTGACAAATATTATAATATATGTTCCTATTTGTGCCTTCTTAATCTTATCTAATATCTAATCAATGAATATTTCATTAAATGACAACGTAATTCTTTCTAATGTACTTTATGGAGGTATCTACGAGGCTTCCATATACAATGTGTCCGGTTATGGACTGGCGATATTCTAGGTACTTATATAGCAACTATTCTAGTACACAAATACACCACACACTAGGGTCCAATTCATGTCCATTTTATTCTTGAAATACTTTGTACGTGTTTACAAAAAAAGTCATATCTCTCAAAGTTTTGGTCCTACCGAGATAAAAGTAGGCTTATTCGAAGGGCAACAATATTGTCTACAGTCTACATTACGATACAATGGGTTCACATTTTCATAACTTTAAGATAGAGAATATCTCAACAAAAAAGCAAAATGGCTGCCAAATAGCGGGGAAGTGGATTAGACCCTAGTGTGTAGTATATTTGTGTACTAGAATAGTTGCTCTATAAGTGCCTAGAATATAGCTAGTCCATAACAGGACACATTGTATATTAATATTCATATTACAGAAGATAGCAATACGCCGATATAATATGGGTCCTCAGAAGTACCTGAGAGTTTTTTAGTATGGATGGTTGAGATAGTGTTTGGTATGTATATCACTATCGTGGCAGCTCCCTTGCCAGTAAAAAAGCACCGTGTATAAATACTGTAAGTAGTACCTAAAGAACAATGCTCAAAACGCGAAGACCAAAAACCTGTTTGCTGCCGTGATCGGTCACGACGTGGCTGCCCTGTTCTCAGACTAGTATGGTGGCCTATGTGCACTCCTTGACGAGGACGATTGTACGCACGGTGCATCCATCCATTGCATGCACTAATGTAGCTATTATCGTACGCAATCTTATTGTAAACCTGTTTTTTAGTTCCAATAAAAATATTATTATTTGTATCTCGATTCAATTCAGGGCTCATCTTCCTTGCGGAAGATGTCCGGTCCTTTGGAAGGCATACACGGGGACACAGGTCCAACGCGCAGAGGCCCCTTTGAGAACTTTAATCTAAAATGGGGTGGGGCATCAACCGGGGACTATCCACGGCTGCACTATTGGAGTACAGTCATGGACCGTCCTAGGTTGGTGCAAGACTATTGTAAAATATGGTGAAAAATATCTGGTCTATGGGAAGGGGTGTTAGGTGGACTTGATAACTTCTATTGCCGGAAGAAAACGGCGTCTGCCTTTCAAGCTTTAAATTTGAAATATATTGGCAGACGGTGACTTGCCAGCTCACTAGCTGGGCCCCCTGAAAAGCCGCCAGAATATCAACACTAGAGCTTTTGGATTCGAAGTTTCAGCGATAAGTACCAAAAAAGGTCGTTTTTAGCATTAATTACTAAAACTTCTAACCTAGGATGTCAAGTGTTGCTTTTTAGTGTTCGAAAATTTCTACAACATTTGACTAAAATGTTGTACGTACGAAATTTCAATATGTTGTGTGTTGACAGAAATAATACTTTTTTTCTGAAGTGGCGCCATTTTCGGTGGGGGAAGCGCCTTAACCCGGCAAGCTAGCGGGTACAAACCATATCGTCTACGAGTTTGGCCGAGTTTCACGCGGCGCTGGCAATAAGCTATCTCGTCTACAAGGGCCTTAATAACACACTGACACCTTATTTATGATTAATTACGGTTTACTCACGTGCATTTTTCGGGATTGCCCGACTAGTTTCGGACCCAAACGGAGCCCTTAATCATGAGCTGATCACGCGGCGAGGTCGCGAGTCGAACTGACGCTGCACCGCGCCGCGTAGCGTTGCGCTCGCGACGAGAGGGGCGCGCTCTGTTTCGGTATTGCTCGTGCGTCTTCGTCACTTGTCGTGTCCGTGTTGTTTGAGGAAAGAGTGCCGGTGCATGCCGCCACACTGACACCTGACAACTCTATGATTGACTGTGACAGTTTTTGAAAGAAAGCAATATCCAAGGACTATATAAAGAACATCATATCATATTGATTTACTTATAAACACCACTAACTAGACACAATTATTATTAATTCAATCAGGAGTTACTTATTTACAAACGTAAAACCTCTCTAAATGTTGATATTGGTTTAATAAATTCGAAATGAGAATTTAGATACTAATATTATGTTGTGTATGTATTATGTATGTGGCGACATACATTGTTTTGAATTATCTATTTATTTGGATAATTATAATTTTGTTTTAATTAATTCAGAAGGATTTATTTACTTGTTTTCATCCTCAATTTTCATAATTTTACTATTGTAATTATTATTGCGTGTTTTCTGTATGGACTCAAAAAAATATTCATTTGACAGACAAATCTGTGTTGGTGGGGAGTTTTCAGCGCCGTGTTTCTTCGCACTATAAACACTAGAAAGCAGTGAAGGGTGGGCGGTTTTGGGGGCTGTCTTGTGTAACATAGACGTTTAAAAACAATTAAGTTATTCTAGCCTATTTTGAATAAATGAGTTATGAAGTTGAAGGTGATCAGCGTTAGAAATTAAACACACACACTACACTATCTATCTCAAAGACCAATTAATCTTAGCTTGCTCACGATGTCCGACTGTGTGACGTTAGATGTGGCACGGTCTCGCTTCAAAACTTCCATATTTTGTCAGATGGATTTTTATAATGATAAATGCCAATTTTTTTATTTATTTTTTATTCTAACTCACAAAACTGATGTACAATCTCACATACAATAAAAATTATCGGTAAAACATAGTACGTCTGATTGACATCTACTAGATGTGAATCCAGCATGCATATTTTAAGCAGACACTTATTTACTTATAGTATACTTATAGTGGAGCTCGTGGCTAAATAATTGCAGCCACATAGACCGATCTTCCGGGTTAAGCCACGCTTGCCGAGGTTGGTCTGTGGATGGGTGACCATTTACCATAGCGAGTTTCCTCCGTGCCTCGGAAAGCACGTAAAGCCGTTGGTCCCGGTTGTCATTTGTAGATCTTTGACAGTCGTTTCTGTTGGTCAGAAGTCAGAAAGTCTGACAACCAGTCTTACCAAGAGTATCGTATTACCCAGTTACTGGGTTGTGGAGGTCTGATAGGCAGTCGCTCCATGTAAAATACTGATATTCAGCTGCATCCGGTTCGACTGGAAGCCGACCCCAACATAGTTGGGAAAAGGCTAGGCAGATGATGACTTATTTACTTATAGGTACTAATTAAAAAAACTAAAATTAAATTAAGTTTGCCATAAACAAACTATAATAATAGTAAAAACAAAAATGTACAAATTAAAAAAAAAAAACAATCCTAGTCAAATACAAGGTTAGTCAGAAAGGGGGTACTAATCCGAAAGCGTGTTAAAGTACACATAATAATGAATAACTTTTGTTCTACAACTTTTCCCAAAACTCAATAGTTTAAGAGAAACAGTTGTACAAAAATCTCATAAAAAAAACTCTAAAATCTATCAATCCACAGTTATGATCAGCTGTGTTTACATTTTAGGTCATATTTGGGGTCATGAATTAGAAGCACCATTTTCTGAATTTGTAACTAAAGCAGGGATGAAGAATTTTTGAAAAAACTAAAATAAAAATCATTTTATTTGGGTTTTTTTTTATCGAATTTTGAAATTTTAACACTTGCTTTCAAACAGTCATCAGTGATACTATAAGTGGGCTTCGGATTAGTACCCCCTTTCCGACTAACCTTGTATATCTCTGAGTTTAGATTTGACTGAAGCCACGGAACCAACGAAGACATCTATTTCACTACGAATGGAGTTGGCAAGAGAAGGCATGCGGGATATCGGTGAAAATTATTGAAACACTGTGAATTTAATGTTACCAAGATTATAGCAAAGCAAACTGCAGCAGTACAACAGTATAGTGAATGAACAGTCCAATTAAATGTAATAGGAGTTTTACATCTACGTAGAACAGTCCACATGCACTAAACTTGCTGAATGACGCTCGATGTAAGCGCTGTATGTTCTTACACATCTTTTTCCTTTCATCTGTAAATAAAATTGGTAGAACTGAAACGGAATTGATTACAACGAACCTGTAACCATTCTTTCCTTTAATAGTTTTAGTAAGGTTTTGCAGACCTTTATCTATTGCAAAGAATATATGATTACTATAAATACCTGTACAATTTGAGCTCAAAAGAAGAGCACATGAGTCTTGAACACTATTCATTGCTTTATAGAACTTTTCGCATTGCTGACATAATATTGTCTGAAGAATAAAATCCTTCATCACCCAAATAAAGACACACAGTAACCAAAGTGCTTCTAAATTCTAAAAAGATAAAAGTATTTTGTAGCAAACTTTGCAATTAATGCCCCTAATAAAAAGTTCCACATCACATCATAACAAAAGCATAACCATTGTAGGTATACTTATTTTTTAAATGTATTTTATCCATCTCACACTATATTCTTTCAGTAACTTGATACTCAAAGGTCGTCTCAATTTCCTACTGTTAATTGTGATCTTTGATTAAAAGTTAAGATACCACTTACGAGCTGCATATTCATCATCGCCGGTTTCAGTAATTGTATTAGAAGCTCCATGTAAAATAAGGAATTAGTAAAATATTGTAATGTGTGATGAAGTATCTAAAACAGAAAAAGCTGTGCGTACATTTATTTTTGTAAACGTTTTTACCTTAATAATGATGATGCTTACCGATGGCTGAAACGAAATTCTATAAATTTCATAACATTTCAACATATTTACGTAAGCCTGAAACATTCTTTTGCAATAAGCATCTTCATCAGCATCTTCATTTTTTTCTGAATTTAGAGCTTGAATATTCCATAGAGTCACTTTGTCTTTCAAAAACTTAATTAATTTGATTGCATAAATCTGATTTAAATCAAAACAAATTGCAAGTACACTACAGCATATGGTAATGCTGGGTAGGTTTAGCAAGATACTATAATAAGGGATAAAAATAACATAGTAACTCATGATCATGACGACAGAAATCCAATTCCAAGTGACAGAACGTTTAAAATTAATCTTATTATTATTAAGATATCTATGAACGTCTTGAAAGGTTAGGACGAACGAAATACTTTTATTTGTTTGGACAATGCTGATGGTGTAACGTATAACAAATCCGATACAAACTAAGATGTATAGATTGTAAACTGTGATATGAGCGAAATTGACATTATGTTGATTGCTGAAATTGTCCGTGAAGAGTAAATAAATTTTGATTAAAAAAACTAAAATGAATATTTATGTACCGAGTAATGAAACTACATTAGAAATGAGGCTATTGGGAGTTATAAAATTGTCTCTAATGCGGTATTTGGGACAAAACGTAATATGTTGGAATAAGTTCAACGGCAGAAACAATGACTGTACATCTTTGTCAACTATGTTGTCCAATAAAACTTCCACACGACAACTTCTTCTGCGGGCAATGTTAAAATTTGTCTTTGTTTTTATAGACTTCATTTTATGTGAATTACTAAGACTCGAATGACTAATATAATACTCGTATGTTTCTATTTGTGCCTTCTTAACCTTATCTAATATCTAATCGATGAATGTTTCATGAAATGAAACCGTAATTCTTACTAATGTCCTTTATGTTGGAGGTACCTAATAGACTTCCATGATAAGGGAATGAAAAACTCAAACAAAAAGAAATCCTTGAAGTCAGTAAAATCGACAAAGTAGATGGAACTGTATTTCAAGGTAAAACAACAGATTTTAAATTACTGTGGGGAGTTCATATAACAGCTGCCCTGCTGTGGGGGGGAGTGGCCGATCGCGACTCAATATTAATATTACAGAAGAGGGCAATCAGCGCGGTCTATAGTATGGGTCTTCGAGAGTCCATTCGAGATAAAGACATTTATTTTTTGGTGATGCCTTGCCTTTACCTTTTACAAAACATTATGGTTGTACCTAAAAATCTGCCCATGTGTACTGCAAAAAGCGACGTTCATAATATAAGTACTAGAAGTACAGACATGGTCAAAGCATTTATCGCCCAGAAAAAATGTGTTAGAGCGATATGCGGAGTTGCCCCTTGGATATCCTGCAAGCCTCTCTTTCGGAAACTTAAAGAGCTTACATTGCCTTGTATGTACATTTTAGAAACTTCAAAGGACAATGGGACAAAACGTCCCCAGTAGTGTAGCACTTTCTTACCTATTGTATATGAAAGACCTTATTAATCTCTTAATTTTATTGTATGACAGCTCATCTGTAAAATGTACAGTGTAATAGTTATGTAGCATGAAAGTAACATAAAAATTACCTTAAAAAAACGCTTTTATTATTACTTCAATATATGAATATAATTATTTTAGTTAGTGATAAGGGGTTATTTGAAGAGCTCCAAAGCTAGTGTAACTAATTCACTATAGATTCAAATAGCCATGAATAGATTATATTTATTTGTAATTATTGTAGATATTACATTAATTTATATTATGTTTCAACAAAAGTTTGATATAGAACGAGAAAGGTAACGTAAATCGTGCACCAGCTAGGTTTTTATCATAATTATTTTTAATCAAGAAATTGAAGTAGTACCTGGCAGTAGTATCTAAGTTTTAGACGAACTCAAAACCATTAACTAATTAAATATATTCAAATTAAAGGTACACCACTTAATTAATAACTCAACACGACATTCATGATAATTGTTTTCGTTTCAACCCAACGCCTATTTAATCAGTATTGAACTACAAACCATACCAAACATGTCTTCATTTATCAAAGATAAACTAAATTCAAAAAGAATCGCAGTCGTTGTAGAAACTGAACCAAAGCATGATGAGAATGAATTACCACCAAAAAATTTACTTGAAACGGATTTGCAAGCAATATTACAGCCATTAAATATGATGCAAATTTTATTCTTCTGTGCTAAGTATAAAATTCGAGACGATATTATCACTCCGAATAGTTTTTTCTACAACTTAATTTCAATCTTTAGCATGCTAACTTTGCTGTTTTTTTTTGCTTTTATTTTATGTTTGAAACCTTAACATTTACAATCGGATACAAAAGCTTCGAAAACTTGAATAATACTTTTAAAATCTATAGCTTGTTCTTGTATTTCATGGGTAGCTTATTAAACTACTACACCAATATTATGCAGAAACACAACAATGTGTTGCTGGTCTTAAAAATCCAGAAAGTCTATAGAATCCTCAAAATAAACGGAAGTTTCAAATGTTTTAGTATACGTAACTGGGTTTGCGTTATTGCTATTAACTGTTTTCATATTATTTGGATCTTGTTTTACTATTACGTTTTTTCAATCATCGGTTTTGGTCATGTCATTACGTCTTATGTTTGCATTTGCTTTGACATGAATGACACATACGCTACGAGGATCATGAAACTAATAAGGGAACTTCTCACGTTATGGATCGAAAATGTAAGGAGTTCAGGGGCCCAATTCTCCTAAAATAAATCTTGTAAAATCACAATCGAACCAAGGCCGAACCGTTCATTCAGACAGTTCTCAATTTCAAAAGCTGTCTTATTGTTTGACACAAAAAACAAAATCAATCATTTTGAAATTCATTTATTAATTTTAACCTAACAACAAGTTTAATTAACACAAAATACTTCTAAGTATTAGTAGCGCAGCGTTTTCATTAATGTCATTCCGTCATCCCTAGTTTTTTTTAAATTGTTTTTTTCGACCCTTTGTTTCACTTTTCGTAACTATGAATCTTCATAGGTACCTCCTAATATGTCAGCATCACGGAACCTTAAAATTTTCACAAAAATTGCGACGGTGATTAAGAATTTCACCAATCACATTTTAAGGACTTTCCGCTAAAGTAATTTAGTTTCTGTTTGTTCCAGATTTTATTTTATACACGGCTAAATAATAATTACCAGAAAAAAATTAAGGGCATGGTCAGTTACTTACTGTAATGGAACATAATTATAAAGAGAAAAAAAAAGAAAACTATTTTGTTTGAAAACTGTACTTCAAAAACATCAATGATTGGTAAGAAACTTCAATCACATTGACAATGATATTCGTACGCGCACGCACACACGCAACCCTTTTACGCACCCTGCGCACGAGACGGACGGCGCCAACTAGTCTGGCTCCCGCACCGCCCTCGCCCCACCCGCTCCGGCGCGTGCGTGTGTCACCCGCCGCAGTCGGCCGCCCGCAGTAATTAGGTCAAGTTGCGTGACGCGCGGTGCAAGCGCAACCTCTCGTTACCGCGTACATACCGGTTTTTGTTGAATACGTAATTACATGTTGTGTTGATGAATACTAAATAGGCTTAATATTCGGTAAACTAAGGTCAAAGCAGACTGCATCGCGCCCTCTCCACCGAACCCGACTTCTCAGAACGCAACAGAGAGGTTATTAAGTTTACGCGAGCGCGCAATACGTATTACCTGTTAACATCTGTTATTAAATTGAAAACTACGATGGCTTCTCAGTTCACGTCTCGAGAGTACCCTTTGTGTTAATACTTCATAGAAGGCCGGCACGCAGGTGAATCTTATCTAGACAGATCGGAGCGAAAGTATCTAACCGAGGAGTTAGGGAGTCGGTGGACAGGCTGCGGCGGCCTAATTGCCTGGCCCGCGTGCCGCCTGACCTCACACCCATGGATTTTTACATGTGAAGTGAAATCAAACGGAGTCTGTACGTGAGTGAGCCCGATAGTCGTAAACTTTTAAAACAACTCGAAGTAAAAGGGCAAAGTGATGTTCTAATATCATTAAATAACTATCTTGTATAAAGTGCTCGCTTGTGTGTTGACAACAAAGGGCGGTGGCCATTTTGAAAAATTGCTGAACTGTAAGTTTTTAATAAGACTGTAAATTACCACCCTTATCAGCTGATTTCAATCCTTATCATCTGATCCTAATCACTGTGCTAATCCCTTCAAATTCAAATCCCCATTATCGCAGAACAAATTCTAACTTTTTAAATACGTGGAGTGGAGTGAAGGACAAAGCACGACTGTGTGTGTGTGTTGCACGGATTTCGCGCTATCGACTCGCTCGCACGCATTACATACCGGTATAACTGACTGACGCATGACTCACACAAGCGTATAATGGTGCATGATGTGTGTAGCTTACGCGCGGTGGGATGAATTTCATTGCTAGTCCGTGTTGTTGACGTAGTATTTCTAGTATTAGAGTATTATGTCCATAAAATTATTCATAATTTCAGGATCAAACAAAAGTAAATAACTTTGTTAGATTTAAATAAATTAAATTAATGATTTTACATTTCATTAAGTATACCGCTTCCGTATGTACCCTTAAATTTTTTATGGGGAATTAAAAATATTCGTGTATAATACATAGGTACATCTACCAGAATCCATAAGCATAGAGATGCGTGAAGAAAGAATTGGTAGTGGAAAGAATGTAAGAACTTGTAAAGTCTGTGAAATAATGTTTTTTATTTGATATCTTGTGAACTACACTCACCGGCATAATTAGCGGAACGTTTTCAGTTTTTTAATTTTTTTATTACATGGTACTGCTATTGCTATGACGATTTTTTTATTCAAAAGAACCTTCTATTAGGACTTGCATGTTAAACAAAAATTTGGTTTTCCTAAGCGATTAGAGGTAAATTATGCCCAGTTTTGATTTTACAAGGATTTTGCCCTTTTCTGTTTTTGATCGGAACTTTGTTTTATTTAAGTATTGGTAGTTTGGCCTTAGTGTATTCATTGCATTTGGAGAATAAACATTGCGTTGAGGCTGAAAGAAGTAATTTACCTGTGACAAAAGCTACGAGGGATGTTACAGTGATCGATGAAAGTCAAAACTATCGTGCAGTAAGTTAAGCACTGGGTGTATCGATATTAGTCATTCCTCGCAATGTCCATCGGTACAAGCAGACAGGATGTTTCGTTAGAAGATGAGTATAATGCAGAAATCAATGAAAAAGCGCTTTTGATGATTGGTTTATGACAGTTCAAACCGGTTAAGGCTCTGAAAAATCGGCGCAGTGCTGCTATTCGGACCTGTAGAATCCTGAAGGTGGTCCGTATTTTGCTTGTGAGTATGCGAAAAGAAAGACGACGTCTCATTGAAGGTAATCTGATGTCTAACGCGACTGCTGAATGTCCAAAACGTGCTGTAGGTCATCTCGTAGTGAAATTAAGTTTTGCTCAATAACACCGAGATCGGACTAAAGAGTTAGAAAGAGATTTTTTCTCAGGGGCAAGCTGTTTTTTGATATACGTTTTTTGGATGGGAGGCATAGAATATAGATACGTCAAGAGAATCGCTTTGAACAGTCAAATTTTACAGGAATGTGCCTTATACTGGAATTCCCCAGTAATGGTTTGGGTTGTCATTTGTTTTGAATCGCACACGGAGTTAGGCATTATTGAAGGAAGCTTACTCGCTGCTTATTTTTGCTTGACGAATTACAAGATAAGAAAAAAAAAATAAGCACGATTATGTTTGGCCGGACTGTGTACTCGTAGTCCGCAATTTCATATAAGATGTTGTAATAACCCACCAGGGTAGGTCAACGAGGACCCCGGACATGAGTCCAATAGAATATGACTTGGCTTTGACGGGAAATAGGGTTAGAGAATAAAAGAACAGAGACAGAAACTGGAGACTTCCTTACGACAACATTTTTTTTTGTAAAGATTGTTCCAGGTTTCGGGACATCACTAAAGTACATTTAATATTAATAGTACAGAAAACAATTAAATTCGTTTCCTATGACCTATGACTCCTACTTACTATATGAAGATGACTGTACTAGACTTAAACAACAGTACACTAGTCGTAAATTACAGTGTACTAGGCCTACAGTACAGTTTACTAGGCGCAAAGTACAGCATACTAGATGTAAAGGCAAAAAGTTGAATTCATAGATTTTTTATTAAACATTCCTACGTTGTTTTCAGATACTCAAAAAAAAGTCGGCAAGAATATCCTGTAGAAATTGATCAGGTCGATCAATTCTACGCGAGTCGGGAATCGAACCCGCTATCTACTTACGTTAGATAGAATGAAGAGTAGCGGAAGGATGAGAGAATGATTAAAGCAAGAGAAGAAATGAAGAATATTATTACTGATTAATTAATTAGATTATATTTACAGATTTAAATTACAACAAAGCAACAAGCGATTCTATATAATAAGCTAGTGAACAAATACAAAGCGCGTCGCGAACCGATTGATATGGTAGCTAGTCGAGAGTGTACTGATGCTCGTAGCTCGGCGCGCGCGCAGGTAGCTTCGTGTGCACGCCATCGTCTAATGGTCAAGGACGTCGTCGCCTCGGCCGGTACAAATATCACGCGCCCGGCGCGTGCGCACGGCACGTGTAACCGAGCGGTCGTTGAACCCACAGCGAACAAAGGGTCACGTTGCTTTTAGGATCTGGCGCAATTTCATAAGCGGAAGCGGATTTCTTCACATTGATAAGTGGTGGTTCAAGTGACAATTATTTCCGCCACATATTCCCCTTGGCCAGACCGTAACTACGGTCAATAAAAATCGGGGAATCTGACACGCCGCCCGCTTCGCGTCCTCTTCTCTGGGCTGCCGCCGGTTGTAGGTGAAGTTGTGGTATTTGAGGCCGTTGGTTTTTCAGCTGGAACTCTCGTCTCCTCTTGCGTCATGTAGGCGGGTTTCAGCCTATCCACCGAGATGTTGTTGGTCTTCCCATTTGCCTCAACCACGAAGTATTTTGGGTGTCTTTGTATGACCTTGTAGGGTCCAGCGTAAGGTGGTTCCAGCGATCTTCTAACATGATCTCGGCGGACGAAGACGTGTGTGGAAGAGTGTAAGTCTCGAGGAATGTAGAAGGGTGAAGTGGTGTTGGTATGCCACGAAGTTGGTTTTGGAGCCAACTTGGCCGTGTGGACTCGCAGGCTCGCAGCGTACTCCGTGACATCGGTTGTGGTGAAGTCATCTTTGGGAGACAGGAACTGGGCAGGTAAGTGCAGTGCTTCACCATAGACCAACTCTGCAGGTGTGGCTTGGACATCTTCTTTCCAAGCATTACGCATGCCGAGAAGTACCAGTGGAAGGGCTTCTGTCCACTGTGAGGAAGTGTGGCACATGATGGCAGCCTTCAGCTGCCGATGTAGTCGTTCTACGATGCCGTTCGCTGCTGGATGATAGGCGGTGGTGCGGTAGTGTTGTGCCCCCACCAACGCAGTGAGAGCCTTGAAGAGATGACTCTCAAATTGGCGACCACGGTCTGTGGTGACCCGTGCGGGACAGCCAAACCTGGCTATCCAGCCAGACACCAGGGCAGCTGCGCAGGTCTCCGCCGTGATGTCCTTCAAGGGATACGCCTCAGGCCATCGCGTAAATCGGTCAATGACTGTGAGGCAGTATCTGAAATCAGACGAAGGGGTTAAGGGCCCTACTATGTCGAGGTGAATGTGGGAAAATCGGGAAGAAGGAGTAAGGTAGGTGGAAAGTGGAGTTTTAGTGTGACGTGCTGTTTTGCACGTCTGGCATTGTAGGCATTGCCTAGCCCACTCTCTACAATCTTTGCGGATCCCTGGCCAAACAAAGTGTTGTGTCACCAGTCGCACTGTAGCTGCATTCCCAGGATGATGTAGGTTGTGTAGTGAGTCGAATGCCTGTCTTCGTAAGGTAGGCGTTATGTAGGGGCGAGGTGTCGGCGTGGAGGCATCGCAATAGACTGGTAAGTTGTTACTGTAAGAAGATGCTACCTTTTGAAGTATCAGCGTGGACCCATGTTGAATTAGGTCTTGCAGTTCTGGATCTGTGTCCTGAAGTCTTGCAAGTTCCTCGAAGTTGACAGCTGCTGACACCTCCTCCACGCGCGACAATGCATCGGCGACAACGTTCTCACTGCCTGGTAAATACTTCAGATCTGTAGTAAATTGCCCGATGAAGTCCAGGTATCTAAGTTGCCTGGGTGAGCAACTTTACTATCCCTATTCATCCTGTAGGCAAAGGTAAGCGGCTTATGGTCCGTGAAGATTGCGAAGGTTCTTGCCTCGACCATGTGCCGGAAGTACTTGATTGCCTCATAAATTGCAAGAAGCTCCCTGTCGTATGGGCTGTACTTCTTTTGGGCCCCACTTAGCTTGTGCGAGTAGAAGGCCAGTGGTTGCCAGTTGCCACCCTTCTGCTGCTGAAGGACGGCGCCGATTGCAGTATCAGAGGCATCCGTCACGATGGTCAATTCTGCCGATGCATCAGGGTGAGCCAAGAGTGTTGCTTTGGACAGCGAGGATTTGCAGTCTTCGAAAGCCTTCAGCAATTCTGGAGTCATTTCCACTGGATGCGAACCTTTTACCTTGGGGCCTGCGAGGACAGCGTTCAGTGGTGCCTGAAGTTTGGCTGCGTTCGGGACGAATCGGCGATAGAAGTTGACCATGCCGAGGAATCTCCGCAGCTCCTTGACGGTCTTGGGAACCGGGTACTCCTGTATGGCCTGGACCTTGGACTGAACTGGACTCGTCCCTTCCGCTGACACGCGGTATCCCAGAAAAACCACTTCAGTCTGTCCGATGTTGCACTTAGCTGTGTTGATCACGATGCCGTACTGCTTCAGGCGATTGAACAATTGACGTAGATGGTCTTCGTGCTCTTCAGGAGACGCTGAGAAGACTAAAATATCATCTACGTACCCATAGCAGAAGTCGAGGCCAAGTAGGACTTCGTCGATGAACCTTTGAAAGGTTTGTGCTGCGTTCCTCAACCCAAACGTCATAAAAGGGAACTCGTAAAGACCAAAAGGTGTAGTAATCGCCGTCTTTGGAATATCTTCTGGATTAATGGCAATTTGGTTGTAAGCCTTTACGAGGTCGACGGTAGAGAAGACAGTGCAGCCTGATATTTGGTGAGAAAAGTCGTGAATGTGACGGATAGGGTACCTGTCAGGTACTGTTCTGGCATTAAGTGCCCTGTAGTCACCACATGGTCTCCATCCGTCGTCCTTCTTCTTCACCAAGTGCAATGGTGCTGACCAAGGACTCTCGGAACGCCTCGCTACCCCGCCTGCAAGCATCTCCTCGAACTCCTTCTTGGCTACCTGAAGTCGAGCTGGATCAAGGCGTCTGGGTTTACATGCCACCGGCGGGCCTGGCGTCGTCCTAATGTGGTGCAGCGTATTGTGTGTACCTGGTAGCTGTTTACCTGGTGGTCGCGTAATTTCTGGGTACTCACATAGTATGTGGTGGTAGCCGGTATCCCCTACGACGGCCTTCACGGATGCGATATTGACGGTGCTGCAATGTGCGGCAGGAACCGACAAAGACGTCAACCTGTCGATCAGGCGTTGGTTCCTGCAGTCTACCAGCAGATTGTAGTGGCTGAGAAAATCCACCCCAATAATGGGTTTCCCAACGTCGGCTATAGTAAAACTCCAGCTGTAGCTCCTCCTGAGGCCTAAGTCTAACTGCAGCTGTGTAGGCCCGTAAGTGTGTATTACCGTACCGTTAGCAGCTACCAGATCGTACCTTGACTGGATGCAGGGCGTCTTGACAGCAGACCGGGGAAAAACGCACAAGTCGGAACCAGTGTCCACAAGGAACTGCGCTTTTGACGTCCGGTCGGTAACGAATAGACGGCCTGAAGACGTGGGGCAGTCGTTGGCCGCTACTTGCGACCGCCCTTCCTGTTTTCCGCCGTGTAAGTGCAGGGCGACCTACAGTTCTTCGCTTTATCACCGTACGTGTAGTGATAATAGCAATGTGGGTGGTTAGGAGGCGGTTGCTTTGGTCGACTTTTAGAGCGATCATACCTTCGGTAGTGACTGTGGGATCTCGAGCGTGAGCGGTCTCTTCCTCTGCCATCCATGCGTGAAGTGAGCGCGGCTACCTGCTTCGTCAGCTCGCTCACTTGCTTTGCCAGGTCTGAAGTAACGGTGTCAGTAGTAGCAGAGGCGCTAGCAACTTGCGGTGTCATCGGGGCTATCTCGAACACCTTATCTGCAATGTCGGCTAATTTCTCGACCTGTAAATCAGCTATTTGTGAGGCAATGACAGTCTGTATATTTTGTGGCAACCTGTTCGTCCAAATACTTTTGACGAACTCTGTAGCGCCCGTTGGGCCAGCTAGGCTCTGAAGGTGCCGCAGGAAATGAGACGGCTTACGATCACCTAACTCTTCGTGGCAGAGGAGTTGCTTAATGCGCTTCTCTTGAGATGCTGACAATCGCTTTATGAGCTCAGCTTTTAAAGTTTCGAATTTGTTGTTCTCCGGCGGTTTGGTGATAATGTCCTTGACTTGCAAGGCGTACTTGGCTTCGAGCTGTGAGGACACGTAATAGAATTTCGTATTGTCGCTCGTGATTCTGGACATAATAAATTGGCCTTCTAGCTGCGCAAACCATAAAGCTGGTTCTTCGGGACAAAATGGTGGGCAACGCAATGGCATTCCAACCTTCGACACCTCTCCAGAGATCACGGGAGCGTCCTTGCAATCAACAAAACCATCCGGTTCTGCCATCGTAAAAAAAACTTAATAAAAATCGCTCACCGCTTATGACTGAGACCCCACCTCAACAACTGTTGCGTTCACCACAGAAATAAACACGCAATAATGGTTCCAGACTTCGTTCCTCTTGATCCACCGGTGCTCTGAACTGCCTGGAGTCTTGGAGTCTTCAGTCTTGAAGGCGTAATCACGTCGGGGTCACCAATGTAGAAATTGATCAGGTCGATCAATTCTACGCGAGTCGGGAATCGAACCCGCTATCTACTTACGTTAGATAGAATGAAGAGTAGCGGAAGGATGAGAGAATGATTAAAGCAAGAGAAGAAATGAAGAATATTATTACTGATTAATTAATTAGATTATATTTACAGATTTAAATTACAACAAAGCAACAAGCGATTCTATATAATAAGCTAGTGAACAAATACAAAGCGCGTCGCGAACCGATTGATATGGTAGCTAGTCGAGAGTGTACTGATGCTCGTAGCTCGGCGCGCGCGCAGGTAGCTTCGTGTGCACGCCATCGTCTAATGGTCAAGGACGTCGTCGCCTCGGCCGGTACAAATATCACGCGCCCGGCGCGTGCGCACGGCACGTGTAACCGAGCGGTCGTTGAACCCACAGCGAACAAAGGGTCACGTTGCTTTTAGGATCTGGCGCAATTTCATAAGCGGAAGCGGATTTCTTCACATTGATAAGTGGTGGTTCAAGTGACAATTATTTCCGCCACAATCCTACGAGTGCAAAATGCTTCCTTCAAGAAGATGACTGCCTGTGGCCTATTCATCATACATGCTGAGCTACCTTTGCGCTTCTTAAGTTTCATCACTACTTGTAGTATTGTACTATTACAGTTCAAGCTTCTGTGATCCTGGTACTTCGCTATTTGTTTTAAAGAAAAAACATGATAAGATTTTCTTCTCTTTGTGCAGTTTATACAGGTTAGTTAGAAAGGGGGTTCTAATCCGCAGGCCACTGAAAGTCACTGATGACTGTCTTAAAGCAACTGTTAAAATTTTTAATTTCAAAATTCGGTAATTTTAATTTTCATGCTAAATTATTATTATTTTACTTTTTTCAAAAATTCTTCATCCCTGCTATATATACAGATTCAGAAAATTGTGATTCTGATTCAAGACCCCAAATATGACCTAAAATGTAAACACACCTGATCATAATAATTTTTTTTTTTTTTTTTTTATTAGGATCAACTTTAATAATAAATTTTTATTAGGAACAAGTTTACAGTCATATTAAGCACAAAATAAATCTAAAAGCACCAAGATTGGAGTGTAAAACAAAATTTGTGTGCAATGGAGTAACCCTAGACCCCACACTAGGATACCCTGTGTCGTGGGATCTAGTATCCTCATAGTTGATGACACATAAGTGCACGTAGTGGTTCACAGTTGGGTTCTAATAAACAAATCATATTAAGCAAAGGTATCGCAAATTAAAAACTAATTCAAACTTAAGAGTTTTTTAAAATTAAATACATTATAGTTATGAGTATGTGTGATGTGTATGTGTGTGATGTGTATGTGTGTGATGTGTATGTGTGTGATGTGTATGTGTGTGATGTGTATGTGTGTGATGTGTATGTGTGTGATGTGTATGTGTGTGATGTGTATAGATGGTTGATGTGGGTGTGAGTTAGTTTGTGTCTAAATGAATGTGATGTGAGTGAATGTAAAGTGATGTGATTTTGTGTCTGTAAGGGTATGCTTGCGTATGTTTATGTGTAGGATATAGTGTGTGTGGGTGAGTTAACGCGCACTGCGATTTATATCAGGGGAATCAGGAGAGCTTCTGTCTTGGCATAGTCCTGAGCTGATAGCCACTTTATAATTTTAGACTTACAATTGTGCTTGGAGCAACCAACTAAGTCCAAGATTTTGTTCAGTTTTTGATAGATGTATGGACCGACATATCTAGGGGATCTTTGAGCGAACTTTGTACGAGTTGTGGGTATGTGCCATTTAATCTGTCTACATGATCTGGAAGATTTGATTTGGGTAAAGAGTGCCTGCCGATGAAAGCGTAATGCTACAGATAGCATAAAAAGTTGTCTAACCCGAAGAACGTTGCATTCTTGGTACAGACTGTCAGTGGGATGCCGATAGGGCTTTCCATAAGCAACCTTGAGGATGCCCCGTTGAGCTCGTTCAAGTTTTATCAAGTGGCTTTTAGCTGCTGTACCCCATATCCCTATACAGTAATTTAAAATGGATTGGCATAATGCAAAGTACACACACCTAAGGGTACTGTGGTCTGCTATGTTCCTAAGTTTTTTTAAAAACGAACATTAGTTTCCGGATCCTTGCAGAGACAGCATCTATTTGATTGATCCAGGACAATTGGTTGTCTATCAAGACGCCAAGGTATTTAATATTGTTAACTTGTTCGATCTCGACACATTGGCAAACATCACTGCTAGGATTCATGCAGGAGTGGAGTCTGACTTGGAGTGGATTTTCAGTCTCACAACGATTGGATGTTTTGAATGCTATGTATTTTGTCTTGCTAGCATTTAAGGTGAGTAGGTTTCGCTGCAGCCAGTGCATTACTCGAGCCAAACCCCTCTGAGTTGCATCAACGACTCCAGTCCAATTCTTGCTATGGAATACAATAGCGGTGTCATCCGCGAAAGTAAGTACCTTTGCATTCTCTATTGCTAGATCACAGAGGTCGTTGATGTAGACTAAGAAGAGAGTTGGCCCGAGCACGCTTCCCTGAGGTACACCATAGTGGATTACAGAATACTCGCTTATCGCTTCACCTTCTTTAGCTTTTATTCGTTGCAATCGTTTTGAAAGGTAAGAATGAAACCAGTTCTGTGCCAAACCCCGTATCCCCACTAACGCTAACTTTTGTAGGAGTATTGGCCTAGATACTGTATCGAAAGCCTTAGCCATATCTATGAACACACCAACACATTTATGGCCAGAATCTACCCTTTCAGTGACGTGGTCAACAAGTGTTATTACTGCATCCTCGGTAGACATTTTTTGGCGAAAACCATATTGGTTAAGGGACAGCAGTTTTTCTTTTTCCAGATATTGTTGCAACCGGTTATTGGCCAGTTTTTCAAGTAATTTAGACACTGAAGATAACAGGGAGATTTGTCTGTAGTTCGTAACTTGAAGTGGGTCACCAGATTTAAAGATAGGGCAAACATTGGCTACTTTGAGGCAGTCTGGAAAGACACCGGTAGACATGCTAAGATTAAACAAGTGGGCTAATACAGGGGCAAGAGTCAATTTACATTGTTTTAAAATTGTATTGTTGATCATGTCATTGCCTGGGGCTGAGCATCTTTTAAGGTTATCAATAATTTTTATTATTTCACTATCATAACTGGGGATAGATAGATTTCAGCCTTTTTTTTGAGATCTTTGCACCTCTATTTCTCTTATACCATTGACTTTTGAGGAAAGTAGTAGAACAAAAGTTACTCATTATTATGGGTACTTTAACACCCTTTCGGATTAGTATCCGCTTTCTGACTGACCTTGTATATCACGAAGCCACACAAAAGTAACAGGCATTAAATAGTTTTTAAAACTTACTAGCTGTGCCCTAGCGACTCCGCCCGCGTAAGAAGTCTTTTCTTTTACACATAAATACATAATCAGCCTATTAATGTCCCACTGCTAGGCACGGGCTTCTTCTCAGAAGAAGAAGCTTTTAATCCTTAGTCCACCACGCAGCCCTGGTGCGAGTTGGTGGACTACACACAACATCAAGAACTTCATGGAGCTCTCTCAGGTGTGGCAGGTAGTGTTGGGTAGGACATGACTTGAAAAAGAGTTTGTAAGAGTAGCCTCTTTTTTGCTCTGAGCCAGTACAATGTACTACTTCAAATGAGGTGAGGCGTACTGAAGCTCGGTTAAACGATTGAAGTAACGAGTACTAATATGACATTTGATGTCATTGGTTTCGATGTACTGATTACGTTATTCTCGAGTCCCGGTCACGTAATGTCTATTGCAGAATGAATGACGTGCTATTGTAGTATATGCCTCACTCCCTCTCTTTCTCACCCTATAGTTTACTTAACGAGTAACGCGACTACCGCGACATAAAAGTTGAAGTAGTACACTTTAAATTTTCGAGCCGCTCTTACATTTTGACGTCATGTACGGGACGAATGTACCGCCTTTTGTAAGTCCTACTCAACACTAGTGGCAGGTTTCCTCACGATGTTTTCCTTCACATATTGATCTAATGTGTAAGAAAATTAATAAATATGTCTATGCATTGAATAAATTACGCAAGACTGTGTCCGTAGAAACAGCGCTGACTGCTTATCATGGCTACATAGCATCTGTCTTGCGTTATGGATTGTTATTATGGGGCAACTCTACTGACATACACAAAGCATTTCTCTGTCAGAAAAAAATGTGTGCGAGCTATTGTGGGTATACCGCCTTACGAATCATGTAGACCTGTTTTTAAAAGCCTCAAAATTCTTACCTTGCCTTGCATGTATATAATTGAAATAGGTGTATTTGTACACATAAGGATCTGTTTGTCACGGCAAAAGAAATATTTCCGAGAAGTACAAGAAACGGCGACCGGCTAGTTAAAGGCAGAAAACCGAGGACGACTCTTTTTCTGAACGGCTCATACTGTATGTGTCTTAAAATATACAACGCAATACCAGAGCCTATTAAAGTCCTTCCTGTTAATTAGGTTTAAAAAGAAATTAAAAGAATGGCTCCTGGAAAAAATGTATTGTAAAATCGATGATTTATTGGACAATTATTAATTAATGTGACATAATATTATTATATCCATGCTACTTGACAATCTGACATTACCCTGATTAATTAATTGAATTGGTAGTTTATTAACTTAATTTAATGTAACTAGTTGTAATTTTATGGTACCTACTATTGCCAAAATTTCACATGTCTATCTAAGACAAAATGGGCTGAACACTGTAATACCTTAAGACCATAATGTACCCTATTTTATGTGAAATAAATGAATTGAATTGACTTCACCGATAACGCACGCAAGTTACAACCAAATTCTGATCTGCACATAAAATTCGAAAAGGCAGAGTAGCAGGCCGGATTCGAACTTGAACCTTCCTGCATAGAAGATAACAGTTCAACCACTATCTACTACTGTTTCTTTTTTTTACTATTTCAGAAACTTTCCTGCAAGTACCAAAACATCTATACAAACTTTCAACTCAATAGGATGAACGATGCGCGAACGCATAGAAGACGAACACACAAACAAACAAACATAAATATTTATGTAATAGATTTAATTACATCAATTTAATTGACGCCTACTTAGAAGTAAGATTATTTTAATCCTGTTTGAGGACAGGCTAGAATATAAAACTTCCTCACCGCACGCTGGGAATAGACGCGTGTTGTGAGATCATACAAAACCCAGCACGCTTGGTGATAGGATGCTGGCTAGCTACCGCCCTCACATGAATGTCCAGCGCCAAGCAGTTTACTGTGTTCCGTCGTGTATATGTGCGAGCTAGAGGGGTATAAGTGAATCCCTCTATATGTCTGTTACTTGGATTCGTGTGCTCTATCTTAGACCCTGTTTGCGCCGAACATCAGGTCATCAGGTGCGACTAGAGAAAAATAGCAAAAAATAAATAAAATTTTAACTTCTTTGATTTATAATATACCTACTATTTATAAGTTAGCATAATATTTCAATGTTAGTTTTTATTTTGCAAGGAATACAAATGAAAACATTATATTTATTTTACATATTTAATTAAATAATTGAAAGTACATTTAAATTACAAAGTGCTGCCATCTATGTTAGTTTTACGTGTGCATTCCATATTACAAGAAAGCAAACTGCAATAACACAATCATGTAGTCGAATACTAGGCCGCCAAACTCCTGAGGAAGACCAGCGTCGACCGTAAAAATGCGACATGCGGACATCTTGTGAAAGGTTGTACGGTTCAGCCGCTGCACGTTCTTACAAAACTTTTTAGCTTCCGCTGTAAAAGATAATAAACTGCTTACAAACGAGTGTGAACATTAAGTTTATAGCAACAACTGTATAAGGTTGTTCGGAAAGTCATTTCGTTTTTTCCCAACATATGATTTAATTAAAATTTTTCACAGCCAATTTCACACTTATGCCGCATAATCAATATAATTATATTTTGTTAGCTGATATAGCAAGGCTTGCTTGTGAAAAAGTTCGATAGATTTTTCGACGTAATTTTTGGTTGGTACCTTTTCAAATATGGAAAATGAAAAGCAGCATTTTCGGCATATTTAACTTTTTTACTATAGAAAACTTAAAAATGCTGTTCCAGCAAGAAAACATTATCCGATGTGTATGGAGAAGATGTATTGTCAGAACGCTATTGCCAAATCTGGTTTGCAAAATTTTGGTGTTGAAGATGCACCACGTTTTGGAAAGCCAGTTGAAGCTGATGCAGGCACAATCACAAGGCATTAATTGCTGCAGACTGGCGAAGAATATCTCTTGAGATCGCTTTGAGATTATATTTATCGAATTCGACCGTTTACGATCATTTGTAAGCCTAAGTTAAGGCAAAGCTTGATTAAAAATTCAATTAAAACGAAATTACTTTCCGAACAACCTAATCTTATCCCCGAAATAGAAAAAACAAGTGCAAGTGTCCTTATACTTCCTTAGTACAGGATCCAGTGTCACCAAATTAACATACAATTAAATTGAAAGATACCAAAGTTTCATACTTTATACACCTCTGTGAGATAGGTACATTTTTCGTCGTGGTATCATTTTTTATGGTAAAGGACATTGGGAAAAAATGTCCCCACCCTCTAACAGATTTGAAACATATCTCATTCGAAGCGTAATAATACGTTGACAAAACTTTAATAAGGCGACAATCTTCAAATGAGTGGGGTTTACGTACAAATCATATTTTTATGTCAGTATTTATTGTAACTTTTTTACATGTTTTTCATAGTGTGCAATGAAAAGGAATATAAAAATAGCAAAGTGAACACTGCTTTACGGTTATGATGAACTTGTTATAATATTGGACTACTAAGGAATTTTGAAAAAAAGATCTAAACATTTTTCTCGAATATCCCATACCTCTACAAGGTGTAACTTAAATAACGCACAACCTCTTAAGGGGTCACTATACTCATCATTATGAACAACTTTTACTATGGGACCAAAACTCGAAATCGCGAAAAAAAATCAGCTGTTCCCTACATTTATGTTCGCATAACTCGTCAAAATCGTCAATATTGGTTTGATTTGGTTTAATATTCTATTGTGAAAGCAATGTCAACAGGCAGTTAAAACTTCAGGGCTTCAGCATCAACACAAACATTACTTTTATCTTAAAAAAATACTTTTGACACAAAGAAAAATCGATTTTTTTTATCCATCCATTTTTCACCTAAAACAGGTAGTTTCTATTTTTGTGGCTCCTATAGAACATATTAATATGTATCCCAGGATTGTTGGAGGGTGGGGACGGGGTCCATACAAAATCGCCCATGGTCCTTTGGACACTGAGGCATGATTCTAATATTTTACGTCTGAGTTTGATGTCGTGTCACAGACAGTAGCTTGCGCATATTATCATGTCACAATTATACATTGCCTGAGCCAATGTATAATTGTGACACATGCGCGGTAGCTGCGTAGGCACTTCCATTGTTTTTTTCTATTCCGTGGTATTATCAAAGCCCTCTACACCGAATCAAATGACAATAATATCAAATATTGGACACCGATTTCTGAAGGTTCAATAACTTGAACATAAATGTGACCATTTTCTGTTGTAATTTATTTGGCTTGTCCTTAAATTGTATTTATTTTATCTTTGTTTGATTTCAAGAAAGTTAAGTTCTAAGAATCTCTTTACATTAATCATCATTCTCCAGCCCTTATCTCAACTTATTTGGGGTAGACGCAGCATGTATTTTTCTTCTATACTCCTTAAATTTCTATTTGCTGTCATCTCATTAGTCACCCCCTTTCTAGTCATATCATCTTTCACGCTATCTATCCTTCTTTTTTCTTTTTTTCGGTCTTTCTCTACTCTTATAACCATCAACATTCTTACTCAAAACCTTCGTCACAACATATTCCTCATTCCTCAAGAGACAACTGGTTTCCACACAATTTCTCAGTCACCGGCGACACTTTCAGACTTTCTCTTACTAATTCTATACATTCGCATAACACCACAAATCCCTCTTAGTATTTTCATCTCAGCTGCATTTAGCTGCCGTTCATTCACGCCTTTTGTGGCCCAACATTCTGGTTCATACAAGACAGCAGGTCTAACCATTGTTTTATAAATTTTCCCCTAAGTTTAAAGGCAATGCGGGAGTGTGGATTGTTCCCATGACCTGTCGCCATTTCATCCACTGTGTGTTAATTCTGTGCTTGATAGTCCGATCTATTTTCGAGCACGAACATCGCGAATATAAATATCGAACACGATGTTTGGCTGTGCGTACCATTACCAAACAGTGTGTTTATCACCTTCATAGTGATTCGTGTTTGATGTTTACGTTCGTGCGTACACGGCTTAAGCAAGCGATTTCTTAGCGTTATTTGTAGAAAATATGTTCCTCGTATTAACGTTTAATTGTCTGGTCTTACCTGTCTCCTGAACCGTCTTCAGTAACCAACTACAAGCAGCGTCTGCATCATTGGTAGTCATGTAGAACCTCTCGCAGTGGGTACTCATCGTAGTAATCAAAATCAAGTTTTTTGTCATCCAAAGAATGGTGATTATCTTAAACGTCGTGAAACCAATCTGCAAAACGAAGGAAAACATTTGCAGTGCTCCACAGCTTAAAAAAGTTGTCTGATCAAGCTGTTTGATTCTCTCAGCAAACCGTGACGAGCTCTTTGCTGCTACAGCGGCGAAAAATTTATTTGGTGTTCACAAAATTACATGAAATTCTCCAAACGATTTGAACTCGTCTGCTAATTTTGTGCACCTTTCATTGCGTTGAGATCTCGAGGAAGTCTCAATGCCACGCAGGATTCATTTTTGAACGCAAACGCTGCGGTGTCTGTGCAGCGACGAGTTTCTACGAAACAATCTTATTGCTGGAAAGAACGGTAGTCGACTCTTTTATAAAATTTCCTCTAAACCGTTGAACCAGGAGTCCTGCATTAAGTAGACTGAAAGTCGTAGGGATATTTCACTAACCTAACATTAACCGTTCATTACGCTAATTCGACCTATAAACTTTTCAATGGCTAACATTTGCAGTTCACCACATATCAATAATGATAAGGACGAGATTATTGAACGCATAAATGTCATATTTCTAGATAACATGTAGCTTAAGTGGTGAATAGTTACGAACTAAATTATTGATATGTTGGTGAAATACCCCCTTAGACTTCAATGAGTAGCAGACCAGAAGTTATATGGACTGTTCAACACTGTTATGTGTTTTACCAATAATTGTTGAAGGTATGGTCTTATTTGTACTCAATGATCAGTATAATATATCTTAAAACACTTTAGACGCCTCATACAAAATCCACTGAAAGTATGAAGTTGATCTATTGATGCGACAATTCTTGTAGTCCAAAGTCAAACTTACATAAGTTTGACTTTGGACTACAAGAAAGCATACAAAATGTAGATTTTCGAATTTGACAACGTTCTGCAACTACTAAAAAAACTCTATTAGTTGTGATTTCATCGAATGCTATTGCTTTTCCAAAATATTTATTAGCAACAGTGGAATCGTCGGCTTTACTTTCAAGACTGCCATAATGATTTTCATCGTAATCTTATTATTAACTATTAATACACAATTTAAATTTTAGCAGTATTGTTAGGTAGACTTTTATGGCGGAGCCCATACTTGCCCGTACTACGGAGCATGTTCTGCTCAGCCTTTTCCCAACTATGTTGGGTTCAGCTTTCAGTCTTACCAGTTGTGGCTGAATACCAGTATTTTACACGGAGCGACTACCATCAGATCTCCGAAACCAGGTCACTGGACAATGCCAATATTCTATGGTGAAATCGGTTGTCAGAATTGCCGGCTTCTGTCTACCCGTAACGACTTTCATTGGTATTCGGGACCGACGGCTTAACGTGCTCTTCGAGGCACGCAGGGGTCTCGATGTGTAACGCTGGTCACCCATCTACTGCCTGGCTGCGCAAACGCAGCTTTAACTTTGCCACGTGGTTATCAATTAGTCACAACGCTAATATTATAATTAATTATAATCCTTACCACTGCATTTTCAGATGTATCGCCTAATTTTCCAAATTCTATAGCTCCTTGAAGGAATAATAAAGCACGGACAAATGTGTCAACTGCTTGAAATAAAATCTGCAAATAGAAAACATTATTACTAACAAAAAAAGAACTTTTTCGTCCTTCAAAATCAAATTAAATAAAAAAATAAACAAAAATCACATTAACCGATACAAGTGCAAACATCGAATTTAAGTGCACGGTTCCAGTTAATTATTTTCTATGCAGAAAAGCCAACAATAAACTCCACTGTCACTATTTTAAAATCAATGTCTATAATAATGTGAGTAAATTGAGTTTTGGGAAAGGGATATTTTGAGCCTAAACGTAATGATTTAGCATAGTTATGAGAGCACAATGTAGTCTTGAATTAAGTAATAAAAAAAATAGATATACTATTTATATATCCGCCAATTCCGTAGTGATGTTAAAAATGACAAGATGTTATAAATAACATCATAGAAGGAAAAATAGAAGAGAAAGAGGGAGGGTCGACAAAGGCAGAGTTACAAAGAACAGATAAGGGAGAAAGTGAAAGGCTCGACGTATAAGAAGGTGCAAACAATAGAGGAAATAGAGAAACGTGAAATGCATTGTACGTTGTCATAAAGAACTAATCAAATATGCTTTTGGAAACAGAAAGAAGTAGAAATGGAAGAAACAAGTATTTGATTTATCTTGCAGCTTTCTGGGTATCATCTAGAAGTATGAACCAAGTTTCGGAAAAAATCTTGCAATCCGTTGATTTATTCAGCAATCTTGTTCCTAAAGAAATACAAAAGCAACGGAAATCAGTCTTACCGCAAACTGAAATATTCTCTTAAACATTTCAAACGCTTCCATTAGATTGACGTATGCTTCAAAGAGTTTCTTCAAGTAATTATTGTATTGTTCTTCGCTTAATTCCAAACAAATTTTGCTATGGCACTCGACCTCGGAGATCCATGTAAGCATTCCATTTCTTATTAATGTGATCACACGTATACCATAAGTTAGGTTAACATCAAAATAAATCATAGTATATAAATATAGTCCTGCCATCAAGCTGCGCGTTTCTAACACAAAGACAAGAAATACTACTAAATATTTCAATACGTGAATCCAGTTCCAAATTGTCAACATCTTGTAGTTCTTATAATTGATTATTCTAAATGATTTTTGAATTTTCAAAAACATTTGAACGTTTTCCTTCCTCTGAAAGCTATTAACTATATAAAAGAAAGCAAGACCCAAAATCAATAACACAGCACTAAACTTAACGATGATTTTGAGGACTAGACTGCCAAATGCGACATCTTGGGTTAAGAGTCTTCCCATATGTACAGCTATAAATCCAATATTACCTACGAGCGACAGAACATTGTAAAACACACTATGAGGCCTGATACAATTGTATTCAATCGAAAATGTCGATAGGAAAAACATGTGCTGCAAACACCTTAAAGGAAATAAAAACTTTAGGAAATCCCTGTCCAAGAAATTGTTGGTAATGTTTATTTTGCAGGATTTTATCTTCATTTTTAATTCACTTCAGCAGTTATGTGATCTACTTAGTCGAATTCTAAGGACTGGACCGTGGTCGAAATACGTTATGTTGAATTTGATCAAATAAAAGAGCGCTGTTTGTCACGTTGTAGCGACATTAAGTGTATTAGTTTAATAAGTAAAATGTACCTACATTCGATCATGAAATAAAATTTCCGTCAAACTGCTTTTCGGTTGTTTATCAATATTTATTTCAATTCAGTTATTAAGTAAAACGTTAATTATTGGAATACGACCAGAGTTATACTTTCTGTGATAATCAGTTTGGTATTCTTCTCCCTAGATATCAGTGTTTAAAAATTTAGTGAAGGAACATTAATCGACTCTTAAATTTGCTATTTCTTGATTACTGTTCACATTATTTCCATATACTTTCTTATTTAAAATACATTTATTTATTACGAGTAGTTTGTTTAATATATGTATAAAGGCATTTGGTTATCCTTATCAGAAGCAGCCACCGTACTATGCGTGGGTTTGCGGGCGAGGAGAAGCAAATTAAAGTCTTTGAAATCAATTACAAGTCATACTTTGACAAACACAAATAAAATGATGCACAAAGATAGACGACGTTCCACCGAGTACGTGGGGCGCGAGCGCACAGGCATCCAATCCCAATCACTTAAGTTATCTTAATAATGATCACCATTAATAATCAACACCGGGGTTTTGCTCGATAGCTCTGACGTTATCTGTCTAGCTTTTTGCGTTGTACGTAGTACTTATTACTTCTATGTTTGCGGGCCGCCTCCCCAGTCCTCGGTGTTACGTCAAGTCAACATTGACTGCTGTCATCTGGTAGATGTCATTCGTCCAGGAATCAATTAAGTTTGGCTTCATCAAGCCAATTCTCTCGACGCGCCATCATCTATGTTACTTTTTCTTTTTTTATGTATTTGTGTAATTATTAATATGTATTTTACGTTATTATATCTAATTAATATTATGAACGATACGTACTTATACACCAGGACTGCCCGTTATCTCTTTCCATTCTTTCAGTTCATCCTAAAGTTATCTGGAAGAGATCGCATTGTGCAATAAGATCGCCCATTGTTCATATTGTGTAAATGTATGTTTTTTTTTACTACCGATGTATTATGTACAATTAAGAGTATTAAGAGTTTATCTATACATATAATCTATATCTATATCTACACATATATCTATTTACATTATTTTTTTTGTTGTTGTTTAATAAAACAGTAAAAAAAGTTTGTCCGTACATTGAATTTATTAAAAAAACAATAGTTAAGGGGGGTTTAGAAACAGTAATAGAGCACGAATCCAAAAAAAAACTGTCTGTTTGTCTGTGTGTCTGTTTGTCTGTTTGTTTTTACACGCTAATCTTCGGAACTACTGGACGAATTTGAATGATTTTTCTTTTGTTGTATAGGTATTAAGTCTGGGCAACATATAAGCTATAATTTATCTTGGAAACTTGAACACCTGATGCAGAACTGCAACAGACCAGCTAAACTATGAGAGATACAAAAATGGTGCCATGGCAAAAATTGTTCCACATGATGAGCATTTTCTGCTGAGAGAATAAATTTGAAGATCTGGAACACCTGATGTGGAACTCCAAGAGCCCAGCTACACTATAACATATACAGCGTGTATCGTAAAGGGTATATACATATCAAGTGCACGGCTTCTTTGGATGATAACTACTTAGCACAGATGAAAAGGGCTTCTATCAGGTTTAACGGCCTTAAAACTGATAGTAACTCCTTTGCAATTAGGTTGTCGAGTGATGCTTCATTAAATGGAATTGTTTGGATATTCTCAATTAAAACAGGGTTTATTTTTAATTCACGTTTAAATGGTGACCATGACAACATGTTTATTATACAGAACATGGCGATGTTTATTGATGGAGTGGTAGGAAAGTCAAGTGGTACAACAACTTATTTTACATTTATTAAATGGATTGTTGTTTGTATTTCTGGAAGTATCTACTTAAATGATGTAAAGTGATTAGTTTTTTGATCGTTATCAGGTATAAATAGACATCTAGGTATAACATAGATTATGTCTCCAAGATTAACCATTCTCATTTCTACATTTAGATTGATAAAAAGAACCCTCTTGGTGGTAAGATCTATATGGTCCGCCTGGATAGCTACCACCCTCACATTAAAGTCTGGTACCAAGCAGTTTACTGTGTTCGGTCGTGTCTATGTGAGATCCAGAGGAGTATAGGGGAGTCCCTTCATATCTCTGGATTTACTTGGATTCGTGTGCTCCACCTTAGACCCTGTCGGCGTTTACCATCAGGAGCGACTAAGGATCAAACGCGTCCAAGTCAAAAAATAAAATAATTGTTTATTGTTCACCAGTTCTATAGAAGACAAACAGACTTTATAATAGATTGTACTAAGTCATGTACATTATGCTATTATTGTATTGATCAAAAACTTCAATGGCAATTGGATTAATGTTTATGTAGCTACTAGCTATGCCCGCGACTTCGTCCGCGTGGAAGTCAAAAAATAACACTGTGTCGAAACCACTTAACAAAAAATTAAAGAAATAAACGAGAAGAAATTCCTCTAGAAAACCGCGTTGTATACGACGTGACGTTTTCTGACAGTGTAAAAGGCTAGGCGCCTGGATTTTCAGTATCAGTAGGGATACCAGTTAGTTTTTCTATCGTATTCCAAGCCTTTTACTGTTATTATGCGGCATATCTATGATAATAACTAGCTTTATCCTTTTTTCTGCGGCTCTAGCCTACATCACGCATGAGTTCCACGCCGGGCTTGATCGAAAAATGGGTCTATGTTATACGAATTTTCACAATTTGTGAACAGGTTAACTTTCTTTTACTGATGTTTAACCGTAAACTTAGAAACAGTTATTTGTGTATTTATTTATTTATTGACACACCAACGACTTATTCACTAAATTATTACATTAAATATATTCTTTTTTAACACTTTTGCGGTGAATTCGTCACTTATAGGTGTGCACAGCACTTGTATTATCAATAATAAAAACTAAAATGGAAATATAATATGATAATAACAAAATTTAAATTGAATTTAAAATGTCAAGTTTAAAATTAAAATACAGTATCACTCAAAAATTTAAAAAAAAGATCAATTAAATTGGAATGGAAAAACAATTATAAGTGAAAACTATAAAAATAACAAATCAATTAGGACACATTTCGTTCATTACAATTAAAATAATAGAACAGATTAAAATTTGAGTTCAAAAATTTAATTAAATTAAGTTGTAAATACATTGAATGGAGTCACACAAATTAACATTTTGTAACAAAAATAAACAAACAAATCGATCAAGAACTGAGGACGTATCGTCTGAATTCATTCAGACTGTTCGAAAATATGTCCAAGCTGTTAGTACGCGTGCTCAGCTTATTGTAGCTAGACAAAAACCGGTATAAAGGAGCTTAGACAAAGATTAGTTCTATTTTTAGGCATTTGAAATGTTTTTGTTTTAAAATTGGATCTGTATAAGGTACGGCGGGGTACATCTAGACTGATCTCCGAAACCAACTCCGGTACATTCGCCAAATTCTGAAGGGTCCTACAGAGGAAAATTAAATCTGAGCAACTTCTTCGTTGCTCCAAGGAGCTCATCTTGAAATGACAGAGCCTTTGAGGATAATCAGCTTCGCGATCACAAGTCTGTGATCTGTAGCGCAGGTGTCTCGTAAACTTTTTTTGGATGCACTCTATTCTGTCGATGTGGACATGATACGCTGGGTTCCATACAGGAGATGCATATTACAGTATACTCCTCACCAGAGAGTTATAGAGAATCTTAAGGGTGCAAACTGACCGGAATTCCTTGCAAGTTCTTTTTACAAATCCGGACATTTTATTTGCTTTGGCGACAACAGTGTCAAAGTGATTTATAAAGGATAGTTGACTATCAAGTTGGACTCCCAAATCACGAATGGTATCGACTTTCCGAAGAATTATGCCGTTTAAGTGTAATGCTGAAGGCTGAATCAACTTTTTCCGTGTAAATGTTATATGATAACACTTTACGGCATTGAGAGTCATCATGTTACTAAGACACCACTCATGAATTGCGTCCAAGTCCTTCTGAAGCAAAGCAATGTCGGTACTTGATTCAATTTCCCTGTATAGTTTTAGATCATCCGCAAACATAGAGCATTTTGAGTTTTTAATGGAGTATATGATGTCGTTCAAAAATACCAGGAAAACAATAGGACTACTTTTTTTGTTACTGATGTTTAACCGTAAACTCAGAAACAGTTATTTGTGTACGTTTTTTCTATAGTAGATAAAGTAATGCTTGCACGATGATAAAATAAAGAAACAAGAATTTAATTAAATCATCGCTTGGTTTACAGTAAAATCAGAAAATAAAAATTGTAAGAGTTTCAGTTTTATAGTGGTTCATTCAATCTCTAGATTTTTATTTTCAGTATATGTATCTATTTTAGTTTTCGACGACAGTGGTTCATCCACTAACGTTCTTTCTTTTGGACTTGTCCTGTTGAATAAACTATACAGAAACGTAAAAGGATAAAATAAAACCCTATAAATCACAAATTAAACCATAATCCTACACTTTTCCCGTAACTTTATCATAATAATCCGATAGGAAAAACAATCTTTCCATCACCAAACTCATGTATAGGTCCATTCCTGTTAGTTTGTTTCTTGTCAGTCAAACCAAAGGATTGCGTGTCAGTGGATGCTTTTAATCCTGATAATTCATGAAGATCATCCAAACGCAATGCTCGTCATTTGTGTTATCTTTACGGAATATTTTTATTTTGCAACAATATAGTGTGTATCCGTAAGCTAAGTATTGCCATAGCTGCTGCTACAACTTTGAGTTTATTGTAGTGTTTACCTATTCAATGTTAAAGTAGACCCAGAATTTTGGTTAAAAAGTGATTAATAGAAAAGGAAAAATCGTCATGGTGTCATTTAAATATTTATTTTTCATTTGCTTTAAGGCGAGATGAGCCTTGCAGGTACTACTAAATTCACTCTTGTATTGTAAGTCACGCGAAGGAAAAGAGGATTTTGATACCGTCGTTTTTTGACGCTTTCCCTAACCCACTGGCGTTTAATTCTTAAAATGATAGATTCTGTCTTCATCCTCTTTCAATCATAAGAAATAATATAAGTGAACGCAAGCCAAACATTGGATCAACAATTTGTGTTAGGGCCTATGCACACCAAGTCTTTAACGCGTCGTCGACGCGTATTTCTGTCATACTTCATACTTAAAAAACGTCATTGTGATTTTTATGTACGGAGTATGACGGAAGCGCTTGTCGACAGCGCGTTAAAAAGACGTGGTGTGCAGAATTATTTTTATATTCGTTCACATCACATCATTGTACATTTAGTTCCATAATTAATAAAAAATGGACCACAGTGTTTCATTGAAAGTTTTTTAGCTAACATAGTTTATTTAGTACGTAGTAAATTGACTGGGAAGGTTCACAGATTGCTATCGGCATCTTCTGTGATCTTTAGAAGGCTTTCAATAACGTGGATCATTAAACGCTCATTTGTAAGTTAACTCAGTGCGTGATTCATGGACATCATCTGGCACTTGTGTAATCCTATCTTTCCAAAAAACAAAAAAAGGTAAGCAAAAGTCTCATAACTCCTTCAGAGTCCCTTGTGTAAATGGGCGTACCACAGGGCTCAGTCCTGGGTCTTTTTCTGTTCCAAGCTTATATCCATAATATTCCTTACATTACGCCGGTATTGTCGGACATAATTGAATTTGCGCATGACTTATCTTTAAAATCAATAGGAAAGACATGACATAGGTCTTGTACATGTAATGATGTTTATCTTTTTCTACCGCTAAGCAGTATTACTGTTTTCTGGTGTGAAGGTTATGGGTGCCGGTGAAATTATTACTGGCACATGACACTTTCCAATTTTGTCTCTAATGTTCGCAATGCATCAGCAATCCTCTAGGTGTTGTAGGTGAATACAGGCGGTGGTAAACAATCAGGTGGGCTGTCGGCTTAATAGATAAATATTTTTTTTAAAGTTTATTCTCTTCCTAAATGATCTGAAAATATATTTGAATTAAATGCTATAAAAGGATAATTATGTTTAACCATTCAGTTGTCAAATGTTGCCAAAAGCCTTGGGAACGTTCAGTACAATACACGAAAAAAACTGTAATTGTTTGAAAATCCTATTTATATTCGTATTAAAAACACGATTTTACAGATAAGCGAATTGCAACAGTACAATTATGTAATTCGTGACAAGTCCCATAAAATACATTGGTAGCGTAACGTCTACATAAAACAAGCCACACGCGGTCATCTTGCTGAACGTTTGATTTACCTGGAACACGTTCTTGCAAAGATATTCTTGACTGTCTGTAAGGAAAAACGTTGCATACTGTTATTTATTATGTTTGCAATGCAATTTGAAATACAAAACGATACTGCTATCTAGTTGCAATTTACGTTTCAAGACCTAAGCCCCAAAGCAAAGGACTGGACTAACTGCCAACGCCGAGTGAAATTCAACGAATGAAACACGAACTGCATAATAAAATTTAGGATTATGTAACAATATTTAGAAACTCTTAAAGGTCACCTTTTACAACGACTTTGACGATACGAAAAAGCAAAAATGTAGTGTATTTGTAGTCCACACTTTCTTACTCACTTGGACAGTTCCTGTTTTTCAACCGCTGCATACACGCCGTCTCAGCTTCCTCAATGGTTATATAAAACTTCTCGCATTCCACGCTGTGTATAATTACGATTAATATATCCTTCACTTGCCATGCGAATATCGCAATCCAAAACATATTCTGGAAAATAAAGTAAAAGGTTTTACTTTTTTTTAGAAATTATAAAAAGAAGGATGGGTATTTTTGTATGAAATGTGCTAACCTAACCAGCAAGGATGAAAAATTAAAATCAGAAAAGCTTAAAATAATGACCATAATAAGCTACCGCCGCCGGTAGCTTGGACCCTGTTCCCGATGCCGGTGGACTACTAATATGTATTAATAAAAAAATAACGTTTTATGAAGTCGGTGCTAAGCCACCCAGCCATTTTAATAACGTCGAACGATGCGTAAAAGGTGCGCAGAGTACGTGGCAGCGCCAACAGCATCCTAAGCATGATCGCTAGTCGGCTGGACAGTGGTTACATCAATCATTGCTGCGCCATTGGTCATGGAATGACGCGGTAGTGATTGTTGAGTTTACTTTGTTTAGTTTACTTTCTTTGATATGTTTTGTTTTTGGTAGTTTTAAGTATTACTAACATTAGTCGATAAGAACATTGTTACTAACAAAATGGACACCATGGTCTGAAATAAAAGTAATTTATTTATTATTATATGTATAGAAGATGTAATATTTACTTGGTTTGGAAACTTTCCCTGCATTTTCAATACTTGTAAACATTGCTCTAAATAAAATAAAGTATTGAAAAATGTATTGACTGTCCGATATAGTATCTGTAAAAAATAAAATGCGTAATAGATGATGAGCTCCCAGCTATTCTACATAATGCATAATAAAAAAATCATTAATTTATCATTAAGTTAGTAAGGTTAGATAAGCTTATATATGGAAGTGAATGGTGGTCGTGGCAGGAGAGGCATGAAAGTAGAATAAATGCCGTGGAAATGCTTTCCTTGGGAAGTATGTGCAGTGTAATTTTGAATGATAGATTGAGAAATGATGTGATAAGAAAAACTTGCCGTTTAAAAGATGATGTAGTGACAAAAACTGAAAGAAGTATGCTTAGGTGGTTTAATCATTTTGAGAGAGTTAGTGAACGGCGATTTATAAAATGAACTGTATTAGTCGGATGTCAGTAGAGACGCCAGTAGAGGACGCCCTAGAAGGACATACATCGATGTAAATGGTAGTGTTCTTCAAAGAGGACAGGTGCGTAGTACACTCAACCGGGTTGCGTGTATGAAAAGATGTATGAACGTGGAAAAAGCGAAAGGAGTATCTAAGGATCGTAGTATAATGACGTTCTACAGTTTCTAGCAACTAAGGGGAAAAAGGCGTGAGATTACGTATGTATGTATGGTCAGATATGCACGAACGGTCATGATCCACGGACTTGCAGCGGCTAGCACACCTTATCCTCGCGAATCGTACAATTCGCGCGATTACTTATGCGCCCCGAAACTGTGAAATGGAGATATATTTCCGAATATTTTCCATGTTACAGTCTTTTTGAGATTTCATTCAATATTTTCGAATTGATAGAAAGAGGCGCTTCAAAAAAGATGCATATTTCTATACCTTTATTTAAAAAAACCTGCTCAGTAAATTGTATAAACTTATCCATTTCAATGTCTACACTCTCGGGATTATTTAACTGCTTTGTTTTGCAATTTGAAGCATTTGGTGAAACGAATATACTTACCAGTACTTGAAATAGTGTCTTGTACAATTTGTAAGCTTTCAATATTTTCTCATATGTTTTGAACATATTTGTACAATATTTGTCGTTTTCCGGTTCATCATTCATCATAATGATATTTTTGGTCCATTCATCGAGATAGTTTTTTAACAATATTATAATACTAATTGCATAAACTGAATTAATATCAATTGTAGAATACATTAAACAACTAGCTAGGTAGAACCAATTGAAGGCTTCTAATGTGACGTAATTAAAAACAGTATAATTAAAGGCATCAATACCAAAAACCGTTAAAACTGAGATCCAATTCCAAATAATAAAACTCCGGACCCTTTTACCAAAATTAATGCTTTCATGAATCTTCTGGATTATCACAATAAGCAAGATGTTGTAATGACTGTGCACGATGTTCAGAACAAAAATCATTATAAAACCGAAACAGTCAGAAATATAAAAGTAAATAAAACTTAATATCATGACAATATTATATCCATAGGTTTGGAAGATATGATCGAAGCACATATGATTAATAAAGATCGCAATCACAAAACACACGCTAAAGAACGCCAATATGTGGTACTTCAGTTGGTTTGGAGTTATATAATTATCTTTTATGTTATATTTTAAAGAGAATACTAGGGTGAGCATTAAGTTAAAGGGATAAAATATTCTTTGAACTTCTTTTTCTATGCGATTATTGAGTAATACTTCAACCGGATAAGATGAGATCTGTTCCATTATTTTAGGTTTCTTGAAAATTGCCGACAACTTAAACGACATTATACTGACAACTTATATCGTTCGTTGATGAATAACAAATGTATGATATTGAATTGATATTCTTATACTGAAAACTATAATGAACAAATTATTCCACTCATTATTTACGATTCATAAGTAATACACTTATGTATTAACCGTAACGTAGTTGATGGCACAGCTAAAGTATACATTGTCAAATTACATTAAAAGGTTCCTGATAATTATGTTTACCCATTTTTTTTGATTATTCTTAATCAGATCGATAAACAAATGACAAAAACATCTATTGTTGACCATATGCTTCCTCAATCCTAACTAATATTATAAATGCGAAAGTAAGTTTCTTTGTACCTTTTTACCTTTTCACGCCTAAACCACTGAACTGATCATCCTGAAATTTTGCATATATACGTTGTCAGGTGTATAGAAACGGACATAGGTTACCTTTCATTCCGAAAAAAGTACTGTTCCCGAGGAAAACAACAATAACGATCTTATGATAATAGATAGCGGCACTTATCTTTCGAATCATGATTGAATTATATTATTACAAAAACTTTAGTATTGTGTTAAGAGTTGATTGTCCAATTCTAAATTAATGCGAATGAAGCCGCAGGAAAAAGCTAGAACTCTATAATTGTGGTCGGATTGTAAAATTACCATTCAAGAATGCGATTTCCCACATTATGTGTAGGTATATTGCATAAATCTAAATGTAAATCAAGATGAAATTAATGTAAAAATTATAGAATACCTGTCAGACGTTCCTTAATACTTGATAGCCCTTCAAGAGACGTGGCTACTACCAGAAGAGTTATCATACTTGAATGGAGTGGACAGTGACTTCGGGTGTACGGGGACGTCGGCCGTTGATACTGCCTCAGGTATGCTGAAGGGTAGACCATACGGCGGGGTTGCCATTTTATGGCGGCATAGTGTTTTTCAGAAAGTGTCGGTTATTAAGTGTGATAATCCGCGTATTTGTGCAATTCAAATAGTTTTGGACAAAAAGTCAATCATAGTGATAAGTGTGTACATGCCAACGGACATGCCTACAAACTTGCCCGAGTTCACGGACACTATCAGTACGGTGAGTGCTATTTTAGAAAGCAGTAGTATCGAAAGCGTGTACATGTTAGGGGACTTTAATGCGCATCCTACGGAAGGATTTTACAATGAACTGTGCCATTTTTGTTCCGAGCAACAATGGACGTGTGTTGATACGGACTGGTTAGTTGTTACGTCAAGTACATACACTTTTATAAGTGAGGCGCACGGCTCTAAACGCTGGTTAGATCATTGTGTTGTGACTAGAGCAGCACTGTGTTCAGTAGTGGGGGTGTATGTGCATTATGATGTTTTATGGTCGGACCACTTTCCTGTGTTTGTTGAGTGTAATTTGGACATTATGTTACAAAAAAGTAGTGATTGTGTCTATACACAAAATAAAGTAGTCTGGGGTGAAAGAAACCCCGAACAGATCAATGAATACAGAAGAGTTTGTCACGACAAGATAAAGCTAGTCGATTTTCCGCGGGAGATGCAACAATGTGCTGATAAAAATTGTAACATATTAGAGCATAGGCCTATCATTGATAAAATGTATCATGACATTGTTGTAGCTTTGAGCGAATCAGCAGCTATCGGCCGAGAAAATGAAAATAAAAAGTGTAAGCGAAAGCGTAGTGTAGTCGGCTGGAATAAACATGTAAGCGGGGCACACAGGAGGCCAGACACAAATTTTTAACTTGGGTGTGGTATGGTAAACCAGCTGCCGGTCAAATATATGAGGAGATGTGTGAGTCTAGAAAAATATTTAAATCTAGATTGAAGTGGTGTCAAAATAATGAAAACCAAATTAAAATGGACATGCTCGCTTCACATCACTCACAAAAAGATTTGAAATCATTCTGGAAAGCCACAAATAGGTTGAATGAATGACCCGGGCTCCCTGTGTGCATCGATGGAGTAAGTGATTCAAAAGAGATTGGGAATATCTTTATGAATCACTTCAGTGTAAAATCGCCGCTGGGGCCGCCGTCATGGGGGCTCAATGTTGGGGCTGGAATAGACCTTAAAACAAGGTTCAGTGCCAAGGATATTGAAAAAACAATATCATCAATGTCCAGAGGAAAGTCACCCGGCCATGATGGTCTCAGCATTGAGCACCTGCGATACGCGGGTCCCCATCTGCCCAGGACATTGTCCATGTTATTTGCATTGTGCATGAGTCATGCATATCTACCTGTCGAGATGTTGAGAACGCTGGTAGTACCTTTGCTTAAAAATAAAACTGGCGATATAGCCGATAAAAACAACTATAGGCCTATATCATTGGCGACAATTATCTCGAAGATATTTGACAGTCTGCTTAACACACAATTAAATAAATGTATAACACCACATGACAACCAATTCGGGTTTAGGCCCGGATTGTCTACGGATCAGAATTGAATAAATAAGTACATCATCGATTACAGAATGCGTTAGTTTCAATCAGTCGCTAACAATTTTTATTTCAACAATAATAACATAAATGGAATACAGAAATTGATTATTTTGAAAAGATATATTTTTATTTCTTTTTTTTTTCTCAGTTTTTCATGAGCAGGTCCACCCTCTGGTGCCGGCTTATTGTTGAATTTTGGGACACGTTGTATAACGGACCCGACCTACAATATTTTTTTCACACTGTTTTTCTTTAGTCGTCTAATTACGACCATCAAATTATTCTACGAAATCAAAATCAACTACAGACAGATGGACATGATAAAAATAAAACTAGACTATAAAGTTAACATAATTATTATGAAACAGAATTGAATCAATAAGTAGCATTATCTATTACAGAATTTGTTAGTTTCAATCAGTCGCTAACAATTTTTATTTCATCAATAATAACATAAATGGATTACAGAAATTGATTAAATTAGAAACAAATCGCGTACCAACCACAAATGAATTAAGTGTAACCAAATTACAAGATTGACTTTCTTCTAATACTACATTACTCAACATCAAACTGCCTAGTGTAGTAAGCATGATTGCCTGTTCAAAAATCGAAATAAAATCAAAAATAAAAGCTGCGTTAATCAAAAATGTTCCAACAGTTCCATACAAAGAAGTATTACTCAATAACGCAGTTGAACAACATTTACAAGCAGTACTAAAGCCATTAAATTTGATGCAAGCCATTGTCGTCTGTAAGAAGTATACAATTCGTGACAACTTCATCACTTTCAACAGTTATCTTTACAACTTCATAGGAATCTGTTGTACAATATTAGGCCTATCTTTTATTGTGTTTCACTTTATCTTCGAAGCTAAATGGAAAAATGCGAGCAAGCTGGGTTATGTGACCATCATGTGTCACTTTATTTTTCTCTCGGCCGGATACATATTGAATAAGTATATATTATAAATATTATGCAGAGCTATAACAATATATTGCTAGTCATGAAAATCCAACAAGTGCATAGAGTCCTAAAAATAAATGGCAAAGACCTCAAAAGATTGATCAATTGTAACTGGATTTGCTTCATTGTCTTAAATGGTTTCTTTGTTTGTATGATCCTCCTTTTCTATTGTCTTTCTGACTTTAGTATTTATTTTTATGTGACTTTTTTGGCCACCATGTCTCTCGATGCGAATGTTGTGTATGCATTACTGGTCATGAAGTTAATGGAGAAAACACTTCGTATGTGGATTGATGATGTTAAAAACTCGAAATTTGATGAAGATTCAGAAGTAAGGTCTTACTGGAAAATAATGTTCGATATATACCTAAATATTCAGGAGGCTTTTAAGATTATAGAAAAAACGTTTGGACCAATGTTAAGTTCTCGTTTCCATTTTTTAAGCTGTCAACTTGAGCACTCTGCAAATTGTCTTGGTTAATGCTGCGCTCCAAATTTTCAGCTCTTACTTTACATAGTACATACAGCTTTACTTAGTTTATCGAATATAGCGGCGTTAATAGCTGTGAAATCTATAAAAAAAAGCGCAGGTAACAGTGTAAGTATGTTCTTGAATTGTATATTTATATTAAGTTACGAATGAATGTTTAAAATATTTGACAGTAACTTCAAAACATTGAATCTGGATCAGAATTAGAGAAATTTGATTTTCACTTGCGTCCTTGTGAAAGAAAAATTATGGAGAAACCTGCGCAAAAGAGAAGGCTCCAAAAAATTCTTGATAATATTTTTTAATACGCTTCTTGGTTTAGAGTCACTAAAAAACTTTTTAAAACAAACCAAGCTGAACTTGAAACTAAGTAACAACAATATTTTTGAAAAAATATTGAATCTTTCATAGATGCTTAATATTTCCTTTTATTCCAGTACGCCTTGCTGATATTTTTAACACAAGCGTGGAAAGTAAAAAATATATTCCTACAAATATGTTTAAGCGTTGAATGTGAGAGATTTTATACAGCAATGAGAGATGTTCGTACTACCTGTATAGTGCTCATGAATTCACGAAATTGTTCAGGTAGTATTTGTTTAACCGTATCAATGTTGCTTGGTCTAACTTAATCGGTTAAAAGCATGGAAAGTTCTGCTTTTATAATTTATGAAGGGGTTAAATATAATGACCACCATAAAATGTTTTGATACCCTTAGTTCTTTTACCAAAAATATATACTTGACACCAGATAAATAAAGCCTAAAAGTACAATAGTAGTTACTAGCTATTGTAGTCACAACTGCACTTCAAATTGTATTCGAACACCAAATGTAGTAAATGATCACCAAATCTTAGCACCCCCGTGGCACCCCGACATGGATAGGTTAGGTTCGAAGTGGATGACGGGGGCTAGAGTGAGCGAGCAAACGAAGCAAATGACAATTTGGTGTTCACTAACTACAACATTTACTACTTTTGGATTAACAATGATTTATTTGGAGTCATTTTGCTTTAATAGGATAGCGAGATGTTAAAACTTTGGTTGTAATTTTATATTAAAATGCGTGTTTCATTTTGGTGATCATTTACTATTTTTGTCTGTTATATGTGACTATATCTGGTGGTAAGTTAAACATAAGCCATTTATGAATACCCTGACTTCACAATAAAGTCCTTAGCTTTATACATAGCACATTGATAAATATGATGGAATAAAACATGACGTTCAAAGTGGATACTGATCAAAATAATAATTATAATTAATTGGTATTTTTTATAGATACGCAAAAAAGGGTTTGCAAGAACATCCAACGAGAACAAAAGGTATCATTTAAGAAGATGACCGCTTGTGGGGTATTCGTCATAGACGCCGAGCTACCTCTACAATTGTTAAGCTTCATCACAACTTACACTATTGTGCTTTTACAGTTTACGTTGCTCTAGTTCTTATATTTAGTTCATTGTCAATAACCCATTAAAGCGTAGGTGTCTCTTTTTCTAGGATCTAACGTCCGGACTTACCAATAATTTTTTTCACACAGTTGTTCTTTAGTCATCTAAGTAGGGGCGGTCATATTATTGTACAAATCAAAATACAAACAGATCGAAATGATAGAATTAAAACGAGACTTTACACTTTGCTTTATCAAGAAGATGACCGTTTGTGGCGTAATCGTCACAGACGGCGAGCTACCTCTACAATTGTTAAACTTTATTACAACTTACACTATTGTGCTTTTACAGTTTACATTTCTCTAGTTCTAATATTTAGTTCATTGTCACTATCCAATAAAAGTTTAGGCACAGTTTAAGAATCATACAGTTGGGAAACGCCTTTGATGTCGGACGACGCCGCCACCCGTGTAGGTAGGTACCTACGCTATTAGGCGCAAATGTGCAAGGGTTGTCAAAAAAGAAAAACAAAATAAATGGGATTATTATAATCATTTGTTTAATTAATAAACAATAATTAAATTATAATGTACTTATAAATACTATATAATACATAAAATCTCACGTCTGTATTCCCCGAAGGGATGGCAGAGGTGTACAGTACACCCACATTTCGCCGTTATGTTTTACGTCCCATGTAATAGGGACGAGCCTATTGCCATTGACCGGTCACAAATCCAGACTACGGGCTACTACTGAGAAATTCCACACTGAAAAACCCAATAACACTTTGCCCGACCTGGGAATCGAACCCAAGACCTCACGCTCAGCATTTGCGCTTGCGACCGGTAGACCAACGAGGCAGTCCTCAGGCAACGTGTCCATGGTTTTCGGGGGTGCTGATGCCGAAAATTAGGTCAAAGTCAAAGTACAAGAAGGCGGCTGCGAAATTTTACAAAATATGCGTCATTGATAAATGGACGTTTATTTCTGCAAATAAATTTGTTGCAGACACTTTTACAAGTCAATGTGATGTTTTTTTTAAGACTAGATGGCGCCGGCTTTTCCTATCTGACTAGCTCTGAGAAGAAAAGCCGAAAAAAACTCAAGAGGTCAACGTCTCTTTTAAAGTCCAGACGTTGTGGTATTAAACTATGCGAGTGTAATGCGAGTGTAAAAGAGCCATAGCAGGTTTGAATTGACCTGTCCCAACTGACGACACGCATGCATCAGCCATCGTGTAGCTCAAACTTATTTTAGGGAGCCACCAATCAGCCGGACATTTGCGTAGGTTACAAAAAAATACTCAAGCCGCCAAACAGTTTTACGAAAATTGTGTTTAAAGCTAGCCGGTAACGTGCAAACGGGATCTGCGGTTCCCAGTCCCCAGTTGCCGTAAAATGCAGATGGTTGTACTCGCATTCACAATTTAATAAAATAAAAAATATTATAAAAACAAACGACAGATTAATAATAATAGTCGATGAAATGTCAAGGTAAAAAAAAATAATTCAATAATAATAATTATCAATAAATCAACATGCAGAATGTCAATGAACAAAAAACAATTCTAAATGAAGTAATTTCAATGATGTATCTGTGATAAGAGCGAGCGGCTCAATTTCAAGCATTTTTGTCGTCCATAATTATAATCTTTAACTTTATAGAAACCCTTATTGCAAAGTTTCTGCTTACAGGACTTAAAATTTATTGAGACTTAGTCTTGAATATTGCTTGGAATCTTGCTATAGAAACGTATACTTACTTTGGCACCTAAATGAATTAAGTAGGTACTAACTTTTTGGAGCCTAGTCATTGGTAGTATATTTTTATTTTTATTTCTAAGTAATATTGACGCTATGAATGTCGCTGTTCTTAGAGAACAAACTAATATTTTACTTAACATACATCAATCAGAAATATATTGAGATGCGACCGTCATTATATTAATTTCTTCTTTATTCATTGGTGTCGTTTCCATGAATCAGCACTCCCGAAAACCATTTAACCAGTTTAAGTTATGTAAAAACTAGCCTTTACGAATGTAGTAATTAATGTGTTAAAATTCTTACGCGCAAATGTACCAGATCCAGACGTGTATGCCCTCAGCGTTCGAGTGCGCAAACTAAGCGTGATCGGGGGCCGCGATCCGCGCCGCCCACCTCCCCGCGAGGTCCCCGCTCTTGCTCTGCGCAAGTACATTCGTTTCCCAACTGTATGTATTGTTAAACTGTGGTTTAGGTCTTTCTTCTTCCTCTAAGAAGCGTCTCAGCTTACCATTTTCTTTTTCATTTAGTCGTTCTTTTTCTGTCATCTAAGTACGAGCATTCATATTATTGTATCGATATTATTTCTTATAAATCACACAGCACTTGTAAGGCTTATATAATGAAAGCGTGTTTCCACACTCTTTTTTAATGTAATTAGACCTTTTGTGCGTTAACTTTACTTCCACGATTAAAAATAAATTATTTGAACAAAGTTTATTTGTTTATTATCTAATAGGAGCTCGTGGCTAAATAATTACAGCCGCATAGACCGATCTTCCGGGTTAAGCCACGCTTGCCAAGGTTGGTCTGTGGATGGGTGACCATTTACCATAGCGAGTTTCCTCCGTGCCTCGGAAAGCACGTAAAGCCGTTGGTCCCGGCTGTCATTTGTAGATCTTTGAAAGTCGTTACTGTTGGTCAGAAGCCAGAAAGTCTGACAACCAGTCTTACCAAGAGTATCGTATTACCCAGTTACTGGGTTGTGGAGGTCTGATAGGCAGTCGCTCCATGTAAAATACTGATATTCGGCTGCATCCGGTTCGACTGGAAGCCGACCCCAACATAGTTGGGAAAAGGCTAGGCAGATGATGATCTAATAATAATGATTATTAGTCAACTTCCAAAACACTTATACTAAACTTAGGTTTCTGTTATAAACTGGGATGATCAAATAAAGATACTGTTTCTCATACCTATTATAATACAAACACTTTTCCGACAGAGAGTCAAGAATATGTATTTGCAAAAACGTGATACTCGTAAGTACATGCCAACTGAACGTTTAGCAAAATATCCGAGTGGGTCTGTTCTATACAGAGTGTAAATGAGTTCATGTAATTCCTTAAAACCACATGATCTATACGGAATTACATTGTTAATGAATACTAAATTGGCTTAATATTCGGTAAACTAAGGTCAAAGTAGACCGCATCGCACCCTCTCCATCGAACCCGACTCCTCAGAACGCAACAGAGAGATTATTAAGGTTACGCGAGCGCGCAATACGTATTATGTGTTAACATCTGCTATTAAATTGATAACTACGAAGGCTTACCAGTTCACGTCTCGAGGGTACCCTATGTGTTAATACTTCATAGAAGGCCGGCTCGCAGGTGAATCTTATCTAGACAGATCGGAGCGAGAGTACCTAACCGAGGAGTTCGGGAGTCGGTGGACAGGCTGGGGCGGCCTAATTGCCTAACCTGCGTGCCGCCTGACCTCATACCCATGGATTTTTACATGTGAAGTGAAATCAAAGGGAGAGTCTACGTGAGTGAGCCCGATAGTCGCAAACTTTTAAAACAACTCGAAGTAAAAGGGCAAAGAGATGTTCTAATATAAAAAAAACAATATTTAAAAATTGCGTGCGTGTTTGTTGATAATTAAGGGCGTTGGACATTTTGAAAAATTGCTATACTGTAAGTGCTTAAGTTTCAATTAGACTGTAAATTACCACCGTTATCAGCTGATTTCAATCCTTATCAGCTGATTCTAATTCCTGTTAGCTAATCCCTTCAAATTCAAATCCCCAGTGTTGCAGAACAAATCGAAACTTTTTAAATACACCAAAACTATTTTGCTTGGTTTCTACCATTGAAATTCTTCATCAGTTTTCAATAATGTTTCGGTCCTGGTAGATTCACTTACTTGAATAACAAATAAAGTAATTTTGCCGGTCCTAAGCCCATAAAAGTATGAAGGGAAAGTTAGAATCCCAAATAAAATAATGTAAACTAAATAAGTTTTCTTTGCATTTTACTCTGTTTAGTTTTACTTTTTAAAGAACGCAACGTAATAATCAAACCCAAACTATTAGCGGGAGTATAACCACTCGGCCATGACGTGTGATGATCGGCGATCGGGCGTGAAGGCTGTACGACTGGAGTGAGAAAGCATTTTTTCCACGTGTGTGTTGCACGGATTTCGCGCTATCGACTCGCTCGCACGCATTAGATACCCGTATAGCTGACCGACGCATGACTCGCACAAGCGTATAATGTTGCATGATGATGTGTGTAGCTAACGCGCGGGGATGAATTTCATTGATAGTCCGTGTCGTCGACGTAGTATTTCTAGTATAAGAATATTGTGTACCTACATAAAAATATTCACATTTTCAGGATAAAACAAAAGTTAAAACAAACTCATTTTTGGCGTCTTAAATCCAAGATGGCGGAGCGCGCCGAGGTCACTCAATATCGAAAACTTGAACTATTCATGAGAATACCTAAACATACTACATATCCAAAATTCAGGACTGACGGACCTTTCATAAGGTAAACCCCTTTTTTGCGACCTGGCGACTAGGCTATTATGACATTACTAACTTTTGCCCCACTTTGTATAAACGGTGCGCTAAAATACAATTGGTTGGACTTGTTAACAATTATATCGTTGTACTATTACAGTTTGCTTTTCTACGAAATAATTTGTGATAAGAATTAATTTCTGTTTCCAATTAATTAAAAAAAGGGTTTGCAAGAACATCCGACGAGCTCAAAAGGTATCGTTCAAGAAAATAATTGCTTGTGGCGTAGTCGTCATAGATGCTGAGCTACTTCTACAATTGCTAAACTTTATCACAACTTACATTATTGTGATTTTACGTTTCTCTAGTTCTAATAATAATTAGTTTAGTGTCATCATCCCATAAAAGTGTAAATCTTTCTACTAGTATACAACGTGTCCCGAAATTCAACGATAAGCGGGCACTAGAGGGTAGACATGCTCATGAATACTCGAGAAAAAAAAGAAATAAAAATATGTCTTTTGATTAAATTACAAGAAAAAATTGAAATCCTTCGAAAATTTACACCCCTTATGATATTTTTAACTACTATGACCCTAGAATTTTTACTGTCAGTCCACTTTCACTCATCGTGGTGTAAAAAAAATTATGGACTCTAGTATGGCATTTTTTTTTATAAATTGACGCAACTGACCAAGGTTCCAAAATGGTATAATACTCTAGGAAAACTAGCCACAAAAATAAAATGCGTACTTTTTCTAAACAAGAACCTTTCATAAATTGTTGTTGTTGACAGTAATCACTTTTACTATGTGCCAAAACAGGTTTTTGGGCAATAATGCAATAAATAAATAAGTGGAAAATTGTTTGAACTATTTGTTTTGATTCATTCAACATTTTTCAACAATAAAAACCTGTTTTGGGCAAATATTAAAAGTGATTTATTTTTTATTTTATTTTTTTGTAAAAAAAATGAGATTTTTTTTTTTCTCAGTTTTTCATGAGCAGGTGGTGCCGGCTTATCGTTGAATTTTGGGACACCTTGTATAACGGACTGACATTGGGTTATGAATGAATGTTTGAATTATTAGACAGTAATTTCAAAACATTGAATCCGAATAATAATCAGAGACATTCGATTTTCACTTGCATTCTTGTGAAAGAAAAATCGTGGGGGAATCTGCACAAAATAGAAGGCTCCAGAAAATTCGTGATATTAATTCTTAATAGGTTTCTTGGCAATATGCTTAAAGTAGAGTCACTAAAAAAACTTTTAAAACAAACGAAGCTGAACTTGATACTAAGAAACAAGAAAATTCTTAAAAAAAAAAAACTTTCATAGATGCTGCTTAATGTGATCTTTTATTTCAGTACGCCTTGTTGATATTTTTAACACAAGCGTGGAAAGTAAAAAATATATTCCTACAAATATGTTTAAGCGTTGCATGTGAGAGGTTTTATACAGCAATGAGAAATGTTCGTACTACCTGTATAGTGCTCATGAATTCACGAAATTGTTCAGGTAGTATATTTTGTTTTACCGTTTCAATATTACTTGATCTAACTTAATGGGTTAAAAACAAGGAAAGTTCTTCTTTTATAATTTATGAATACCCTGACTTCACAATAAAGTCCTTATCTTTGTACATAGCACATTGATTAAAATGAGGGAAAAAAGTTGACGTTCAAAATGGAAACTGATCAAAATAATAATTATAATGAATTGGTATTTTTTATAGATACGCAAAAAACGGTTTGCAAAAACATCGAACGAGAACAAAAGGTATCATTTAAGAAGATGACCGCTTGTGGCGTATTCGTCATAGACGCCGAGCTACCTCTACAATTGTTAAGCTTCATCACAACTTACACTATTGTGCTTTTACAGTTTACGTTGCTGTAGTTCTTATATTTAGTTCATTGTCACTAACCCATAAAAGGGAAAGTCGCTCTTCTTCTAGGATCTAAATTCTCGACTTACAAATACTTGTTTTAGGTCAGTTGTTTTTTAGTCGTTTAAGTACGAGAATCAAATTATTGTACAAAATCAAAATAAACTTCACACAGATCGAAGAGATAAAATTAAAACAAGACATTAACATAATTATCATGAATTAGTATTGAATCAATTAGTCGCGTCATCTATCACAAAATTCATTAGTTTCAATCAGTCTCTAATAATTTTTATTTCATCAATAATAACATAAATAGATTACAGAAATTGATTAAATTAGAAACAAACCGCGTACCATCAAACAAATGAATGAAGTGTTAACCAAATTATAAGATTGACTTTCTTCTAATACTACATTAATAAACATCGAACTGCCTAGTGTATCAATCATGTTTGCCTGTTCCAAAATCGAAATAAAATCAAAAAGAAACGCTGTGTTAATAAAAAATGTTCCAACAGTTCCTTGCAACGAAGTGTTACTCAATAACGTAGTTGAAGAAGATTTACAATCAGTACTAAAGCCATTAAACTTGCTGCAAGCCATTGTCGTCTGTAAGAAATATACAATTCGTGACAACTTCATCACTTTCAATAGTTATCTTTACAACTTTATCGGAATCTGTTGCACCATAATATACCTATCCCTTAATGTGTTTTATATTATTTTCGAACCTACCACTGAATGGGTGGATTTGAGCAAGTTGGTTTATGTGACCATCATTGACTTTACTTTCGTCTCGACCGGATACATATTGAACATGTATATAAATATTATGCAGAGCTATAACAATACCGGGTGGAAGGGACATCGTAACGTATACGTGTACCATGGATCCAGTACATGATTCTGAACCCCCCAGCGTTGGAATTTTTCGTCGCTTTTTTCTTAATTTTTACGATTTTTTTTGCAGTTTTTTTTAATTTATAGTGTATAAAATCATTATTGTTTTCCATCTAAATGCGATAAAAAAGAAAAAAACAATTATTTCCCAATTTTCACGTAAAACAGCAATGAAAATCAAACTTAAAAAGTGCTCCCGATCAGCTGTTTTGGTAAAGTTCACGAACCGAGGTTATCGCAACAAAGTAAGTGAGTGCAACAAAGTAGGCAGTGTAGGCACTAGTCACTGAGCGCGCGCTCACTCAAAGAAGCCGACATGCCGTTGCGCCGACGCGCGGTATCAACAAAGCTATAGCGGCCAGTGCCTATGAATCTAACAGATGCGTTATTACGTAAATTAATATCAGATTGACTACTTTTATTTAGACTTTTTATCTGGGATTATTAATGATCTCTGATAGTATGTCCAATACTGTTATCAATTTTAATAAATTGAATGTAAAAAAATAAGTTTTTTTAGTAATTAACCTTTTTTTTAGGCAATTTTTGTTATAAACATTTGTTTTTGCATTAACACCTTTGTTTAACCGATGTAATCTGATCTTTAGTAAATTTTAACCCTATCCATTTTCGCAATTTATTTTGTCAGTACAACTTAATGCGTTGGCACAGTCTATCATTTTATTGGTCTGTGCATGATCTAGGTGCCTACGAGTCTATGACGGCTTGTCGGCGAAATTGTAAAGGAAGTAAAATTTTGAATTTCGCCGATTTTTGATCAGTTCAGTTTCCGATTTGCGTTCATTGTAAACGGTTGTGTTGTTTTTCGTGATTTTGGATTTGAGCGTATTAGTTATTATCAGTAGAGTTGTTTTTTTGTCTGTGTTGTACTGTGTGTGTTTTGAACGAAAATGCCTCGGATACGTAACAGTCGTAACCATACGTTTAGTGCCCGTAACTAGAGAGATGCCGGTGGCCCACTTCCGGGATGCGTGGTACCAACACGATGGCGCTCCCCCACACGTGACTCTTCCAGTGCGACAGCCTTACACCTTACAGCGACTTTTGGTGACCAGTAGATTGGGAGGTTCGATCCACAACCCTGGCCAGCGCGATCACCAGACTTGACCCCACTAGATTTTTGTCTGTGGGGTCAAGATAGGGACTTTGTTACGGAGTGCAATACGGCAGCAGAAATGCGAGATCGCTTGCGACGCTCCGTGCGGAGTATGTCCGAGACCCCACCTTATTGCCCCGTGTCCACGCTGAAACTCTGCGCCGCGCTAGGATTTGTGAGCAAGTTGGTGGCGGCCACTTTGAACCCTATCTTATTAGGAGTCCCTCACTCCTAATAAGAGAGATTAAGGTGAGTGTTAATTTGTTTGCAACTAATTGCCATGTAGGTAGGTAGGTACCTCATCGGAATGATTAGGTAGGTACCTACTTATGTTATTTTACGAGCGAACGAGCAATGTTTTGTTTTTTGTTGTAAGCAATCAGTCAATTGAACTAAATTTCAAGTTCGGTTTATCAATGTGTTTGTTAGGTGATTTCTTTATCAGTAGTGTAAACGTAGGTATGCTACTTTTCACGTTTACAAAAGCGTTGTGCGGCAACGCGACTCCGTGCCGAACTCAGACTTGTGATGTGTGCGTGCGTATGCGTGTAGGCACTGTACTTACTGTACGGCCGCCGCGCCGCGCCGCGCACCGGTACCGCGTTAGCAGAGTAATGGCTTGCGGTTGTGATTGTGACTCGTTGTTTGCATTCGCAGTACATTGCGCGCTTAAAAATGACAACATCTGTAACCTATCATTTGTGATATTAATGACTTACGTAAATTAATTTAAGGCTTTATGAGGAACCTTTTCACGAAGTTTGTGTTACGATGTCCCTTCCACGCTGTATATTGTTAGTCTTGAAAATCCAGCACGTGCATAAAGTGCTCAAAATAAATGGCAAAGACCTCAAAGGATTGATCAATTACAATTGGATTTTCGTCATTGCTTTAAATATTTTCTACGTCCTTACGGTCCTGTTTTTCTATATTAGTTTTGATGACGTTACTACTTTCATACATGTGTTTATTTTGGCCACTATGTCTCTCGATACAAACGTTGTGTATGCATTGCTGGTCATGAAGCTAATGGAGAAAACACTTCGTATGTGGATTGAAGATGTTAAAAACTCGAAATTTATAGAAGATTCAGAAGACAGGTCTTATTGGAAAATAATGTTTGATGTTTACCTGAATATTCAGGAGGCTTTTAATATTATTGAGAAAACTTTTGGACCACTGGTAATATTTTTTTTTTTTGGATTCCGTAGTCATACTAGGAACCCTTCTAATTCCGCTATGTCCTCTGTATGTCTGTCCGTCTGTATGCTAAAGCCGTTTTACTTGCAGACTGTTAGTGCAACAAAACTGAAACTTCACGGTTATACATACATAGAAGATACATAAAAGATATACAAAGGTAGAAATGTATCTAAAAAATATTTAAAAAAGTAGCATGTGTAACGAAATTATAAGAAAAACTATCACAGCTAAGTTTGCTTCCCTAGTTTACGAGTTATACTCGACCAACTTATGACATGTATTTTGATTCGGAAAAAGTTTATGGAAACTCCACTATAATGACATATATCAATTGCAAAAATAACCCTACCACTGTGCTTGGTCCCACTCACACTTGGCCGGTTTTTATGCTGTCAACTTGATTACTCTTCAGATTGTCTTGGTTAATGTTGTGCTCTTTACTTTCAGCTATTATTTTACACGGTATTTACAGCTTTCCACAGTTTATTGTGCGTAGGATCGTTATTAGCAAAAAGAAATATAATAGCTAGTGGAGGTGCCACTGTAAGTACTTGGATAATGACTTCTCTGAATTTGGTGAATTATATTAATTGAATAGGGGGAATTATTAATCGGGCGAATAAATAATACATAGAAGACTGTTAATAATTATGTTAATGTTATAATGACATACTTTAATACTAAACCGAGCGGCATTAAAATACATTTGCGAAAAATTAACTTAAATTGGCGACAATTCTGAATGATTAAAATTCGCAAAATGTGCTACTAGCAGTGGGAAATAGTTAATCTAAGCTAGCAACTAAAATTCCAAATGACCGAACTAAATACTAACTTGGGCGAAAAAAATACTGAGTGGGCGAAAATATGCATTTCCTTACCCCGATTCCTTACCCCGGTTACTTTAAACCCTGCAGATAGAACGTCGACGCTCCTTTGGAAACCCAAACAACCTTACAAATATACAACAATAATGTGAGTAAAATTTGTTCACTTAAGAATTATTATACTGATCGTTCTGAATAACTAGTACCTCAAATTCGTAATTTTATGTCACCGTTTTCAATATTTGTGTTCGCTCTCGGTCTTTCGCCCACTTAGTATTTCAGTTCGCCATAATCAGTATTTTTGACACCCTTAGACTTAAAACGCACTAGCGGCTAGTCGCATTGCGACGTGCCGCTTGCGGTTGGCCGCACATCGATTTTTACATGAAACCGCATGATCTCAACGCACTGATTTCCGACCAGCCGTCGTGCGCCAAATGCGTTCAAAACTTCACTTTAGGTGGTGCGTTCTTAAGTTATTTTATAGCTTCCAAAAATGCTTCTTTATACAATTATCCTTCTATTTCAGCACGTCGTGCTGACAATCATAACACAAACATGGATCGTTAAAAACATATTCCTACAAATATGTCTAAGCATTGAATGTGAGAGATTTTATACAGCGATGAGAGATGTTCGTACTACCTGTATAATGCTCATGAATTCACGAAATTGTTCAGGTAATGTTTGTTTTACAGTATCAAGGTTGCATGATCTACTTAAATTGCCTAAAATCAAAAGAAGTCCATCTTTTATAATTATTGAACATTCTGACTTAACAATAAAACCTTTCGCCCTGGACATAATATCACATCGATAAATATGACATTAAAACTTGTCGCTCAAGATTAAAATCGTGTCAATAATTTGTGTTTTTTTATAGATACGAAAAAAAGGTTTTGCAAGAACATCCAACGAGAACAAAAGGTATCGTTCAAGAAGATGACCGCTTGTGGCGTGTTCGTCATAGACGCCGAGCTACCTCTACAATTGTTAAGCTTTATCACAACTCACACTATTGTACTTTTACAGTTTACGTTTCTCTAATTCTAGTATTTAGTTCATCATAAGTTTAGGTCTTACTCCTTCTGGAATTCAACGTCCCGACCCACAATTTTTTTTTCACATACCTAGTTGTATTCAGTCATCTAAGTATGAGCAGTCATATTGTAGTATCGACATTAATTCTACAATATCACATAGTACCTAATTGTAAGGCTTATATATTGAAATCATGTTTCCACCCTTCTTTTTAATGTAATTAGACATTTTGCACTTCAACTTTACTACCACGATTAAAGATGCATTATTTGAAGATAATTTATTTGTTTATTATCCTACTAGCTGTGCCCGCGACTTCGTCCGCGTAGAAGTCAGAACACAACATTGTGTCGCAACAATTAAGCAAAGTTTATGTAATACATTTTTCAAATCTAATCACATTTATTTCCTATAAGGTTATTGCTCATCACTCACTCTCAATTTGCGTGATAATTTGTACTCTTTAACCAGCCCCGCCCTTTAACCGACATTTTTGCCAAATTTCAACGAAATCTGTTGAGTAATATTGGCGTGAAGCTCAAACATACGAACAGATAAACAGAGAAACGGACAGATATTCTAAAAACTTCTGTTTCGGCATCAGTATCGCTCCTAGTACCTACACGTAGCAATTTTTTTTTCCAAAAATATTCACTGTATAGTTTTTGCTTCCTAATGATTTTATGTTATAGTAATTAGCTGTGATAGTAGCTTTGCTCACGTGAAAATATGTGCTTATAAAGTCAACGTTTTTTAATTCAAATAGACCAGATTACAGGCACTTTTAAAATGTCAAAACAAGGTGCACGGTTCCAAAAGGTAGGTTCTATGGAGAAGAGCCGGCAAGAAACTCCATGAATACTCTTTTTAAAATAGTAGATCATGACTATTCATGACAATTCCGTTCCAGTAGTGTGCGACATAGAATGAGAATAATGCAGGTTAACGTAACAAATAAACTCACATAAGAGTAACAAATAGAAAAATATGCCTTCTAGGATTGCCGTAGCAGTTAAGAGCCGACCAGTCCCGACAGATAGCACCCGTTCACGAGTATGACGTGCACATCTGCATCGCTTAGCTCAACCATATTGTAGGGAACCCAACGACCGGATACACAACGCCACCATCAACAGGACATTTATGTGAGCATGACAGACTCATACTGCCAGACAATAGGCAGTAAAATGATATGATTATAGGTGTATCATTAATTGCTGCAGTATACAGGCTGTAAGGGTAAACACCGTTATCCTTGAAACCAGTCGTTTGGGTTTCATTTATAGAACGTCAAATCAATGAAAAATAAGAAACTTTTTTTATGTTTCATTTTTCCTCAAAAGCATATCACCACATGCGCGGGGGCAACAAGCTACGGGAGGGGGCGCGGGGAACTCGCCACGTGGTTCGACGCACGGCCCCGCACAGTTTGCTACCCCAGTCAGTCAGCTGTCTCGTTAGTGAGTGTGTGTACGCCGCGTCGAAGCGCCACCGCGCCGCTCATTTCTCGCGCGTATATTTTTTTATTTATTTTTTACTCGGTCCTGTATTTTTATGTTTAAGTCAACTACCCATGGTTTCAAGGATAACGGTGTTTACCCTTACAGTCTGTATATGCTATAGTATTATTTTGTCGCAATAAAAACAGAAAGTGATGTAGGTATTCTTATGAAAGATGCTGGAGCAGTTCTTATGTGCTGAGAACAGCCACGGTGGATGGGTGGGATACTTAACTTCAAAAACCAAAACATCAACAATCAAAATATCAACAACATATAATCAACAGTTTAATTTTTCAATGACTCAGAATAACATTAGCTTAAAACATAAACGGTTCAAAATGTCAACACTTCAGATGACCAACGAATCTGAATATCACTGATTTATAACGTAAATTGTTCACTTAATCAACACTTTACAAAATCGATGTTTAACAAAATATCGTGAAATATTCACATAACATAAACATAAACTCACGCCTTTTTCCCATGGGGGTAGGCAGAAACTGTAGAACGCCACATGCTACGATCCTTACATACTCCTTTCGCTTCGTCCACGGTCATACATCTTGTCATACACGCACGCCGGTTGAAAGTACTACGCACCTGTCCTTTTTGAAGAACATCACCAATAAGAATAAGAATTTTGAAGTTGAGTATCCCACCCACGGTGGATTTTGATTCTTAAGTGTCCGATATATTACTATGCCACGCCATGCCATGTAGGGTAGATTTTATCACTACATAGTAAACAAAGTCGCTTCCCGCTGTTTATCCCCATGTATGCTGAGATCTTTAAAACTACGCAACGGATTTTGATGCGGTTTTTTATTAGATAGAGTGATTCAAGAGGAAGGTTTATATGTATAAATTGCACCCGTGCGAAGCTTGAGCGGGTCGCTAGTACTAAATAAAGGTACCTTGTCTTAATCTATAAACTGTTGTTTTCTTCTGAAATAATAATATGTGATATCATAATTTGATCTGAAAGTTCCGAAAATCTATTAACGTTGTAAAACAATTAAACTGAAGAGGGGAATTACATCCCTAGCTACAAATCTTCCAAAAAGTGCTCGATTTCCACGTTGAGAGTTAAAATTCACGCACTTATAAGCAGCAGCTGATTCTCAGATCGATTCGCATAGAGATTGAAAAAACTCTCTTTTACAAAAAATTGTATTTACTTAAACTTTTATAGGAAAATAAGTGGTGTTTAAAACCACGATAACCTAAGCGATAGTAATGTGCTTTGACAAAATGTTTGACCCTCCATTTTCTAAAATGATCAATTCTTTATGTAGGTACTGTAGTTTGTTACTGAAGCGTTGTTTATTTTTGAGCTTAGTAACTTGATCACATACCCAACAATCTCTTGTTTGATCATAGCGATTTACCAATATCGTTGGAGTCGGCTTTCAGTCTAACCAGATGCGGGTGGAATATCAAAATTTTATGAGGAGCCTCTGCCATCTGAACTCCGTATCCGAACTAACTGAAAAAAACTACTGAAAAATACCTAAATCCTAAGTTTCAGCCGGATGTCAGTCTATCAAGTTTCTGATTATCCGTAACGACTGCCAAAAGTAGGCAAGGCAGGTACCTCGTAGAGTATCAATGTTTAACGGTCACTCATCTACGGACTGATCGGAGGAGCTCGTGGCTAAATAATTACAGCCGCATAGACCGATCTTCCGGGTTAAGCCACGCTTGCCGAGGTTGGTCTGTGGATGGGTGACCATTTACCATAGCTAGTTTCCTCCGTGCCTCGGAAAGCACGTAAAGCCGTTGGTCCCAGCTGTCATTTGTAGATATTTGACAGTCGTTACTGTTGGTCAGAAGCCAGAAAGTCTGACAACCAGTCTTACCAAGAGTATCGTATTACCCAGTTACTGGGTTGTGGCGGTCTGATAGGCAGTCGCTCCATGTAAAATACTGATATTCAGCTGCATCCGGTTCGACTGGAAGCCGACCCCAACATAGTTGGGAAAAGGCTAGGCAGATGATGATGATGATGATCTACGGACTGATCGCGGCAAACACAGTTTAACCTCGCAGATTGATTAACCCGCGTGGTTGCTATTAAGCTTTGACATTAGTGAGATAAATTCTCTATCATCAGAACAATTTCGCTCAGAGCTTCAGCAGACTAACAGTAATGAAAAAAAAAACAAATGACGCTACCAAATTAAATTTTAAACTCAACCTGTGTTACTATAACTTGCTTCAGATCTGTATCTGCATCAATATACTTGTAAACAAATTATGCGAATGGTCGGAATTGCCACTGGTACCGATAATAATATAAAACTCAAAATCTGTGATGGTCACCGTAAATCAATATTTCCTTGCTGGGTTGCTATTGTGTTGTATTGTTCGCGGAAATCGCGAAAAAAAAACAGATGTTCCCTACATTGTTCACATAACTCGTCAAAATGTAGGGAACAGCAGATTTTTTTTCACGATATCCGTTTTGGCCCCATAGTAAAAGTTATTCATAGTGTTGAGTACAATCTCCCATTTCAGTTTGTCGAGTGTTTACAATTTCAACCTGTATGTATAGATGCTACTATTGTAAATACTTTTAATTTAAGATATTGAAAGGTAGCAGTTTAGCCTGTAGGGGGTGGGGAAACGGTATTACTAATAAGAAATACGACTTTAAAGCTTAACATTTCATAAGCAGATCCCTGTACCGAAAAATTGTTACAATCCGAAACACGCCTAATGTTTATAAAAGCGATTGGGTAAGGAAATAAAAAAGAAATCACCCCCACTTTACGTATAGGAGAAGTATCCATATTTAATAATAATATACACAAATAACATTATTAAAGTATCTCTTTGGACATCACGGCTCATCTTCCATGCGGAAGACGTCCGGTCCTTTGGAAGGCATACACGGGGACACAGGTCCAACGCGCAGAGGCCCCTTTGAGAACTTTAATCTAAAATGGGATGGGGCACCAACCGGGGACTATCCACGGCTGCACTATTGGAGTACAGTCATGGACCGTCCCCGGTGGGTGCAAAACTATTGCAAAATATGCTAAAAATAAAATTGGTCTATGGGAGGGGGTGTTTAATGGACTGTTTAACTTCTATTGCCGGAAGAAAACGGCGTCTGCCTTTCAAGTTTGAGGTTGAATTTTGTTGGCAGACGGTGACTCGCCAGCTCACTAGCTGGGCCCCCTGAAAAGCCGCCAGTACATAGGCGAAGGGGGCAACAAACGTGTGAGCGGCTAGGGGTGTAGAGAGGTGTGGCCCCGGTTTCGCCGTCGCGGGTCTAAAAGACCCGGAGTGGGTTTCCCCGCTATTACGCCTTTAGACGCTTCCACCCCCGAGCATATAGCTCTGGCGGCCTCCCTCTGGACGGCCGATAAAGGCAAGCCATAGTTGAGAGTCCTGCGGGCACTTTTGGGGTTCCACTCCAGCCAGCCAATAAAGGCAAACTGGAGACGAGGCCCTGACCGACTCTCTGAGGCAATAAGGTACGCAGTGTCGCCACTCACCAACAGCTCGCCACAAGCTGCCCTGCGGTTTGTAAGCTTTTCAGTAGACCTCATGATACATTTTTTATTATATGATGGGGTTGTTGAAAGCTAGTCTAATGTTCCCTCCGGTTTTACGTTAATCTCATGGTGAGGTAACGCGTTTCGCAGAGGGGTATTATTATATCATTATTATTATTATAACATAACAATTTCAGCTACACAGCACTTCAGTCTGCGAGTAAAATGGCTTTGACATACAGACAGAATGATGGTCAGACAGACGGCCATAGCGAAACTAGAAGGGTTCCTAGTTTAAATACGATACCCTAAAGAATTGAAACAAAATTTACCAGTGTTCCAAGTGTTTATACTCTATAATCTTAAAAGCGTCCTGAATATTTAGGGATACATCACATTGTGTTCCAGTAAGACACTTCCTCTGGATCTTCAACAAATTTAGAGTTTTTAACATCTTCTATCCACATACGAAGTGTTTTCTCGGTTACGTATTATAATACCTAAGTTTATTCTAACTATTTTCAAGATAACTACGGTTGATTATGTTCATAACGCATATTGGTCGACTCAACTACAGTTTAACTTACATATTCTTGATTAAACTAAAATTAATTGCACTAACGAACGATTAATATCATGATTTTTTAAGATATTTGATATTTCAACTATGTATGAAATACCTAATGGACGCTTCAAGTTAATGATCTAAAATAAACTATGATTCAACGATTTTTGTGTTTTCTTAGGGAGTGCCTCCGCTGCCGGCGCCGGTTGCCATTACGAGTGCCGGCGCCGGTTACCAAACTGGCTGCCGGCGCCGCGCCGACTGCATACTTACACTGTTTTAATACATCTTCAAGGCCTCTTCATGAGACAATTATTCGTCACCTACTTTCATTTTCACAATAAAAACTTAAGGGGGAGTTTGTAAGGTTGAGGTTCCAAAGCAGAGTCGACGGAGCCCCGCTGTGCGGGGCTCCTATTTCTGTCTGCAGGGTTTGAAGTAACCTAACACGAAGGAGATGACGGGGGCTTCGTTCGCTCGCTTCGCTCGCTCACTCTAGCCCCCATCATTCCCTTCGAACCTAACCTATCCGTGTCGGGGTGCGCCTGCGACTAGAGTATTAGACAATGGTAAAAACATTTCTGCGGCAGATTGTATGATTCGTCATTTTGAACTGAGTGAAATAGGTTAGGTTAGGTTAGAACTGTGACCAACCGCGCGCGAGCCGAGCGAGCGAAGCGAGCGGTGCCGCGGTAGCGGCCGGCGAGCGCTACTTCCAAGTTGTTCGCAGAAATGTTTTCACATATACAACATCACCAGTAAATCAAACACAAGACCACAGATAAATCAACAGTAGGTGAATCGTCCGTTAGTTTAATCAACCTTATGTGAATTAATTGTAGTTGAATAAACCGTAGATGAATTCTCCTTTATGGATTTCGTCCATTAGTTATTACAAAATTCGGTGAAACGATCTTTAGATATTTTAAACGGTAGGTCTTTTGACCGTAGTTATCTTGAAAATACACACATCAAAAGTGTCTAGGGATCAAGCATTTTTATGCGGATTTCTTGAGATTGAGATGTGGCTTTGTAATAAATTTATGATTTTATAAATTTATATGGATCCTTTTTGGTGCATTTCATAATTTGAATCAGGAACTGTGAATCAAATTCGAGTAAAAGATGAAAATCAGCTGTCAATATTTTCCCTATAAAAACATACAACGCATTGAAGACATTATTAGTGCTACTGTTTCCCTACTACTGATTAAAACCAACGTTATTATGGAGCGGCGACGTCATTTAAGCAGGGAAGAAATGCTCAGAGCCGTGGGAATGATAGAAGCTGGTTCCCGGCAACGTACTGTGGCTTTAGCTCTGAATACAAGTCAGAGTGTTATCAGTCGACTTTGGACACGTTACCGAAGCACTGGTACCGTGGCTGAGCGCCATGGAGGACGGTATCGCTGCACCACACGGAGACAAGACCGATACATTCAAATCTTAACTCGAAGAGCTCCAACAATAACCGCCATGATGTTAGCCGTGAGGCTTCATCACTCTTCAGGGAACTTAATTAGCGACCAAACAGTCAGAAACCGCTTGCATGAAGTGAACCTTCATTCCCGAAGACCGCTACGGGTACCACCTATAGCAATGCACAATCGTAGGATTCGATATCAATGGGCTCTTGGACACAGAAATTGGGCAGAAGAACAATGGCGTTTCGTGTGCTTTTCTGATGAGTCTCGTTTTGGTATGAGGCCGGATACAAGACGTATACGACACTGGAGAACCCCTGGACGCCAACAGCGATTAAAATCCTGCCAGGAAGTCCATCCTTATAGTGGTGGAACCATCATGGTATGGGCGGGTATTTGGATCGGCGGAAGAACTGAGTTGATTTGGATCAGAGGCAACCTCAACGCTCAAATTTATGCTGAGACGATTGTATCAGACGTCATCGTTCCTCTACAAGCGCAAATCGGTCCCTTATTTCAGTTAATGCATGATAATGCACGACCGCACACCGCAAGAGTTGTAAGACAGACTCTCGCCGCAGCTAACATCAATGTCCTGCCCTGGCCTGCTCAGTCGCCAGACTTGAACCCGATTGAGCATGCATGGGATATGCTACGGAGAAGAGCTCTGCCGAATATGGAGGGTATCCAGTCGCAAGAAGACCTTTTTTTGTTGTTGCAACGAACATGGGCGGCCATTCCACAGCGTGATTTGGATGAACTCATTTTGAGTATGCCAAACCGATGTTCTTGTGTTGTTAGTGTTCGCGGTAGAAACACGGATTATTAATTGTTTAAGTTACCCAATAAAATTTTAAAGAAAACTGTTATTTCAGTCTTTTTTTCGAACTTTTGTGTTAGTGGTTCAAATGTCAAAAATCCCTTTATTAGGAAAATGGCAAATTTCTTTATTAATGCAAAGGTGACTTGGTTTATCGTTACTGTGACAAACGAAAACACTTTATTTGATGAATCCTTAAAGAAAATTTTAATTAATATCAATCAGGAGAAAAGTTATTGCAAAAATATATGTTGATCCCTAGACACTTTTGATGTGTGTAGTTAGAATAAACTTAGGTATTATGATACGTAACCGTTTTCTCGATAAACCTTATAATCAGTTAAGCTAACACAACATTCGTATCGAGAAACACTGTGCCCAAAATAATCACATCATTGAAAATACTAAAGTCATGAAAAAAATGGAAAAACAATAACGTACAAACAAAGAAACCAATTAAGACAATGACGCAAATCCAGTTATAAATAATCAATCCGTTGAGGACTTTGCTATTTTTTTGAGGACTCTATGCACGTGGCGAATTTTCATGACTGGCAATATGTTGTTATAGCTCTGCATAATATTAATGTACATGTTCAATAAGTGTCCGATCGAGACGAAAGTTAAGTCACATACTCGTATAATGGTCACAAAAACCAACTTGCTCAACCCACTCATTCAGGGATAGGTATGGAGATAAAGAGAAACACATTAAAAGATAGATAATTATATTAGTGTGCAACAGATCTCTATAAGGTTGTAAAGATAACTGTTGAATGAGATGAATTTGTCACGAATTGTATACTTCTTACAGACGACAATGGCTTGCAGCAAATTCAATGGCTTTAGTACTAATTGAAAATGTGCTTCAACTACGACAAAGAGTAATTTATTTTATTTATTTATTTATTTAGTACTTTAATACTTCGCTGTATGGACCTGTTGGAACATTTTCGATTATAACAGCGCTTCTTTTTGATTTTATTTCAATTTTGGAAGAGGCAAACATACTTGATGCACTAGTCAGTTCGATGTTGAGTAATGTCGTAGGTAGTAGAAGAAAGTCCATCTTGTAATTTGGTGGCAGTTAATTCATTTGTTTGATGGTACACGGTTTGTTTCTAATTAAATCAATTTCTGTAATCCATTTATGTTATTATTGATGAAATAAAATTTATTAGAGATTGACTGAAACTAATTAATTCTGTGATATATGACGCTACTTATTGATTCAATTCAATTCATAAGAATTATGTTAACTTTAATGTCTACTTTTAATTTTTATCATTTTCATCTGTCTGTAGTTGATTTTATTTTTTTATAATTACATGACTCTCGTACTCAGATGACTGATGAACAAATGTGTGAAAATAAAATGTAGGTCGGGACGTTAGATACCAGAAGAAGAAAGACCTACATTTTTATGGGATGATGACAATAAAACTAAACATTAGAACTAGAGCAACGTAAACTGTAAAACCACAATAGTGTAAGTTGTGATAAAGTTTAAAAATTGTAAAAGCAGCTCGGCGTCTATGACGAATACGCCACAAGCGGTCATCTTCTTGAACGACACGTTTTGATCTCTTCGGATGTTCTTGCAAACCCTTTTTTGCGTATCTAAAAAAAATACAAATTAATGATATGATTTTGATCACTATCCATCTTGAGCTCCAAGTTTTTTGACATATTTATCCATCTGATATGTGCAGGGTTAAGGGCGTTACTGTAAATTCAGAGAAATCGTTAATTATTAAAAGAAACTTTCCTTTTAAGCCGATTTTCATGATAAAAATACACGGGATAAACATAAAATTGTAATAACTAAATTTAGATTAAGCAAGACTAGTAAGTCATTTCTAGGTAATGGCGTACGTTTTTATAACAAGCTGCCGAAATCTGTAACAGATCTTACCGAGGGAAAATTCAAAACCCATATTAAACGTGTCCTCACTCAAAAAGCATACTACAAGACTAAGGACTACGTTGACGACAGGAATGTTTGGCATTAGTTCCTGCACATGTGGCTTCCCTGTTACCTCATTAACGACATATGTGTATGTCTATTAACTATCCTCAATTATTATTATGACTATTTTTTTATTTGTATTGCTGTCGTTACTCTCAAGATATCTTTTATCTTATCTGACAATGATTTTTCTCTAAGTTTTGATGACATTTAATCACGTCAATTGTTTTATATAGTTTAGCTTCATTTTATCTTTTGTAAATGTGAGAACTTCGTGGACTTGCCTATACATATAATTGTGTAAATTACTATTATTCATATTGTGTTATTTTTTTCTTTTTAGTTAATTTTTGTACTCGAGACTTGGTATTACATTACATTACTCACAGGTCTGTGGTCAAGACTACATTGTTCTCTCTTAACTATCATAAATCACAGTACTGTATTTTTTACTGAAGTTGTTAAAGATATCCATTATTTTTAAAGAGTAACCATGGAGTTTCTTGCCGGTTCTTTTCCATAGGAAACGACTAGGTGTACCTAAATTCGACTTTTCATAAGCGCCTGCCTGTATTGGTTTATGTGAATTTTTTTTTTGATTTGATTTGATTTGAAGCGATTAAAATAGACCGATACGGTAAAATAAATACTACCTGAACAATTCCTTGAATTCATGAGCATTATACAGGTAGTACGAACATCTCTCATTGCTGTATAAAATCTCTCACATTCAACACTTAAACATATTTGTAGGAATATATTTTTAACCATCCACGCTTGTGATAAAAATGCCAGCACGACGTACTGAAATAAAAGCACATGTTAAGCAGCATCTATGAAAGATTCAAAATTAGTTTCTAAATTTGGGTGAGCAAAATGGTGGTTAGATAGATATCAAGTTCAACTTCGTTCGTTTTAAACATTTTTTACCGACACTAATTTAAGCCTATTATGCCCCGTTTCTGGGGTACACATCAATTTAGTTTTTTTATTTGATAGCGCTACTACGTTTCTGGTCACCCCAGGCAGAAGATAATCAAATTCAAACTTCAGATATCTTAACTAACAAATTTTGGGCATTTATCGGTTCCATAACTTTACTTGTCGTTTAATATAACATCACAAGAGTTTTAGGGGTTGTGTTATTAGTATTTTATTCTGGATAGTGAGTTTTGGATTTCCAGCGGCAGAGAGACCAGCATTGTGGACTCGATCGAGTAGTTCATCGGAGTCTGAGTTGGAAGTGCTGGAGGCCTTTTCAAATATGTTAATACCAATTAACTTAAGGCATTGGAAATGTTCACATGATGTAAAGCTTAAACAAGGGCACTGTGACACACAAAATAATTCTAGGCTAACGTATCTATTTATGACACACTGTCACAAATAGATACGTTAGTCTAAAAATATTTTTCTTTCAAATGTAATGAACTTTGCCACCCAACATATTAAATTATGATAAATATTTAAAATATTTTGGTTTAACGAGGAATTTAATACAGATGTGAAAAAGAAACAGAGGAGATTTTCATTTAAACCCGGGACCTACCTGCAAAAGCTGTAAGTTACAAGACGAGAAAATAATTATAATTATTTAGAAATCGACCCATTTAGTGATGGGTGTACATACTTACTTATTGGCTGAATAGTAGTAATAGATCAACGTAGTTTATCTTAATGTTATATTTATCGAATCAATAGTTGAGGAGGTTCTTTTCAAAACTTGACTATTCCACTTTCGACGGAAATGCTTTTTCTTTTTTTTTTATTGCTGACCTTAAAATGAATACTCAGCGAAAATAAAACTGAGAAAAAACTTGATAGTTACACCATAAAAAAAAGAATAAAAGGCATGATTTCGTCAAACGTAGATTTTTCCTCTTCAAAATGACATAAGCCATTTCAAATATACATTTTCGGAAAAAAATATGATTAATCCAGAAGTTAACTAACTACTTTAGTCCAAATTGCAATGAAACATGTTTTATCCCTACATTTTTCAGTCAGAAATGTTCTTTACTTTTTTAATACAGAAAGCTGAATTTTTGATTTTGAACGATTGCACAACACTATGTGGCGTTTGTTTGACAGTTTAGACACAAAAATCATGTCATAATTTTCATTGTTAACTGAGCAAGTGGACCGTGCTCGTAACAAAACTTGATTATTCCCTATCAGCCGCGTCAAAACTAGATTATTCCATTTAAAATTTTGGATTTATTCAAAATATATTATAGCTATATTTTTGAAACCTGTACAAAGCAATGACTTATCTTGTCATCTTTAATAATGCAACAAAATTTCGGGTTAAATACATAGTTACATACCTAAAAAACAATTTTCTCAAATTGTGCAAAAACACTAAAAGTGGAATTGTCAAGTTTTGAAAAGAACCTCCTCCGTTATTGTAAGCTTAACTGTGGGCCCCAGAAACTAGGCATTACTATACATTACACCATCAAGAAGTTTTTGGAGCCCCCTCAAGGGTGCAGGTTTCCCCACGTTGTTTTCTTTCACCATTAACGCAAGTGAAAATCAAATTTTTCTAATTCTGATCCGCCTATCACTGCTTGGATCGATAAATTTAGAGATTCAACTCTTTGTTTTTAAGTTATTGTCAAATATTTCGAGCTTTCATTCCTAACGTAATATAAATAACATAAGCGCGTACTTACTTTGGTACCTGCACTGGCTATTGCATGGCTAACAGCCGATAACGTCGCTATTTTCGTCAAAGTGTGGGAAGCTGTATGTACCATATAAAATAAGAGCTGAAAATTAGAAGCGAAGCATTAACCAAGATAATTTGAAGAGTGCTCAAATTGACAGATTGAAAAACGATAGCCAGAATTTACCAATGGTCCAAACGTTTTTTCTATAATCTTAAAAGCCTCCTGAATATTCAGGTATACATCAAACATTGTATTCCAATAAGACCTTTCTTCTGTATCTTCATCAAAATTCGAGTTTTTAACGTCATCAATCCATATACGAAGTGTTTTCTCGATTAACTTCATGACCAATGATGCAAACAAAATATTCGTATCGAGAGACACGGTGGCCAAAATCATCACATTATTGAAAATACCAATGTCATGAAAAAAATTTAACAGCAAAAATGTAAAAACAAAGAAACCAATTAAGACAATGACGCAAATCCAGTTAAAAATGATCAATTCTTTGAGGTCTTTGCTATTTATTTTAAGGACTCTATGCACGTGCTGGATTTTCATGACTAGCAATATATTGTTATAGCTCTGGATAATATTTGTATACATGTTCAACAAGTATCCCGTCGAGAGGAAAATATAGTCACACATGGTGGCCACATAACCCAAATTACTTAAATGCGTCCATTCAGGAGTAACTTCCAAGATAAAGTGAAACACATTAAGAGATAGGTATATTAGTGTGCAACAGATTCCTATAATGTTGTATAGATAACTGTTGAAAGTGATGAAGTTGTCACGAATTGTATACTTCTTACAGACGACAATGGCTTGCAGAAAATTCAATGGCTTTAGTACTAATTGTAAATGTTTTTCAACTACGTTATTGAGTAATACTTCTTTATAGGCAACTGTTGGAACAGTTTTGATTAACACAGCGTTTGATTTTGATTTTATTTTAGTTTTGAAACAGGCAGACATGCTTGATACACTTGACAGTATGATGTTGACTAATGTTGTATTAAAAGAAAGTCTATCTTGTAATTTGGAAAGACTTAGGTCATTTGTTTGATGGTTCACGTTTCGTTTCTAATTCAATCAATTTCTGTAATATATTCAAGTTATAATTGATAAAATAAAAATTATTAGAAACTGATAGAAACTAATGAATTCTGTGATAGATGATGCTACTTATTGATTACCCCGCAGTGGTCGCGCGGATGACATTTGTCATCCATACATCGAAATTTAACGTTTTTGTTGTCGTTTTTATACTGATGGTATAAGCAAGCTTAAATTATAAATTTCAAGACGTTGCTGCATCTACCCAGTGACGGTCAGGCGCAGGTGTCAAGTGGTTGCGCCAAGAGGAGTAAAACTTTGTTGCTGGATGACTCATGTCATCCGCGCGACCGATAAGTTTAGTATTGTTTCCTATAAACTTATTGATGAAATAATAAACTAAGCTTAATTTTTTGACATATAAGCCATGTTTCGGTATTTTAGTAGTATGTTTATTATAATAACTTAAATTGTTCGCTTTTTTAGTTGTTAAATTACCATTACAGGTAGAAAATGGCAATCCCAAAAGAATTGCATATTGTAAGGTGGCTTGAGGAGGAAAATGCGGATGATGGTATCGAAAGAGGCTTGTTCTGATAACGAAGAGCTGGAGCAAGTTGGAGAACACTCAGAAATTAAACTGAGACATTTGTGTTTATTTAGAAGATCAATGAAAATCATCCAGCACAAGTTCAGATTCAGATGCAGGCGATACGTGTAGCCATAACGAGGAGATTTCTGCATATATCTTGCCAAATATTCCAAAAAATTACGGGCCCTGATCACAGTCAATACATATGTAATACTTGTTTTAATAATTATGTCTGATAAAAGCTTTAATTTGGTCAAAACTTGTTCAGAATTAAATAATGAGATTTTTATAAACCAAAATGACTACACTTGTGTAGAAATTTCTAAATAATTAAATAAACAGTTTATTTTTCATGTACTTTATGTTATTGTTTGTAAGCGATTTTAATGATTATAATAATAAACGTTAAATACGATTGACGTGTGTCTTTAGTCATTAATTCGTATTCAAAAAGGGGTGCTAGTGTCAACCGCGCGACCACTCATGTTCCGTTACAGAGCGCGACCACTGTAGGGTTAAAAATTATTGGACGGCTCGGTGGCCCTCATAGTCTCGCGGGCCGCCGTTGGTTCTCCGTCCATTGAGAATATCACTCGTGGGCGGGGATACGTAGCGGCCCTGCTGGAAGACTTCGTCGCAGTGGGAGTGTACTTCTCTCCTAATAAATCTCTCGCCGACTTTGAGGACTTCTTGGGGGAGTTGGCCGTCGTCGTCAGTCGCAGCCATCCTCGCCCTGTGCTGGCCTTCGGGGATTTCAATGCTAAATCCACGGCTTGGGGTTCCCCGGCCACGAATGCACGGGGTAGGGTGCTAGAAGAGTGGGCCCTCGAAACGGGCCTACAGGTCCTCAACCGGGGTTCTACCAACACGTGCGTGCGACAGCGGGGCGGATCCATAGTGGACATCACGTTCGCTACCCCCACTCTAGCGCGCCGTGTCCAAGGCTGGCGCGTCATGGAGGAGGCGGAGACGCTGTCGGATCACCGGTATATCCGATTCGACGTCTCCGCCCAGACCTCAGGCGCTCCTTCCCGAACGATCCCGGTTGGGATCGGTCCGCGTTGGGCTCTAAAGCGGTTGGACAGAGAGGCACTCCTGGAGGCCTCGATTGTGCAGGCCTGGGTGTCGGCACCAGATAGGCCTGCCGATATTAACGAGGAGGCGGAGTGGTTCCGGGAGGCCGTGTCGCATATCTGCGATAAGGCGATGCCTCGAGTCCGGACCGCGCCTGCAAAACGCCAGGTGTACTGGTGGTCGCAGGACATAGATTTCCTGCGCCACGCCTGTGTGGAAGCGCGACGCCAGTACGCCAGGCTCCGCAGGAGGCGTCTTCGCGGCCCGGATACGGCAATCGCGGAGGCGGACCTGTACGAGGGATACAGAGAGGCGAAGATTGCCCTCCAGAATGCTATCTCGCGGGCCAAAATTGCGGCTCACGAGGCATTGCTAGAGACTCTGGACCGAAACCCGTGGGGGCGCCCATACCTTATGGTACGGGGAAAACTTCGTCCGTGGGCCCCCCCACTGACCCAGAGTCTCCGACCTCAGCTTCTGGAGGGAGTGGTGAGCGCTCTGTTCCCTTCGAGGGCGGAGCATACGCCACCGCCAATGGTTCCGCCTTCATTGGCGCCTGACGCGGACGACGACGACGACGTGCCTGAAGTGACCCGGGTAGAGCTGAGAGCGGCGGTGAAAAGACTTCAGGCCAAGAACACCGCCCCGGGGCCCGACGGCATACCTGGCCGTGCATGGGTCCTGGCTCTCAAGGCTCTCGGGCCCCGACTGAGGGGGCTCTTGAGCGCATGTTGCGAGCAGGGCCAGTTTCCACTCCGGTGGAAAACTGGCAAGCTGGTCCTGCTCAAGAAGGAGGGGCGCCCCGCAGACTCACCGTCTGCGTACCGCCCCATCGTGTTGCTGGACGAGGTGGGCAAGCTCTTCGAAAGAGTAATTGCAGACCGCTTCGTCACGCACATGACTGGGGTGGGGCCGGATCTGGCGGACAGCCAGTTCGGTTTCCGCCGGGGGCGCTCCACCGTGGACGCAATCATGCGCGTGAGGGCTCAGGCGGAGGAGGCAGTTACCCGGGGCGAGGTCGTCTTGGCGGTGTCTCTCGACATCGCCAACGCCTTCAACACCTTGCCCTGGAGTTGCATTAGAGCGGCACTCGAACACCATCGGGTGCCGACTTACCTCCGCCGCATTGTCGGGGCCTACCTGACGCAGAGAGCCGTCATCTACCCGGGTCGGGGAGGATGGAGTCGACGAGAGATGTCGTGCGGTGTTCCGCAGGGATCGGTTCTGGGCCCGCTCCTGTGGAACATCGGATACGACTGGGTGCTTCGCGGTGCGTTCCTCCGCGGCGTCGGCGTGACTTGCTACGCCGATGACACGCTAGTCACGGCGCGGCGGAGGACGCACCGCGAGGCAGCCATACTGGCGACAGCTGGGGTTCCGCAGGTCGTCACAAGGATCCGGTGGTTGGGTCTCGAGGTGGCCTTGCAGAAGTCCGAGGCCCTGTGTTTCCACGGGCCCCGGAAGGGACCACCCTCGGAATCCCACATCACAGTGGGAGGTGTTCGCATCGGCGTCGAGTCGACGATGAAGTACCTAGGACTTGTCCTCGACGGCCGGTGGAACTTTGCGCCTCACTTTCGGCAACTGACGCCAAAGTTGATGGGCACAGCGGCTGCATTGTCGCGGCTGCTGCCCAATCTGGGGGGCCCCAACACCTCCTGCCGGAGGCTCTACGCGGGGATCGTACGGTCCATGGCCCTATATGGGGCGCCAATATGGGCGGACACCTTGACGGCGCGCAACGTCGCAATCCTGCGCAGACCGCAGCGCGCGATGGCCGTCAGGGTGATAAGGGGGTACCGTACGATCTCCTTCGAGGCGGCGAGCCTCCTAGCCGGATCGATGCCCTGGGATCTGGAGGCGAGGGCCCTCGCGCTAAGATATCGTCAGCGCGAGGAGGCGCCTGAGCGGAGTGAGCTCCGCCAGATCCTAGTGGCCGAGTGGAGAGAACGACTTGCGCAACCCAGCGCAGGGCACGCCGCAATAGCGGCGGTAAGACCCGTTATGGAGGAGTGGCTGGAGAGGCGGCATGGCGCCCTCAGCTTCCGGCTGACGCAGGTGCTTTCGGGACATGGATGTTTCGGGAAGTACCTGTGTCGCATAGGCCGGGAGCAGACGCCCGGATGTCACCACTGCGTCGACTGCCCGGAAGACACGGCGCTGCACACGTTGCAGGAGTGCCGTGCGTGGGCGACGCAGCGCCGTGAACTAGTCGCGGCGATCGGTGGTGACCTCTCGCTTCCGGCCGTGGTTCTGTCCATGGTCGGGAGCGAGAGTGCGTGGGAAGCCGTCACCTCCTTTTGCGAGGTGGTGATGGCGACCAAGGAGGGAGCGGAGAGGGAGAGAGAGGCGACGGCCACTCTCCCTTCCCGCGCCAGACGCACCGGGCGCCGCCGGGGGCGCGCGACGATCTCCGGCCACCCTAGTGTGTGGCCTGCGGGCGACGGATTAGGGGACCCGTCGCCCGACCAGTAACAGGCCCGAGAAGGCGGCGCGCATGTGTTCCGTGCGCGCCTCTCAGGAGGACGTGGGGCAAGGCCCCACAGAAGGAGAGGTCTGCCGGGGTTGCGGTGCATGCAGCTGCGAATCCCGTGACTCCGGCCAAGGGTCAGGAGTAGGAACACCGTGGGTTTTTAGCCGATAAGAGTCCGGCATAACCCTTTGCCTTCCCCAGGCGAAGGGTATCCATGAGGATTTTCCCACGATAAAAAAAAAAAAAGGGTTAAAAATTATGTTTCATTAATATGTTTACTTTACGGTTTAGTTTTTATGATTTTGTCACTTCTATCTGTTGTAGTATCACCTTCATCATCATCTTCACCTACTTGTTATTTATATTTTATACTTTTTTATGACATTCTAATTTTGAATTTTGACTTGGTTTAAAAATGACGATGGAGTGATTTTTTATACCTACATTTATTTTCTGTTTATGATAAATTGATAAATATTATAAATTTGAAACTACAAGTGACTGTTTAATTATGTGGAGTGCCGCATTAGCCATCACCCGTTTTTACTTGGGGCTCCGAGAATTTATCTTGGGTGAGGGTGAGCTGGACTACCTGAGCCTCCAACTACTATTCAAGAACCTACAGTCCCTTGGTACAAAGTGAGATGCATTCCGGTGCCCGATGGTAACCCCTTCTCCCTTCTTTTCAACTTCGTCTCCTGCTACACTTACGAGATCGGCGATCGGACTGGCTGATCTCTACCGGCATGACTAAATATGCTACAGCCGGTCTGTTTGCTGCCGCCGGTTTCTATCAAATGGTTGTGTAGGCCATCGACGAACGCCGTAACTACAAGAAGGAATTCGCTGACTACCCAAGGGACGTAAAGCTGACCTGCCTCTTATTCTATAACCTTTTTATTATTGTTATGTACTACTAGGTAATGAATGTTCTACACATTCTTTACAACTGGTGTAGCAGACGTGCTCAGGAGATCCTAGGGCCGTCTGTTACATTACACTGTCTGTTGTTGATTTTGATTTTGTAGCGGCTGTTTAAGTTCTACGATAAATGAAATATTTGTTTCAGATTAAATTTTTGTTATCTAGTAGATGTAAGGTTTTTTAAGTGAAATAAAAACAATAAGTACAAATAGGAACCTGCAACTGCGCTTGCTGTAATTAAACCACTGGCTGTTTCACATGTAATGGAAGAAAATTACAAACAGTTATGGAATAAGATAATATTTAACATCTAAATAAATTACGGAATTATCTGGTAACAGAAGTTAACTCTTATGGGAACTTATTACGCGGAAAAGCAAACTGTGATAGTGCAACGACGTAATTGATGAGAAGTCTAATAAAACGTATTTTAGCTCAGCGTTTATACTTATGGAACAGACTCCGCCGGATCTGTTCGTTCAATTATCACGTTCTCGCAAATATATTCTTGAATCTATGTCAGGAAATGTTTTGCATAGTCCTACATAATTTCTAATGAAAATAACCATTACGTGATCTCGAAACAATATCTGCACTTGATCATCCCCGTTTTCAAAAGACGCCTAAGTTTAGTATATGTTTTTTAGAAGTTGACTAATAATAATAATTATCTGTCGGGCATGCCACCGTCCGGGAGAATCTATCCGACACATTATTTCTGGTTGTTCCCGTCTTGCCAACGGTGAGTACTTGCACAGACACAACCTGGTGGCCAGGATTATTCATCAGCAACTTGCTTTAAAATACAACCTTGTGGAATCGGAAGTACCGTACTACAGGTATGTGCCCGACCCAGTTCTCGAGAATGGTCATGCCACATTGTACTGGGACCGATCTATTATCACTGACAGGACTATTGTTGCCAATAAGCCTGATATAGTGGTAATAGATCGGGCAGAGCGCCGCACAATGATTGTTGATATCACGGTCCCTCATGACGAGAACCTCGTGAAAGCTGAAAAAGAGAAACAAATTAAATATCTTGATTTAGCACACGAGGTTGTCAGCATGTGGGATGTGGATTCAGCAGTCATTGTCCCGATAGTCGTTACGGCGAATGGCCTAATAGCCAAGAGCCTCGACCAACACCTCATGAGGCTCTCGTTGGGCGGCTGGATCAAGGGCTTGATACAGAAAGCGGTACTCCTTGACACGGCACGCATAGTGAGGAGGTTCCTTTCTCTGGAGCCCTGACTATCGGCAGCTTGGACCTTGTTCCCGATGCCGGTGGGCTACTATTTTTTATATTTTTAAATGTATATTGTTTTTTTTTTTTGTAAGATATGTATTTAAAAATATAATTTATATGTATTTGTAAAATGAATAAACGGAATAATTGTTAAAATCTGGCCGCAACATTACCGCGGCCTAACCGTGCTGGTGAGGAAGATGATGACAGGGCTACAAACGTAAGTACCCAGTGCAATGAAGAATTGAGGAGCGCTTTGGAAGACCGATACACACGCGATGTGATGATGACACGCGAAGCGATGCGGGAATACCGGTACACACGATCCGACCTTAGGCCTTGTATAGGTACCCCGTTTGCCCATGCACAGAAAAAAACTGAGCGCTGATGTGTGCCTTAGATTCGATGCTGCCAAATTACTTTGATGGCAGCGAAGACTTTGGTGATACTCACTTGATCCTGTACTGCGCGGCTGTTGCGGCATGTCGTGGCTCATGTCAAGTTTACAGATAATGAGAGAGCCACACGACCGAAAAACGCCGTACCGGCTTGGCAGTGCAGGATCGAACGCCGTATTGCCGAGGTTAGGGCACACATCGGTAAGCTGATCTGCTTTAGGGAGGGCAATACCCGGCCGAGAGTGATGCGCTTTGTGAGGCGAGCATTTTCGGGGACTGATATTAGCCCTCGAGAGTATAATGTCTCGTGTCACAGAACGCATCGACTTCCTGAAGCAGAAAGTCTATGCATGGGCGAGCCGTATACGAAGGTATAAGCGGCGAGTGGACCGGTATACCCAGAATCGCCCATTCCAAAGCGATGAAAGGTGGGTATATAGAACCTGGGAGCGACCTGATCAACGTGTGAATGACACGCACCTACCGGATAACGATGTCATGAATGCATTCTGGCGCAATATCTGGTCAGTGCCTGTCACTCACACTGAAAATGACTGGATGCAGGAGGTCCAGCGAGCATGCGAACCGATCCAAGAAATGGGGGATATCATTATTAGCCCCCAAAACGTAGCCAGTGCAGTCCGTCAAATGTCGAATTGGAAACCCCCTGGCCCGGACGGACTGCACAACTTCTGGTTAAAATGGCTACGCAGTTTGCATGCTCGTTTGGCCTCACAATTCCAGTTATCTTTGGAATCTGGGTCGCTTCGACAGTTTCTAACGACAGGAATTACCCACCTGCTCCATAAATCAGGTAGTACCGAGGAACCAAAAAATTGTAGACCGATCACGTGTTTACCGACGGTCTATAAAGTTCTTACATCCATTCTGAGAGCAAAGATTAATAATCATATTAATAATAATGAATTCCCCTCTGGGAAAGGCGTTACCTCATCATGAGATTAACGTAAAACCGGAGGGGAACATTAGTCTAGCTTTCTACAACCCCATCATATAATAAAAAATGTATCATGAGGTCTACTGAAAAACTTACAAACCGCAGGGCAGCTTGTGGCGAGCTGTTGCTGAGTGGCGACACTGCGTACCTTATTGCCTCAGAGAGTCGGTCAGGGCCTCGTCTCCAGTTTGCTTTTATTGGCTGGCTGGAGTGGAACCCCAAGAGTGCCCGCAGGATTCTCAACTCTGTCTTGTCTTTATCGGCCGGCTAGAGGAGGGCCGCCAGAGCTATATGCTCGGGGGTGGAAGTGTCTAAAGGCGTAATAGCGGGGAAACCCACTCCGGGTCTCTTAGACCCGCGACGGCGAAACCGGGGCCACACCTCTCTACACCTCTAGCCGCTCACACGTCTGTTGCCCCCTTTGCCTATGTACTGGCAGCTTTTCAGGGGGCCCGGCTAGTGAGCTGGCGAGTCACCGTCTGCCAATATATTTCAAATTTAAGCTTGAAAGGCAGACGCCGTTTTCTTCCGGCAATAGAAGTTATCCAGTCCATTTAACACCCCCTCCCATAGACCAGTTTTATTTTTACCATATTTCACAATAGTTTTGCGCCCACCTGGGACGGTCCATGACTGTACTCCAATAGTGCAACCGTGGATAGTCCCGGGTTGGTGCCCCACCCCACTTTAGATTAAAGCTCTCAAAGGGGCCTCTGCGCGTTGGACCTGTGTCCCCGTGTATGCTTTCCAAAGGACCGGACACCTTCCGCACGGAAGATGAGCCGTGATGTCCAAAGAAATACAAAATAACATATTAGTAATAATTCGATCATGTCTGCTTCTCAGAATGGATGTAGGAATGTGTCCCGCGGTACTAAGGAGCTACTCCTCATTGACATGGCCATCAGCCAACAGGTTCGCCGATCCCGAAAGGATCTGTCGACATGTTGGATAGATTATAAGAAGGCCTACGACTCGGTGCCACATACACGGCTCATGAGGGTGCTGGAGTTGTATAAAGTAAATACAACTCTATGCGCCTTCCTGACGTCATGTATGGGGCAATGGAGGACGGTGCTTCACTATCCAGGATGTCGACAAATTCAAGGGATAGGAGAACCAATCAGGATTGAGCGAGGTATATTCCAGGGCGATAGTCTGAGCCCGTTGTGCTTTTGCCTAGCCTTGAACCCTCTAAGCACACTGCTGGAGGGGTCGGGGTTAGGCTATCGATTGAGAAGAGGTGGTCAGGTAATTTCCCATCTCCTTTACATGGATGATCTGAAACTCTTTGCCCCCAACAATTGGCGACTGCTAGAGTTACTGAAGGTAACTGAAACTTTCAGTAATTTCATCAGGATGGAATTTGGTGTGGACAAATGTGCAGTCATGCATGTAAAGCGAGGGAAGATTATGGAATCCGTGGGAACCCAACTCTCGGATTACATACACCTTAGATCCCTCTCCTCAACCGAAACCTACAAATACTTGGGCATGTCAGAGGCGTTAGGCATCAATAAGACTGACATGAAGCATTCGCTAAGGGAGCGCTTCTATGGCCACCTGAAAAAAGTACTTAACAGTCTTTTATCAGGCGGAAATAAGTTGCGCGCCTTTAACGGTTGGGTCATGTCGGTCCTGATGTACTCCTTCGGCATACTCAAGTAGACTCAGACCGAACTGGACGCCCTGGATAGGAGGGTCCGTTCGCTGCTGACTGCTAATCGCATGCATCACCCACGTTCATCGGTAATGAGACTGTACATCCCGCGGAAGTGTGGGGGTGGAGGCTTTTTAAATGCTATATATAACCCTCCACAACCGCGAGGTGTGCAGTCTCAGGGAGTACTTCTCCCAAGCCGACGTAGGGATGCATCGAGATGTAGTCGCAGTGGACAAAGGATTCACCCCGCTCTCCTTGGCTAAAGAGAACTGGCGCAAGCCTGTAGTACTTGATACTAATGACCGCAGGGAGGTATGGCGGAGCAAGGAGCTTCATGGACGCTTTTACCGGGCCCTTCATGGGCCCGATGTAGATTTTCTAGCGTCCGTGGCCTGGCTACGATTCGGTGACCTCTTCGGGGAAACCGAAAATTTTGTTTGTGCAATTATGGACGAGGTAATGATGACGAACAACTACAGAAAATATGTTGTGAAGGACGGCACGATTGACATCTGTCGGGCATGCCACTGTCCCGGTGAATCTATCCGACATATTATCTCTGGTTGTTCTCGTCTTGCTAACGGTGAGTATTTGCACAGGCACAACCTCGTAGCTAGGATTATCCACCAGCAACTTGCTCTCAAATACCACCTTGTGGACGCAGAAGTACCATACTACAAGTATGTGCCCGACCCAGTTCTCGAGAATGGTCATGTCACATTGTGCTGGGATCGATCTATCATCACGGACAGGACTATTCTAGCCAATAAGCCTGACATCGTGGTGATAGATCGATCAGAGCGTCTCACAATGATTGTTAATATAACGGTTCCGCATGACGAGAACCTTGTGAAAGCCGAGAAAGATAAAGAAATTAAATATCAAGACTTGGCACAAGAGGTTGTTGCCATGTGGGATGTTGATTCAGCAATAATTGTGCCGATAGTCGTTACGGCCAATAGGTTAATAGCCAAGAGCCTCGACCAACATATAAAGAGGCTCTCGTTAGGCAGCTGGATCAAGGGCCTGTTGCAGAAAGCGGAACTTCTGGACACGGCGCTTATTGTTAGGAAGTTCCTCTCTCTAAGTGTCTGACCACCGGTAGCTTGGACCCTGTTCCCGATGCCGGTGGGCTACTTTATTTTTATACTTATTTTGAAATGTTTTTTTTTGTATTGAATTATTTAAAAATGTAATTGTATATAAATGTTTTTAAACTTTCGCGATTTGTACACATTATAAAAATACAGATTCGGGTCTAGTCGCGTAGAAACTTAAAAGGCACTAAATACCTTTTTTATCCCGACGTTTCGGCCGAATTACACCGGCCGTGGTCACGGGTAGACTGAAGTTGCGGAGCAGTTGTCATCTTCGTGAAGCAAAAGTATATTCATCTACCCTCACTCGATCTCGATTTTTATTTTATTTTATTAAGTTATCGTCGGTACTTCGACACACTACACTAACGACGTCCTTACACTCGCCTAAACCGTCCTGTCTACGATAACACTTGCTGATGACCGGATTCCACGATGTTGACAATTTATATCCATCTTCCCGATTGAAATTCTTGTACTTCTTAATTTCAATCGCTTCACGTACGATTCTGGGATAATAGTGACGATCGGTGGAGAGGATTTTTGGACAGTGTAGTTCTATCCAGTGATTGGAACCGGACTCCAGAAGGTGCTCGGCTATTGCGGACTTATTGATCTGGCGGTTTTTGACTGCGGCGATATGTTCCTTGACCCGTTCTGCTATTGTTCTTTTGGTCTGCCCGATATAAGAACTACCGCAACTGCAGTCAATCTTGTATACGCCAGGTGTCTGAAGAGGAATAACATCTTTTGGAGTACGCAGTTGCCTTGATACCTTGGAGAGAGGACTATATACGGTCTTAATGGCGTATTTCTGTAGTAGTGTACCAATTTTATCCGTCACTCCTTTTAAATATGGCATGAAAGCTGGCACTCTGCTTACCCCCGGTTTTTTATCTTTCCTCTTCGGACGTCGTAGGTACCCACTGTATCCGTTTGTCTTCAATACCTCCTGAACATGGGCGAGCTCCCTGTCTAAATTTTCAGCGTCGCACAGATCGTATGCTCTGTTCGTCAGTGAGGTAACAACGGATTGAAGGTGACGCGGATGGTGGTGTGAATGGGCATTAAGGTACCTGTCTGTGTGTGTCGGTTTTCGGTATACAGTGTGTCCTAGGGTACCATCATGTCTCACCTTTACCTGTACATCGAGAAAAGCTAACGACCTGCCTGTATATGTATTGTAAATGAATAAACGGAATATAATTGTTAGACAATAAACAAATAATTATATTCAAATAATGTATATTTAATCGTGGAGTTAAAGTTAAATAATAACATGTCTAATTACAATAAAAAGGAGGGTGAAAACACGCTATGATTATATGTGGCTTACAAATGCTGTGATTTATTAGAATTAATGTCGAAACAGTAATGTTCGTTGTTGAAGATATGAATTGAAATATGACTCGTTCGGAAATAACTTAATTTAATACAGATAATTTTGGTTACATGATATAATTTATAGGTATAGATCGCACGGTACGTCCGCCGATGACCGTATCTGTAGGCGAGTCGTCGCGGCGCGGCCGATGGCTCGATCAGCTGTGTGACCCCTCCTCCCGCGCGTCTCCGCCGCTGCTGGTACACGCGTATGATGCGTGAACAATTTAGATGAGTGAAGAATAACTGAGTGAAATATTATTGTTTAGGCCAAAACGTTAATGAGAAGAAAGACCGATTAAACTAATGAAAGTAAACTAAATTTTAGAACTAGAGAAACGTAAACTGTAAAAGCACATTAGTGTGAGTTATGATAATGTTTAACAATTGTAGAGCTAGCTCGGTGTCCCTGACGAATACGCCACAAGCGGTCATCTTCTTAAATGGTGTCTTTTGTTCTTTTTGGACGTTCTTGCAAACCCTTGTTTGCATATCTATAAAAAAATACCAATTAATTATACCTACAATTTCGATCAGTATTCATTTTAAACGTAAATCTTTTTTTCCTCCGTTTTGCGATGTGATATGGACAAGGCTGTAATTGTAAAGTCAGGGTATTCATTAATTATAAAAGAAAAACTTTCCTTGCTCTCAACCGATTAAGTTAGAGCATGCATCTTTGATACAGTAAAATAAAAAAAACTACCTGAATTTGGTGAGTTCATAAGCTAATGTCGACTACTAATTATAATCATTAGATAATAACCAATTCAAATAAGGTTGAAATCATGTCTCTTTACTCGTGGAGGTAGAGTTAAAGTACAATGGGTCTAATTACATTAAAAAGGGGGTTGGACACACGCTTTCATTACATTAGCCTTATAATTGCTGTTTGATATTTTAGAATTAATGTCGATACAATAATATGACTCTCGTACTTAGAAGACTGAAGAACAACTGTGTGAAAAAATATTTATCGGTCGGGACGTTGAATACTACAAGCAGAAAGTCCTAAACTTTTATGAGATAGTGATGATGAACTAAATAATGGAACTAGAGAAATGTAAACTGTAAAAGCACAATGGTGTACGTTGTGATAAAGTTTAACAATTGTAGAGGTAGCTCGGCGTCTATGACGAATAAGCCACAAGCGGTCATCTTCTTGAACGAAACCTTTTGTTCTCGTTGGATGTTCTTGCAAAACCTTTTTTGCGTATCTATAAAAAAAGCAAATTATTTATGATTTTAATCAGTATCCATCTTGAGCGTCAAGTTTTATTGCCATATTTATCGATCTGATATGTAAAGGGCTAAAGGATTTGTTTTAAAGTCAGAATATTCATTAATTATAAAAGAAGAACTTATTTTGAGTTGAAGCAATCCAAGTAGATCATGCAACCTTGATACTGTAAAACAAATAATACCTGAACAATTTCGTGAATTCATGAGCATTATACAGGTAGTACGAACATCTCTCATTGCTGTATAAAATTTCTCACATTCAATACTTAGACAAGTTTGTAGGAATATGTTTTTAAGTATCCACGTTTGTGATAAAATTGTCAGCACGACGTACTGAAATAGATAGATAATTATGTAAAGAAGCATCTTTGTAAGCTACAAAATAATTTAAGAACGCGCCACCCTAAGTGAAGTTCTGAACGCATGCGTGAAAAAAATTGTGGTTTCTATCATATTCAAATTCGTTCATATAAAAAATATTAAATTGACTTGATAATTTGAAGTTTTATATTTTTTTAAGTTATTAGTAAATATTATAAGCATTCATTTGTAATTGAATTGAATTATAACATTTTCATTTATTTATTCATAGAACTATTTACATTGTGTTTGAATTACACAAAATAATGAGTCTTTGGTCAACTGGACCCACTGGAAATGGACCCGCGGGATCACTCAACCCAATCACATTTTGAATACGTCGACTGGACCCACTGCTTAATTTCATGATTATAGCCCGTGAGCCAGCAACAGTTTTGCCGGACCAATTTCCTCTCAAGCGATAACTCGTGGAATGCTTCAGAGAGTTATATTATGCAGCATGGTGAACGTCAGCTGCCGCTCCGTGGGTGGGTTGGGCAAAGGCAGCCCATCAAACATGTAAAAAAAAAAAAAGTTTTCAGTCATTTCCTCCCGACTGAAAATTTGTTAAATGATAGTTAACGCAATTATTCGAAGATAAAAAAAAGTCAGCTGGCCGTACCTTGGTGGATTATACGTCAGCTGGTCACATGAACATGCAAAAAAAATTTTTTCGTTCAGTGATTTCCTCTCACTTGAAAATTTGTCAGATGATAGTTTACATGCTATTTTGAATAAATAAAAACGTCAGCTGGCTCTATGTTGGTGGAAAGGTCGTCAGCTGATGCAGTGAAAGGTGGAGCATGGGAGCCAGACGTGAGCGCCGATCGCTTATTTAAATACGTCAGCTGACGGGTTTTCCACCAACATAGAGCCAGCTGACGTTTTTATTTATTCAAAATAGCATTTAAACTATCATCTGACACATTTTCAAGTGAGAGGAAATGACATAACTACAGTTATTCGCAATAGCTTCATGCACGCGCCCTTATATGTACCAATCAAATCAATATTCTCATTAATCAATCAATCAGCAATATTTAAATAGACGCACTTTGGATAGAAATCAATCCCGTTAAAATTTATACGCAAGGAAAATCTACCGAAGCACAAAAGAAAAAAAAAGAAACTTGTGAGCCATTCGCAAATAAACTTGAATTTTAATGTATAAAAATGACCAACGTAACTCCTTTTTGTGTTTTTTGCCAAAAAAACAACTTCAAAGTTGAAAGTATTCTGCGAAGAAAGTTTGAACAAGTGCAGTGAAGTTTTAAATATTCGAAAATGTAATAGTAGTAGTATATATGTCGTGGCCATATCTTAGAATTGATCATTTCATGATGTGGCCGGCCATATCATGAAATGGTTGTATTTCATGATATGGCCAGCTAAAACTGACCATATCATTTAAACGTCAACGTTTAGTGATATGTCAATCCACGTTTGGCCATATCATTAATGTAGGGTTTCCATGATATCAAAGGTTTAATAAAAAAACAAATGAAGGAAGCATGTACCATGCAACCAAAGGCAAGCCAGCATGCAAGTGTTTCTGAGTTTGCTCCGCCAGAAGACTCGCTTTGTCGCCCCTTCGCTTCGCTCGCACACTCGACCAGCGCTGCGCTCAGGAGGTCGCCGACTCGCTTCGCTCGCCACCTCCCCCCACTCGCTACGTTTTGGCATCGTGCACTCGTTCCACTCAGGACCTCCTTCGCGAGCTTCTGGCTCCACGCTTTTAAATAACACTCTAGGGTTAGGACAGGGTCTGACCACGTGCAGTCGGGGTACGCTGAGTCGGATTTACATAAAATGTATCAAATTCAAATTCAAATTCAAATTCAAATCTTTATTGCTCAACACAGTACATAATTATACATTTCCAGATGTCAGGTGAATGCGCAGTTCACTGTGTTGTACCAATTTAGGCATGCAAAATTATTATTTTTTAAATTATACATTGTCACAAATTATTATTAAAATCATATCATGTCAGAAATTATTATTCAAAAATATACAATGCCATATAAACTCATACCGTCATAAATTAAAATTAAAATGTATACAATGTCATAAATTAACATCAAAAGGTAATGTCCGAGTATAAAATGTCACAATAGCAAATAAAAAATACGTAACTAATGTCAGAGTCTAGTATATACAACACAATAATTCATTACACATACCAAATGAAAAACAAATCGGACTAAAGTATTCACCCTAATACGATTATTATTATACAGATACATTTCTGTCTGACATATACTCATGTATTGTGTAGTACGTCTTAATTAACAGTAGCTTATTCAGCTGCTTTTTAAACATATTACTGTTGTTAATATTTAAAAGAGAGTTAGGCAGTTTATTGTAGATCTGTGGTGCCATTCCTAGAAAGTTCTTATTGAATACCGCTTTTTTGTGTTGTCTACCGCTTATCTTATTTTTATGTCGCGCGCTGTGTAGTGTTTCAAATAAGTGCAAGTTTGTTTTTACAAAAAGAGCCACTTCATATATGTACAGGCAGGGTACTGTTAAAATACGGAAATATGCAAAGAACGGTTTACAGCTTTCCGTGCTCTGAATGCCGCATATCGCTCTAACACACCTTTTTTGCGCTCTAAACACCATTTCCATGTTAGTGGAGTTACCCCAATATATAATCCCGTAGCGTAACGTAGATGTAACATAAGCATGATACGCTGTAACCAAAACTTTTTGGTGTACCTCCTTTGCGAGATTGCGTAAAGCATATGAATGCTGGCTCAGGCGTTTACATACAATATCAGTGTGAGTTTTCCACGACATGTCTCTATCCAGTTCAAGTCCCAAGAATTTTGTAGTTGCCGTTTCTGAAATTCTACTGTCTCGAAATTTTATATCAGGTTTTTTATGATTGGTCCTTTGCTCAAAAGTCATTATTTTAGTTTTATCAATATTGATTTTTAAATTATTCGCGCTCATCCATTCTATTAATACTTGAAGACAGTGGTTTATCTCTCCCTCAAGTGTTGTCGCATCATTCTTATCACTAAAGACGACCGTGCTATCATCAGCAAACAAAACCATAGGGTGACGTGTTTCTCTGGGCATGTCATTAATGTATATTATAAATAATAAAGATCCTAAAATACTTCCTTGGGGTACACCGTAATTATTCGCTCTCTGGCTCGATACATACGTACGCTCGGTTTTTGACGTAATACAGACCTTATCTATTTTCGTAACTTGTTCTCTGTCGGACAAGTACGATTTCAAGAGGTTCAAAGCATTGCCCCTAACTCCATATCTTTCCAATTTCTTTAAAAGTATTGTTCTATCCACAAAATCAAATGCCTTGCTCATGTCCATGAATAGAGCAGCTACCGGACTTCTGTCATCAATGCCAGTTATAATTTTCTCAAAGAGATTGAAAATTGCCATGTTTATGTTCTTTTTCCTTCTAAAACCGTACTGTTCATCCGCAAAAAGATTGTTACGTTCAAAAAATATGTATAAACTGTTGTATATAACTTTTTCTATAATTTTAGAGAATATCGGTAGTAAGGCAATAGGCCGGTAGTTGGCTGGATCATGTTTGATACCTTTCTTATGTATTGGTTTTATAACGGCTAATTTTAATCTATCCGGAAACACACCCGATTCTAAGCACATATTTACTATGTAACTAAGTACTGGTGCTATAATAATTGAAACAGATTTAATAGTATTTGTAGTAATGTTGTCATATCCAGAGCTATTTGTGTTTTTTAATGAATTGATTAATTTTATAATGTCAGGGGGAACTGTAGGTATTAAAAATAAAGAGTCAGGATGCATGTCAAATTTTAAATTTTGATTACTAATATTAATGTTAGATACTAATTCAATTTCGTCAATGAAATAGTCATTAAAAATTTGGGAGATACTTTTTGGGTCAGTTATATTTTTGTCATTTATTTTTAGTTTTGGTATCCCTTCAACCGGCTTATTATTCTTGCACTTATTTATTATTTGCCACGTAGCTTTGCTCTTATTAGGCGCATTATTAATGTAATTGTGATTTTGGGATTTTTTAGTCAGACTAATTATGGTTTTTAAGCGTTTCGAGTATGTTTTGAAAAGTTTTTTAGTATTTGGGTTGGGGTCTCTTCGAAATTGCCACAACATTTCGCGCTTGCGTTTACAGCATAATTTTATACCTTTACTAATCCACTTAGGTGATTTTACTGCATATCGTTTTAGTCTCTTAAGCGGAAAACACATGTCATAAAATAATTTAAATGTATCGTGAAACTTATTAAATGCGTCATTGGGATCTTTGGAGGAATAAATATCATTAAATGTCAGATTTTGTAAACAACTTCTGAACTTTTGCATATTTTCTTTACAGTAACTACGTCTAAATATGTACCAATATGGGAGTACGCAAGTTTTTTTAACAGGACATTGTAGCAGTTGTGCGGTATGATCCGACAACGCCAATTCGACCGTTATGCATTTGCTTCCCCTTATATTGTCGATAATGTTATCAATGCATGTTCCGCTACACAGTCGTGTTGGAGTGAGCACACCTAATTTCAAATTAAAACTTTGCAATAGATTTTTAAAACTGCGAGAGGCATTCAATTCATTCAATTTTATTAATTATAGATCTTTCGAATGAATGCGTCGACCGCGTAAGTTTCGATGATTATTTGTTCTGTAGTTTGACAGGTTAACCAGATAAGTAATCGAACAAATAAAATTCTATGAAAAGTTCACCCGCAATTACCATGAAGTCATATTTTGAAATCCAGTAGTAATCCATATAGTCCATTAATTTTCGTTGCGTGGTCACCCTACTTTACTTAATATTATTACTTTTTTTGTCAGAATAATTGTCCGCCGCCACGATGCATCACAAAAACAAAACAATATCAGCGCCTCTAACAGTGGATAATGTAACTAATTTTATGATATGATCACTAATGTTTGCCCACATCATGAAGTAGCCGTGCGTTTAGCTGATCATATCGTCGAACGCTAATTTATTCATTGATCTGGCCAGGCCACATCATGATGTGGGCAGCGGGTATTGGCCATTTCATGAAATACAACCATTTCATGAAATGGCCGGCCAAATCATGAAATGATCAATTCTAAGATATGGCCACGATATTATACTACTACCACAGTCTACCTATATCTTACTCCTTACAGTCGGTCAACGTAGAACATTGTCGCAGAGCAATCGTGCGGGGGGTTGCGGGGTGAAGGAGGCGGAGGTTATGTCCCGAGTAGCCATACTGCATACCTGGGACATAACCTCCGCCCGTACATATGTTTGACATTTCATAGGACCTGTCAAATGTATGGACGTTGACCCACTGTATGTAGTAAGTAGGTACACTGTGCTACTACTATTACATTTTCGAATATTTAAAACTTCACTGCACTTGTTCAAACTTTCTTCGCAGAATACTTTCAACTTTGAACTTGTTTTTTTGGCAAAAAACACAAAAAGGAGTTACGTTGGACATTTTTATACATTAAAATTCAAGTTTATTTTCGAATGGCTCACAAGTTTCTTTTTTTTCCTTCTTTTGTGCTTCGGTAGATTTTCCTTGAGTATAAATTTTAACGGGATTGATTTCTGTCCAAAGTGCGTCTATTTAAATATTGCTGATTGATTGATTAATGAGAATATTGATTTGATTGGTACATATAAGGGCGCGTGCATGAAGCTATTGCGAATAACTGTAGTTATGTCATTTCCTCTCACTTGAAAATGTGTCAGATGATAGTTTAAATGCTATTTTGAATAAATAAAAACGTCAGCTGGCTCTATGTTGGTGGAAAACCCGTCAGCTGACGTATTTAAATAAGCGATCGGCGCTCACGTCTAGCTCCCATGCTCCACCTTTCACTGCATCAGCTGACGACCTTTCCACCAACATAGAGCCAGCTGACGTTTTTATTTATTCAAAATAGCATGTAAACTATCATCTGACAAATTTTCAAGTGAGAGGAAATCACTGAACGAAAAAATTTTTTTTGCATGTTCATGTGACCAGCTGACGTATAATCCACCACGGTACGGCCAGCTGACTTTTTTTTATCTTCGAATAATTGCGTTAACTATCATTTAACAAATTTTCAGTCGGGAGGAAATGACTGAAAACTTTTTTTTTTTTTACATGTTTGATGGGCTGCCTTTGCCCAACCCACCCACGGAGCGGCAGCTGACGTTCACCATGCTGCATAATACAACTCTCTGAAGCATTCCACGAGTTATCGCTTGAGAGGAAATGACTGACAAAATATACCCTCTGGCTCACGGGCTATTAGTACAGTCACGGAGTAAAGCCGAATCTTTTAGTTTTATGAATATTTTTTTATTTTTACTCAATTAGGTATTTACACACGCACCCGACTTATTCACTAACACTAAAACTAAATATTTTTTGACTGTAATAATACCTAAATTAATAGCACGAGCACCGCTAATTTCAAGGACAAGCAAATGGACCTTTTTACGGATTACCTGCTCGGGTCAGCTAATCATAGGCCTGCTTCCATCGAGTCTAGGGAAGCACTTTTGTGCGTATGCTTCAGCCAATAACAAGTAAGTAGCTTATCTTTCTATTCTATTGTTAATGTTAAAGTGCACACATGAGTGCATAGTTTACTCAAATCAATAATTCATTACGTGTGTACTTAGAGTGAAGACAGTGTTTAAAAATTAGTGATAGATATTTTATGTAAATTATTGGTGAGTAGATCTATTTTGCTATTCTATTTGAGGAGGTCCGGAACAAAATCATCAATCTCAGAATCAGTATAAAGAGGAATGCCAAGATCCGGCCAGTACTAAGTAAGTACCGACAGACATGCTGTAATCGCGTTTATTTTTTGTACGATTTATGGAATATAAATAAAGTCTGGGGAAGTACACCGTGGAATAATCATTTTAAATAGTATTTTAATGTTTTGGTTAGTAAGTTTCAACGCTTTTTTATCCATATTATATATTGTATTATATCGATACTAAAATTGAAGTTCCAGCCATTCAAGCGCTGAAAAATACTTTCCCAAACGAAAAAATAACGGGCTGTTTCTTTCACTTTTGTAGAAGTCTTTGGCGTAAAGCAAAAGAGCTGGGTGTGTCCAAAACACAAACAAGTAAGATGCATGTAAAACTTTGTGCTGCTTTGTCTCATCTTCCACCAGACTCAATTGATGAAGGTTGGCTTTACATCATGGGAGAATATTCTAATAGCGACAAACAACATCACAAAATTTAACGACTACTTTGTCAAGACCTGGTTGGAAAACTCAACACTAGCAAATACTTGGAACATTTATCAAGAATTGCACAAAACCAATAACACCGTGGAAGTATGGAACAATCACATTAAAAAGTACGTCAAAATTAAGCCCAATATTTCTCAACTTCTAGAAGGATTGAGTAAGGATGTGGCTCATTACTCGACTGCGGTGAAATGTCCTTACGGTATCAAAATATCAAAGCGGCTGCCTGAAAGCAAGGAAAGAAAGAATAAGATCGACAACTACTCAGTGGCCAGATTAATATAGGTCATTGTTTAGAAAAATTGAAATTTTAATCAAGTGAGACTGATTTTCAACTGACTTACTGTTTTTAAATACTATTTAATGGATATAATTACATACGTTAAAAAAATATTTACTCATTGTTGATTTGTTTAGATATTTAGAATGTTGACTTGTATAATTTTTGTATTTTAAATTGTAACTTTTATGTTTGTGATTTTTAAATAGAAAGTAACTAAGGATTATTTTTAAATAGTACTATAAATAAGGTCTAAAGTTGACCAAAAAAGACGTACTGAGAAGCTGAGTATCTGATTGATTTTAACTTTTTCAATGTGATTTATACACCGTGTCCCAGAAAGTAGTGTCAAGCGGAAGTCCGAGGAAGACCCTTAGAGGTACCCGAATCACAATCATGTATGTTCTGCGTTTTTTTGTAGTTTTCGAGTTATGATTTATTTTCACATTTTAACCAAACTCTGTCTTAAATGAGATTTTTGATCATAGTGACGTGAATAGTTATTTTTTCGAAATTAGATGAATAGAACACGCATTTGTCTCAACTACTCATGACACTAAACATGAAAAGAAATCATAACTATAACTCAAAAAGATAACTCAAAAACTACAAAAAATCGAGGAACATACATGGGGGTGATTCGGGTACCTCTAAGGGTGCTCTACGTCTGGACTTCCGCTTGACACTACTTTCTGGGACAGCCCTGTATATGTTTGTAAATATAGCAGTATAGTAAGTTATTGTTGATTGTTATAATTGATTTAATCAACTACTACTTAAGTTGATTTGTATAATTTTATTCATCAATGTTCTTTTATCTGTCTGTGATTTTCAAGTAGTACTTATTTTTTTCTGTGTTATATATATTTGAATATTACATTTAGTTAATTTGTTCGTTATAAAAAGGTTTGTTTTGATTTGACTTACATGTACCTAATTTAAAAATATTTTAGATTCTGATTAGTGTTCGACGAAGGTTCGGTCTCGGCCGAAACTGAGGCTGGCCCCGAAGATTCCGTTTCGGTTTCTGTTTAGGCTAAAAATCCTGTTTCGGTCGGACACTATGCTTGAGAATAAACGCTTAAACCTAATTGAATTGCGTTTTATTATATTTTGAGTAACCAGTTTTGCACTCGACTGTATCCTCTGGTAGCTTTAAACAATAGTTTTTTTTTAAGTTTGAATGTGGGTCCAGTTAACCAAACAAAATACAGAAAATAAATGATGTGGTTAAGTGGACCCGCGGGTCCAGTAGCGAGTGGGTCCAGCTGACCGAAGACTCAAATAATTGCATAGAGCATGATTGTACACAAATTAATAAAATCATAGAAATCAGTTACATTGCTATTCAATTAAAACAATTCACCAAATACAGAGAAATCACTATCCAAATACTTACAGTGACACCTCCACTAGCTATTATATTTATTTTGGCTAATATTGACCCTATGCACGATAAACCGTGGAAAGCTGTAAATAACGTATGAAATAATAGCTGAAAATAAAGAGCAAAACATTAACCAAGATAATTTGAAGAGTAATGAAGTTGACAGCATGGGCCCACACATAGTGTTAGGGCTCCGTTATTTTTGCAGTTGTTTTAAGTTATTGTTGTGGTGTTTGTTTAAACTTTTTCTAAATCCAACTACATGTCATAAGTTGGCCGAGTATTACTCGTACGCTAGAGAAGCGTACTTAGCTGTGTTAGTTTTTCTTATAATTTCGTTATACATGCTACAATTGTAAACACTTTTTAGATACATTTGTACCTTTGTGGGAGTTATAAGTATGTTTAACCATGCAATTTCAGTTTTATTGCACTAACAGTCTGCAAGTAAAAAAACTTTAGCATACAGACGAACAGTCAGATAGACGGACTTAGCGGAATTAGAAGGATTCCTAGTATGACTACGGAATCCAGAAAAAAATTAACAAAAATTTACCAATGGTCCAAAAGTTTTTTTTATAATTACAAAAGCTTCTTGAATATTCAGGTATACATCAAATATTATTTTCCAGTAAGACCTTTCTTCTGAATCTTCTGTAAATTTGGAGTTTTTAACATCTTCAATCCACATACGAAGTGTTTTCTCCATTAACTTCATGACCAATAATGCATAAACAACGTTCGTATCGAGAGACAAGGTGGCCAAAATAAACACATACACGAAAGTAGTAACTTCATCAAAACTTATATAGAAAAACAGGACCGTAAAGACGTAGAAAACATTTATGGCAACGACGCAAATCCAGTTATAATTGATCAATCCTTTGAGGTCTTTGTCATTTATTTTGAGAACTCTATGCATGTGTTGAATTTTCAAGACCAACAATATATTGTTAGAGCTCTGCATAATATTTGTATACATGTTCAATATGTATCCGGTCGAGCAAAAAATAAAGTCAATGATGGTCACATAAACCATCCATTCATTGATAGGTTCGAAAACAATATAAAACAAATTAATGGATAAGTATATTAGTGTGCAACAGATTCCGATAAAGTTGTAAAGATAACTGTTGAAGGTGATGAAGTTGTCACGAATTGTATACTTCTTACAGACGACAATGGTTTGCAGCAAGTTTAATGGCTTTAGTACTGATTGTAAATGTTTTTCAACCACGTTATTTAATAATACTTCGTTGTATGGAACTGTTGCAACATTTTCAATTAACACAGCGTTTCTTTTTGATTTTATTTCGATTTTGGAACAGGCAAACATGCTTGATACACTTGGCAGTTTGATGTTGATCAATGTAGTAGTAGACGAAAGTCAATCTTGTAATTCGGGTACACTTAATTCATTTGTTTGATGGTACATGGTTTGTTTCTAATTTAATCAATTTCCGTAATCCATTTCAGTTATTATTGATGAACTAAAACTTTATTAGAGACCGATTGAAACTAATGAATTCTGTGATAGATGATGCTAGAGATCAACTACGATAACATGGCACGCACCTCCAACATCTGTCTTCAATGTGTGTGTACATATGCCGACCTCAGAATACATAAAGAACCAGAATCTGCGTTCAGCAGTAATTGCAAGCCCTAAGCTGTGTCCAAAATCAAAATAAGTATCCCGCGCCCGTCTCACTTCCCACCCGTGTAATGTTGCTAGCTCAGACATTGTTTACCCGTTTTGGGGAAAACGTTGAGTATTGGAGGTAAGATAATTGTACGCGCCTGCTCATAGTTTGCGAGCAATGCATCATTGTGCGTCTTACGTCAAGAACATTTGATTTTTTTTTATATATTCAATATTGTGACGGTAGATGTCGGCTAGAAAAATTTGTACTCATCATTTCGGCTCCGCAAAAGAAAATTCTAAATTAATTAACATTATACAGTATTCAAGTAATCAATGAGTTTTTCTTAAAGAAATTCCAATCTTGTGCGTAAACAAGAGTTTTGGCGACCGTGACAGGACTATTATTTCAAGAAAGTCAATTCAGTAATATAGTACCCGAGTTGCGTCATACTCGGCGGAGCGAAAATTACAAGAAGAACGAAAATTGGAGGCTACTACAATATCAGCAGCAGCCTGGTCTTCCGTGCCAACGCATCAGCTAAAGATCGTACCGGAATTCCATGGAGTCATAATTATCACGAAGTTAAGTGCCTTCCTTTGTTCCGTTCTACCGCACCAAATTACAACTAAATTCCAAATTCCATACCATAATCCATTCTAAAATACCTCTATTCCTATAACTAGCCTTTATTTGTGCTTTATTCCTTAATTTTATAGGTTTTATCGTGCTAAATAAGTGTATAGGTAAAAGTACCTACATACACCGACGACTATAAAATTATATTGATTTTTTTTTCCAAATTCGCGTCCTTTTTCATTAAATTCATTTGCAAAATAACGTACTCATAAGTAAATAGATCATAATCATAATTGTCATACTCCTACCTCGATTTATTCGGTATTTTCCCTGTATTTAAGCCGATTTGCCGAAATTTTCAGGCGTTATTCTGAGGGCCAATTCGATTGATTGAGTCTGCAGCCATCATTGCCCGTTTGCTGAGTGAGGCACTGCAGCCAGCCGAGACCAGGTTCCCAGGGGTTTCCACCGAGGGAGGAGCGTGAGAATATCATTATTTTATTTCTTTTCCGAATTCGTTTGGACGTTGTCGATATATTCAATTCCATTGGTTCGAAGTATAACACTAAAGTTATACGCTTAATTTATTTGATTTAAATTACAAAATGTCGCAGGAGGATAGCGATAAATCCTCTACTAAGGTGTCGTTAAGAGAATTACTAATAAAACGTAGTTCAATTAAAGGACAAATTACAAAATTTAAAAACTATTTAGATAAAATTAGTAAATTACCTGATTTATCAAATATAGAACTTGCGGAATTGAGTTTAAGATTAAATAAGTTTCAAGGATTGTCGACAAGGTTTGATGATTTGCAGACCGAGATTGAAGTTTTAAATGCTCCAAATATTCAAGTAGAACTTGATGAGCGAGAACGCATTGAACAGGATATAGTTCAAAATATAGCTATAGCCAAAACAGAACTACAGCAATATAGTATTGATGATGATGGTAAGCGCCGTCAATCTGTTTTTGTAAATGCGGACTCGGATCATCAAAACGTTGGTTTTAGATTACCTCAAATACAAATTTCTAAGTTCGATGGATCACACTTCCGCTGGCTCGAATTTCGGGACACTTTTCTTAGTTTGATTCATAAAAATGAGCGCATTCAAAATATACATAAGTTTCATTATTTGGTTTCTTATCTGGATGGTGACGCTGCGCGTGTTATATCAAACCTCGAAGTATGTTCGGCTAATTACCAGGAGGCTTGGAAACAGATTTGCGAGCGATACGATAACAAAAGAATTCTCATGAATCATCACCTAGATTCTTTAATAAATATTCAACCAATCACGCGTGAATCAGATAAGTCTCTTCGGTGTTTAGTTGATAACGTCACTAAAAATCTAAGAGCCTTAAATAGTTTAGGTCTACCTACAGACCACTGGGAAATGTTGCTAATATTTATTTTATTGCTTAAATTGGATAGTCGTACCATACTAAAGTGGGAAGAATATCGCAACACAATAGATTGCGTGAATGACGTGCCCACTTTAGAGCAATTTAATAAATTCTTAATTGACCGCGCTAATGTACTAGAATCATTTAATCAAAATAAATCTATAAACAATAATAACAATAATTTTAAATCACAACAAAACCCACGTATCTCGTCTAATCAATCTCAATCAAATAACAATAAATATTCTAATAAATCAAGCCGTAACCAAAATACCAATGTCTTTGCATCTACTTCACAAGCTCGTAATAATTTTTCAACTGTTTATCTGTGTGTAGTATGCAATGGAAATCATAGGATTTATGATTGTCCAACTTTTAAATCAAAATCCATTCAAGAGAAAATGTCATGCATATCTCAATATAAATTGTGTACAAATTGCCTGCGCCAAGGTCATCCTGCTTCCGAGTGCGGCATGGGTCCGTGTCGACATTGCAACCAAAGGCATAATACTCTTCTCCACGACCCTAGCGTATCAGTTAACTGTAACACTACAAACGAAAATAACGATGGTAAAAACGAGACCGTAGTGGCTTTCTCTCATCAAAATAAGGTTCATGTATTTTTGTCTACGGCTATCATAGAAGTTCACAATCCTATAAATAACAAAACAGAAAGGGTTCGCGCGCTGTTGGACAGTGGCAGCCAATCCACTTTCATTACAAAATCTCTGCAACAAAAATTAGGTTTAATATGTAATCCGTTAAATACATATGTTATAGGAATAGGAAATAATAAATGTGACACAATAACAGAAAGTTGTGTTACTCACCTAAAATCAATCCATGGCACTTACCAAGTTAAGTTGTCTTGCTATGTTCTCAACCAACTCACCGGAGACATTCCAAAGGTTTCCGTCGATATTCGTCATCTGAAAATACCAAAGAGTATTTTATTAGCTGATCCTAAATTCAGTAAACCTGCATCCATTGACATACTCATTGGTGCAGACATCTTTTGGGATATACTAGTTAGCGAACAACGCTCTCTAGGTCCTAATAATCCTAAATTACAAAATTCGAAATTAGGTTGGCTTATAGCCGGCCCTATTAATGCACAAAATTACATTCAAAATGTTCAATGCAATCATGCAATTGTTCCTAAAAACAATTTGGATGAAATGCTCACTAAATTCTGGGAACTCGAGAGTCTCCCTCACAGAAAGATTCTCAGTCCCAACGAAATAGCATGTGAAAAACATTTTCACAAAACCACAACTCGTTTGAGTAATGGCAGATTTAGAGTGAAGTTACCACTAAAGGCCTCGTCTGACTGCCTCGGTGATTCTTATAATCAAGCTAAAAAACGTTTCAAAAATCTTGAGAAAAGATTTAGAAAAAACCCGACACTAAAGTCACATTACGTAGAATTTATACGTGAATATTCAAACTTAGGACATCTCTCAGAGTCCCATATTGCAATACCAAATCCTTCATACTTTTTATGTCATCATGCTGTATTCAAAGAGGACAGTGAGTCCACCAAGATTCGTGTAGTCTTTGACGGCTCAACTCCTACAACATCTGGCTACTCTCTAAATGACATCTTATTGGTTGGGCCTAACCTACAAAATTCTCTATTCTCCATTCTAATTAGAGCACGTCAATATAAGTACATTTTGACCGGAGACATAGCTAAAATGTACAGACAAATTGCTATGGATCCAAGTGATTGTGATCTTCAATTAATATTATGGAGAGAAGATGAATCTCAGCTCATTCAAACTTTGCGATTAGATACTGTCACTTACGGTACTGCAAGTGCCAGCTATCTTAGCACTAAATGTCTGTGGCAGGTAGGAGAAGAGTGTGATGACGAATTAATTAAAACCATAATACAAAATGACTTCTTCGTTGATGACGTCATTACAGGGTCAGACAATGAAGAGCAATTAATATACATACAAAAGACACTATCTACTGCTTTAAATGTAGCTTGTTTTCCACTACGAAAATACAAAACTAATTTACCTACACTATTTCATAATATAGAAATTAATACAAAAGAAAAACTTACCTTGAGTGAATCCTCCAGTACTCTTGGTCTAGGGTGGGATCCAAGTGATGACACGTTCAATTTTCCTGTAAAAAATACAATTAATACAAATAATACAATAGTTACAAAAAGATTTATAATGTCGCAATCGCTTCGCATTTTTGATCCACTTGGGTTACTAAGCCCATGCATAATTCAATCTAAAATCTTGATTCAAAGGTTGTGGATCAAGGGAATTGATTGGGATCAACCTGTACCTGAAGACATACAGGAAAATTGAAATGAAATTTCAAAAAACTTACCGTTGCTTGCAAGTCTGCATATTCCACGTAGAGTAATTGGTGACTCACCAAAGTCCATAGAACTGCACTCATTCAGCGACGCCTCACAAGTAGCCTACGGAGCTTGTATCTACATGAGAACGCTGAACGAAAACGATGAGGTGACGGTGAGGTTATTATGTTCGAAATCCAAGGTGGCTCCTATAAAGCCCACCACCATACCTCGCCTCGAACTTTGCGCGGCGTTGTTATCATCTAATTTATGTCGATCAGTAACTGAATCTTTGAGGCTGGTTCCTACTAAAATTACACATTGGTGCGATTCTAACATCGTACTATGCTGGATAAATAATGATCCAAGTAAACTAAAAACATTTGTGGCGAATAGAATAGCTGAAATTTTAGATCTTACTAATCGCAAGGATTGGCGTTATGTTCCCACTGACGTTAACCCTGCTGACCTAATTTCTCGAGGTGTAAACGCTCATCACCTTCGCGACAATTTGATGTGGTGGCAAGGCCCGTCCTTTCTATACACTAATGAATCAAAATGGCCTAAACTGCATCAAGTTCAAAACATTAATTTACCTGAAATAAAAAGTCATTATATTAATTTACCTGAATCTACGTTTGATTTCAAGGTATTTTCAAATTTTTCTAAATTACAAAGAACATTTGCATATGTTTTACGCCTTTTACACAATTCAAAACGATCAAATAGGCTTAATCGCTTATCTGGCCCCTTAACAGTGGATGAATTAAATAATTCATTTTTTTTATTTGTCGAGTTTCACAGAAACAATCTTTTCCTCTTGAATATAAAAGAATGCAATCAAAATTATCGTTATTGCCTAAATCTAAATTATTAAGTTTGTCTCCTTTCTTTGAGCCCACAACTAATCTGATAAGAGTTGGGGGGAGATTACATAATTCTAATTATTCATTTAACAAAAAACATCCAATACTCTTGGATTCTTCTCATTATGTAACAAAACTTTATTTTGTTCACGAACATTTACAAAATTTACATGCTGGTCCACAGCTATTGCTAGCAACGGTCAGAAAATCTGTATGGCCTATAAACGGAAGAAGGTTAGCTAGAAGAGTTGTAAAGCAATGTGTTACTTGCGTGCGTGTTCGTGGGCAAACCATATGCCCAAAAATGGGCAACTTACCAACAAATCGTGTCTCCGTCGACTTTCCTTTCAAATCTGTTGGAATTGACTACGCCGGTCCCTTTTTTATATTAAATCGCAAGGGACGTGGTGTTAGATTAGTAAAATGCTACTTATGTCTATTTATTTGTTTATGCTTTAAATGCGTCCATTTAGAACCCGTCAGTGACTTGACTAAAGAAGCTTTTATTATGACATTTCGTCGATTTGTTGCCCGCCGTGGCAAGCCAGCGGAGGTTTGTTCTGACAACGGACGAAATTTCGTTGCCGCTGCTAAGGAAATTAGCAATTTTCTAAAATCAAATAGCGAATCTCTTTCTCAGTTTGCAGCAGGAGAAGGAATAAAATTTTCATTTATACCTGCTTACAGCCCTCACTTCGGTGGAATTTGGGAGGCTGGAATCAAGGCTGCCAAATATCATATCAAAAGAGTCATGGGAAATTCCCATCTTTCCTTCGAAGAAATAGGTACTTTATTCGCACAAGTGGAGGCAATTTTAAATAGTCGCCCCTTGTACCCAATGTCTTCATCCCCTGATGACTTCCTGTCCTTATCCCCAGGGCACTTCCTGATTGGCAGACCACTCAATGCACTGCCAACTCCAGTAATTCAAGACGACTACAATTCATCCCATCGTAACCGGTACACTCGCCTTGAGCAAATAAGGCAAGACTTCTGGAAGCGCTGGCAAAAGGAATATATCTCCGAACTTCACCAACGCACCAAATGGAAGACCGATGCTAGGAAGCTAAATATCGGAGATCTTGTTATCTTACAAGAAGACCATACACCACCACTAAATTGGCGCCTCGGACGTGTCGCCAGACTTTTCCCTGGACCAGATGGCATATCTCGAGTCGCAGATATCAACACAACAAAGGGCTGCGTGCGCCGATCTTTAGTTCGCCTGTGTCCCCTGCCTACGTGTGAAGATTTTCAAGGTTGAAGATCTACGTCCTTCAACGGGGGGAGCTTATGTACGCGCCTGCTCATAGTTTGCGAGCAATGCATCATTGTGCGTCTTACGTCAAGAACATTTGATTTTTTTTTATATATTCAATATTGTGACGGTAGATGTCGGCTAGAAAAATTTGTACTCATCATTTCGGCTCCGCAAAAGAAAATTCTAAATTAATTAACATTATACAGTATTCAAGTAATCAATGAGTTTTTCTTAAAGAAATTCCAATCTTGTGCGTAAACAATAATAATAAAATCAAAATTGTGCTTTTCTATACATGCAATGTTTTATATCTATGTACAGTCAGCGTCAAATATATTGGTACGAACAGACTGTTCAAAATGATCCGAACAAAACTATATCTCAATCAAACAAGGGGTGTTTCAGAATGAACGTAGGACAGGACAACTGGCATTCTGACAAGAATCCCATTTAGATAAAGTTTAATTTCTTTAGCTGTTTAGGTAATGATGAACAGTCTGTTCGTCGCGATATATTTGACGCTGACTGTACCTGATAATGTCAAGAAATAGAGAAGGTCTAATAGGAATACAACACGGTTTAAATTAAAAAAAAGTTTAATTTAAGCCCTCAGTAGGTAATAAAAACAAGGGAAAAACAAAACTCTTATACTGACAACACTAACAATATGGACGCATTATTCCCTATGACACTTACAAACTGAACAATTTATTGAGTAATTAAATAAAACGATATCTGAATATGCTACTTAAACGTGAAATGTGATCCCATTATGTTTTGTTTTTAGCCCCGCTGCATTTTTACAGGTAGGAACGACACAAGACGGCATAATTTAATTTAATTTGACACCGGTAAATACACGTACTCGATAAGACGTTCACATAGTAACTGATCGGCTGCGCGTCAAACTACTCTGTTTAAGAGTAGTTTTTGATGCTTCAGTATTAGGCGCGGTCATGGCTTCTGGTTCTTTCTGTATTCTGAGATGCCAACAAGTCAATAATTATGTCAACGTGTCAATATGAAACAAAAATATTTAGTAGATTTATTGCTCGACTAGTGCATAATTAGTGTGTCATTCATACAAACCTCCAAACGGTACCATACTGTTAATTAGCAACGTCAAGGAGGTGGAGAGGCGTGCTCTGTTATCGTAGTCAATCTCTACTTATTGATTCAATTTTATTTTATAACTAGCTTTTGCCCGCAGCTTTGCTTGCGTGAAATTTTGAACCGAATTTGAATTTGAAGCGAATCCCGTGACCCCGGCCAAGGGTCAGGAGAAGGAACACCGTGGGTTGAGTCCGGCATAACCCTTCGCCTTCCCCAGGCGATGGGTATCCATGAGGATTTTCCCACGATAAAAAAAAAAAAAAAAAAAAAAAGGGGGAGTTACCATAAAAATCCATTTTTAACATGATTTTATTTCACAAATTTCTAGGCGTTTCGAACATGTATGACCATTCAAAATTTCAATTTTATAGCAGTAACAGACTGCAAGTAAAACGGTTTTAGTATACAGACAGGCATAGCGAACAAGTCGTAGAATGATAAAAGGAACTCTAAAAAAAAACCAATGGTCTAAACTATTTTCTCTAGAATCTTAAAAGCCTCCTGAATATTCAGGTACACATCAAGTATTATTTTTCAGAAAGACCTTTCTTGTGAATCTTTAACAAACTTCGAGTTCTTAACATCTTCAATCCACATGCGAAGTATTTTCTCCATTTAAATTATGACGAGTAATACATACACGACATTCAAAATCAAAAATATTGTTTTTTTATTTCTCATAAACCTATACGTGTGATTAATACCATGAAAATATGAAATACAGTTTTATTCCATTCTATGAAATCTTTGAACAGCTATTTCTCTTTAACTATTGACTTTTGGGGAAAGTTGTAGAACAAAAGTTATTCATCATCATCATCATTCAGCCGAAAGACGTCCACTGCTGGACATAGGCCTCCCCCAACCATCGCCATTATCCACGTTGGGGGGGTTTTAAATAATCGCCACGCTTGGCAGACGGGTTGGCGATCGCAGTATGGTTGTTGAACTACTCAGAAAACGCTGCTGCCCATCCTCTAGTGAATCCCTTACTCACCTTTTACACCGCCCGTAGGAAGAGATGGGGTAGTGCTATGCTTTACGTCCGGCACCACACGGACGATTCATTATTATGGGTACTTTAACACCCTTTCGGATTAGTACCACTTTTCCGACTAACCTTGTATTAGTGGGTGATTGTCACATTAGGAGTTCAGAATATGAAAATAAGAAAAAGCGATTATTTTTTAACTTTTTTCATTTTGTTCGTAGGTAAGTACCTAACATATTCGTACAAAATTTAGTAACAAATGAGATCGTTTGAAGAAAAATATGAAATTATTTACGAAAAACTGTTTTGTGTGACTACGGAAAAGATGTATTGACCAACAGAAAGACAAAATTCAAATATAACCAATCAACAAGAAGCTTTAAGAAAGTGTTATAAATTATAATATTCTAGAAATAAAACATTATCTCCTGTTAGGAACATAAACTACAAATTATTTATTAAGTGCAACAAAATAAATCTGTATGTAAGACCACCAAAAAGACGTTTTTATGTATCGTCTTTTCGGTTACCTGAAATAAATTTAGAAACACTTTAAATCAGAGTCTGAAGATGAAGAATTATTATGAACCTCAGTTGTAACTCGTGTAATTGATTGCATTTTAGCAGGTCTATTATTGTTACAATGAATTATTTGTAACTGTACCAGCGGAGTATCACCGTCTGAAGAGTCAGAATGAATATCGAAGAAATTCCACTACCTGCGTCGAAACACACTTGGATAGTCCATAATTATATCACCTACATTCTTTTGGTTTTTATTGTTAGGATAAAACTATGACTTTACATGAATTTGAGCTGTTTCATGTAGATACAAACAGTATTTGTGGAACACTCTATATAGCTTTGTCTTCTCACGTGTATCACTTGTGACTAATTCCTGTGCCACGTAAGCTGATGGACTCGTAAAGTGCCTTTCAATGGTTGAACCTCACCATTCTGTCGTTCTTCAATTTCCTGTATATTTGAGTCATCTATAGTAATCACTGCTATACCATGTACCTTTTCTTTTAAGCAGCTAAGGAAGGCTTTAGCATCAGACACATCGCGCACTAAACCATCTTGAGCATTAGCTCTACGTTTCAAGCAAACACCCACACTATTTGAGGCTCTTTTCCCATGACCTTTCTCAGTATAATACGACTACCGACCACCAAAAAGATGACTACCGAACGGACATTTCACATTTAATTTGAGCTACATTTGCAAAGTTTCAAGGTTAGGGCGGTTAATGCATTATTTTTGCAAATAAATCTTTAAAACTTACTAAAACTATGCTACCAATAAAATAATGAATGAATATTTACATTTTTAGCACTGTAACCGGAAAGACCCTATGAGGTTTGACACTAAACCTATTTATTGGTAAACGAAAAAGTCCTTGCTCGTTACTGATAAACTTCAACTAAATATAGCCGTAGGATGCTTTTGCGAATCTCCCAGAATATATATATTTCTAGAATGCGTTCAAAAATACTAAATTTTTGCACAGTGTGTGGCGTATTTTTTATACCACCGGAGAGACACGCACACTAGCGTTGAAAATTGCGAAAGATACATTTTGTTTTTTTCGAAACTTTGTATCTTTCCCAATCTTTCCTGTATAATACACGTAATTTTCGAAAAAAACAAATTTTTCGTTCGTCTGAAAAATACAGTCATACACGTATAATACTTGTTTTATACTGTGTGTTTTTTATATTTAACAATCAAAGGGAAAAATCTTGTTCATTAATATTAATTGAACAGTAATGTACACAAAATGTTGTTGTGTTTATGTTATCGGAAATGTATGTAATCCGTCATTATATGGAATTCCTAGGAAATGTATATAATGCCTAAAAAAATCGACAGAAAATGTGTGAAGTAAATTTTACTATACACATTTCCTATGAATTCTATACATTTCCTAAACAGCAATTGAAAATGTGTTGTTTGGGTTTCCAAAGCAGAGTCGACTCATATTTCTGTTTGCAGGGTTTAAAGTAACATTTCTTTAAATGCGAAAAATACACCGTAAAATACATGTAAAAAACTTAAACTTGCGAAAGATACAACCGAAGATTGTAGGATCACACCTTTATCATCATCATTCACTTCACACATTTCACCTCCTTTTTACCTTTTACAATTAAACCTCTTTCTCTATCACAGGCCACTTATTTGGAACACACTCGTTCAAATTTTAAAAAAGGAAAAGTAAAATGCAAGCTGTTTTTGGAAGGACTCGAAAAGGATCAACCAAAGGGTGCGGACGGTCTGCCGGACGGCGGAATTGCTAGGACTCCGCCGAGTGGACGATTACCGGGCCTCTGCCTCTTCTATGCTGCTTGCTGAACTACCAGCTCCCCGCCGAGTAGGCCATTGTTGGGCCTCCGGCATTGCTGCTTGCTGAACTGCCAGCTTCCCGCCGAGTGGGCCATTGCTGGGCCTCCGGCGCTGAGGCGCTGCTGCGCTACAGGCACTCCGTCTGGTTGACGGGCTACGTATTCGCCACCCTTCACCTCATTTTTCGTGCTCGCTTTACCAACTGTAAACTTGATTGTGTGTTCCAATAGTTACAGTTCATTTACGTGTGACTCCCGGTTTACTGACTGTTTCTTTATTATCGTATTATAAAATTGTTGTGTGTTAAGTGTTTCCTTATTTGCCCGACTAGGGATAGATAGGTAGGATTCACTGATAACGTCACATTCCTTACAACTGGTGTGGCAGACGTGCTCTCAGTAATGTAGGATCACACCTTTATCATCATCATTCACTTCACACATTTCACCTCCTTTTTACCTTTTACAATTAAACCTCTTTCTCTATCACAGGCCACTTATTTGGAACACACTCGTTCAAATTTTAAAAAAGGAAAAGTAAAATGCAAGCTGTTTTTGGAAGGACTCGAAAAGGATCAACCAAAGGGTGCGGACGGTCTGCCGGACGGCGGAATTGCTAGGACTCCGCCGAGTGGACGATTACCGGGCCTCTGCCTCTTCTATGCTGCTTGCTGAACTACCAGCTCCCCGCCGAGTAGGCCATTGTTGGGCCTCCGGCATTGCTGCTTGCTGAACTGCCAGCTTCCCGCCGAGTGGGCCATTGCTGGGCCTCCGGCGCTGAGGCGCTGCTGCGCTACAGGCACTCCGTCTGGTTGACGGGCTACGTATTCGCCACCCTTCACCTCATTTTTCGTGCTCGCTTTACCAACTGTAAACTTGATTGTGTGTTCCAATAGTTACAGTTCATTTACGTGTGACTCCCGGTTTACTGACTGTTTCTTTATTATCGTATTATAAAATTGTTGTGTGTTAAGTGTTTCCTTATTTGCCCGACTAGGGATAGATAGGTAGGATTCACTGATAACGTCACATTCCTTACAACTGGTGTGGCAGACGTGCTCTCAGGAGGTCCTAGGGCCGTCTGTTACATTACAAGATACACAAGGAAAGTTTCTGTATTTTATTGAAAAATACAGGGGCGTTTGAAAGATATATGTATTTTACGTGCCATTTTCAACGCTAACGCACACCTTGTAACATGTGAAAGAGTAGGTTAAAGTTGCTACAACACTAATAAAAAAAAATGCTACTTTAAGGACGTAAATACACAGGTATAAGATATCTAAATTAGATAGTATTATGAGAGCAAGCACTATGATTTAATTTATGACAGTTTTTAAAGTTGTATGTTCACATTTTGAACGGACCACCGAAGTGGACTTTTGTTAGGATTTTTTAAGAATATCCGATTTAAATTGAGTTTATTGGTAAAAATCATGTACTATCTTCATAAGGAATAGGTTTTAGTACATTTTGAGTTAGTTCCATGAACCATAGATTAATATTCCATGTTTTATGACACCATAACAGTTTTAACTCGCAATTTGACAATGACCCTAATGGGACTTATCACGAATTACGTAATTAAGAGGAGCTCGTGGCTAAATAATTACAGCCGCATAGACCGATCTTCCGGGTTAAGCCACGCTTGCCGAGGTTGGTCTGTGGATGGGTGACCATTTACCATAGCGAGTTTCCTCCGTGTCTCGGAAAGCACGTCAAGCCGTTGGTCCCGGCTGTCATTTGTAGATCTTTGACAGTCGTTACTGTTGGTCGGAAGCCAGAAAGTCTGACAACCAGTCTTACCAAGAGTATCGTATTACCCAGTTACTGGGTTGTGGAGGTCTGATAGGCAGTCGCTCCATGTAAAATACTGATATTCAGCTGCATCCGGTTCGACTGGAAGCCGACCCCAACATAGTTGGGAAAAGGCTAGGCAGATATATATATCACGAATTACGTAATCATATTGCTGCAGTTTGATTTTTTGCAAACTATCTATTTATACGGAATACGTAGTTTCTAGACACAGAGTTTTATTCAACTAAAGAGTAAGTGTCAAGGTCTCAGCTAACATTGAAATATCTGCCGATTTTGGTGAATATGTAAGAGTAGTAACTAATTGTAAAACACTTATCTTTGCCTCAGCGACGAAGTATATTAGTAACGTTGTAATTAATACTTTAAGTGTAGTTTATGTGGGAATAGAGTGCTGAAGTTCTGAACGAAGATGTCTGAAAGTTATGCGAGTTAATGTTGAACGAATCAGAGTGCCAGAGATAATATTATTATGTGATGATGCTTACGTGACGACGATTTGTATTGCAAAGGTGGTTGACTGTATGAAAAACAAATAAATAAAGTTCAAGTATTTTGTCTACATTTGGTAGTCGGGACCATAATGTAAATGATATTACATTTCCTGTAACGTACCTAATTTGATTCGTTAACTGAATGCGTAACCAACGTGCCTATTTTAAGTGATTTTCTCATTAGATGTGCAACTATTCAGCCAGATTTTTTTATTTTAGTAACCTCGATATTCAAAGAGCCTTAGACAAGTCTGTGATCCCTATCAGTATTAAACCTATTGATCGCTGAGTCATCTGTGGTGTGTTTTTCTTCTGTTACGATGAAGTCTACCTCGTCTTTTGTCATGACGTCGGTGTACGAGCACGCTCGACAATTTTATGCTGACGCCCGCGAACACACATAATATAATAAAATAATTGTGCATTACTTGTATTATGATTCAGTACAATAAAGCTGCTCAGTGTATACAGACATCGGTGTTTTCTTCCACATCACACATAAGAATTCCCGGTACACAGACACCACAGCGGCTACAGAACCCTACAGTCGGGGCTTCGTCATTATTATATCCACTTTCTTTGGGGCTATCTCTTGTGTAAAGAATTCATCAAGAATAGCTCCTATTGCTCTTAGAAGTTTTGACGCTAATAGCCAATAAATCTTCAATCTATTCTTGTATAATCTATACAATATAAAAGGAAAAGCTGACTGACTGACTGACTGATCTATCAACGCACAGCCTAAACCGCTGGGGTTAGAATCTTGAAATTTTGACAGTAGGTACCTTTTGTAACGTAGGCATCCATTAAGAAGGGATTTTTCGAAATTCAACCCCTAAGGTAGTTAAATAGGGGATGAAAGTTTGCATGGAAAATCGTCACTTAACGGGTTCAAAATTTCACGCAAGGGAAGCTGCGGGCGAAAGCTAGTAAATGATAAATGCACGTGAGTAATGTCGAACATGATCCTAAACAATCTGTGGACATGGATTGCTACAAAGTCTAATTGTTCGAATATCTATCTGATCGTTTTCAACATGCAAAGAATGTGAGAGTACCACGAGCAACGTTTAAAAAAAAACATAATCGAAATTTCCCCTGACTGTTGAATTTGTGTGTAACTTTTTGTTGAATTTTTACATCTCGAAGATATAACTTTATACCATTAAAGTAAAAAACTTTAAACCACTAAAGTACGGACGCGAGAATGAGCTTATAATGTATCCCTTTTTCCTTTGGAGCTACGGAAACCTAAAAGAACCAAATTCGGAAAATCATTGTAGGGTATTGAAATATGACGTATGTCAATAAAACAGTTGTCACCCGGACTCGAAGTTCGCCACATTAATTACAGTAAAATAAAAATAGCATGACATTCTTCAGTAAAAGTTCTCTGATCGTCGAAAAGACAGCCATTAATGTAATTTAAAAATAAATTAGAAAGTTCACAAACGATACAATGACATTGTTATGTTAATATTTTACATCAAAAGCAATATCGTTAATAGATCATTTTGCTTCCATCTCTAATGAATTATTAATTGTGTTTATAATGGAATTTCTTTCAATACCTTGCCTCATTTGTGCTCTGAAAATATAAATGAAATGACGTCTTTTAAAAGAAGACAACATAATAATATCAGCAGAAGTTATGGCGTGGAAGATTTATTAGACAATTTTGTTGACAAAGATGTGCAGTCGATGCTTTTACCTTTGAATTTGATGCAAAATATTTTTGTTTGTCCCAAATATAGGATAAGGGACAATTTTATAACTCCTAATAGCCTCCTTTCAAATGTTGTATCATTTTGTGCTACTATAGTTTATATATTTATAGTATGTTATCGCACTTATTTCCTGTATTTCGATACAGGTCCAGTAAAACATGATTTTTTAATTCATGTTACCTGTTTTTTTGAATTTTCCTTCTTATTCGTTGGAGTCCTTATGAACTTTACGGTCAGTGTTTTTCAAACCAATAATAATATTTTGTTTGCTTTAAAATTTCAAGAACTGCACAGATGTTTCAATAATAAGTCCAGTTTCAAACGCTTCATCATCGGAAATTGGATCAGTGTCGTATTTCTCTTGGGATCTTATTTTTCTTTTTTCCTCTGTTATCTGACCCTTTGGATTAAGGTAGCCTTTTACAAAGTTTTTAGCAGCGTCGTTTTAGTGAGTTTCGATGCAAACATCGTTTATGCCACCAGGGTCATTAACATTTTGAAAGATAAAGTAGATCTATGGAATATTCAAGCTTTACATTTCCAAAGAATGAGAGATGGGGACAGTGAAGCTTATTGCAAAAAAATGTTTAATGCTTACGTTAATATATTGGACTGTTATGACATCTACAGAGTATCTTTTCAACAAATGGTAAGAAAAAAACTCATATTTTTCTGCAATAAATATGTGAATCAACCGAATCATGAAAATCTCTTTCAGATCCTGTATCACACAATAGAGTTCTTTTGCTACACTTTAGTTTGTATCCAAACAACAATTGAAACTTTGAAATTAGCCATGCTTAGTGGCCATTATGTAAGTATTTTATGTACCTGTAGCGTGTCTAATTTATCAGATTTTATCTACAGCCAGACAAAATTGCCATTGCAAGTGTTGCCATTGTAACTGTTGCCCTAGCAGCTGTAGCTGTAGCAGCTGTAGCTGTAGCAGCTGTAGCTGTAGCAACTGTAGCCCTAGCAACTGAAACCCTAACTACTGTTGCCCAAGCAACTGATGCTACCAACCTAACCTGGAAATCCTCTGATGTTTCGGAGCCAAGACTCTCTTCATCATTTGATATGTCGCTAATTATATACTTGAAAAAAACTATTCGGCCATTAGAAATGCCATGATCAGCAGTGAAAGTTAGTGGCTGATAATGAAGATGCCCTCCGTGACATTCTTTGATACTTTATTAAAAAAATTGGTTTAGTTTATCAAGGTATCTAGTATGATAAATTGTATATGCCTTACAAGAATAATATTTTAGTTTAATTCTGTGGAGCTACCTATGATTTCTTAAGATTTAAGAATTTTTAGTATTAAAATTGTCCGTTTAAAATTGTGCCAAATTTCCAGATGAGGCTGTGGTATGCATGTACTGTTTTATTTTTTACAGTTTGGGGCATATATAAGAATAATATCGATAAGTATTTGGGTAATGAAGAACTTGGCGTTGCTAATTGCATTGAGCCTGCACTGTGAGAAGTTTCACATAGCTGTGAATAATGTTCAAGAATCATGTGCACTTATCTTGAATTCAAATTGTACAGGTAATTGCTTAACTATGACTATGGCAATATACACTTTTTATTTAAACTTAACCCTACCTTCGTATTTCTCCTGTATCGTGTGTGTGTTTACAGACACAAATTTTCACTTGCACAAACGCCCAGACCCGTTACTATCTATAGACCATACAAATATTTGTTCCGTACTAACATCAAACCCACGACCCGTAGCGTAGAAGTCAATCGCTCAGCCACTGCACCGAATGTATCGTCATAAAATTATTTTTTTTTTATTAGAAAATTTTAGGATAGAAAGAATAGTAGCCCACCGGCATCGGGAACAGGATCCAAGCTGCCGGTGGTCAGGACTCTAGAGAAAGGCACCTCCTCACCAAGCGTGCCGTGTCAAGGAGTACTGTTTTCTGGTGTCGGGACAATGACTGCTGAGTCCACATCCCACATTCCGACAACCTCGTGTGCTAAATCAAGATAATGTATTTCTTTATCTTTCTCGGCTTTCGCAAGATTCTCGTCATGTGGAACAGTGATATCAAAATAGTTTACGCCTTGATCTTCACCGTAGTTTTATTCGACACGTTGTAACATGTCGACTAAATATGTTTTGAAATTTTAGTTCAATTTGACAGGTCCGACTCTTTCTTGTTTTACCAAAGTGAAAAAGATAGCAATAGCTTAAATTAAGTTAAGTTTTTGCAAAACAGTATCAGCACCGTTATTCATCATATTCCTAGCTAATAATAACAATGCTTATATTACAGATGATGAGAAAAGGTTATGCAAGAATATTAAACGCCTACATCGAGCGAAATTCGACAAGTTAAATGCCTGTAGAATGGTCTACGTCGATGCAGGTTTACCGTTAAGAATGATGGAGCTACTTACTAACTACACTATTGTGCTGCTGCAGTTCGCGTTTCTATAAAACTGATCACGTGAAAGGGGAATGCCAAGATCCGGCCATTACAAAGTAGTATGAACTGACATGCCGTAATTTTGATAATTCGCGTTTATTTTTTGTAAGATTTATGTAATATAAATAAAGTCTGGAGAAGTACACCGTCGGATAGTCATTTTAAATAGTATTTCAATGTTTTGGTTAGTAAGTTTCAACGCTTTTTATCTACAACTACAAATAGAAATGTTGCACAGATTAAAAATAAAATTATATCGATACTAAAATTACATTTTTAAATCGATTACAACTATGAAACAATAATGTAATTGTAAATAATTATATCACAGTAATATCATGTTATTTATTTATTTTATTTACACAAGTATTTATTTTTTATTCACGTTTTCTTTTTTGAATAATGTGTTAAGTGAATTGTGCTCTTCCATTATTAGCTATAAATTATAGTACTAAGCTTTATTAGTAATAAGCTGTTACGAATAATCCTAGTAACCACTATAACACAACACGTTTGTCACTATTGTTGTGATTTATCTTAAACGGGCTACTTTTCTTATACGAAACAAAATAAATAACACCAAACACGTTCAAGTGTTAGTTAACATATTTAATCAATCTCTTTGATTTAGGTATATTAATTTAAAATTAATATTTTGTAATATTGTGAAATAATTTACAAACATGCTATTATTAGTATCAACTATTTATGTAGCGAAATAAGTGCCTTTTTTTATATTTTATATTCCATTCGATGATATGCATAGGTACTTGATAATCGATTACGTTTAAAATCGAATATTGTTATGATTTTATTTTAATGGCGACAACACCTTTGTCACAATTAAAATAACTTCCACTTGTTTCTTACGATTAATTATGCGACAAAGTAAGTATCTGTATCGAAGTAAGAAACCATATTAAATGTAACTATTCCTTATCGTGAATACAATATTATGAATTCCGGTTGGGCAAGATTTTGGTAAATAAAATACTTTGTTTAGTAAAAGTATTATTTTTATATAATTTGGTATTAAGACATGCATGGTTTATCATCGTTGCCATGGCAACGTCAATAAACGCCAAATTCAAAATAATATAATATTTATTTTGACTTGGTTTTGGTTTGGTTATTTAGGTATTATTCTGACCAAAAATGGTTTAATTTTGTTATTTACATAATTAAATGCTTTAATCAAACAATAATATTAAGATTTTTACAAAAATATTGAAGGTCTATCAATATGACAAGGATTAAAAAAATTAGTCATGAAAATGTAGACGGAGTATAAAGAAAGTGTTAGTTCGATTTTCGAATTACTTTTCTTCCCTAAGTTAAAAATCTACTATTAAGGTCAACTTTATCGACCTATAACTTTTCTTGGTGTACTTCCAGCGGAAATGTTGTTATTGTAATACATTCTACAATATTTGCCCTTTTTAATAAGATATGTTTCATTCTTGTTCTTTCTGGCCGAGTCGTAAAGGAAATCTTGGCATTCCCCTTTAGCAATCTACAAATGGTCAATAAAAAAATGAAATTTAGTTTTTTTTTAAATGTACTGAATTCTGTATACTGCGTTTTTTTAGGATTCTGTATTCAATGGATCCGAAAGGAATCCTATTGCTGTGGCAGCTCTGCCCATCTTTCAGAAGTATTATATTGACAGATCTGTTTTAAAGACTTAATTTCGTATAATGTTCAAAACTTCAAGTGTTATAACATGAATAGCAGAGAATTTGTGACTAATCAAGCAAAACTATTTGATGCAATTATTCTTGTCACTGAACCGTCGTCGGTGTGCGAGTTCAACTCGCACTTTACCAGTTTTTATAGGTAGCTCTTTTTAAAGTGTTTATTACACTACCCAAATTTTAGCGCCCGGTTGAAAGAATCCTGACCGAAAACCGAAGAGACCGGGTGCCCTACCTGTGATATTATACTAAACTAGGACCCTAAAAATCAGGTAACCATCATTTTTGGATTATTTATATGTGTACGCATCACGTTAAAACTTTAAAAAGACTTTAAAAAAGATTTTAATTTTTGTGCGGTTACACCGTGGAGCAACACATTCTTCATTACAAGTTACTGGGATACAGCTCGACTTCTCTACTGTGTGCGGTCCCATATATAAAGCAGAGGACATGATTGATTGATTTCAAATCAAATTAAAGAAAAAAATATTATATGCTCTTCACTAGATATTACTATATTATAAAAACAAAGTCCCTCACAACGTCTCTCTATGCGCGATTTTCACTATTAGATAGATTGATTCTCGGGGAAGGGTTATTGAATTCTAAATTAGAATCGTTCTGGTTATCAGTTGGGGCAGGTATATATTATCTTTTTATGTTTGATTTTGTTTCCATATTTTTAGTACGCTTTTAACGCAGTGAGGTTTTTTGTTTTATTTATTGCAATAATAGTTTTAGTAAAGAAAACTTCAACTTATCCGGAAAGTATCCAAACTTAACAATATCTGTCTGTTATCACAACCTGAAGGTTTTGTATTTTTTAAGGTCTTCATTAGTCGAAAAATTTCATTCGCATTCATGGGTTCAATAAATGTACTGTTATTGTTGCTAATTTGATTGCAGATGTCTGTTTTTTGGTTAACCATCGTAATTAATTCGTAATGACGACACGTTTGGTGCAATGGCTAAGCGATTGGCTTCTGCGCTACGGGTCGTGGGTTCGATTCCCACACGGAACAAAAATTTGTATGGCCTACAGGTGGTTGTTTCGGGTCTGGGCGTTTGTTTGTGAGATTTGTGTCTGTAAATGCACCCACGATACAAGAGAAATCTTAGTGTGGGGCAATGTTTTTTTTTTTAAAAAAAAAAAAAAAAAAAAAAAAAAAAAAAAAAAAAAAAAAATATTTATTTTCATCCATATCGAAAAAAACTCCGTCCATACAATACAATATGTATAAATAAAATATGTTATTCATTGGTCATGGCTTCGCCCAATGAACGCCTATTTATTATTATTACTAACTTAGTTTGTAATATTGTAACTAACCAAAATATGGATGTAACTTGTCCGATTTAAATAAATTGAATTGAAAAATACATTCGTGTTTTATAATTTAATGTATTAGTATTTGGGGAGATATAGATAGATAGAGGAGCTCGTGGCTAAATAATTACAGCCGCATAGACCGATCTTCCGGGTTAAGCCACGCTTGCCGAGGTTGGTCTGTGGATGGGTGACCATTTACCATAGCGAGTTTCCTCCGTGCCTCGGAAAGCACGTAAAGCCGTTGGTCCCGGCTGTCATTTGTAGATCTTTGACAGTCGTTACTGTTGGTCAGAAGCCAGAAAGTCTGACAACCAGTCTTACCAAGAGTATCGTATTACCCAGTTACTGGGTTGTGGAGGTCTGATAGGCAGTCGCTCCATGTAAAATACTGATATTCAGCTGCATCCGGTTCGACTGGAAGCCGACCCCAACGTAGTTGGGAAAAGGCTAGGCAGATGATGATGAGTATTTGGGGAGATAATGTTATTAAATGTATAAATTAAACTAACACACTTAGGAATTACTACCACATCACAATGCCACATTTATTTGATTAAAGATAGCACAAAGACCAGCTCCATTTGAATGATACGTTTCAGTCGTCCAAATATTACTAAGCCGTCACATAACGACCAAAGTGAATTAAAAATGAAGATAAAAACCTATAAAATATCCATTACGACAATTTCTTGGACAGGGATTTCCAAAAAATATTCCTTCCTTTCCGGTGTATGCATCACATGTTTTTCCTATCAAAGTTCTCCATCGAATACAATTGTGTCAGGCCTCATAGTGTGTATTACTATATCCTGTCTCTCATCGGTACCATTGGATTTATAACTTTTCATATGGAAAGATTCTTAACGAATGATTATAACGCAGTAGTCAATTCATTCTTCAAAATCTTAGTTAAGCTCAATGTTACGTTAGCGCTATTATATTACATGCTGTTTTACGTAATGAACGTCCTTCGAAGGAAGGACAACTCTGAAATCATTTTGAAGATTCAAAAAGCTTTCAGAATAATCAATCATAGGAACTACAAGATGTTTACATTTTAGAACTGGATCATCGTTTTGCTGTATTTAGTTGTTTTTTTAATCTTTGTGTCAGTAACGCGCAATGTGGGCGTTACATTTTATTTTTATTCTTTGATTTTTTTTGATGTGGACATTACCTATGGTATAAGTATCATTATTTTGATAAGAGATGGAATACTTACTTGGATCTCAGAGGTCGATTACCACAGTAAACTTTGTTCGGAGTTAGATGAAGAAAAATATAATGATTACTTGAAAAAACTATTTAAAGCATACGTCAATATCATGGAAGCATTTGATATTTTCAAGAGAATATTTCAGTTTACGGTAAGGGCCACTTTTTTTTCTTCGTGTATTTAAGGAATTATTTAGTGAGATATCAATTTAACAGCACTAAAGTCCGGTTTGTAGTGCACTCAGTGCTTAAGGAGTTACATGTGCTAAACAGCTACCAAAATTTAGCGAGACCGCAAGAGCATTCAGCCGGTCAAAGCGCGCCCTTTAGTAGAATTCTTCCATTCCACCAGCATGCAATAACATTATAAGCAACGATGCTGTGCACTTTAGAAAACAAGAGTGCTTAATTCGTCTCGTTGGTCTTGCAGAAAATCGGTATAATCATCTCTTATAAAAAAGAAATAGACTACTATACTGTGCGTATTTGGAACTCTCTCCCACACTCACTATACGACAGCCCTTCTATTAACGTTTTCAAAAGTAGAATGAGGGAGTATTTCCTCTCTGAATGATTATTATATTATTTATGTAGGTGTATTATATAGAAAATATATATACCTACATGCATAAATATATATTTATGCATGTATATATTATCTTGTATATTTATTTAGGTATATTATATTTTATTTCATAGGAATAATAAGTAGATATAAATACGACAGTTTGTACACTGGAGTTTGCCCTCATTCATATTATTACCAATCTCTCTCTATCAGTCAAACGTTTGCTAGTAGAAAACTCATTTTTGAGTTAAGCTCGCCTTTATGCATCACTTAATTAAATTGTAATTTTTATAGTAATTTATTTTAAAATAGTATCCGTAGAGTTTCGTGCCGGCTCTTCTCCACAGGACCTACTTTTTGGAACCGTGTAACTAAATTGTCGAGACGTTTCTTATGTGCATTTACTGTGTCTATTCGCAATAAAAAACTTTCGAATATCTGAATTTTTACTTCTAGACGGATCTTCGTCTGAGCCAAGACCAAGAAAACAGTCGAATCTACTTAGTATTTTATAATATCTTTCATTTGTCAATATTTTTCCTTTCAGGTTTTATTTCAAGCAGTAGACACATTTATCCATTTTTTATTATTCCTCCAAACTTTTATAGAACTTGGAGATACAGAAGTAATTCTATATGGATCGGTAAGCTTTTTTTAAATTCTTTGACTAGTTCGCTATTGACCCTAGTCACACCAGATGTTAAGCACAAACAGGCTCTAAGATGTAGCACACGAATCCATATAACAAATAAAGAGGGATTCTTGTTTATCGTGTACGAGTATAAGAATATAAAATATAGTACAAACCATAGTTTTATACAGGTGGTTTTTTGATCACCATCAAATTTTTTTGTAGGCAAAAAGAAAAGGTCGGTCTTCTCTTCGGTCGGCTTTCATGCAGGGCCAGCCCTACCACAGGGCGAATGGGAGCCAATCTGGGTGCTCAGTTTTTTCAACCACAGTACAAGGTGGTTTAAATGGCAAGAGAGCTCATTTCTCTCATTCATGACATGCGCAACAGGCGTAGTATTAAAATTTTGACTTGGTAACCACGCCGAATTAATAATTGTTTTGGGAAGATTATTTTTATTGTGAAGACCTACCAATTTTTTTCTCCAATTGTATGTGCATATTATGTGATCGTGCACGTGTGTTTGATTCAACGTTAGGATGCTGCTTGCAGATACTTAAAATTAAGAAAGGCAACGCGATAATCATCTCCCTGCCCTATTACGTGGGGTCGGCACATACTTCCTCTTCCATTCTAGTATAGTTATAGTTAGTCCTAAAGTTTTCATTCTTAAGGATCATATAAAAATAAATCGGATTTTTTGTGCAATACTAGAAGGTGATATTATGTTATAACTGTTACTTAAAACACAGGACTTCCTAGTTTAGTTGACAATATCCAAAACTTGACAAATGATTTGAACCAATAAACGATTTGATTTGATTGTCCTCTATTAGCCGTTATCTCAGTGCTCATTGCTTCCTTACCTATATATCATCCTTCACACAATCCATTCATATTTTCTTTGGCCTACCTCTACTTGTATATTCATCTACATTAATATCTAACACTCTTCTAGTGACATGCCTTTCTTCCTTCTACATAACATATTCATACCACTTTTCAGTCCCTGGCGCTACGTTCAAACTTCCTCTGACATACTACATTGTTTGCATCAATGGATAACTTTATTTTATACTTTTAATTTGCAGTTTGACGTTGGGGAATTGAAGGTAGTCACCACCCTTTGGTTCCTAAAGAGCTTGATCCAGATTAGCTTGTATAGTACCCTCTGCGAGAGATTCTACATGACTGTGCGTGATGCGGATGCTGCTTGCAGTTGGTTGCTGAAAAGAACTCAGACAGGTAGCAACAGACAACTGATCTTAAGATGATGTTATAATAGGGTAGTTGACTACTTCTAAAAAGATCAAGGATTTAATATTATTCGTAGACAAAGTGGGGATGAAATACTTATGACACTAAAAGATGGTATCTTTAAATTAATTAATATAAAATAAATATGTAACTTTACTATAAAATTAATAGTTTGCACTATAATCAATCAAACCATTGTTTCTGAGCGCGTCCATTAAACGAATGGTAAAAAGTGATCCACGAAGTGAATCATTTCTGGCACTCGCCGGCCGCTACCGCGGGACTTCTCGCTTTGCTTGCTCGGCTCGTGCGTTGAATGGTCACAGTTCTGACATAACCTAAACTACCTTTGAGCAATCTGTTTATCATTTTATTTCTTATTCCGAGGGATTTTGACGTTAGAAGCGTTAAAATTATGGTGCAAATTATTATTTATTAAACTGTGATCTATCATTTTTAAAGTTCAATATATATATATTTCCATTTTAAAATTAGCATTTAATATAGAGTGGCTCTCTAATATTGACTAGGTTTGAAATATGACTGCGTAAGGCCAATTTAAACTGACTTTCTATGTTATTTTTTCTGTTAAAGTGGAAGAAAAACAATTTTGTAAGAACGTGCAGTGGCTAAATCGTACAACTTTCCACAAAATGTCCGCATATCGCATCTTCACAGTCGACGGAGTTCTACCTAAGGCGTTTGTTTACATAGTATTGGAGTATATGATTGTGATATTGCAGTTCGCCTTTTTGAAATAGGGAAGGCGAATGCAAAATTGAAATAGATCTTCTAGAACATGGTTTCCCAACCAGTGGGGGCAGGCCCCACCAGAGGGGGCGTGAAGTGACCCAAGGGGGGCGCAGAGTCTCCGAAATTATGATAAAATTACATGGAAGATAAAGAAACATACTCCACATTGTAAATGGTCTCTGCTGTGCAGTGACTTCCATGAAGCCAAGGATTAATTGATCGGTTAACAAAATGCAGCCGCAGTGCACATTTGGATACGTAGCATATGTCAACTCAATGTAGATTTGCCTTAAAAGTCAAGGGGAGCGCGGGGTATTAGAAATAAATGTTGGGGGCGTGACTGGCAAAAAGTTGGAAGCCCCTGTTCTAGAACTTTGTATTCAAGGACGAGTTATGTTTATGTTCTATGTACATGCAATATGTGTTGTGAAAATTATTAACTAAATAAACTAACACTTTAAACCGAATCGTTTTCATTGGTGTTCTATGTAAAACAACACTAACAAAGGCGCTATCCTGACCAAATGACCTTGATCATTTGTTTCCCTTTGCACTGCGCTTTTCGCTCATGGTATGGGTCCCACTGTGGCCCGCGTTTTTAACAGTATCCTAGGGGGACAGAAGCATTTCAATAGATGTAAAGAAAAATAATGTTGATGAAAATTCTAGACTAATAGTACATAGAGTTGAGAATTCTTATAGTTTACAACTAGCAACTGGTAAAAACATAAACATAAGGCTATTCAAAATGTGGATGGTTATGAGAGTAGAAGAAGACCAAAGAAACGATGGATGGATAATGTAAAACATGGTATGACTGGAAAGAGGGTGGCTACTGAGATGACGGCTTATAGAGATGTATTGAAGAAAAATACATGTTGCGCCGAACCCAAATAAGTTAGAATAAGGGCAGGAGGACGATGATGAAGGCTATTCAAAATTAATCATAAATAATAAAATTGTTTTTACGAAGTCTTCAAATAAACGACGGTCGTAAGAAATAACAAATAGTCTATCAAATTACTTGTCTATCTATTCACATGTACTACAACATCAATCAACATCATTTTAGGTATTTGGACCATTATGAAGGATGATTATACAAGGACTCATTTTTTTTAGTTAATTAGTTTTATTAAATTTTCACAATAAAATAATGATCCCAAAAGAATGATCAATTTAGCTTGGTTACTAAGTCAAACGTTAAATACTACACTTGTAGCGCATGTACCCAATGAGAGAAATGGGCTCGCTTTGGACTGTGGTTAAACAAACTGAGCACTCCTATTTGCTCCCGTTCGCTTTGCAGGGCCTGCATCAGAGGAAGTGGACACATCATTTTATTTTGTTCAAAGTTTATTCTTTCTGTAATATCTAATGCCTAAAAAATTTGGATGGTGATTATAAAATCATTCTGTATACGTTGTAAACTTAGTTAGGTACTGTGAACCTTTAAAACTAAACTTAGGCATTTATTTTTTCATAGAAAATTTTGATTAAAGTAATGAGGTAGTCACCTACGTAGTAGAAACTTACATAGATAAAGATAGAAACAGTCAATAGTAGAAAAGTTAAATATACAATCATAAAAAGTAATTACTAAGCAATAATTTATGCTTACATAATCGATTATCTTCAACAGCTTATCCATTAATTTTTTAACTGTCTGCCGGACCAAACATGTCTTCAGGCGCGTCATACATCGAACATAATAGAATACCAGAAAATGTTGCTATCGTAATAGAAACTGAACCAAATCGAGAAAATAATGAAATTCTCACTATAAATTCAATTGAAAAAGACTTACGATCAATATTAATGCCATTAAATCTGATGCAAAATTTTCTTTGTTGTGCTAAGTACACCATTCGCGACCATTTAATCACTCCAAATAGTTTTTTCTACTTCTTGGTTTCAGCCTTCGGCGCATTGATAATAGCGGCTGTCTTCTATTATCTCACGTTAAGAATCCCACTTTTATTCGGTATTGAATATTTCAATTTTTATTACAACTGGAGTAATATCTTTGTCTTTGTCATATATCTTGCAGGTAGCCTGGTCAACTACTACACTAATATTACGCAAAAGCATAACAGCGTGTTACTTGTCTTAAGAATCCAGAATGTCTACAAAATCCTCAAAATCAACGTTAAAATCATTAAACGTTTTATCATATCCCATTGGCTCTGCATCGTAGCTATTAACTGTTTCCATATTTTCTGGCTGTACAGTTTTTATAACACCTTTGCTGGAGTCGGTTTTGAAGAGCTGCTAGCATTCTATCTTTATATTGCTTTTGACGTAAATGTCATATACACTGCGAGGACCATCAAGCTTATATGTAAACCACTTAAGATTTGGGCCGAAGATGTGTGGGTTTCCGAACATCTTGAAGATTCAGAACATGATAGTTATTGGAAGAGAATGTTTGGGGTTTATATGCAAGTATGTGAAGCTTACCAAATAGCTGAGAAGACTTTTCATAAATTGGTAAATTCAATGTCATCTTTAAAATGTTTAGTCCACTATTTATATAATATTTGCTTATAGTCCTTATATTGTAAGTCTTCTACACACCAAAGCCTGGCGGCTTCACACGGCTGGTTATTGCCAGCAGGTTATTGCGGCCAACTAAGCGGGCGAACATGACGCAAAACAAGCCTCGCGGACCTTACTAATTGTGTCGGCTTTGGTGTGTAGAGGCCTGTAGGATAGGTTTTCCGTTTCATAAATTTTACTATTTATTTCAGATTTTATTTTATATCATACACACATTCATTAATGCTCTGCTTGGTATAGCGGTGCGCATAGAGCTGAGAAAAATATCAATTGATGGCAGCGAAACTCATGTAAGTACTTGACGAGTTCTTGCAACATAATTTCTTTTGAATATTTAGTATAGTTTATGTTATTTTTACTAACTTTTAATGTAATGTAAATATAACCGAGACATAGTACGTCCGCAAAAAAGTATGAGCTCAATGCTAAAAATCGTATTTTAATCCATACTCCATTGTATGGAAAATAATATAGCTCAGAGATTAGTTGTATTGTTTAATGGTTTTTATTTTTGTTAAAAAAAGGTTGGCTCCACTCCAGGAATTGTTCCTGTATCGTAGGAACAGTTTGACTTTAGATTATCTTATCTTATATAATACTGACTGACATTTGATTCATCAACGCAGAGCCTAAACCACTGAAGCTGGAAATATGAAATTTGGACAGTAGGTTCCTTACGTGACGAAAACATCCATTAAGAAAGGATTTCTCGAAATTCAACCCCTAAGGGTGTGAAAAGGGTGATTAACGTTTGTAGACAAGTCCGTCATTTTTGAAGTAAGAAGCATGAAATTAAGTATTAAGATTTCTGGTTACGAGTAAATGTACACGTGTTTGAGCGTTTTTGGAAATTCAATCCCTAGGGGGGTGAAATAAGTGTTGTAAGTTTGTATGAGAAATCTGGTACTTTTGAAGTAAGAAACATGGAATTCAATATTTAGGTTACTGGTCAGAAATCAACATACACTTGTATAAGGGTTTTTGGAAATTCTACCCCTAAGGGGTGAAATAGAGGATAAAAGTTTCTACGAAGTTAAACGCATGAAATCAAATAATAGGCTTTCTGGCTGGGTATAAATACATGTTTTTGAACGTTTTTATAAATCCTACCCCTAGGGGTGAAAAAGGAGGTGAAAGTTTTATCTTATGTAAGATAAAACCATGAAATCAAATAATAGAATTGATGGTTAGAAAGAAATGTACAAGTATGAGTGTTTTTGTAAATTAAACCGCTAAGAGGGTAAAATATCGGATGAAAGTTTGAATAAGAAGTCTGGTACTTTTGAAGTAAGAAGCATAAAACACAAAAATGTTTCAGGGTTTTTGAAAAATTTAACCCTAGAAGGTGAAATACAGGATGAAAGTTTTTTTTATTGTTGATACTTGTGCGAGACTTTCTGGCATAGTATGTACCTTCACCGTAATATAGGAGGCGGTGCGCGAGTCGTATCGGATGGTTTTAAATAAAAATTCACATCGTTCATCCGACTGAGTTGAAACTTCGTTCAGTTGATGTTGGCACTAGCGCCAGAGTTTGTGATATATAGTACTATTAACGTACAAGAGGTTGCACGGGAGTCGTTTCGGATAATTGTAAATAAAGTAAATAAAAATACGCATCGGTCATCCGAATGAGTTGAAACTTTGTATAGTTGTTGTTACTCACGCGAAAGTTTCTGACATAGTACCTTCAACGTACAATAGGTGCCGCGCGAATCGTATTGGATAATAGTTTGTCTTCTTCTAATATAAAGAGAAAGGTACTGACTGAAACATGATATTTGGACAGTCGATTCCTTTTGTAACGTAAGCATCCACTAAGAAGGGATTTCTCGAAATTCAACCACTAAGGGGGTGAAAAGGGTGATTAACGTTTGTATGCAAGTCCGTCATTATTGAAGTAAGAAGCATGAAATTAAATATTAAGGTTTCTGGTTAGATATAAATGTACACGTGTTTGACCGTTTTTGTAATTTCAACTCCCAGGGGGGTGAAATAAGGGTTAAAAGTTAATATCCTGGTGAGAAATAAATACCCACGTTTTTTAGGTGTTTTGGAAATTCTACCCAAAGGGATGAAATGTGGTATAAAAGATTTTTTGTAGTTAAAAAAAACATGTTATCAAATAGGGAGTGCCTCCGCTGCCGGCGTCGGTTGCCAAACTGGCCACCGGCGCCGCGCCGACTACATACACTGTTTTTATACACCTTCAAAGTCTCTTCAAACTTTTCATGAGACGATTAGTCGTGACACACTTTCGTTCTCACAATAAAAACAAATGAAAAACTTAGGGGGATGTTTGTAAGATTGTTTGGTTTTCCAAAGCGGAGTCGACGGAGCCCCACTGGGCTCCTATTTCTGTCTGCAAGGTTTAAAGTAACCTAACATGCAAGGGGATGAAGAAGGCTTCGTTCGCTCGCTTCGCTCGCTCACTCTAGCCCCCGTCATCCCCTTCGAACCTAACCTATCCGTGTCGGGGTACCCCAAATTATCAAGCTGGCTTCGCTCGCTCTTGAAATTAGTCAGTTGGAAGACAAGTTACACTGTTTGGCCCAAAATATAATCTACCTTTCATCCAACATACCTCCCAAACAGCTTATTACCACCGCTGGTATCCCTTTTTGGGTGCCGGCAACCGATGTTTTTAATCTCGACTGCCGGCAGTAATGCATCGCCGGTTCCCTATGGCGTTATTTTTGGGTGCCGGCGCCGGCAGCGAAGGCACTCCCAATCAAATAATTGGGTTTCTGGTTAGAAATAAATGTACATATGTTTGAGCGTTTTTACAAATTCAACCTTTAAGGAGATGAAATAAGGGTTGCAAGTTTTTATGAAAAATCTGGTACTTTTGAAGCAGTAAAGGGAGAAACTGACTGAATGGCTGACGGATCTATCAACGCAAAGCCTAAACCGCTGCCGTTCGAAACATGAAATGTTCAAAGTAGGTACCTCTAATAATGTTGGCATCCACTATGGAAAGGTTTTTTGAAATTTCACCCCTTATGTGGTGAAATGGGTTGGTAACGTTTGTATGAAAACCCTTATTCCATGGGGTTATTAACTTAAGTTTTGGCACACATACTGTTCAAAGTAAGAAATAAAAGACGGATTTTTTTGATTTATTTATACCTACATTTAAAAAGAGCTTAATAGGGTTTAAAATTTTATGCAAGCGAAGCTGCGGGCAACAGCTAGTTGTGTATAACACTTTTATAAACTGCTAGAAATTACTTCTTTGTCCTCCTTGGTACAAAATCAATTGCATGACTTGTCTTGAGCGCTCTTAGTTGCAGAGTTATAAACTATCTACCTAGTTATTACACAAAATCCCGTGTGGGTGTACGGACTTAAATATAACATATTACGCGATATATATGAAATATAACGCATATACAGGGCTACTGGTAATTCAACGTATTCCTTGCACCACGTTATAGGGGGGCTAATATGCAACAAATTTAACCCCACATATGTTCTACGAAATTCAATGAATTTCGAGATATTGCAATTTTTATATTATTTTCAATAATACCCAGAATTCCTCCTTAAACATTATTTATCTATAAAATATCAAATTGATCGGCTTTGATTATGATATTAGCTTGTAGCTGATACTTTTACGAAGCTTTTTGCGTATTTAACTGTTCTTAATGACCATCCAATTGAAAGTAATCATTAAAAGTTAAATAAGTGTATCAGAAAATCGTCGAGGTATACGATAAAGAATTATGTTTATCTCAAAAATTTACTATGACACTAAGTGTACAAAATGCAAGACAAACATCCTTATTTAATCAGCTATCCAACGAGGTATAGACGTTCATAAAATGTTTAGAAACTAATGTAAACATGTCTTATAATACTGACAAAGGCGATTTCTGAAAAATCTCTACAAGCACGCAGGTGGCCCGTTAAGTGCAATTCATTGCATAATCCTCGCGTAGAGCTTAAACAGCAGTCTATCGGGCACCAACTGTCCTCTAAATGTCGTGATTAGATTAGGTCAGGTCGTTAGGTTATGTTTGGTCAGGGTTAGGTAGGTTAGGTTAGGACCTAAGTATGCCAGGGAACACCGGGGTGGTTTTAGTTAGTAAGAGTCTGACAGACCCCTCTGCCCACCCCCAGGACGGAAGACATCCATGAGGATATCCAGAAGGCAAAAAAAAAAAATGGTCAGGTTAGGTCGTTAGGTTAGGTCACGGTTAGGTTTAGGTTAGGTCACAACTTCGATGCCTTGGGATCTAGAGGCAAGGGCCCCCGCGCTGAGATATCTGCACCTGCGTCATCTGGAAACTGAGGTTGCCATGCCGCCTCTCCAGCCACTCCTCCATTACGGGTCTTACCGCCACTATTGCGGCGTGCCCTGCGTTGGGTTGCGCAAGTCGTTCCCTCCACAGCCACTAGGATCTGGCGGAGACCACTCCGCTCAAGCGCCTTCTCGCTTTGGCGATATCTCAGCGCGAGGGCCCTCGCCTCCAGATACCAGGGCATCGAAGTTGTGACCTAACCTAAACCTAACCGTGACCTATCCAAACGACCTAATCAGATCATTTTTTTTTGCCTTCTGGATATCCTCATGGATATCCTTCGTCCTGGGGGTGGGCAGAGGGGTATGTCAGACTCTTACTGACTAAAACCACCCCGGTGTTCCCTCGCACACTTAGGTCCTAACCTAACCTACCTAACCCTGACCAAACATAACCTAACGACCTGACCTAATCTAATCCTGACATTTAGAGGACAGTTGGTGCCCGACAGACTACTGTTTAATCTCTACGCGAGGATTGTGCAATGAATTGCGCTTAACGGGCCACCTGCGTGCTTGTAGAGATTTTTCAGAAATCGCCTTTGTCAGTATTATAAGACATTTTTACATTTGTTTCTAAATATTTTTTGAACGTCTATACCTCGTAGGATAGCTGATTAAATAAGGATGTTTGTTTTGCATTTTGTACACTTAGTGTCATAGTAAATTTTTGAGATAAACATCATTCTTTATCGTATACCTCGACGATTTTCTGATACACTTATTTAACTTTTAATGATTACTTTCAATTGGATGGTCATTAAGAACAGTTAAATACGCAGAAAGCTTCGTAAAAGTATCAGCTACAAGCTAATATCATAATCAAAGCCGATCAATTTGATATTTTATAGATAAATAATGTTTAAGGAAGAATTCTGGGTATTATTAAAAATAATATAAAAATTGCAATATCTCGAAATCCATTGAATTTCGTAGAACATATGTGGGGTAAAATTTGTTGCATATTAGCCCCCCTATAACGTGGTGTAAGGAATACGTCGAATTACCAGTAGCCCTGTATATAAAACATAACGCTGGGAATAGACGCGTGTTGTAAGATTCAACAAAACCTAGCAACCTTGGTGGTAAGATTTATTTGGTCCACCTGGCTAGCTACAACCCTCACATTAAAGTCCAGTGCCAAGCAATTTACTGTGTTACTTCGTGTATATAAGGTCCATCTATTCATACACGAAATATTTTAAGGGATACATCTATAGGTGGTAAAGAACCCATAGAAATAAATAAAAATAAGGTTTTTTTTTTAAATTAAATAATTCTAATTTACTTGATACACATAACAAATACTGGCTCATTACTATTTTCAACATCCATTACGCTAGTTTCTACGTAGTATTTATTGTCATTGAAGCGGGCATTTTTTTTTTCAAAGTGCAAAATATCTCAAGCATTCATCTCATCATCTGCCTAGCCTTTTCCCAACCATGTTGGGGTTGGCTTCCAGTCGAACCGGATGCAGCTGAATATCAGTATTTTACATGGAGCGACTACCTATCAGACCTCCACAACCCAGGAACTGGGTAATACGATACTCTTAGTAAGACTGGTTGTCAGACTTTCTGGCTTCTGACCAACAGTAACGACTGTCAAAGATCTACAAATGACAGCCGGGACCAACGGCTTTACGTGCTTTCCGAGGCACGGGGGAAACTCGCTATGGTAAATGGTCACCCATCCACAGACCAACCTCGGCAAGCGTGGCTTAACCCGGAAGATCGGTCTATGCGGCTGTAATTATTTAGCCACGAGCTCCTTCAAAAAGAAAATATCTCAAGCATTATTACAATTATAATAATTACCTACGTAAAATAAGAAACATTAAAAAAACATTTTTTTTCGCTTTTCTTTTGCTTCTTTACCACCTATAGTAAAATATTTCGTTTATGAATAGATGGACCCTATATATTATGTGAGCCAGAGGAGTATAGGAGAATCTCTCTTGATCTCCGTTACTTCTATTCGTGTGCTCCATCTTAGACATTGTCTGCGCTTAACATCAGATGCGACTAGAGTCAAATAATGCGACTGAACCGCCAAATTGTTTTATAATCAGTATCATTTTCATAACATGTTCATTTCATGAACTAAATATTAATCAGTATGTAGTAACCAAAAAAAAATTGTGTCCTTCTATTGTAGTATGCTCTGCTATCATTTATATCGCAAGCGTGGATAATCAAGAACATGATCCTACTTATATCCTTGAGCGTGGAAAATGAAAGATTCTACTCAACTATAAGAGACGTTCAGAGTACCTGTATACGACTTGTTATGACAAGAAGATGCTCAGGTAAAAATCATTTAAGATTTCTAATAATCAGTGATTGGGACCGATTCTCTTGTTTACCAACTGGATTAAAATGACGGAATTGCTATCTTTTAATAGCAGGTACCGCGAGAAAGAGACGGTGATAGATAAGAACTAAGTAAGAGATGACAAACCAGTTTACCGTGAAATTCACCGCGTCTTTAGTCGACACGTTCTGACGAAAGTATGGGAATTTTAGTTCAACTAAAGACAGGTCTTATGTACGTCCGTCCCTTTCTTATTTTATGAGAGTGACAAAGATGGCAATACCTAGCTTAAAGTAAGTTTAGTTTGTACACAACAGAATAGGCACCATTGTCTTGTGTAAATTGATGTTATTTAAAGTGATGCTTACTCCTGCACTTACGAATGTCCATTAATAATAGTGAGCCTTTTTGGCGCTACACAGACGGCGGTCACCGTTCTTGTCCGTTTTTGAATGTTCTTATGAAGATTCCATCTCTAGGAAGAGCGTAGAATAGATTAAACTGACTGCCCGGCCTGACAGGCCGGAGCGGGCAGCCCCACTCCGGCCTGTTAGCTGGTGACCGCGGGCACCAGCGGCATATTGTCCTACGTGTGCGTTGTTGCATAGGATTCCATAAGCTTTATCATTGCGGCAAAATAAGGAACTTCATGATATGTGCATGTCAAGATTTGGCCCTAACGTAAAAATCCACGATTCAGGAGAAAACCTAGAGAGGAAAAACCTAATACCTGGCAGATTTACTAGGTCTGCCGATACAATTTAAATTACAGATATCACTACAACAGCTGCAATTTTGGACTTGTATTTTTTGGTAAATGTTTTGTATTTCGGGGTTAACTATTATTTTTTGATAGGAGCTTATGGGTTGTCATAGTTTATTTTAGTGGTTATTATATTTGAACTCATTTCTTATTACTGCCTTATAATGTTCACAGATACTCAAAAAAGGGTATGCAAGAACATCCAGCGAGTGCAAAAGGCTTCTTTCAGGAAGATGAGTGCGGGTGGCCTGTTCTTCATAGACGCTGCTCTACCCTTGAACATCTTCGGACTCATCAGTACTTACACTATCGTACTATTACAGTTCACGTTTCTGTAATTTTGATTCTGAGCTAGTAGTTACTATATCTGCAATGTCCCAGCGCCGCAGATTAGTAGCGGCATCTATTGTTCATCTATTGTGTCTGTGATTTCGGATTTCAATCAGATATTGGCTATGTCATGTATACAGTGTGAGTCTCCATAAAGTGTATATCATTTTATTGACGGGAACATAATAAAAAACTATATTTTTTGTTTGTTTACAATCGTTTCTGACTATCGAGAAAACACTGTAGAAAAAACACATTTTCCGTAAATTCTTCCTCATTTTTAAGTGACGGTAATACATTGAAGTGAAAAACAGAGGCGTCTCGATATATCGAGTTACCCTAAGGTCGGCTGATAGAAAACGCCTATACCATTAAGCCCGCCTTTGTACAAATTATGTGCAGAAGTATATAAATAAAATAAATATGTAAGGAATGGTCACCCAACGACGAACTAACCACGACAAGCGCAACTTTACCTTGCAAATCATATCATCCGCACGGTTGTTAATCAGCCACGAGCCCCTTTCATATTATGTTACATTTATTCTCTTTATGTCTCTTTGTTTAATTCACTCCAATCCGCATAGCACAATTGAAGAATAATATGAAATTGGAATCTGTCATAAAAAGGTGGTTCGATCTCTACTCAAAAATTGCCGTAGGTACAGATACGTGCAGTTGTGTTCACTTTTATTGTTCTCACCATTGAGCGGTTCGATCCAATACTAAGATTTAACAATGCACCTTATAAGATATTGAGCAAAAAGGAGTTTGAAGGGTAAACAAGTCACCCTCAAGATCACAAAAGTCCAAGTTCAGGTCCCAGTTACAAATAATGACTAAGTTTGAGTCAGGAACTTGCTAAATGATTGCTTATGTTTCAATAAAAGTTTCATGCAGAACCCGGAAGGTAACGTAAATAATGTAGTTACTAACACAGTTTCCAGCATACCTAATTATTTTTAATCAAGTAATGATGTGGAGTAGCTGGTAGTAGTCCAAGTGATTTCCATACAAACAAAGGCATTGAGTAGTAAAAAATAATCACATTAAAGGTAAACCACTTCAGAAATGACTAAAGACAACATTCATAATAATTGCTTGCCTACCAATCTTCCGCTCGTTCAATCAGTGTTGAACTGCGAACCGCATCAAACATGTTTTCATTCATCAAAGATAGACTAAAAAAAATAACTTTAAAAAAAAGTAAAAACCGACTTCAAAGAAATACTAAAAGGAGTAAAATAATTACCATAATATAAAATTAACAGTTTCAGAAGTCGGTGGCTTCTATTTGCTTCAGTGTAGAGTTGCACCGACTTCTGAAACTGTTAATTTTATATTATGGTAATTATTTTACTCCTTTTAGTATTTCTTTGAAGTCGGTTTTTACTTTTTTTTAAAGTTATTTTTATTAAATACGTTTTAGTGTCATAATTTTAACCCCCTCCGTCATAACCCTTCTTTTTGGCTTTGACGTAGTCGAGCATAAAAAGTCCTTTCAAATGATACCTTACACGATATAATGAAAACATTCCAAAGGGGGGGAGGGGGGGACACGCACCCCCTCCTCTTTTCAAGTAGTCAGTTCCCAACAACAAATATAAACAAAGCAATATTAGTAATTTGAAAATTTTGCTTTGATCCGATGAGGAGTTCCGTTCCATATATCTGAAGTTCATGGTCTGATCATAACAAAATTTAAATGGGACCTGTTCGGGGTTGGGGTGAGATAAAGATAAACTCGGATAAAAGATAATAAAAATCACTATAATTCCAAGTAACACAATTAAAAGATTAAGATTAAATTAATTAAAGAATGAGGTGAAAAGGATGGGATTTGAGTCACGCGCACGGTATGACGTCAAACGGTGAACTAAATTAATTGCTACTTATTTTGTATTCAAATAAATGATCGAATCATACGGTGCGGTGTCGCAATTATGATGACCTAAGTAAAACGTGTTGTACGGTGCTTGACCCGTACATGCTCCCGGGGGCAAAGATTGGGTTAGTAAAATCTCAAAATATGGATGATGAGTTTTATAAGGTGAAAACAATGTTCAATTTAATTACTAGATGATAAAATAGGGTTAGTAATGATAGAAATAAACAATTCGTGTTTCTAAGTATACAACTACACAAATTACAAATAGTCACTGGAGTTCAAATCGGGAAGGGAAAATACGCGAAAAATAGGTGAAGAGGCTTTGTCCTCTTTTTCCAGATACTCGTTAGATTTAGCTAGTCCCTTGGGATCATCTTTAACTGATAGAGGTAATTGTTCTTTTTTTCTAAGATCACAACACTCACTCACTGCACTTTTCACTCTGACTAAAGATTGCCTTTTTTTCCTAACCTCACTACACTCACTTAAAACACTTTCTGTACCGGGGTGCAAGGAGGGTGGCGTGGTCGCGGTCGGTGCCTCTCCTGTAGGCATTGAAGTTTCTCGACGTGTTTTCTGTCGTCGCCATCGCCAACAGTATATTGCAGCAGCTAGCAAGATTCCGAAGATGAGAGCATATATGACAGCGTAATGGTGTACGTCGTGGTAAGATACCTTATCACTCAAGGGTTCACTCTGCTTCAGGATCTCAATATTTTTCTTTATATCTTCAAATTCTCGCAAGATTTCCGAGTTATTGGGATCAATCTCAGACGCTTCGGGGATAGAAATATTCAAAATATGATTAATAGGTGATATTTCTGGTGCATCAATCCTTGCACCAGTGATCATTTTACTAGACAGCCTTTTGTTTGAATGCACAAGGAAATTTTCTGTCTTTATCATACAGCCTTCCTCAACTTTCAACACACCAACATTCGTCAGTTTTACAGCGGTAATTTGACCTTCACAAAGAAATTTGAGGTTGCATTCATTGCAACAAAAATAATAATATTGGTTATCCAAGGTTAACTCCTTCCAAACATTTTTGCAAAGAGTCTTAACAGTTTTACATGTTCTTGTGGTTGGAATCGTCTCGCACAAGCTATGATCATCTTTCAAGTGGTAAATGGGATTTTTGATGTGACATAAAATCATCATAGGATTTCGTGTTACACAAGACTGAAGATCAGCCTCGGTAATCGTTACATAAGAGTCTTTTCTGAGGTTGATGGCGGCGTATTTTGAGATGGTTTCAACATTTATCATATCGTTGTTCAGGGATCGTGGGACTGGAATGAGATTAAATAGTTCGTAGAGGTCTCTTTCGATCAAGGGTATTCTTATTTCGATAATCAAGTACTTATTACAGTATTTAGTTCTCACTTTTAATAAGTTGTAGAGATCTTTGAGATGCAAATTATCGACAGGGATCGCCAAATCTTTAGGTATTTGTACTGATATCGAACTTAACTCGGATCTCAGCTGTTTTGGAGATAACAAATGGAAGTCCAATTTTCCATTGTAAATATTTGTCACCGTATCTAACATTGAATCTTGTATTTTTCTAAGGCTATACAACAAGTTATTTGCTGTAAATGCGGAAGTTAAAAAATCTGTAATAAGACTCATGTTTTGTACATGACGTTGAAAGTCTTGATAGGATTCTTTGAGATAAATAAGTTTTTGATTAATCGATTTGTGGTGCTTGTTTATCGTATATTCCATTCTTTTTATAAGAATAAACTCGGCTTCCACTACTGAGGTTTGGTTCTTCCAGAGGTTATATAAATGTTTGTCATTTCCTTTTAAAAGGTCAATGTCCCTTGCATACTTTTCAGCAAATCGTTGATCTAACACACCAAACAAACTATTTGCTACGTAGCCTACTCCGTCTATCAGGCCACGACGCCGCCGGCGCCGCTGCTCGTCTCCAGTTACAAATGATTCATTCATCATAATACTATCGTAATGTTTTAATTCTTCGAACTCGTGCCCAAGTTGTAAAATGATACCGTCGCAAGGTGTCTGTTCTTTTATCGTAGAGCATATGGTTTCAAGATATCTGATATACTTTGCGAGAACTGACTTACCTTCTATATAGGGATATGTGTCATAATAAACAATTAAATGCCAATTGTCTCGAATAAGGTGCATGTCTGAGATTTTGTCGAGATAGACGCTATTATTGTTCAGTGGGGTAAAGTTATAGGATGCCTGCGATAAGGTTATCAATGACAGAAAGAATAACGTCATGGATAAAGCTATAGCTGAAAATGAGGTACGGTTGGGTTTCTTCTGCTTTGGCGCTTTGTCATCAACCTTCGTGTTATCTGGAGGATGATCGCTTCCAGTCGTAGGCATTAACGACAGCTTAACAGCTGGCCGTTTTATGAAACCGTTTTTGGTTTTGAGTGTAACCACTCGAACATGTCCGTCCGCTCCGGGATGAAGCTCTACTACGCGACCTAGCGCCCATTTTCCCGGCGAGAGGTTTTCGTCCTTTATGATTACAACATCGTTGAGGTTGAGGTCTTTTCGAGGTTGTCTCCATTTGGCTCTAATGGATAACTGTGAGAGATATTCGTTTTTCCACTGAACCCAAATATCTCTATAGATTTTTTGCACCAAGTGCCACCGAGTTCTAAGATCATTCTCTGTTTCAAAGATCGTCAAATTAGGCCCGCTTGCCAAAAAATGTGCCGGGGTTAAAAAGTCTATATCTTCTGGATCCTCCGTCAAGGGACAAAGTGGTCGTGAGTTCAGACAAGCCTCGAGTTGGGATAATAAAGTACTATACTCTTCGTAGGTGAGTTTTTGCTCACCGACGACACGCTTAAGGTGATGCTTTAAACTCTTTACTGCAACTTCCCAAAGTCCGCCAGCGGATGGCCATGCTGGGGCGTTGAAATGCCACTCGATGTTCATTTCTGAGATGGTAGATACACTCTCTTGGCTTGATAAGATTTCCGAGATAGCTAAATATTCTTGTTTAAGGATCTTGTTGGCGCCTACAAAATTCGTTCCTTGGTCACTGTAAATGTGCCCAGGAACTCCTCTTCTGGCTGACATTCGTCTAAGCGCGACAATAAACGCAGACGCAGTGAGATCAGATACAATTTCTAAATGTATGGCTTTTGTAACCATGCATACAAATACTGCGACATATCCTTTGGTAGTTTTAATACCACGACCTTTATTTGCTTTTACTAAAACATGTCCAGTATAGTCAATTCCGGTGTGATAAAAGGGTCGGCTGGGGTTCAATCTGGAGGAAGGTAAGTCACCCATAAGTTGGTGTTGTAGTATGGGATCGTTTCTCCTACACTTTACACACATTCTCAATCGCTTTTTTGTAGCCCTGTTCCCTCCAAGTATCCAGTATTTTTGTCTTAAAAATCCTGTTGTCATTTTCACTCCGCCGTGAAATACTAATTTGTGAGATTCATCTATAACAAGATCTGCTAATTTAGATTGATTAGGGATAATAATAGGATGCTTCATTTCGGGATTTATGTTCGAGTTTTTTAGTCGTCCACCGACACGGAGTAGCCCGTGGGCATCTAAGATGGGATTGAGGTTCAATATTTGGCTTTTCTTGCTCATGGGTTCCCCGTTTTCTAGCTGCGATATTTCTTTAAAAAAGTATTCTTTTTGCACATGCCTTATCAACATTTCATTTGCTCCTTTCAGATCTTGCAGGGTAAGATAATTTTCTCGCTTCTTCTTCCAAATAAAAATATCGATAAATTTATTCACGTAGGCTAAGACTCGAATTACCTTTCTACAGGTACTATATTTTTCCAATAATTGGTTTATTATTGACTTATCGCAGTCAGAAGTTATAGTATTTACTAACTTTCTCTTTCTGAGATCTTCAGTTGTATTGTATGATATACTTTCAGGATTCATTTCAGGATTGTATTGTGGCAGCCAGCTAGGCCCTTGCCACCAAAGTGAGTGATCTGCCAATTGAGATGCTGTCAAACTACGGCTAGCGCAATCTGCTGGGTTTTCTCTAGATTTCACGTATCTCCACCTATCTTTCGGGATTATTTCGCATATCATTTTTACTCGGTTGGCAACAAAGGGTTTCCATTTCTCTGGTTCTCCGTTTATCCAACCTAGCACAGCCATGGAATCGGCCCAGCCATAAACTTGGACTCTGAAGTCAGATAGAGATAAGGTTATTTTTTCCATGAGTTTCGTTAGTAAAAGAGCTCCGCTAAGTTCCAAACGTGGTATCGATACGGTTTTCTTCAAGGGTACTACTTTAGATTTTCCTGCAACGAGGGTGACATATGTTGTGTGATTTCTCTGGACTTTACAATACACAACACATGCATAGGCTTTAGTGCTAGCGTCGCAAAACCCATGGAGCTCAATAGTATCATTCTCCTGGGTTTGTATCCATCGGGGTATTTTAAATTGGGATATATTCGGTAAATCGGCTTTTATTTTATTCCATTCGAAGGCGATACCCTGTGGAACAGGTTGGTCCCAACACAGTTCCGTTTTCCATATTTCTTGAAATAAAATTTTGAGTTTTATTGTGACTGGTGATAGCCAGCCTAAGGGATCAAAGATCTTGGAAATTTCAGACAGGAATTGTCGTTTTGTTGGAGTGCCTTCTGAAGTAATTTCTATTAGGTCAAAGACAAATGTGTCATTTTGAGGGTTCCACCGAAGACCTAAAGCTTTTGTAGACTCCGGCTGCTTAAAATGGAATTCTTTCTTTTGAGGATCAATAGGGTCATCTGAAAGTTCAGGTAAGTTCGAACGCCATTTCCTGAGATTAAAACCGCCGGACCTAAGAAGATTAGTCATCTCTAACTTGAGCTGCTTAGCTGCTGTCACAGTATGAGACCCGTGCATGAGGTCATCCATATAAAATGAGTTTTCTAGAATATCAGGTGCACTACTGTTGGGATAATTTGGCTTTTCATCGATGGCGAGTTGTTTTAGTGTCATCATGGCCAAAAAAGGAGCGGCCTTTGTTCCATAGGTGACCGTCGCTAATTGATATTCCTGTAAGGGTTGGGATTCATGATTTCTCCAAATAATTTTCTGGAATTTTTGGTGATCAGGATGCAACCAAATATTGCGGAACATTTTTTCTATATCGGCCGTAAATGCAAATCTAAATTGCCTCCATTTTAGGATGAGACTTAGAAGGTCCTGTTGAAGATTCGGCCCTCTGCACATAAGATCGTTAAGGCTGTGGCCAGTTGAGGTTTTTGCCGATGCATTAAAGACGACTTTTAGTTTTGTAGTTGATGACTCGGCTCGTTGAACACAATGGTGCGATAGGTAGCAACTCGGTTTTACGTCAACGTTTTTCGCAACGGGTGTCATATGTCCGAGCTGTAAATATTCCGCTATAAACAATTTATAGTCATATGATAATTCAGGTTGCTTAATTAATTTCTTTTCTATTTGAAAGAATTGTGCGATCGATTTTGTTTTTGATTCGCCTAATTTTTCTTCAAAATTCTCTGTGAAGGGTATTCTCACGACGTAACTACCGTTTTTACGTCTTTCGGTTGAAGATTGAAAAAACTCGATGCAGTTTTGGTCTTCCTCGGATATCGATATGGGTTCACGAATATCCTCCATCTCCCAAAACTGTTGGATATCAGTAATATTGTTTAGGATCACATTACATTGGAATGTTTTGCAATTACCGCTTAAAATCCATCCCAATTGTGTCTGTTGAGCGATAGGTAACATTCCCTCAGCTCGGCAGATACCGTCCAAAAGGATTAAGGAATAAATATCAGCGCCAAATAAGATATCAACTGGCCTACTTTTGTAAAATTCGGGATCTGCTAAAGTTATTTGGTTAAGGGTTGGCCAGTTAGGTTTTGTAAAGGTAAGGGTAGGCAAATTGTTAACGAGTCTCCTCATTATAAATACATCTGTTCCAAACGTAAAGTCATTTATTAATGACATGCACTTTATAGAGATTGTGCCTTTGCAGTTATTTTCATTATTTCCAATTCCAGAAATATAGCCGTTACATTTTTGTCGAGGCAGCTTTAACAACTGAGCGGCCCTTTCTGTAATTATTGAGGTCTGCGAACCTTGATCCAATAGAACTCTCATCTTTTGGTAAGATCCGTCTGCTGCTTGTACCATAATTATTGCTGTTGCAAGCAGTATTTCTGATGGGTCATTTTGCGTTGATGCAAAGGTGTTCGTAGGTTGCTGCGGAGGTGAAGATTTCGTAATAGCGGCCGCGTTCGGCCCCGATCGCGGCGCATCCGGTGTCACGTTTCTTGACACAAAATTAAAAGATTCATGAAGAATTGTATTGTGGTCTTTGTTGCATTCTTTACACTTTAACTCAGAATAGCATTTTTTACCTTCATGGTAGTGTAAGCAATTGATACAAAGGTTCAAATTTGCAATTGCGTTTCTTCGCGCAGACGGTTGCATTTTTAACAACTTTGGACAATTGTGTATGCGATGATCGCTTGCATTGCAAATAGGACATAGCTTGCGTCTTTCTATGTTTTTGTAATTGGACTTTGCCGATTGTGAAATAGCCTGGTTTGTTGCGTAGGTATTATTAGGATTGTTGTAATTTTGTTTGAAACCAGGATTAAAACTTCTTGAGGAGGATGGTTGGTTATTATGATAACCTCTAGATGACGAAGATGATTGTTGATTGAAGGATTGAGTAGATGATTTTTGAACGAAGTTCTCTTGTTTCTTTCGCGAAGTTTCCAGCGTCATAAACTTGTTTTCTAAAAATTGGAGAAATTCTTCCAACACAGGCAATTCTCTTGGAGATTTCAACGAATCCATATAGTCATCGTTGGTTTCCGAATCTAATTTTTCAGCTAAAATACACACAAGGAAGGGATCCCAGGTAGAGACGTTGATACCCAGATTTTTTATAGCATTCACGCTCTCGTATGTTGTGTCGTGGATGCGTTTTAGATGGTTGACTGACTTTTGCTGATTTACAGGGATATTTAGGATATTTTTGAGATGAGATATGAAGATACGTCGCTTGTTGTCGTAACGATGATTAAGGATATTCCAGCAAACAGGATAATTGGTGGAACTTATTTGGAGATGTTGGATCAATTTTTCCGGCTCACCCTTGATCTTACTTTTCAGAAACTGCATTTTTTGAGCATTTGAGAGCGAAGGATTGTTATGCACAGTCTCAGTAAATAGATCCTTGAATGAAACCCACTTTGTGTAACTGCCTTCAAATGTTGCAATCTCCATTTTGGGAGTAGATTTTTCAATATGTGCCACAGACCACATTTTTCTGTTAATGTCTTTTTTGAGTTCTTTATAATATTTCTCGTAGTTTGTAAATTGCTCTTCATACTGGGCGTTTGAACCGTTAAGCTCGTTGTCTAGCTCCCAGTGCAGAGAATCAATTGCCGTCCAACGAGTTTTCAAGGTTTTCAAGATATCTTCGAACTCCCACTTTTCCGTGATAAGCTTGAGATCAATATCAGCAGTTTCTCTTGAAAATGCTCTGAAGTTGGTAGCTTGTTTCCTTAGAAGCTCTTCTGTCTTACTCGCATTAGAGCTATCTTTGATAGGAGGATTCTGAGATGACAGGCACGATATTTGAGGGGTAGATGATGGTTGAAATGTAGGTGGTTTCAATACGGAGGTTTGTGGTTTGTCTGTGGGAGGCTTATAATTCTGAATGGCTGTTTTAATATTATTATATTTCAGTTTCATTTGATCGTATTGATTGGAGGTAAAATACGCATGAGATTGATCCCCAAAGGATAGTAAAGTCATGTGGTTGTTATGAAAATCTGTAAAATATAGCTCTAGGCTCTCTACTCGCCGGCGTATGTAGTCGGGTGTTTTTCGCTCTGCTCCATCTTTCTTGAAGTTGGAGTACAATTTATCCACTGCTTCAATGATTTGCTGTTGTGTAGCTAAAATGTCTTCCATAGTAGCCATTATAAGGGTAAGAAAATAGACCTTACTTGTATAGGTTTCTTCGGGGTCGGAGATAACTCAGCAAAGGTGTTCCTGGGTTGTGGAAAAACAAACCAGAAACTGGTAGATTCTGTTGCGCTTTCCTCGGCACCGAGATCACAGGATCGACGAGATGAGATGAAGTGGCGCCTTTCTAGGCACCGGGTCACACAGGATCACGAGATAAGATAAACTGGCGCTCTTTTTGGTACCGAGATCCGGCTCGAAGGACCAATGTTCGGGGTTGGGGTGAGATAAAGATAAACTCGGATAAAAGATAATAAAAATCACTATAATTCCAAGTAACACAATTAAAAGATTAAGATTAAATTAATTAAAGAATGAGGTGAAAAAGATGGGATTTGAGTCACGCGCACGGTATGACGTCAAACGGTGAACTAAATTAATTGCTACTTATTTTGTATTCAAATAAATGATCGAATCATACGGTGCGGTGTCGCAATTATGATGACCTAAGTAAAACGTGTTGTACGGTGCTTGACCCGTACAGGACCAATCGGGAAGTATGCCCTTTCGAACAAAAAAAGATTTTTTCAAATCGGTTCATAAATGACGGAGATATAAGGTAACAAACATAAAAATTAAAAAAAACATAAAAAAAAATAAAAAAAATAGGTACAACTGAATTGAGAACCTCCTCCTTTTTGAAGTCGGTTAAAAAAAGAATCGCCGTAATTGTAGAAATTGAACCAAGTCACGAAGACAACGAAACACTACCAAATAATTTACTTGAAAAAGATTTACAAGCAATGCTAAAGCCATTTAATGCAAACCATGTTCTGTTGTGAAAAGTACAAAATTTGGGAATTCCGAATAGCTTTTTCTATAATTTAATTTCAATCTCTGTTACGCTGACTTTACTGTGTTTCTGCTTGTATTTTTCGTTCGAAAGCTTAGCGTTCACATTTGAGTTGAAAAGCTTTGAAAATTTCAATAACATCACTAAACTTTATGCTTTTTTGTTGTATATTATGGGTAGCCTATTGAAGGTTCCCTATCCATTTGCATAAAATTTTAAGACCTAATATAACTTAGCATAATTTTGTTTGGCATAATTATATTTTCGCATAATATAATTACGCATAACAGCTTACGCATAATTTTTTTAAGCATAATTTCTCTAACCATAATAATGATTAAGCATAAAATTCTAAAGCATAACTTTTTTAAGCATAATATCCTAAAGCATAAATTTATTTACGCATAATGATATTAAAACATATTTTTATAGATACCTATACCACAGTCTACCTATATCTTACTCCTTACAGTCGGTCAACGTAGAACATTGTCACAGAGCAATCGTGCGGGGGGTTGCGGGGTGAAGGGGCGGAGGTTATGTCCCGAGTAGCCATACTGCTACTCGGGACATAAATTCCAGGGCTCGCACTTTTTGATTTCAAATTTGATTGATATCGTTCATAGAAATTATATTAATTTATTATTGATATGTATGTGTACCTATTACGAGAATTTTATTATAAAGTCTGTTTACTAATCCAAGATGGCGGCATACATACATTTTCAAATGATTGTTCGTGGGAAGTCATTTCCACGGTTTTCGGGGTCACTGATGCCGAAAATGACGTCAAAATCCAAATCCAAGATGGCGGCCATGAAAATTTTCATGTAATCATCCTGGGTGTCAATGTCATGGTTTTCGGGGTCACTGATGCCGAAAATAACGTCAAAATCCAAATCCAAGATGGCGGCCATGAAAATTAGTAAATTATCGTCATGGATGTCAAATCCAAGGTTTTCTGGGGTGCGGATGCCGAAAATGAGGTCAAAATCCAAATCCAAGATGGCGGCCATGAAAATTTTCATGTAATCATCCGGGGTGTCAATATCATGGTTTTCGGGGTCACTGATGCCGAAAATAACGTCAAAATCCAAATCCAAGATGGCGGCCATCAACATTTTCATCTAATCATCATGGGTGTTAATTTCATGGTTTTCGGGGTCACTGATGCCGAAAATAACGTCAAAATCCAAATCCAAGATGGCGGCCATGAAAATTAGTAAATTATCGTCATGGATGTCAAATCCAAGGTTTTCTGGGGTGCGGATGCCGAAAATGAGGTCAAAATCGAAATCCAAGATGGCGGCTACAAAAATGTCAAATTCGTCGTCACGGGTGTCATTTCTATGGTTTTCGGGGGTACTGATGCCGAAATTGAGGTCAAAATCCATTTCCAAGATGGCGGCTATTAAAATTTCAATTTAACCATCATGGGTGTCATTTCCATGGTTTTCGGGGATGCTGATGCCGAAAATGAGGTCAAAATCCATTTCCAAGATGGCGGCTATTAAATTTCAATTTAACCATCATGGGTGTCATTTCCATGGTTTTCGGGGATGCTAATGCCGAAAATGAGGTCAAAATCTATATGCAAGATGGCGGCCATAAAAAAATTCAAATTAGCCGTCATGGGTGTCAAATCCATGATTTTCAGGGACGCTGATTACAAAAACAAGATCAATTCTCAAACACCAAGATAGGGACCACGTTTTACCTGGCAAATCTCATTTAACTGGTAAATTTTTTTTAACGGCCTTTTAAATTCGAGGAATACTTAGGCTTTATTTCCGGCATCAGCACCCACGAAAACCGTAGAAGTAATAACCATGAATAATAAGTAATTTTCTATGACTCCATCGTAGACTTGCGAATAATTTATGACTCTTACCTACCCCCGCAAGCGTTAGCCACTGCGACTGTAACCTCGACAAAATTTGTAGTTTTAAATATTGTTAGAATATTCCAGGATAAGATGGCGAAACTGCTGCTACATACCTTTGTATTATTTTGTCAATCGTCCAAATTACGCATGCGTGGTTTTCTTTTTGCGTGTCACTGTTTCTATAAAACGTTAATTAATTTGGACGTTTGTTTGATAAAGTTTGTGTAATTTATTTTATGTGACAACCCTTTGACAAGTGTTACCAATTTTGACATTTCATAGGACCTGTCAAATGTATGGGCGTTGACCCACTGTATGTAGTAAGTAGGTACACTGTGCCTATACGGTAGACGATTATTCGTCACCTACTTTCATTTTCACAATAAAAACTTAAGGGGATGTTTGTAAGGTTGAGGCTCCAAAGCAGAGTCGAAGGAGCCCCGCTGCGCGGGGCTCCTATTTCTGTCTGCAGGGTTTGAAGTAACCTAACACGAAGGGCATCATCCCCTTCGAACCTAACCTATCCGTGTCGGGGTGCGCCTGCGACTAGATTATTAGAAAATGGTAAAAACATTTCTGATTATCATAACTAACGTTATGCTAATAGTCATTAGGCCTACTAACGTTATGCGAATCAAATTTATGCCAAAACAAATTAGTCTTTAAGATGATTATGCCAACATAAAATGTATGCCTAAAAAAATTATGCCGAAGTATTAATTAAGCCAAAAAAAATTGTGCCAAAATCGTTATGCCGAAGTATATTAGGACAAAGAACAATATGCGAAAAGAAGGGATCCCCCTATTGAACTGCTACACCAATACTATGCAGAAGCATAACAATGTATCACTTGTCTTAAAAATCTAGAATATCTATAGAATCCTCAAAATAAACGGAAGTTTCAAACGTTTTATTATACCTAACTGGGTTTGCGTTATTGCCCTTAACTGTTTTCGTATTATTTGCATGTTCTATTACTACTACACCTTTTCAATCATTGGTATGGGTTATGTTGTTGTAACGATTTATGTTTGCACTTCCTTTGACATTAATGTCATACACGCAACGACAATCATTAAGCTAATGTGCAAACCTGTCAGAATATGGATCGAAGATGTGAAGAGGTCAGGACATGTTGAAGATTCAGAAAACGAGTTTTATTGGAATAAAATGTTCGGAGTTTTTATGGAAATTTTGGAAGGCTACCAGATATTTGAGAAGACATTTCATGAATTGGTATGTTTATTATACAAAGTGGTGACGTTTGACATTAAATAAAACCAAGAAAACGTACTTAAAATTGCATTCTTATTCTGTATACAAAAATCAAGTCTATTATAGTCAGTTTTCTTTTTTATGTATTTTTTTTTGTTGCAGATTTTCTTTTATATTTTTTTTACGTCTACCAGAAGTCTTTTTAGTATAGCTGTACGCATAGAGTTGAGCGAAGAAACAACTGCCAATGGAACTAATGTAAGAGCTTATCAAGTCTCTGAAACAATGTTTTTTATTGATGTTAATATTGTTATTGTCACCTATATTTGTAAGAGTACATTATCATATCATAGTATTCATTTTACATTAGTACATGGAGGAGCTCGTGGCTAAATAATTACCGCCGCATAGACCGATCTTTCGGGTTAAGCCACGCTTGCCGAGGCTGGTCTGTGGATGGGTGACCATTTACCATAGCGAGTTTCCTCCGTGCCTCTCGTCCAGATGATGAATTTCACCGGAAACCATACCCTTCACACCGGAACACAGTAATCGTGGTTGGCGATAGAAATACTATGGTGGTAGTATTCTCCGGACAAATTCATTCGTGTACCACTTAAAGAAATATATTGTATTAAAATGAAAGTGATGTTTATCCTCTTACAAAAGTACAGTATACGTAAAGGCAAAAAGTTGCAGTCCTAGCTTTTATATTACTTTCCTACATTATTTACAGAAACTCAAAAAAGAGTGTGGAATGTACGAATTATGAAGACAATGGAACGCATGTACAGGTGTGAGTGAGAGGTGTATGAGTGTGAAAGAGAGAGGGAATAAATGATTAAGATGACGAATGAGTTAAGAAGAGAACGTGGGGTGTCAGAAGATGAGCGATGTACGACGAGATGTGTTAGATTTTGCTTTTACGTTTTTTTTCCTTTATAATACAAAAATATACTATTTGTTTACGAGATTTCTTTTTTATTTCGCACCCTGATGCCACCCACAAGAGTCTGCAAGAATATCCCACGAATGCAAAAGGCTTCCTTTAAGAAGATGACTGCCTGTGGCCTGTTCAACATACACGCTGAGCTGCCTTTGCGCTTGTTATATTTCATCACTACTTACACGATTGTAATATTACAGTTCAAGTTTCTATAATCCTAGTACTAAGCTCTTAGTTTTTACATACAAATAAACAAGATATAGTCTTTGTATAGCTGTGTACTTTATTTGTTTGTTTCTGTTTTTGAGAATTTCAATTTCATGGTTAAAACAATTGAGATCTGGTACAGTCGAGTTCATTAATATATTGGCCCTGCCAGGCTTCAAAAATATATGAACGTTAAAAAAGTTCATAATATTGTGACAACTCTAAGTATCATTAAATTGTGGTCAAGATTTAGATTCATTAATATGTGACTGCTTATTCTCAGTCTTGTGCCTTTGGATATACATGTTACTGAGAAAAAGCAGTCACTTAAGAGGAAGGTTTGCGAGCGTGAGAACTTATTTTTGAACCCACACTTCGACATTTCTACTAATACAGCTGCATCACACAATATAGTAGTACACATACCGAAAAACAAAAGCGCACCGAAGGTTTATTTTGTGGCGCGCCGGCTTAAATAAACCTTCAGTGCGCGTTCGCTTCTGAAGGACTAGTAAGTATGTTACAAAAAACGCGCAATGTATAAGCTATTTATTCACCGCACCGGGAGGCACGCGTGCCCATAGTATTGGTGTCGTGAACAAAGGGTGGGGTCACAGTGTAATCGGTATTGACAGATTTAAACTTAGAATAATTACTGTAATATATTATTGTTGATTTTCTGTGTTTCTATTTTCGAATATAATGACACATAATTTTTGTTTGGGAATATTTTAGGGTATGTAAATGTTGCGAGGGAAGATAAGAGCCAAAATAAAAATGAAAACGAGATAATGTGTGATTGATTTGTAATGAAAAACAATGAATGTACATAACTCAATTACTGGGTATAGTAACATTTTTTTCTGTTTGATATTTTAAAATTATATTTTATTATAAAAAAATTATAGGTACCTACATCTTAGTACAATACAAAAATTCATGCTTGATAAAATTATTTTCTTTAATTTATTTATTTATTGCTTGGCGCTTTGGGGCTGCTGACATCAGATAAAACATTAATTTTCGCTGTTCCGTTTCTTTGATTTTCTTTCAGATTCTCGTTTTTAAATTGCCTCAATCAAATAATTGGGCTCATTTATTTCCATTTTTCTGTCTAATCTTGAATCTGTTATTTCCGGAAGCATACAATCAAGATAAAACTTTTATTTGTAATTTTCTTTACGTTTTCCCATTTCTATCTGAAATAGTAATAATATGCAGAAAAATGTATTAACAAGAAATAGAGAACCCTTCAGCTGACAAGCTATCAAACGTCAAAATTGGCAAGTCTGCCCACGGCCTTGACGTAGCCATGAAACGTGGTAAAATAAGGAAATCATTATACTAATAATAAGCGAAAAATATATATATAAAACTCACAATATATTCGGACACAGTGTCCGAATTGACATATTTTAATTTCAATATTTTTTTCACTGATGATTCGGACACCAATAAAAAAAGCTGTTTTGAACAGTCAGATAAAAAACTTTCAACGATACCGTAATAATTGTGGAAATCCGTCCTCCGCCCAGCCTATAGTTATAAAAAAAACTGTTTTTAACCGGATTATAACTAAAGCAGCCGTTTTTAATAAATAATATTATAAACCCACATACATAGATAGATACGCGCCTTGGCAGTTAGGTAAAAATAAAGATGGGGTATTCCTCGAAGCGCAACCACTTTGAACCGCACCAAAAGTTTTCCTTGAAACCCACCAACGATGAAACATAGAGAAGAGCACGAAGGATTCGTGATAAATTATATCGATAGACGTTTTAAAATTCAACTGTTGTTTATTTATTAAAACTACCAGGAAAACAGAAATGAACTGGAACTAGGTGTTTAAGCGACTTACCTCCGGTTTCTGAATTAAATTCGGGATAAGCAATACTTAAGTAGTATTTGAGTACTGAGTTGTCAAAAAGATGCTTTAAAATACGTCATTTTTTTGACAACTCCGTACTCAAATGTTACTTAAGTACTGCTTACCCTAGAATTCTCAATTCAGAAACCGGAGGTAAGTCGCTTAAGCACCTAGTTGCAGTTCATTTCTGCTTTCCTAGTAGTTTTAATAAATAAACAATAAGGGGCAACTGAATTTTAAAACGTTATCGATATAATTCACTACGAATCCTTCATGCTCTTTCTTCTCTATGTTTCATCGTTGGTGCGTTTCGAGGAATATTTTGGTGCAGTTCAAAGTGGTGAGTCCACAAAGCTATTTATTACTGAAAGATGCCACCTTAAAGCCACAAATAGTTTTTTTGGTTACGCTTTTTTTGTCACATATACTTTTTCATCTGACTGTACTAAAAAGCTTCAATAATTTGATGGTGTCCAAATATTCAGTGAAAAAAATATTGAAATTAAAATGTGTCAATTCGGTCACTGTCCGAGTCGTATGTCTTATTGTTCAAAGAGTGAAAAAATGCAGTCATGTCACGACACTCGCAACCCACCCTTATGCCTTGTGCGTAGATGTTTTGAGAGCTCGGTTCGAATTATAAACGGACGTGCTGTCACCTTGGATTCTAGGATGGCACTGAAAATTTTTCGCCTGCGTACTCTTTTATAAAACAAATTACGGGAGAGTATTGCTCCATACTAAAATGTATGGGGAACGGAAAAAAAATTCCGTAAAAAATTAACAATGTTCAGACGTAGATTACTCTCATTTGGTTTGATTTATTAAAATAATAAAACGGTAGACGTGTTATTCATACTTTCGTGTCACGATTAAACTAAATAGATTTTTATATAGTCCTTTAAAATTAAGTAAATTCTGCAAATAGAAAAGGTCGATTTAGATGTTTTTGATGGAATTTAACATTTTTTTTTCTCGAAATTAATGATGATTTCGCAAATATCTCGCGGTGAAACTGTTGGCACATCTATTAAGGTTCTTCATTTTTTTTTTTATGTAATTCCATGCAGAGAGTTTATAGAAATTTCGAAAACAGTAAGTGCCTTTTCAGGTGTTTCTTAAGGACTCTCCTCTTAATAATGAATCTAAATCTTGACCACAATTTAATGATGCTTAGAGTTGTCACAATATTATGAACTTTTTTAACGTTCATATATTTTTGAAGCCTGGAAGGGCCAATATATTAATGAACTCGACTGTACCAAGTTCTATAGAATTCCTTAAATCATAGCTATAGGAATACACAACGTTTTACAATTGCTTTACTCGTAAAAGATTTGTCTCACAAATTACACATATGCATATTTAAGGGTTTGAAACTTTGAAACAAATGAAGTAGGCGGAATAAGAACAACTCAGTAAATATATTTCTGCCTTCATTTCTAAAAACAGCCGAGTCACAGAACTCGCTCTGTGTAAAATACTGATTCAGCCGCATCTGGTTAGATTGGAAGCTGACCCCAACATAGTTGGGGAAAAGGCTAGAAGGAAGATTTCTAAAAACTTACCTACGTTGTTCGTTATGACACGTATCGTATAACACTATTCTAGTAAGGTTGTTACAGGTAATACTTTATAAACGAAATTATTATGTTTATGCTAGTTCTAAAGTAGTACATTGTAGACCAAAGTCGAAGACATAGACTAGTTAAAAACAAAATTCACACTAAAAATACAACACTAACAAATTAACTCATGACAGCCCTTCATAATAATGAATTACCTATCGATGTTCTAACGCTTACCTCAATCAACTCGAAACGGCGTACCGTATCAAACATGTGTTCGTACATGAACCGAAAATTTAAAAGAATCGCCGTTGTCATAGAAACTGTTCCAAATAATGAAAACAATAAAATATTTCCTAACAATGTAATTGATAATTACTTACAGTCAATATTAAAACCATTGAATATAATGGAAACTTTGTTCTGCACTTCTAAGTACAACATTCGGGATAACTTAATAACTCCGAATAGTTTGTTCTACAATTTCACTTCGTTCCTCGGTGTGCTTGTACCATTGTCTGCCCGCTTTTTCTATTCCTTTGGAACTACCTCTAACAAAGGATCAAAGGATTTACGAAACTTAAAATATTGGTGTAATATGTATGACTTAGTTTTGTATCTTGTGGGAAGCATCATTCACTACTTCTCTAATTTTATTCAGAAGCATAACAATGTGTTGCTCGTCTTGAAAATCCAGAATGTGCATAGAAGCCTCAAAATAAACGAAAGGAATTTTAGATGTTTTGTCGCGTCCAACTGGCTTTGCGTCATCGCTTTAACTTGTTTTCATATTTTTTGTATCTTTTACTACCATTGTGTTTTTGCTACTGAAACTTTCGATGTTGATTATCTCGTTGGATCTTATCTTTGCATTAAATTTGACATGAATGTCGTATACGCTGCGAGGATCATGAAGCTGATCGTCAAAACGCTCAGGATTTGGATCGAAGATGTGAATAGGTCGGGATTCCTTGAAGATGTGGAAAATGACAGTTATTGGAAGCCAATGTTTGGTGTTTATATGGAAATATTTGAAGCTTACCTTTTAGTTGAGATGACGTTTCAACAACTGGTTAGTCAAATATCGCAATGAACAAGGCCCCAATTCTCCTAAAATAAATCTTGGTAAATCGCAACCGAACCAAGGCGGAACCGTTCATCCAGACAGTTTTCAATTTCAAAAGCTGTCAAATTTTTGACAGAAAAAACTTAACCAATCACTTTGACAGTTTTCGTAAACAAAAACTGTCAAACTGTGACTGACGGTTGAGGTTCAGAAACAGTTTTGTGAGTCGAAATGGTCCCCAGTATATCGTTACGCTTCGACCAAGAACTTTGATTTACAAAATATTATGTTAATGTTCTCACTACTTCGGCTCATTTTGTATGAGAAGCCCGTAGAAGATACAGCAACGTAAAAATACCAACAGTCCTAAATGTCACTAGTTTTCGATACTAGATCGGATTGCTAGGAGAATAAGCGTTAAAACTACACTAGCACTGGCACTAGCGGCCAGCCGCAATGCAGCGCGCCGCTTGCGGTTGGCCGCACATCGATTTTTACATGAAACCGCATGATCTCAACGCACTGATTTCCGGCCAGCCGTCGTGCGCCAGTGCGTTTAGATCATGCGGTTTCATGTAAAAACCGATGTGCGGCCAACCGCAAGCGGCACGCCGTATTGCGGCTGGCCGCTAGTGCGTTTTAAGACTAACTATCATAACAGAATATACTTCGTTCCGTCAAAATAATAAATATAACTTTTTTCCAGATATTATTGTATACCGTACACACATTTTCCAATTCTCTTATTGACGTTGCAATACACATGGAGTTGGGAGAATTAACCACTATAAGTGATGCCAAGGTAAGTAGTACCGGACAAGTTTAGCACGCAGAAGTTTACTATACACAGAATGTCCGAAAAAACTGTGTCAAGAGGAAATCCAGAAGTAGAGCATCCTCAGAGGTAGATATCCGAATTACACCCATGTGTGTTCCGCGACTTTTTTTACTTTTTTCGAGTTATGATTTTTAACATATTTTCAAGGTTTATAAAATAGGTCTGAAAGAAGAAAAAGAAAAGTGACTTGCTTTTAAATCTCGGGATATAAGATTTAGGAAATTTACAGGATTTCAACTATTTTACAATTCCATTTTTTTAAACGCATTTTTTTCTTTTTACTTATAAATGCTTTTGCATCCGCTAGGTTCAGTATCAAAATAAATTACAAAAAAAAACACACACACGACTCTCAACTATTTGCATCACTATGATCAAAAATGTTATTGAAGTCAAAGTTCGGTTTAAGAACATGAAAAAAAAAAACTTAACCCAAAAGCTGCGAAAAATCACGGAACATACGTGGGAGTAATTCGGATACCTCTAACAATTGCTCTACCTTTGGACTTCCACTTGTCAATATATTTTGGGAAAACATGTACAAAAAGCTTATTAACAATAATGTGAATAATTAAAGTACCAAAACAATGCCGAACTTTACATACGTTTCCATTTTAGTTTGCTGTACTAGCATTTATATCTCTTATATGGGTGATTAAGAACATAATCCTACTAATATCTCTGAGCGTGGAATGTGAAAAATTCCACTCAGCTATGAAAGAAGTTCGGTATACTTGCACACAAGTGATCACCTCAAGAACATTATCAGGTAAAAATCGCTGTTTCCTCGTGGTCATACTAGGTTGTCCTACTAGTATGACTACGAGGATACACATGTCCTTGTGGTCATACTATGATTTTGCACCCCTAGGTTGTCCTACTAGTATGACTACGAGGATACACATGTCCTTGTGGTCACACTATGACTTTTGCACCCCCACTAAAAACATTATAAGAAAACGAAAATATAGAACTAGGAATAAACACCTGAATTGTCGTAATTTTTCTAGAAAAAAACCAATACTAATTTCACTGTGTGTTAGTTCGTTCCATATTGGTTTTTTTTCTAGAAAAATTACGACAATTCAGGTGTTTATTCCTAGTTCTATATTTTCGTTTTCTTATAATGTTTTTAGTGGGGGTGCAAAAGTCATAGTGTGACCACAAGGACATGTGTATCCTCGTAGTCATACTAGTAGGACAACCTAGGGGTGCAAAAATCATAGTATGACCACAAGGACATGTGTATCCTCGTAGTCATACTAGTAGGACAACCTAGTATGACCACGAGGAAACAGCGGTAAAAATATATTTAATTGAAACATTCATCATCCTCCTGCCCTTATCTCAACTTATTTGGGGTCGGCGCAGCATGTGTTTTTCTTCCATACATCTCTATTAGCAGTCATTTTAGTGGTCACCTTCTTTCTAGTCACAATTATCATCTTTTACACTATCCATCCATCGTTTCTTTGGTCTTCCTCTACCCTTAAACCATCCAATTTCATACTCAAAACTTTCTTCACGACATACTCCTCATTCTGCATCATATGCCCATACAATGACAACCGGTTTGCATACAATTTCTCAGTCACCAGCGCCACTCAGACTTTCTCTTACATACTCATTTCTAATTCTATTCATTCTCGTAACACCACACATACCTCTTAGCATTCTCATCTCAGCTGCATGCTGCCTTTCATTCGTCCTTTTTGACGCTCAACATTCTGATCTATACAAGATAGCAGGTCTAACCACTGTTTTATAGATCTTCCCCTTAAGTTTAAGGGGAATTAATTGAAACATTGCAGTATATAATAACATTGAGGCCGGGGTCTGTTAGAAACGCCGTAAGTTCATCCGGCGTAACGTTGTACGTGGCCGACGAATGCTTATTGTGGAAAAATGCACCATAGTGGTCTCTCTCAAACGCCTGACGCCTGACTCTGCATCAGACATCTGAGAGAGACCAGCACCGTAGACGCAAGACGCGACCTATAGCATAAGTAACAGACCACGACCTAAATATAAATATGCTTTCCTATAACACAGTGTGGTGTGTGTCATCCGTGTGGTACCAGATATAAAGAATAGCCCTACTCCATTTCTTCCCATGGGTGTCGTAAAAGGCGACTAAGGGATTCACTAGAGCTTTGGTAGCAGCTTTATCTGAGTACTTTAACAACCATACTGCGATCGCCAACTTGTCTGCCAAGCATGGCGATTATAGCAAAACCCTCCCAACATGGCTTGGGAGAGGCCTATGTCCAGCAGTGGACGTCTTTCGGCTGAATGATGATGATAACACAGTGCTAAAATAAAAGAAATGATTGTCATTTATGGAACATTCAGTCAGTGATGGATATTATAATTACTGTCCTAATTACAGATACTGAAAAAAGAATCTGTAAGAACATTCAAAGAATACAAAAATCGTCTATCCAGAAGATGACATGCAGTGGGTTTTTCATCATCGACGCAACGCTACCCTTGCGCTTGTTTGGTCTCATCACTACTTACACTATTGTACTATTGCAGTTCAAATTTCTTACCTATTAGTTTATATAATTATAGAGTTACGAATACAGGTTTATTTGTCTCGCTCATATGATACATTTTAAGAAGTTTCAGGTTTCCGAATACCCGTTACGACTCATGAGTCTTCGAATAACACCTGGGTCCAACGATTTAACGTACTTTCTGAGACACGGGGAGGTCTCGAGTGTAACAAACAGTCACCTATCCGCGGACTGACCGCGTCAAGCTCAGCTTAACCTTGCAAATCATATGATCCGCGCGGTTGATAATTAATCACTAGTTCTTCGAATTGCTGGTAAAATAATAACGATTATAAATACCTAAATGGGGACGCACAGAAGTGAACTGTTTTCAAATTACTGTTATTCTATTCTGTTTTGTTTGCCAAGCTTGGTGATAATGGAACTATCCTACCCTATTGTTTCATCATTGTAGTTGTCTGCGTGGAATATATTTTGTTCGAATTCAATGTGACTTCTACATGAGTTTCTATTGACGTTTTCTTCTTTTATTCTTACCATAGTCCTTGTATTGTTCGGGCATCACATGGCTGGACAACTTCTGTGAAGTCTACTCCACTTCAGTAAATCACATAAATTGTGTGTTTCTGAAAGCCATGTCCTACAATGTTCAATCAACAAAAAAATCTCAACTAGCTCCAGAAAAGAGACCAATTCTTTTAACAAAAAAGGTTGTCTTAAGGTCTTTAAGGGGCTTGGTCTGTACGATTATGAGCCAAGTATAGCAAATAGCAGGCAAGAGTAAGAAGTAAGAAGTGATGAACCTGACACCATAATTGTACCCGGAAAATTGCAATAGGCTCGCTAACATGACTTAACATCAGATGCGAAACATGGATGTACAGACTCCTATAATAGGAGTACTCCGCTGCTTACCAGTTCGAAGATTATAAGATTGAGTATAGGCAAGTATGTTTAGAACAAAAATGTACAATAGTGTACAATGGTTTTTTTTTGTATTTAATATGACTCACGACATTAATAAAGTGTAAATAATAACTAGAACAATATTCTTAAAACCTTTAATAGTACTAGGATTACAAAAATGCAAACTGTAGCAAACAACGGTATAGTTGGTCAGAAGATCAATAAGATGCAATAGAAGACAAAAGTCAACGTAGAATAGTCCACAGGCGTGCATCTTGCTGAATGACGCTCGGTACACGCGCTGAACATTTTTGCATAGCTTTTTGTCTTGATCTGGAAATAACGGATTTGAACATTCAAAGTTTATCTAAATCTAGAATTTAATTCTCATGACAGTGACAGGCTTTAGTTTTCATTTCACCGTGATGGTTATTATTGCACGAGCTTAAAACTTTACGATTCCACAGACCCACTTTATCTTTAAGCAATTTAATCAATTGTATTGCATAAATAATGTTAACATCAAAACTTATCAAAGTTAACACTCTAAAAGTGGCATTAAACGGAAGATCTGTATTTATAACATAGTTATAAATGCCAGCAAAAGTGCAGCAGCCCACAATCATGGTGACACTAATCCAGTTTTTATAGATAAATCGCTTGAAGTCGGCCTCATTGTTGATAAATCTATGGACTTTTTGAATCGTCGAAACAAACACAACATTTCTCTTCGTATTAACAAAATTTATTATAATGTTCATGATGAGTCTGAAGCCATGAAAGCAAAAGTTAAAAAAAACGGGGCAAATAATAATAATAATAAAACGTTTATTTCAGATTAGGTAAATCCATAAAGCATAATAGTTATGAAATAGTCAGCAAACAAATATAAAAAAATAACATAACAAAATTAAATAATTCAATTAAAAGCAGATACAATAGAAAAGAAGATGCATAATAATTAAATAGATTAAATTTAATATTCAATGTGAATATTAGAAATTATTATGTCAAACAATCAATCAAATTAGAAATCGAACATGCATAATACATTACAATTAAATGAAATGATAAATAATAATAAATAATATATAAATATAATATAATATATAACAAATAATAATAATAAAATACTGTACATCCACCAATTGCTATTTTGACAAATATTTGTCTGTTACGCATGTAAGAATGTAATACACTTATACACATAAGAATGTTACTAGTGCACAAAGTAATATAAATTTATTTAAGAAATATTATTTGGAGTTATCAGATTGTTCTTGATGCGATACTTGGGATTTAATAAAACGGTTTGCAGTAGATTTAAAGGTCGAAGCATAGACTGTACATCTTTATCAACTGTGTTATCCAACGGAATTTCTACACGACAACTTTTACCAAATTTAATTTTAATCCTCCTTGCTACGGACATGATTACGAAAGTACTTTAAATACACAAATGTACACACGGCTACAGATCACGCTGTACATTTCCAGTATAAGCTGATCTCGCATTGTACAGGATTTCCTTACAATGAGAGGTCAGTGTAAACTAGAAATTATAGCTTGATGTGTAGCCGTGTGTACCAACGTAATAGTCAACGAACATGGAAAATTAATAAAATTTATGGGTTTTTGAAGTATTACGTTTCATACGGTGGAACAGTTTGTTAAAAACTATTAATCATAATCACTTATTATATTTACGAATGTGTAGAGAAAATAGTATGAACAGAAGTGTCAGTGCTCAGTTCTGTTAAAAAAATATAGGTATTACTTAAATAATCTTTGAAGAAAACGATAATTACAAAAAAAAACTGCTATATTAAGAATTTAAGAGCCTTCTTTTAAAAGCAGAAAGAAGTCAGTATTGGTCCCACATCAAAGAAGATTTATTTCATTATCATTATCCATGAAGTGATTACCAAACGCCTACGTCTACCTACATTCTACATAAATCAAATATTTTGGTTTTGCACTCGCGGTTTTCGACATGTGAGATGTGTACTTGGCTAATGGCCTTATAGACAACCAGCCGTAATCGACACCTTAAGAGGTTCTCGTGAAATAATCGTATCAAGGGTTTGATACAGGAAGCGATACTTCTTGAGACGCTACGCATTGTGAGAAGGTTCCGTTCTCTGAAACCCTGACCACCCCGATAGCTTACCCTTTTCCCGGTGCCGGTGGGCTAGTACTGTTTCTTTATATTATTTAATGTGTTTTTTTTTATTTGATGATGAAATATTTAAAAATGTATGTTTAAAAGTGAATAAACGGATTGCTAAATTGACTGAATTGACTTGACTGATTGACTTAATTAAACAGTTATAACCTGATTATTTAAAGAATGGGATTAAAAATGAAAGATCCACTATTTATCTTTCGCTCACAAGTACGAGCACTGGTGTTTATTATTCTAAAAATTCATTCATAGATATTGCAGTTAGAAATATCTTCGAAAATTATGAACCGTCTCTAAGTACATTTTCCTGTAGCCGCAACGATTAAGGTAGCTGCCCGTACAACTAACCCATCAGAAATGAGTTTTTTTGCGATTTCTTAACTTTCTTGTACTCCAACCTCAGTTGGTGCAGAAGAGTCTTTTGATTCTTATGAGAAATAGGATCGATTAGCAACATTAAAATGTTTCGTGAAAACTGGAATTTTTATCGCTATCTACATTTTTTTTTAAATCTGTGAATATAGATAGAAGTAATTACAATTGTTAAGGTTACCTTTCATGCTCCATCTCAAAAACCACTCTTTATAAATAAAAATATGCACATACCTACATATTTAACACAGGATAAGTAATTGTACAGTATTAGTATGTAACACAGAAATATATTATAACAATATAATTTTCTATTCATAACATCAATAAAATAATTGATTTTTTGTCAGCGTTTGATTAAATTGCCATCAATTTTAATAATATCATTCGTGTATGAAGAAGCTTCTGATCATGTTCAGTGCCATGAAAATGAAGAGAATACGTAACATTGGAAGAATTGAAGTTGACAATTGTGTAGAAGTTTTGTTGAACAATGTGGTTGACAAAGACGTGCAGTCACTGCTTTATCCTTTGAATTTGATTCAAAATATTATATTCTCCCCCAAATATCGCATCAAAGACAATTCTATAATTCCAAATAGCCTTATTTCAAGTTTTGTTTCATTGATTGGTACACTTATATTTATTTCATTATTTGCATACGGAATGTATGAGTTTTACACTAAACCATCTTCGAGTATGTTACGTTTCACCTTTTTCTTTAACTGCGGCTACTACTGTGTCGGACTAGCTATTAATTACATCGTCAATATTTCCCAAACCAAAATAAATATAACTTTTGTCTTGGTTTTTCAAAAAATCCATCGTTTTCTCAACATGAAAACGAGATCTAGGCACTTTATCATTTGGAATTGGATTACTGTAATCGTTGCTTTGGTTTTTTTTATCGCCGGTTTCATTTCTATAAATATGGTGGTACAGATACCTCCAGTTTATGATATCGGTTGTATTATTTTGGTTAGTTTTGACATTAACCTTGTTTATGCCATCCGACTGATTCAACTTTTGGAAGATAAGGTTATGCTATGGAATATTCAGTCTTTACAATCGGAAAATTTTGGGGCAGTGGGCGAAGTGCTGTATAACAAAAGAATGTTCGAGGCTTACATAAATATATTAAAATGTTATGACATCTACAAAGTTTGCTATCAACATTTTGTGAGTACTTATATTTATATAACTGCCATTTAACTTAGGTATGCTGTGGTTGATAAAGAATCATCTTTATAATAGAATTATGGACAAGATGTTTTGATCATTGTGGATTTTAGCAATAGTCCTCAGATCATTTTGATGTGCTTTAGGCAGTACTTACTAATACAACGCTAGTCGGAAAAGGGGTACTTATTAATCCGGAGGCCTCATAAAGTATCACTGATGACTGTTTTAAAGCTAGAGTTAAAAATTCAAAATTTGATAATTTTTATTTCCATGAAAAATGAATTTTATTTCAGTTTTTTCAAAATTCTTCGTCATTGCTTAATTTACGAATTCAGAAAACGGGCCTTCTAATCCATGAACCAAAATATGACATAAAGTGTAAACACAGCTGATCTGAGGATAGATAAATTTTAGCGTATTTTTGATGCAGCTACTTCTATGAAAGTATTGACTTTTGGGGAAAGTGGTAGAATAAAAATTATTATTATGGGTACTTTAATACCTTTTCGGATTAGTACCCCCTTTCCCAATAACCTTGTATAGGTAATTTTAAAATGCACTTAAATAAAATTAATCAATGGTTATTATTGTTTCTTTCAGATACTATATTACACCATAGAAGTATTCTTTCACAGTCTGGTTTACATTCAATTAACAATTCATGTGTTTAAATTAGGTCTTACGAGTGCCGATTTGGTAAGTATTTAATTAAATGATGATCCAATATTTTGCATGCACACTTGAATTTTTTGCAGGACTCGAGAAAGTAAAACTTCATGTAACGTCACGTTTATTTTACAGCGTGTGGCATTTCTGACATTATTTGTCGTAAACATTTGGTTGATGAAGAATTTGACGTTGCAAATAATATTAAGCACGCGTTATGAGAAATTCTACGAAGCAATTCAAAATGTTCAAGACTGTTGCGCAATTATTTTGCTCTCGAATTGTTCAGGTACTCTTGTATTATGTTACAGTATCAAAATTTTGATAAATACCTAAGCTCTTGCTAAATGGCTGATCCAAGAACTGAATACAGAAAGCAGTATTATTTTTGGACGCGCATCGTTACAAGATTTCGCACTCTGGATCCCCAAACAACATTAGTTGGATTCTTTTTATTTCGCTACAAGTAGTGCAGATTGCAATCCAAATATACACAAGATTAGTCGGAAAGGGGGTACTAATCCACGGGTCACTTTACTTATCACTGATGAATATTTTAACGCAAGAGTTAAAAATTCAAAATTTGAAAATATTTATTTCCGTACAAAATGAATTTTATTTTAGTTTTTTCACAAAATTCTTCATCCCTACTTTAGATACGAATTCAGAAAATGGAACTTCTAATCTGTGACCCCAAATACGACCTAAAATGTAAACACAAGTGATCATAATTAGGGATAGATAGATTTTAGTTTTTTTTTTTGAGATTTTTGAGCAGTTGTTTCTCTCAAACTATTAACTTTTGGGGAAAGTTGTAGAACAAAAATGTATCATATTATGGGTACTTTATAACACTCTTTCGGATTAGTACCCCCTTTCCGGCTAACCTGGTATATTTTAATAGTTTTTTTTATAATGTGGAAGTAATGAAATATATTCCAATAATACACAGCCTAGAATACAAAATAATATTTCTAAGACGTACCCAAATCGAACTGTAACTAAACCAATGCTTTTCCCGAAAAGTAACGTATCGTTTAAAGTTCCCAAGTTAGCAGGTACTGTAGTGGGGACCGCTTACCGACAGGTACAGGTGGACTGAGCACAAGACCGGTCGATGTGGCGATGCTTGGGGGAGGCCTAGGTCCAGCAGCGGACGTCTTACAGCTGAATGATGATGATGATGAAGCAAGCAGACTTGGTATCACAGGGCCAGCCCTCCCGCCCTGACGCTGCTGCTCGTCTCTTGTCTTGGATATGAAGACTCACAAATTGGATTGTTATTTGATAATCGTCAAGGCCTTCAGTAAATGGTAGTTCGCACTGCATGCAAGTGAAGTTGATGTTTGGGGAAGTAAAGAGTACAACGCTTAGTAGGCATTGGATAAACTTCTCTATTTAGAGTAAGACCACACTTGGCGAAACTGGTCTGCATCGTAGCGGGGCAGCACGGCGCATACAGATATTTTTTGTATGAAATTGCATGACACAGAACGCACTACGTAGCAGTGGAACTGCGCAGTGAAGCACTGCGCAACAAGTTGACTTTCTAACCAAAAATAAACACCGTGTCGCACAGTTTCGTTACTGCTATTGTGGCATAGCAACCGGCACGACCTTTCACGTCATTAGCACACTTGTTTAGCGTACTAAATTTCGGAGCCTCTTTAAGCCATCAATAGTGAAAATTTTATCCATCGTATTCAGAGGCTGCCGAATGAATGACGCACAAAATGAGTTGCGTAGTTAAAAAGAGCCAGGCCAAGCTGCGCTGCTTTGTTGCATTGCAGTTCTAGAGTGTGGTCATACCTTTATTCTTGCGCAAGTTTTAACGTAATGTTAACTAGACATCACTTTTCTTTCTTAAGAATAGACTGAATAAACTGTCTTCTTGTAAGTGTGTTAAAAGGCAACTTATGACACTACTACTACCGACTGAATTTTACTTAACAACTCTGGGTTACCATTCACTAATGACACGCTATGGATGTGTATGGATTGATTTGATGATGATAATGATCTTATAACATTTGACAGATGAAAAGAGAAAACTGTGCAAGAACATTCAACGCTTGCATCGCGCATCATTCAGCAAGATAAGTGCATATGGCCTGTTCTACGTAGACGCTGCGTTCCTATTGCAACTGTTGTATCTTCTTACTAACTATACTGTTGTGTTGCTGCAGTTTGCGTTTCTGTAATCCTGATATATATAATTAAATTGTTTTTGTGGAAATCGGTTATTATTTCTATATGAAAGGTGATGGTACCAAACTCTCACGGTCAATATTTTCCTCAAGTTCAAGGTTAATTTTTAACCGACCTGTTGTATTGCCAAATAGTTTTAAATAGTTAATCAATCATTTAGCAAGGCAAAAAGATGGTAAAAAAAAAACGAAACGGAAAGTTTTTTTTTTTTATTTGCCCTAAAGTAAGTATTACATTGTTTTATTTATTTAATTTTATACCTTTTGCTCTGTCTTTATCTAGGTTATAACCCAAATGTTTGTGGATGTACGGTTTATTCAAATGATAAATCAGTCTCTCTTTAACTATCAAGGAAACCTCTCCGGGTGTCTGGCAGCAATCTCAAATGTGGTGAAACGAGGTATCGTGTTCTTCCAATGGAAAGGAAGGATCGTCCAACCAGGCGGGTCTTATGCCTGGCGGGGTACCGCCCATGGGCGGTTGTATACTATATGCGTGTTACATGTTGATACCGCGACATAGGATAGGAAGTTGTCATTAATGTCGCTGTATCTAATACACTACCACAGTGTTGCGAAGTTCGCATCTGGCGTGATCAAATGTTTTAAGATATGTTGCATAGCGTTTAAAAATAGACGACACAATTTCTCATTAACATTCTATAATAATCGGTTCATATTCATATTTAGTGGGCGAAATAAACTCTCTCGGACACCTGAGGAGGGAGATTTCCTTGGAAATTCAGTCAGTCCGTTGCTTTGGACCTAAGATTTTTAAATCGCAGTTTGAATCTCAATTGTAGTACTGTTTCGTATTCCAAGTTGCATTTCAAAATTAGCTAACTGGTTGACATTTTCCGTGACCCAAAGGCTGGCCTCTACTTTGGCCAAAGGATTAGTGTTGCTTTACAAAGTGGCAATGCTGCCAGTCATCTGGGAACGTTACCAGTAGACAGCTATGCGGAGGAATATTTTGATGCCTTCTTTTTGTTCATAGTTTTATACTAGGATACATTTTTATTTATTTGTAATTATGTAAATATTGTTTGTATAAATATGGGGACGGGCTAGAATATAACACTTCCTCACCGCACGCTGGGAATAGACGCGTGTTCTATGATTCAACAAAACCCAGTCGATTAGTGGTAGGATCTATACGGTCCGCCTGGCTACTTACCACCCTCATACTAAAGTCCGGCGCCAAGCAGTTAACTGTGTTCCGTCGTGAGATATGTGAGAGCCAGACGGGGTATTAGGGGAATCTCTCTATATCGCTGTTACTTGAATTCGTGTGCTCCATCTTAGACCCTGTCTGTGCTTACCATCCGGTGAGAATAGGGTCAAGTGCGACAAAGTATAATATAAAAAAATATGTTAAGTTCTTGAAATTCTTAGCTTAAACTATAATTTTGGTGATTACAATAAATCTATTGCAGTAATGTTTTCCTTACAAACAGTCAAGAATATCTTTGCAAGAACGTGATCCAGGCAAATCGAACATTCAGCAAGATGACCTCGTGTAGCATGTTCTATACATATAGATGTTATGCTACCAACTTATTTTGGTGGATTTCTCACGGATTGCGTAATTGAACTGTTGCAATTCGCTTTTCTTTCAAGTTGATTTTAATTTCATAATATTTAGTCCTTAAAATGATAAAATACGATTTTTGTAATTTTTATTTTTTTGTCATGTATGGAACTAACAGTTCCCATCTTTTGCCCCTGTTTTCAATCTTAATCGAAGGTACCATTAAAATAATACCTGTATATGAATGAATTCATACTAGTTATTTGAACAGAATGACATTTTCATTTATGCCAATATAAAAATGAAAAAGAAATTATTATAATGGACACTCATGTAGTCAAATGAATCCCATCCTAATCCTTGCTTGATTAAAGTGTTGTATAGTGACTAAGTTTTTTTGTACGCCGATACCCATTCAAAACCTGCCCTCCGGTTGATATTACAAAACACACAGCTGCTAATACTACCAGGCTTTCCTAGAGATGTAACAAAGACATTAAATAAAAGATCACACGTATCAGCAGTCGTGATGATAATACATTGAGACGAATCTAGAACAATGCATCCATCTAGGGTGTTTTACTGATGCGCAATGTTATTGGTAAAATAGCAGTTATACAGACAGACAACAACGATTCACAAAAAAAGAAAAAGGTTAGACTAATTATGACTTGAAATAATGAACAATTAGCTACATTTGTGTTGTTTAGTAAATAACAGATGAGAGCTTGGCTGTTTTTAAATTCTAGAAAATTATTAAGAAAACAACTGCTTAGTCTGATTGAATATACAGTATTTTTTAAAGCTATTTTTGTAATTCAGATAACATTTTAATATTTGGAGATAAGCTTGAAACAACCGCTCGAGACAAATTTCACCATAGCTATTATTATATTACTTCATCTCCGCTTGTCCCATCAACGTCTGTCCTTAACCAACTATGCGTGGGGTCGACACAACATGTATTCCTCTTCCATTCTCCTCTTTCTTTCTTTTTCTTGTGTCAGCACGAGCTATACGAAAATAGTACATGCTATGGTGAAAAAATTAGCCAGTCACTAAGGTTGATAGCGAGGCTGACTGCCTAGGGTTCGCCGGACGTACTTAAGTATCGTCACTCGTGGAGGCTCCAAATCTCCGTCATTCTCCTCTATCAGACGTCTTCTTATTACTCACTCCTTTCTTACCCACGTCATCCTTCATACAATCTATCCATCTTTTATATTTACTATTATCTTTTAATTATGTTTATCATTTAATTATCACACTCTGAAAAAAAACGAAACATTCATCATTCTCTGTAATGAAACCATTGTAAATATTCTGTTTAAATATTTTGATACGATCAGCACCTGCATAAATAATTGAACGGAATAGTGTTCGGTCGTTATTAGTTTTTCATTACGTTGATTGTAATAACGTTTTTATAATGTCGTACATTTGTCACCTAACAACGGCTGGTGTAAGTCTATTATAAAAAAAGATGTTCCAAAGATACAAAATCATGCCAGAGATCTCATCTCGTTTAGTGGGAGTACTACATAAAAATCGCGTTGAAAAAGAAGTCCAAAGAATATTTTATTTTTATAATTTAATTCTTTCTCTGTTGTTCTCTTCAAAATATAATATACTAGGTAACTTGATAACACCAAATGGAGCCAAGTCTAATATAGTGGCATTCTTAAGTGTGTTAGTTTTAAATTCCTGGTTTATTTATCGTATGTTCACCTCTGCGATAACCGATATAATTGGTATCAAAGAAAACATGTTCCTGTCTTTCGTTTCTATTTCGGGTTATTTCTTTTATGTTTTTAGTTTTAGCATAATTTTAATTATTAACATCGCACATAGTCGTCAGAATATCTTACTTGTTCTGAGAATCCAAACAATACACAAGAGTTTAGATTTCAGTGGGAGCATCCGTAGTTTCGTAATGTGGAATAATATTTCAGGAGTAACCGCTCTTACTGTTGATATTTATATGTTTATTAATTATTATACAATCACTACTTATTCAAATAATGTGGAACTTATTTTTGACATCATGACTGACTTAAAGCTCTTCACTTATGGTATTAATTTTATTTATGCTATTAATGTTATAATATTGTTGAAAAAATATCTCGATGAATGGATTAAAAATATATTGGAGATGAATGATGACCCGGAAAATGAAAAAGATTGTGTCGAAATGTTCGAGATATATCACAATATTTTGGAAACTTACAAATTGTACAAGATCGTTTTTCAGTTTTGGGTAAGTTTATTTCGACTTGCTTTATCTTCAAACTTGATTTATAACAGAACTTGTAAGAATAAATTGGCACTGATCAAACATGTATTAAAAATTACACTCAAAGCAGCTCATTTTAAATTAAAAATGCTGCAAATGATGGGCTTCGAATCCTTTTTGATCACCACGTCACATCAGAGGGTGCAAAATATGATAAAATGTGCAATCAGCCACACCGTAATTTGCATCACAAGACTGTTTAATTTTTTTTTATTTTTTTTTCGTTTCATTCGAGAATGTTTAATTCAAAAAAAATTCAACAATATTGTTGATTACAAAATTCTTCGTTACTCTGATTTTTGAGTTTTTGTGAGAATGACAAATGTAAAAGAAAAATATGGTTCAGGGTCTGCTGAGATAATTTTATAAATAAAAAAATTAAAATCATTTAATTCAGACACGGTTCATGAAAGTTACACAGTACAAAAAATACCGAAAACAAGAATTTGTTAGTTTAAGAAAACATATTTACTATGTTAGTTGGTATACACACAGGAGGAGCTCGTGGCCAAATAATTACAGCCGCATAGACCGATCTTCCGGGTTAAGCCACGCTTGCCGAGGTTGGTCTGTGGATGGGTGACCATTTACCATAGCGAGTTTCCTCCGTGCCTCGGAAAGCACGTAAAGCCGTTGGTCCCGGCTGTCATTTGTAGATCTTTGACAGTCGTTACTGTTGGTCAGAAGCCAGAAAGTCTGACAAACAGTCTTACCAAGAGTATCGTATTACCCAGTTACTGGGTTGTGGAGGTCTGATAGGCAGTCGCTCCATGTAAAATACTGATATTCAGCTGCATCCGGTTCGACTGGAAGCCGACCCCAACATAGTTGGGAAAAGGCTAGGCAGATGATGAGTTGGTATACACACACGCGCTTAAGTGCAGGCTGTACCAGTACCTACTAAAGCGACTGTCCAGACTGCTCGCCATCATCTCCAGGATGTTTTTAGTGCTGGCGTGGACTCTACAGAGCGTGGCGGCGATCCGCTTGCGTAGTATGGCGTGGAAGCCGTCGACGTGAGCGTCCGCTATTATGCCTGACGCGATGCAAGCTCGCGGCAGCCGCAACAACACCCTGAATGCATAATTATATTGGACGCGTAGGGCATTAAGCAATTTTGGCGTGTATTTCGACCACATACTAGTAGAAAGTGAAGTACAGAGGCTCGGAAACGCGTCACATTAACCTGCGCCGCGCACCGACTAAATCTGTTAGCGATCAAATTAGCTCTAATCATAAATCATAATCATAAGTCGAGCACTTTAGAAATCACAGTCGCCAAAGAGATAGGCTTATAGTTGGCCTTAACATATATGTCTCCAGTCTTAGTTTTAACTTTACAGACGACCTCAGTTTTAGTCATGTCTTATTGATAGTGTTATCTTTATTCTGACAGTGTTATTTATCAGAATGAAGAAAAACTACCAAGTATTTTCTCTAAAATAACTTTTTTTCTCTTACAGATATTAATTTACATGGCTGAAACAGTTTACGACACGTTATATTATATTGAGATAGTGATACAAGTACTCAAAATGCCAGAAGCATTAGGCAGCGTTGTAAGCATTGTTTTGTTTCTATAGTTAATGTTTGATTGTCCTTTGTATTATCAGCTCTGTAACTTGCTGTTCCTTAGTTCTTCATGTTTTTGTTGCGTGTCCACCATTTTGCCTCTGTAACCTGATGGATGATGCAAATTTCTATTAATTTATCCTATACTAGCTGGTGCCCGCGGCTTCGCTCACGTAACTTAGTTTTCTTTAATGTTTATGTATGTACTCGTATACTTAACAGATCATCGTAAAGTTTTGAGGTAAGTACAGAAAAGGACATTGGGTAGGTTCCTACGGGAACGCGGTTAGCAAACCGTTATTATAATGTGAACGCCTTAATTTCTCTCTAATCCAGATTCCGAAAGTTGCATTCAGCAATATAATTATGTAATTATGTAAGTTTATCATGGTAATCAGTGCCGGATTAAGACAGCGCGGGGCCCGTAGCAAATATGAAAGGGAGCCCTTGAGTTGCATTACTTATTAATTTTACTGTTATAAAACAGTGGGGATTTTGTATTAGTCCAAAGCGATCAAGCGATCGTCAAAACAGAAATAATAACATAAAAGCACGTAAAAACTAAGAAACTAACACGAAATAAAAAGGCCGGTAAAAAACAAAAGTTAAAAAAAAACACGCCTGAAAAGTATAAATTAGCATTATAAGCGTTTTTTTAATCATTACCTTTTCATTGTCAGTTAAGTTTTTAGGCTTAATTTCTTAAAAAAATAAACGTAATGAAATAGTTTGTTTCTTTCAATATACAAAAGAAAATAGTCGAGTGAAGTAGTACATATAAAGCGTAGTAGCGATTTTTTTTCGCATTTTTGGCGATCGCATGATGTCATTCTAAGTGCATTTATGGCTTTTGGCTAAATTCACAAATGTTCAATTTTAAGTTGCCGATAAGTCTAGTGCTGTCACTTTCGTTGGACTGTCGTGATAAGTTTCACTCAAAAAATTACGCTCAGGCAGAGATGAGTGGGTTTAAATATGCGGGGCCCCCTGTCACGCGGGGCCCGTAGCAATTGCTACTCTTGCGACGTGGTTAATCCGGCACTGATGGTAATCACAACTTCAGCTGCTGCTAGAGCCTGATTAGTAATCTTCTTTCGTCTTTCTATCAATCATCGTAGTTTGTTATTTACAAAACTTGTGCTTAAAACCCCTTAAAAGTATAAGTTAGCATTATAAGCGTGTTTTTTTTTAATCGTTACCTTTTCATTGTTATTTAAGTTTTTTTAGGCTTAATTTCTTAAATAAATAAATGTAGTAAAATGGTTTGTTTGAATATACAAAAGAAAATAGTCGAGTGGAACAGTTCATACAAAGCGTAACAGTAGCGCGAGCGCAGCGAGCGCGATTTTTTTTTCGCATTTTTGGTGAAACCATGGCGTCATTCTAAGTGCATTTATGGCTTTTGGCTAAATTCTCAAATGCTCAATTTTAAGTTGCCGATAAGTCTAGTGCTGTCACTTTCGTTGGACTCTAGTGATAAGTTTCACTCAAAAAATTACGCTCAGGCAGAGATGAGTGGGTTTAAATATGCGGGGCCCCCTGTCACGCGGGGCCCGTAGCAATTGCTACTCTTGCTACGTGGTTAATCCGGCACTGATGGTAATCACAATTTCAGCTGCTGCCTGATTAGTAATCGTCTTTCGTCTTTCTATCAATCATCGTAGTTTGTTATTTACAAAACTCCTGTGCTTAAAACCCTCTTTCCGTAGTTAAACAATTTAATCTACTCTGATAATGTATTGTCAGCGTTTGCTCTAAGGTAGGTAGTAACAATAGTAAATTACCATGGTATTTATTGATAAAACGCAAAAGGCAAAAACATTTTTTTTCGTTCTTGAGGACAGTTGATGGCGTGGAGTTTCCCACATACCGCGCTGCCTGCTTAGCACTTCACCTTCTAGACGGTGACCAACATTGGGATGACACTCTCGAGGAGGCCAGCGTTAGTGACAGTCCCAGTCGTCTGCGACATTTGTTTGCCGTCATGTTGGTGTTCTGCGGAATCTCTAACCCAGTTCTATTGTGGGAAAAATACCGACATTATCTGTCCGAAGATTTTCTTAGGGCTCTGAGACGTACTACCGATGATGATACTGAGACAACTGATGAACGCATCTTAAACAATTGTCTTAGTTTGCTCCAAGACGTAGTCATTTCGATTGGTGGCAATACTATGGTTGAATATGGGTTACCGGCTTTCCGATGATCAAGACCGTGGAAACAGGGAGTATGTCGCCGAAACTAATTATGATGCAAGAACCATGAATAACATCGTAAATGACTACGTCGCAAAGTTTACCTCAGAGCAAAAGCAATTTTTTAACACCATCCTTGAAAGCATTGGGCTCGGCCAGGGTAAGATGTTTTTCTTGGATGCTCCTGGTGGAACAGGAAAACCATTCATTACCACTGGCATCCTTGGCAAGGATTCCTTGCAGAGGTCAGGAGGTAAAGCAAGATTGCCATTGCTGTAGCGTCGTCGGGAATTGCTGCCACACTGCCTCCTGGCGGCAAAACGGCGCACGCCATGTTTAAAATTCCCATCGATCTAGAGAGCAACGAAACACCAGTTTTTGGAGTGTCACGAAATAGTGACAAGGGGCGCGTGCTTAAGGATTGCTCTTTAATCGTCTGGGATGAATGTACGATGGCAAACAGAAAAGCAGTAGAGGCTGTAGACAGAACTCTGAAGGACATCCGCAGGAACGATCAAGTGATGGCTGGTGTCACTGTTCTGTTTAGCGGCGATTTCTGACAAACGCTGCCTGTGGTGACGCGAGGAACTAGGGCTGATGAGGTGAATGCTTCGTTGAAACGCTCTTCTTTATGGCCACATATTCGTAGGTTGCGCTTGAATATGAATATGAGAGCGCGGCTTGGCGGGAATTTACACGCTCAAGAATTCTCCGATGTTCTACTAAAATTGGGTGACGGAACCCTACCAGTGGACTGTGGTCAAGTTGAGATACCCGAAGCACTTGGTAGAGTGGTTCCCACATTAGAAGATATGATTCGTCTGGTGTACGGGAACATCAGTCGAATACCGCACCAAGAAAATTCTTGGATGTGCGTACGGGCCATTTTAACGCCCAGAAACGATCAAGCTGCAGCGATCAAAGAAAGCATTCTCTCGGAAATTGAGGGGAATGAGGTGGTTTACACTTTGATAAATACTGTTGTCGATCAAGATGACGCCACACATTATCCCGTAGAATTTCTCAATTTTCCTTACTGCAAGTGGACTTCCAGCGCACGTCATCAAGCTAAAGATCGGTGTCCCGATTATGCTCCTTCGCAATTTAACTCCGCCAAATCTTTTGAACGAGACTCGACTCAAAGTCGTTTCTTTGCAGAGGAACATCATTGAGGCGGAAATTCTAACGGGTTGTGGCGTTGGCGAGACAGTGTTTATACCACGTACGAGTATACCACTAATTCCCCACAATTATCCCTTTCAGTTTAAGCGCGTGCAGTTTCCTGTGTGCGTATGCTTCGCTATGACCATAAACAAGTCGCAGGGGCAGACACTGACGGCTGCAGGTGTCGACCTCAGGACGAGCTGCTTCTCAGACGGACAACTGTACGTCGCTTGCTCTCGCGTCACCAGTCCTGAATCTCTATACATTTTAACTACCGAGTGCAAAACTACGAACGTAGTTTTCAGAGAAGTTTTAGAATATGACTAAAATGAATTACTTTTTGGTCGTTACCTAAACATTTATGTGGATTTATAGTTATGTTTTAAAACCAATTCACATCACTTTTTTTTCTTATAATGGCTTAATAACACAAAATTACAGTTCTGGTAGTACCTACATAATATACGAGTCTTAGTATAAAACTCCACATCGCTACGTGTACCTACCTTAGAGCAAACGCTGACAATACATTATCAGAGTAGATTAAATTGTTTAACCACGGAAAGAGGGTTTTAAGCACAGGAATTTTGTAAATAACAAACTACGATGATTGATAGAACGACGATTACTAATCAGGCAGCAGCTGAAATTGTGATTACCATCAGTGCCGGATTAACCACGTAGCAAGAGTAGCAATTGCTACGGGCCCTGCGCGAAAGTGGACTCCGCATATTTAAACCCACTCATCTCTGCCTGAGCGTAATTTTTTGAGTGAAACTTATCACGAGAGTCCAACGGTAGTGACAGCACTAGACTTATCGGCAACTTAAAATTGAACATTTGTGAATTTAGCCAAAAGCCATAAATGCACTTAGAATGACGTCATGGTTTCGCCAAAAATGCGAAAAAAAACGCGCTCGCTGCGCTCGCGCTACTGCTACGCTTTGTATGAACTGTTCCACTCGACTATTTTCTTTTGTATATTCAAACAAACCATTTCATTACATTTATTTATTTAAGAAATTAAGCCTAAAAAACTTAAATAATAATGAAAAGGTAACGATTAAAAAAAACACGCTTATAATGCTAACTTATATTTTCAGGGGTTTTAAGCACAAGTTTTGTAAATAACAAACTACGATGATTGATAGAAAGACGAAAGAAGATTACTAATCAGGCTCTAGCAGCAGCTGAAGTTGTGATTACCACCTGTGCCGGATTAACCACGTAGCAAGAGTAGCAATTGCTACGGGCCCCGCGCGAAAGGGGACTCCGCATATTTAAAGCCACTCATCTCTGCCTGAGCGTCATTTTTTGAGTGAAACTTATCACGAGAGTCCAACGATAGTGACAGCACTAGACTTATCGGCAACTTAAAATTGAACATTTGTGAATTTAGCCAAAAGCCATAAATGTACTTAGAATGACATCATGCGATCGCCAAAAATGCGAAAAATAAAATATTTCGTGGCGATAGATCTATCAATTAGATCATACAAGTTGATGACAAATATAAAATTTGCCGACAAAAATACAGTTCCCGTTTAATATTTTCTTGGGAAAATAAAAGTATTATTAAATCAATCACATAGGAGAAACGTAACCGAAAAAAAATAAACTTTAAAAAAAAGTAAAAACCGACTTCAAAGAAATACTAAAAGGAGTAATATAATTACCATAATATAAAATTTACAGTTTCAGAAGTCGGTGGCTTCTATTTGCTTCAGTGTAGAGTTGCACCGACTTCTGAAACTGTTAGTTTTATATTATGGTAATTATTTTACTCCTTTTAGTATTTCTTCGAAGTCGGTTTTTACTTTTTTTTTAAGTTAATTTTTTATTTAATACGTTTTAGTGTCATAATTTTAACCCCCTCCTTCATAACCCTTTTTTTTTGGCTTTGACGTAGTCGGGCATAAAAAGTCCTTTCAAATAATACCTTACACGATATAATGAAAACATTTCAAAGGGGGGGAGGGGGGGACACGCACCCCCTCCTCTTTTCCAGTAGTCAGTTCCCAACAACAAATATAAACAAAGCAATATTAGTAATTTGAGAATTTTGCTTTGATCCTATGAGGAGTTCCGTTCCATATCTCTGAAGTTCATGGTTTAATCATAACAAAATTTATATGAGACCAATCGGAAAGTATACCCTTTCGAACAAAAAAAGAATATTTCAAATCGGTTTATAAATGACGGAGATATGAGGTAACAAACAAAAAAAAAAAAAAAAAAATACCATCGAATTGAGAACCTCCTCCTTTTTGAAGTCGGTTAAAAATCAGGTTTTGCTATCCTAAAAAAACCCGGTTTCCAATGAGTCGGTTATCCAGTTTTTTCGGTTATCTTGGTATCCGGTTTGCATGCCCTAATGCCTTGTCTATCAATACGGAAAACACGGCAACATAGCTTAATAACCTATTACGCGACTATTAAACAGGCCGTTCCAAATTGTTTTTCTTTTTTTCTAATATTATTTTGCCTACTTTTATATTTTAATTTTAATTCTATTAATTATGTATATTAGGGGTTTAAAGGAACGGCCTCTGTTATTTTACACACTGTGCATGTGTGTAAATATAAATATAGTACAAAAATTAACTTATACAAAAAGGCACTTAAGCGTGAAAGTACTCCCGCCCCTTATTGCCGTCAGCTGGAAGAGTGGCCAGAAGTTGCACAAGTCGCTCCTTCCATTCTGCCACTAGGATGTGGCGGAGCTCGCTCCGCACAGACGATATCTCAGCGCAAGGACCCTCGCCTCCAGATCCCAGGGCGCCGCCTCGAAGGTGATCAGAAGTACGGTCTAACGGATCGAAGGTACGGTACCCCTTTATCACTCTGACGGCCATCGCACGCTGCGGTCTTCGCAGGATTGCGACGTTTCGGGCCGTCAGAGTGTCCACCCATATTGGGACCCCGTAAAGGGCCATGGACCGTACGATCCCCGCGTAGAGCCTCCGGAAGGAAGCGTTGCCCCCCCCCCCCCCCGCCCAGATTGGGCAGCAGCCGCGACAGTACAGTCGCGGCGCCGATCAATTTTGACGTTAATTGCCGAATATGGGGCCCAAAATCCCATCGGCCGTCGAAGACGTGTCCCAGGTACTCTATCGTCGACTCGACGCCGATGCGAACGCCTCCCACCACGATGTGGGATCCCGAGCGTTGTAGCTTCCGAGGCCTGTGGAAACAAAGGACCTCGGACTTCTGCAGGGCCACCTCGAGACCCAACCGCTGGATCCTCGCGACGACATGCGCAACTCCAGCTGTCGCCAAAATCGATGCCTCGCGGTGCGTCTTCCCCCTTGCCGTGACCAGCATGTCATCGGAGTAACAAGTCACGCCGACGCCGTGGAGGAACGCACCGCGAAGCACCCAGTCATAACCGATGTTCCACAGGAGAGGCCCCAAGACCGACCCCCTGTGGAACACCGCATAACGTCTCTCGTCGACCCCATCCTTCCCGACCCGGTTAGATTACGGCTCTCTGTGCCAGGTAGGCCCCGACAATGCGGCGGAGATAGGTCGGCACCCGATGGTATTCGAGTGCCGCTCTAATGCAACTCCAGGGCAAGGTGTTGAAGGCGTTGGCGATGTCTAGAAACACCGCCAAGACGACCTCGCCCCGGGCGACTGCTTCCTCTGCTTGAGGAACACGCACACGCACATGATTGCATCCACATTGGAGCGCCCCCGGCGGAAACCGAACTGGTTATCCAGCCAGATCTGGCCCCACCCCATTCATGTGCGTGATGAGGCGGTCTGCAATTACTCTCTCGAAGAGCTTGCCCACCTCGTCCAGCAACACGATGGGGCAGTACGCAGACGGTGAGTCTGCAGGGCGCCCCTCCTTCCTGAGCAGGACCAGCTTTCCGGTTTTCCAGCGGAGGGGAAACTGGCCCCGCTCGCAACATGCGCTAAAGAGCCCCCTCAGTCGAGCCTGAGAGCCTTGAGAGCTAGGACCCATGCACGGCCAGGTATGCCATAGGGTCCCGGCGCGGTGTTTTTGGCTTGAAGCCTTTGCACCGCCGCTCTCAGCTCTACCCGGGTCACTTCGGGCATGTCGTCGTCGTCCGCGTTGGGTGCCATGTGAGGCTGAACCATCGGCGGTGGGATGTGCTCCGCCTTCGAAGGGAAGAGAGCGCTCACCACTCCCTCCAGAAGCTGAGGCCGGAGATTCTGGGTCAGTGGGGGCGAACGAAGCGAACGGGCGAAGTTTGCCCCGTACCATAAAGTATGGACGCCCCGACGGGTCTCGGTCCAGAGTCTATAGCATTTGCTCGTCCGTTGTTTTGGCCCGCGTGATAGCGTTCTGGAGGGCGATCTTCGCCTCCCGGTACCCTTCGTACAGTTCCGCCTCCGCGGCTGCCCCATTCGGGGTGCGGAGACATCTCCTGCGGAGCCTGGCGTACTGGCGTCGCGCTTCGACACAGGCGCGGCGCAGGAATTCTATCTCCTGCGACCACCAGTACACGTGGCGCCTGGCAGGTAGGGTCTGAACCCGAGGCATCGCCGCATCGCAGACATGCGACATCGCGGCGCCTCCCGGAACCACTCCGCCACCTTGTTGATGTCAACAGGCCTGTCCGGTGTTGACACCCAGGCCTGTACTTGTCACGTGAAGTGTTGACCAGTCTTCTCCCGATTTCCTTAAAAAGGACGCGTGCCCTTGGTGGACCTCATGACCCGAGCGTTTCGACGCCAAACGGCTCAAAGTCGTAGTTTTCCACGATATTTGCGTCGTTTGAAGGTCTCCACAGACGCAGTAAACACGATATCTGGACAAAGTTTTATAGTGATATGTTTCATCGCCGCGTCGTAACACACCTGGTTATCTTGTAACACATTTGGACAACCTATTCCATTAACTACACTTACCTTACGTGAATACCGCAGTAGCCACTTAGCCAATTATTTCATTTATTCATTTATTTATCTTTGATAACAAAATAAATCAATTACAGACTTTCAAGAATATTGTGGGTGTCTTTCTGTTAGTCCCATACTTGACAAAAAAAATTGTGCTAGTAATAATACATAGCGCACAATGCGAGAAGTTTTATATGACTGTTGAAGAAGCTGAGACGGTGATAATACAACATGTGAAAAGTAGGAATTGTCCAAGTAAGTAAGAAAGTCTCGACTAGACCCAGTTCTTCTTCTCCTCCCGAGGGGAACAGTTCAAAGGTTTCCTTTTTTCTATTTATGGCAACGTTCACGGTTAGGCTGACGTAACGGAGCAGTTGTCATCTTCGTGAAACAAGACTATCTTCATCCACCCTCACTTGATCTCGATTTCTAATGATGTTATCGTCGGTACTTCGACACACTACACTAACCACGACGTCTTTACATTCGCCTAATCCATCCCAATGACGGTAACACGTGCTGATGATTGCATTCCGTTATGTTGAGTTAAGTGAGATGTTAAGTTTGTATCCATCTTTTCGATTGAAATTCTAATACTTTCGAGGTTTATTGTGCCTTTAAACATTCTACACAATGAGACCTCTTTTATTAAAACTCATTCAGAAGCAAGATACCAATCTCAACATATTTCAAATTCCATGTTCTTTTAGTACCCGTAAGAACTCTCGTTTAGAAAATGGTCATTTGATTATCTACGGTAGTGTTGAATCTAGAATTTGGAAGGACGGAGTTTCATTTGTTTCAGTTTTCAAACAAAACAGATTTTGTTCTTAAAATTTTCACAACCCTTTGCAGGGTTATAGGCTATTGTTAAATTTGTTCTGAGTTCTGAATCTAGAGTATAATTATAATTTACAAAATTTACTTTACAGAGAGCCTGACGCATCTCTGCAAGCACGTGATACAGAAGAACCGAACATCGTTCGACAAGATGACCGCGTGTGGCCTGTACTGCATAGACGCTAAGCTACCAATACGATTCGTGGGACTTCTTACTAATTATATTATTGTGTTGCTGCAGTTCACTTTTTTGTAATATTCATGACTATTAATAGAACAAATGCCTACGTTTTTTTTTATATCATTAAGATTTACTGTCAGAATCACGGTAACATTTGGCCAATTCCTATGATTTACCAAGCGTTATTGGATAAAGTTGAAAATTAAGAAAAAGGCTAGACTAATTATGACTGGAAACAATTAGAAAGCAGTTGCGTTTGTGTTGTTTAGTAAATAACAGATAAGAACTTGGCTGTCTTTAAATTCTAGAAAATTATTTAGAAAACAACTGTCTAAACTAACCACATAATATTGTTGAAACGTATTTTTGTAAATAAATAAAATCATTTTATTTCAGGCATAATTACATAGTATGTAGGTACATTACATGCACTTCACCCATAGTGACGACATGTCAAGAGTAATACTAATATAAGAATGTAGATAGATCAATACAAGAGATAATAATATCACAATTACGTATTGTGTAGAATTAAATTCAATTAATTACTTATACATTATGAATACACATAACATTACAAAATAAATTAGATACTTCATTAACATTAATATTAGTCATAATTGAGACTGAACAATTTGGTTCTGGTCACAAAAATTGTGCGCCGTTACAATACTATTTTCAGAGTTAAGCAGACGAGTTCGAAATGAAGCTCTCGTCCTTCTTAGAACGGAAAAGAAGTCACCCACACGGTTTTCAAAGAACATACCAGACGCACTACACCGCCAGGGCAGGTTAAACATGGCCCTAAAGGCGTTGTTGTACTGCACACGAAGCGAGTTGGAAGCTCGCTTCGTGTACTGCTAGAGCTGGCTGGTGTAGAACGACTGACAGAAGGCCTTGAAAAGCGTCGTTTTCACTTGCCCCGAACAATGTGCAAATCGTCTTGCAAGCATGTTACTTCTACAAGCAATGTCCCTTCTTTGCCGCTCCAAATCGTTATCATCCACTAAATTATCATTTAATACATGTCCAAGATACTTGAATGTGCTCACAATTTTCAATGTAGAATTGTTCAGAGTGATGGGTAGAACAGTTTCAGGACCCCTTCCATATTTAAAAACCATAACATCAGTTTTCTGAACATTGTACGTCAGTTGATGAGCAGCTGCATATCTCTCACAAATTTTTACGAGAATTCTAAGTCCATTGGCCGAGGGGCTGAGCAGCACCATACCATCTGCATAGCTCAGATTGTTTACGCTTATGCCGCTAACATTGCAACCGACTCTGGTGCGGCTCAACTGCTCGAGCAATTCGTTTACATATAAGTTAAACAAAATTGGAAAAGTTATCTCGCCCTGTCTCACACCACAGGTAAGTTCGTAGGAACTGGAATAAGCACTACCCCATTTGAGTTCATTAATTGGATTATCATACCAATATTCCAATACATTTACAATATCTGGTGGAACCTTTGTATTACGCAGTTTTCCCCATAATAAATCATATTTAATAGAATCGAAAGCACGACTCATATCTAAAAAACACGCAAACACTGAGGTTTTATGTGATACATATTTTTGAACAGTATTTTTAAGAGCAAATATAGCTAGGTCAGTTGACATACACCGACGAAACCCAAACTGAGCGTCACTTAGAGGAATGTTACTTTCGTCCAAATGCTGAGAAATGATGCGTTCGAAATTTTTTGAAAACACTGTTGTTAACGAGATTGGTTGATAATTAGACAAACTAGAAGAGTCTCCAGTCCTATTCTTTATAATAGGTATCACTGTAGTCTTCATAAAATTATGCGGTAAGTAATTGTGATATATGCATGCGTTAAAAAATGTTGCAAGCCTTTCATATAACAAAGGTCCCGCAAACAGAATGTGCTCAACGCTGAGCCCGTCGTGGTCAGCGAAAAAGCAGAAGCGATTTGCCACGCTTCATTCCTTTAACACAGGCAAACACATCATCAGCTGAAACATGAAGCAGACTGGTATCGCGCGGCTGGCCGGTTGAACGTGGCCCGAAACTCGAGCCACCACGGGCCCCACTTCGCCCACCACATAATGTGGGCGGGTTAAATTTATTCATAAACAAGTTAGCAATTTCATTATGGCTGCCCCGGCGCTGCAGCGCGTCGGGGATGTTCGCCGACGCTCGTGTCGATTGTTTCTACACGACGATGCGAAAGCGGTGCGCATCTCTGGGGCGTAGGCTCCGGACCACCTCCAGCACCGTCCTGAGCGTATTTGCGAACAGGTTTGATTGTCAGTACATTAACCATTGTTATAATTATGATTAATGTAATGACAAACAAACAAATGACGCAGAGGCAGGCGTATAATTGACATTGACAATCTATTATTAAAATTTTATGATTTTAATATAATTTTAATTTTGTTTATATTATTATTTAATTGCTTATTTTATTGATTGACAGAATAATTTATGATCTGAAATGGATTGAAATAAATGATATTTGAATTTGAATTTTGAATTATGATCCTGACTACCTTCCACCGACACTGGCATACTAGTTTTAAGTTTTAATTTATTAGTTTCTTTCCAGAACTTAGCAAAATCTTTGTTATGTCGGTGTGTAGCTAAAATGTCCATTTTTATTTTGTTTTTATTTATTTGGCACCATTTTAGTTTATTTTTAAATTCTTTACGGGTTAATAGCATATCATCATAATTATAATTTACCCTGCACGGGGCGTCCATAAAAGTTCCATAAGTGAAAACATGCCCTAGCTGTGTCATGAAGGTCCCTCACATGATAGTTCCAGCCAATTACCTATTTCTTTCTATGACAATTTTTACCCTCGTAAGTTTTTAGAGTGGCTTGAGAGATACAATCAATAATTTGATCGTAGTAAGTATCAATGTATGACAAGTGACATGAATCATCACATGTGCGGCCCTTACATGTAAAGTGTTGCCAATCATATCTATCAATGTATTTATCACACAGTTCTGCATATTTACATTTTTGTACAGCACTACGATTGCCCCATATAACTTTATTTATTTTACAACCACTTGTTTGCACAGTCTTAGGCACAATAAAATCAATATGTATCGCAATTTAGTATCACTGGGAAGTGATCTGACCAGGAAACATCATTTAAGATTTTAATATCCTTTATGATATTAAAAGCAGAATGTGTGACAAGACAGTGATCTAACCAGCCGCACGTTTCATGTGCATCATTCATATAAGTATCTGTATTTGAGTACATACCGAACAGTTCCACATCCGCACATATCTACTTTTGATCGTGGCAGTATGCAAATAACTCATTAGCAAATAAACTAAGATCGTGAAACATTCGCGTTGAAATCACCAACGATTAAGACACTTTCTACAACACCATTTTCAATCACGGCACTAATAACACCCAAGCATTCTGTAAAGAGCGCCAGGGGGGTTACCATGATCTGTTAGAGCAGGAATGTTTTAATATTATTCCGAGAATGGGAAAGTGACAGCGCTAGACGGCCCTCTAGCGCCATCTCTTACCCACTCTCGTAATAATATTAAAACATTCCTGCTCTAAGAAATCATGGTAACCCCCCAGGTTGTCTGGATCTTCCGTGGGCATGTACACCGACATGACAATAAAACTGCGGTCCCCTTCAAGTTGGATACATACGGCCGCTACGCGCGTCGAACCCGTGTAGATTGGTATCACATTAGCGAAGGTTGTTTTCCTCCACAATATAGCCACACCACCGTACGGACGGCTCTTAAGGGTACCGGCAGACATGTCCACCGCCGACAGGCCGTGGTACACAAACTCTGGATGAATAGTGTTGAGGTAATCCAGATCGTCAGGTATTAGCCAGTGCTCGTGCAGAGCAATCACTTCGTTATCTTTACAAAGATCTCTGATATGGTCACAGGACCGCTTGACCGACCTACAATTAAATGAGGCAACGTTAATCTTCATTTTTTGGCTTCAGCTATAAATCGATCAAAATCAAAAATCGAAATCAAAATCGAAAGTTTTTATTTCACATAAACCATCACAGGCGCTTATGAAAAGTCGAATTTAGGTGCTCGGTTTCAATTAGTCGTTTCCTATGGAGAAGAGCCGGCAAGAAACTCCATGGTTATTCTTTTAAAATCCATATCTTTAACAATTTGAGTGGGTACAGTTATGACTTAGAATAGTTATGAGAGAGCAAAGTAGACTTAAGAGCAGGAAACCACACAAAAAAACCATATGAAAAATATGGTCACAAATTAACTAGGTATCCAGGCATCTAGCAAGTCTACAAAACTCTCACATTTACAAAAGGTAAAAGGACGCTAAACTATATAAAACAACTGACATGGTTAATTATCATCAAAACACATTACAAAGAAAATCACTGAATAATAAGATAAAGATATCTTGAGAGTAACAATAGTAATAAAAAAGAAAGCTAATCGTAATGAGGTTAGTTAATAGACATACACATATGACGTTAATGAGGTACCAGGGAAGCCACATGTGCAGAAGGAGTTATTTCCAAACACCTTTATCGTCAACGTAGTCCTTAGTCTTGTAATATGCTTTTTGAATAAGGACACGTTTAATATGGGCTTTAAACTTTCCCTCGGTAAGATCAGTTACAGATTTCGGTAGCTTATTATAAAAACTATATTGCGAGTATCTTGGTTTGAGCGTGTAACGCCTGTATTCCACGCCGAATGGCCAGAAATCTTCACTCAAGAAATTATGTTCGAAAGCTTGCTGGATTGTTATCTTAAATGAAGAAAAAGAAGTTTCCTTATACGGTTTAAGTTTTTCAACTTTTACGACTGTGTCCGTTTTCTTCTACAAAATATTTGATATTTTCTTCCGTAGTCTCATTTTCAAAACGAGATGCGTCGATATATGAAAGTTTCGGAGCTATCTTTATTTTATCAGATGTCAATGTTGCCTTTCCCAGCTTGTTTTTCTTTATTTCTTTATATTTATTTTTTCGTCTAACTACGGTCGTAAAGTGGCCGTAATCAGTAATAATTGTATCTAAAAAGATATTCGTCTCAGTGCTATGAATAGGACTGCTGGTCAAACAATAATTAGTCTCGTGTGTAGTCGTTGTCATGTGCGTCGCAGATTTATGTTTATCCAAATCAGTTGTAGGGATATGCAGGGCCGCAGCCGATGTCTCATCAGCTGCGATGACGTCAGATTGGGTCAAGTGCGCAGGTGCAAGCGCACGCTCAGGTTGTTGTCGATGGTACTTGTTTTCGTTGCACTGCACTGCCCGCTTTTTATTTTTGCGCTTATCCCCAGATTTAGGTTGTATTTTTTCGGTCAGGTTTTCTTTGTTCGCAATGTTACTAGAACGTTCTTCAACATCGCGTTCCGAATTTGAGGTCAATTTAAGATTTTCGATTTTTTCATTTATTTCTGTAATCGCTGCCGTTTTTACGTAGTCAAATTGTATACGATGTAAGTCTTCCTTCAAAGTAAGAACGTTTTGTAGCAAGCTGCCTAACATCTACGTAATCATAGGTTACCGGAGGGAGGCAGTTAAGTTTCTTTGCCACAAAATTTGGAAGTATGTTAGGTTCCGTTTCTTTCAAAGTTTTGATGATGTCTTTAAGCACGCGTTTCTCCTTCCCGTCTCCTCTTCTAGTAGACCTTTGGTTTGTAAAGCTGATAACATTTTAATGATTAGAGATACGCTTGAAACAACCGCTCGAGACAAATTGCGTCATGGCTATTATTATATTACTTCATCTCCCTGTCCTTATCCCACTCTGCGTGGAATCGGCACAATATGTGTTCCTCTTCCATTCGCCTCCATCAGCCGTAATCTCAGTACTCATTTCTTTCTTACCCACGTCATCCTTTACATAATCAATCCATCTTTTCTTTAGACTGCCTCTACTTGTATGTCGATCCACATTCGTATTAAACACTCTTCTGGTAACATGACTTTCTTCCCTCCCCATAACATGTTATTATAATTACTTATCGTAGTAACATTTTAATTGAGTTACTATTCCTGGATTATCATAATTACATTTACCATGTCGTCACACTCTCTGAACAGAAACGCAACATTCCTCATTTTCCGTAATGAAACCATTATAACTGTTGTGTGAGTAAATATTTAGATACGATCAGTTCCTGCATAAATAATTGAATGGAATAGTGTTCGTTCGTTATTTTTTTCATTACATTGATTGTAATAACGTTTTTATAATATCATACATTTGTCACCTAACAACGACTGGTGTAAGTCTATACTAAAAAGATGTTCTAAAGATACAAAATCATGCCAAAGATCTCATCTCGCCTAGGAGGAGTATTCCATAATAATCGGGTTGAAATAGAAGTTCAAAGAATATTTTATTTTTATAATTTAATACTTTCTCTGTTGTTCTCTTCAAAATATAATATACAAGATAACTTTATTACTCCAAACGGAACAAAGTTTAATCTAATGTCATTCTTAAGTGTATTAGTATTAAATTCCTGGTTTATTTATTGTATGTTTTCCACTGCAATAACCGATATAATCGATATCAAAGAAAATATGTTCCTGTCTTTCGTTTCTATATCGGGTTATTTCTTCTATGTTTTTAGTTTTAGCATGATTTTAATTATTAACATCGCACATAGTCGTCAGAATATCTTACTTATTCTGGGGATCCAAACAATTCAGAAGAGTTTAGATTTCAGTAGGAACATCCGCAATTTCGTAATTTGGAATTATATCTTCGGAGTAACCGCTTTTACTATTGATATTTGTATATGTTTTACTTATTATGCAATGGCTACTTATTCAAATAATGTGGAACTTATTTTTGACTTTATGGGTGACTTAAAATTCATCACGTACGGTATTAATTACATGTATGCTATTCGTGTTATAATATTGTTGAAAAAATATCTCGATGAATGGATTAAAAGTATATTGGAGATGAATGATGACCCGGAAAATGAAAAAGATTGTGTTGAAATGTTTGAGATATATCACAATATTTTGGAAACTTACAAACTGTACAAGACAGTTTTTCAATTTTGGGTAAGCTTATTTCGACTCGCTTTATCTTAAAACTTCACTTATGTCAGAGCTTAATTGTAACATTGATTAGCACTAGTCAAACATTTATTAAAAAAACTAGCTTTTGCCAGCAGCTTTGCTTGCGTGAAATTATGAACCCTCGTTATGCCCCTTTTTAATTTAGTTATAAAATTCAAAAAGTCCATCTTTTACTTCGAAGTGTTTGCGCCAAATTTCATATTGATAACGACACGGAATAAGGATTTTCGTAGGAACGTTAACAACCCATTTCACCCGTTTAGAGGTGGCATTTCCAGAAACCCTTCCTTAATGGATACCTGCGTTATTAGAGGTGCCGACTGTCAAAATTTCAAGTTTCCAACCCCAGTAGTTTAGGCTGTGCGTTGATAGATCATTCACGCAGTCAGTCAATTTCTACCCTGCTTCTTACTTCAAAAGTACCAGATTTCTCATAAATACTTTCAACCCTTATTATTTCACCCCTTGAGGGGTTGAATTTACAAAAACGTTCAAACAGGTGTACATGTATTTCTTACTAGAAATCCTATTAATTGATCTCATGCTTTTAACTTCAAAAAATCGTTCATCCCCTATTCCACCCCTTAGGGGTAGAATTTCCAAAAACCCTCAAATACGTGTATGTTTATTTCTCACCAAAGGCCAAATTTTTAATCCCAAGCTTCTTACTTCAAAAGTACCAGATTTCTCATACAAACTTTCAACACTTATTATTCCACCCCTAAGGGGTTGAATTTCCAAAAATTCTCAAAAATGTGTACATTTATTTCTAACTAGAAGCCATAACATTTAATTTCATGCTTCTTACTTCAAAAACGACAAACTTACATACAAACTTAAATCCTCGATTTCACCCCCTTAGCGGTTGAATTTCGAGAAATCCCTTTTTAGTGGATGCTTACGTCACACACGGAACCTACTGTCAAAATTTCAGGTTTCTAACATCAGCGGTTTAGACTGTGCGTTAATAGATCAGTCAGTCAGCTTGTCCTTTTATATGTATTTAGTATTTAATTAATTATTAAAAATAACACTCAAGGCAGCTTAGTATAAAATAAAAACGTTGCAAAAGATGGGATTTGAATCGCTCTGATTTTTGTGATTTTTTGTGTGTAAGTAAAAATGACAAAAATAAAAGAAGAAATATCGCTATCAGAAAAATATATCAGAAAAAGGAAACCTACCAAGTTTTTCTCTAAAATAACTTTTTCTTCTCTTACAGATATTAATTCAGATGGCTGAAGCAGTTTTCGACACTTTATATTATGTGGAGTTACTGTTACAAATATTGAAAATGTCACCGTTAGATGATTATGTAAGCATCGTTTTGTTTCTTGAGTTCCTGTTTTATTGTCATCGTTTTGTGTCTACCATTTTGCCTCTGTAACCTGATGGATGATACCACCGATTGATAAATTTCTACTGGTGTAGATTCACCCTACACAGGGTTAAGATTGATTAAAAATAAAACAATAAAATACTATTTTTTCTTGCGGTAGTGGTAAGTGATCGTATTTTAACCACCTAATAAGAAGTCATTAAAAAATAAAACAAGAATTTGCTGAAAGAATACTTCATGTGATAGAACATTTCCACGCCAAGCATAAATGAATGAAAGCATGGCAACTCAGCTAGCGGGTGTGACTAGCGCGATATCGCTCTTTGCAGTCAGTTTATACGGTGCGCTAAAATGACTCAGAAACACAATAAAAATTTTTTTTTTTTTTAACGTATCCATTTTAGTCTTAAGTATTTTACGTGTCATCAGCAGTTTACATAGTTTGAAAGAATTATAGAAATTCATTTACACCCTGTGTATCTACGTACAAATGAATATCACAAAAAATATTTAAGCCAGCTCTCTTGTCACGTTAAGTTTCGACCAGTCTTCTTCCGATTTCTTTAAAAAGGACGCGTGCCCTTGGTTGACCCCATGACCCGAGCGTTTCGACGCCAAACGGCTCAAAGTCGTAGTTTTCCACGATATTTTCGCAGTAAACACGACATTTGGACAAAGTTTTATAGTGATATGTTTCATCGCCGCGTCATGCATAACACAACTGGTTATATTGTAACACATTTGGACAAGTTATTCCATTAACTACACTTACCTTACGTGAACACCGCGGTAGCCACTTAGCCAATTTATTCATTTATTTATCTTTGATAACAAATGAAATCAATTACAGACCTTCAAGAAAATGGTGGAAGTTATTCTGGTACTCCCATACTTAACAAGAAGAATTGTCTTTGTAATAGTACATAGCGTACAATGCGAGAAGTTTTATATTACTGTTGAAAAAGCTGAGACAGTGATAATACAACATGTGAAAAATAGGAATTGTCCAAGTAAGTAAGAAAGTCTCGACTAGACCCTGTTTCTTCTTCCCCTTCTGAGGTATTTGTAACTTAGATTATCAAACTGGTGGTAGTCACGGGTTTCTTTTTTTTATCTATGGCATCGTTCACGGTTAGACTGCCGTGACAGAGTAGTTGTCATCTTCGTGATGCAAGGGTATCTTGACCCACCTTCACTTGATCTTAATTTTTAATGGCGTTATCATCGGCACCTTGACACACTACACTAACGACGTCTTTACACTCACCTAAACTATCCCGTCAACTATCCCGTCAAGTTTAACTATCTAAGGCTGTGTAGAACCCAGAATTCGAAAGTCATCATCACCATCTGCCTAGCCTTTTCCCAACTATGTTGGGGTCGGCTTCCAGTCGAACCGGATGCAGTTGAATATCAGTATTTTACATGGAGCGACTGCCTATCAGACCTCCACAACCCAGTAACTGGGTAATACGATACTCTTGGTAAGACTGGTTGTCAGACTTTCTGGCTTCTGACCAATAGTAACGACTGTCAAAGATCTACAAATGACAGCCGGGACCAACGGCTTTACGTGCTTTCCGAGGCACGGAGGAAAATCGCTATGGTAAATGGTCACCCATCCACAGACCAACCTCGGCAAGCGTGGCTTAACCCGGAAGATCGGTCTATGCGGCTGTAATTATTTAGCCACGAGCTCTTCCAGAATTCGAAAGTACGGAGTTTAATTTCTCAAACAAAATGGATTTTGTTTTCAAAACTCTCACAGTCAATTGCAGGGCATAGGCAGGAGATATGTAAGCTAAAGCAGTACCTCAACTTACTATAGTCTCCTGAATTGACACATACAGACACACACTAAGTATAATGCAATCTTTGTATGTGACTGAATTTCGATAATACCATAGAAGTCTTGTTGCAATGCCTGTCTGTGTGAGTGTGTCAATTCGGACGATTGTAGGAAGTTGAAGTACTGCTTTAGCTTACATATACTGTGGCATAGGTTACTCTTAGATTTGATCTGAATTCTGAATATATAGTATAATTAGGACATACAAAATTTACCTTACAGAGAGCCTCACGCGTCTCTGCAAGCACGTGATACAGGAGAACCGAACATCGTTCAGTAAGATGACTGCGTGTGGCCTGTACTGCATAGACGCTACGCTACCAATACGATTTATTGGACTTCTTACTAATTACGTTATTGTATTGCTTCAGTTCACTTTATTGTAATAGTCTTGACTATCAATGGAACAAATACCTACGTTTTCTTTTATAATCGTTAAGAATAACTATCGGAGTCACGGTTGCATTTCTAAAGCCAATTCTTATGATTTACCGAGCGTTTATTGGTTAAAATTAAGAATGTTGTATATTTATCAAGAATGAAGTGAAGAGCCCATCCATAGCTTTGCATAGAAGAACTTCCCATACGTTAGCTATCGTACTTAAAATTAGCTTACGTGTCTATTTATTTGGCAATTATTTGTCAAGTTTGACAATAAAATATGCTACCATTGGTGAACAAAACGACTCGTTTTTCCAAGTCAGTCTTTTTTTTTTTTTTTTTTTTTTTGTGGGAAAATCCTCATGGATACCCTTCACCCGGGGATGGCGAAGGGTTATGCCGGACTCTTCTTCTCCTGACCCTTGGCTGGGGTCGCGGGATTCGCAGCTGCATGCGCCGCAACCCCGGCAGAAGTCAAAGTCTAAGCAGTTGTTTCAATTATACCATTTACAGGCACTTTTGAAATGTCGAAAAAAAATAAGTTACTGCCGCGTTCCACTATGTAGATTCTTATGGAGAAGAACGGGCTATAAACTCCATGATTACTCTTTTCTAGCAAATATTTACAGAAATTTGGTTACATTGTGAATAAGAAAAATAAATGTGAGAACAATGTAAGATATGCTATGCTAATAAGTGTACCTACAACATTTGCCATGGCAAATGGGGATGAAGCAAAATTCTTGACCACAATTTTTTATTTTAGATTTTGAAAATATAGAGTAATCTAAGAAACCATTTTAAATATTTTTGTTATTTTCATTGTAATTATTTTTTTATTAATTATTTAAAATTCAATATCATTTCTGATCTATGACGTCATCAGTGGCATAAAATCTTTGGGCCTTTGCCTCAATCCTTATTCTAAAAACTGTAAGTGATGTCAAATGTCAATAGTGTCAACTGTCAAATCAATTAAATAATAACCTCAGATTATTATGTTCCTTGCCTTTAATTCATAACAAACAAAATACCACGTTACGCCGCTATTGCAATTAATCTCGATCGTACGCCCTTCATATTATTTACCGACCAACCAATCGCCATGAGTGATACTTTTATCAAAGCTGACTCGCGGAACCTTCCGAAAGTTGAGTTCCCGAACACAAACGGGCTATTTTTAGTGTCGTTCTTGCAGGTAGGAACAAAGCACTTCCTATATTCCATAGTTATTGCTTGACCGTCTCAATAAAACACTATAATAGTAAAAGTTGAATTTCTGTTGAGGATTGAGGTTATGCATGGACGTACAAAAAAGATCGGACAGATTTTCGCTAACAAAAAACTGTGTCACTCAGAGTCAGTCAGTTTGCTGTACGTACAGGCTGGCACGCACACATTCACAAAAAAAGTCAGTCATTACACGCGTAAACGTCAACAGAGTCGGGACAAAAAGCGGCAAAAAAAATTAAAATATAGCATGTCTTGTGTGGTGAAATGGTGTAAAAACCGTAGTGATCGGAAGAAAAAAAATCCAGGAATCACGTTTCATAGGTCAATGAATAATTCAATCACTTAATTCCCAATTGTATACAATAAAATCAATGTATTCACCAGAAGAAAAGAATCTGTCACAAGGCCAGTGTTGTCAATATTCACGTGTGCAAATTACCCTAAATATGGGAAATTTATAGTTTTTTGTTCAATTCAATTTATTTATTACTAGGTATTTTATTTATATATTTTTTTACTAGATTTCCTAAAGAAAATGAAGTATGGAGAAATAATTGGATTAAAAAAATGAGAAATTGTAACGGTGAAAACGATTGAATTCCAAACAAATACAGTGTCATTTGCAGTCTACATTTTGAAGCTAACGAGATATATAATACAACTAAAGGAGGACTCCGGTGTGTTGTTACATATGCAGTACCTCAAAATGTAAATTAACAGGATTCGCGCTCCGACGCTCGCTGAGGACGGACGTGCCGCAACTCGCGCTGCGTACTTTCTCGACGTGCTCGCTCACGAATATCGCTACGCCCCGCCGTAGTGTTCTCCACTTCACGACTATAAGTTCAAAAGCTGCCTTTTTCAAGGCGGTGGCTGAACGCCTATTTCTTTGTTAAACGCGTGTGCCCCTTCAGGGAAAATCCACAGTTTCGTGGTCCTCGGCTGATACTTTGCAGTGTTAACGAAACCGAGCGGGTGTTGACCCAATACACCAGCTGCGCCCCTTCAGGGCAAGGCGAAAATTGGAAGGAGCTAGTACCACCGGCCTTGGGGGGTCTCCTAGTCGACGCTAGCTCTAACCCCGTTCTCTCCCATCTAGCACTCTCTAGTATTGCACCTCACTAGAGACTTAGGAACCCGTTCGCACAATAAGACTGGCGACGGGATTACAAGCTTAGGGCTCACCAATAGGCACTCAACCTCCCTGTCTATACCCGACAGGGAGGGTTTTCACACACCCCCGGGCTCATCCACCCGGGGAATCGCGTTTTTAAAAAAAAAATTAAATTGTTAGGACTTATAGGCCGTTACTAAAAATAGTCGCGTACTTGTGCGCGCCGCGTTTTTATTAAGCCTAATTCCCATTTTTTACACACGGCTCAGGCATCTTTTCCGAGATGTCTGACGCTGTGTTACTAGCGTTCTTCCGGGAACTTTTAAAGGACCCCGAATTTCTCGCTAAATATGGCGCTCGTATTCCTAGTAGTGGGCCCATAAGGCACACTACTAATCCGTTATCGCCCACCTGCGATACCGACTTTGATTATTTCGGCGAAGGAGAGCCATTGTTCGACGAGAACAATGGCATTCCAAGCCTTTTATCGCTTCCGCCTTTCTCTCCCGGTCCATTGTCTCCGGAAACAATGGAAATTTCGCACCTGCACTCCGCAGCCGCGCCTTCCGCTAATTTAAACACCCCTTCCCCGTCCCTCCGACATGCTCCAGAGATGACGTCATCAATGGACACGTCAGAGCCCTTAGTCCCCGATTCCGATATTGAGTCCGAATCCTATTCGTCGGCTTCCTCTTCCTCAGAAGGCTACACTACCGTAGTCGGTAAGGGGAAAAAGCGTGCCCGCAAAAATAAGGCGACCTCCTCCAGCCAAGTCCCGGCTAAAACCCCCAAGACAAACGTTGCGACCCCCGCGTCGGCTGCTTCCCTTAGTCCCGTCCCGGCTACCTCCCCGCAGGCCAGTCGTCCTTCCTCCCCCCGCCCCGTCACCGGCTCGAAAACCTCGACTCCGAGGAAAGAGCCCTCTCCTCCGCCTCTGTACATTCAGGACAAGGCGAAGTGGACCGATGTGTCCAAGATGTGTGTTGATCGCAAGATCAACTATCTTAGTGCCCGCACCACCCAACAGGGCATTAAAGTCATGGTCCCCACGTCAAAAGACTTCCGCGATCTCACGCGTATGTTAAGGGAAAAAAGCGTGTCATTCCACACCTTTGCCCTTCCCGATGAGCGACTTATCAGAGTCGTTATCCGCGGCATCCCCAAGGAGATTGACTCCGACGCTATCCTCAGCGACCTTAAGTCGCAAAACATCCCCGCCTTGGAAGTCCACCGCATGCACCGCGGCCGCGGTGGCACCCCCTACGACATGGTCCTCGCAGTATGCGAGCCTTCAGACGAGTCTAAGACCGTCTATAATATTAAGACCTTGTGCCACCTGTCTGGCATAAGCGTCGAGCGCCCCAATAAGTCCGGTCCGCCTGGTCAATGTCACCGTTGCCAGCTTTATGGCCATTCACAGCGTAATTGTTACGCGAAACCCAGGTGCGTCAAGTGCCTGGGCGACCACGGCACTAGCGACTGTGAACGTCCTAAAGATAGGTCCCTATGTCTCGAGCCTCCCAGCTGCGTTTTATGCGGCGAGTCTGGTCACCCTGCGAATTATCGCGGGTGCGCTAAAGCGCCAAAACAGCGCAACCCTAAGCTGGCTAAACGCTCAGCCGACCGTCACCAAAGAGAGAGTCCCTCCACGGCTCCCCCTCTTTCTTCCCAACTCCCCGCCCGCCTCAGTCCCCAAAGGCCGTCCCCATGGAACGCGCTGAACCATCAGCAGGCGTTCCCCGCCTTAAGGCCCACTACCCAGTTGCCCCAGCAACAGCAACAAACCACAAGACCCCCAATCCCGGCTATCCCCGCCCTGATGAGCTCCACTATCCCCACTCCCACTATAGTGCCAGCTGCTTCACAGGCTGCACGTAGTCCCCCAACATCACAGGCTGCCCCCGCACACACCCCCGCACCCGCCCCCGCACTCGCTCCCAGGCCAGCGCCGACAGCGGTTGCTCCCTCCACTTCCCTCTCGTCCACTAAAGTGCTCCTTAGGGACACGATCCCCAGCCTTATCCAAACCCTCTCCTCCTGCAATACGCAGTGGGCGATCAACATAGTCTCCGCTTGGAACGCCTCTCAAGGCGATCCAATCGCTCGCATCAATGTCCTCTGCGAACTAGATGACATAGTCATTTTCCTCATCCAATAAATTCCAATGGATACAGAAAGCTGTAGAATTAAGCCCCGATCCCTTAAATTAGGCTTCTTCAACGCTAACAGCGTTAACGGTCAACGAGATGAGATCGCAATCTTTTTGCGTGATCATCAAATTGACATCTTCCTAGTGCAGGAAACGTTTCTCAAGCCCCACAACAGGAACCCTGGAATTGCAAACTATAAATTAGTTCGCAACGACAGGACCCGTAGTAGGGGCGGTGGTACTCTCATCTACTACAAACGTTCCCTGTACTGCACTCCCTTAGACCCTCCTCCTGGTCTCCAATTCCTGGAAACTTCCATATGCAGACTAGGCATGACAGGACACCAGCCGATCACAATCGTCTCGGTGTATAATCCTCCCTCCAGTAATAAGATCCAACTCCGGAGCGATCTTAAAGCCCTCTTTGACCTCGGCGGAGGTTCCGTTATCATAGCGGGCGACCTCAATGCCAAACATCTCTCGTGGAGCTGCAACTCCAACAACCACGCGGGTCGTAACCTCGAAGAGTTGAGCCCGGAGCTCGAATTCGACGTTATCGCCCCGATGTGTCCCACTCACTACCCCCATAACCCTGACCATCAGCCCGATGTCCTTGACATAGCGCTTCTAAAGAACGTAAACCTCGGTCTACGCTCTATAGAGACGCATGAAGAGCTAGACTCCGATCACCGCCCCGTAGTCCTTCACCTAGGTCCCCGGGGTGGTCCCCCGGATCCTGGACAACCCGCCCCGACCAAAACTGTCACGGACTGGGGTAAACTAGAGGAGCGCCTCAAGTCTTCCTCGTCCGTTCACTTAGATTCCATCCCCGACGATATCGTTACGATTGCCGACACGCTGGGCGCGATCGACTCCCTTACCAGTCACGTACAGTCCGTGGTGAACGAGTGTTCACGGCAGGTTCCAGCGGTGGACGAACACCGCTGGAAGCTGCCGGACGATGTGCGTGAACTGCTGACGGAGAAGAACGCATCCATCCGTGCCTATGACACTTTTCCCTGCGAAGCTAACCGCGCCCATATGCGTTCTCTACAGCGTGCTGTAAAGAAACGTGTACGGGAGGTTCGGGAAGCCCGCTGGGACAAGATGTTGAGCGACTTAGAGCCATCCCATCTGGCCTTCTGGCAATTACAACGAAATCTAAAATCCGATTGTGTAGCTTCAACTCCCCCTCTCAATCGTCCGAACCAAAGGCCGGCCTTTGAAGATGACGAAAAGTCCGAATGTCTAGCCGACAGTCTAGAAGCCCAATGTACTCCCAGCACCCAACCCGCAGACCCGGTCCATCTTTCCAAGGTGGATCGCGAGGTCGAACGTAGGGCCTCCCTCCCTCCCGATGAAGACCCCGACGATCCCTTACCCCCCATCACCGTAGACGAGGTCCACACGATAGTGAGGAATCTCAAACCTAGGAAAGCCCCCGGCTCAGACGGTATCACCAATAAGGTGATCAAACACTTTTCCGCCCCGCTCATAGTCCTCATGACCGCCATCTTCAATGGCGCTCTGAGTAATAACATCTTTCCGCAAGCTTGGAAACAAGCCACCGTTATCGGTATCCCCAAACCCGGCAAACCCAAGAGTGAGCCCACTAGTTACCGCCCCATCAGCCTTCTCAATGTATTTGGGAAAATCTATGAGCGTCTCATTTATATCCGTTTAAAAGATTTCGCTGACTCCCGTAAACTCATCCCCGACGAACAGTTCGGTTTTCGAACCCAGCACTGTTGCATTCGACAATTGCACCGCATAGTCGAACACATTAGCTCCCGTTTTATGCGCTCGTACAAAACGGGCATGCTCTTCTTCGACGTAGCGAAAGCCTTCGACAAGGTCTGGCACAACGGTTTATTATACAAACTGTACCAATTCAACGTGCCGGACCGTCTCGTGCTCATCATTCGAGACTTTCTGTCGGATCGCTCCTTCCGCTATCGCCTAGAAGGCACCCTCTCGTCCCCTCACCCCATTCGCGCCGGCGTCCCACAGGGCTCCGTGCTATCGCCCCTTCTGTTCACGCTGTACACCAGCGACATTCCCAAACGTGGCTTGGCCAAGTTGGCTCTCTTCGCCGACGACACGGCTATCTACTATTCCGGTAGGAGTCTCGATAGCATCTCTCGAACCCTTCAAACCGCAGCCAACACCCTCGGGGTCTGGTTCCGGAAATGGAGAATAGAGGTGAATCCCGAAAAGAGCGCAGCCGTTCTTTTCGAGAGACACGGTGATTCCCACACCCACATCCGTCCTGTCCTCATGTTCGGCAAACAGATCCCTTGGGAGATGAAAGCCAAATACCTGGGGGTTATCCTCGACCACCATCTGAGTTTCCGAGACCACATCAAAGCGGTGCGCGCTCGCGCCGCTTTCGCTGTCGGTCGCCTCCACCCCATCCTTAGAGCGCGCAGTAAATTGTCACTTAGAAATAAGCTGAGAATATACGTGACGTGCATCCGCCCCATCTTGACTTACGCTAGCGTCGTGTTCGCACACGTTAAGCCTCGTCGCTTCAATTCCTTCCAAACCCTCCAGAATCGAGTGTTGCGCAGAGCCGCGGCTGCCCCGTGGTTCATGCGTAACGTCCAACTCCATCTCGATCTAAAAATGCCAACCATCAGGCAATACCTCAAACGCATTTCCAAGCGTTACTTCGACAATGCCCCCCGCCATCCGAACCCCCTAGTCGCCGCAGCGGCCGACTACAGTCCCTCTCTCATAAGTAAAGTTCGCCGTCCCAGGCACACACTTTTAGAACCCGACGACGAAATAACCCTCCTCCAGGAGGCGAGTAAATCGACCAGCACACTACACAACGTCCGCCGCCGTCCGGCATACCGTCCTCGCCGACGAGGCCCGTCGCGACGTCCCACCGCCGCCGGTCACGATCCACCGAGCTCTCCCGTCGTAGAGCCGGTCGTCTCTTCAGACTCCGCAGTCACACCGATAATTCAGCCCTCATCAAGCTGTCTCCCCCCCCTATGTCCACGCCAGCAACGCCCTAAGCCGAGGTCCGAGTCCCACTAGGGGTCGCCCTTAGTGCTGTTGTTGCAGGTAGTCATGATGTTAGTGTAGTACAAGTAGTTAGCTTAGGTTAAGTATTTTACTTCCCCCCCATTGGCTGGAGACCCTTCAGGTCTCGCCAATAACTGCCCGGTTACGTAGAAACCGTCCCCTAGGACGACCTACAGCAGTCCAATAGAAAAAAAAAAAAAAAAAAAAAAAAAAAAAAATGTAAATTAACAATCTAAGCTAACATGGCATTTATTTTGCAGATATTTTCATAGGGAGATTTGGTTCTTACCATTAACCTTTTCAAATGGCACGGTATAATTCTGCCGACATTTCCAAGAAATTTGTCTGCCAACCTGTATTTGTCTTAAAATCAAATGATAAAAAATGGGTAAATTTGGCTAACATGACAACCCTAAATTCATTCACACTTAGATAGCCGCCGCCATTACGGGACACAGTTTTGTCTTAGCGGGAGTTCCGTCCGATCTTTTTTGTACGTCCATGAGGTTATGTTTATTATTTATGACATTCACGTCACGTGACCACGTCTATCTTTTTTTATTTACAAACGTAGGGTAGGCAAAGGCATTACTGCCATACTGCCAGCAATGACGTCATTTGGAGGATAAATTAAGGTCATTTACCTAAAACCCGAAATACTAATAATCCATGATTATTTTCCATTTCTAAATAGTGAGATGTGATTAGTAACCTTATTCCTCGAAATGGTTTTCATATCTTAACAGATTTAAAAAAAATGCACAATGCCCATTAGAGATGACCAGTCCCAACTGACGGCGCCCGTTTTAGTTACAGAAAACTGGCAATTGTAATGTTAATAGGTACGTTGTCGATATTAAACGTAATGTTTTAGGAATATCTTTTGTTTGATCATTCATAATTTAAATATACTTTTCTATACAAAAATTTTGTATATGTCGTAAAACACTTAGTTTATATTATGCTTTATAATTATTTCATCATGCATGTACTTCATTAATCATTCGATTACCATTAAATATTTGAATATCACTTGTGTTTCTTTTTAAGGATGTATGTAGATGTATGAAGTCCCGTACCATGCTACATCGAAGTCAAACTAAACTTTGTTTTTTATAGACTACACTTATCATATTATCATCATATCGACGACGTCTGTGGTCTAGTGGTTCGATTGTCGGACTGTTGATCACGGACATGTCATGCACGATTTATTATTACTCTAAAAACAGTAATCCGCATCTATTGCATTCTACATCTCTATGACCGGCTGTGAACAGCCATAGAAGTAATAAGTGAACAGCCAATTAACCATAGATAAAAAAATGATAACCGTTTAAATAAAAAATCAATTCTATTCTAATTGTTTTTAATTAATGTAGAATCGGCAAAATATATTTTTTTACATGTTTTTGAAAGATGTGATCATGACACTTTCAAAATTCAAGGTTATAGTAATCATAAATCATGTGAAACGGAACGTAAAGGGAATAAAACAATATCAACACTTTTTTAGTTTAAATTAAATTCCCTGTTCAAAAATCATATCCCCGACGGCGACGCGTAAAGTCGTAAAGAATTGTGAAAATAATTACTATAATATTTTGATCTTGATGCATGAGACTTTTTGGTACCACTTTTGGTCATTCTCCTTTACTAAACGGGACCCAATTAAAAAAAAGGAACTGTTGTCTGGCTCGTTGTTAAAGTCGGACAAAGTATTATTGGATTGTCTCGTATGGAATTTCTCAGTAGTAGCCCGCAGTCTTGATTTATGCCCGCTTGATGGCAATAAGCTCGCTACCTATTATATGAGACTTAAACATAATGGCAAAATGAGGTTGAATTATTTCACCTCTACCCAATTTTATTTTGCCAAGGATGACCTTGTGTTGTATTGTTGACTGAACTTTATACATCATACATCATTGTATATAATATTTCGTAGTATTTTCCACCGTAAAAGCCTGAGTATTTGCGGATAGTAAAGCTGAGGAATCATCAGTAATTACTTCATGAGGCACGTTCTTTACATAAATCAGTCGTTTTTCAATTTTTTCAATTGATATTTGTGTATGCGAGTCCGTCATCATTCGAAAAATGTGTACAGAATTGTGTTTTTGATTGGCCGTTATGAGGCCAAAATGTATAAAAACAGCGTCTTATTCACGCTTCTAAAGTCACAGCATAAAGCTGAGCAACGACCTAAATTCTTATGTGCCATGCGACGCGCAAATTCAAGTATTCTTATTTGTGTTATCGGTAGCGGGTAGCACTGGGCAATGTTGACAAGAGAGGGTAGTCGTCGATATGGATCGGCCCACCCGAGGTTATAAAGGCGGTGGTCATTCGACGAAGAGGGGGCATTCCGTGTTGAACAGCTGAAGAAGTCTGACCTTTTATATCTGATTAGCTTGTCCTTATTTTATGATCTTGTAATAATTGTGTAAAGTAATATACTGTGATCTAGTTAATGTTACTAATATTAACCCAAATACAAGTACTCTCAGTGGTGGAGAGTCTATGTTGGTTTTATTTACTGTGTTTACCTTGCTCGCAATCCTGACATACCGATATTAGCTAAAACTGTAATGATAGAATCACCCCTGAACGATTATATTGTTGTGTCATTTACATCAGAAGTGGAACAAGAAAAAACCAGTCCACATTATGATTGTATACCCACATATGTAAATATTTTATGATCTTTAAAATCCCCTGTAAAACGGACTGACAAAAACTTGATTTCGACTGATATTACAATGGTGAGAAATGTGAGAACGAGAAAATGTGATAAATCCGGTGAGTCACAACCATTTTATTATGTGTGAAGGAAGTTTGATAAAGGAAATATAATATGAGTGGTTATTTATTCGTGTAAAATAAATATTAAATGATATCTTTGCTTATTCATGTAAAATAAAAGAGATGTTAACTGTATTTATCCGTGTAAAATAAATGAGATGATATCTGTGTTTATTAGTATAAAATAAATATGATGGTATCTGTATTTATTCGTGGAAAATAAATACGGCATCTGTATTTATTCGTGTAGGAAAATACATTGCAAGTCGTATTAGAGTTTGTGGTGAGATGCAACCAGGGTTGATCTTTGGCACCGCCCGGTTTGGCCAGCCGGGGTTGGCCAAAGGCTTCGCCTGGGGAAAACTGAAACTCTAACGTGGCGAAGCAATTGTTATAGGGCTGGAACCAAGGCGGGATATGCCATGATATGGCTAGATCCAAGGCGGGTGATGCCATGTTGATAAAGCAGGATCCCAGGCGGGTGATGCCAAATGAGTTGGCTAAATCCAAGGCGGGTGATGCTATTAATTGATAAATGAAAATGCAGTGAAAATGAGATTCTGTTTTGAATTAGTGTTTTGAAAAAGTTTTGAAAATATTGATATTTGTTTTTTATTCGTTTTGTTATAATTCTTGTTGTAGAATGGTACAAAATAGTTTATTGAAATTAAAAAGTAGTTAGTTATTATTACATGGTTTAAAATGTATTTTTGTAGACGAAAACAGGAAATTGTATTTATTATTGACGATAATTATTATGACGGCTTCCGTTATAGATTAATTTGTCAAATTCATTTTTAAATAAGAAATAATTTGACTTATTTTCGTTAAAGAAGTGTATAATATGTATTGTATTGTTGTAAAAAGGTTGTATTATTAGCGCATTATAGAAATATTATGTTTACAACATCATGTCAGTTTTGTAATATGAGTTTGTGATTAATTGAGATATTATTTTGATCCTGAAAAGTTTTAAAGGTTGATACTTAAGTATTATGATTTTGGGAATAATTGAGATAATATTTTAAGTGTTTATAATTATGTACTATGATACTGTGAATAATGATTATAAGATATTTAACCATGAAACATTTAGGATGTTTGTTTTATGATTTTGTGAAGAATTGAGATATTTAAGAATGTAGGATTTTGTGAATAATAATGAGATATTGAATCGTGAATTATTTTAAGGGTTGATAAGTACTACGAGTTTGTGAATAATGAGATATTTAATCTTGAAATATTTTAAGTGTTTAACGTACTATGAGTTTGAAGTGTTTATATGCTGGTACAATGAATTGTGAATAATTGAGATATATAATCATGGAATATTTTAAGTGTTAAATGTACTATGAGTTTGTAAATTATTGAGATATGATGTTGTGATTTTGTGAATAATTAGGTATGAGATTTTTACGAATGAAATATTTTAAGTGTTTATGTATTATGGCTTTGTGAATCGTTGAAATATTTAACCAAGAAATATTTTAAGTGTTTATGTATTATGAATTTGTGAAAAACTATAATGAGATATTTAGCCCTGAAAAATATTGTAAATGTATTTAAATGATTTTATGAATTTGTGTATAATGAGATTGTGTGTTTATGTACCTATTATGATTTATTGAATAACTAAAATTTGATGTTTAACCAAAGTAGAACTGTCTAATAGGCATCTGAGATAGTATTTTATTGTGAAAATGTTGAAATCTAATGTGTGGATGTTTGTAAGTAAGTAAGTTTGATACGAGAAGTTATGAACGAATATAGAACTAGGTTGATACTGAATGAATATCAACTAGTTTAAGTCATGGGTGATGAGCTTGTTGGCCGTCGATGGGATAACAAGCTCTAATCGATTCAAACATTCTTTGGATGCTTTTCATTTTACTTTGGTCAAAGACATGAGTAACATGACGAGGTCAAAGATGAGTGATCAGGTGTGGCCGAGATGTGTACTGTATTATTTGTTTCTGTTTAAGGTCCGAAGGTGTCACTGAAGTTAGGCCTTGATGCACAATCTTGACGATGGGGTTGATGGTGCGTCAACCACCAACCACCAACACACGAGGACGTGTGTTTTGCAGGAGGGCCGTGTTATCGGTAGCGGGTAGCACTGGGCAATGTTGACAAGAGAGGGTAGTCGTCGATATGGATCGGCCCACCCGAGGTTATAAAGGCGGTGGTCATTCGACGAAGAGGGGGCATTCCGTGTTGAACAGCTGAAGAAGTCTGACCTTTTATATCTGATTAGCTTGTCCTTATTTTATGATCTTGTAATAATTGTGTAAAGTAATATACTGTGATCTAGTTAATGTTACTAATATTAACCCAAATACAAGTACTCTCAGTGGTGGAGAGTCTATGTTGGTTTTATTTACTGTGTTTACCTTGCTCGCAATCCTGACATACCGATATTAGCTAAAACTGTAATGATAGAATCACCCCTGAACGATTATATTGTTGTGTCATTTACATTTGATGTATGTATTTTTATTAAAATGTTTTATTATGATGTCTATGTCTAATGTCTAGGTAACCACAGACTAAATATGTAAACGTGATTTGCATAGATTATAAATTAAGAAATTAAGTCATAGTTATTATTTTTTATTGTTTTGTGTTTGGGTTGCCAGGCAATTATATGTTTAAATTAAGGAACTGTTAGTTATAACTGTAATTATGTTATTAATTTTAAGTATGCTTGTGCGTAGGAATAAATACTTTTTCTTTCTTTCACACTGCCCTCCGATTTCTAAAAGACTCTTAATTATTATTTTTTAAACTTTCGCCATTTGTACATACTATGAAAATATAGAATCGGGTCTTCTCGCGTAACAAACTTTAAGAGGCACAAAATACCTTTTATCCCGACGTTTCGGCCGAATTTCACCGGCCGTGGTCACGGGTAGACTGAAGTGGCAGAGCGGGATAAAAGGTATTTTGTGCTTCTTAAAGTTTGTTACGCGAGAAGACCCGATTCTATATTTTTATAATGACTGTTAATTATTACGTAAAAGCGCAACTTTTTCTGTATCGATCAGTCTGGTCCTTATTTTTCTATAATTTGTCAGTTACAAGATCCAGAGACTTTTACAGAGACATTACCATATCATACCATACCATATTGTAGATGGTCACACATTTCAGTACAGGAAAGCACAAACAAAAAACAATAACTTTAATTTTAAAAACCAAATTAGTCCTGTAACTCATTATACTGTAGACATAGGAACTATGAAATAAGAAAGGGAATTACTGCCTAGACTTCTGCAGTAAGCCACAAACTATGCGTTTAGTCCTTTCTGAATTAGGGTATGTTAGCGACACTACAATTTCGACGGCAGCAAAGAACAAAAAGACAACTGCAGTTTTGCGAAATTCACTTTTTTACATAATTGAATTCAGAATTCTTTATTTTATCTAGTGATATTTTTTTTTCGTACAAAATCTCATTTTTTCTTCGTGTTTTGTCGCGTATTTAAAGACAACTACACCTTTTTTTACAAAGTAACGAAGTACACACGGACATCTACAATTGTCCGTGTGTACGTCGTGCAATTCGGCGCGTCGCAGGCCATAAACAAAGACATCAGTTACATGACCGTTTTGTCATGGGCGGCGGGGCAGTTGACTTTTTTAAACTTGCACACTTAATTATTTCTACAACCTCAATTTTGTTAATTTACATTTCATAATACATCATCAAAAGTGTCTATGAATAAAGCACATTTAAGCGAATTACTGCAAGTTCTTAAATTGACTTTTTTGGACTCCTCATAGTTTCTTAGCTACCTCTTCATAATATAAAAAAATAAAAGTTTTTGAATTTCGATTAAAACTTGAAAATCTTCTTTCAAGTCGTTTTCCTATAAAATCCTGCAACGGTTTTGAGATAAAATCGGTACCATTTCTACCACACTTCTGAGTCCGATCAATATGCATGAAAGCTTATATGGATAGAAGACGTCACTTGAGTTGAGAAAAAACGATCAAAGCCGTAGGAATGTTGGAAGCTGGCTCTCGGCAACGTACTGTGGTTATTATACTCTGCGTAGTGCCCAGAGTGGCCATCACTCTGGGCACTACGCATAGTATAATAAGTCACTTCTGGACACACTACCGTATCACTGGCAGCGTAGCTGAGCGCCATGGAGGACGAACTCGCATTACCACAGGTAGACAAGATCTTTACATACAAATCACTGCTCGATATAATCCTAAAATTAGTGCGATGATGTTAATTACGAGGATTTATCGCTCTTCGTTCCACCTAGCCTTTTCCCAACTATGTTGGGGTCAGCTTTTAGTCTAACCAGTGTGGCTGAATACCAGTATTTTACACGGAGCGACTGTCACCAGACCTCAGAAACCCAGCTGCTGGGCAATGCTGATATCCTAAGGTTAGACTGGTTGTCAGATTTTCGGACTTCTGACTACCCGTAATGACTATCACAAGTATTTGTATACACCCGGGACCGACGGCTTAACGTGCTCTCCGGGGCACGGAAACTAAAATAAGATAATAATAAGAAATGTATGCTTAAGCACCACGCGGCTACCGACAACAAAAAGGAGTGGGGCGCGTCTTCGTGGACTACTGAACGCACAGTACAATAAAAAATAAAGACATGTAAATACATTATTCAATGAAATATAATTTTATTTTTCTCATGCTGTGCAAGATGAGTATTCAAAGGCTTCATCGCTCTTTAGCGTTGTTAATAAGCGATCAAACTATTAAAAATCGTTTGCACGAAGTTAATATCCATTTCCGAAGGCCGCTACGAGTGCCACCAATTGAGCCCTGCAATCGTAGGGCCCATTCACAATGGGCTCGTGAACATAGAAATTGGGCAGAATAAAAGTGGCGTTATGAGTGTTTTTCTGATGAATTTTGCTTTGACATGAGACCAGATACTAGATGTATACGTTATACGGTATTGGTGGACCTCAAGATGCTAAAAACGTGGAACAATAATGATATGGCCGAGTATTTGAATCGGTGGAAGAACCGAACTGATTTAAATCGGAGGCAATCTCAATGCACAGATTTACGCTGAAATAATTGTTTCGGATATTGTCATTTCTTTGCGGACCCAGTTGGGTGCTTTATTTCAACTTATGCGTGATAAAGCACATCCAAATACCGCCAAAATCGTTAAATAACACTTGCCGAAGCTATCATCAACGTCCTACGGTAGAAAAACAGATTGCCGATTGTTCATTTTATACAACAAAAACCTTCAATAACGTAGTTTGAAATTTGATTATTTCTTGAAGAAAAGATTACGAAGAAATAATTTTTTGTTTAGTAAGTTTTATTATTGTGATAAAATAACCTTTACTTACGTGTATTAACACGGGTTCAATGGGCATTGTGCATTTTTTTAAAATCTGTTATGATATGAAAACCATTTCGAGGAATAAGGTTACTGATCACCTCTCACTATTTAGAAATGGAAAATAATCATGGATTATTAGTATTTCGGGTTATATGCGAATGACCTTAATTTGTCCTCCAAATGACGTCATTGCTGGCAGTATGGCAGTAATGCCTTTGCCTACGATTGTAAATAAAAAAAATTGTAGACGTGGTCACCTGACATGAATGTCATAAATAATAAACAATAAACATAACCTCAATCCTCAACATTAATTCAACTTTTACTATTGTAGTGTTTTATTGAGACGGTCAAGCAATAACGATGGAATATAGGAAGTGCTTTGTTCCTGCAAGAACGACACTAAAAATAGACCAAACAACATTTTTGTTCGTGTTTGGGAACTCAACTTTCGGAAGGTTCTGCGAGTCAGCTTTGATAAAAGTATCACTCATGGCGATTGGTTGGTCAGTAAATAATATGAAGGGCGTACGATCGAGATTAATTGCAATAGCGGCATAACGTGGTTTTTTGTTTGTTATGAATTAAATGTAAGGAACATAATAATCTGAGGTTATTATTTAATTGATTTGACAGTTGACACTATTGACATTTGACACCACTGTTACGGTTTTTAGAATATGGATTGAGGCAAAGGCCCAAAGATTTTATGCCACTGATGACGTCATAGATCAGAAATGATATTGAATTTTAAATAATTATTAAAAAAATAATTACAACGAAAATAACAAAAATATTTAAAATGGTTTCTTAGATTACTCTATATTTTCAAAATCTAAAATAAAAAATTGTGGTCAAGAATTTTGCTTCATCCCCATTCCTTTGATCCTTTGCTTTGCTTTTGTGTGATTATAACTTGTATAAGATTTGATTATTTAATTGTTTTTGAAGATAGTAACTCCTTAGAAATGTTATTTTCTCTGCAAATATTGCATTTTTGTTACTTTGTAATATGATTACGATGATTAAAAAAGAATCACTTACTAAGAATAACTTAATTCTTTTCTTGAACTCCAAAAGCTCATCATATTAATAGTAAATTATCTGCAATATCAATACCTGAACCTTTAGAATTACGAAGTAATTTGAGACAACTACAATATTTTGGTGTCAATCATAGTTACCCTTTACTTATAGTCGTAGTTAGATAAATATTATAAAATAGAATAGCAATATCTCCTCATTTAAGTAAAATTATTTGAGAATCAGGAATTACAAAGTCCTACGTAGAAGCGAACATATGGCAGTTGACTCAGTTAGTTATTTATTTTGTGCGAAGTAGAAAAAGACATATGCCGTATTTCGAAAAGAAAGAAAAAGCAGTTAATTGACCTTCATTACTTTGTTCAAAATGCCGAATTAATTGAAGAAGCTAGCTTTGTTCTTGTAGAAGTTATCACATTTTCGCGTTAAAAACACTCTCCTGAAAACTAGTGATTTTGTAGATAACCGTTTGTTCTTTGCTGCCGTCGATTTAATCGTTAAGGAGTGATTCTATCATTACAGTTATCGCTAATATTGGTATGTCAGGATTGTGAGCAAGGTAAATGTAGTAAATAAAACCAACATAGACTCTCCACCATTGAGAGTACTTGTATTTGGGTTAGTGTTAGTAACATGAACTAGATCACAATATAATACTTTAGATAATTATTACAAGATCATAAAATAAGGACTAGCTAGTCAGATATAAAAGGTCAGACTTCTTCAGCTGATCTACACAGAATACTCTAGACGAGTGTTCCGTCGTACGGTCCAAGAAGCAATCCTCCGGGCGCACCGAGCGAGCCGGTCTCCTCCCTCCAACGGGCAGTGGTGGTCCGATGTTGACGTCACGGTTAGTTAGGTGGCGGACAACAGATGACGCTCACTCCACGAAGTTCCCGACAGGTATGCCAAAATATTTTGGATAAGTCCAACATTTTTAGTTTAAACTCCAGTTTAGTTTAAGCCAGAGATCCTTTCATCTTTGTTCTCAGCACATTTCATTTATATATATTGAAATATTCAATTTGTTTATCAGTCCAATAGTATACGTACAAATGTGGATGGACACACACTGATAGAATTTTCATAATCTGGAGTTTAAGCCAAACAAACAAGTGATATCAAGGGATTGACATCAAATAACTCTCCAAGTTTAGAGTCCAATTTAATCTGCCGCAAAGCAGAAGTAGACAGTAACACTGACGGCTCAAAATTCTTTTGATCATTATTCGTAATAAGTTTTGAAGCAATTTCATGTAGAATCAAAATTGTTATTTTATGTTTTAAATTATTGGCCCATTGTAGTCTTCTGTATACTGTTAATTTTGTTATTTTTCTTGGGTTATGTTTGATTGACTTTATAATGTTTTCGACGCTGCTGAAAAATGTGTGTAATTTTTCAGTCTTTTTCAAAGTGGATATGTGGATATATGTGCACTGCACTGAGTACAACGACCTTTCAATTGTATGCAGTCATCATTAGGTTTATTTTTCTTCAGGACCTACAGGACTTGCATAATAATTTTGAATTCAGCCATATTTTTTCTTTAACCATGTCCAACTATTGAAATTATGTAAGCTTTTATATCATTGGTAGGTTGTATCACTTCTATTTTTTAAGGGAATATAAGGATATTATTCTTTTTAAATCATGTATCTATAAATCAATTGGAAAAAAAAAACATAGCCCTCTCGAATTTTTAGGATCAGTTGAAGACGAAGAAGGTGGGTATGTATTCGGTATTTCTTCATCTAATTCATTGGATTGAAAATTTTCTGTGTCAGTAATATTAAAGTGTTTTTTATACGACATGGTATGGCTACAAGGTGACATTTTGGAGTTGATTGCTTGTGACAAGATCTTAAAAATTTCGTCATTATACTTAACATTATGTACTTTTGTTTTGTATTATAGAAATAACTTAATTCATTTTATTAAATCGAATTTTGGTTTCCGCCCTCTCTTCAAAGTTTCTGCATACTTAGTTCTCTTCATAATTGAGGGCTCAAGTTTTTCTACCATAACTTATTTCAATCGTTTTAACCGAATTTTTATATTATACCATCATGTTTTTACAATTTTGTACTAATTCTACGTTTTTGTTTTGCGAGGGTTTCAGATTTGATCCCACAGTTTAGATGCATATCAAAATAATGTTATGGGTCACCAATGTGTGGCTTTCCGAGAGACGGCCGACTGGTAAAGAATCGCGCAGGGCTGAGAGTAGTGGCGTTTTCTAGTGTTGGAAGCCAAGATCCAGTTTGAGTCGCTGCGCCAGCAAAGAAAGTAAATAATCTGGGAAGCATTCTTCTTCTCAGAATAAGAGAAAGATTTAGATCTAGGTAATTGGCACGTGTAGAAAGAAAACCACAAATAACAGTAATATTCAAATATTTAATGGTACTCGAATGATTTATGAATAGTACGTTAATGATGAAATGATTATAAGGCGTACAAACTGTTTTACGAAAATCGAATATAGAAAAACTATTTAGTTATGAATGATCAAATAAAAGACTTTCATAACACATGACCTTTAACATACAATGTGTAACATAATAAACGCAAACCCTGAAAGTAATTTTCAATACGTGTAATTTTTAATAAACGGGCTTTTACAGGTCAATATTTTGATTAAAAAAAATTGAGACTAATATCAAGGCCATAAGAATGAATTTAAAAATGAAAAAGTAGTACTATTTCGTTTCGTGACTAAACAAAACTTAAGCACATAAAAGTATTCAGTGTGAATATAATGATTAGAACTAAATTGGGGTGTATGAGTGTTTGCGTCATTCCTGTTATAAGTTGTAGGCAATATATTCAGTCTCTGACAGTTATTCTTAATGATTATAAAAGAAAACGTAGGTATTTATTCCATTAATAGTCATGAATATTACAAAAAAGTGAACTGCAGGAATACAATAACGTAATTAGTAAGAAGTCCTAATAATCGTATTGGTAGCGTAGCGTCTATGCAGTACAGGCCACACGCGGTCATCTTACTGAACGATGTTCGGTTCTCTTGTATCACGTGGTTGCAGAGATGCGTCAGACTCTCTGTAAGGTAAATTTTGTAAGTGATAATTTCACTATAAATTCAGACCAAATGTAAGATTGACCTATGCCCTTATACTTGACTGGGAGTGTTAAGAACAAAATCTGTTTTGTTTGACAACTGAAACCAATGAAACTCTGTTCTTCCAAATTCCATGTTCTACACTGTCACGGACAGTGAAATGACCATTTTCTTAGCGGGGTTTCTTACGGCTAGTAAAGAAACATGAAATTCTAAATGTGTTGTGAGATTTGTGTCTTGTTTCCCAATGAGTTTCATCAAAAGTACTTTTGTTTATTATTCAGAATATCATGCCTCATTACTAGATTTATTTAAGAGTATAGCGCAAATTAAGCAACGTAAAAAATACCACGCGCTTTAGCAGTTTTTTTTTATGAGAATGTTCACATCAAACCACTGTTAGTGTAATAATCCAAGTTAAGAATACCCCAAGAAGAGCAGAATACATTGAGTCTAGCCAAAACTTACTTACTTGGACAATTCCTATTTTTCAAATGCTGTATTACCGCCGTCTCAGCTTCTTCAACAGTTATATAAAACTTCTCGCTATGTACTGTTACTAGTACTATTTCTTTTGATAAGTAAGAGATTATCAGAAAAACATCCATAAAATTCTGCATGGTAGTCTGTAATTGATTTCTTTTTATAAAAGAGAAATTTGAGAATATGATGATTCAGCCGAAAGACGTCCACTGCTGGACTTAGGCCTCTCTCAACAGGTTTGCCATAATTGCCACGCTCGGTAGGCGGTTTGTCGATCGCATTATGGTTGTTAAAATACTCAGAGGACGCTGCTGCCCATCCTCTAGTGAATCCCTTCGTCGCCTTTTACGACACCCTTGGGAAGAGATGGAGTAGTGGTATTCTTTAAGTCCGGCACCATACGAAACAATTTTTTCTGACCAATTTAAGAATAAATAAAGATTAATAGCTAAGTGGCAACACGTAGTTCAACCATCAAAAAGGGTAAGGTAAGTAAAATTTTAGCTTGTCAAAATGTACGTATGCCTATATAAGGTAGGGTTTTCGCCCCGGGTACCCGGAACCGGGAATTCCCGGGAATTTGGGGATTTTAGGACCCGGGAATTATTAGGCGGGAATCCCGGGTACCCGGGAATTATTTGAAATGAAGAAATGATGATGAAAAATGAAGGGTCTGCACGCTTCCTAGGATTTTAGAGCATTTTCTGTCTCTCTCGCGTGAAACAGACATTGTACTGCGTGGTGTGAACTTAGAATGGGGTAAATGTATCGTGATGTCAGCACACAGTACTGTACTGTCTCTGTTTGGTAAACAAATTCGCTTGATTTTTTTTTGTAAATATTTCATTTGTAGAAACTATTCACAATGCTTATCTTTTGTGTAATTTCGAGATTTATAAATAATGAAAATATACAGGGTGTAAACGAATTCTTGTAATTCCTTTAAACAGCGTGATCTACTGGTCACAGATTAACCCTAAATGGTTCTGGTTTGGTTTTTATTTTTAATACAAAAACGTTTATTTAAAAAAAAAGTTATATTTTCGAGCCCTTTTTGCGCCCCGTGTTAACCGACTGCAAAGAACGATTTATTGCTAGTCGTGCTAGCCAGCTGTGTCACCGTCCTTTCATTCATTGATGAGTTGCGTCGAAATGTTCCAACGAATAATAATTTTATTTAGCAATTTGTATTTTTTTATTTGTACTTACCTTATTAGTTGGTTATGTTTCGATCACATATCGCTACCGCAAGAAAAAAAAACTAAGTTTTTATTTTTAATCAAGCTAAATCCCGTGCTCGGTCATTCTACACCAGTGATCATGTGGTTTTAAGGTATTTTAAGGTATTACACGAATTTGGTAACAGCCTTTATAGTCATTCACCCTATTGTTATTCCGTAATATTTTGCCATATTATATGAAGAGAAGACTTTTTTTCATTAAAGAAACTCGCGACGTCGCACAATAAATGACTAAACTGTTCCTAGTTAAAAAAAAAATAAGTAAGATTTTTTATTTTGTTCGGAAAAGTCGATTGGTATGTTAGACAATTTATGAATTTATCATGTTTAACCGCTAGCGGCCCGACCGACGATCCGGTTCGTCAGTGCCATTGTTTATCTATTGTGTCTATAATTACAGTACTTGATAAGTTAAATTACTTACACAAGTTTAATGTTGAAATATATTTGAATATATTGAGAAAAACTATATTTATACAAAAAACATGAAAATTCCCGGGTACCCGGGAATTCCCGGGAATTGTGAGAAAAAAATCCCGATTCCCGGGAACTCAAATAGGCCGGGAACGCGAAAACCCTAATATAAGGTCTATCTATTCATACACGAAATATTTTAAGGGATATATCTATAGGTGGTCAAGAAGCAAAAGAAAAATGAAAAAAAAAATGTGTAAGTTAATTATTTTACGCTCTTGTCACAGCTCATCTTCCGTGCGGAAGATGCCCGGTCCTTTGGAAGGCATACACGGGGACACAGGTCCAACGCGCAGAGGCCCCTTTGAGAACTTTAATCTAAAATGGGATGAGGCACCAACCGGGGACTATCCACGGCTGCACTATTGGAGAACAGTCATGGACCGTCCCAGGTCGGTTAATTATTATAATTGTAATAATGATTGAGACATTTTGCACAAATTCAAAAAAAAAGTGCCCGCTTCATTGACAATAAATACTCGTACTACGTAGAAAGTAGCTTAATGGATGTTGAAAATAGTAATGAGCCAGTATTTGATACGTGTATCAAGTAATTTTAAATTATTTAATTTAAAAAAAAAAACTTACTTTTTTATTTTTATTTATATGGCTTCTTTACCACCTATAGACGTATTCCTTAAAATATTTCGTGTATGAATAGATAGACCTTATATTAAAAATCGATGATGATGTTATGTTTGACGCAGCGATAAAACACATTACTATAAAACCTTGTCCAGATAGAGTGTTCTATACACGTAGGCACGTACCCGTGACGGTACAAGTAAGCGTTAGGGATATACTAGCTTCTGTTGCGTTCAAACTAGTCCGGAATCCCCAATAAAACACACGTGAGGATAACATACAATTACACGCAAACTTCTTCAAGCCAAAGGTCCACATGCTTCACACGTATATAAACTACACGCGCGTTTCAATTGTGGCGCGACGCAACTACCTTGATGAACGATACCATGTGGACCCTCTCCAAGGAAGCTATGATACAAATAACTATTTATTCGCGATAGGCAGACAAAAGCTAGAAATTATTTCGACGGACTTTAGAATACTGGTATTTCTTATGAGTTGGCCTGCAGAGCCACATCTGGCTAAGATGGAAGCTAGTTTCAAAGAAAAAGATTGAGAAAAAAAATATAAAAACGAGTAGCAAAACAACGAAGTAACAATCTTCTTTTTCTATCGTGTCGGCACGAGCTATACGGGAATAGCTCATGCCGTGGTGAAAATATTATCCAGTCAGCAAGGTTGATAGCGGGGCTGACTGCCCAGAGTGAGTCGGACGTACTTATGTATCGTCGCTCGTGGAGACTCTTTTCACGCACCCCATGAAGTCACAACGAGCCTTGTTCAAATGTTGTTGGTATTAAACTCGATTTAAATAATTCCTCCTATATTAATTTAGTTATAAAAAGGGAATGTTTAGTTTAATTTATCAATCCGTGGTATCATCCATCAAGTTACGGAGCGAGGCAAAATGGTAAACACTCAACGAAAACAAGAAACCACTATTGGAACACATACACAAGAGAACAGTAGGTATGAGAGCTAATGATACAAATGAAACAGTAACTATAGAAACAAAGCAATGCTTACATAATCATCATCAGATACTAATGGCATTTTGAAAATTTGTAACAGTAACTTCATATAATATAAAGTGTCAAAAATTGTTTCAATCGTGTAATATAATATCTGTAAAAGAAGAAAAAGTTATTTTAGAGAAAAACTTTGTAGCTTTTCTTTAATGTGATAATTTGTACTATAATTATTCTTATTATCCGAGCGGATGTTGGGCAATATTTCTTCTTTTATCTTTGTCAATGTTACGTATCCACACTAAAACTCACGAAAATCAGAGGAACGAAAAGTTACTAAACGGTGTGGTTTATTCAGTACCCAATTCAGTTTCATGTCTTTTCTGCTGCTAATTTAGATTGTCTATTTAAGCAACTGCTTCTCTTTTTATTTCAGGTCCTTCAGCAGTTATTTTTTGATCTGCTTTTGTGTCTTTGTTATTTCAAGCGTGAATGTATTTGTAGACAACTTTTGTTGTTTCGTTTTAGGTATCGACGGTGTTATCCTTCCAACGGCAAAGTTTATTTTCTTTAGAAGGCGGTCGCTAAGGTCTTTGATAGCCATTTGGTCAATTTTAATAAAACTAGTTGTTCGGTTGAGAACTTGCAATAGAACTATATTTTAATTCCAACAAACAAAGCATAGACAAAATCATAGACATTTTTAGGTTGCAACAGTGTTGCAATTATTTTGATACCATAGAGATATATCGACTAATTAACATACTAAATTTAACATCCCCACTTATCAAAATAATATTTACCCATACATATTTCTTTGCATATTTATATCACTTAATTAACACTAATAACAAGCTAATATTATATTTGTGACAGCCCTAACATTTTCATGAATTTGTAGTGCTTTACATAACAGAGACTCTTTGTTAATATATCTGCCGGCATATTATCAGTAGACAAATAAGATATACTAACTAATTTGTTATTTATACATTCTCTGACAAAATGATGCCGAACATCAATATGTTTGGTTCTCCTGTGATATAAAGGATTAGTTGCTAATTTTTGTGAACTTTGATTATCACTTAATACATTTACTGGTACATTTTCAATTTTGTTTTTATTTATTTCTGAAATTAAGTTCTTTAAATAAATTGCTTCCTTACAAGCTTCAGACAGGGCCATGTATTCTGCCTCTGTAGTGGACAATGCTACAGTTTTTTGTTTTCTACTCTCATAACATATTGCACATCCTGACATTTTAAAAATAAATCCTGTATATGACTTTCTATCCATTGTACAAGAAGCCCAATCAGCATCAACATATCCTTGCAATGTACTTTTACCTTTAACATATTTTAATCCATAGTTTTTAGTTTTACTTATATATTTTAATACCCTTTTTAAATGTTTCCAATGTGTCTCATTAAAACAGTTATTATATTGGCTGAGAAAACTCACAGCAAATGCAATGTCTGGTCTTGTCAAAACGCATAAATACATTAGAGCACCTAGTAATTGTTGATATGGATACTTTGAACAAATAATTTTAGATTTTTCTAACTTTAAATTCTTCTCCATTGGAGTATCTGAACCTTTACATTCAAGCATATCAAATCTTTTCAAGATAACATCAACAAAATTTTTCTGATCTATAGTTATAGAATCTTTGTTTACATTTACATTCATACCAAGACAAGTTTTAATTGGACCTAAATCTTTTATGTTAAACTTAGCTTTCAGTTCACTTTTTAATCTTTCATAAGTACTTTTACAGTTATAAAATACAAAAAAATCATCTACAAATAGGGCGATGTATATTTTAACACTCCCATCACAAATCATAAACAAACATGGTTCATACTGAGACTTGGTATAACCTAATTCCAGTAAACATACTTCTACTCTTTGATACCAAGCTCTGGCTGACTGTTTCAGCCCATATATAGCCCTTTTGAGTTTTAGAACTTTATTTTCACAATTAGGAAAACTAGAACTTGGTGGCAATTCCATATAAATAGACTCATCTAATAGTCCATTTAGAAAAGCTGTGGGAACATCTAAATGCGCAAGTTTTAGGTCTTGGTCTACGCTTAAAGCAAACAATATTCTTAATGTGGAATACCTGAGTACTGGAGAGAATGTTTCCTTAAAGTCTGTACCTCGTTTCTGACTGAATCCTTTAGCTACTAGTCTAGCTCGGTATCTCACTTGATTATCGCTGTTGTACTTTCTTTTGAATACCCACTTGCACTTCACTATTGTTTTATTCACAGGTTTTTCTACTAATTCCCATGCATCCCTAGCAGTAAATGCCTGCAATTCTTCTTGGATGGCACTCTGCCATTGTTCCTTTTCTGGTCCATTAATTGCATCATTTAGAGAGATTTCTTCTCCGTTAACTTCATCCATGACACATAAATTTGCATAGCCATAATAGTCTGGTTTCTTCCTAGAACGCCTTCCTAACTTTTCAGCACTTTGCTGCTGAGAAGCAATCTCTATGTCATCTGACATTAATGTCATTGACTCCTGGAAGCTTTCCTCTGAGTCACTAGATTGTTCTGGAACATATGTTTGATCATGTTCTTCAATCTGTTTATCTTTTTCCTCATCTGAACTCTGAATTTCTGAAACTGTCCCCACTGAATCCTGCTTTTCTGCACCTTTTTCCTGTACTGTAAGCTGTGTTGCCATACTGTCATTTTCTTTTTCCATGACTACAACATCCCTTGCTACTGTAACAGTGCATGCGACAGGATCATACAGCCTGTACCCCTTCACATTGTCTGCATATCCAACTAGTAATTGCTTCTTCGCTTTCTTGTCCCATTTTAATCTTTTTTCTTTTGGGACATGCGTCATTACCAAGCTACCGAATACACGTATGTGGCCGACATCTGGTTTTCTACCTGTCCATAATTCAAATGGCGTTTGCTGATAAAGACCTGCAGCTGGGGATCTATTCTTCAAATATACTGCAGTATGAACTGCTTCGGCCCATAACTTTTTCTCTAATTTGGTGTCGAATAGAAGACATCTAGCTTTTTCCACTATAGACCTATTAAATCTTTCACAAAGCCCATTTTGTTGAGGCGTATATGGGTTTGTTTTTTGGTGTATTATACCACACTGTTTCAAGTAATTTTCCATTTCTGCTGAACAGAATTCTCCACCGTTGTCTGTTCTTAACATTTTAATCTTCGTAGATTTTTGATTTTCTACCATTGTTTTAAATTGTTTGAAATAGGAAAATGTTTCATCTTTAGATTTCAAAAAATACACAAAAGCCATCCGACTGTAATCGTCAACAAACAGTAGGAAGTGTCTGGCCATGCCAAGCGATTTATTCTCCATAGGCCCGCAAAGGTCTGCATGAACCACATTTAAGATATTTTCGCTCCTATTTGAACTGGTAGGAAAGGGCAATCTTGCTTGCTTTCCTTCACAACACACTGTACAGTTGCTTTTATCAATATCTGCCTTTTCTTTGAAAAATAAGCCCTCTACAGCACCGTTTCTCATGACATTTAAATCATTACTGTTTATGTGGCCGAGACGTCTGTGCCAAGTTCTGCAAGTCACTGCCATCGCTGCGAATAGTTCTGGCTTCACAATGTTTAATCTGTACACACCATTGGTTTGAAAGGCTTCCCCAACACATTCATTCCGCTGATTATAAATATGACATACATTTTGCTTGAAAATTACTCTGTTGCCATTAGATATCATCTTACTAACAGAAAGAAGGTTCGTAGAGAGGTTATGTATGCACAAAACATTATTTACGTTTATGTTGTACTCTGAAACTCCAACACATGTTGTTATCTGTAGATCTCCAGAACATAAAACCGGCATACTTTCTTTATTCGCCACAACGATATCACTAGTTTGTGTATTGTACGAAATATTCTTCAACATACTTTTGTTTGACACCGAAATCATGTGTGTGCTTGCGCCCGAGTCCACATACCAGTCTTTTTCACTAAATTCACCTGTCAGGAACATTGCACTAAATGCATTCATGTATTTATTTTTCTGTATATCGGGAGAACGACACTGATTCTTGTAATGTCCCGTACGTTTGCATTTATAACACTTGATAACTTTTGGCGGTTTGTTATTACTGTCACTTGTTTGGTTGACGTTTCCTGTTGACATTTGTGTTCGTTTCCCGCCAAATGCTTTGTCTTTATTCCAACGTTGATTTGTTCCTTTAGCAATGAATGCACCCTCAGACTTGGTAATTTCAGTATCTGCACTCATATCCAACAGTTTCGTTTTTATAACATCTGCACTTATATTTATTCCCGAGTGTTCGATGGCCATAATCATTGGCGCGAATTTTTCTGGTAATCCGGCTAGCAAAAGCGAGCCTACCCACACATCATTTATATCAAACCCCGTGCCTTTTAACTTTTGAGCTGTATCTACTAATTGGGTCACGTAAGAAATCATTGAATCGCAGTTATCAAGACGAATGGAGATTAATGATCTAAGTAGACTGATGCGGCGGGTGAATCCGGAATCGTCAAATAACGACTTCAACCTTGACCATAAGCTGTGCACCGTGTTTTCATTCTTGATGTGTACGTAAAGGGATGGGTCGATCGTCATCACCATCTTAGCTTTAGCCTTTCTGTTATCTTCATCTTTTAGCTCTGCGCTCTTCGTTATGTCGATGCCTTCGAGTATGAGGAAATTTTCGACGGCGAACGCCCAATCGTCGTAATTATCTCTACCTTTGAGCTTTGGAACGTTCACAGAATAATTTGCCGACATTTCTACTGTGCTGTATAAAAACTTGTAAAACTTTTCAGTTGGAGTAGGACTGGGCCCTTAACCTAATAAAACTAGTTGTTCGGTTGAGAACTTGCAATAGAACTATATTTTAATTCCAACAAACAAAGCATAGACAAAATCATAGACATTTTTAGGTTGCAACAGTGTTGCAATTATTTTGATACCATAGAGATATATCGACTAATTAACATACTAAATTTAACAAATTTCTCCGGTAAACAGGTTCTTTATTATACCTTCGTTTGCCCTGATGATCCCGTTATCTTTTCGTTTGCTATTTGTTTCTAGGTATGACTGGTTCATCGACCACTACCAGTTATGAATTGATTTGCAACCGATACGTTGCGAACAGTCCCTTTCTTCTTCTTCTTTCTTCTTTTTTTCGTCCTTTCCATTATTATGAAGTCGTACTCATTCTTGTGAATATCAGAATGCATGGCAACAACAGTTTTGTAATTTATAAAACTTTGTATGCCTCTCTTGAAATTCAAATTGCACATCATATAACAGTTAGCTACACCAAGCTGACTGTTTTATCATGTGGTGATCAAAAAGGATTCAAAACTTATCTCTTGCAGCATTTTCATTCTATAATGAGCTACTTTGAGTGTCATATATCAATATATATAAAAATGAATCCCTATTTCCCTTGGTCACGACATCACGCATGAGCGGCTGGACCGATTTCGCTAATTCTTTTTTTGTTGTGTTTGTAATCGTCAGGAGATGGTTCTTATGAAAGAAAATTTTGAAATTTGAAAAGTACGTCCATATTCTTCATTTGTTTACCGCTTGCATGAAAATGAGAGCGGGAAGGAGAGAGATAGAGAGAGATAGATAAATAGATAGATAGGTAGTTAGGTAGATAGGTAGATAGGTAGATAGATAGGTAGGTAGATAGATAGATAGGTAGGTAGGTAGATAGATAGATAGGTAGACAGATAGGTAGGTAGGTAGATAGATAGATAGGTAGATAGATAGATAGGTGGGTAGATAGATAGATAGGTGGATTGATAGGTAGATAGATAGATATCTATGATCTCATAATTACAAAAAAAAACAGTTTTCTTCTAAAAATCTCATAATGTGAAAAGTGAGTGAGTGAATGAGACAGAAGACTGTGAGAGATGTTAAATATATTGCCAAAACTTTGACTGAAGATTGACGTTCAGTTGTTCATCCAGTAGTTGATAACAAAAATATGGCGGTACAAAGTTCGCCGGGTCAGCTACTTTCAAATAAATGTTTGATCAGTACTTGTTAGTGTTATCTTCTATTGTATAAAAATGAATCGTCCCGCCGATACGGTCAATTTGGGTCCCCTCAAATCAAAAATATTGAGTACCTATCCAAATGCATTTCAATAAACAGATTTTAAAACTAAGCACTTTTTTCATTCCTTGGCATTGCAACGCATGCCGGGTACAGCTAGTAGTAGTATAAATTACTGTAATAGGTGAAGTTTGAAGATAAATCAAGTACAAACAAACTTACCCAAAATTGAAAAACCATCTTATACAATTTGAAAGTTTCCAAAATATTGTGATATATCTCAAACATTTCGGTACAATCTTTTTCATTTTCCGGGTCATCATTCATCTCCAATATATTTTTAATCCACTCATCGAGATATTTTTTCAACAATATTATAACACGAATAGCATAAATAATGTTAATAGTAAATGTGAAGAACTTTAAATCACAGAAATATTCAAATATAAGGTCCACACTATTTGAATAAGTAGCCATTGTATAATACGTAGTACATAAACAAATATCAATACTAAAAGCGGTTAATCCTAAGATATTATTCCAAATTACAAAACTCCGGATGCTCCCACTGATATCTAAACTTCGATGAATTGTTTGGATTCCCAAAATAAGTGAGATGTTGTGATGACAATGTGCAATGTTAAGAATTAAAGTCATCGTGAAACCAACAACATAGTAGAAATAACACGACATAGAAACTAAAGATATGAAAATATTTTCTTCGACTTCAATTATATCGATTATCGCACTGGTAAACATATGATAAAAACACCAGCAGTTTAAAACTAACACACTTAAGATTGCCATTATATTAAATTTCATTCCGTTTGGAGTAATAAAGTTATGTTGTATATTATATTTTGAAGATAACAACAGAGAAAGTATAAAATTATAACAATAAAATATTCTTTGGATTTCTTTTTCAATCCGATTATTATTTAATAGTCCTACTAGGCGAGATGAGATCTCTGGCATAATGTTATATCTTTGGAACATAATTTTTAGTATGGATTCACAACAGCTGTTGTTAGATGACAAATGGATAATATTCTAGAAATGTTACAACAATTAACGTTATGACAAAACAAATACGATCGAACACTGTTCCGTTCAATTATTTATGTAGTCTGACTAGACTACTATATCGTATAATAAATAATAAAAACACAATAGTCATAATGGGTTCATTACGAAAAACGATGAATGCTTCGCTTCTTTTCAGAAAGTGTGATGACATGATAAATTTACGATTAAAGAACTTTATGTTTTCAAAAGAATTAACTAATTCCCCAATTGAGAAAACATAAAATAAAATGAGTAATACAATATGCGCCATTAAGCGTAGCTTTATATACGAAAAGATACGATACGTAAAGATTGTGGTATAGAGAAAATATATCGTACAGAGATCATTTACATAAATCTGAAACAAGGTAGGGCCTAGAATACTCCCCATGAGGAATTCCATACGTTATGGTTTCTTCTTTAGTCATGTAAGATTCAATTTTATAATGCTGATAGATTTACCACGCACGTCTATTGCTTCTAACTTGGCCAGGAAGATGAAAATAGAGACTGTGTCAAACGTTTTCGAAAAGTCTAGAAAATACATACGCACCTGTGGAGAAACTTGGTGTGGTGTTCCTCCAACCAAAGGGAGGATCCTCCAACCAGGTGGAGTCTTGTGCCTGGCGGGCTACTGCCCAACGGTTGATGTTGGGAGGTTGTATATATACTATCTGCGTGTTAAATCTTGATTGCGCAATGTAGGATAGTTCGCATGTGGCAAGATAGATGCCGCCACATCACTCCCCCTCTGAGACCGGAGGTCGATCGTCTTGATGAGTCAGCGGTCGTTGAGTCTTGTGAACTTGCCAGGGCCAGTGACGGGTTCCTTTGAGTCGAAACTGGATGCCGCGTAGTTCGCAGTGAGTCGGAACTGTGAGCGGTGAGTGGTGGCTGTGGACTGCGTCGACCAGGAGAGAAGTGCCTCTGCTAGTTGACCGGCCGAAGTGCAGTATGATGCGCCATGATGCTGGAGTGGGCTGAGAGTCGTGACTAGGCTTGCGCGTTCGCTGCAGGCTAGTGGTCACATCACCCGTTGAAGCCGAGGATGCTGGCTGGTTGAATGCTGAGCTGCTGAGGGAGTGATGATGTGGCTGCCAAGGCTGCGAAGGTTGTGTGTGACGTCACCAGTGTGGAAACACTGTCTGTGAAGATCACGTCGGGGTCACCAATGTGGAGAAACTTGGTGTGGTGTTCCTCCAACCAAAGGGAGGATCCTCCAACCAGGCGGAGTCTTGTGCCTGGCGGGCTACTGCCCAACGGTTGATGTTGGGAGGTTGTATATAAACCTACTATCTGCGTGTTAAATCTTGATTGCGCGATGTAGGATAGTTCGCATGTGGCAAGATAGATGCCGCCACACACCTATTGTTTCTGTACCATTCATTTTTAATAGTTTTAAGATTCACAGATTAATGGTATATAATTAGTATGCTTAATTAATTATACATTATACATACACTCTTCTCAATGTAAGTGAACTGTAACTGTCCCTTTTTGGAGAATTAAATGTTTTGCAACGGATCTATTTCATTCACATAATTATGTGTAGTTTGCCTACCAGCCTCCATGGAATGTTGTCTTATATATAAATAGCAGAGATTTTCAACATCATATTTGTTACTCACAATCTCTCTGTAGTCACGGCTCATCTTCCGTGCGAAAGATGTCCGGTCCTTTGGAAGTCATACACGGGGACACAGGTCCAACGCGCAGAGGCCCCTTTGAGAACTTTAATCTACGAGTAAAATGGGGTGGGGCACCAACCGGGGACTATCCACGGCTGCACCATTGGAGTACAGTCATGGACCGTCCCAGGTGGGTGCAAGACTATTGTAAAATATGTATGTTGAAAAATATCCGGTCTATGGGAAGGGGTGTTAGGTGGACTAGATGACTTCTATTACCGGAAGAAAACGGCGTCTGCCTTTCAACATTTAAAATTGAAAAGTCACTCACAACTACATAATATTATGTTAATTCCTTATTTATTTTCAGTTGCTAAAAAAAGTTGTACAGTAGTATACAACGCATTCATCGAATTACATTTACTATGTTGAGCCCGTGTGACCTTTACTACTGAGACACTAGGTTGCTATTCCAATTACTGTTACTTCTCACTAACTGCACTATTGTACTGTTGCAGTTCATATAATCCGGGTACCATTACATATTAAAAGATATACTTTTGTTGTTAATAATTTTACCATTTTTATAGATCTTGTAGTATCACCTTCATAGTCATTCACCTACCGACTGGCCATTTTTATATTTTATACTTTTTTATTGATGACAGATAGTAAATTTAAATTGAGACGAGACTTTGGTTTTGTTTTACGCCATGGCGATTTCTTTTGATACAATTATTTTCTGTATAATTTTTTATTGATATAAATATTATAAATTTAAATCCTGCTAACTGTTTGATTATGTGGCATGTCACAGCAACCCACCTTGAAGCACAACATTTGCCTGGGGGAGCTTACTATTGTGTGTCCGTCTCTCATGACGACGTCTCGTACAGGTCTGTCTTCTCATAGATAGCCTGTAACCCAAGATGTTCCAGCACGACGCTGGGACTGTGCTGCCTAAGCACTCTCGCCGTGTATCTAGCCGTCAATACGCGCTTGCTGCCGCCGGTTTCTATCAAATGGCTGTGTGGGCCATTGGCGAGCGCCGTGACTGCAGGAAGGAACTCGCCGACTACTCCAAGGGACGTGACGCAGTCCTGCCTCTTATTCTCTAGCCTTTTCTATTTTTGTTATTTACGTACTAGGTATTGAATGCTCTACACATTCTTTACAACTGGTGTAGCAGACGTGCTCTCAGGAGATCCTAGGGCCGTCTGTTACATTACAATTTTGATTCTACAAAACAAGCTAATTCTTACGAACCATCTAGTGTATTTTTTGTTTTTATAAAAAAAAATCTAGTCAAAGTAAGCCTCTGTGATTAAAAGTTACTTTTGCATCGAAATTACACTCAAAATCAAAAATTAAGAGTGAATTCAAATTAATACATTCCATTCAATTTATTTATACCCACAAAAACGTGCTCCAGAGTTAATGTTGTCAGTAAATCAACTGTGAAATATTATAGAAAAGCAAATTGTAGTTGTACAATAACATAAGTAGTAACGGTGTAACAGAAATATAGCAATGTTGCCGCGTCTATAGTAAACATGCCACATGCACTCATCTTCTGAAAATCCTTGAGTATCACCCGGTAAATGTTCTTCCAGATTCTTTTCGATGGCACTGAAATGACGAGTATAAATGTTACAGAATTCAAGAAAATCTGCTATTCTAGAAACATTGATGCTTAAATCAACAACAGTGTATGGAACATTCGTATTCTTTTTCATACATTCAGAGTTATTCTCATCTTAAAAAAATCACTGTACTCATGGCTGATTTTACCTTTCCTATAAATCTTATGTAATCATTATAAGATTGCATTCATTCTCGTAAACTTTTTTCTATGTTGAGGTCAACTTCAAATCTAACCAGATGCAGCTGAATGCCCGTATTTTACACGAAGCGACTACCATCAGACCTCTGCAACTCGGTTACTGGGCAATGCCAGTATCGTAATAATTATAAGAACGCCTGATATCAAAAGTTTGGGTGATAAGGACGATCAGGGGTATTGTGGCAGATCTTCCCTTTCCATTAAAGATGACCAGACATTATTCTTCCAAAGTTTACACTTACAGTTTTGGGATACTTTTATATTAACATTCGTATGCGCTGTTGCAACTTCATTGTAAAATCCTTCGCAGGCAATACATAACCAGATTTCCACCAAGAACGCCTTGAATAACAACAGCAACATTCCAACGAGATGGCTTGTAATCAGTAATTTATTGTTACTCTCCTGAAAATATTTGAATAAATATGTTCAACAAACATAATTTATTTTACAAACGTAATAATATTTATATACAAATAAAAATATTGACACTAAAATAAAACTATGTATATTTAATGTAGAGCCAAATGGCCACCGGTCTGCATGTTAAGGTATGGAGACTGAATGTTTTGTTAACGTTTGTCCAAGTTGGCATTTTATGATAAATGCTTTAAAAAGGTTAAGCGTAGTTATAGTCTATTCGTTAATTTTGCCTCGCCTTTTCCCAAGTCAACTCCCAGTGTAACCAGATGCGGCTGAATACCAGTATTTTACACGGAGCGACTGCCATCACACCTCTGCAACCCAGTTTCTGGGCAATGCCGATATCCTAAAGTTAGATCGGTTGTCAGACTTTCGAGCTTTAGATTACCCGTAACGAGTACCATAGGTATTCGTATGATACTCGAGACCGACGGTTTAATGTACTCTCCGGGGCACGAAGAGGTCTCGATGTGTAATGAACTGTCAAGCGCAGCTTAACCTTGCAAATTGCATGACTCCTGTGGTTGTTAATTAGCCACGAGTCCCTCAGTCTATTCGTTCATGCACTTAACTACATGCAATTAAACTACAGAGTCCATTCAGATATCACTGTTATCAGGGGCTACATTAGTGATACTTGAAAAGTGGGTAAAAACTTGTTTTTATTTAATTTAAAACCTAATCTATTAATGAAATATTGTTAAGCTACTTAAGCATGAAAAATTAACAACCAAAAATATTATCAATATAAAGTTGTCAATTTTAAAGAATACTCACAAAAATAGATGTTGACCAAATTGTTAGAACTCCTACGTAAAATAGACTTTGTAGAAATGTTGTTACGACGTGAAATAGAATCTAAAAAAATAAAAATGAAATATTAGCTTCACATAAAACCTTTCGCAATATATCTGCGGACCTGTCAAATTTCGTAATACATTCAAAGTCATTCGATATTAAAATGAACTGCATTCCAGCAAGATCCGCAGACATTTCCAATGGATTGTATTCTACCTTTCAAAAGAAAATGATATTATGTTGTATTTACGATAAGTCCTGAAGTATTCTTCGTTAGATTCCAAGCTTCATTAATAGACATAATAACACAATACGTTTCTTCCAATACAGTTTCTCCGTCCACTATTATTTCGGCTTCATTAACATTTTCAAAATTTTCATTTTCTATGTTTGTGTTCCAGAGTTTAGTATGACAAGTCAGCATATTAATAAAAATTATGATCTGAACTATTTCTAAATCTAGAAGTATAGATATAGATACAAAAATAGCTCTCATCCAAGTCCAATGTGAGTCATAAGTAATTTTAAAAACTACTAGGGCGATAGAAATAGACCAGATAATACTAGTTAATGCCCATGACATTATCTTTAACTTCTTTAAATATCTGCTGCTATGAAAGTATTTGTTGATCTCTTGCAGAATTGATAGTAAATGCACAATTTTACCACTATAGCATAAACTAAAAATACAGACAGCTGAAAAGTTAAGAAAATACTCCAAATAAATCGCATGGTACGCCGCTTTATGTTGCAAACCAAAATTGGTATATATCATAGTTGAGCAGTAAATACAAAACATTATACAATTCATGAATACGGCACACATTATATTTTTTCTAGAAATATTTTCCACATATTTATTATTTATATTATATTTTCGCACACAAAAGAATGTATTGATGTAGTAAAAAGGATAGAAAACACTCAAAAAGTCATTGTTTAACAATACTTTTCCTCTGTATTTCATTTTATTAATAAAAATTATAGTTTCTCGTGCTTAAGACGTCCTTGTTCAGTTGGCAAATAAATTGAAAGCAATTACGATAGTAGTATTTGGTAGTCTAACAAATATGGCTGACAGTTATAGATTAATATCGTAAAAAGTTATCATAACATTTCACATATTAAGTACAAGCCCAGCTGCTTCTTTTATAATTAATTTATGAACGATGATAATATCTATAACGTTGACATAACTCACTCCCACGTATTAACACCAATTTACTTTTTAATGGAAATTTACTGCGAATGCACTGGTTTTATTTTTTCTGACTATGACACCTATGGCAGATAATATACCACACTGCAGCCATTTTGGACGCGACGATCACAGGCTCTCACACAATGGGGGATGTTCAATGTGATGCAATAGAGCGATTATTCGTTCTAGTTTCTTTCAGGAGGTACTAAGATTATTGCAAGTTTGGTATGCCGTTGTGGTCCAAACGAAGGCATTTTTGCAATCGGTTTTTGTGGTGGCTAGGAATGGAGTCATCAATAGCTGTGAGCATGCCATGCTCGTAGGAATAATCCAACGCCAGATCTACAAGCTTCGGTTGTTACTGAGAAGCCATGGAGTCGAGTGCATGTGGATTTGGCAGGCCCATTCCATTTCTTCCCGTTTCTTCTGTGTCTATTGAGACACTGATAATGGCAGGCTATGTAATGCAAGTATTTTCCTGCAGGTAATACATTCAGCACAGAGCGTACCTGACCTACTCGTTTTAGATAATGGCAGCGCATTTAAAAATAAGTTAAGAAAAATATCTCTGAACCGTTTACCATAGCGGAAGAAGCTACCTACAGTTGTTTATTTGATATGGACGCTGCCAAACAGCTGCAACAAAATATTTCATGTAGAAATGCTGAAAGGCCACGAATATAGAAGTATCAAGCTTACATCAGATGCGATGCGACAAAGACACAAAGGAAACAGCTAGGAGACAAGAAGAGAAAGACGAACAGGAGTGAGCAAAACAACAGGGTGGCCTTAATGTAGACTAGTTTTAGTACGTAAATACGCATCTATCTGGGGAAAGTGGAAGAAAACTATTATAGAAATAGTAAAGGACTCATACATGTTGAGGACAGACGATAATGAGCTACACCGTCATATTGATCAAACATTGACTCGAATTAACTGAACCAATTGATAGAATCAAGGCTAACGAAGCAGAGGACAAGAAGTAACCAATAAAGAATTCCTCCCTCCTAAAATATGGCCTGACATTATTGGTTTAAAAATATTTATAAATATATCAATATTGATAATAGCTGATAACTCAAATAGATAGGTAAACTTGAAATATTTATAAAGAAAAGGTGTGTAATGTATTGACTATGGTACCTCCAAGTAAGTTATAATATTGATTGTCATTGTTTTCTGTCGACAAAAATAGTTTGGCTTGTACCTCAAAAATGCGTGTTTTAGTACATTTGTAGGTAACTAAGGGGGCCTGTTTTGAGTTGATTACTTCTTTATTCATCCTTACCATACAACTCTAGTGCAGCAGTAATAGCCTAGTGGTTGAACTCTTGACTTCCTTGCAGGAAGGTCTAAGTTCAGACTCGGCCCACACTTCTGGATGTTCGAAGAGATCTGATGATGGATCAAAATTTTTTGTATTACTAATAACTTTCGTGGGACGTTCATATTTATGACTTGTTACGGTTTACTCACTGTATTTTTCAATTCAGATCATTATGATCAGAATTTGATTATCACTTGCGATAACAGTGAAGAAAAACATTGTGAGGAGACCTGCACACCTGAGAAGGCTCCAAATAATTATCGATGGTCTGTATAGGTCACAGACCCGCACCAGGCCAGCAGTGGACGGAGACGTAAACCCTTCTCAATCTGAGAAGAGTCCCGTGCCTAGTATATGGGGCAGTAATGAGCTGATTATGCTATGCTTATACGACTGGCGAAATAAATACATTAGGTACAACATACTTACTCACGTTAAGATGTTTCATCTAAACCATTTAAGTAAAACAAACGATAGTGCGTTCGCTTGTAAATTCTCGACTTGCTCTAGGTGCATCGAACAATGTGAGGAAAGGAGAATTATCTTACAGATAATATTTTCAAAGAATTTTATATACAAGGTTAGTCGGAAAGGGGGTACTAACCCGAAGCCCACTTAAAGTATCGCTGATGACTGTTTGAAAGCAAGTGTTAAAATTTCAAAATTCGGTACCTATTTATTTTTTCCAAATAAATTGATTTTTATTTTAGTTTTTTCAAAAATTCTTCATCCCTGCTTTAGTTACAAATTCAGAAAATGGTGCTTCTAATTCATGACCCCAAGTAAGACCTAAAATGTAAACACAGCTGATCATAACTGGGGATAGATAGATTTTAAAGTTTTTTTTTTGAGATTTTTGAACAACTGTTTCTCTTAAACTATTGACTTTTGGGAAAAGTTGTAGAACAAAAGTTATTCATTATTATGTGTACTTTGACACCCTTTCGGATTAGTACCCCCTTTCTGACTAACCTTGTATATGTTACGGCTAATAGCCGAAGTGTGGCTACACCTAGTTTTAGCCGGGTACAATTAAGTACAGCCGGCCACATGCGGTTAAACTTAGATGTATCCTACTTATCCTCGGGTAGAACTAGAACCCTTCATAATAGCGGGTAGAACTAGGTGCAGCCGCACACCGGTGGTTAAGGGGAACCCCGACACGGATAGGTTAGGTTCGAAGGGGATGACGGGGGCTAGAGTGAGCGAGCGAAGGGAACGAACGAATCCCCCGTCATCCCCTTCGTGTTAGGTTACTTTAAACCCTGCAGACAGAAATAGGAGGCCCGCCCTGCGGGGCTCCGTCGACTTAAGCTACACCTAGTTCTAACCAACTGCTACTGGTTGCACCTAGTTGTACCCGGCTAAACCTAGGTGTAACCGCCATTCGGCTTTTACCCGTAACATATATACAAAAATGTCAAAAAAGAAAGTTTTTTCCGAATTTGCCAATTTTCCGGGCTCCGATTTTTCTTTCCATAAAAACCTAATTCGGACTACAAAAAAAAAATTACCAGCCGTTCTCAAGTGATGCCCTTACCAACACATTTAATTTTTATTTACATAGACAGATAGATAAACTGCCTCCACAATTTTATAATTAATTAAATAGAAAGTCAAATTACAACGGCGTAAATTAACAAACACAAACATCTGCTTTACTGTGTTTAATGATTACAGAAATGCAAACTGTAGCAGAATAACAGTATAGTTGGTCAAAAGACATATTATACGTAGTAGAAGACAAAAATCAACGTAGAACAGTCCACAGGCACGCATCTTGATGAATGATGCTCGGTACACGCGCTGAACATTTTTGCATAACTTTTTGTCTTCATCTGTAAATAAAAATAGTTATAACATTTAGGCTACCGTATGTGTAGCCTTTGTTATACCATTTGCGAATTTTACTCTCGGAAATGTTAAGATGTCTTTTTTTATTACTTGACTTGGTCGCATTTGACCCTCATCGCACCTCGTGGTAAGCGCAAACAGGGTCTAAGATGGAGCACACGAATCCTAGCAACAGAGATATAGAGGGATTCCCCTATACGCCTCTGGCTCTCACATACATACGACGGAACACAGTAAACTGCTTGGCGCTGAACTCTAATGTGTGGGTGGTAGCTTGCCAGCGGACCGTAATGATTCTACCGCCAAGCGTTTACCTTACCTTTTCACCGGGTAGACAACTGCATTAAATTAACTCCATACAAATAATCTCACGTACTAATAATGGCTTCATGAAGGATCTCGTGGCTAGTTATTAATCGCGCGGATCATATGATTTGCAAGGGTAAGCTACGCTTGCGGCGGACACCCCGTGGATGGGTGACCATTCGTTACACATCGAGACCCCTCCGCGTCACGCAGAGCAGGTTAGAGCCGTCGGTTCCCGGTGTCATACGAATACCTATGACAGTAGTTACGGGTAGTCAGAAGACCGAAAGTCTGACAACTGGATTAACTTAGGATATCGGCATTTACCAGTCACTGGGTGGTGGAGGTTTGATGGCAGTCGCTCCGTGTAAAATATTGGTGTTCAGCCGCAACTGGGTAGACTGGAAGCTGACCCCAACATAGTTGGAAAATGATGGCAGTACAAGATTATCACGTACCTGTACAATTTGAATTCAGAATCAGTGCGCATGTATCCTGAGTATTCTCCATCGATATATAGAATGCCTCACAATTCAAACTCAGTGTAAATTGTAACATCAAGTTCTTTAACAACCATACGTAAATCGACACCGATGACATAGAAATAATATTATCCTAAAAAAAATAACGAATCATTCCAATCTGCAAGGTTGTAATGTAACAGACGGCCCTAGGATCTCCTGAGAGCACGTCTGCTACACCAGTTGTACAGAATGTGTAGGGCATTCCATACCTAGTAGTGTACTTAACAATAATAAGATGCTTATAGAATAAGAGGCAGGACTGCGTCACGTCCCTTGGAGTAGTCAGCGAGTTCCTTCTTGTCGTTACGGCGTCCGTCGATGGCCCACACAGCCATCTGATAGAAACCGGCGGCAGCAAACAGACCGGCTGTAGCATTTAGTCATAGTCATTAGTAGACGTAGACGACAGCCGGTCCGATCGCCGATCTCGTATGTGTAGCAGGAGACGAAGTGAAAAGAAGGGGTCACCCTCGGGCACCGGAACGCATCTCACCCCGGTACCACGGGAGCGCAGGTTCCCGGATAGGTGGTGGAGGCTCAGGCCGTCCAGCCCCCCGGAGTCCCGTGTAAAGGCAGGTGTTGCTTAGAGCAGTGTATAGGGAATGGTTGATGTGATGGCATACCACATATAATTAAACGGTCACTCACACGGATTTAAATTTATAATATTTATATCAATAACAGTAAATCATAGTATCAAAAATCACCATGGTGTAAAACAAATCAAAGTCCAGTCTGATTTTAAATTCCTATCTGTCATCGTTAAAAAAAGTATAAAATATAAAAATGGCCAGTAGGTAGGTGAATGACTATGAAGAAGGTGATACTACAAGGTTAGTCGGAAAAGGACTACTAATCCGCAGCCCACCTAATTCTCCGACTTAAAGCGATCGTATTTTTGTTGAGGCAAGAAATAAACAATATTAATACAACGCTATTTTTTAAATAAACAATTAATGCTTTACAAAACAAGATTTCACATTATGTGGAATGATGTATTGAATGTAGAAAGTGAAATAATTTTGAATACATACATGCTTTTCAGCTCTCATATACATTTGATAATATTCAATTAGCATTTGAACACTGACTAACGTATCAAGGAACAACTCAATTGAAAAGAAAAGAACCTGAAATTGGTCATAAAGAATACGCATTATTAAACTGCGTATAACAGAAATAATAATAAAACCAGAAAACGCAGCAGGTTATTTGTTTCACCGGAGACAACAGATGAAAGCTTTTAGTGAGAGAATTATTACTTTGTCAGACTAACCATGTGTTGATAAACTGTTTTATAAATCTGGTAACATTTTAATATTTGGAGATAAGCTTGAAACAACCAATCGTGACACATTTCACCACAGCTACTATTGCATGATTTCAACATTTTATGATTCCACTGAACAACTTCATCATTAAGTAAATTAATCAATCTGATTGCATAAACAATGTTGGCATCAAAATTTATCAAAGTAAATACGGTAGCAAAGAGATAAAGCGGGTAACCTGGATTCATAACGAGGTTATAAATACTAAAGGTAATATAAAGAAGAAGAAGCATGGTAACACTAATCCAATTACTATAGATAAATGTCTTGAAATTGATATAATTGTTAATAAATCTATGGACTTTTTGAATGGTCAAAACGAACATAACATTCCTCCTTGTATGAACGAGGCTAACAAAAGCGTTCATGATGAATCCGCAGCCATAAAAAAATAAGTCAAAATAGGCAGAACACTGAAGATCCACGAAATAATACAATTCTTGATTATCTTTGTCTTGCATTTGAAGAATTCGATACAAATTTGCAAATACGAATGCTATTGCTACACAAGGTATCATTAATTTATTTAAGAGATTATTTGGAGTTACGACATTGTTTTTGATGCAGTACTTGGGATTTAATAAAATATATTGCAGGATGGTAAAAGGTAGAAGCATAGACTGCAAATCTTTATCAACTGTGTTATCCAACGGTATTTCTATACGACAACTTTCACCGATATTCAGCGTATTCCTCTTTATTATAGACATTATTACAGAAGCACTTTTTAAACGAAAATGTACTAGTTAGTCCATATTAACAAAGACAGAAAATTAATTAAATTTAAGTGTTTTTATGGTGTTACGGTATACATAGTAGAATTGTTTGTCAAAGAATAACAATGACAAACATGCACTTATAGTAATAAACGTTTTTACTAAATGTACCTTGTGGGGTCACCGGTAATGTCACGGACTTGTTTGACTTCGGGTATAGTTAGAAGATCTTTATCAAGTGACTACCGCTAAATGTACCTAGACATAGCAACTCGGGTATATTTAATACCACCATTTTAAAATAAAGCAATCCTAATTATTTCTGATTTCGAATCAAAAAGTGCGCAACATGTCATTAGCTCAACTGGTCATTGTTAAAGCTATATGTCAGAGATTCGACTTGTCGTTGGAGCGACGGTAAAGACCTGTAAAGATACGATTATCAAGCCGACTATTCTGACTAAGTCGACGGAGCCCTGAGATGTGTGTATGACGCCGCGACGATGACCATCTAAATCCAGAACCGATAGACTAAACATATCCACCTGCGTCGAGGGATGAGATAAGGGGATGTTATTTCTCCGAAACTGGTCATCAACGCATTGGAAGATGTAGGTATCTATTTCATACAGTGGACTGAAAAGGACGCGGCATAAAATATATAAATGGCGAGTGCATCTTACACTTGGATTTGCAGATGACATCGACTTTAGCCGTTATCACCACAAGTCACACAAAAATGAATTAGATAGCATGGCGATAGAAAATAACACCAAATCGTACATCAACGCAGCGACACATTTGGTGCAGTGGCTGAGCGATTGGCTTCTGGGCTACTGGTTGTGGGTTCGATTCCCGCACTGAACCAATATAATATATAATATAATATGGCCTACAGATAGTTGTTTCAGATCTGGGTGTTTTTGCATGTGAAGATTTTTGTCTGTAAACGCACTCATGATACAGGAAAAACAAAGAGCGCGGCAAAGTTTAAAAAAATGAAACAGTATCTTAAAAATCGTTTATTATAAATAGGCTAAAGTAAATTAGCAATTCGCCCAATAAAGATAGCCTCAACATGCCCGCTTCTTACTTCCTACTACAGTGAATACTAGCGTAAGGTTAAATAGAATGAATTTAATTGAGTTGGAGTTTATATGGAGATAGAACTAATATTTTTCAGCTACCGCTGATATTTATTTATATACTCTTAATTGTATATCGGTAGTAAAAAAAACATACATTTACACAATATGTACGATAGGCGGTCTTATTGCACAATACGATCTCTTCCAGATAACTTTAGGATGAACTGAAAGCATGGAAAGAGATAACGGGCAGTCCTAGTGTACAAGTACGTAACGTTCATAATATTACTTAGATTTAATAACATAAAATACATATCAATAATTACACAAATAAATAAAAAAATAAAAAGTAACATACATATATTAAACAAACTAATAAATAAATATATTTTAAATAAGAAAGTAGATGAAATGTGAACAATAATCAAGAAATAGCAAATTTAAGAGACAAGTAATGTTTCTTCACTAACTTTTTAAACATTGATATCTAGGGAGAAGAATACAAAACTGATTATCACAGAAAGTATAACTCTGGTTGTATTCCAATACTTAACGCTTTACTTAATAACTGAATTGAAATAAATATTGATAAACAACCGAAAAGCAGTTTGACGGAAATTTTATTTCATGATCGAATGTAGGTACATTTTACTTATTAAACTAATACACTTAATGTCGCTACAACGTGACAAACAGCGCTCTTTTATTTGATCAAATTCAACATAACGTATTTCGCCCACGGTCCAGTCCTTAGAATTCTACTAAGTAGATCACATAAATGCTGAAGTGAATTAAAAATGAAGATAAAATCCTGCAAAATAAACATTACCAACAATTTCTTGGACAGGGATTTCCTAAAGTTTTTATTTCCTTTAAGGTGTTTGCAGCACATGTTTTTCCTATCGACATTTTCGATTGAATACAATTGTATCAGGCCTCATAGTGTGTTTTACAATGTCCTTTCGCTCGTCGGTAATATTGGATTTATAGCTGTACATATGGGATGATTCTTAAGCAAAGATGTCGCATTTGGTAGTCTAGTCCTCAAAATCATCGTTAAGCTCAGTGCTGTGTTATTGATTTTGGGTCTTGCTTTCTTTTATGTAATTAAGAGCTTTCAGAGGAAGGAAAACGTCCAAATGTTTTTGAAAATTCAAAAATCGCTTCGAATAATCAATTATAAGAACTACAAAATGTTGACAATTTGGAACTGGATTCACGTATTGAACTATTTAGTAGTATTTCTTGTCTTTGTGTTAAGAACGCGCAGCTTGATGACAGGACTATTTTTATATACTATGATTTATTTTGATGTAAACCTAACTTGTGGTATACGTGTGATCACATTAATAAGAGATGGAATGCTTACATGGATCTCCGAGGTCGAGTGCCATAGCAAAATTTGTTTGGAATTAAGCGAAGAACAATACAATAATTACTTGAAGAAACTCTTTGAAGCATACATCAACCTGATGGAAGCGTTTGAAATGTTTAAGAGAATATTTCAGTTTGCGGTAAGACTGATTTCCGTTGCTTTTGTATTTTTTTAGGAACAAGATTGCTGAATCATATCAACGGATTGCAAGGATTTTTCCGAAACGGGGTTCATACTTCTAGATGATGCCCAGAAAACTGTAAGATAAGTCAAATACTTATGTTTCTTCCATTTCTACTTTCTGTTTCCAAAAGCATATTTGATAAGTTCTTTTTGACAACGTACAACGCATTTCACGTCTCTCTATTCCCTCTATTTTTTGCACCTTCTTATACGTCGAGCCTTTCACTTTCTCCCTTATCTGTTCTTTGTAACTGCCTTTGTTGACCCTCCCTCTTTCTCTTCTATTTTTCCTTCTATGATATTATTCATAACATCTTGTCATTTTTAACATCACTACGGAATTGGTGGATATATAAATAGTTTATATAAATTTATTTTTGATCTATATTATTATTCATAATGGTCCTCCATTATGAATAATAATATAGATCAAAAAACACATTGTTTGGTAATGGTACGCACATCCAAACAACGTGTTCTATATTCGTGTTCGTGATATTCGTGTTCAAAAATGCCTACGTAGCTTCAAATAGATCAGACTACGAGTATCAAGTACAGAATTAATCTAGGGTGGATGAAATGGTGACAGGTCATGAGAAAAATCTGCGACTCCCGCATTCCCCTTAAACTTAAAGGGAAAATTTATAAAACAATGGTAAGACCTGCTGTTTTGTATTAACCGGAATGTTGGGCCACAAAAGGGGTAAATGAGAGGCACTTAAATGCAGCTGAGATGAAAATACTAAGACGGATTTGTGTTGTTACGCGAATGGATAGAATTCGAAAAGAGTATGTAAGAGGAAGTCTGAAAGTGGTGCCGGTGACTGAGAAATTTTGTGGAAACCAGTCGTCTTGAGTAATGAGGAACATGTCGTGACGAAAGTTTTGAGTATGAATGTAGATCGTTATAAGATTAGAGAAAGACCAAAGAAAAGAAGGATAGATAGTGTGAAAGATGATATGACTAGAAAGGGGGTGACTAATGAGATGACGACAAATAGAGATTTATGAGGTATGGCAGAAAAATACATGCTGCGCCTACCCCAAATATGTTGAGATAAGGGCTGGAGAATGATGATGAATGTTAAGAGATTGTTAGGAGCTAACTTTCTTGAAATCAAACAAACAAAGATAAAATAAATAGTTTAAGGACAAGCCAAAATAAATTACAACAGAAAACGGTCATATTTATGTTCAAGTTATTGAACCTTCGAAAATCGGTGTCCAATATTTGATATTTTATATTATTGTAATTTGATTCGGTGTAGAGGGCTACTTAGATAACACCACGGAAAAGAAAAAACAAATGGAAGTGACCACGCAGCTATCACGCATGTGTCACAATCACACAGTCATTGGCTCGAGCGATTCGCCGTATCCCAGTAGTTCCATTCTCTAGTTCCATCATGGGACTACTGGGATTATTTTATCCCAGTAGTTCCATGGAACTAGAATACTTTTTAATCTAATCCCATTAGTTCCATTAAGTACAGTTGAATGGTAATTAAATATGGTAAGAACAATAATCTTACCTATTTACCTACGTGCAATATGTAAACTGGCCTATATTACTATTATAGTATGCATTTGGCAGATTTCAGATTTATAAGGAAAATAGACATTTATTGTCAATAATTTATTTGGCGTGCATGCTATACCTGTTATTTTCCGTTGTTGCTTTTGCTCGCTGGTCTTAAATTATGGTTTAGGCACTTGTGAAATTTTGTAAGGGTGTAAAAACACTAGAAGTAAAAACACTTAAAAAAGACTGGCAACACTGTTCAAGTGACATGTCAAATATTAGCTTCGTATTTTAAAAAATTATATTATTGTAATTAAGTGTTTAAATCGAGTAATCTTGTGATAAAATCTATCAAGACATTATAAATCTCCAGGACTATTGTTTTCCTTTGATTATCTGCAGTATAACACAGTGTTTGGTTACTCACCGTAGCCGGTAACCTCTCAACAGCTGATTGAACTTTGGACTAAAGCAGGGAGTATTGTTTATTATTATATGTCTTTTAATATATTCATCAACACTCATTTAGGCCCTGTAATACAACCCTGTTAAAAATACATACAGAGTTTATTCACAGTGCAGGCTCAATTAATTATTTTTTAACACTTTTTTGACAAGTAGGTGGAAATCGAAGTTTATAAAATATCAATTAACAAAGACTTCCTTTTGATATAATAGGTGTGGTGAAAATCAATATTGTTCTGTGTAACTAGTATTGATATTGCTTTGCACTAAGAATTAATTAACAGTATAATATTAGTCTTGACAATTTAGGTACCCTCAATAAGTCATAATAATATGATTTCAGAATAATTTTCATTTTCTTTTCTATTCATAAGCCCCCCATATTATTAACTGATATACATAGTTATTTTGAACCCTTCTTATTTCATTTTCTTCCCATTTTCATCTGTTTTCTCTACTAGAATTTTTATTGTTCTCACTTTTTCTATATTTCCACTTTCAGTAACCAGTCCTCACAACATGCCTATGCTAACCCGTAAAGCTACTGCCCTAGACATGGAGCACAAGTTAAATGCGGCCCTCAATCAACTGAAAACCTCCCACAGCCAATGTCAACAGCTCCTACAGGAGAGAGAAGAAAGTGAGGAGGAAGTGAAGTCAATTGTTGACAAGAATACAGGCTTGAAAAGGGAGCTAGCAGTCCTACATCAACAATACCTGGACGTTGTTGACGAACGGGACAAACTTCAGGTGGTGACGGACGGTTTTTAGCCAATGTAGTGATTTGTATGAGGAGGCATTGCGGAAAGTTAGGGACCTAGAGGATGAATTACTTTGTGCAAATTTACAAATAAAAAGCTTACAGCAGGACAAAGAATGTATACAGTCGGTTGCAACCCAAAACCTATTTAAAGAACTAGTCTGTCCCAACTCTAACTTTAAGTCAGATCAGTCTTTAGTTACCATTGATCTTACAGATCAGGTTTCCTTAGTAAGTCAAAAATGTATTAATAAGACTAGTCACAATACAATAAAAAAATATGTAAAAATTAATAAAATCATAAAGAAATGTCAACGCCTAAAAAGAAAACAAAAGCACTTCTGTAATAATATTGAATTAAGGAAAGAACGTGTTGCTTTAGTAAATAAACTTAAAAATTATCAAATTAAAATTGAGGACAGTAAAAATATATATGAAATTGACACTCAGCGTTTACAATCTGAGATTAAAATCCTGGAAGAGTCGCTCAGTTCTTTATATAATAAATATATGACCTCACAAAAACAAATTGAGGAACATATACTTGCTGCAAACCATTTAGTTGACATGTGCAAGTATAATGCAGACAGACTGGACTTATTGACTGACAACAACAATGTGTGTACGTGTATGAGCAATTCACACTGTAAAAGCTCCCCCCCACTAGTGATGTTGAAGGACTTACCTCAGTCCGGGAATATTAGTGACATCTTAACTGTGAATACATCTCAAGCAGTAAACATAAGTAGTAATATCAATTCAAATAGGAATAATGTTTGTTGGCAATCTATAATGTATTCTGATAACATAGGCAAAGGTTTTGGGGAATTGTTAAGCAACAGCCTGTGTCACTCTTCACAAAATCACTGTATGCCTGGGTCATCCTACAGGCAAATAATATCATCACTTATGTCAAATAAATTTACACAAAATACTAATTTAACATTACTTGTAGGCAATAGCTTAAACGTTAGGAAAAAAGATATCACCGACAGTGTTACCTTAATGTTAAACTTGGTCTGTAATAAGATAATATTATGTGCATTTCCCTATCTTGACCATCTGTCAGACAAACAAAATGATTATGTCCATACGCTAAACATGCATATACACTTCTTAGTAAGTCGCCATAGTGACAAGTTCATATTTTTTGACACCAATGCTTTTGTTGGTAAACTACATATGAACGGAGACTCTGTGTATCTGCCTAAGAAACCTAGGCGACATATTGCTACTTTATTAGCCTATAATATTAACTCGGTCATAAGTAATATGACGAAGTTCTCTCTTACATCCACCATAATTAGTAATAGTACTAATAATCAGATGGTTACTTTAAATAATAATTTAAACTCAATTGTCTGACAACAGAGAGTGATAGTCATTATTTAATATTGACACACCAAAATATTAACCGCTTCTCTGGCAAAATTTTAGACGTTGAGTTGTTTAGTGAAAATTACAATGTAGATATCTTATGTCTTACAGAGACATGGTTAAAGGCAAATTCAATGTTGTTTAGTGTAGCTAATTTTAAGGTAGCCAGTTCGTTCAATAGGGTGTCAGCAGAAGGTGGGGGAACTCTAATTCTAGTGAGAAATCACCTAAAATGTAAAGAGCGTTTAGATATACGCAACATATCTGTTGAACGAGTGTGTGAGCTGGCATGTGCAGAAACTGAGGAATTTGTTATTTTATGTGTATATAGGCCTCCATCCTCATGTACCTCTCAATTTCTATTAACTATGGAAGATGCTCTTAGGAAAATAAAAATAAACAAGAAACTTTTAGTATGTGGGGATTTTAATGTAGACATTCTGTTAGACACCACCGATAAACGTAACTTTTTGTCCTTATTTAAATCGTTTAATTTAAAGTGCATCTTCTCTGAGCCGACTAGAGTGACACCCACCACAGCTACATGTATTGATAATATTATAACAAACTTTAAAATAACAGAAAAGAGCCTTATTAGTGGAGTCCGTTCGGACCATAAATGTCAATTAATAAAATGTAATAGTCACTCCATTAGATGTAGGAAAATAATAGAATGTAGGCCCCTGACAAAAAAATGTCTAGAAGTATTTAGGAAAAATGTTGAATGCGAATTAAATACAATAAAAACACATTCTGACAACCCCAATAAAATGTACCATACATTATTTAATGCGATAAGTACCGAATTTCATAAGGCTTGCAAAATAAAAAAAGTTAATATAACTAATAAATTACGGTTCAGTGTTTGGGCAACCAAGGGTATAAGGCGAAGTAGGGATGTCTTATACGAATTATATGATAAAAAATCGTACACACCCAATGTAGACTTTCATAATTATGTTAGAAATTATTCTAAGCTTTTCAAAAAAGTTTGTATACAGGCTAAAGCAGCCTACATAAGTAATCAAATTAGTAAATCAGATAATAAAATAAAAACGACGTGGAAGATAATCAATACAGAAACTGGCAATCATGGGTTAAAAGACAACACTATTAGCTTAAAAATAAATGACGAAATAGTTTCAGACAGGAATGTAGTCGCTAATTTCTTAGATAACTATTTTACTAATATACCATTAGAGACGACGAAATATCTTCCATCGTCACCAGTATCGGCGGAGATATTTTTAAAACAAAACGTAGACATGCAGGTAGCTGATTTTAATTTTAATTTTGTAAATCCGACTGACATAATAAAAACTTTCAAAAATATAACAATAAAAAAAACTGAAGACCTTTGGGGATTATCAACTAAAGCTGTGGAGGCAATAATTACCGAGATCGCCCCAATGCTGGCAAAAATCTTTAACTCTTGCATTACAGAAGGCATATTTCCCGATCTTATGAAAACCAGTAAAATCATACCCATTTTTAAAGCAGGTTGCTCAAATAACGCGTCCAACTATAGGCCGATATCAATACTCCCAGCCCTAAGCAAAATTTTCGAAAAATTAATCCTAAATCAAATGCTTACCCACTTTAATAAAAATAAAATATTACATGACAAACAGTTTGGCTTTACGAGGGGAAGATCTACAGAGGATGCTGGATCCACTTTAATTAAAACCATACTGGGGGCCTGGGAGGGGGCACAGGATGCTTTAGGTGTGTTTTGTGACCTTTCTAAGGCATTTGACTGCGTGGATCACCGCACACTCACCCTAAAATTGAAATACTACGGAATCCGAGGTAGATCTATCGATCTTGTGACGTCTTACTTGTCAAATCGGGAACAAAAGGTGGCTATCGGTGATGTCATCTCTACAGGCTCACGAGTCAGAATGGGCGTACCCCAAGGATCAATTCTTGGTCCATTCTTGTTTCTAGTATATATTAATGACCTTCCGTACATGATGAAGGATAATAACATGTCAAATATAGTCCTATTTGCTGATGACACATCATTAATATTTAAAGTAAATAGAAAAGACAGGGATCTTATAGAGCCTAATAACACTTTAAATTTAATCTCTAACTGGTTTTCTGCTAACAATCTTCTTTTAAATGCAGGGAAAACCAAGTGTATTAAATTCTCTTTACCGAATGTAGCTTCTATTAATGCAAATATAGTTCTGGACGGAAAAAGGTTAGATCTGGTTCCCTCAACTGTCTTTTTAGGTATCACAGTAGACCCTAAATTACAATGGGGGCCTCATATAGAGGCAACTGCGGGCAAACTTAGTTCCGCTGCTTTTGCTGTTAGAAGAATAAGGCAGCTCACTAATGTGACTACAGCTAGGATGGTGTATTTCGCATACTTTCACAGTATTATGTCTTACGGCATTTTATTGTGGGGGTCAGCTGCTGATGTCGAGACACTTTTCATACTGCAGAAACGAGCAGTTCGAGCCATTTATAATCTAAGTTCTCGAGAGTCTCTTCGCGAAAGATTTAAGGACATAAATATACTTACCTTACCATCTCTGTACATTTACCAGAATATCCTGTACATTCGTAAAAACATATCGAACTATAGTAAAAACAGCGATACACACAGCCTGAACACTCGAAATAAGCACAAACTTGTGGTGCCTGGTTTTAGACTTCGTAAAACTAGTAAGTCATTTTTGGGAAACAGTATTAGATTCTATAATAAAATTCCACCTTGTATCACTGAATTGCCTTACATGAAATTCAAGTCCTTAGTAAAGCGTATCTTAATGTCAAGAGCATATTATAGCATAAACCAGTACATTGAAGATAAAAATGTCTGGAATACGATTCCCAACTGCACACAGCGACCCACTGGCACTCCTTAACTGGCAGCCTAAATGTAAATTTTCACTTATATGTATTTAATATTTCACTGTAGGTATCATTTTTGTTACCTACTCATTATATATTGTATCATAGTTATTATATAACTTTTATTTTAAGACATGTAACATTTATTGTTTACAACGTAATATATTCTGATATTTATCAGTTTTACTTTTAGTATTGCCCCTGGCAACGATCTATTTAGTATTTAAGCATTATCAAATGTAAAATGTGAGTATCATGTAGCCATTATTGTTTACTACGTTTTACTGTAGGTGCTTACTCCTACATAAACCTGCCCGTTGCCTGGTGGCTTGAGTCTGTCATGCTCACTAAAATGTCCTGCTGACGGTGGCGTTGTGTATCGGGTCGTCAAGTTCCCTACAATATGGTTGAGTTAAGCGACGCTGGTGCACTCGTCATGCTCGTGAACGGGTGCTGTCTGTCGGGACTGGTCGGCTCATACTTACTATGGCAGTTGTTAGGCACTTTTTCATTATTATTCATGTACTTCTGACAATTACCTACATTATTCTCACATTATTGTAATATGATTGTATTGAATTAAATATATTGAGTGTATACAATTATGTGTACCTATATTATGTTGAATTATCTATGTTGTTTAGATAACTTTAGGTAATTTTGTTACAATTCAACCAGAATTGTATTACTTATACTTTTTCTATAATCCGCATTTTGCATATTTCACTATTGTAATTAATATTACCTTTTGCTTTGTATAGACTCATTAATTTATTCACTTGACAGACAGATATGTGTTGCTGGGGAGTTTGTTGCGCCGTTTCTTCTTCACAGCAAAAACACTAGGAAGCGGTGAAGGGAGGGCGCTTTTTGGGGCTGTCTTTGATGTATATAATTCTGACGTTCAAAAAGAACTAAGTAATTCTAGTCTATTTTGAATAAATGAGTTTTGAAGTTTGACTTGTGAACTTTAGTAAGGGTGTAAAGGTACTAGAGGTAAAAACACTTGTGAAATTTTTTAAGGGTCTAAAAACACTAGACGTTTACACTTAGTTTTTATACTAATTATATTCAATTATATCATATAAGGATTTTATTTTTATAAGCTTTTAAAAATGTATGAATAAAAAAACTATTTAAATATTTTTTTATCTTGTATTTTTTATTAAAGGTTTTTTTTTAATTTAACAAATTACAAATTTTAAAATTGTAAATCTTATAAACTTCAATTATAATTTTAAACAAATTTTAAAATACTTAGTAGGTAATTGAAAAAAATACATTTTTATAATTTGACATATATGTATAAAAGTAAAAATAAAAATTTGTATAACATAATAAAACATTTTTTTTTTAAAGGACAATGGGACAAAACGTCCCCACCCCCCAACAGATCTGAAATGTATCTCAGTTGAAACATCTTAGTAGGGTGATAAATTTTTCCTATGGCGACATTCCTCAAACGTGCGGGATATTCCGGGAAAAACGCATTTTTATTATTATTATTTTATTTAAATGAATATTCGCATCGTACATCCGATTGAGTTGAAACTTTGTACTGTTGTTGTTGGCACTTACGCGAAAGTTTCTGACATAGTACCATCAACGAACAATAGGTGGCGCGCGAGTCATATCGGATAATTGTAAACAAAAATTCGCATGGTTCATCCGATTGAGTTGAAACTAAGTACAGTTATTGTTAGCACTTGCGCGAGAGTTTCTGACATAGTACCATCAACGTGCAATAGGTGGCGCGCGATTCGTATCGGATAATTGTTAATAAAAATTCGCATGGTTCATTTGATTGAGTTGAAACTAAGTACAGTTGTTGTTGCCACTTACGTGACAGTTTCTGACATAGTACCATCAACGTACAATAGGTGGCGCTCGAGTCGTATCGGATAATTGTTACTAAAAATTCACACGGTTCATCCGATTGAGTTGAAACTTTTTACAGTTGTTGTTGCCACTCACGTGAAAGGTCATATCGTCCTCCACAATTACATTAATAAATTGTCTGCATAACCCCTGAAAGACGATGCCTACCAAATCCTAAATACTACACTAGGAACCAATAACAACCACACATATGTCATTAGATAGGTATTGCAGTATACTGCAATAATTGCTATCGTGGCTCATTTAAAATCACTGTGTGAAAAAAGTTATGGCGATGTTTCGTAGGTTAGGTTAGGTTACGTCAGGTTAGGTAATTTCACATATCACCTATTTATTAGATGTGATTTTGAATGACGACATATAATAATAACACTGTTTACTCACTCTACTAGCATTTTTTGCTATTACCGAACAATTTATAAGAAAAAAAAACACCTAACCTAACCTACGAAAAAACGCCCTAACTTTTTTCATACAGCGATTTGAAATGAGCCGCCATAGTAGTTACGGCAGTATATTAAAATACCTATCTAATGACATATGTGTGGTTGTTATTGGTTCCTATTGTGGTATTTAGGATTTGGTAGGCATCGTCCTTTCAGGGGTTCTGCAGACAATTTACAATGTGATTGTGGATGACGGTACATAATTATAGCACTGTTTACTCAATCTGATTGTTTTTTATTACATAACACTATACAAGAAAAAAACTACCTAACCTGACCTAACATAACCTAACCTACAAAACATCACCATAACTTTTTTCACACAGCGATTTGAAATGAGCCGCCATAGTAATTATTGCAGTATATTGCAATACCTATCAAATGACATATGTGTTGTTGTTATTGGTTATGTTGACCAATTTTTCCGGTCTTCCTTTACCACCCTGTATATACCAAACCCCATCGATTTTGAAGTTAAAACTGGTTGCTAGTCTTTTCATAGATCCTTATGGAACTACTGACAAATCAAAAAAATCTGTTGGAAGGGGTGGGGACAGGTCTCATACAATTTTGCCCATCGTCCTTTGTTTTAATTTTTAATTTGTAAAAAAGTTAATAAACAAATAAATATTTGCTTATTGAATCAACAATAACCAAATATTTATTGTTGACTAGTTTTTACCCGCGGCTTCGCTCGCGTTAATTAAGAACAAAATTTTTTTTATTGAATATAATTATTATAAAAACTGCATCGTTGGTCTAGTGGTTGCAAGTGCGACTTCTGAGCGTGAGGCCTTGGGTTCAATTCCCAGGTCGGGCAAAGTGTTATTGGGTTTTTCCGTGTGGAATTTCTCAGTAGCATCCCGGAGTCAAGATATGTGCCCGGTTGATGGCAATAGGCTCGCTCCCTATTACATAGGACTTAAACATAACGGCGAAATGTGGGTGTACTATGAACCTCTGCCCTACCCTTCGGAGAATACAAGGCGTGATGTTTTTATGTTTAATTATTATAAAAACTAAGTGTTTTTGTCGCTAGTGTTTTTACACCCTTAAAAAAAATCACAAGTCTTTTTACCTCTAGTGTTTTTACACCCTTACAAAATTTCACATGTGCTTTACCTCTAGTATTTTTACACCCTTACAAAAATTCACAAGTGTTTTTACCTCTAGTGTTTTTACTTCTAGTGTTTTTACACCCTTACAAAATTTCACATCTGATTTTACCTCTAGTGTTTTTTTTTACACCTTTATAAAATGTCACAAGTGCCTAAACCATAATTTAAGACCAGCGAGCAAAAGCAACGGAAAATAACAGGTATAGCATGCACGCCAAATAAATTAGGTATTGACAATAAATGTCTATTTTCCTTATAAATCTGAAATCTGCCAAATGCATACTATAAATTGTTCTTGCCATATTTAATTACCATTCAACTGTACTTAATGGAACTAATGGGATTAGATTAAAAAGTATTCTAGTTCCATGGAACTACTGGGAGAAAATAATCCCAGTAGTCCCATGATGGAACTAGAGAATGGAACTACTGGGATACGGCGGAGCGATTAGGTACTTTCTTAGAAATTGAATTATGCCTTACTATCCAATTTTACCGTACAAAAATGAGAGCACGACGAAAAATGTATCTCAGTGGTGTGTGAAGTATGACAGTTTGAATCTTTCAATTTAATTGTACGTTAGTTTGGTGACACTGGTTCCCGTACTAAGGTGGATCTCACGCTACCACGCGCCATGCTTTGATGCGCGGGTGTTTTTAACGTTGACTGTAAGTACTCCAGTTTGAATATGTATAAAAACGCATCGACACGCGTGGTTGTAGACCGTGCGATGATTACGCGATCATGCGCGGGTGCGCGTGGCGTCCCGCAAGATAGGGCACACTGGGATCTACAGTAGCGCGCAGATTTTTCCGAACAATGGACAGGAGCGGTGGTCGACCGTGAATTGAACCTTATTTGGTGCGGGGATATCGAAATCAGCGGCCCCGCATAGACACGCAGATAAAACCGCATGATGGTACAGATCTGCGCTTCCGTCGCCGCGCGTGGATGCGTCGCTCCGAGCACTGGTGCGTGGCGCGTGGTAGTGTGAAGTATAAGGCCACTTTCACTTGTTTTTTCTATTTCGGGGATAATATTATGTCTATAGTATAAACATTTGCTATAAAGTGAATGTTCACTCTCGTTTGTAAGCAGTTTTTTATCTTTTACAGCGACAGCTAAAAAGTTTTGTAAGAACGTGCAGCGACTGAACCGTGCAGCCTTCCACAAGATGTCCGCATGTCGCATCTTTACTGTCGACGCTGGTCTTCCTCAGGTGTTTGGAAGTCTAGTATTCGACTACATGATTGTGTTATTGCAGTTTGCCTTTTTGTAATACGGAATGCACACGTAAAACTAACACAGATGGCAGCACTTTTTAGAACTTTGTAATTAAGAACCGCTTAAATGGACTTGCAATTAATTAATTAATTAAATAACCTAACAGTTTTAAATAAAATGTTTTCATTTGTATTCCTTGGAAAATAAAAACTGACATTGAAATATTATCGCTGTCGACTGGAAGCGTGCTCAGAAGATTGGCAGTGTTGCCACGTTGAATAGCATCGCCAATTGTTAGGCTAAACAAACCAGCCCTCTGGTCACGTGAAGAGTCGACCAGTTTTCTTTCGATTCCCTTAAACAGGAGATGTAGACCTAATATTAATCAAAATAAAATAAATGTTCTTGTCCCAAATCTACTTAATATTTTGTAACCGGCAACTGAGAGTTATGTGATTTTGAAAGTAACCAAGTGCGCTCCTTTCTATTCAGAATCTTGTTAGGTGGTGTGTTTAATAAACATTTTCTTGTCAGTTTAATCTTACTGTAAGACAAAACCAGTCACGATGAGAACATATAATTTAACACAACTTAAAGTATTTAATTTTGAGTTTGAACCACCTTTATCAATAAAAAGTTCCAATTACATCTATTATCTTATACTACTTACTCTTAAATTATGTGATATGTTCGGAGTGAATAAAACAAAGAAACGTGAAGAAAATAACATATAATTATTATTTATCATAATTCTACAAAGTCATTCACGTTATTTTTCTGTCATAGAATAAATAGACCTCCATCTTATCAACATAAATGGTACAGTTAGAGGCAATAATTCTAATGACTTCTGGCTATGGCAATTATTAAATTTTTGAGGTTGCTTAATTTATGTCTGATACGTAGCCATAAAACAGTAGACATACCAACAAGCATAGTAATAACAACAGTTACAAACATAATCGTAAGTCTGCTCAGAACCAAAGTTACAGAAACGTAAACTGTAATATTACAATAGTGTAAGTAGCGATGAGTCCAAAGAAGCGCAAGGGTAGCGCAGCATCTATGAAGAACAGGCCACATGCGCTCATCTTCCTGAAGGAAGCCTTTTGCATTCGCTGCATATTCTTGCATACTCTTTTTTGAGTATCTGTAAACATTGTACGACAGTCAGAAGAAATCTTTCACTTTCCGATCGGTACTGTGACATCCTCAAAACAGAAACGTCTAATAAATGTAAATGAACCAATTTTTGACGATTTCTTAGGGTGGTCAAGTATATCATGGTACAAACTTTTAAATGGGTAAATGCCAATAATATGTATCTCTAAAATAATGAGTACATTTTAATGTTCCTTAATACTCCGCTTGCCAGGACATAGTGGCAGGGCATCTATCCAGTGTACCAGTTTTGTTGTTGTCGAAAGATGTCCATTTATTGTTACTGGACATTCGTGAGTTCAGGCGTAATCAAGCATCACTTCAATTTAATAACAATTAACACACGACAATATTTCTATTGAGTTTTTTTCTTTTTTTCACCTTTTTCTGTTCCACTGGTGGGCAAATGCCTCCCCCAATTTCTTCCATGTACTCTATTCCTGTGTTGCCTTAAACCAGCCCTTGCGGTACGCGTTTAGGAACTGACGTAGACGCGTACCGCGAGAGAAATTATTTAAATCTCTTACTCACTAGAGTATGACATTTAAATTATTTATGTCTGGACGGAAATATTGTTGTGTTGTATTGTCCTGGGCTTTGAAAATCATTACAATGCTTATTTCAAATCTTAAATTATTTTTACCTGAGCATCTTCTTGACGTAACAAGTTGTATACAGGTACTTTGAACTTGTTTTATAGTTGAATAGAATCTTTCGATCTCCATGCTCAAGGATATGAGTAGAATCATGTTTTTGACTATCCACACCTGGGATACCAATGATAGCAGAGCATACTAGAACAGAAGGATACACAAATTGATAACTTACTACTTACTTAATTAATTGTTTAGCGTCATGTATCGCGCTACATGTGAACTACACAAGACTGGCTGCGTAGCTGACTACATCGATATGATGAACAACTCTCAAGATGACGTCACGGAATCCTACATCGCGCAATCTAAAATTAACACGCAGATTGCATTTATACATGGCCCAACCTCACCCTAGCCTGGTTGGCGGATCCCCCTTGTCGATACAGGCACACCATAACCTCATTCCTCCACAGTTGTATTTATTTTAAACCCAAAGGGCCTTATTACAAAAGATGGTTTAAACCAAGACTAAGGTAAACCATGGTTTAAAATATACCCATCACTATCTTATGTCATATGACAAAAAGAGACGGGGCTATTTTAAAACCTAGGTTTTTCTTAGACCATCTTTTGTAATAAGGGGGAAAGGGTCTTATTACAAAAGATGGTCTAAGAAAAACCAAGGTTTTAAAATAGCCCCGTCTCTTTTTGTTATATGACATAAGAAAGTGATGGGTATATTTTAAACCTGGCTTTGTCTTAGTCTAGGTTTAAACCATCTTTTGTAATAAGGGGGAAAGTATTTTCACAAGAATTTAAAAAAAAATGATTTGACAACAGACCAAAAATAATAAAATAGTAGTATGCAATGATCACATCGACAATTCGGCCCTCATCAAGCTGTCTCCCTCCAAATCTCCCGCCAGCAACGCTCTAAGCTGAGGTCCGAGTCCCACAGCACTATGAGTCGCCCTATTAAGTGCTGAAGTACTGATTTTGTCTCTCAGGTCTCGCCAATAACTTCCCGGTTATGTAGAAGAAGTTTTCAAGTACCATAGGATGCACAAGCAGTCCAGAAAAAATAACTAATTTTATGAAAATGATACCGATTGCGATTCGCGCAGTAGCTGAGCAATCAGAATTTGACCAATATTTGTACGGCTCACAGATTCTATGTTTGGTATAATTGTTCATGTGAGATGTCGTGTCTTTAATCGCATCTACGATGCAGGAAAAATTCATGACGTGAGGTAAAGCTTTATGAAATAAAATTAATCAATACAATTAATCACTGAGCTATAATATTTTTCAGACGATGGAATATGGGAAGGATGACTATAATATGACTCTTTATTTTGAGCTCATAGTTGTAGTGGATTTACTCTAGTTTATAGTGTTCTTTATGTGTAATTTATAAGTAAAAAGTTAGAAAATTTGGTTTATGTTACAAAAATAACATGAACAATAGTAATTATTGAAAGAAAATTATAAAACTTACATGAATTTCAGTGCCATCCATTGATATTTGTCTCATCTTTATTCGCACCGCAATATCAAGCAGAGCGTTAGAGAATGTGTGTATGATATACAGCGTGGAAGGGACATCGTAACACAAACTTCGTGAAAAGGTTCCTCATAAAGCCTTAAATTAATTTACGTAAGTCATTAATATCACAAATGATAGGTTACAGATGTTGTCATTTTTAAGCGCGCAATGTACTGCGAATGCAAACAACGAGTCACAATCACAACCGCAAGCCATTACTCCGCTAACGCGGTACCGGTGCGCGGTGCGGCGCGGTGGCCGTACAGTAAGTACAGTGCCTACACGCATACGCACGCACACATCACAAGTCTGAGTTCGGCACGGAGTCGCGTTGCCGCACAACGCTTTTGTAAACGTGAAAAGTAGCATACCTACGTTTACACTACTGATAAAGAAATCACCTAACAAACACATTGATAAACCGAACTTGAAATTTAGTTCAATTGACTGATTGCTTACAACAAAAAACAAAACATTGCTCGTTCGCTCATTAAATAACACAAGTAGGTACCTACCTAATGATTCCGATGAGGTACCTACCTACCTACATGGCAATTAGTTGCAAACAAATTAACACTCACCTTAATCTCTCTTATTAGGAGTGAGGGACTCCTAATAAGATAGGGTTCAAAGTGGCCGCCACCAACTTGCTCACAAATCCTAGCGCAGCGCAGAGTTTCAGCGTGGACACGGGGCAATAAGGTGGGGTCTCGGACATACTCCGCACGGAGCGTCGCAAGCGATCTCGCATTTCTGCTGCCGTATTGCACTCCGTAACAAAGTCCCTATCTTGACCCCACAGACAAAAATCTAGTGGGGTCAAGTCTGGTGATCGCGCTGGCCAGGGTTGTGGATCGAACCTCTCAATCTACTGGTCACCAAAAGTCGCTGTAAGGTGTAAGGCTGTCGCACTGGAAGAGTCACGTGTGGGGGAGCGCCATCGTGTTGGTACCACGCATCCCGGAAGTGGGCCACCGGCATCTCTCTACTTACGGGCACTAAACGTATGGTTACGACTGTTACCTATCCGAGGCATTTTCGTTCAAAACACACACAGTACAACACAGACAAAAAAACAACTCTACTGATAATAACTAATACGCTCAAATCCAAAATCACGAAAAACAACACAACCGTTTACAATGAGCGCAAATCGGAAACTGAACTGATCAAAAATCGGCGAAATTCAAAATTTTACTTCCTTTACAATTTCGCCGACAAGCCGTCATAGACTCGTAGGCACCTAGATCATGCACAGACCAATAAAATGATAGACTGTGCCAACGCATTAAGTTATACTGACAAAATAAATTGCGAAAATGGATAGGGTTAAAATTTACTAAAGATCAGATTACATCGGTTAAACAAAGGTGTTAATGCAAAAACAAATGTTTATAACAAAAATTGCCTAAAAAAAAGGTTAATTACTAAAAAAACTTATTTTTTTACCTTCAATTTATTAAAATTGATAACAGTATTGGACATACTATCAGAGATCATTAATAATCCCAGATAAAAAGTCTAAATAAAAGTAGTCAATCTGATATTAATTTACGTAATAACGCATCTGGTAGATTCATAGGCACTGGCCGCTATAGCTTTGTCGATACCGCGCGTCGGCGCAGCGGCATGTCGGCTTCTTTGAGTGAGCGCGCGCTCGCTCAGTGACTAGTGCCTACACTGCCTACTTTGTTGCACTCACTTACTTTGTTGCGATAACCTCGGTTCGTGAACTTTACCAAAACAGCTGATCGGGAGCACTTTTTAAGTTTGATTTTCATTGCTGTTTTACGTGAAAATTGTGAAATAATTGTTTTTTTCTTTTTTATCGCATTGGGATGGAAAACAATAATGATTTTATACACTATAAATTAAAAAAAAACTGCAAAAAAAATCGTAAAAATTAAGAAAAAAGCGACGAAAAATTCCAACGCTGGGGGGTTCAGAATCATGTACTGGATCCATGGTACACGTATACGTTACGATGTCCCTTCCACCCGGTAGAATAAAATCTGAAATAAACAGTACAATTAATGAAACGGAAAATCCTACAACACAAAAACGATGAGCCAATTCTCGATTATAAACTAAACATGACATTGAACTTACTAATTGATGAAACGTTTTCTCCGCTAATTGGTAAGATTCACATATTTGCTGATAAACTCTGAACATGTTATTCCAATAACACTTTTGTTCTGAATTTTCAATGTGCTCTGAGCTCCACAAATCATCAGCCCAAATCTTGAATGGTTTCCATATAAGCTTGATGGTCCTCGTAACGTAGATAATATTAAAGTCAAAGGCAATGTAGAGATAAGTTGCTAAAAGCTCAACAAAACCGATTTCATGAAGGGTATAACAGAAACAGTACATCCAGAACATATGAAAACAGTTAATAGCTATGATGCAGAGCCAATGGGATATGATAAAACGCTTAATGATTTTCGCATTGATTTTGAGGATTTTGTAGACATTCTGGAGTCTCAAGATAAGTAACACGTTGTTATGCTTTTGCATAATATTAATGTAATAATTGACCAAGCTACCCACAAGATATAAGCTAAGGAGAAAGATATTGCTCAAGTGGTAGTAATAATTAAAACCTTCAAATCCGAGTGTCAGTGTGGTTCTAAACATAAGATAAAAGCAGACGGCCGCTACAATCAACCAGCCGAGGGCTGAAACCAAGTAGTAGAGAAAACTATTTGGAAAGATTAAATGGCCGCGGATGGTGTATTTAGCACAAAAAAGATAATTTTGCATCAGATTTAATGGCATTAACATAGATCGTAAGTTTTTTTCAATTAAATTTGTATTCATTTCATCATTTTCTCGACTTGTTTCAGTTTCTATTGTAATGGCGATATTTTCTGTTCTTTTTGTATATTTTTTGTAAGAAGACATGTTTGGTATGGTAGGCAGTTGAAAGTTTTATGAAGTAGCCGCCGAAGTTAATCGATGGAAAATTAATTATGTGAGCATAAGTTATTAAGTGCTCAGTGACGTACTTTTATAAATATCTGTTTATGTTGTCTACTATTGAATGTCTCTGACTTCGTTTGTGTTGGATTTAGTACTTAACTCTTCTGATAATTTTGTTTATTTTGTTTGTAGGAATGTCCTCCAGCCGTACGTGTGGTGGTCTCTTAAGTATCAAAGTCAAAGTTTTTTATTTCAAATAGACCAGATTACAGGCACTTTTAAAACGTCAAAACTAGGTGCACGGTTCCAAAAGGTAGGTTCTATGTAGAAGAGCCGGCAAGAAACTCCATGAATACTCTTTTTAAAATAGTAGATCATGATTATTCATGACAATTCCATTACAGTAGTGTGCGACATAGAATGAGAATAATGCAGGTTAACGTAACAAATAAACTCACATAAGAGTAACAAATAGAAAAAATATGCGCTCTAGGATTGTCGTAGCAGTTAAGAGCCGACCAGTCCCGACAGACAGCACCCGTTCACGAGTATGACGTGCACATCCGCATCGCTTAGCTCAACCATATTGTAAGGAACCAAACGACCGGATATACAACGCCACCATCAGCAGGACATTTATGTGAGCATGACAGACTCATACTGCCAGACAATAGGCAGTAAAATTATATGATTATAGGTGTATCATTAATTGCTGCATGATGCTCATACTTTACAGTGGAATACAAGCATTATAAAGCGATATTATCAAAGTAATAATTATAAAACAAAATCAAACTATTTAGCCAGAGTATCATACAATAAATAAAAAAATTAAAATACATTATTAAAATTTGAATTAAAAAGAAAAATGATAAAATAATGTACAGGTCAGTCGTTAAGTCAGTAAAAAGTAAAAAAAAAAAACTAGAAGTAAACATTAAAAAAAATATAATGTCAGGTCATACAAACAGCTAGACAGGGCCAGAGGGTCGCAATGTGCAGGACGGAGTTATACGCCAGGCATCTTTATCCTCTATATACTGATTTATAGTATAGTAAGCTCTAGATATTAAAATGCGCTTAATGAATGGTTTAAACTTTATATCTGGTAAATCAGTAATACTAGATGGTATTTTAGTGTCGAACCTAACACTGTTCCCCATAAACGACTTGCTGGTTTTTCTTAGTCTAAAACCAGGTACTGTTAACTTGTGTTTATTGCGAGTATTTATGTTGTGGACGTCACTTTTCTTGTTATACTGAGCAATATTCTTTCTGATGTACATAATGTTACATAATATATACAGGGCTACTGGTAATTCGACGTATTCCTTGCACCACCTTATAGGGGGGCTAACATGCATATGTTCTACGAAATTCAATGGATTTCGAGATATTGCAATTTTTTATATTATTTTTAATAATACCCAGAATTCCTTCTTAAACACTATTTATCTCTAAAATATCAAATTGATCGGCTTTGATTATGATATTAGCTTGTAGCTGATACTTTTACGAAGCTTTCTGCGTATTTAACTGTTCTTAATGACCATCCAATTGAAAGTAATCATTAAAAATTAAATAAGTGTATTAGAAAATCATCGAGGTACACGATAAAGAATGATGTTTATCTCAAAATTTTACTATGACACTAAGTATACAAAATGCAAGACAAACATCCTTATTTAATCAGCTATCCAACGAGGTATAGACGTTCAAAACATATTTAGAAACTAATGTAAAAATGTCTTATAATACTGACAAAGACGATTTCTGAAAAATCTCTACAAGCACGCAGGTGGCCCGTTAAGTGCAATTCATTGCATAATCCTCGCGTAGAGATTAAATAGCAGTCTGTCGGGCACCAACTGTCCTCTAAATGTCAGGATTAGATTAGGTCAGGTCGTTAGGTTATGTTTGGTCAGGGTTAGGTAGGTTAGGTTAGGACCTAAGTGTGCGAGGGAACACCGGGGTGGTTTTAGTCAGTAAGAGTCTGACAGACCCCTCTGCCCACCCCCAGGACGGAGGACATCCATGAGGATATCCAGAAGGCAAAAAAAAAATGGTCAAGTTAGGTCGTTAGGTTAGGTCACGGTTAGGTTTAGGTTAGGTCACAACTTCGATGCCCTGGGATCTGGAGGCGAGGGCCCTCGCGTTGAGATATCGCCAAAGCGAGGAGACGCTTGAGCGGAGTAGTCTCCACCAGATCCTAGTGGCTGTGGAGGGAACGACTTGCGCAACCCAGCGCAGGGCACGCCGTAATAGTGGCGGTAAGACCCAACTTTCAGTCACTGGCGCTATTTTCAAACTTCCTCTGACATACTCATTCTTTATGTTATCTATTCTTGCCACTCCACACATCCATCTCAACATGTGCATCTCCGCTGCATTAAACCGCCTACTGCAGCGCTTGCGTAGCAGTGGCAACAGCATCCTTAAAGTAATTGCTGCGAGAGTCGACTGCCCTTACCAGAACCACTGGATAAGAGTAGCGCTAGGATTAGTGTAGGATTAATTTTACTAACATAGCTGTAACTAACCCAATATGAGTGAAACTCGAAATAAAGATTTTTATTATTATTATTATTTGTATCTCTTTGGACATCACGGCTCATCTTCCGTGTGGAAGATGTCCGGTCCTTTGGAAGGCATACACGGGGACACAGGTCCAACGCGCAGAGGCCCCTTTGAGAGCTTTAATCTAAAATGAGGTGGGGCACCAACCGGGGACTATCCACGGCTGCACTATTGGAGTACAGTCATGGACCGTCCCAGGTGGGCGCAAAACTATTGTGAAATATGGTAAAAATAAAACTGGTCTATGGGAGGGGGTGTTAAATGGACTGGATAACTTCTATTGCCGGAAGAAAACGGCGTCTGCCTTTCAACATTTAAAATTGAAGTATATTGGCAGACGGTGACTCGCCAGCTCACTAGCTGGGCCCCCTGAAAAGCCGCCAGTACATAGGCGAAGGGGGCAACAGACGTGTGAGCGGCTAGAGGTGTAGAGAGGTGTGGCCCCGGTTTCGCCGTCGCGGGTCTAAAAGACCCGGAGTGGGTTTCCCCGTTATTACGCCTTTAGACACTTCCACCCCCGAGCATATAGCTCTGGCGGCCCCCCTCTGGCCGGCCGATAAAGGCAAGCCAGCAGTGCGAGCACGGTTCTTTGATCGATAAACTTCTCGACTCGATAAAAGTTTAAACATACCGAATTTTATCGAGAGTCGGTAGCATGGAACTTGCCTCGGTATCTTTATCGAGCCTTGTCGACGGCTGTCTTCTCGATAGCTTATCGACTTTTCAAAATGGCAACACCAGATTTAAAAATATCATTCACTCATGTAGACTTTATTTTAATTACGAAATAATCTTTTCCTGGTTATTTCTCGCGACTGAAAACTATTTCGTTAAAGCACTTTCATATGCTCAATCTATAATTGTACATAAGCTTGTTGTACTATCGGATTCAAGGAGTGCCCTTCAACATTTGGCTCGGTGTGTCTCGGGAATCCGAGGTATGCCGATAGCCTACGAAGCTATTAAACTGATCGGTACCCTCCAGAGTAATGGTGTTGGTGTCGAACTTCAGTGGATCCCTTCTCATATTGGGATTTTTGAAAATGAGATGGTGGATGGTCTAGCCAAGGATGCAGCTTCTGATGGTGTAGAGTTGGTGTCTGCGCCTTACGCTAGTGAATTATTAACAGAAACACGAATACTGTGCAGGCAAAGGTGGGAGTATTTATTTGAGCAAAATTCACTGACGAAAGGTATCTGGTACCGATCCATTCAGAAGACACCACCTGCTGCACCCTGGTTTAATTGTGCCAGCTTTTCCAGAGAGATACTTGTTAGTGCCTTAAGGTTGCGTTCTGGTCATTTTCCGCTTAAGTAACAAATTTTATCATTTGATGGGTGTTAGATCCTCGCCAATGTGTGATGTTTGTAATAAATTAGAAGACTTCATACACCTAGTGGTGGAGTGTGATCAGTATCGCAACCTGAGATCTCGGTTAATTTCCGACCATTGGGGTTCTTAATATAGTTTTATCCCAACCAATGTCACGAACATGTAGGCGGATATTGGGTTTTGTGAGAATGTGTATGAGGGAAAGAATATTGAATGTAGGATAATAATGTTGAAAAATTAAATCTGTATACTTTTAATTTGCATTCTCCCATGGGGCTGGCATAGCCACCCAGAGTGGCTGAAGCCTCGTAAAAAAAATAGATAAAAAAAAAAAAAAAAAATTTTGTTAGAAATATTGTAAACATTTTTTTATAATCTTTGTAAGGTTGTAAAAAATATTTAAAATATAATTTTAGTGGCATACAGTCTGTCAAAAAAGAGTAGAAAAATTTGGGGCACCACTCGTCATACATTATTGAATTAAACTTAAATTCGCGTCTCTAAACTCCGCTTGTGGATCCTTTTCATGTCACGATGCGTTCTGCTTTCAACATCTAACAAAATGAAATCTCCAAAATCCATTTGTTTTGCAAAAATAGCTTCAAAGAATCTTTATATACCAACTTTTAACTGACGACAACAATTCGTGATAATTCGAGAAATTTACCAATAAGAACTGTCAAAACTCGACATAATCGATAAGATTTGTCGATTATATCGAGGCCTCGATAAAATACGATCCGAGCTACCTTTGTCGTTTTATCAATATCTTATGTCAAATTTGACGTTTAGAATAGATAAATTTCTCGAATCGACTCGATAAAAAGAACCGTGCTCGCACTGCAGAGTTGAGAGTCCTGCGGGCACTCGTGGGGTTCCACTCCAGCCAGCCAATAAAGGCAAACTGGAGACGAGGCCCTGACCGACTCTCTGAGGCAATAAGGTACGCAGTGTCGCCACTCACCAACAGCTCGCCACAAGCTGCCCTGCGGTTTGTAAGCTTTTCAGTAGAGCTCATCATACATTTTTTATTATATGATGGGGTTGTTGAAAGCTAGTTTTTTATTATTATTTTGTATCTCTTTGGACATCACGGCTCATCTTCCGTGCGAAAGATGTCCGGTCCTTTGGAAGGCATACACGGGGACACAGGTCCAACGCGCAGAGGCCCCTTTGAGAGCTTTAATCTAAAATGGGGTGGGGCACCAACCCGGGACTATCCACGGCTGCACTATTGGAGTACAGTCATGGACCGTCCCGGGTGGGTGCAAGACTATTGTAAAATATGGTGAAAAATATCTGGTCTATGGGATGGGGTGTTAGGTGGACTAGATAACTTCTATTGCCGGAAGAAAACGGCGTCTGCCTTTCAACATTTAAAATTGAAGTGTTGGCAGACGGTGACTCGCCAGCTCACTAGCTGGGCCCCCTGAAAAGCCGCCAGTACATAGGCGAAGGGGGCAACAGACGTGTGAGCGGCTAGAGGTGTAGAGAGGTGTGGCCCCGGTTTCGCCGTCGCGGGTCTAAGAGACCCGGAGTGGGTTTCCCCGCTATTCCGCCTTTAGACACTTCCACCCCCGAGCATATAGCTCTGGCGGCCCCCCTCTGGCCGGCCGATAAAGGCAAGACAGAGTTGAGAGTCCTGCGGGCACTCTTGGGGTTCCACTCCAGCCAGCCAATAAAGGCAACCTGGAGACGAGGCCCTGACCGACTCTCTGAGGCAATAAGGTACGCAGTGTCGCCACTCACCAACAGCTCGCCACAAGCTGCCCTGCGGTTTGTAAGCTTTTCAGTAGACCTCATGATACATTTTTTATTATATGATGGGGTTGTAGAAAACTAGTCTAATGTACCCTCCGGTTTTACGTTAATCTCATGATGAGGTAACGCCTTTCCCAGAGGGGGTTATTATTATTATTATTAACTCTTCTTTCATCCGTCCCCTTGGTGGTACAACACTCACACCCATACAATATGACAGGTCTTATGATCGACTTGTAAATTTTCCACTTAAGTTTAAGAGGCATTCGTGGACCGCACGCTATTCTGGAGACCTGTCGCCATTTCATCCATACTACATTTATTCTATTTTTCACGTCCCGGCCTATCTCGCCATCGTTCTGGATTAACGAACCGATGTACCGAAATTCGGAGCAGACTGGTGCGTAAGTGCGTAGTGGCTTTTGGAAAAGACGTCACCCTCCATAGTTTTTTGTAATTTGTTTAGTCGCCACTAGATGTCGTACACAAATATATAAGTAACATCATAGATTTACAAAAATCCGTCAAATTGCCTCTTTGCATGTATGCGAATTTTTAATAATATCTATAAATTACAGTGAATAATTAATGGCGACATATTACCATTACCATGTCACAATCATTATTTAGGTATATTTCACAATGTTTATGATTAGTAACGGTTTACTCACGTGAAATTTTCGAGATTGCCCGACTAGTTTCGGACCCAAACGGAGCCCTTAATCATGAGCTGATCACGCGGCGAGGTCGCGAGTAAACCTTTACTTAACTAATAAGTAAATTGTAATATTACAATAGTGTAAGTAGCGATGAGTCCGAAGAAGCGCAAGGGTAGCGCAGCGTCTATGAAGAACAGGCCACACACGCTCATCTTCCTAAAGTAAGCCTTTTGCATTCGTAGGATATTCTTGCATACTCTTTTTTGAGTATCTGTAAACATTGTACGACAGTCAGAAGAAAGATTTCACTTTCCGCCCGGTATTGTGACATCATCGAAATGTTAAACTTCGTAAACACAAAAGTCTATTAAATGTAAATGAACCAATTTTTGATGACTGCTTAGGGTGGTCATTATATCTTGGTACATTGGACACATACTTAAAAATGAGTAAATGCCCAAAATATAACATAACATCGCTCTTGTATTCCCCGAAGTGTTGGGCAGAGGTGTACAGTACACCCTCGTTTCGCCGTGATGCTTAAGTCCCATGTAATAGGGGGCGAGCCTATGGCCATCAACTGGGCACAAATCCAGACTACGGGCTGCTACTGAGAAATTCTACACGGAAAAACCCAATAACACTTTTGCCGACCTGGGAAACCAACCCAGGACCTCACGCTCAGCGGTCGCACTTGCGACCACTAGACCAGTGAGGCAGTCTGCTAAAAATATTTTTCTCTAATTCTAAAATAATCAGTACATTTAAATGTTCCTGGGTACGCCGCTTGCCACGATATGGTGGGCAACATATAGAGTACCGAGTTTTGTAGTCCGGTGGTCATAAAAAGTCGTTTGATAATGGCTCATTATTGTTACTGGATATTCGTGAGTTCAGCGTAAGCAAGCATCATTTTAATTTAACACCAATTAAGACACGACAATATTTCTATGGAGATATAAATGAATTCCTTAGTTTTGAAAATCATCATATTAAAATCTTAAATTACTTTTACCTGAACATCTTCTTGATATAACATGTTATATACAGGTACTGTGAACTTCTCTTATAACTGAATAGAATCTTTCAATCTCCACGCTCAAGAATATGAGTAGGACCAAGTTCTTGAGTATCCACGCCTGGGATATGAATGATAGCACAGCATACTAGAACGGAAGGATACAAAAAATGTTCGGTAACTTTATTTAACTAATTGCTTAGCGTCTTATATCAAGCGACATGTGAACTACGTAAGATTGTGGCTAGGTCGCTAACTACAGCGGTATGATGAACAACTTTCAAGGTGACGTCACGGAATCCTGCATCGCTAGTCAAAAAGTAACATGCAGGTTGCATAACCAGCACCCAGCCTCAGCCGTTGGGCCGCGTTCCACCAGGAACAAAGACTAGCCTGGTTGGAGGAACCTCCCTAATCAATGCAGGAGCACCATACCTCGTTCCTACAAAATTGTATTCATTTCAATCCCAAAGTTTATTCATCTTGTTTTAAAAAAGATGACAGTAGTAATATACTATGAAAATGATACCGATTGTATAACAATTTCATTGAGCTATTTGCACAGGGGCTGAGCAATAAGATTTTGGCAAATATGTGTGTGGCTCATAGATAGTTATTCCAAGTTTAGTACTGTGTATGTGAAATACTGTTTCTAAAATCGTACCCGTGATGCAGGAAAAAAACATAATTAGAGCTATAACTCTTTGAAATAAAACTAAAATCCATTGAACAATACAACTAATCATTCAGTTATAATATTTTCCAGACGGTGAAATATGAGAGTATTGATTTTGAGTTCACAATAATGGTTGTGGATCGTTTGTCTTTGTATGGGCATGTGATGAGGAGGGATGAAACGCATGTGACTAAACGAGTTATAAATATGAATGTCGATGGATGGAGCAGGAGAAGTACCTAAAAAAATATGGATGGATTGTGGTAGGGAGGAAAAGAAGGAAAAGGGATTAAATGATTAAGTGACGGCTGACAGGGGAAAATGGAAAGGCAACATATTGCGCCGACCCCAAGTAACTAGAACAGGGCAGGCAGAAGACGAAGATTAATAGTTTTGGATCTATACTAATTTAGTATATTCATACATAAAAATAACATGAAAAGCAAAACATAAAAGAAAATTATGTTGCAGAGACTCGCCAAAAACTTACATAAATTTCGCTGCCACCCAATGCTATTTTTCTCATCTTTATACGCACCGCTATACCAAGCAGAGCGTTAGAGAATGTGTGTATGGTATAGAACAAAATCTGAAATAAACAGTACAATTAATGAAACGGAAAATGCTACAACACAAAATCGATGAGGCAATTCTCGAGCATGAACTAAACATTTAAATATTATATTAAACTTACTAATTGATGAAAAGTTTTCTCAGATAATTGGTAAGATTCACATATTTGCATATAAACTCGGAGCATTTTATTCCAATAATACTTTTCTTCTGAATTTTCAAGGTGTTCTGAGCTCCGCAAATCATCAGCCCAAATCTTGAATGGTTTCCATATCAGCTTGATGGTCTTCGTAGCGTATATGATATTAAAATCGAAGGTAATGTAGAGATAACCCGCTAAAAGCTCATCAAAACCGATTTCAGGAAGTGTGTAACAGAAACAGTACATCCAGAACATATGAAAACAGTTAATAGCTATGATGCAGAGCCAATGGGATATGATAAAACGCTTAATGATTTTCGCACTGATTTTGAGGATTTTGTACACATTCTGAAGTCTCAAGACGAGTAACACGTTGTTATGCCTTTGCATAATATTAATGTAATAATTGACCAAGCTACCCACAAGATACAAGGCAATGAGATAGATGTTACTCATGTGGTAGTAATAATTAAAACCTTCAAATCCGAGTGTAAATGTGGTTCTAAACATAAGATAAAAGAATACAGCCGTTACTGTCAACGCGCCGAAGGCTGAAACCAAGTAGTAAATAAAACTATTTGGAGTGATTAAATTGTCGCGAATGGTGTATTTAGCACAAAAAATTTAATTTTGCATCAGATTTAATGGCATTAACACAGATCGTAAGTCTTTTTCAATTAAATTAGTATTCATTGCATCATTTTCTTGACTTGGTTCTACTTCTATTTTAATGGCGATATTTTCTGTTCTTTTTTTATGCTTGTAGTATGAAGCCATGTTTGGTATGGTAGACAGTTATACATTTTATGAAGTAGCCGCCGAATTTAGTCGATGAGCAATTAATAATGTAAGCATAAGTTATTAAATATTTAGTGACGTTTTTTTTTTATGAATATATGTTTCTGTTTTGTACTACTGAATGTCTTTGGCGTCATCTGTGTAGGGCTTACTACTCAATTCTCATGATAATTTGTGTCCTTTTCTTTGTAGAAATGTCCTCTACCCGTACGTTGTGGTCTCGTAAGAGTGTAGTGACTCTTGAGAAGACGTCTTCTATCATAGTATTTTGCAATACGTTTATTCGTAACTAGATGTCGTACACAAAGATATTAATAACATCATAGATTTTCAACAGTCAGTCAAATTGCATGCTAATTGTTAATATTTTTTACAAATTACAATGAATAATAATCAATGACGACATATTGTCATTGCCATGTCACAATAATTATTTACGTATATTTCACAACATTGTTAAATAATTAGGATTTGTGTGCTAAAAAGCCTTCCATAAGTTAGAAAAAAAGATCCGTAAGCCATGTTTTTAAATGTGTCTTCATTTGCATTAGTGGTTGTTCTCTGGCTTTGGGGATTTTATTAAATACTGAAATGCACATTACAATTACATATTTTTTGGATCATGGTTGTCTTACATGCTAGCATCAGCAATCGGTTTAGATCTCTTATACCAATGAATGTAACTATACGATATCTTTGCTTACATAAATTCAAGAACATCTTTGCAAAAACGTTCGCCAGGCAAAAGACGTTGAGCAAGATGACCGCGTGTAGCCTGTTCTATGTAAACGTTACGCTGAATTTTATTGGACTTCTCACGAATAATTATACTGTTGCAGTTCAGTTTTCTGTAAAATAAATGTTTGTAAGGAATAAATACGTCTTATTAAAACTCACTCGGTGCAGTGGGGGAAGGAAAAAGGTAAATTTTATATTTTCCCATTCAGTTTAAGGGATTTGGGAGAACCTAATCATTTTTAATCACGACAAAAAGAAAAACTACACCAAAATTCTGATATTTTTGTTATTGTGTACGTTTGTGGTAAAAAGGTCGATGTCGCCTTAACTAATAATATAGCTTAAATGTTTCTTGAACCGTTAATCAAACATTTCAAAATATATGTTTTGTTCAGATTGAAGTTACGTGAAATAATTTGTTATGTTATGCATTTTTAATGGTTGTGCTTTCAATAAATTAATATAAAATATATGCGTGACTTTATTTGTGGTCATTATGATAAATACTATCTTATATCAGACTTCATAGTTATATTCAACAAATTAAACGCTTCATAAACTTTTGTTTCTGATAGTTTTTGAGAAATAATAAATCAAGCCACAAATTTATTTATTGGCCACGTGACCAAACTTCTCCTTTTATAACTAAGCAACGGGAAAATGAGATAACCTCTAATAAACTAATTCGACTTTTTTACAACGCCAACTAAATTTTTGGGCACCCCGACACGGATAGGTTAGGTTCGAAGGGGATGACGGGGGGTAGAGTGAGCGAGCAAAGCGAGCGAACGAAGCCCCCGTCATCCCCTTCGTGTTAGGTTACTTTAAACCCTGCAGACAGAAATAGGAGCCGCGCGCAGCGGGGCTCCGTCGACTCTGCTTTTTGTTTTTCATTTGTTTTTATTGTGAAAATGAAAGTGGGTGACGAACAGTGGCTTTTATAGAAGATAACTAGTGGCTAAGATAGTATCATTCAGACGCTCGTTAATTGTGGCTGACTTAGTAATTTAGAAGCCAATGTAGATTTTTAGAGGCGAATAATGCTATTAAAAAGAAGTCTGTTTAATTAGCACCCATAGTTTTTTTGCTATAACGTAAGTTAACACGTGAAATTACGTATCTGTGTGTTTTGCGTCGCTAAAATCTAATAAATTATGTTTGAAATACCAGGAGATATGAGAAGAAACTGTGATAGTGAGGAAATTTTGCTAAACAACATAGTCGATAAAGATGTGCAGTCAATGCTTCTGCCTTTAAATCTGATGCAAGCTATTGTGTTCTGTCCCAAATATCGCATCAAGGATAATTTCATAACGCCCAATAACTTCATCGCTAATTTGTATTCTTTCTATGGAACAATATTTTGCCTTTCAACGTGGGTACATATGGCGTTGTGTTATCATGTTTGTAATGTACAAAAATACATACGCGACTGCGCTCGTCTTTGTCCTTCTTCTTGCTGACGTTTCATTTTACTGCAATGGCTTTACCACGAATTTCATTGTTGACTATATTCAAACAAAGAAAAATGTTGAGTTTGTCTTTAACATTCAGAAAGTTCATACGTTCCTTAATAATAATACTAATTTCAAGAGCTTTAGTGTCGGTAATTGGATCAGCGTAATAACGATTCTAGTTTTCTATATAACTGTCATCACTGCATTATGCTGTCAACCTAACATGCCCATTTGCAGTTTAATTGCCGTTAAATTTTTACAATTATTTGACGCAAATATATAATTTATGCGATCAGATTAATTAAGTAGTTGAAAAATAAAGTTGTTTTATGGAACAATCAGCCGTTAAACTCGGAGGTCAATACTGATAAGACGCATACTGCGACCGAATATATCAAGTTTACGGAACAATATTGGAGTGTTACAATATTTATAAAAGTTCCCATCAACACTTAGTAAGACTTTAAATAATTTATTAGTAATCTATTTATTTTAAATTGGTTTCATTCTTCTACTTCAAATCTCATATTGGCACAAGCTATATAAGAATAGCTCATGCCATGGTGAAAAGATTACCAAGTTATCAAGGTTGGAAGTGGGCCTGACTGCCCAGAGTGGACACGGCGTGCATAAGTAGCGTCATTCGTGGAGACTCTTTTAATGCACCCCATTATTATTCTTCTGATTTATGGCTCACTAACATACCTAAAACTTTAGAAGGCGGTGCATTACAGTTTTTCATAATTCACTCCATGACATAAAACAAATGATAATAACCATGATACCTATACCAATCTATAAGATATATTTTACATTTTGCAGATTCTACATCACATATTTGAGACCTTGTTCCACGGATTATTTAATATTCAAGTATGGATTAATATTTACAAAATGTGGGCGCTGGTACACGAAATGTAATTTTAAAAACTAATTAATCGGATCATATTTATAAAAAGAATTTTGAATATTGTTGTTAAATGTTACTTGTATTTATAGGCATTAACATTATCACACGGCCAAAGATTGTTTAAAGAATACCCGCATCTATACGTGGTACTTAATGGATCTCTTCTTTACAGGATTCGTTCTCATTATCACTGTTCATAAGCATGTGGGTGGTTAAGAATGTATCATTACAAGTCATGTTGAGTCTGCATTGCGAGAAGTTTTATGTAGCAGTGCAACGTGTTCAAGATTCGTGCGTATTCCTGTTGAATTCAAATTGTTCAGGTATTTTTCCTTTATCATAATCATCTCCGTCAAAAAATCTATTCTTTTTACATATAATAAATCTGTAGACATGGCGTGTCTGTACATAGCAAATATTTTGAAAAAACCTGGTTGGGGTGTTAAACGATAACCAATAGAACCCATTTTTAACATTTTTGGATTTTTTGTCTGTTTGTCTGTTTATCTGTTTGTCTGTTTATCTGTTTGTTTGTTCAAGCATCACGTAAAAACAACTGATCCAATGTTGTTGACTTTTACAAATAAATATTGTGCTTATCTCCAAGTAACATATGCTTTTTGTTTCATTGCAATCGGTTCACGCAATCAAAAGTTATGCGAATTTTAAGTTTTCTAGAAGAAGAACTTAGTATGTATTTGTGTATTCCATTTCTTTTCAATAGATGGCGTTACGTGTATCAAATCACGTTGTGAGGAAATATATTACAACGAATATTGTTAAAGTATGTAAAAAGTATGAAAACGACTGCACAATACACTTCCGCTTCCTTTTCCATTCACCCAATATCCTTCTAACATTCAATCTATCAATCACTCTCTCATTCGTTCCAACAACCTAAAAGGACGGCTTTTTACCGGCTCCGAACAAAAACTATTAAAACATTGTGAAGTGTCTGTTTTTGAGTGTAATTAACACATAAAGGGACGTCCCGAGACTATAGGTGCACCTACTACGAGTAACAACGACAGCAGGAACCGTGAGTACCCTTCCATAACTTTCCTGTCCGTTTTTCCGTATTGTGCATTTAACTTCATAGCAAAACCTGTGGTAACAGTCAACATTAGAAGGTTTTAATTCAAACTCATATCAACCATCAACAAATATATTACTATTCTCAGTCTACAAAAGGTCTAGGTATTGAATTGCTATCCGAAGAAGGTACTAACTAAGCTTTTGTAAAAAAAACGAAGATATCGTTATTTAAAATTTATTAGATACCTATCTATCTGAATGGCAGTGGAAGAGAAATACACTCAATTTCATAATTAAGTGAGTGTAGGTATTCTAAATTGTTAATTGTGCAAGGCAATACGATAGATTAATTTGAAATACTCTTATATTTTATTATTAATACTTAAATAAATACTTATTATACGTATTTATACGTATTTGTAAATCTATATGTATACTATTAATAAAATTCAAAGTGCACTTTGTCTGTAATTCAATATTTTTTTAAATTTAGATTGGGGGGTACTTAACTATACTATCGATACAGAAACCAAAACATTTTTTTTTTAATTATTGTCTGTCTGTCTTTCCGTCCGGGCATCACGTAAAATCCCGTGGATGGATTTTGATGGGACTTTCGCTGATGTGTTGCATAAAGGGCGACAATTTTGCTTTTACATAAACTGTTACGCTATTGTTCATAGGAGCCGAGCAGCGGAACATTATTTTTACATACTGCGAAGTATAAGCTTAATATTCGGATCGTAAAATCGATTCTGATGGGCCTGCGCTTATACTGGTATATAAACTATCACGCTATTGCTCATAGATGCCGAACAACGGCACATTATTTCCATATAGTGCGAAGTATATGCTGTAGACAGAAGTAAGTGCTGCAGTGAACGGTCGCTGGCTCAAAGTATCCTGCGTTAAAACCTCACTTTAAAAAAATTCACATTTTATAAATTTTTTGGAATGTTTTTACATATTTTATTTTGTTCATTGTTGTCAGAACTACCTATTCAAAGCCTGTCATCGCCGTCTTATTAAGTTTATTTAAGCCTTAGGTAATGTCCCAAAACACATAGCCATGAAGGGAAAGTACTTTAAAATTATTAAACATTGCAAATTTCACTCAAAGGTGACTTCATTTTATTTTTAAAAGTAAGATATATTGCATTTACTGATTTTTTTGCTTGAACCGGGAATCGAACTGACAAAGCTACACCATCTGTTGTTTTATGGCACCTGTTGATAAATATCTTTAAGGTCAATAATCAGGTTGAAATCTCTCCAACAAACACACTGTCTTAAATTGAACGAAGTGCAAAAAATAAGAACTAACAACAATTAATAAGTGCTAGAATTGAAATGTACCTAAGTTAGTCAATGTTAGTTTTATGGTCTTCCATCAATTTCAGACATAATGTTTAGTGGAGCGATTTGATCCGTATTATTGATCCTATCGATTGGTGAAATAAAAATACAGATGATATTTTTTCGCATTTGGGTTGGTTCGATTTCCAGATCAAACTTTTTGAAATCTTTGAAAGCAGTACCTATTTCTAACTTATTAAAATAAAATGAAGTCTTCTATAGGTGAAATTTTTAATATTTAAAGAACTTTCCTATCCCACACCTCGAATGAAATCATTTTAAACACTGCACTGCGTAAAATGTTTTGATTTAGTTCGCCGATTGTAACTACGTAGATGGCGTTGTAGCCATTTTTGTATCGCGATAAGGTTTCGTTACATTATCACAATAAATATCAATATTCAATTATAATCCATATTGCAAGGTAATGTATGGAAATAAGCAACACGTTTTTAGTATTATGGTTTTATGAACCTTTACGGTCAATCAAGAAGAGCTGAAACTCTACCTAAAGAAATGGTTTAAAAGATACAAGTGCCTTGGTGGGACACCTTTGTTTAGTATTATAATAAATGGAATACATATACATTATTTAGTTGCTGCGACACAATGTTTTATTCCGAGTTCCACGCGGACGGAGTCGCGGGCACAGCTAGTTGTTAATATTCCTGAAGCGCGCTTGCACCTCCCAGCCCAAACGCCTTGTATTAAGCTCGATCTCCGAGGTCATCGAGGTTTTCACTGTATGTGACACTACGAAGTATAAGGACAGTAGTTATTTTACAGATATTGAAAAGATGTTATGCAGAAATATTCAGCGTCTTCATCGAGCAAAGTTCAGCAAGATGCATGCATGTCAACTGATCTGCATAGATGCTGTGCATCCTCTTCGATTGATAGGACTACTGATTAACTATACTTTTGTGCTGTTGCAGTTTGAGTTTGTTTAATGTTGGTAAAATTAAATATTTTAATTGAAAAGAGTATTTTAAATTTGTAAATGCCTCTTATTTTTTATAACTACTGTAACTTTGATCGAAGCTAACAAACTTTGATTTTTTTGTTATTTATTCTTACACGGGATACTAGTTACTCGCGTCACATATGACTTCTTTGTCATATACGATACTTGAAAAATATAATCACGATAGTATTTTTTACTATGACGGCTTCATTTTCCAAAAGGTATGGTCGAGATACTGTTGTACATCTACGTTTTGCTAATATCTATATTAACGGTACTCTATGTTGTAGGGAAAACAGTGTTTCAGCCGGTGGCAAGCAGTGAGGCTCAACGAAAATAGCATAACGTTGTAACAATAAACGTAAATTAATTCGTATATTGGTCCTCCAAAGCAAATGATAAGCAGTACATCTTGAAAGTAAGTTAATGTAATGCTTAATTAAGGTTACGATTAATAAAGCTGCAGATATTATTTATTATCACCATAGAAGTAATAAGTACTACGTACAACTGGAATGAGTACTTGTCGATTTCTGCGAATCACGTGAGATAGGTATAAGTGTACGCCTTGTCACTTTCTAACACAAGGGTAACCATAAGGCAGACTTATGGTGTAATAAGTCCTGCCTAGTATTACTAAATATTGTATGTCCTTTAAAGCATTACAATATCTTTATACCGCAAGTTAACTAAACCAATCGGAAAAAGATATAACCATAATTAGCAATGTCTTCTAACATTTACACAATTATTGTACATACTAGGGATGTTACGGAGCTTCGACTCCGACTCCGATAAGTCGGAACTTCCGATTGATATTACATCTCCGGTTCCGACTTCGGCTCCGATACTTTTAAATCGTAGGTTTGAATAGGAGGTCGAAGCATTTTTTTTATCGCCTGCGCCTTTACTAAGTATGTAGGTTTATTATTTTTAATTGAAATTAAAGAGGCTGACTGAAATTATGTAAATACTATTTTATTTTATTAGGCCTGTCCTTAACACATCTCTCTTCTGCTAACACCTCCGAATCCGCCTCGGACTCCGATTCCGGTTCCGAATCCGACAAACCAAATTTAAAAACTCCGACTCCGACTTCGGTTCCGATAAAACCACCTCCGTAACATCCCTGGTACATACTACTCCTTTTTTGTTTAGGTACATTTTGTAATTATATTCAGATGTTAGGCTGGGACTATAGGTCGCCGCGCCGCCGCTCCTATTTGGGTCAGGGGGCTTACTATGACCTCTTAAAGCAGGGCAGAAGTTGCCTGGAAGTTGAACTGCCCTGCGTTTTTGTACTATGACATCGTTAAAGCAGGCCTGTAGCAGGCCTGCTAAGTTGACGTTTACGAAATCCGTTCACCTTTTCTTTTGTATAGTTTTCATACCATGATGTGTTATTTGATAGCAGCAGAGTGTATATTGAGCGGCTGTAATGTCAAAATAAGCGATCTTGAAAAAGTTAATATTTACGAGCTTATTCAACATTGTTTTTGTTATTAGAGGTAAACTGTTGTGAGGACCCACTTAAAATTTGGTCGATAAGACTTTCTAAGCTCGATACTTTGTATAAAAATTACAAGTGTTTATTAGATCACACTTTTTACTGTTTTTGTAAATGTGTGACGAGTACGAGATATTTGAATATTTAGAGAGTAAATATCGTATGGAGAAAAAGCGACAGCGTCGCATTAGGGAAATAAATAACCCATTCCAAATTGATGAAAGGAAATTTATAAACCAATATAGGTACCTATTGCAATATTATATGCAATTTATTTAAAGTTATTTAAAAATTCCCACAGGTGAAGCAGTTTGGTCATACTAACACGACGGCGACGTCTTGTTTGTGTTTCACTAAAAATAAAAGCATCACATTTTATATACATTTTAATAAAAAAAACCGAGACTATGTGCCTACATTTAATTCGATATTTTGATAAAGGTAAGTAAACGAACGTACGACATTGTTGAAACAGGATTCACAATAAAGTATGAAATCACAACGAAATGCTAGTTTACAATTTCATTGACAACTTCGATCGACTGACTGTGATACAGATATCTGAATGATGACAGAATATCACGCTGCGGAAACAAATTTACCTAAAAAAACACTTAAAACTGCATTAACTAAAGTATTTAATAACTACATCGATGTAGTGGGGAACAAAACAACTCGAGATGTTATTTAAATTTACGCGCTAAAAAAAGTTGACAAAACTAATCCACGTTGGTACGCGTACGTTCATAACCACGTTGTTTCTTTTATTTAGAGTCACAAAGGTCTTTTGAACGTGAAACTTTTGCTTTTTAGAGCTATTAAATAATGTATCAATGCCTTGATTTAAATTTGAAAATGAGTATCATTGCGGTCTTAGAGTTACAATAATAAAAATCTTTGAAAAATAATCCCATATTAGAAATTTAGATTTTGTATGTACTGCTACTAGAAGTATCATGGTCACCCTAACGGTAAGAAAATTCAAGTAATGAAAAACCCTTTCTGTGAAAAGATATTCCACAGTCCGGGTAATATTCGCTTTTGCAAGCATTTACAACGCAAATTCCAAATTAATTGTGTAATAAATCCAATTATTAATTTTTTTTAATTCAAATTATCGGTTTACGTCAATGCAAATGGGGATATCAGCATTTGTATTTTTTTTACTACCATTGAGAAGAAGCTAAATAGAAAAGCCCAAACCGAGTTCTCTTATCTTCATTACGAGTCAGATAGAGAGAATACCTAGATTTTTTTTGTTAAATTAGTAATAAAATATTTATTATAGGTACCAATCAAATCGTTTAATTTATAATATTTAGGGCTGATTTTTCAATCGTCAGATAACTTTTATGTAAGGAATGAGTTTGACGTTTTGACAGCTTTTCTATGGACAATGTGTCGAAATGCCAATTTTTTTTTTGATGCAAAAGAGTAACCATGTAGTTTACTGCCCGTTTTAATCCATAGGAATCTACACTTTGGAACGCGGCAGTAACTTCTTTTTTTTCCTATTATAAATACCTAATAAATCAAAAGTGTCTTTATAAGGTCTAATTGAAATAAATGCGTTGACTTAATATCAAGCTGTCAAAAAACTATAGATAAAAGCACATTAAGGTCAGGTGGGGTAAGAGGAACATAGTTTACTGGTTTTTGAACATTACGACCTCTAGCTATTAAAAATATGTACGTATTCTAATAGCAATACAAACAAAGTTTCGCTAACGAACCATGCTAACTGTTATTTTAACACAGAAATTGATTCTTCCAGTAATAACGGAACAATCTGACTACAAAGCCAGGCCTTCTAATTGTTTCTCTTTCCCGAAATTTGGGGTAAGAGAAACGCTTCGATTCGTACAAGTAAAAACACGTATTTTTACATGTATCTCTAAAAATTTGAGAACTGCCTTTCGACGTAATGGAAATGAAACTATACCATAGTTAAAATATGGTTTAATTTAGCAATACCGAACAATAAAAAAAAATGGGGGTAAGAGGAACATATTAGTAAGGTCAGGGGTTGTAAACTACGAATGTTAAAAACATTATACTGTAATTTGGTTTTTAATAAAAATATTAAGGAAAATAAACGATGAATGTCACTAAGTGAGTGTGGTGTGTATTTATTATAAATGTATCTAAATCGGTTTTCCAACCGTGAGTAACTCAACTGAATAAAAACAAACACAAATAATTGTAAAAATCTTTGTTTTACTTAACAAACGTACAAAAAACTTAAAACACTTTTCTGTCATTTTTTCACTCTGATCGTTATGCATGAACGAATATACTGCACTGCGTTTATACATAATGACCAAAATAATGGTATGGTATGGTATTCCATACTGTTTTGAGGCTGCATAACCCGACAGTGCACCACTTTTAACAGCCGCCACTGCTTCTAACAATTTTTCTTTCGGGTAAGAGCTCCGTTCCGTTTTTCTTATATAATTTCGAGGCATTTTACTTTTTCTGTAACAAATAAATACATATATGTACCTCCAATACGGTAAAAATAAATTACAGGAACAACTAACAAGCTTGTTGTATAGAGATATCAACACATTTTGGGGCGCACACATAGTGCCTTGTATGGGTACGATGAATGACTGTCAATTGGCCCGAGTCACTACCACACAAATTAAAGCTGTATAATAATTATAAGCGCATGTACAAATAGCTCCGCGCGCCAAGATGAGTTAAACCATGTATTTCTACCTACCTAATCTAGATAGGTGATTTTCAACTTGCAAAATGTTTGTTACCCCTAAAACCGGGAAAGAGGAACATATGTTTCTCTTAACCTGGTATGGTAGTTCCTCTTTCCCGGCTTGGTATTTTGTAGCTTATGTTTTTGATGACATCGAAAAAGCACTAAAAACACATGCTACAAACAACTTATCATGCGGAAAATAAAGATTCAACATTAGAATTACACTTACCAACAAAATTGCGGCTATCACAGATGTTTTAATCCCTTAAAAAATCGCCCACAAAAAACACCGCTAGGTCACATTTTTATAGTTTGTCAACTGATTTTTTCTTTCTGTTTTACTCACGTACTTATTGTGTTGTAGTGCCATCTATCCATAAAATATTGAAACTATACCTAATACTGTTTTATCGACAGAGTAACCATAGAGCTGGGCTTTATAGTTTTCTATTTATGAGTTACTGTTCCTCTTCACCTGGCGTCCCTCTTACCCCACCTGACCTTATATGAAAATCGCCTCCTGGCCTTACGTTTGACGAAAAAAAGTCCTCTTACAACGAATCGTTGACGAACAAAAGTTCCGATAGTTGTATCGCGTCTCTTGGGATAAATTAAGATGAAAAAAGTTGGTTTATGAATTTGTACATTTAGTTCAAAAATTCTACTAATTTAGGAATATGCATTTTCTATTTACGTGACAACACACAGTGTGTATTAGACAGGGACACAAGGTACAATTATTGCTATCTCAAGTGTACCGTAATGTTTGCCAAGCCATATTATGTCTTATGTTTTGCACATAAAGTCTATTTTAGATAATATAAATTGCCAAGATCTCGGTCCAGTTCTATATAAAGTCCTTGATTATCACCGTTCACAGACTATTTATAAAACAAGCGACTCGCTTACACTTTGTAATGAATTTTAATGGGTAAGTATTATATGATATAATTACAAAATCTCTAATATTAATCTTAAAATCTCAATATTTGTTAAGGTCAATCAAAACTTATTTACATTAGCCTCAGAAGTCAGTAATAGGCAACAACGCGACGCATTTCGCCTCTGTGTGCGCCGAACCCATACCACTTTAATGCACAAAAGTGTGTTTTGCACGGCTCCTGTAATTTTTAATAAATTACCTAAAGAAATAAGGGCAATGAATTCTAACTTATTTAAGAAAAATCTTAAGTTCCTTTTAGTTAATAAATGTTACTATAGCTTGAACGACTACTTAAACGATAATTTTTCCAAATTTAAGACCGCACAGAGACATCAAGTAATACCTTAATTATGCATATATTTTTAAATCATTAATCTGTTATTGTATTGTAATACTTAAAGGAATGACATTGAAATAATTTAATTGTTATTACTAAATAAACAATTATTTTTTTATTATTATAACTTTAAGAAGGACATTGCATTCATTTAATATTTTAAAATATTTTCATATAGTTTTATACCTACATTTCAATGTCAACCTTGTGTTTTGATAAATCATGATTGTAAACATTTTGCATGCCTTACGGTAGAATCACTTGAAACATGTATATCTAACAACACCATTGTAACAGTGTTTTCTGCAAAAAAAAAATTTAATTTGAATATTTATGAGACAACTGAATCAATAATTTTATTTCATAAAACGATTAGTAAATATAATATAGTAACTTTAGATATAATTTTAAAATGACTATTTTTTATAAGCACAACATACATTGAAAATAAAATCGTGTTGTATACCACTCAAATGACATAACACTTATTTAGTCTAATAGGAGCAAATACACAATATCAACAAAATCAGTTCTAACTTAACCCAACCTAATCCATTTCGTCAGGGTGTCCTAACCTACTAACTGGAACCAACTTGGATGTACCGCTCGCCGGCCGCTCCCGCGGCACACTCGCTTCGCTCGCTCGGCTCGCGCGTGGTTTGTCACAGTTTTAAGCTAACCTACCCCATCTAGTCGGGGTGCCCTAATCTAGTTACTCCGACCGATTTGGATATAAACATGCAATGAGTAACGTTAGTTCAAAAGAGTTTTATATTAAATGATTTCCGATCAGATGAACGTTATATCCAATAAATAATATTAGACGAAATGAGTATTCGAGTATATGTATGTTATATATAATGAAATTATATCAACTGTTGGTATATCTCACGTTCATTATATCTCGTGAATGTTATTGAAATTAAAATAAATCATATATTTTTATATGATATGAGACGCACCCAATTTTCATAATAGCTTTACCAAGATATTGAGTTACGTATATTGCCACCCTTATTTGATAGATTACCAAACAATCTAATATATTAAATTCTAAGCTATTCAATTCTTACCCAACTGAACAAGGACGTATAAAAAGGACAAGAATTTATAATGTTTCTTAACAAAACGAAAAACAGAAAAAAAGTATTGTTAAATGATGACTTTTTGAGTGTTTTCTATCCTTTTTACTACAGTAAAACTATCTTTTGTAGTCGGAAATATAATATCAGTAATAAATGTGTGGAAAATGTTTCTAGAAAAAATATCATGTGTTCCGTATTCATGAGTTTTATAATGTTTTGTTTTTACTGCGTAGTTATGAAGGTTACCTCTTTTGATTTGATGTTCAAAACACCACACCATCTTCTCTATTTTGAGTATCTAGTTAACTTTGCAGCTGTATGTATTATTAATTCATTCTATAGTGGTAAATTTGTGCATTTACTCTCAACTCTGCAAGAGATTGACAACCACCTTCACAGCAACAAATATTTAAGGAAGTTGAAGATAATGTCATGGGCGTTAACTACTATAATCTTATCTATTTGTGGCACCCTAGTAGTTTTTAAAGTTATTTATGACTCACACTGGACTTTGATGAGGGGTATTTATGTATCTCTATCTACACTTTTTGATTTAGAAATAGCACAAACCATCGTATTTATTAGTATGTTGACTTGTCAAACTAAAATCTGGAACAGAAATATAGAAAATATGAATTTCGAAAATATCAATGATGATGAAATAATAGTGGACGGGGAAACAGCATTGGAAGAAATGTATTTTGTATTAAAGTCTGTTATGGAAGCTTGGAAACGAACAAAGAAAACTTCTGCATTAATGGTAAATAAAACAAAAATAATACCTTTTGAAAGTCAGAATACCACCTGTCGGAAATATTTGCGAACCTCGCTGGATTACGTAAACGTATTTTAGCACGTTAAGCCATCGGTCCCGGGTGTCATACGAATACCTGTGACAAACGTTACGGGTAGGATATCGGCATTGCCCAATAACTGGGTTGCAGAAGTCTGATAGCAGTCGCTCCGTGGAAAATACTAGTTCAGCCGCATTTGGTTGGACTGGAAGCTGACGCCAACGTAGTTGGGAAAAAGCTTGGCAGAACATTTTAATATTGAATATTATAAAACGTCATTTGGCAAGTCTGCAGATATTTCCAAAGGTATATCTGTAACTGAATGTTTTTTTTTTTAGATTTTGTTTCACTTCGTTACAACATTTATACAAACTTTATTTTACGCAGAAGTCGTAATAATGTGGTCAAAGTCTTATTGTGTAAGTATTCTTTGACATTGATAATTTTTAGCGTTCCATACCAAAGGGCACGCCGCAATAGCGGCGGTAAGACCCGTTATGGAGAAGTGGCTGGAGTGGCGGCATGGCGCCCTCAGCTTTCGGCTGACGCAGGTGCTCTCGGGACATGGATGTTTCGGGAAGTACCTGTGTCGCATAGGCCGGGAGCAGACGCCCGGATGTCACTACTGCGTCGAGTGCCTTGAGGACACGGCGCTGCACACGCTGCAGGCGTGTCCTGCGTGGGCGACGCAGCGCCGTGAACTAGTTGCTGCAGTCGGTGGTGACCTCTCGCTTCCGGCCGTGGTTCTGTTCGTGGTCGGGAGCGAGAGTGCGTGGGAGGCCGTCACCTCCTTTTGCGAGTTGGTGATGGTGACCAAGGAGTGAGCGGAGAGGGAGAGAGAGGCGACGGCCACTCTCCCTTCCCGCGCCGGACGCACCGGGCGCTGCCGGAGGGCGCGTGACGATCTCCGGCCACCCTAGTGTGTGGCCTGCGGGCGACGGGTTAGGGGACCCGTCGCCCGACCAGCAACAGGCCCGAGAAGGCGGCGCGCAATGTTCCGTGCGCGCCTCTCAGGAGGACGTGGGCCAAGGCCCCACAGAAGAAGAGGTCTGCCAGGGGCTGGCGGATCGAGGCCTACCGGGGTCGCGGTGCATGCAGCTGCGAATCCCGCGACCCCAGCCAAGGGTCAGGAGAAAGAACACCGTGGGTTTTTAGCCGGTAAGAGTCCGGCATAACCCTTCGCCATTCCCGGGCGAAGGGTATCCATGAGGATTTTCCCACGATAAAAAAAAAGGGTTTCGTACCAAAATGGTAAAAAAATAACTCTTATGGTGCGACTTTGTCCGTCCGTCTGTCAGCCGCTTATTTTAGAAAGTAGTAGTGCTATCGACTTGAAATTTGGAATTGTTAAATAATGCTTCGCCTGATATAGCAAGTGAAATAATTGTTTTTTTTTTTATTTTAATTTCTATTAATACTACCGAGGTCAAGTATGGTATCATGTGTAAAGGCTTCATTTACGAAGCATATTTTTGACTTATGATGAAAAATGACTGTGAAAATACCATTTCCTATCTCTAAAAGAAGTAAACAAAGCGAAAAATCTGGTATAAATCAAGTTGATTGAGGTTTATGTAAATATTAGAGGAAATATAAAAATATGTCTATAACTAGCTTAGTTTTTTAGAAATCAGCAAAAAGCCTTTACAAAAAATGAAAGAAGGTACTAAAAAAAAATTAACTTTCCAAGGTACGGAACACTCTGTGCACGAGTCCGACTCGCACATGGCTGGTTTTTTTTACTAACATTATGGGTGTTGAACATAAATCTATTTAAATGTTTTCAGGAGAATACAGAAATGTTTATAAGCCATCTCTTTGGATTGTTGATGTTGTTACTCAGGGTGTTCCTGGTGAAAATTTGGTTATGCATTGTCTGTGAAAGATTTTACAATGAAGTTGCAAGAGCGCATAGAAATATCATTATAAAATCATCCCGAGACTGTAAGTGTAAAACCTGGAAGAACAATGTGTCATCACGTTGATAGCGAAGTGAATACAGTATAACTAGTAGTCACTTTATACAGTCTACACACCAAACCCGCCGACATGAGTCGTCGGTTTCTTCGTCGGCGGGTTAGTAGGCGACTTCACATCTCATTCAAGTAGTAAACTTTGTCAGCGGCACAAACTCAATAACTTTTTAGATAGTTAGTGACTGCTGCGTGTAGAAAAGTGACGTGTGTTGTGTTTCTTGAATAATTCAGCCTACATTTACCTAAACATGGATAATGATACTGATCTAATTATCACAGCACAAAATTGCATAAAAAACACTAACACGTCACTATAGCTCGAGTGTCGGCGGGCAAATGAGCGCGTACCTACGCAAGTCGCAGCCGTGCCGCCTTCATGTTGTCACAAGTCACCAGTCCGACAAAAGGTCGCCCTTACTCCTGTTGTTGCTAGTAGTCATGATGTTAGTGTAGTATACTCGTAAGTAGTTAGGTTAAGTACTTTACTTCCCCTCATTGGCTAAAGACCCTTCAGGTCTCGCTAATAACTGCCCGGTTACGTAGAAACGGTCCAGAAGGATCATCTACAAGCAGTGCAATGGAAAATTTTATTAAAATTCATATTCCTCATTTCAGGGGCATCAAAAAGAATCTGGAAGAATATTGATCGGCTGATACACAAAGATTTTGAAAAGATGAGTGCGTCTGGAGTATTTACTGTAGATGCGGCGACAATGCTTAATTTCTGCTACGTTGTAACTACTTATGTTATTGTATTACTACAATTTGCTTTTCTATAATATTTCAGATTTACTGTCAGCATTAACTCTGAAATAAATTCTATTGATGTAATAGTTTGCATTTATTCTTTGTTTTTTTTATTATGTGCCATTTCAATTTGTGTTACTACTCCTGTTTCATTTAGATTCCCTCTTTCATCCATGAACATAATATTTAGTTAAATTTTCAAATATTTAATTATGAAAATGTAAAAAATTGTAGACTACCGGCGTCGGGAATAAGATCCAAGCTGCTGGTGATCAGGGGCTCGGAGAGAGGAACTTACTAACAATACGCGCCGGTGTCAAGAAGTACCGCTTTCTATATCAGGCCCTTGATCTAGCCGCCGTCGATAAAGATAGATCGAACCCAGTATAAGTGTGGCATGATCATTTTCGAGAAGTGGGTTTGGCACATTCTTGTAGTATGGTACTTCTGCGTCTACAAGGTTGTATTTAAGGGCAAGTTGCTGCTGTATAATCCTAGCCACTAAGTTGTAGCTTCCCTTTATTTTTATTAGGATATTCATTTAATTTTCGAAATCATAAATTACTATCTTTAATGAATAGAAATAAATTTCCTTTATTGAAATTGAATTTATAACGACAACAATTACAATGGATAATCGTAAGAATTAGGTTGAGTAGTAGAAATGAATAACATGCGCCTGTGACAGAAAAGTTAAAGAGGACCGATTAATTTGGTATGGGCATGTGATGAGGAGGGACGAAAATCATGTGACTAAGAGAGTGATGAATACAAATGTGGATGGCTGGAGGAGAAGGAGACCAAAGAAAAGATGGATGGATTGTGTGAGAGACGATATGAATGAAAAGGGATTAAATGATAAAAGAATGGTTAATATGAAAGAATGGAAGAAGAAAACATTTTGCGCCGACCATAAGTAACTTAGGATAAAGGTAGGCAGAAGAAGGAATAGAAATGAGTAACAACAAAGGTATAAGTATTTTTTTAAGGCGGTTCCCCCACTTTGACGTTGATCGGAACGAAACAACCGCATGCAAACTACAGAGAAGTGCGTCTATGCGACAGTCGTGCGACTTCGTATAGTTCAGTATGATACAGAAATCATCCTGACGCGTGTCGCTCCGACTTGCATCACCTTGGAAGAACCGTGTAAATATTTAATGGTTCCAGGATTACATAAACGCAAACTGCAACACAACAACAGTGTAGTTCGTGAGAAGCAACAGCAATCTGAATGGCAACCTAGCGTCTATGCAGTAAAGTCCACACGGGCTCAACTTGCTGAATGTAGCACGATGAATGCGCTGAATATTACCGTAGAGTTTTTTCTCAGCATCTGAAAATTTTAGAATTTAATATAACAATGGTGTGTGAGGAAGGAAAGGAATGTTAGTTTTTTTTTAATTTATTTATTTATTGGTTCACCAACAATTGCTTACACAGGTATTGTGACAAAGGTAACATTTATAAAAAAGAAGACAATAGTATAACAATCACTTATAGGTAAACTCCGCATGCATAATTAATAAAGTTGTACAAAAAGAAAAAAAAGAAAAAATCTAAGTTACACATTCAAATAAAAATAAAACATTATTGAGGACACGTTTCATTACCCTCGAGATAAAAAGGTTAATCCAAATCAATAAACTTATGGAATTTAGTTTTCAATTTGCTAAAAGAGTCAAATTGCAGATCAATTTGATCGCTGCAACTGTTCACGACCTTGCATAACCTCGCGTAAGGGGAATTGGCGCCTAAAACCGTTCTTCTCTGCGGTGGACAGAGTGGTGTTATGCGAGGAATTCTTGAGGGACGGAAATTAAAATGGTTCAGTATCTGCGGGCAGTCAATTTTATGGGACATTACACACAAACATTGCGTCAATAAGGCGCCGGCGTTTATGTAGCGAAATCATTTTGAAATATCTCAGCCTGTTAATATACGCTAATAAAACGCTTTTGAACACGCTCTATACGCAACGAGTGTGCAACATAGTGTGACCTCCAGATTACACTACAATATTCCAATGAGCTTCGGATTAAGCTACTATAAAGCATAATTTTGGTCTTTGAACACTTAAACTGCTTGGAATTTCTTATAACAAATCCCAGCATTTAATAGAACTTTTTTATCATTCTGTCTAAATGTGGAATAAAGGTTAATTTCCTGTCAAATGTAACACCGAGGTCCTTTATTGTATCTAATTCATTAATTTTAACTCCATTAATGTTATAATCCTGTTCTATTAAATTATGTTTTCTCGTGAATTTTACATGATAACATTTGCTCGAATTTAGATGCATTGCGTTAACTTTGCACCACCGGACAAGACTATCTAGATCCTTCTGCAAGTAGAAGGCGTCATCTTGAGATTTAACAATTTTGACAAATTTTAAATCGTCGGCGTACATGAAAATTTGTGTGTGTTGGAAGCAGTTGGGAATATCGTTGATAAAAAAATTAAATAACACCGGACCCAAATTAGATCCTTGTGGCACGCCAGAAGAGATACATCTGAAGGTTGATTGAAAGCCGTTGATCACTACAAAGAAACATCTATCTACTAGGTACGAACTCAACCACAAAAGCAACGATCCAGTGATACCATACGCTTGTAATTTGACAATTAGTATTTTATGTGAAACTTTGTCGAAAGCCTTTCTAAAGTCTGTTTATATAACACTAGCTTGATAACCCGAATCAATCGCCTTCGCTAGTAATTCAGTGAACAGTATAAGATTAGTATTTGTGGATCTAGACTCCACGAAGCTATGTTGCTCGGCGCTTAGGTACAATTTTAGGTGGCTTTGAATAAAAGGGCATATTAGAGACTCGAAGACTTTAGCCAGGGTCGACAAAATTGATATGGGTCTGTAGTTAGAGACTAAATCGTCATTGTTGGATTTGTGGATGGGTACAACCTTTGCATGAATGAATGCTATAGGAAAATGGGTGATTGTTCGTTACACATCGAGAGAGTTACACAAGGAGGGGCCGTGCGTCGGAGAGTACGTTAAGCCATCGGTCCCGAGTGGCACACGAATACCTATGACAGTCGTTACGGGTAGTCAGAAGCCTAAAAGTGTAAACATAGGATATTGGCATTGCCCAGTAAAGGTCATGGCACACTATACCGGCACCGCAACGGCACCGCTCTAACCCAGTAGTTAACTTGTCTTTCAAATTAGAGCAAGTGTCGTCGTCGTATTTCATAATGTCAATATGAAAAAGCCAACGGCGAGCAGTCAGCGCGCTTGTCGCTACCATACAACTCAACTCAAGGCCCGCGTCGACTCCGAGTCGCCAGCGAAACAATGTCGTTGCGCCGTCGCCCACGCTCCTTTCACAAATGCTATATAACTACGTGTTCGCGGTGACAGCAAGCATGCACCTTGCGGCCGGCGCGACGACGCGTAGTTAGCGCGCTGGCGGCTAGGCGTAGCCTAAATTTGAGGCGTCGCCGTGCTGCAGCTGTGCAGTTGCGGTATAATGTGCCAGACCTTAACTGGGTTGCGGAGATCTGATGGCAGTCGTTCCGTGTAAAATATTAGTATTCAGCCGCATCTAGTTAGACTGGAAGCTGACCCCAACACATTTAGGAAAATGCTAGACAGAACCGAATGGTGTAAGACAAATATGATAAGGCAAACGCCAGATATGTAGAGACAAAAATATTCTTAATATTTTTAAATATTAACATAAGTTTCTATAATGAAGGCTAAGACATTTGTTTTTTATACAAGGTTAGTCGGAAAGGGGGTACTAATCCGAACCCCACTTATAGTATCGCTGATGACTGTTTGAAAGCAAGTGTTAAAATTTCAAAATGCGATACATTTTTTTTCCGAATAAAATGATTTTTATTTTAGTTTTTTCAAAAATTCTTCATCCCTGCTTTAGTTACCAATTCAGAAAATGGTGCTTCTAATTCATGACTCCAAATATGACCTAAAATGTAAGCACAGCTGATCATAACTGGGGATAGTTAGATTTTAGAGATTTTTTTTTGAGATTTTTGAACAACTGTTTCTCTTAAACTATTGACTTTTGGGAAAAGTTGTAGAACAAAAGTTACTCATTATTATGTGTATTTTAACACCCTTTCGGATTAGTACCCCCTTTCTGACTAACCTTGTATATGAACCAAGGGCCTGATGGCTTCGTGCGACATTACTACATTAAATAATAATCACAAATAATAGCAATGAATACGGTCAATTATAAATAGAATACCTGAACAATTTGAATTTATAATAAATCCGCATACATTCTGAGCATCATTCACAGCTGTGTAGAACCTCTCACAATACAAACTCAATACGGCTTGCAACGTCAAAGTCTTAATTAACCATGCAAGAAGACACCATGATGCAAATGATCCAACAAACTGTAAAAATTGTTCGTCAAAATTGAATACTAAAAGGTAAAATGTATTAAAAACAAGAGATACAATATAGAAGATGTAATATTAGTCGAAGTAACATTTAATGACGTAATATTAGTTGATGCAATATAATATGATGTAATGATAGAGATTAATGCGTCATTTCCATTAAAAGTCCTCTCGAATACCCACTTGTTGTTGACTCTCCGTTAACAATATATAAACTTCAATCCATACTTTAATAAACATCAATCCGTGAAAAAAAGTTTCTGTTGTGTGGTAAAGTATCTGAAAATATTATAATTGACTTTAGTATTGTAAAACAGAAATGATGACTTATTTTGTAGAGACAAAATTTCAAAATTTTCAAACATGATATTACTATGTTGCTCTGGTAGCAAATAAAGATTAAAAAATATTTAAGTTCACTTCAGAATGAAAGAACAAAATTGTTTTAACTAAAGTATAATAATATGTCACCCCTCGTTTACAATGAAATACATGTTGTGATACTCGTACAAGTTGTAAACAAAATTGTGTATGTATGTTTTTAAATGTAGTTACTTGGTTTTTACATTAATAACCATGTATGAAGCTTGCTGTCTACTTGTAAGATCTACATATAATAAGGTATATCTATTCATACACGAATTTTTTTAAGGGATACTTGTATATCTATTTTTATTTATTTATTTATTTATTGATTCGCCTACAATTGTTACACATTTTCATAGTAAGGTTACATGCACAATAGTTAAACATCCGTTGTGTACAATATCAATCGGCAAACACAGCATGCATAAAAAAAAAAAGAATATATAATCGGAACGCATATTAATCTAATACAATTTTGTGTCCTATTACATTTTTGTATTACAACTTTCGTGAGACACATTCCTATTTATGATTATTTACGGTTTACTCACCGCCTTTTACAAGTATACAAAAATATATATATACTTATAGGTAAAAAAAAATTTTTACAAAAAATTTAGTACATTAAACCTACATTATTCCATGCTGATCCTATGAACTTGGTTCCTATAGTTATTAAGAGTGGAACCAAAAATATTTAGCTTACTGTCAAATTTATTGAAGAGCCTACACATTCTGGGGACTGGGGAGTTAATACCTAAAACTGTTTTCCGATGGGGTGGGTAAAATAACTTAATAGGCTTCCGCGGGTATTTGTGGGGAATGTTAAAATTAATTCTAGAAACGAGTTGTGTACAGTCGATTAGATTATTTAAAAGCTTATACAAGAACAGGAGATCGAGTTGTGTTAAAATGGATGTTGGATGTGTTGAATGTTAAATTTCATGGTCTTCCTTTTATTTTAGATGCTATGTTATTCGGAAGAAATAAATGTATCTGATCGAGCCTTTCGATTAGTACAATAAAATTACAGATTTTTTTGTTTTCATATTTAGCGGGTTCGATTCCGGTTCAGACAGGTGATTATTTAAAATTCTTTGAATGCAGTTCGTATTGTTTTTAAAATAAAAATGAAGTCTTCATTCAGTAAATGTTTCTATCTACAGTATTTAAGGTACTTCCCCTCCATGTGGCAAAGTCGTGGGACGCCCTGTATATGAAAAAATCTTGACTAACAAGTGCTTTTTACCATTTTATACAATACCAATAATATACTAACGATAATAATGACGGGATTACTGTAATATTCATTACTATCAACCATTTAGCATCTGATTAGTACAAAAAACAAAAAAAAAAAACTTGTTTCAAGGATTCGTATAAATAATATAACTACAAGGTGTAACATAAATAACGCACAACCTCCTATGGCGTCACTGTACTCATCATCAACTTTTACTGTGGGACGAAACCTGAAATCGCGAAAAAAAATCTGCTGTTCCCTACATTTTGACGAGTTATGCGAATATGGTGTAAAAGGTAGAAGTAGTGTGGGGCAACATTTTTTTAAAAAGATAGAAATAAAGAAAAAGAATTGATATTATGTAAACTTTTAAAAAACACTTGTCAGTCAAGATTTTTTTATAATTATGTACTTTGTCAGTCTATAGCTCCTATACTCCATCGATTTCAGCATTGGCCTTTCGGTGGAGTAAATTGGGAATTATAATGAAACTATTGGTACCCATTTAGCCCCAACCGATTCTAGGTTTTTAGTCCATACATTATGGACCATCTCCTTTAAATAATACCTACCTATAATTAAAAAAAAAATATAGGTACTTAGTTTTTCTTTTTTTTATTTATATCGCTTTTTTACCACTTATAGATGTATCCCTTAAAATATTTCGTGTATGAATAGATAAACCTTATATATTTGATACTTGTAGTATGTATTTTAAAATAATTATTTTTGATGAAAACATTTTTACTGATACTGATACATTGTAGATTGCATGTTTTATAGCTTGGTGTAAACAAGGGGTCAAAGATAAGAAATAAATAAAGCAACTTACCAGGTGCTGAAAGGTAATCTTATACATATTATAACAATTTAATATGTTAACGTAGGTCTGAAACATTTTATTGTAATACGCCGAATCATTGCAACAAGTCTGCGATTTCATCGCTTGGTTATTCCATAAAACTACTTGCAGTCTCAGAAATATTATAAATCTGATTGCATAAACTACATTAGCATCAAAAGCACCTACTAATAAAATAACAATCGCAAAATAAATGGGAAAAACCGAAGAGATTATGATAAATACCATTACGCTGGAAACATAACAGCCGAAAATCATTATGAAAGCAAACCAATTCCCGATGATGAAGCGCTTCATAGTAATCTTATTGTTAAGAACTCTATGAATTTCCTGAATGGTTAAAACGAACGCAATGTTCTTGTTGGTTTGGACAATATTAACGATGAAATTCATAACGAACCCGACAGTGTAAGTAAAGAAATCAATAAAACTTGAGTAATAGATAAAAGTATTTTTCAGAAACACGGGCATTTGGTAAATGCGAGCGAGGAGTGATAAAATGCACAGTACTGTCCCACACAATGATAAAAAATTGGTGATGAGATTATTCGGTGTTATAAAATCATCTCTGATGCAATATTTTGGATTGAAAAATATGGTTTGCATTAAATTTAAAGGTAGAAGCATCGATTGTATATCTTTGTCGACGAAATTGTACAACAATACTTCAACACGGTAATTTCTACCGATATAAGGTTTTGTTTTTCTTATTGGCAAACTCTTTTTATTTAGATTATTCAGAAACATTATTAAACACGCGTGTATCAAGGAAAGTCTTTCTTAAGTAGACTAACATGTTTGCATTTTGCTTGGTGAAGGGCTAAAAGGTAATATTTTAATTAAATTGGATCTTAATTCAATATTGCATGACCCTGAAAAGTCGTTGGTATAAATGTAAATATTATTATCTACTCCATTCACAAGTAGACTACTGCATAGTTTGTTTTTAGTCCAAAATTAGAAACGGAACAAAACAACTAGAATTTGGGAAAAAAAAACTATAAAACCAATAATAAAATTACTTTTATATCTAATACTGTCCGTAGAAAGAAAATTGTTCACGATTGAGGTAAAATGAATGAAAAATATGATTGTTACCCTAGGTATAATCATTGTAAATAATACAAGAGTCCGACCAACAAATGAATTCAAGAGGTTTGACAACAATCTGATGACAAAATCATTAGCTATGTTGTCAAGGTAGCTGTTTAGATAACAGAAATTGACTCAAAACTGACTTGCAAGATATGCAGCAGACAGAAAACAAATCAAACTAAATAAAAGTTATTAAAAAGATGTCATTGAAAAGTTATTTCCTTCTGTTCGTTTGTTGTTTGTTGTTCATTTAAAAGCAACGTGAGCGGAGCTAAGTCGTTTAAATAAAGAATGAGTAATTAATTCAATCTCACTGTTTTTGAAAGTTTTGTATCCACTTTGAGTCGCATCTGTACTTAATAATTTCTAGGTCCGCTTCTTCTTCTATCGTGTCGGCACGAGCTATACGAGAATAGGTCATGCCGTGGTGAAAAGATTCGCCAGTCAGCAAGGTTGGTAGTGGGGCTGACTGCTCAGGGTGCGCCGGACGTACTTGAGTATCATCACTCGTGGAGGCTCTCTTCATGTTTTTTTTCTAGGTCGGCAAGCTTCGTTCTTGCTTCGACGTCCACATATTTCTTAACAGTTAAATAGATTTAAGCCGGAGAAAAAAGGTCACCACTCTTTATCTATGAATTTTGCTGAAAGTGATTCTATTTTTTAGGACTTATAATTTCCTTGAAATCTATTTCGAATGCCGGTCATTTTTTAATGTTGTTTGTTTGTATATGCGCAAATAAAGCATAATTCAGCAAGATAAGCGAATGTGGCTTGGTCTAATTTTACATTTTCAACCATTTTATCTCATGGGACTTCTCACTAACTGAAAACCATGGCGTCTGCTCATCACTCTGTACAACTTTTACTTCACCTTTAATCAAATTTTGAGCCATAGTCAAAGTTGTACGGAATGATGAGCTGAGTTTATGGTTTTCGGCTGTAAGATTTAAACATCTGAGTGGATATTCATATATACACTCGAAAACAACACCCTTCTTTTGAGGCAGTCGGGTAAAACTGTTAGTTATAAATTTAATTTCGTTAATGTGTGTATTTTCTTCAGCCAGCCCCGACAACGGAAGTAATAACAAGACAAATACATAACGTTAGTAAACTTTTAATGGAATTCGTTGCTCCTATCGGTTTGGTACACACATCACATTTATCACAAAATGAAGTCTATTAAAGGAAAATTGTATCACCGTTCCAAAAATAGTAGTCGAGTAGACATTTTTTTGAACAACTCAGTCGATAAAGATGTGCAATCAATGCTTCTGCCTCTGAATCTGATGCAAATGCTAGTATTAAATCCAAAATATCAAATCAAAAACAATTTCATAAATCCGAATAATCGTGTTAATAAGTTCATACTATTGTGCGGGGCAGTAATATTCGTGACAGTTTATATATACCGATTCATTGCCATAATGCAAGACGAAAATATGAAACGATATCGTTTAATTAATTTTCTCCATTTTGTATCTATTTTTGACATTTCCATCTTCTGTCTTTTTTTTGTCTGTGGCAACTCTTGCGCTTAGACGTCAACTAAACTTCTCCCGGTTATTTATTTTTAATTTTAATGTTAATTATTGATTATACAACCCAATTTACCAATTTTTAATAAATAATTAATGTGTAGTTGTAAGGACAGTGAAATCTTGTGATAAAAAGTGTATTAAACATAAAAACCGATCTTAAATATTGTAAACAAGTTTCGCTGTCAAACTAAGTTTTATTCTATCGAACTATCGTTTAATTGTGTAAATTAGTGCATTGTCATCTTAAACTCTTGTAAGTATTTCATAATTACTTGTTATACACGCACTAAATACTAGTTTCTTATTAATACAATAATTACTTGGGTGAATATTGTAGTACCTACACAAAAATTAAAAATAAAATATTGTTACATTCCTTACACAAACTTCACTTTCTATCTATTTGGATATTCACTTTATTTGTTCTTATTAAGAATGGATAGAATGATGACCAGAAGGGCTACTGCACGCCAGGAGGAATCAAAACTCCAACTAACTTTGCAGGAATTGAAAAAGTATAAAGTTTTGTGTGAGGAATTACAAAGAGAACAGGATGACAATGAGAAGGAAGTACTCAACATATTAAATAATAATACAAAACTCAAGAATGAGATGGCAGAATTGCATAGTCAATTAATTAACATCACTGAGGAACGGGATAAGCTTCAGCTTACAGTAGACAGGTTCGATCAGTGCAGCGATGAGTTTGACACAACCCTCAAACGCAACGCTGAGCTGGAGAGTAGGCTAGGTGAAGCCCAGGACACCATTGACAGAATGGAGAGCACAAGCCGGAGTATCCAGACAGTGCAAACCCATGCGCTGTTTGATGAACTGGTTGGTGCGACTCCCTTGCTTTCTGCTGACTCAATCTCGGGTAACTTAATCAATAAAAGCATGACAATTGACCTAACTAATGACAACAGTGTTTTGTCAATCCCTCAAATCAGGCAAATCAATTGTAGTAAAAATAAGCTAAAAAAGTATATTAAAATAAATAAATTGATAAACAAAACTCAAAAATTGATTAAAAAGAACAAATGTTTTTCTAAAAACTATAATGCATTAAAAAATTGCAAACACTTAAAAGAACAATTTAGTAACTATAAAATCACTGTGCAGCACAACAATATTAAATATGAGGCTGACATTCAACAGCTGCAGTTGGAGATTCTCCGCTTACAAGATTCCTTAGACATTATTACATCCAAATATAAGACCTCAAAAAAGGAAATTGGAGAATATATTTTGGCAATGAACGGCTTGATAGAATTGTGTAGTGAAAATGAGAAAATGTATCATTCATTGACAAACAATCGAACATCGGATTGTAAACTTTCTCTATCGGGCCGTTCACAGTCAACTGTCTCCCATGAGTCCTCACCATCAGTGGCTTATTCTGTGCAGTTGTTTGACAGTCTTATAAGTACTTCCTTCGCCACACAAAAATCAAATAATATAATAAAAAAACATATTGTAAACAATAATAAAATAATCATGTATAGCGATGAAATTGGTAAAAATATGGGTCCTTTACTACTGCAACATATGAGAGAACCGGTAACCAATTATTGTATGCCTGGTGCCAGTTACACACAGATATTAGACAAGGTAGTAAGTAGTACTCACCATCAATCTACTACTTTAATCATTTTTATTGGGAGAAGGGGAAATGCAAACATAAACACATTGAAAAAGTATTTTGATCGCTTAACACAATTAAATGTAAGTAAAATTATCCTGTTTGCCTTTCCTTACAGCAAAAGTTTGTCACAGGCGGAAAATGACTTTAGATATAGGTGTAACATGAAATTACATACCATGACATTTTATGATCCAAAAATTGATTTTATTGACTCTAATGTATTCATTAGTAAAAATTGTTTTTCGTTTTCGACAGAAGATAATTATTATCTTTCATCTTTTTATAAGCGACAGATAGCAAACTCGCTATCTTATTGTATTTTTAACTCAGCCAAGCAATTGGCTAACAATACTGCTTCTATTGAGCAGCTAAATGATGGTAGTTGTAATAAGCAGATCTTGGAACTTGTACCAAGTAATTTCAATTTAAATTACAACATGAGACAATAGAGGCAACCTCTAGCATTCATTCAATTATTCATTTTAATGGCTACCCACATTCAAGGGACACCGAGACAATAGAGTTAAGCTCTAACAAAAATGTAAGCCATAAGTTAACAGAATGCCCATCAAATTCTAGCAATATAATTAATGATAATTTCATGAAAAATAGTTTAAACCTTGTTCACCAAAATATTCAGGGTTTGATGGGTAAAGACTTGGAATTGGAGTTGTTCATGAACTGTAGTTGTGTTGATATTTTATGTGTAACTGAACATTGGTTGAAAAACCACCAGCTCATGTTCAGCTTCAATAACCACCAGGTCGCTAGCTCGTTCAGCAGAGTGAATATGATACGCGGTGGCTCTTTAATAATTGTTCATAATAATATGAAATGTAAGGAACGCAAGGATATTGTGAGCCTCTCTGTTGAGCGAGTAATTGAGATAGCTTGTGTCGAGCTTGAGCGGCTCATTGTAATGAGCGTATACAGGCCCCCATGTGCATCTTATGAGATTTTTGAAAAATGTATGGAGGAAGCGTTATTTAAGATTTCTAATACTAACAAAATAGTTGCTGTCTGTGGAGACTTTAATATAAATATATTAGACAAATCGAATATTACAAATAAATTCATAAATTTATTTAAGTCATACAACTTATACAACAATTTCTCTGAACCAACTAGAATAACTGCCACAAGTGGTACTTGTATTGACAATATTTTTACAAACATTAAACCTTTTAATAAATTAATTATAAATGAGCTAGGCTCTGATCACTGTGGCCAGTTAGTCACTTTTCCAAGGAAAACAGTTAGAGTTCAGAGAAAACTTGTTAGTTTTGTTCCTGTAAGCGAATCCCGTTTAGGTTTGTTTAGAAATAATTTGATAGGGAAACTACCTGAATTGCCATATCATGAAAACCCAGATCTAGCATATGCTTTGCTATTTAATCTAATTAATAGTCAGTTTGGTAAGGTTTTTACCTCAAAAACAATATCGGTTTGTGATCGCGTTATTTTTAATGATTGGGCAACACCAGGTATCTATAAAAGTAGGCAGAAGTTGTATGAATTATATTATGAAAAGACATATAATCATGATGCTATTTTTCAAGAATATGTTAAAAATTATTCTAAAACATTCAAACGAGCCTGTTCTTCTGCAAAATCTATACACATTAAAAATAAAATAAAACTGTCTAGTAATAAAATTAAAACAACCTGGAACATAATTAATTCTGAGACAGGAAGATCCACAGTACGCAACCGTGACTTCCATTTAAAAATAAACAATGAAGACATTAGGGCGGACATGGAGGTAGCAACTGAGTTTGAATCTTTTTTTACTAGTATCCCTATTTTAACAACTAAAACTCTGTTGTCGTCTTCCGCTTCCGCTTACACTATACTCAAACAATGTGTAACTGAATGTGACAAACATTTTGAATTTTCAGTTGTTAATGAAAAAGACATTGTAGAATCTTTCAAAAGTCTCGATGTAAAAAAAACCGCAGACCTATGGGGACTGTCAGTAAAGACCATCTCATCAATAATTGACATTATTTCACCTTATTTAGCAATTGTGTTCAATTCGTGTGTCGCTTCTGGTGTATTTCCTGATTTGATGAAGCAAAGCAAAGTAATTCCACTGTTTAAATCTGGTAGCACATCTGATCCCACAAATTTTCGGCCTATATCTATACTACCAACACTAAGTAAAATTTTTGAAAAATTAATTTTTAGCCAATTGTTGAGACATTTTAACAAACACAATCTCCTTCACAAGAAACAATTCGGTTTCACCAAGGGTCGTTCCACTACAGATGCGGGCGTGGAATTGCTGAAAAACATATTCAACGCCTGGGAGGATTCACAGGATGCACTTGGCATATTCTGTGACTTGTCCAAGGCTTTTGATTGCGTACATCATGTTACTCTCATTAAGAAATTGCACCACTATGGAATAAGGGACAAGGCTCTCAACCTTCTGACTTCTTATCTGAGCAATAGAATTCAGAGGGTCGATGTAAATGGTAAGAGATCTCCAGGATCTGCGGTCACCATGGGCGTTCCGCAGGGTTCAATTCTAGGTCCTTTCTTGTTTCTTATTTACATTAATGACTTGCCGTATTACGTAAGGGATAAACATGAGATTGTATTGTTTGCGGATGATACGTCGCTTATTTTTAAAATCAAGCGTCAGTTACTTAATTTCGACGAAGTAAACAATGCTCTCTCTAAAGTGGTCCAATGGTTCAATGTAAATAATCTTCTCCTTAACGAGAAAAAAACCAAATTTATAAAATTTTCAACGCCAAATGTTATACAGTTACAGACCAATGTACAAGTAAATGGTGTGGAGTTGGACCCTGTTGAGTCGACTGTTTTCCTTGGTATAACCATAGATGCCAAATTGCAATGGGGTCCACAAATAAAAAAGTTGTCGGGTAGGCTAAGTTCAGCCGCCTACGCTGTAAAAAAAATTCGACACATTACTGATGTGGATACAGCCAGAATAGTCTATTTTAGTTATTTCCATAGTGTTATGACATATGGGATTCTTCTCTGGGGAAATTGTGCAGATATTCATACCATCTTCGTTTTGCAGAAAAGGGCTGTTCGAGCCATTTACAATCTGGGTCCAAGAGTTTCTCTAAGAGAAAAATTCAAAGAGATAAATATTCTGACTGTAGCTTCGCAGTATATATTTGAAAATTTATTGTATGTTCATAAAAACATATCAAATTTTATGAAACTATCTGATGTTCATACTGTAAACACTAGGAACAAACACAAGCTTGCTGTACATGCCACTCGTCTCCACAGAGTAGGCAACTCGTTCATGGGTCAATGTATACGCTTTTACAACAAACTTCCCATTGACATCCGAAATTTATCTCTTAAGAAATTTAAAAATTTCATTAAGCCTAAACTTTGTAAAAAGGGGTATTATAAAATTTCCGATTATATAGATGATAAAAACGCTTGGGATTGAGCTGCTCGCTTGATACAGAATTGTCATTATGCCTTTGCATATCTTCTCTTTTATACACATTGACATTATATTATGAAAATTGACATTTTAATATTTTTTATCAATTATTATTATTTTAATTATTTCATACAATTTGATACAATTTCTGATATTAAATACTATTGTGGCACTATTAATATTGTAATAATGCCTAAAATTGTGAGTGTGAGCATTATACAGTTTTTAATACTTTCAGTATTTTCATAACTGTCTGGCGGTTTGAGTATTGTGTGGCCTACTTTCATGGTCCTGGCTGGTAGTAATGTTGTGCGTCGGGTCGTTGAGCTCCCTAAGATAGGGTTGAGCTACACGATGGCTGATGCATGCGTGCCATCTGTTGGGACAGGTCCTCTCAAACTGCTCTGGAACTTTCCTCAAAAGGCCAGTCCAGGCATTGCACTGCATTGTCCTCACACAAATATTTGCTACAGAAAATATGTCTGGACTTTAAAAGAGACTTTGACCCCTGAGTTTGTTTCGGCCTTTCTTCTCAGAGGTAGTCAGATAGGAAACGCCGACGACATCTAGCTTTAAAAAAACAAACCGACATGTAAAAGTGATTTTTAAATATCCAATTTGCAGAATAAACGATTTCATTTCATTTCATTTCATTTCATTTCATTTCATTTCATGTGTGGGATTCATCAAAAACTGTATTATTAATTTAATTAAAACAAAGAAAATCGTCCTTTCAAGAAGTGCACAGATATCTTAATAACGAGGATAGGTTCAAGTGGCTTATTATTAGCAGTTGGATTTATGTCGCCATAATCTTTGGATTTCATACCATTTTGGTTTTGTTTTACTCCATTTCCGCACAACCTACGTTGATTGTTATTTTTACTTTATTAATTTTGATTAGTCTTGATACTAATCAAATATATGCAATAAGTTTGACCAAGCTATTGACTGACAAAGTTATACAATGGAATATACAAGTTTTACTTTCATTAGAAAATGGGTGTATCGAAATGCATTGCAAAAATATGTTTGAGGTTTATGTCCAAACATTAAAGTGTTACAAAATCTACAAAAATATGTTTCAAGAATCGGTAAGATAGACTCTGTGTAATTGATGATAATTGGGACAAATCAACTCAAAATTATATACGCCCGAACTCTGAGACCTAATGAATATTCCTCTGTTTATTTATAAATATGGGTAATGTTTATGTTAGCAGGTATCTACAAGGTTAGTCGGAAAGGGGGTACTAATCCGCGGCCGACGTAAAGTATCTCTGTTTTAAAGAAAGTGTTAAAATTTAAAAATTCGATCATTTTTATTTCCATGCATAATGATTTTTGTTTTCGATTTTGAAAAATACTTCACCCTTTCTTTAGATACGAATACAGGAAATCGAGTTCTTAATCCGTGACCTCAAATATAACCTAAAATGTAAACAGCTGATCATATTTCTCTTAGACTATTGATTTTTGGGGAAAGTTGTAGAAAAAACTTATTCATTAGTACAGCTACTTCAGCAACCTTTCGGTAGTACCCCCTTTCCGACTAACCTTGTATAGGCGAAATAAGAAACCAAAGTTTGCACATTACTTTTTTTAAATTTGGTCGTATGTGTGTTAGTTAGCAGCGCCGCCATGAACTACAATATTAGCCTGCTTAAGTCCAGCCGTACATCTATACATATAATAAAATCGTGGTTTAGAAGTAACTGGGAAATTTTTGTCTAGAACTTATAAATCGCGCGGTAACGAAACCATAGCGCGATCTAATTCGACGCCAACGCCATCTAGGGAAGTAAAGATTAAACATATGTTTGCATGTTTATGCAAGCATCACGTAAAAAGAGCTGACCCAATGCTGTTGACTTTTATAAACATATATTGTACTTATCTCCAAGTAACATATTTTTTTTGTTTCATCGCAATCGGTTCACGCATTCAAAAGATATGCAAATAATCAATATCTTCTATACATTTATCAAATCTGTAGACTTTGCGTATCTGTACATAGCAAATATTTTGAAAAAACATGGTTAGGGTGTTAAAAAATAACCAAAAGAACCCATTTTTAATATTTTTGGATTTTTTTTCTGATTGTCTGTTTATCTGTTTGTCTGTTTATCTGTTTGTTTGTGCAAGCATCACGTAAAAAGAACTGACCCAATGCTGTTGAATTTTATAAACATATATTGTGCTTATCTCCAAGTAACATATGTTTTTTGTTTCATCGCAATCGGTTCACGCAATCAAAAGTTATGCGATTTTTAAGTTTTCTAGAAGAACTTAGCATGTATTAGTTTATTTTCAATAGATGGCGTTACGTGTATCAAATCATGTTGCGAGGAAATATATCTAATATTCATTGTTGAATTGGTACCTATTCTCAGTCTACGAAAGGTCTAATGAAATGCTATCCTTATGAAGAAGGAACTAAGCTTTTACAAAAAAAAACGAAGATATTGTTATTTGGAATTTATTAGGTCAATTTCTTATTGTTGTTCACAATAAAATTAATTCATGATGTGGACTAATAGTAGGATTTTTGTTCATTGAATGTTCATACTTTTTGGGAATGCTGATGCCGAAAATAAGGTCCAAATTCAAATTGAAATCGGTGGCCATGATTATTTGCAAGGAAAGCGCTCACCCAGTGCTTTCGTTGAAATTTAGTATTTCGTAATCATTCTATCTACTCAATGCACTTTTTGGAATGTTTTTCTATATTTTATTTTATTTTGTTCATTATTGTCAGATTTATTCAAAGCCTGTCGCCGTCGTTTTATTAAGTTTATTTAATTGAGTTTTTTTAAGCTTTAGGTAATGTTCCAAAGACGTGGCCATGGAGGGAAAGTACTTTAAATATTAAAAATATCAAATTTCACTCAAAGGAAACTTCATTTCACTTTTTTTTAAAGTAAGAAATTACATTTTACAGATTTTTTTGCCCGAACCGGGAATCGAACTGACAAAGCTTTATGTACCATCCGGTATAATATTATGGCACCTGTTGATAGATATCTATAAGGTCAATAATAAGGATCAAATCTCTCCAACAAACACACTGTCTTAAATTGAAGGAAGTGCAAGAAATAAGAAGTAACAACAAATAAGTGTTTGAATTGAAATGTACCTAAGTTAGGTAGGTACTTAATGTTAGTTTTTATGGTCTTCCATCAATTTCAGGCACTATGTTTATTGGAGCGATCATATCGATAGGTGAAATAAAAATATAGATGATGTTTTTTCGCGTTTGTGTTGGTTCGATTTCCAGATCAGACTTTTTGAAAGCAGTACCTACCTATTTATAACTTATTAAAATTAAATGAAGTCTTCTATAAGTTTTTTTTTTAAATATTTAATGTTCTTTTCTATACCTACCACACCTCGAATGAAATCATAATTTAGTCCGCAGATTGTAACAAGACGGCGTTGTAGCTATTTTTGTATCGCAATATGGTTTTGTTACATCTTCAATAAAAGTATCAATATTCAATTATAATCCATTTTAGCAAGGAAATGTATAGAAATAAGCAACACGTTTTTAGTATTACTGTTTTATGAATCTTTACGGTTAATCAAGAGGAGCTGAAACTCTGCATAAAGAAATGGTTCAAAAGAGTATAAGTGTCTTAGTGGGACACCTTTGTCTATTATTATAATAAATGGATTATTTAGTTGCTGCGACACAATGTTGTTTTCCGACTTCCACGCGGACGGAGTCGCGGGCACAGCTAGTTATAAGAATAATTCCATGAGGTGAAATGTTTGTTTGTAATTTGTTTTATAATTTCTAATTTATTAATTATTGTCACTAATTTTTAGGTTCTATATCAAACGATATAGGTACACTTTTTTTCGAAGTTTGGTTCACGTGCAAGTGATTATTGAATTTTATAAAGAGTTTGAAAGGAATGAGGAGATTGTAAGTATTAAGACAACAACTGTTTCCTGTGCCCTGGTTTACACTTCTTAAAAGCATTCTTTTCGAAGGCTCGAGCTTTCGAGACATTTTCGGACGGCCATATTCATGATGATGAAAATTTTTTAGAACGATTAAAATGTTAAGCGTATTCAATTTCATGATAATATTTCAGACAGATATTGAGGAGCTCGTGGCTAAATAATTACAGCCGCATAGACCGATCTTCCGGGTTAAGCCACGCTTGCCGAGGTTGGTCTGTGGATGGGTGACCATTTACCATAGCGAGTTTCCTCCGTGCCTCGGAAAGCACGTAAAGCCGTTGGTCCCGGCTGTCATTTGTAGATCTTTGACAGTCGTTACTGTTGGTCAGAAGCCAGAAAGTCTGACAACCAGTCTTACCAAGAGTATCGTATTACCCAGTTACTGGGTTGTGGAGGTCTGATAGGCAGTCGCTCCATGTAAAATACTGATATTCAGCTGCATCCGGTTCGACTGGAAGCCGACCCCAACATAGTTGGGAAAAGGCTAGGCAGATATATATTTCCGACAGATATTTCTGTTTCTGGTCTTACTCAAATTCGTAAAAAGAACAGTATTACTAAATGATTTCTAAATACGATGCCATGAATGCAGAAATTCCATGATGTATGCATGATCGGAAATTTCGCAAACCAGGTTTAGTCATATGTGGGACTCATAAAGGTTTATAAAAACACAACCACATTAACCGCCAGATTTGCCGAATGGTGTCCAAAAGATGTATACATAAGGAACGTAAGAAGAGGCATTCTGCAGTTCTCAACAGCACCCATAGGACAAAAAGCGTTTTAAATATAAATGTATTTAATATAACATATACGAGGGTAGTTCACCCTTTGGGGTACCTCGTCATCAGAGTCCAAGTTCGACTTGGTGTAGGTACGAAATAATAGTCACAACACTGATTATAGTCTATTTATTCACTCTCGATAACAAAATAATAAAATCTCAAATGATCAAACCGATGGAAACTGATTAAAGTACGGAAACGCGGTAAGTTCGATGCAGGCTGGCAAAATGACCTCTCGCCCTCGTGTCTCACTCCAAAGTCACTTCTCTCAAATCAAATGCATCCAATGTCAAAAAGAATGACAGCTGACAGCCGACAGCTGACAGCTTGCTGACAACCGTCAAACAAGACATGCCACGCCCCGCACCGACCTCACCCAAGCACACTGCTTGACGTTTCCGACAAACGATAATAGATGGCGTCCTACTACATTAACAATAATCAATAGTGATTCTAATAGTTGTGCTTCTGTGTTGATTCTGCGACATATATTTTCCAACGTGAAATGCAGTTTCCTTACGTGTCGATACTATTCCTTTTCTTCTGGGTGATAAAGACCTTGGTACTACAAATCACACTCAACCTCAAACTAGATGAATTCTATGAACCTTTAAAGAACACAGACGATTCATGCTCTTTCATTTTAGCATCAAGTTGTACATGTAAATTAACATGCATTGTGTATAAATATATGCTTTTCACATGACATTTTCACGTGACACATGCAACACACGTGTAAATGTTAATGATAGGTACAACACCCTAACTGCGAAACTTTGTATGACTGGATTTTGACAGTTCTACAATGTCGATTACACCGTACATCATAACGATCCCTCTTTTCGACATCGTTGTACCACGCATCGAATTTTGTGTTTTTTTTTTTTTTTTCTCCTGCTGTTGATGGTCTTTGCGGACCGTTTCTACGTAACCGGGCAGTTATTGGCGAGACCTCAAGTGTCTCCAGCCAATGATGGGGAAGTAAATTAGTTAACCTAATCTAACTACTCACACATTATGACTACTAGCAACAACAGCACTAAGGGTGACCCCTAGTGGGACTCGAACCTTGGCTTAGGGCGTTGATAGCGGGGGTTGGGGGTGGGAGGTTGTTTAAGTACTTTGAAAAAATATACTACTGAACATTTTCATCAAGGAATGTCCAGTGGCTAGTGCCCCGCTGTATACTATATTCCTCTTATTTGTTTGCAGATAATCAAAAGAAGCTATGCAAAAACATACTGTGATTAAACTGTGCGTCATTCAGCAAGATGAGGGCATGTGGCCTGATCTATATAGACGTATGTCAGCCATTACGCCTTATGAGACTTCTCACTAACTACACTGTCGTGCTGTTGCAGTCTGCATTTTTGTAATCTGTGGTGATTAAAGAACGATTCTTCTTTATGTATATTGAAATGAAGTGAAAAAACTATCCGCTGATCCATACAAAATAAAAGTATATGCAAATAAAGTAAAAAATATTCTAATTAAACTATACAAATATTTGATAATATTTCATAATCAATGTTGGAGGAGCTCGTGGCTAAATAATTACAGGCGCATAGACCGATCTTCCGGGTTAAGCCACGCTTGCCGAGGTTGCTCTGTGGATGGGTGACCATATACCATAGCGAGTTTCCTCCGTGCCTCGGAAAGCACGTAAAGCCGTTGGTCCCGGCTATCATTTGTAGATCTTTGACAGTCGTTACTGTTGGTCAGAAGCCAGAAAGTCTGACAACCAGTCTTACCAAGAGTATCGTATTACCCAGTTACTGGGTTGTGGAGGTCTGATAGGCAGTCGCTCCATGTAAAATACTGATATTAAGCTGCATCCGGTTCGACTGGAAGCCGACCCCAAAATAGTTGGGAAAAGGCTAGGCAAATGATTTCATAATCAATGTTGCTCAACAAAATGTGTGAGGCTTGTGTTTTGTTTTATTCGTTGTACTGAATGATAAGCAGAGTTCATGGGTTTTGGGTGTAAGACTTAAAAGTCTCAGTGTATAAATTATATAGACACCCGAAAACAACACCCTTCTTCTGGGGCAGTCGGGTAAAACTGTGAGTCATAATTTTAATTTCATTAATGTGTGTATTGTCTTCAGTCAGCCTTACTGATGATGACAATAACACGACAAACACATTTGATGAAAAGCTTTTAATACAAATAAATTATTGTTCGTATTGGTACACACATCATCGTACATTCACTACAAAATGAAGTACATTAAACGAAAATTTGATCGTCTCATAGGAAATAGTTATCGAGTTGAAACTGTTTTGAGCAACTCAGTCGACAAAGATGTGCAATCAATGCTTCTGCCTCTGAATCTGATGCAAATGCTAGTGTTAAATCCAAAATATCAAATCAAAAACAATTTCATAAATCCGAATAATCGTGTAAATAAGTTCATACTATTGTGCGGGGCAGTAATATTCCTCACAGTATATACATACCGTTTCATTGACATAATGCAAGACGAAAATATGAAACGATATCGTTTAATTAATTTCCTCTATTTTGCGTCTATGTTCGACTTTTCCATCTACTGTGTGGGATTCATCAAAAACTGTATCATTAATTTAATTAACACAAAAAAAGTCGTCACATTTATTTTGAACTTTCAAGAAGTGCACAGATTTCTTAATAACGAGGCCAGGTTTAAGTGGTTAATTATTAGCAATTGGATTCATGTCGCCATAATCTTTGGATTTTATGCCATAAATTTGGTTTTTTTTTACTCAGTTAACGCACCTCCGTTCATTGTTATTTTTACTTTATTGATCTTGATTAGTCTTGATACTAATCAAATATATGCAATAAGTTTGATCAAGCTACTGACTGACAAAGTTATACAATGGAATATACAAGTTTTACTTTCATTGGAAAATGGGTGTAATGAAATGCATTGCAAAAATATGTTTGAGGTTTATGTCCAAACATTGAAGTGTTACAAGATCTACAAAAATATGTTTCAAGAATCGGTAAGATAGACTCTGTGTAATTGATGTTAATTGGGAGTGGCCAATTCAAAATCAGTCGGAAAGGGGGTATTATTCCGAAAGGGTGTTAAAGTACCTGAAATAGTGAGTAACTTTCCCAAAAACTCAATAGTTTAAGAGAAATACCTATTAATAGATTTCATAAAAAATATGCTAAAATCTATCTATGATTTCAAAAAAATATGCTAAAATCTAGCTATGATCAGCTGTGTTTACATTTTAGGTCATATTTGGGGTCACGAATTACTTGGAAGCTCAATTTTTTGAATTCGTAACTAAAGCAGTGATGAAGAAATTTTGAAAAAACTGAAATAGAAATAATATTACATGGAAATATTTTTTTTGCGATTTTCGCGGTTTCTGTAGTCCAGTGCCAATATTTCTCGGCGGAGCGCCCATACCGATCTGCTTCGGTTTTCGGTACCTCGGGTCACTTGTCCAAAGGGATAGCGGAGTAGACCGAGACGTAACGCACCGGATCAACTCAGGATGGATGAAATTGCGACGGGTCACTGGAATTACTTGCGACCCACGGATGCTTCTCAAGTTAAAGGGAAAAATCTACAAGTCCGTGATAAGACCTGTCGTACTGTATTAATCGGAATGTTGGGCGGTGAAAAAGACGGATGAGAAAAGTTTGCATGTAGCGGAGATGAGAATGTTGAGATGGACGCGTGGAGTGACCAGAATGGATAAGGTCAGGAATGAGTATAATATTAGAGGAAGTTTGAAAGTAGCGCCAGTGACAGAAAAGTTGAAAGGGAACCGTTTGTCTTGGTGTGGGCATGTGAAGCGGAGGGATGAAACGCATGTGACCAAAAGAGTTATGAATGTAAATGTGGATGGATGGAGAGGAAGAGGGAGACCAAAGAAAAGATGGATGGATGGTGTGAAGAATTTAATGAAAGCGAAGGGAGTCAATGATACCATGACGGGTGACAGGATGGAATGGAAGAAGAAAACATGTTGCGCCGATCCCAAGTAACATGGGATAAGGGCAAGAAGATGATGATTACTTGGAAATAGAAATTATCGAATTTTGAAATTTTAACACTTGCTTTAAAACCGTCGTCAGTGATACTTTAAGTGGCCTGCGGATTAGTACCCCCTTTCCGACTAACCTTATATACATATAGGTGATATAAGAAACCAAAGCTAGCAAATAAAAATTTTTTTTAAAGTCGTATGTGTGTTAGTTAGCAGTGCCGCCATAAACTGGTATTCTGTATTGGCCAGCCCGGCCGCACGTTATAAGAAAATTTCCATCAGAAAATTTCTGACGCCCGCCGCAAGGCAATATGCTCATACATTTTGTACTAGACCCGCACACTGTCGGAATTTACAGCATCAGGCATCTAAAACAAAATGTATATGAAGAGGGCCTTCGCGTAAGCATCAGAAATATTCTGTTGTGATGATACGTTTGAGCGGGCATTAGTTACTTATAAAACGACGACATTGAAATCATTTGCTTCGTGTCTGTTACTCGAACAGCATGAATTAATACTGTCTCAATTAGTGGTCAAATGTATGTTTATAATTCGTTTTTATAATGTCTAAACTATTAATTATCGTCACTCATTTTTAGGTTCTATTTCAAACGATATACACTTTTTCTCGAAGCTTGGTTAACGTGCAAGTGATCATTGAATTTTGTAAAGAGTTTGAAAGGAATAAGGAGATTGTAAGTATTAAGACAAGAACTGTTTATGTTATACTCTGGTTTAAACTTCTTAAAAGCAGTACTTTCGAAGGCCCGAGCTTTCGAGACATTTTCGGACGGCCATATTGATGATCATGAATAATTTTTAGAGCGGTTAAAATGTTAAACGTATTCAATTTCATGAAAATATATCAGACGGATGGTTCTGATTCTGGGGCCCAATTCTCCTAAACAAAATTGTTGCCAAACGCAATCGAACCACAACCGTCAGTCAGTTTTTGTTTTCGAAAACTTTGAAAATGATTGATTTTGTTTCAAACAATTCGACAGCTTTTGAAATTGAGAACTGTCTGAAAGAACGGTTCGGCCTTGGTTCGGTTGTGATTTATCAAGATTTATTTTAGGAGAATTCGGCCCCTGGTCTTACTCAAATTCGTAAAAAGAACAGTATTATTAAATTATTTCTAAATGCGATGCCATGAATGCAGAAATTCTGTAATACATATTTGTGTCCACTGAAGATGGTGATTTATAAGCATGATCGGAAATTTCGCAAACCAGGTTTAGTCAGCTGTGGGATTCATAAAGGGTTATAAAAACACAACCACATTAAATGCCAGGTTTGTCGAATGATGTCCAAAAGAAGTATACCTACATGAGGAACGTAACAAGAGGCATTCTGCAGTTCTCAAGAACTCCCATAGGACAAAAAGCATTTTAAGTATGAATGTATTTAATTTTTATATTATATATTTTCTAGCATGGAATGCAGTTTCCTTACATGTTTATACTATTCCTTTTTGTCTGGGTGATAAAGGCCTTGGTATTACAAATCACGCTCAACCTGAAACTAGATGAATTCTATGAAGCTTTAAAGAACACAGAAGATTCATGCTCTGTCATGTTAGCATCAAGTTGTACAGGTAAATGAACAGGCATTGTATATAAATATATACTTTTCTAATGGATACATACTAAAATTTTGTGGCCACGGCTGGCCTGACTATGCCACGTGGTGATAATAAAAATATCTTCTTCAACTTCATAGCCTCATAGCTTCATAGCAACCCACATCAACATTTATATAGATTGCAGGTTAACACAACCTACATACAACGTGGCCCTGGCCGTTGAACAGTAAATGAAAGGCGGGAAGTACTACCTCCCAAGAGAACTGTAAAATTGCTTTTTATTTCACTCCATTTTTTTCTTACTGAAAGAAAACAAATAATATCTGGCTGTATCAATCATTGACATTGATAACAAACATGAGTGTAACATTTAATGACATGAGATATGCAACACACGTGTAAATGTCAATGATAGGTACAACACCCTAATTGCGAAACTTTGTTTGACTGGATTTTGACAGTTCAACAATGTCGATTACACCGTACGTCTTAATAATCCCTCTTTTCGACAACTTTGCACCACGCAACGAATATTGTTTGTATTTTTTTTCTATTCTCATGCTGTTGATGGTCTTTGCGGACAGTTTTTACGTAACGGGGCAGTTATTGGCGAGACCTGAAGTGTCTCCAGCCAATGATGGGGAAGTCAAATACTTAACCTAAGATAACTACTTACACTACAGTAACATCATGACTACTAGCAACAACAGCACTAAGGGTGACCCCTTGTGGGACTCGGACCTCAACTTAGGGAGTTGCTTGCGGGGGGTGGGGCGTGGGGCTTGTGTATTATATTTTGTATGTACATTGCAAAAATATACTACTGAACATTTTTATGAAGGAATGTCCAATGGCTAGTGCCACACTGTTTGATATATTCCTCTTCTTTGTTTGTAGATGATCAAAGGAAGCTATGCAAAAATATACTGCGATTAAACCGAGCATCATTCAGCAAGATGAGGGCATGTGGCCTGATCGACATAGACGTATGTCAGCCATTACGCCTAATGAGACTTCTCACTAACTACACTGTCGTGCTGTTGCAGTTTGCATTTCTGTAATTTGTCGTGATTAAAGAACGATTCCTCTTTATGTGGCGCTGAAGTTATCACATTAAATTGTACAGCGATATAGACAAGTAGATATATACCTGTTAAGATAAACAATACCAATAAAAATAAAAAATCGCATTTTTCAAACAAAATAAATAGCGTAAAAGTTGACTCGAAATAAAACATCCTCTAAAACATTAGTTTACTGACCTGTAAAAGCGGCAACATCGCAAGCAGCGACATCGGTACCTACATAAACATTGTCGGTTCATCAAAGACGCGAGTGGCGCGACTCGGCTCGATGGCGACGGTTTCAAGTAACATAAACATAACACTGTGCCTATTGTTTTTATCCAAATAATCACTAATCATGAGTTCACGTCCAAAGTTTAATAACGATACAAATGACGGAAAAGGGATTTTAAATTTTTAAATTTTCAAAATGTCCACCGTGTTCCTGAATGGATAATTGATATCGTTGTAAGATGTTACTTCGAACCCTTCGCAGTAGGTCACCATTCGCGGCTAAAAGTTTTACCTTGTTGAAGGCCAGAATTATTTTATTTTTTAAGTTCTCCACAGTGGTCACTTCAGTAGCGTAAACCTCGTTTTTCAAGTATCCCAATAAGAAAAAAATCTAATGGGATTAGGTCTGGTGACCGTGCTGGCCATCGAAAAGGTCCGTATCGGCCAATCCACTGCTCTTCGAACATATCATTGAGCCGCTCTCTGGCAGCCACCACTGAATGAGCAGGTGCTCCGTCAAGCTGGTACCATAATTGGCTATTTGCACGCACCGATAATTGGTCAACGTAATCCGCCACTGGACCGTCAAGGCGTTCCAAAAATTTGGGCCCATTAAGGTTGCCGTCAATAAACACTGGACCAATTATTTCATTCCCGTGTATTCCAGCCCAAACATTAATGGAAAATCGGTATTGGTGCGAAGACTCTCGATACAGGTGAGGGTTTTCTCGACTCCAGTATCGCAGGTTTTACCGATTCCAGATCCCGTTGCGTGTGAATGTGCTCTCGTCCGTCCACATAATGTTAGGCAAAAAATCGGGGTCACTAGCTATTTTGCTCAGTAGCCACTGACAGTAGGCTTCTCTAGGTGGCTTATCCTTACTCAGTAAACCCTGTACCTTTCGATATTTGAACGGCCGTTATCTGTTTTTTTTTAAACTTTGTGTACAGTTTTGTGATGTACTCGAAACTGGCGAGCTGCTCTACGGAGACTTGATGTTGGATTACGAGCGAAATAATCCATTTGTTGTTCGTGGGACACTGGTACTTGCGGTGGGACATCAATCTGACGCAGGATCAATGGTTCGTTTTCACGTAATCTTTGAACTGTCCTAATAAAGATCCGTGAGTCTGAAGGACATACACGGGTGGTACTATACCTTTATCGGTATGTTCGTAACAACGCCAGAGCAGCGTTTTGATGGCATTCCCCATAAATTAGGATCATATCGATGTACTCCGATGACGTGAAGTTCCTACGGGGCATCTTGGAAGTAAAAAGCGTCCAATTTCGCACGAGTTATCACACCACTTCACTTAATTATAATCCACTTAAATAATTGTACCTATCAACGTGTCCTATCACAAACAAAACAGTAAACTTATCCAAATGTCCACAAAATCAACAGTTCTTACAAAACCAAAGCGTCCTATCACGGTTATATTATTGCAAACAAACCAATAAAAATACAAAGGGCGCGTGCGCATATTAAGCGGCTCGCGCAACTAAACTATCCTTTAAGGACAAGGGCGCCGCACTGATTCTAATTTCTAATTGATATACTCACACGCCGGTGGGCGGGAAACGCGGAAGTACATCTCGCTCGCTTTTAATTTCGCACATTGTAATTTGTGTCCTATGTCGTTACGCGTAAGTAATTTTTCGTTTGAATTGTTTTTTTGTTACTTGATTTTAGGTAATGCGGAATGGCAACGTTTAGATTTTTCGCCGGCTTACCGGGTCTTTGACCTTATTATTATTCGTCGAAGATATGTTGTTAAATATTAAAATGAAAAAAAAAAATCCTGCGGCTATAATATTAAATATTTTCTTTTTTTCTTTTGTGTATGACCAAAGAATGCCATGTAGTATACGTAGTATCATTTAATGTGATAACCTCAGCGCCACATTAGAACTGAAGTGAAAAAAGAATCTGCTGTTTTTTTTTCTTTGTACAGAATGATGAGCAGAGTTCATGGTTTTCGGCTGCGAGACTTAAAAGTCGCAGTGTTTATTTATAAAGAACTTAAAATGTAACTTTTGTGACTATAATCATATTCCCTTATTCGTCATTTCACTTTCTTGTTATTTTTACATGAAACCTTTTTATCACAGGCCACTGACTATGGTTATGTTTATTCGAATTTGGTCTTGGCTTTCAATTTTTACTTGGTTTTTAAATAGAGACACGATGGGAATTTTGATAAAAGTGCTTTAAAATGATTTTCTGTGCCATAAATAATATCCAAGATCTAAAACTACTGGCTGTCTAAATATGTGGAATGCCACATCAACCATCCCCTGCACATTGCTCCATGCAACACCTGCTTTTACGTGGGACTCGGAGGACTTATCTTGTGTGAGCTGGACAACCTGAGCCTCCACATTCTGTTGAAGAACCTGCTTTAACAACACTTACGAGATCGGATCTTGGCTATTCTCTACCGTCATGACTAACTGCGCTCCAGCTGGTCTGTTTGCTACCGCCAGTTTCTACCAAATGGCTGTGTGGGCCATCGGCGAACACCAGAACTACAAGAAGGAACTCGCTGACCATCCCAAGGGACATAAAGCTATCTTGCCTCTTACTCTATAAGCATTTTATTAGTGTTATGTATAGGTATTAGATATTGAATGCTCTACACCATTCTTTATAACTGGTGTAGCAGACGTGCTCAGGAGATCCTGGAGCCGTCTGTTACATAACAACGTCCACATATTTCTTAACAGTTAAATAGATTTAAGCTGGAGAAAAAGGTCACCACTCTTTATCTATGAATTTTGCTGAAAGTGATTCTATTTTCAGGACTTATAATATTCTCGAAATCTATTTCGAATGCCGAACAGTTTTTAATGTTGTTTGTTTGTATATGCGCAAAAAAAGCATCATTCAGCAAGATGAGCGAATGTGGCTTGGTCTACTTTTACATTTTCAACCATTTTATCTCATGGGACTTCTCACAAACTGAAAACCATGGCGTCTGCTCATCACTCTGTACAACTTTTACTTCACCTTTAATCAAATTTTGAGCCATAGTCAAAGTTGTACAGAATGATGAGCTGAGTTTATGGTTTTCGTCTGTAAGACTTACAAATCTGAGTGGATATTCATATAGACACTCGAAAACAACACCCTTCTTTTGAGGCAGTCGGGTAAAACTGTTAGTTATAAATTTAATTTCGTTAATGTGTGTATTTTCTTCAGCCAGCCCTAACAACGGAAGTAATGACAAGAAAAATCCATAATGTTAGTACTTTTAATGGAGTTCATTGATCATATCGGTTTGGTACACACATCACATCGCACATTTGTCACAAAATGAAGTCTATTAAAGGAAAATTTTATCACCAATCCGAAAACAGGTGTCGAGTAGACATTGTTTTGAACAACTCAGTCGATAAAGATGTGCAATCAATGCTTCTGCCTCTGAATCTGATGCAAATGCTAGTATTAAATCCAAAATATCAAATCAAAAACAATTTCATAAATCCGAATAATCGTGTTAATAAGTTCATACTATTGTGCGGGGCAGTAATATTCCTGACAGTATATACATACCGATTCATTGACATAATGCAAGACGAAAATATGAAACATTATCGTTTAATTAATTTTCTCTATTTTGTATCTATTTTCGACATTTCCTTCTACTGTGTGGGATTCATCAAAAACTGTATCATTAATTTAATTACCACAAAGAAAATCATCACATTTATTTTGACCTTTCAAGAAGTGCACAGATTTCTTAATAACGAGGCCAGGTTTAAGTGGTTAATTATTAGCAATTGGATTCATGTTGCCATAATCTTTGGATTTTATGCCATAAATTTGGTTGTTATTTACTCAGTTAACGCACCTCCGTTCATTGTTATTTTTACTTTATTGATTTTGATTAGTCTTGATACTAATCAAATATATGCAATAAGTTTCATTAAGCTACTGACAGACAAAGTTATACAATGGAATATACAAGTTTTACTTTCATTGGAAAATGGGTGTAATGAAATGCATTGCAAAAATATGTTTGAGGTTTATGTCCAAACATTAAAGTGTTACAAGATCTACAAAAATATGTTTCAAGAATCGGTAAGGTAGACTCTGTGTAATTGATGATAATTGGGACAGGTCAATTCAAAATTAGTCGGAAAGGGGGTACTAATCCGAAAGGGTGTTAGAGTACCCACAATAGTGAGTAACTTTTGTTCTACAACTTTCCCCAAAACTCAATAGTTTAAGAGAAATACCTATTCAAAGATTTCATAAAAATGTGCTAAAATCTATCTATTCTTAGCTGTGTTTACATTTTAGGTCATATTTGGTGTCACGAATTAGAAGTTCCATTTTTTGAATTCGTAAAGCAGGCATTAAGAAGTTTTGAAAAAAAAAAAATAGAAATAATTTTACTTGGAAATAAACAGTATCGAATTTTAAAATTAACACTTGCTTTTTTACTGTCATCAGTGATACCTACTTTAAGTGGCCTGCGGATTCGTACCCCCTTTCCGACTAACCTTGTATACATATAGGCGAGATGTGAAACCAAAGTTTGCAAATTACATTTTTACTGGCCGTATGTGTGTTGGTAGTGCCGCCATGAACTGTTATTCTATATTGGCCAGCTTAAGTCCGACTGCACATTATAAGAAAAATTCCATTAGAAAATGTTTAACGCGCGCCGGAAGGCAATATGCTCATACATTTTGTACTAGACCCCGCACACTAACAGAATTTACCGCATCGGGCATCTAGAACAAAATGTATATGAAGAGGGCCTTCGCGTAAGCATCAGAAATATTATGTTGTGATGATACGTTTGAGCGGGCATTAGTTACTTATAACGCTCCGGAGCAGTTTACCAGATTCTCAATTCACCAGATTCGCAACTCACCAGATTTTCAGCTCACCAGATTCGCAATTAACCAGATTTAGTACTATCAAACAGAAAATGCGTATCACTATGATAAACAACAATATGCACATTTTGCGTCTTTAACAGAGAATAGAGGTCAGATAACATTAATAATTACACAAGTCTGCGGTGCGAAGGGTGGCACCGTCGTCTAAATACAAAAAAATAAGTTCCAAATCATCGTTGCTTAAATGCATTATAACATTAAAAAAGGAGCAGAATACCAGGACATAAAAATTCTAAAAAATACAATGCAAAGAAAACAAAAGAAATAAAAAATCAAAAAATAAATAGCATACCGATAAGCCGATACCGGTAAGCATACATGAAAAAAAATTGTGTAATTGATTGCGTTAAGCATCTGGCTTCTTTAAACTCTTAAATTTTTAACGGACGAGAAATGGAGTTAAATTATGGTTTTTTTTTTCTTTTGTTTCTTAAAGATATACTATTTAAATTCAATTTGTTTGTGATTATACTTCTGGTTAATTGCGAATCTGGTGAGTTGAGAATCTGGTGAGTTGCGAATCTGGTGAATTGAGAATCTGGTAAACTGCTCCAGAGCGACTTATAAAACGACGACATTGAAATCATTTGCTTCGTGTCTGTTACTCGAACAGCATGAATTAATACTGTCTCAATTAGTGGTCAAATGTTTGTTTATAATTCGTTTTTATAATGTCTAAACTATTAATTATCGTCACACATTTTTAGGTTCTATATCAAACGATATACACTTTCTCTCGAAGCTTGGTTAACGTGCAAGTGACCATTGAATTTTGTAAAGAGTTTGAAAACAATAAGGAGATTGTAAGTATTAAGACAAGAACTGTTTATATTATACCCTGGTTTACACTTCTTAAAAGTAGTCTTTTCGAAGGCCCGAGCTTTCGAGACATTTTCGGACGGCCATATTGATGATGATGAATAATTTTTAGAACGGTTAAAATGTTAAACGTTTTCAATTTCATGATAATAATATTTCAGACAGATGGCTCTGATTCTGGTCTTACTCAAATTCGTAAAAAGAACAGTATTACTGAATGATTTCTAAATGCGATGCCATGAATGCAGAAATTCCGTAATATATATTTCTGTCCTCTGAGGATGGTAATTTATAAGCATGATCGGAAATTTCGCAAACCAGGTTTAGTCAGGTGTGGGATTAATTAAGGGTTATAAAAACAGAACCACGTTAAACGCCAGGTTTGTCTAATGGTGTCCAAAAGAAGAATACATATGGAACGTAACAAGAGGCATTCTGCAGTTCTCAACAACTCCCATAGGAAAAAAAGCATTTTAGGTATAAATGTGTTTTATATTACATATATTTTCCAGCATGGAATGCAGTTTCCTTACGTGACCGTACTATTCCTTTTCTCCTGGGTGATAAAGACCTTGGTACTACAAATCACACTCAACCTGAAACTAGATGAATTCTATGAAGCTTTAAAGAACACGGAAGATTCATGCTCGTTCATTTTAGCATCAAGTTGTACAGGTAAATTAACATGCATTGTCTATAAATGTATACTAATTTTATGGCCACGGCTGGCTTGACTGTGCCATATGGTGATTATCAAAAATATCTCCTTCAAGTTCATAGCAATAGCAACCCACATCAACATTTATATAGATTGCAGATTAACATAACCTACATACAACGTGACCCTGGCCGTTGGACAGTACATGAAAGGAGGGAAGTACTACCTCTCAAGAACACTCTAAAATTGTTTTTTTATTTCACTCCATTTTTTTCTTACTGATAGAAAACTAATAACATCTGGCTGTACCAATCATTGACAATGATAACAAACATGAGTGTTACATTTAATGACATAACATATGCAACACTCTTGTAAATGTCAATCATAGGCACAGCACCCTAATTGCGAAACTTTGATTGACTGGATTTTGACAGTTCAACAATGTCGATTACGCCGTACGTCTTAATCCCTCGTTTAGAAAACTTTGCACCACGCAAAGAATTTTCTGATAGTGTATTTTTTTTCTTTTATCATACTGTTGATGGTCTTTGCGGACCGTTTCGACGTAACGGGACGGTTATATGCGAGACCTGAAGTGTCTCCAGCCAATGATGGGGAAGTAAAATACTTAACCTAAGATAACTCTACAGTAACATTATGACTACTAGCAACAACAGCACTAAGGGTGACCTTTTGTGGGACTCGGACCTCAACTTAGGGAGTTGCTAGCGCGGGGTGGGGCGTGGGGCTTGTGTATACATGGTATTAACGAATTCGTATAATTCCTTCAAACCACATGATCTATAATTAAAAATATAGATTAACCGCGCCCGAGATTTAGATTGATTGAAAATAAAAATAAACTCTTTTTTCCCAATTTTTTTTTGTGATAGAAAATTTCGATGCCATGCATAAATGAATGAAGGCACGGCGACACAGCTGACGGGCACGACTAGCGCGATATCACTCCACGCAGTCAGTTAATTTAGGACGCTAAAATTACTCAGATACAGAATCCCATGGTTCAATTTTTGAAAACGTTTTTTGTTCATTCAGAAAAACCCCATGCAGGGTTAATCAGTGTCACCAATAGATCACGCGGTTTGAAGGAATTACATGAATTCGATTACACCCTGTATACTTTGCAAAAAATGACTACTGAACATTTTTATGAAGGAATGTCCAATGGCTAGTGGCACACTGTTTGATATGTTCCTCTTCTTTGTTTGTAGATGATCAAAGGAAGCTATGCAAAAATATACTGCGATTAAACCGAGCGTCATTCAGCAAGATGAGGGCATGTGGCCTGATCGACATAGACGTATGTCAGCCATTACGCCTAATGAGACTTCTCACTAACTACACTGTCGTGCTGTTGCAGTTTGCATTTCTGTAATCTGTCGTGATTAAAGAACGATTCGTCTTTATGTATATAGAACTGAAGTGAAAAAAAAATCTGCTGTTTTTTTTTCTTTGTACAGAATGATGGGCAGACTTCATGGTTTTCGGCTGCGAGACTTAAAAGTCGCAGTGTTTATTTATAAAGAACTTAAAATGTAACTTTTGTGACTATAAATATATTCCCTTATTGAATATGAACTTCACAACTACTACAATTACAACGAATTTATCGTAAGAATTAGGTTGAGTAGTAGAAATGAGTAACAGGCGCCTGTGACAGAAAACTTAAAGGGGACTGATGATCTTGGTATGGGCATGTGATGAGGAGGGACGAAAAGCATGTTACTGAGAGAGTTATGAATATAAATGTGGATGGCTGGAGGGGAAGAGGGAGATCAAAGAAAAGATGGATGGATTGTGTGAGAGATGATATGAACGAAAAGGGAGTAAATGATATCGGGACGGATAATAAGCAAGAATGAAAGAAGAAAACATTTTGCGCCGACCCCAAGTAACTTGGAATTAAGGTAGGCAGAAGAAGGAATATAAGTGAGTAACAACAAGGGTATAAGTATTTTCTTAAGGCAGTTCCCCCGTGGAGATGCAATATGGAGCGATAACAACCGCATTATATTACAGATCGTGCGACCCCGTACAATTCAGTGCGATGCTAAAATCGTTCTGATGCGTGTCGTGATGCAATATAGTAAAACTGATTGCATAAACTACATTAGCATCAAAAGCACCATTTCCAATCATTACGATGGAAACATAAAAGCAGAAAATCATTATGAAAGCAAACCAATTGCACATGATGAAGCGCTTCATAGTAATCTTAGTGTTAAGAAATCTATGGATTTCCTGAATGCTTAAGACAAACGCAATGTTTCTGTTACTTTGGAAAATATTAACGATGAAATTCATGATGAACTCGACAATGTAAGTGAAGAAATCAATAAAACTTGAGTAATAGATAAAAGTATTTTTCAGAAACACAGGCATTTAGTAGAAGCGTATGAGGAGTGATAAAATGCACAGTACTGTCCCACACAATGATAAAAAATTGGTGAGGTGATTATTCGGTGTCATTAAATCATCTCTGATGAAATATTTTGGATTGAAAAATATTAGTCCATTTAAGGAATGACTCAAAGGAGGGTATAGAGTGTGTCAGGGTATGTAGAATTGTAATAATTAAAGCTTTTTATATTATATTACGTATATTGTATTTCTTGTTTATTTTTACTTTTAAAGCATTTTTAAACGAACAGACAACCATAGGTCATGATTTCTGAACGAAAGATATGATCTGTGGCAATGTTTATTTAATACAAAATACTATTTATTCCACAATTAAAAAGTAACAATGCTATTATCATTTGTGATGTTTAGAATGCTCCTTAAATTTTATTTTATTATTTCAACTTAATGATTTGTCATTATTCCATATGTTATGTAATTAAAGTAAGCTCAGTTGATGTTATGTTTTATAGAATCTTATTTAAAGGTTACAATCTAATTTACAAATAACGTAATTATCTGGCTATGTTTCAAAACTGTTCTGCTAAATTAGATCTTAATATTATTACCAATGTTTAAAGTTATTTAGTTAAAATGTATGACAATCTCTGATTGGTAGAAAATGGCGCCACATGATTACTTTTGTGCTATTGTTTGGTAAAGTTATAAAAAGGGAGGTAATTCTCAAAATTAGATTAGTCTTGCGGAGTCTTGGACCGATTACAGGAAGATAATAAGTTAAGTACTCTGATTGTTATTTTACACTGTTATTATGCTAGTCTGATTATAAATATGTCTATGCTAATTTGATTGTAAATAATTATGTATTATTTGCTATGTGTGTTTAAGTATATTATGTAGCTTGACATTGCTATGGTCTGACCCATATTATCTGACTAGCTTGTCCTTATTATTTTCTATTCTTGTGAGTCATTAGTGTCATTAGTGGGCGAAAATTATCTTAAAATTTATTGTAACATAAGCTGGGAGTAATTCCACGTGGTGAAGGTGGTAACAGTAAGAAATCGCGTTTTTATAACAGCGAATAACTGAGCTGAGGCGGGAAAAACAATCAATCATGATATTGACGAAGATTGCTTTTCGCTCAATATCTTTAATGCTCACTGTAGGAAACGCGACCTTGCTGGCTAAAATTTCCATTAATATCGTATACATGCCTTCGGGCTTATGTTATTATAGGTTTTTGTAATTTGTTTGGCACGGTAGCCTACCCGGTAACGCAGGGGCGCAGCCACAAAATATTCTTTTCAGATATACACTGTTATTAGTAACACAATTGGGTTATCCAACGTGAGTACTAATAAGTGTAAGTCCTATAATTCGCTGCTTAAATTCAAAGGGGCCATAAGTCTAAAAGTCATTTTTTTACAGGAGAGCTCATCAAAGTTTTGGGCGTGGTATTTGTTTTTTTATTAAAAAAAAAATATATTCTATACCTATGTGTTATATATCATCAGATGTATATTTTAAGCCTCTATTGCTCTATAATTTCATTTTTGCTATAAATTTTACCCAGTTAAGTAAAATATCACATAAGTCCCTTTTGCTTATAAAAAATGACCATAGTGTTTATGAATGTAATTAATAAAAAGCCACAAATCATAGTAAAAACAAGTTTTATTAGATGTTTTTCATCATTGTTTAGTGCAATGTGTTAAGAATACGCAATTATAACTAAATGATAGCAATACCTTGCAATAACATTCTATAAAATCAACATTTAAACAATTAAAAAAAAAAAAAAAAACAAAGCAATTAATATAGCTATTTCACGGTTTTTGATGCTGTTGTTGTCATTTTTTCGATAGCGGTCTTACGGCTATCGTTTATGAAATAACCGAGCTGTCAGGACTCATGTTTCGTTGAACAGAGTAAAAGTCATCACAATAATCTCTCTTAAGCAAAACTTTTAACGTTAACTAACACTTTAAATTATTCCTCTACTAAAATCAGTCTGTATCAATCAGTCTTAAAAATACCCTGGTTTAAATAAGTAAGTATACTTACTTAATTATCATTTAAAACTATGATCATAATTAAGATTAGCATAAAAAGTTTCGTAATACTTTGGGATCACATTCTTTTCAATCAGGTTTAAAATGCCTTGTTTTTTCGCTTCAGCAACTTGTAACTTATTGGCATAGAGTTTTTTTATAGTTCGCGGACCAGTTTCAGGTGCATTTTGCCTTCTTTTTAATGTAGTTACTTGGGCATACTCTGCGTCTTCGTATGAAGTCTTATATAAAAACATGTTCTTATGCTCTTGATCAGTTTTAATGACTTTAAGATCTGCCCATTTCACCTTGTCTCCATCTTCATTGGTGGTGTAGTTGCCAACAGCCAGAGATTTCAAATTCATAAAACTCTCATGTGTGAGTTCCTTTACAGTAAAAGGTGTTCTTTTCTTCTTTGCGGTTTAATCAAAGTTATGTACTGGTCAGGTACATAAATTGGCGAAGATTTTAATGCTCTTGTGATATTCCTCTGAATGACGGAGTGAACAGCATCCCCCTCATTATGGGTGTGACCCTTAAATAAAAATTTATGAGTTATGCTCCTAAGTTTCTGAAACTCATTTATGGCGTGCTGATACATTGCCAACATAAATTTATTTTTCTGTTGACCGCAGCAATTGTCGCTATAAAAAACAACGTCAAAATCTTCACTTGTTTTATCGTGCAAACTCTTTAAGTACATAAGTACGCATGAATCTATTTCGTTAGCGCCGCGGCCTCCTTCTCCTTCGTGCCACACAAAACATGTAGTGTTTTTAGTACCAAGCTCAGTAATAGTAAAATTCAAAAGATTCCGCTTTGGGACGTAATAGAAGCTTGATACTTCACCTTGTGGACAGGGTATTACCGCTTTTAAATCATAGACTGCGACTTGTAGTTTTTGCCTTAGAATAATAATTTTGCCTACACTTTCCTTGTCTTTCTCTTTTTCTAATCTTACCAGACATTTTTCTTTAAGGTGCTCATCTATAAATTAAGAAACAATGTTGTTAGGAGAATATTTGACGGACAAAATACATGCTTATAACAACGTGATTACGCGGCAACACAATTATCGAAAACTTAGAAACTAATTTTAGCAAGTTTGGTCGAATATTCGGTTTATTCGGCCAGGTGCCTTGTCAAATATTTAGTATTAAGCTTGAAGCATATGTTAATAATTTGATTGAAACTCTAATTATTATAATTTTTGATTTAATTTTGAAACATAAAAACAACCTAAACAAATAATGCATATTTGTTTCAATAAAAACTATCATATTCACCTTAATCTTATGTGCAAAACAGAAGCATTCCAAATACTGCACTTTTTTTTTCGTAAAATAATAATAAAACTCATTTCATTTAAATTCAAAACGAACGCATTACAAAACACGGCACTTTTGCTGAGAAAATAATGTTACACTTACATGTATTTTAAATTCAATACGGTCGTATTCCAAAATGTGGCACTTTTTAATATTAATATAAATTTTATTTAATAAAAAATTTAAATGAAACTGAGATATTTTTGGAAATGTGGCCCTTTTTTACAAAGAATACGTGTGGTCAGGCAGAATGCCGGGTCACAACTGACAAAATGGCCGCTTTGACCTGAAATTAGCCACCAAAGTGTAAAAATGCAAAGAGGGCAGTAGTGTGATTGGACTATTATTAATGCGAAAATACTGGGTGTCTTTTTCGCATATAAAAATATAAACAGATTTGAAACGATTTTTGCAATAAAAAGGATTTTTAGTTATTTTGATTTGTGGCCCTTTTGAATTTAAGCAGCGAATTATGTGACGAGGATGTCGTTAAAGGAAGTAAAGATGTTTCTCAGGTGAAAGAAAAGGGAATACTGGGTCTTATTATAGCTAGTAAGGAAAGGAAAGACGACATGTATCGAAGTTTCCTTAACTTGACATCCCTTTTTATTTCCACCAGCTGCTATAAAAATTACACTCGAACTAACACCATTAAAAAAGATGTTAGGCAGGCATCTTTATCTAATGAAGAGGCAGGGCCGTCGCAGCTCAGATCTTCTGCTCCGCCATTTGACTTCAAGAAGCACTCTACAACAACTTTTTTGATTGGACTATATAGTTTGCATCAAATTTAAAGGTCGAAGCATTGACTATATATCTTTATCGACTAATTGTACAACAAGCCTTCAACACGGTAATTTCTACCAATATACGGTTTTTTTTTCTTATTAGCAAACTCTTTTTATTTAGATTTTTTAGAAACATTATTAAACACGTGTGGATCAAGGAAAGCTAGTAAGTAGTAGGCAAAATATGGTTGAATTAAAAGTAAACCTTTCTAAAGTAGACGAGCATGTCTGCTCTTTGCTAAGTGAAGGGTTAGAAGGTAATATTTTAATTAAGTTGGATCTTAATTCAATGCATGACCCTGAAAAGTCGTTGGTATAAATGTCAATATTATTTATTTTTCTAATTCACAAGTTGACTAATACATCATTTCTTTATTGATAACTTCCCACATGTATAGTCCAAAATTAAAAACTAAATAAAACAACCAGAATTTGGGAAAAATTATAAAACCATTATTGAAATTACTTTTTCTAAGGCTGCCCGTAGAAAGAAAATTGTTATCGATTGAGGTGAAGTGGATGAAAAATAGGATTGTTATCACAGTTATAATCATTGTAAAAATACAGGAGCCCGACCATCAATAACTTAAAGAGGTTCGATAACAATCTTATGACAAAATCATTAGGTATGTTGTCAAGTCAGTTATTTAGATAACAGAAAATGTTGCAAAACTGACTTGCAAGATATGAGTGGACAGACAACAAATCAAACTAAATAAAATCTTTTAACATGCTGTCATTGATGACCTGTATGTATTATAGAAAACTTTCTAATCAGCACAACATTTATCTAATTAGATTTTGTAAAACAGGAAAATTAAAAATAACATACATAAAAAGATTCGTTCTATAATCACTACAGATTACAGAAATGCAAACTGTAACAGCATGACAGTGTAGTTACTGAGAAGTCTCATTAAACGTAATGGCTGACATACGTCTATGTAGATCAGGCCACATGCCCTCATCTTGCTGAATGATGCACGGTTTAATCGCAGTATGTTTTTGCATAGCTTCCTTTGATCAACAAAAAAAAAAGATATACAGCGTAGTACTAGCCGTTGGACAATCTATACATATAATGAAACAGTAAAAAAATTGTGTCTGTACATTGAATATAGTAAAAAAAAAATATTGAGGGGGGTTTAGAAACAGTAATAGAACAAGAATCTAAAAAAAAAACTGTCTGTTTGTTTGTACACGCTAATCTTCAGAACTACTGGACAGATTTGAATGTTTTTTTTTTTGTTGTATAGTTATTAAGTCTAGGCAAGATATAGGCTATAATTTATCTTGGAAACTTGAACACCTGATCCAGAACCGCAACAGACCAGCTAAACTATAAGAGATACAAAAATGGTACCATAGCAAAAATTGTTTTACGTGATGAGCATTTTCTGCTGAGGGAATAAATTTGAAGATCTGGAATACCTGATGTGGAACTCCAAGAGCCCAGCTACACTCAACTCAACTCAACTCAAAACTCGTTTATTCAAAATAGACTAGAATGACTTAGTTCTTTTTGAACGTCGATTTTACAATATAGACATCCCCCAAAAAGCCCTCCCTTCACCGCTTCCTAGTGTTTTTGCTGTGAAGAAGAAACGGCGCAACAAACTCCCCAGCAACACAGATATGTCTGTCAAGTGAATAAATTAATTGACTCTATACAAAGAAAATCATAATATTTTTTACAATAATAAAATTATGCACATAAAGGAAAAGTAAAAATGAAAATAGTACATAAGTAGGTATATAAATCAATTCTGTATGAATTGAGATAAATCAAAATCGTATCTAAATAATATAGATACTTATCTAAACAAACACATAAAAACTAATGGTTTCCAGGGAAGCCACATGTGCAGAAAAGAATTAGCGCCACACGTCCCTATCGTCAACATAGTCGTTTATCTTATAGTATGCCTTTTTAATGAGAACTGATTTAACGTATGATTTAAATTTGCCATCGGTGAGATCCGTAATTGTTTTGGGAAGCTTGTTATAAAATCGAACACAATTTCCTAGGAATGACTTATTCGTTTTGGATAATCTAAATTTAGGGACTACTAATTTATGTTTGTTCCTAGTATTTATATTATGAACGTCGCTTTTAACATTATACATTGGCAGATTTTTACGTACAAACATAATATTTTCAAAAATGTAAAGGGAAGGCATCGTCAGAATATTAATCTCTTTAAAGAAATCTCTAAGCGACTCCCGAGGACCCATATTATAGATCGCGCGGACTGCCCTCTTCTGTAATATAAATATCGAGTCGCGATCGACCGCTGCCCCCCACAGCAGAATACCATATGACATAATGCTGTGGAAGTACGCAAAATAAACAAGTCGGGCAGTAGGTATGTCAGTTAGCTGTCTAATTCTTCTGACTGCAAAATCAGCAGAACTTAACCTACTAGAAAGGGCAGTTATATGAGCTCCCCACTGTAATTTGGAATCTATTGTTATGCCTAGAAATACCGTTTCATCTACTATGTCCAGTTTACTGCCGTCAAGCGTTATGTTTACTCCTACATGAGGAACGTTTGGCAACGAGAACTTTAAACATTTCGTTTTAGTGGCATTCAATAAAAGATTATTTGCAGCAAACCATTTAGAAAGAGCGGATAAACTACTATTTACATTTAAAAGATCTATGTCTTTCCTATTGATTTTAAAATAAGGGAAGTGTCGTCCGCAAACAAAATTATATCAGATAGTGCTGACATCATGTAAGGGAGATCATTAATATAAGCTAGAAACAGAAAGGGGCCCAGAATTGAGCCCTGTGGCACACCCATTTTTACTAGAGACCCTGAAGATGTTATGCCAGATATGCCTACTTTTTGTTGTCTTTTGGAAAGATAGGATAACACCAGTTCCAGCGGACGTCCACGAATACCGTAGTGATTCAACTTACAAATGAGCGTTTTATGATCCACGCAATCAAAAGCCTTGGAAAGATCACAGAAGATGCCAACAGCATCCTGTGACCCTTCCCAAGCCTCCAAGATATGAGTGACTAACTTCGCACCTGCGTCTGTAGTCGATCTACCCTTCGTGAAGCCAAACTGTCGATCGTGTAAAATCCTATTTTATTAAAATGTGACAACATCTGTTCAAGCATAATTTTTTCAAAAATCTTACTTATTGATGGAAGAACTGAAACAGGTCTATAATTAGAGGGATTATGCTTACAGCCTGATTTAAAAATTGGGATAACTTTGCTGTGTTTCATCAGATCAGGGAAATTACCGCTATCTATACTAAGATTAAATATTTTTGCAAGAGTCGGGGCTATACAAGCAATAATGGATTCAAGTACTTTAATAGAAATACCCCATAGGTCTTCAGTGTTTTTAATATTTAAGCTTTTAAAAGTTTTTACAACTGCAAATGGTGTAACATGTTTAAACTCGAAATTTGGAATATCTTTAGAAAAGAATTGTTTCAACAACGATTCTGCTGCTGATGGTGACGAGTCAAGTGTCTTCGTGACTTCAATTGGTATATTTGAAAAAAATAATTCAAATGCATTAGCAACTTCTACCTTTTCCGATAAAGTTTTGTTTTCAATTTTCAAAGATATTTCAGGATCCCTAGGATTCACTTGACCAGTTTCAGTATTTATAACTTTCCATACCGCTTTTATTTTATTTTTAGATTTACTTATTTTGCTACTGATTAATTTTGATTTAGCAAAAGTACATACCTTCTTAAATAATTTTGAATAGTTTCTGACATAATCATGAAAAGATTTATCAGAACTAAAAGACTTTTCATAGTATAAGTCATAAAGGACATCTCTACTTTTTCTTATACCTTTTGTGGCCCATTCATTGAAGCTACATTTATTGTTAAATTTAATATTCTTTAAAGGGCACGATTTATTGAATTCTTGGCATATTATATGAAATAACTTATTATAATTTTGGTCAGGGTCATCTGATGTAAAACGAGTAAGACACAATTGAGTTTCAATATTATCCTGCAATGATTGCAATTTATTTTTAGTCATTAATCTAATTTTAATATTTTTAGTTGTTAATAACTGTTTATTTATTTTAAAGTTTACAATTTGACCCATGTGGTCAGATCTAACGCCACTAATTACGCGTGTGTTGATTACTACACTATTTGTAAAAATGTTATCTATACATGTCCTGGTAGCGGCAGTAATTCTAGTGGGTTGATTTATAATATGTTTTAAATTAAAAGAATTAAATAATGCTAAGAGTTTACTCTTGTCGGGTGAGTCCACTAAAATATAAATATTAAAATCACCACAAACAAAAATCAATTTATTGTTCCTAAAAGCTTTTCCTAGAATATCTTCCATAGTAATTAAAAAAGAAGAAAAGTTTGACCCCGGCGGTCTGTACACACTTATTATAATACGATTTTCTATTTCTGCACATGCTACCTCGCATAAGCGATCAACAGAACATGAGGTGATATCTTTCCTTTCTTTAAATTTAAGACAATTTTTACATAGAATCAGAGTACCACCGCCCTCAGCTGACAATCTATTGAACGCACTGGCAACCGTAAAATTATTCACATTGAATTGCATTTTGTCTGGTTTCAACCATGTCTCACAAAAAACATAAGACATCAATAAGATACTTATCCACTAAAAGTTCTACATCTAAAATTTTGCCAGAGAAGCGATTAATGTTCTGATGATAAAGTAGAATATTATCCTTCTGCTTCTCTAGTGTCGGCTGAGCTAGTTTAAATTATCTATCTTAGTATCATTAGGACAACCAAATGATACTGACTCCTCACTTAACCTAACTAACCTAGTCTTTGTTATACTTCCTATAACAGTGTTAATATTGTAAGCTATCAGTGTAGCGATCTGTTGTTTACATTTTTTGGGAAGAAACATAGTTTCACCCGTTAATTTAAATCCACTAATAAACTTATTAGTGTCAAAATATAATAATTTGTCACTATGACGACATGTCAACAAATAAATAATATTGTTCAACTTATGAACATAGTTATTGTCCTTATCAGATAATAAATTTGAGTATGGCAGAGCACATAACATAATTTTACCTATATTTAATTTTAATAAGTTGGAAACGCCATTTACAATGTCCCCTTTCTTTAATCCAATACTATTACCTATTAGCAGAACTACATTAGTCTCATTATTAAAGTTTGAGTTTACTATTTTGTCAACAATAAGATTATAGTGCAAATTAGGATAACAGTGGTTTGTTACACTATGGGTCAGATAACTCTGTAAAATAGACCCAAAACTGACTCCTATCTTGTCTGAGAAAACTACAGAATTAATTTTAGTCTTGACACTGTCACAGCTGGTCACAGGCTGAGTTGACTCTGGCAATGTTGCAACATGCTGGAGCTCAGGTAGGGAAGCAGAGTGGTCACAGTTGCGTGAGAAGTTGTTAGTCAGAGACTCAAACCTCTCAGCGTTGCACTTCACAATGTCCATTAACTCGCTGGCCTCCAACATGCGCTCATTGAGTTGAAGTTGAGTAGCTTCATACTTTAAAAATATATCTTGCAACTGGCTTTCCTTATGTATCAACTCATATTGTAACTGCTGTGTGTCTACATCGTACATAACCCTACTATGCTCTAATTCATTGGAACATTTATTAATGCGGTCTTTTCGAAGGCTTATATTAATTTTAAATTGGTTTACCTTTTGAATAGCTATCCGGGACCGTTTAATTATTTTCTTGAATTTAATATATTTATTTAATTTATGGCTTAACAATAATGGACATCGGGCAATAGTATCGTCTCCTGAGATGATGAGTTAGGTCAATTGTAATAGCTGGTGTGCACACAGGGGCAGATACACTACCAACCAACTCGTCATACAGCCGCTGGGTGGTAGAGGACTGTTGACTATCTTTTTCAGACTGAAATAAAGATATAGCCTTATGGGCTTCGCATAGCTCAAGCTCGAGTTCAGATATGCGATTAAGAGCTAGCTCGTGAGTATCACTACAATGTTGAAACGAAGACACTATTTGACGTAGCTGTTCATGTTGGTCGAGTAAGTCCATATGTTGAATGTGCAGTTCCGCCAGGTCATTCTTGAGAGAAGTATTTTTATCTATTATAATCTTCACTTCTACTTCGCTGTCGTCCCGTTCCTGCAGCAGTTGATTACACAGGGACTTAGAAGATTCAAGTTCTTTTAAGGTTGCTCTCAGCTTGTCCTCCATGTCTTTAGCAGCTGTTCTTCGGGTCATCATTTTCAGACTGGTGTTTTAATCACCTGAAATTTGAAAATAGACAGCTGAGTGGCAGAACTAAGATAGAGTGAGAAGCAGTTGTAAGAGGTAGATGGAAAAATTAAATTAAAAATTAGTGGGTATTGTCCAGTAGGCAAAAGAGTAAGAATAAATTTAAACAAAGAAATAGATGAAATGAGAAGCCGAAGTAGACTTATTATATGGAACTTTATATTTAGTTTGATTAATTGATCAAAAATATTGATTTATAGGGAATTTGAAAGCTATGAGAGCACAATGATTACACTGATTAACTTATTGGGTAGAATAATAGAACTTGATTATAAATATGTAAACAAATATATGCATTAGTTGTGATATTAATAATGTCGGATTGTCATATAGCGTTTAGAGGTAATTAAGTGCATAAGTAAAGTAAACTTTGAAGTTTTTATTGTCTGAGGCGAATGTTTTTGTCGTCGATTTTGCTTCCACAATTGTCAAGCAAAACGAGATATAAACTGTGCCGGTGTGTACTTGACGTTGCTCATAGCACTGAGCAGTGTAATAGGGTGATAAGTGTTGTGTATTTGTGATTATAATATCAAAATAAAACAGAATACTCCCTGGGATTGATGATTTCAAAATCCATCCGTTGAGTTTGACAGCCGGTAGAATTTATCGTGTTAAATGAAGATTTTGCGTCAAAAACACCGAGAAAACACTGGGTACATTAATTTACAACTATATTTAATTATATCACTTAAAATTTACACTAAACTTTAACTTAAATTTTTTTTTTTTTCACTTACACTATTATAACATACCTATATAGGAATGACGTTTTAGCAAAAGTTGTTCAATCTGATGAGCACTCTCTGTTGACGTATAAAAACTGAAGATCTGGAACACCTGTTGTGGAATTCCAAGCGCCCAGCTACACTATAACACATATAAGAATGACGTTTTAGCAAAAGTTGTTCGTTCTGATGGGCATTTCCTGTTGAATTATAAAAATCGAAGATCAGAAACATCTGATGTGGAAATAAAAGCTATCACTAATTTCACTGTATAATTATAAAATAACATAAGCTGGGAGTACCTCCACGCGGTGAGGGCGGTAACAGTTAAGGACTGATTTTCGATGACGGTGGTATATCATTGAAAATTTGACTCTTCTGCTATGCTGGCCAAAACTCCCATTTATTTTATTATTTTATCGAATAAATATGCCTTCGGGCTTATGTTATTTGAGTGTTTAATTTTCTTTTCCATTTATCTTCGTGACACGGTAGCCTACCCAGTAACGCAGGGGAGCAGTCACTTAGATTTTAATTGATCAGGTATTTTCACAATAATACTATAACCATGCCTAGAAAGAGGTCAAATCTTTCCCAATGTTGAAAAGGAGCTAAAAGATTGAGGATCATAAGATCCCAAGAATCTACCGAAGAGGGTCAGGAGAGACTTGATGCTGTTCGAGAACATCAGGCTGCAACTCGTTCCGTGGAAACCTCTTCGGATCGCGAAGCACGCCTGCGTTCTCAGCGTATTTACGCATCTACATCCAGGTCTCTAGAAACCAGTGAAGAATATGATGCACGACTGACCGCTGATCGTGAACGTCATGCATTGTCTCGCGAGTCGGAGACGTTCACGGATAGAGAATTGCGCTTGAGTTCCAAGCGTATCTACGCATTGACTTCTAGGTCTCTAGAGACAAGTGGGGAACGTGATGTGCGACTGACCGCTGATCGTGAACGTCACGCATTGTCTCGCGAGTCGGAGACGTTCACGGATAGAGAATTGCGCTTGAGTTCTCAGCGTATCTACGCATCTGCTTCTAGGTCTCTAGAGACAAGTGGGGAACGTGATGTGCGACTGACCGCTGATCGTGAACGTCACGCATTGTCTCGCGAGTCGGAGACGTTCACGGATAGAGAATTGCGCTTGAGTTCTCAGCGTATCTACGCATCTGCTTCTAGGTCTCTAGAGACAAGTGCGGAACGTGATGCGCGACTGTCCGTTGATCGTGAGTGACATGCACTGTCTCGCGAATCGGAAACGTTTACCGATACAGAATCACGCTTGAGTTCTCAGCGAATTCGTACATCTACTAACAGGTCTTTTGAAACGAGTGATGAACGTGATGCGCGACTAACTGCTGATCGAGATTATCGTACATTGTCCCGAACACACACACAACAAAATATTCAAAATCAGTTAGAAAGTGAGAGAGAAAGGATCCGTGTACGCAGTCGCGGGCAGAAGCTAGTCCTTAATAAAAATGTTCAGTTGTATATCAACACAATATGAATATTGTGATTGATATACAACTATTCTATGTTAGGAGATGTGGTTTCCGCACTTAGTCCTTTAAGTGGACCATTGTACGTGGGCCATGGCGGCCATCATTCCAGCCAGCCCACCTCCTTCCAGAAGCAGATCAGGGCTCTCAGTCCGCTCAGAACATTTGCGAGTGATTTCGGTGCGCCAAGGGTTGCTTCTCGTATTTGGGTGACCCCTGTGCATTCCAGGAGCACGTGTGCGACCGTCTCTTCAGCCTCCATACATGCTCTGCACAGAGGGCTGTCCGTTATGCCTATCGTGTGGAAGTGTTTGTTTAGTGAGCAGTGTCCGGTTATCGTTCCGGTCACCATTCGCAGGCTGCTCCTGTCCAGGCGCAGCAGGCGCCTTGTCAGTTTGCTATCCGTTAGTGGCATGGCCTCCTTGGATTGCCTGCAGCCTGGGGTTGAAGTCCACCAGCTCTGTGCCTGTGTGTGAGTAAACTCCTGGAGCCACCTGCGTAGTTGATTGAAGGGGACGGGTACTATAGGTTCAGGGCCATAGGTCACCGTGCCAGATCCCCTCCTGGCCAGTTCGTCGGCTGCATCATTTCCTAGTGATCCACTGTGTCCTTTTATCCATTGCAGTGTTACTGTGTTGCGGTTTAATACCGATACACGTTCCAGTGCATTATGGCATTCTAGTATACGTTTTGAGGTAATATGGTTCTTGTTCAGGGATTGAAGGACGGATGCGCTGTCGGAGAGTATACGGATATGGGTGTCCGTGACTTTCCTGGCTTCTATGGCATATGCCGCTTGGATGATGCCTACACATTCCGCCTGATAGACCGTGTTGAGTGCCCCTAGCGTTTTTGATATTTTTATGTTGAGATCGTTCGAGAAGACTCCGGCTCCGGTGCCGGAGGCAGTTTTCGAACCATCAGTGTAAATTCTCATCTCTTTCGGGCCTGAGTAGTCACGTGATTCTTCCTCAAGCTGTATATTGTAGTGTTTCTGGAAGTTGTATGTCTTTTTGGTTCTGTCGGTGGGTGCTGCTATCATGGGTTGCCTTTCGATTGCTTTGTCTTTTATACGAATGTGTTTTATTCTGGAGTCACTTCCCAGGATGCCGGCTATGCTGAGTCTGAGAGCGGCTAATGCTGCTTCCTCCCGTACGATAAGATGTAGTGGTGGCAGTCCCAGCATTGCTTGTAGGGCGGCGGTGGGTGCGATTCTCATACAGCTTGTGATCGCTACGCAAGCGAACCGCTGCAGTTTTTCTAGTGTTTTTTGGGCTGTGCTATAGTCCGTTCTGGGCCACCAGACTAGGGAGCCGTATGTTATAATTGGTCGGATGACTGTGGTGTAAAGCCAGTGGGTGATCCTAGGACTAATGCCCCAGTTCCTGCCGACCAAGTAGATGCCCAGGTACTTGGCCTCAGAAGCTAGGCTTAGAGTGGTTCCAAAGAATTGTGGTGGTTGTAGTCCCGCTAACTTCCTGTTTCTGGTGAAGAGGACAAGTTCGGTTTTGGTTGGATTCACTGTTAGTTGATATTCTTTGCACCAATCCTCTACTATTTTCAAGGCTTGGCGCATAAGGTTACATAATGTGCCTTCGTGGGTGCCGTTAATTATGATGGTTATGTCATCAGCATATCCCACGGTAAAGTAACCTCTGTCATTCAGTTGTTTTATGAGGCTGTTCACAACGAGATTCCACAGTAGCGGCGAGAGGACGCCTCCCTGAGGGCAGCCCTTCGCCACGACAGCTCTCTTTGTGTCATTTACTGTAACTTGTACAGCTCTCTGTTTGAGCATGTTTGTGATCCAGCCCCCCAGCGTTGAGTCAACGCCGTGTCTTTCGAGGGCTGTGCTGATGATGACAACTCATGTAAGTGTAAGTCATGAAACTGAACGCAATGAATTGCGTGGTGCAAAATTGTCGAAAAGAGGGATTAATATGGCCGTCCGAAAGGTTACGTATTATACTCGTAATACCTAAGTTTATTCTAACTATTTTCAAGATAACTGCGGTTGATTCACATATGTTCATAACGCATATTGGTCGACTCAACTACTGTTTAACTTACCTACTTAATCTTGATTAAACTAAAATTAATTGCACTAACGAACGATTAATCTAATGATTTTTTAAGATATTGGATATTTCAACTATGTATGAAATACCTAATGGACGCTTCAACTTATTCACCTAATTATATGTAAATAAACTATGAAATAACGATTTTTATGTTTTCTTAACTTTCTTTATAACGGATAATTAGACAACGGTGAAAACATTTCTGCGAGCAACTTGGAAGTAGCGCTCGCCGGCCGCTGCCGCGGCACCGCTCGCTTCGCTCGCTCGGATCGCGCGCTGTTGGTCACAGTTCTAACCTAACCTAACCTATTTCACTCAGTTCAAAATGATGAATCATAAAATCTGCCGCAGAAATGTTTTTACACTGACTGTTTTTTCCTTCGCATTTTTGTTTGTCTGTTTCAACTACTTCTACTTAAATGATTCTCGTGAAACTTCGCACACAAATTGAGTTCCCATGATTCTATTTCATTGAACTCCGGGTTTCTACTCATCAGTCCTGACGCTGCAAGGGCTACACTGCCTAGCTAAACCGTGAGGTTTTATGATTTGCTGGTTTTAAATGAGTATTGTGTTACTGAATATTAAGAACGACTGCAAACAAATTCGGGTCTAGAACAGAAAAACTAAAACGACATACACAAAGAAGAATAGTTGTTTAATCAGTACAGATTACAGAAATGCAAATTGCAACAGCACGACAGTGTAGTTAGTGAGAAGTCCCATTAAACGTAATGGCTGACATACGTCTATGTAGAATAGTCGACATGCACTCATCTTGCTGAATGACGCACGGTGCACTCGCAGTATGTTTTTGCACAATTTCTTTTGATCATCTGGAAACAAAAAAAAAGGAGTACATATTATGTGGATCACTATTAATGTGGGCTGCTAGGTTATCGCCATGAAGAAAATGTATGATTGACACGTGGCGTTATCTGCTCGTGGGGGGCTCGCCGCTAATTAACAACCGTGCCGATCATATGATTTGCAAGGTTTAACTGCGCTTGCCGCTGTCAGTGATCTTTCGTTACACATCGAGACTCCTCCGTGCCTCGGAAAGCACTTTAAGTCGTCGGTCCCGGATACTTATGATATATACGATACCTACAAATACCTATGAGGGTCGTTACGGGTAGTCAGAAGCCCAAAAGTCTGACAACTGGCCTAACCATAAGGTAACTTTCGTGAACATCTAAACTTATGATTAGTTAAGATTTACTCTACTAACTAGTCGGGCAATTCCGAAAAATGCACGTGAGTAAAGCAGTAACTAATCATAAATATTACCAGATGTCGGCATTGTTCAGTAATTGAGTTGAAGAGGTCTGATGGCAGTCGCTCTATGTAAAAAACTGGTATTCAGCCGCATCTGGCTAGAGTAAAAATTAACCCCAACATATTTAGGAACAGGCTAGGCCGATCAGAACGTGGCGATGTCTGCTGGACGTAAACGCCAGGCGTAGGCACAATTTTTCATGTATCCATTAGAAAAGTATATATTTATGATAGCAGTTTAATTTATTTACCTGAACAACTTGATGCCAAGACAATGGCGCATGAATCTTGTGCAGTCCTTACAGCTTCATAGAATGCATCAACTTTAAGGTTGAGTGTGATTTCTATTGCCAAAGTCTTTATCAACCAAAGAAACAGTATTCCCGACACGACAGGAAACCTGATTTCTCCCTAGAAAATAAATAGTATAAAATGCATTCATACTTAAAATGCCTTTCGCCTTATGGGAGTTATTGAGAACTGCAGAAGGCCTCTTGTTACGATCCTTTTATTTTTCTTTTGTTCACCGTTCGATATACGCGGCCTTTGGTGTATTGTGCGTTTTTTTACCCTTTTATGAATCCCACAGTTGGCCAAACCTCTCGTAACTGTGACTTCCGATTATGCTTGTAAATTAACATCCACATTAGCCACAAATATACAATCTACTTACATTTATGGTGGACTGTATGAGTGCATAGTATGGCATGTAGTCGTTGAATAATATTGTTCTTTTTAGTAATTTGAGTAAAGGCATTTGTCCACCGCCGCCGTCACCGAGAACGAGTGGAACGTTACCGAAGTAACGACACATACATTACTTTAGCTGGGTGCCCACCGCATGTCCGTCATCCAAGCGTCGTCATCTCGGCCGCCGAGATTGTGAGTAGTTCGGCGCTAGCATTAGAATTTGGCCGAGATCGAGAAAGTGACAAACCAAAATGACGGCAAACTAAAACACGTCTGAACTTGTAATTTTTGTCTTGTATTGGGAACCACCGAGATCCGTGGCGGTGGACATACGATCGCAGTAATAATCTTTGTCGGTAACACTGGCGGTGGACAAACGCTTTAAGACCAAAATCAGAATCAAGTGTCAGAAATAATATATCATGATCATCATTGAATACAGTGTGCACCTAGATAAAAAGCACAGACGAAAATAGGTGAAACTAGACCACAATTTAAGGGCAAAAAAAACGGTAAAAAAAAACAAAAACAAGTTTTGCTAATATTTTTATTTAAAAAATGTATTACTTTTTACTAATTGAGTGTATCTCGATATTGAATCTAAGACTTGATATTGCATAGCAAATAAAAGGCGACACTTCAAAATCATCAAGTTAAAAAAACTTAAAATTATTTATCATCATCATCATCTTTACAGCCGGTCAAAAACGTCCACGACTTAGCATGTGCCTTCGAGACGACCGTTTTTAAGAAGTCTTTTCCTCTCATGTTGCCACAAGCTACATGAGAATCGTTTATATCGTTGTAAAAAGATTAGCTAGTCAGTGAGCTAGGTAGCGAAAATTACAGTCCACGGTTTCTGGAGATCCCGCATAGCTTTAGCACTTTTATGAATTATAAATTGATGTTTAACATAAACAGTTCTTGTTTTAATACTCACATGCTCCTTATACTGATTGAATTGTTTGCAAAATTCAATCACCACTTGAATGTTAACCAAGCCATGAATGAAAGCCTCTGTTGTATGGAATAGAACCTAAAAATGATAAATCATTAATTTTATTAATACGTGAACATCGAATTCAGAGGCGAATGAGACTTCATTTCCCTTCAAGAGTAGTTTCATAAGTATTTAATGCCTGCACAAACGCATCTTCATTAGGATGTATGAGCTGTTATTTTTAAAAGTGGCCACTCGCACTTTATATACTGGCCACTGGTCAATATATACGGTTAGTCGAAAAGGGGTTACTAAACCGAAAGGATGTTAAAGTACCCATGGAAAAAAATAGGGTATAATAGGTGCAGCATCCAAATAAACAGAGTCTGACTTACCGATTGTTTAAAAATACTTTTGTAAATCTCGTAGCATTTTAATGTTTGGACATAAACTTCAAACATTTTTTTGCAATGCATTTCATTACACCCATTTTCCAATGAATATAAAACTTGTATATTCCATAGTGTAACTTTGTCAGTCAGTAGCTTGATCAATCTTATTGCATAAATTGGATGAGTGTCAAATGTAATTAAAACCATTAAATTGAAAACAACAAGGCACGGAGGTTGAATGTAAACTGTGTAAACAAAAACCAAAACAATGGTAAAAAATCCAAGGGTTAGACCGACATGAATCCAATTGCTAATAATAAACCACTTAAATCTGGCCTCGTCATTTAGAAACCTGTGCACTTCTTGAAAGGTCAAAATAAACGTGACGATTTTCTTGGCTTGTATTAAAGTAATGAGAAAGTTCATGATGAATCCCACGCAGTAGAAGCAACAGTCGAAGATAGATGCAAAATACAGGTAATCAATTGAACGATATCGTTTCATATTTTCATCTTGCATAATGTCAATGTTTCGGTATAAGAATGTGAACAAGAACATTACTGTCCCGCATAATAATATGAACTTATTTAAACGATTATTCGGATTTATGAAATTGTTTTTGATTTGATATTTTGGATTTAGTGTTAGCATTTGCAACACATTCAGAGGCAGAAGCATTGATTGCACATCTTTATCGACTGAGTTGTTCAAAAAAATGTGTACTCGACAGCTATTTTCGGATTGGTGATAAAATTTTCGTTTAATAGACTTCATTTTGTGGTAAATGTACGATGTGATGTTTACCAAACCGCTATGAACAATAAACTCTTTTAAGGGTTTATCGACTTTATATATTTGCTTGTTGTTACTTACGTTGTTAGGGCTGGCTGAAGAAAATACACACATTAACGAAATTAAAGTATATGACTCACATTTTTTATTATCATGTTTATGTGAGAGAGGTATATAGGGGAATATATCTATATCTTTGTTACTTTCATTTGTATGCTCTATCTTATTTTTTGTCGGTGCTTGCCATCAGGTGCGACTGGGATTAAACGCGGCCAAGTCAAATAGTCAAATAATAAGATAAAAGATATATTTACATATTTATTTATCAATCGTTCAAAGCAACTCCTTAAAGAGATGCAACTGGTTATAAAATTATGTATAGGATAATATTATTGCGTGGCCTGATTAACTCTTATATAAATACAGATAATATAATCATTAAAGCAAATAAATACTCTTTCAGTGTTTTCTTTTACTTGAACGGTAGATCAAATAAAATCGGTAGCAATGAATTCGAGTCACCAATATGTCTACCTTAATATCTCGGAATCAAAAAATACAAGCTTATTGAAATAAAAAGTAGTTATAATGTATTTATGAAGTTTTATTAATTTTATTTGACTAGTATTATTGATATTAGGTACATATGTTGGTGACTCATTGCTCCCGAGTGTAGTATAAAAATAAATTAAGTCGTACGTACTTCAACATAATTATTATTATTTATATATATATACAGGGTGTTAACGAATTCGTGTAATTCCTTAAAACCACATAATCTACTACTGATGTAGACAGGCTCCGCATGGGATTTAGCTTGATTAAAAAAAAAAAAAAAAAAAAAATATCATGCGGCTTTGTTAGCGATCGTATCTAAACCACCTAATAAGGATTCAGTGAAAAAATCAGAATAAAATTTTTCGCAAAAAAAATGTTTTATTTGTGTCAACATTTCGATGCCACGCATAAATTAATGAAAGCACGGTGACACGGCTGGCAGGCACGACAAACGCGATATCGCTCGTTGCAGTCAGATAACTCAAGGCTCTAAAATGACAAAGAAATAGAAAATGAAGATTTTTTTGAAATTTTTTTTTTAGTTGATTTTCAAAAATTCCCATTTAGGGTTAATCTGTGTCACCAGATCACGTGGTTTGAAGGAATTACACGAATTCGTTAATACCCTGTATATATTCTTAGAATTTTAAAGGGGAATTATTAATCGGGCGAATAAATAATATATGGAAGACTGTTAATGAGATACTTTAATACTAAACCGAGCGGCATTAAAATACATTTGCGAAAAATTAACTTAACTGGCGAAAAATTATGAATGATTAAAATTCGTAAAATGAGCTACTAGCAAAGGGAAACAGTTAATCTAAGTTAGCAACTAAAATTCCAAGTGTCCGAATTAAATACTAATTTGGGCGAAAAAAATACTGAGTGGGGGAAAATATACATACCCCGACACGGATAGGTTAGGTTCGAAGGGGATGACGGGGGCTAGAGTGAGCGAACGAAGCGAGCGAACGAAGCTCCCGACATCCACTTCGTTTTAGGTTACTTTAATTCCTGCAGACAGAAATAGGAGCCCCGCCCAGCGGGGCTCCGTCGACGCTCCTTTGGAAACCCAAACAACCTTACAAACATACAACAATAATGTGCGTGAAATTTGTTCGCTTAAGAATTATTATACTGATCATTCTGAATAACTTGTACCTCAAATTCGTAATTTTAAGTCGCCGTTTTCAATATTTGTGTTCGCCCTCAGTCTTTCGCCCACTTATTATTTCAGTACGCCATAATCAGTATTTTTGACACCCTTACTTTGAATTTAAATTCGATCCTTTAAATACTAGCCAATTTTAAATACTAAATGGTAAAAATTATTTGATATAATGTTAGCAGGTCTATACAAGGTTAGTCGGAAAGAGGGAACTAATCCGCATGCCACCTATGACAGTTTTAAAGCAAGTGTTAAAATTTCAAAATTCGATAATTTTATTTTCATGTGAAATAACTTATATTTTAGTTTTTTGAAAATTATTCGTTTCTAATTTAGTTACAAATTCAGGAAATGGAGCTTTTAATTCATGACCCCAAATATGACCTAAAATATAAACACATCTGATCATAGCTGAGAATAGATAGATGATTATAGCATAATATTTTTATGTAATTTTTGAACAGCTATTTCTCTTAAACTATTGACTTTTGGGGAAAGTGGTAGAACAAAATTCATTCATTATTATGGGTACTTATCCACCCTTTCGGATTAGTACCTCCTTTCTGACTAACCTGGTAGAAGCGCAAACTGCAGCAGTGCAACAGTGTAGTTAGAAAGTATCGCCAACAATTTCAACGGTAAATTGGCGTCCACGTAGAACATTCCACAGGCATCCATCTTATCGAATGTCGCTCGATGTAGGCGTTTAACATTTTTGAACGAACGTTTCTCAGTATCTGCAACGTTTACATAAGTATTTCTATTTTTATCCATAAATAATTTTGCCATAGTAAGCACTTTATTGTATTTTACGTTTTGTTCAAGGTGTTGTACCAAATAAACATCTTAGTATATTAAGTTATGTTTATCTTCCTCCTAGCCTTTTCGCAACTATGTTGGAGTCAGCTTCCAGTGTAACCAGATGCGGCTGAATACCAGTATTTTACACGGAGCGACTGCCATCAGATCTCCGCAACCCTATTACTGGGCAACGCCGATATCCTAACCGACTGTTTAACATACTCTCCGAGGCACGGGTTTGAATGTGTTACAAATGGTCACCCATGGACAGACTAGACCACACAAATATGAAGTATGACCGGCGCGGTTGTTAATTAGCCACGAGCTATCTCCTTTTAAATAAGTTATCATTATCCTTTCTACTAGTGACAAGAAACTGAAAAACTGCAATCACTAATCGTAGTGCCAGGCATGATAGTATGGCAATTTCCTATATAACCATCCATTGTAGCGGCAATTGGAAGGACCCTGCTCATTAATGGACAGAATTTTGTTTATCAAATACCTGTATAATAATTTGAATTCAAAATGAGAGCGCATGAGTCTTGAACCTTATTCACAGCAATGTAGAACTTCTCGCAGTACAGGCTTATTGAGATATGCAACATGATCGTCTTAGTCAGCCAGATGGAATATGATGTTGTAAATACATATGCTATATACTGTAAACATATTAACGTTTGATCCCTTTGGCGTAGAATCACATGGACCAAGGGTCTGGTACAAAATTCACGAAAGAAGTGTCCTTAGTTTACATACACCACCAGACTGCACGCCAACGCACACCGCCATGTAAACTAAAGAATACCAAGAAAGTAATTTAAATCCTCTGTCATGACAATGCCTAATTTAGCTTACAACCTTTTCACCATACGAAGATTTGACTGCATCAATTGGCTTAAATTAGGCAATTTTTTCTTTGTTTTAGATTACATTCGGTTCGGACATTTTTGAGCGTTGACCCGAGCTCCATGACATGTGTTTCTACGTCAATGTTTAATTCACTACTTTCTCACCATTACAGACATAAATAGCAATAATTACTACAAACTTAGTGACTCTCAATCAAGACTGAAGAAGAGAAAATAATTCGGTATTTTTGTGTCTCCAGCACACTTGAAAAGGATTGACTCAGATCAAAATTTTTAATAAATATAAATAAATGAAGACGGACGACGCCGCCGAGCAGTGGCGTGCCTTCCATACAAGCCGAAAAGCCCGGCTTAATATCAGGAATGCGAGATTAATAAAAAAAAAACTCCTGTAAAGTAGTATTGAATCATCATGTCTCATAACATATCAACTGATACCTACTGTAATAAATAAAATGTTTAAACTCCGCGCGCAATACAGCGAGCCTCCGTGACCTCCGTGTGTTGCTAAGTTGCCAGGTTTACATACAAGATTTTTCACGTCGCGCCTCGGCCGGCCTACGTAACGTTGCCAAACCGCCTGCAAGATCTTGCATTACGGTCGCACGCGCTGGCTTCTTACGCGGCTTAAGTCTTCTGTCACTTTTCCTTCAATTTCATTCATAAATTGCATAGAGATATTTAAGTAAATATACGTATGTGCACATAATTTGTTCGCAAAAATAAGCCGGGCTTATGACTCTGTTAGTTTAACGAAATTGAACATTACGTTAGTGTGTTTAGAAGTGCAATTTGTGTGGCATGCGTGTTTAGGCACATAGATGCCGCGATGTTTGTATTTCGATAGAAATGATACAATTTCAAATTAGTTCACTTATTGTTTTGAGCGATACTGGACCACTTTTTTGACGCGATAAATACTTTTTCAGTTTCTGTGATTTAACGTATTGTGTAACTTTTATTAGTTTGTTTTAACGTTTGTGATTAAGTTTCTTTGTGATTTGCCTTTCTTATAAGATGAATTCGGAAATAATTGTTCCTTGTGATGGATTAAAGTGTGTGCAATCGTTACTCGGGAAGGTAAATACTTTAAATTTTACAGACAAATGCCGTGTTATTACTTCACCTAAACCTACTCCTGATTTGACAATTTCTAGTAAATCAAAGTCACATAATAGGCATTTTCATAGATCGGCTTACAAAACTCCTTGGATTGTAGGTTGCTCTCATTTAAACAAATTATTCTGCTGGTGTTGCCTATTTTTCTCTAACGATACGAACGCCTGGAATACATCAGGTTACGATGATTTGAATAACTTATCCGGTGCCATTAAAGGACACCAGAATTCCCAAAAGCACATTAGAGCTCTTATTTCATTCCACACCTTTGGTAAAGCACGAATAGAAACTAGTCTGTCTCGTCAGCTAAGTGACGAAATTTCTAATCACAACGAGCGTGTAGATAAAAATCGGGCTGTATTCCAGAGGTTAGTCGATATTGTATGCCATTTAGCGCAACAAGAACTTCCTTTCCGCGGTCACGATGAAAATATATATCGCGTCTATTATAAATTAACAACATTTTTTTCAACATTGTAAACATTGCGTAATTATACCCATCAATTATTTCTGTGCCATCTATTGGCAGCGACGGGCGATTGTGTCATTTCTCCGGTCGAACTCGAAGAGCGCAAAAAAGCTGTTGCACCTGTATGCTCATAGATGGCTCTTAAACCAAATTGTATGTGATTTTGCAAAATCACACAATTGTATTATTTTCACCCGATTTATTATTATGGTGAAAATAATAATTGTGTGATTTCGCAAAATAACGAATTTTGACAAATTTTAAAGGGTTTTTTTTCCTAAAAATCTATCGGGCTTGCCCTAACTTTGAACCCTAGGCACGCCACTGCCGCCGAGGTCAGCCCAGAAATAGGTGACGTTACGACCTAGACGCGTACCGCGAGGGCTGGTTAGTGGTGGGGCAGAAAAAAGTACATGGATGAACTTCGGGGAGTCTTTTGCCCAACAGAGGGATAGGAATGGTGAAATAAAAAAAAACACTCACATATTGGCCACTTAAAGCAGAAAATTTGAAAATGTCAATGACTAGTTGAATGTTGATTAAAAAATGGCTAAAGAATTCTACAGTGTGGTAGACAAACTGAAAAAAAAAATGTTTAAGTTAAGGTATTACATTCATGTCGTTTCAGCTACCACGCAGACGAGTAATAACACTCACCAATTGCTGATAAGAAATCCTGTATATATCATAACACTCTAATATCCAAACATAAGCCTGAAACATTCTTTGGCAACGAGCTTCGCCATCCCTATCTCCCATCCTCGGCATATGGAGAGCATTATAATTCCAAACATCATTTTTTTCCTTTAAGAGCTTAATCAGTGTGATAGCATAAATCATATTCGCGTCAAAACACAGTAAAAACAAAACACTAACCAAATTGTACCACGGAAGGTTTAGATTGACGATGATATATATAATCATAGTGACATAGGAACCTAAGACCAACATGACACTGATCCAATACCCAATAATATATTTTTTGAAATTGGTCTTATTGTTCAAAAATCTATGGACCTTTTGAAATTTTAAGACGAACGAAATATTTATCTTCGTTTGCAAAATGCAGATGATATAATTCATGACAAATCCAACACAATATATGCTAAAATCGACGTAGGAGTTGATATATATTGCATTAAAATATTTTCTTATATTACTATCGAAATGCAGCTCGTAGATTCGATAAAAGTACACAGAAATGATTACAACCGTGGTGCATAATACCACCACCTTTGAAATACGGCCGTTTGGAGTAATACGATTATGGATTATCCGATACCTGGGACTGCATAAAATACTTTGCATTAGGTTTAAAGGTAAAAGCATCGCCTGCACATCTTTGTCAACCAAGTTATGTACAGCAATTTTCACACGATGACTTTTTTCGATATTATCAGGTTTTTTCTCTTTTACGGACTTCATTTCATTTAGATTTTCCAGGCACTACTGTTTGAAATTTCTATAGAAATGTTATTGATCAAATAACAATTAGTTCAATAGCGTTGGACGAAATTGTATTTTGAAGGAAAAGTCCATTAGTAATATTGCTCCTGAAGTAAAATATTTACATTATTACAGAGTAATAGTAGTTGTTAATTACTTAGCAGTTTATAAAAACCGCAATCTTGCATATAATTTTATAAATTCTTTGATTATTATTACTTATTGATTATTTCATCAGCCATTTAATCTTTGCATCATAGCAGTAGGTTGAAATTGTTTTACCTATTATCTTCTTCTCTCGTGTCAAAAGATTAGCCAGTCGTTAAGGTTGGTAGGGGGGCTGAAGAAGATTTATTAATTTTATTTGAGTAGTATTTAATTTAATAGTCTTTGAAATACATTTTATTTGAATAAACTATTTTCTTAGTATCTAAGATATTAAGGCTTATGTTGGTGACCCAGATTCATTGCTCCCGAGTGTAGTGTAAAAAGAAATTAAGTCGTACGTTCTTCAATATAATTATTGTTATTAGTATAAATGTTACTAAGATTTTAAATATTACAAGGTAAACATTATTTGATAATGTTAGCAGGATTATAGAAGCACAAAAAAAAAACACCCCGCAGATAAACTGAGTTCCCATCATTTGGGTATCGCCAACAATCGAGTCCCTGTGTTTGTAACCGAACACCTGAGCCCAGCCAATAAACAGCTACATGCAGCAACGAGGAAATTAGCTAAAGAAACTTCATATAAATTTGTCTGGATTCGTAACGGCAGAATCTTTGTTCGCAAGGACGTTAATCATGATTCCATTTATATTCGTAACGCAGATACTTTAAAAAGATTGAAAAACGAGTAAAGTGCTCCTTTATTCCTATTAAGGTTTGAAATGTTTTGGTTTTAAAAATTAAAAATGCTTAACATATATTATCAAAATGTGAGAGGTATGAGAACTAAAACTAATAATATTCACCAAAATATATTGTTAAATAGCTACGACTTAATTGCCTTCACGGAAACATGGTTAAATTCGGGTATATCTAGTAGCGAAATTATCGATAACAGGTATATCACTTACCGTAGAGATCGACTATGTACTAAGACTTCCAAAAAAGATGGAGGCGGAGTGTTGCTTGCTGTCTCAAAAGATATTAAGTCTACAAGAGTGCAGAGCTGGGAGACAAGTTCCGAAGACTTATGGATAACTATAAAAATTAAATCCCAAAGCACTATAAAAAAAATTGCTATATGTATAGTATACCTTCCGCCTCCTATCAAAAAGGAAAGTCTAGCCTTATTTCTAAACAATGTAAATGATATAATTTCTAAGGTAGACGATGTCATAATTCTTGGTGACTTTAATTTGGGTTTTATAAATTGGACCCGAGTGAATGAAGGTTTCCAGCACACAGTTCCCAAAAATTACAGCAATTCACTGGGTTACTCACTAACCGACTTTATTTCATTGAATAATCTCTTCCAGTACAATGACATAAGAAATATTGATGATCGAACATTAGATTTGGTAATGAGTAACTTGAAAAACATTGCAGTTACTTCCCCTCTTGATCAACTAAGTAAGCTCGACTCTCTACACCCTAGTCTACTTATAAATTTATCCGATACAAGCCCCGAGACACTGAAAACTAACTATAAATCAGGTTACAATTTCTATAAGGCCGATTATTCTAAAATTATTTCTAAACTGAAAGAAGTGGACTGGATTAGCACGTTTTCTAAATGCCATGACGTGAATGAAATGGTCTCTCATTTTTACACTCTTTTACGGAATGTTATTGATACTTCGGTACCGAAATATAACCGTAAAAAGCAGAAATACCCAACTTGGTTTTCATTTAGGTTGATAAAACTGCTTCACCAGAAGGAAAAAATTAGACAACGATGTCGAAAGTATCGAAACCCACGCGATATAATAGATTTTGAGCTATTGCGTGTTCAATGTCGTAAACTTATAAGATCATGTTATCATTTATATAAACAAAACATAGAATCTGATATACTTAAAAACCCGAAGGCTTTTTGGCGTTTTGTAAAAGACAAACGTAAGGAACAGTCAAACTTTCCATCCAGTATGAGGTTGAATGGATCAGTCGCCAATACTGGACCAGAAGTCTCCAACTTGTTTGCCCAGCAGTTCTCGTCAGTCTACAGCTCCAACTTTGTGGGCATAAATGAACTATCCCCAACCGTACAAAAAACAGTTAGTAAAATACATTTCACAGAAAGAGAAGTTTTAATGAAGCTAAGGAAGTTGGACTCCTCGAAAGGTCCCGGCCCTGATTGCATCCCTCCCATTTTTATAAAACGATGTTGCAACACACTAGCATTTCCCTTAAGCATAATTTTTAATCGCTCATTGGTTGAAGGCATTTTTCCAGAGGTATGGAAACAGGCAAAAATAGTTCCCATCTATAAAAAAGATGATCCTGCAGACGTAAAGAACTACCGTCCCATTTCAATATTATCGTGTTTTCCTAAAGTATTTGAATCGCTTATTTGTCCCATTATCACACATCACCTCGATTCAAACATTTCACCTTGCCAGCACGGTTTCAAAGCAGGTCGTTCGGTGGAAAGTAATCTGGTTCAGTTTGTGTCTGATATATCTGAATCTCTAGACAAACGACTGGAAGTGGATGCGGTGTACACGGACTTCAGCAGTGCATTTGATAAAGTGAGTCACTCACTACTATTGGCAAAACTAGCAGCCAATGGCGTGCACGGATCACTTCTGAGGTGGTTTACATCGTATCTACAGCAAAGGTCACAGGTCGTTGTTTTGAATGGTTACGCATCACAGCCGTATGTATCAATTTCGGGAGTGCCACAAGGATCCCATCTAGCACCAATTTTGTTCTCGCTGTTTATTAATGATATAGGGCATCAAATTGAAAACTGCAAGTTTTTAATGTTCGCAGATCATCATCTTCCTGCCCTTATCCCATGTTACTTGGGGTCGGCGCAACATGTTTTCTTCTTCCATTCCGTCCTGTCACCCGTCATGGTATCACTGACTCCCTTCTCTTTCATATCATTCTTCACACAATCCATCCATCTTTTCTTTGGCCTCCCTCTTCCTCTCCGTCCATCCACATTTATATTCATAACTCTTTTGGCGCAGATGATCTTAAGATTTACAAGACGATCATGTCACCGAACGACTCTGTGGCGATTCAAAGTGATTTAGAGCGAATACAAGACTGGTGCAATAAAAATTGCATGGCTCTTAATGAAAAAAAATGTTTCCACATTACATTTACGAGAAAAAAACAAGCTAGCGTAACATCATACAAAATTAACAACGTAATACTTACTAAGGTCGATGAAATTCGGGATCTTGGGGTGATGATGGATAAGAAGTTAAATTTCAAGCAACACATAGACAATTGTGTTAAAAAATCTGCTCAACTACTGGGCTTTCTTAAACGTAACACGCAAGGGTTCAGATCCATTAAAACTAAAATAGTTTTGTACAACGCTTTAGTGCGCAGCAGGTTGGAATATGCTAGTATTGCTTGGGACCCCTTTTACGCAATACATTCACAGCGTCTAGAGAGCATACAACGGGCTTTCACCAGACACCTTGCGTTTGTAACCCCTGGTATATCCTATAGGAGTCCATATCAACAGCGTCTGAGCTTCTTTAAGATGACCTCACTACGTCAACGGAGAATTATGCATAGCATTATGTTCCTTTACAAACTGGTGAACGGCCACATAGACTGTAGTGAATTGCTATCGCGCATTTTATTGAATGTTCCGCGCAGAATTCCACGCTTTCCCATTACCAGATTGTTACAGCACCCTACTACCTGTACAAACATAGGTCTCAACTCACCACTCGTTAAGATGTGTGACAACCTTAACTCATTCAATAAGTCCGTACCCGAAGCAAATATATATAATGACTCTAGGGTAAAGTTTAAATCAAGAATCTTGGCCTCCCTACATACCAATCAATCATAATAGCTGGAACATAATAGAATGTGCTTTTTGTTTTTGTTTATTTTGTTTTAATTCATTTTTTTTTGTTTTAATTATTGTCATTATTGTATTTTTATTTTCTTTTATGTTTTTGTTGTTCTCTATTTAAATTGTTTTTAATTGATAGTACTTAAGTTAGCAACTAAGCAGTAATCTGGCGTCTCTCTTGTAAATGTTGTGTTTACCTGTAATTGGCACATATATTAGAATGTTACCTTAAAATTTATTGTGTGTTTGTGTATATATGTGCTGTGGGTGAACCTTAGTAAATAAATAAATAAATAAACAGCAGCAGAAAGTGTCGCCATCATTTTCAACGGTAAATTGGCGTCCAAGTAGAACATTCCACAGGCATCCATCTTGTCGAATGTCGCTCGATGTAGGCGTTTAACATTTTTGAACGAATGTTTTTCATTATCTGCAACGTAAGTTGTAATCGCCATAGTAAGCACTTTATCACATTTGACGGTTAGTTCAAGATGACACAAAATAAAGATTTCAGTTTATTAAGGGCTGATTTTGAAATCATTAGTAAAACTTTTATTTGAGGAATAATTTTGACGTTTTAACAGATTTTCCATACAAAAGCTGTCAAAGTATAATATTTGTCCTTCAGATAAAAGTTATCTGACGATTGAAAAATCGGCCCTAAGTCATCTTTATCTTCCTCCTTGCCTTTTCCAAATTACGTTCAGGTCAGCTTCCACTCTAACCAGATGCGACTGAATACCAGTATTTTACACGGAGCAACCGCAATCAGACCTCTGCAAACCCGTCACCGGGCAATGCCGATATCCTAAGGTTAGACTAGTTGTTAGATTTTCGGGCTTCTGACTACCCATAACGACTGTCATAGGTATTCGTATGCCACCCGAGAGCGACTGTTTAACGTACTCTCCGAGGCACGGAGGGTTCTCGATGTGCAAGGAACGTTCAACCATCCACGGACTGACCGCGGCAAGCGCAGATTAACCATGCAAATATCCTTTCAACTAATGATAAAAAACTAAAAAAAAATGCTATCACCAATCCAAGTACCAAGCACAGTGGTTAGGCAATTTTTTAATAATTAATAATTGTAGCAGTCTTTGGGAGAACCCTGCTCATTCATGGACAGAATTTTGTTCATCAAATACTTGTATAATGATTTGAATTCAAAATGAGAGCGCCTGAGCCTTGAACCTTATTCACAGCAATGTAGAACTTCTCGCAGTACAGGCTTAACGTGGAATGCAACATGAACGTCTTAGTCAGCCAGATGTAATATGATGTTGTTGCTACTCGTGCTGCGTGCTGTAAAAATATTAACGTTTGATCTCATTGACTTATGCTTGTTTCCCACGGTGCATGATATTGCGTACTGCGACGCACGAGCTTGCACCGACGCATCATGGGAAGGGACTCGTTCGTGGTAACGCGGACGCGTGCGGAGCGATGCGCCGTATCCATATCACGCACCCTCATTATGTGATTTTACGGATGATACCACGCACAGCCGGTGCGCGCTACCACACACCGTGGAAAGCCAGCTTAAGTAACATATGTTGGCGAGAATGAATGATTACTATAAAAATATTAAACTACCTACAACTGTGACATCATCGTACCACTCAATGAATCAGGCGAATTATAGAAGGGGCCGTCCACTATATAAGACAGTGCGCAGAGCGAATGGACACTCTCGATCTAAAAATGCCAACCATCAGGCAATACCTCAAACGCATTTCCAAGCGTTACTTCGACACTGCTCCGCGCCATCCGAACCCCCTAGTCGCCGCAGCGGCCGACTACAGTCCCTCTCTCATAAGTAAAGTTCGCCGTCCCAGGCACACACTTTTAGAATCCGATGACGAAATTACCATCCTCCAGGAGGCGAGTAAATCGACCAGCACACTACACAACGTCCGCCGCCGTCCGGCATACCGACGTCCCACCGCCGCCGGTCACGATCCACCGAGCTCTCCCGTCGTAGAGCCGGTCGTCTCTTCAGACTCCGCAGTCACACCGATAATTCAGCTCTCATCAAGCTGTCTCCCCCCCCCTAAGTCCCAGCCAGCAACGCCCTAAGCTGAGGTCCGAGTCCCACTAGGGGTCGCCCTTAGTGCTGTTGTTGCAGGTAGTCATGATGTTAGTGTAGTACAAGTAGTTAGCTTAGGTTAAGTATTTTACTTCCCTCCCCGCCATTGGCTGGAGACCGTTCAGGTCTCGCCAATAACTGCCCGGTTACGTAGGAAGGGTTCCCTAGGACCACCTACAGCAGACCAAAACAAAAAAAAAAAGTGAATGGACACATTACGAATAAGGCGACCGCCCCGTCCACAACTCTAATTGTGACACGGATCACGCCTGAATCATATTACCAGAATTGTTATTTGTTGTACTTACTATTTATTATTTAAATTAAATTGATTTTATTATTAATTTAGAATAGAATTAAATATAAATTAAACTCTTTGAATAAATAATTTAAGATTAGTTTTAAGTAACGTTTTGAATTGATTTTGTTATAAATTCAGAATTAAATATAAATTAACTTTTGAAATAACTTTATTATAAATAATTTTGATAAGTTTTAAGTTACCTACGTGTTGTTATTAAATTGTTTATATTTGTCGGATCGACAGCATGATTTGCACCTTCGTCTGACATCATAGGGGCGACAGATAAATAGGGTGACCGAGCAAAGAGAAACACGAATACGCAGAAATCACTTTAATCAAATTACAATTAATTATGTAAGCACTTATTATAACCAACGAAACAAGTAACAGTTCCTAGCGTGGAGGTACTGATCTCCACGACGGCTGAAGAGTCAAAGAGTACAGTATATCTTGTGAAGAGTAAGTGTCTGTCGTTTCAGCGCCTCACCCTCAGCTAGGCTCCGTTAAACACGAAGTTAACCGCGTGACGTCATCGTGACGGTGGCGCCATCTCTCGGTACTCGTGTTGTGTTTCGTTTAACGTCCGTACTAATGACCGTCTCCGACATATTTAATATATTTAAAGGCATTTGGTTATCCTTATCAAAAGCAGCCACCGTACTATGCGTGGGTTTGCGGGCGAGGAGAAGCAAAATTAAAGTCTTTGATATCAATTACAAACCGTACTTTGACAAACACAAATAAAATGATGCACAAAGATAGACGACGTTCCACCGAGTACGTGGGGCGCGAGCGCACATGCATCCAATCCCAATCACTTTTGTTACCTTCATAATGATCACCATTAATAATCAACACCGGGGTTTTGCTCGATAGCTCTGACGTTATCTGTCTAGCTTTTTGCGGGCCGCCTCCCCAGTCCTCGGTGTTACGTCAAATCGACATTGACCGCTGTCATCTGGTAGATGTCATTCGTCCAGGAATCAATTAAGTTTGGCGTCGTCAAGCCAATTCTCTCGACGCGCCGTCATATTAGTTTCCTTTAGATTATGGCCTCTAACAACTTTGAAGACGACGATAACTCCGTAAGAAGTCGGTCTCCTTCACCAATCATTCAGATACGTCACTCTCAACCCGAAACATATCAAATAATTTAGTATGTCAACATTTGTTTTGCTTTTGTAAAGACAGCGTTTATGGCGTAGAGGTAAATGAGTGTGCAGTTTATGTAAACTAACAATTAGTATGCATTTTAATTGTGTGACAGTGTATATACCTACCTAAGGTTATTTGTGATTGTGTAATTGTTATGTAAAAAGTATAGGATGTGCATATAATTCGAGTAGGTATATGTAAATTGAGAGAGTTTGTATTACAAACATAAAAAAAAAGTTTATACAGTATAGACAACATAATAGTAGTCACGCTTCTTGCATTAAGCTTAGTATTTGGGACTTACTTCTAATTATGTATGTAGGTGATTCGTCATGTCTCTTAATAACCATAAGCGGTCCAGCAGTACTTATATCCCTTTGATTTAGGGAGGTCGCGAGCAAGGAAGTGTAGTCTTGAGCCTTTTGCAGTGAGCTGTTGCGGATACGAATATAGAAGTGTCTTCGCTACTTTTGAAGCCTAGATGTTTAGCGCAGAGCTTTACTTTGTGCTTGGTGTTGAAAGACTTACACGTCTTAAGTACTTCAGTGTTTAGTATTGTTGAGGACAGTTCCACTATTATAGGGGTGTTAGTCATACCCTGCTTTTTCCCCTTAATTCTGTAAATATCACGTTTGTCCGAGTTCGCGATTGGACTGTTTACGGTCTCAGTTAAACATTTTACCATGTCAATAAGGTCTTCTTTAGGTTTTTTCATTTGCTTGGGAACGATTTTAATTTCAATGTTAGATTTTTGACTATCTCGCTGAAGATTATCGACTTTTTCTTCCAAAAAGGTTATGTATTCGTTATCCTTCTTAGCTTGTATTTCGATCTGTTCTATTTTTCTCATAAACTCTTCATTCTGCTGAGTTATAGGGGTCACTGAGTTTTCTATGTTAGAATTTGTGAGTTTTATTTCCATGAGCGTGGGGTTTATTTTTTCAAGCTCCATTGTTTGACATAGACTTAACCATGTCGATCATATCTTCTCTAAAGACGTCTAGGTCATCCTCTCTTCTTCTTTTAGCTCTTTGGGAGACATAACTTAGTGGTGAGTCGTAACTCTCTTTTTGGTTGGCTAGTTTATATTCAGAGAGTGATTTGTCCATTTCAGTACAGATTTCCAGGCAGCAGAAGGTACAAATTGTCCAATGTGACGTACCCAAGGTGGGGCTGAATATTCCTGGCCTATGCGCGCAGGTCAGGTACCAGAATATTATGATCAGCTACGTTTACCGCAATACACTGAGTTTATTTGAATAGCTCTTCTTATTTTATGCATTCTTGTAATTAATTATAAAAGATATTTTAACAGATTTATTCAATCCATGGTGTTGCGAACATCAGCAATATCAGCACCAGCATGCGCATTGATCGATGCTGGATTATTAATATTGAAGTTCGAGTCGTGACTCATGACTTCTCTTTCGAAAATTTCTGTCACTACCCATTGCGAGTGTTCCTAGCGAACAGTTATTCAGCAGTGCTGCAATTATTTACAAACCTTTTCGGAACAGACTTGAAGCCAAAAAAGCAGCACAGCTACTGTTTTTAAAATGTAACTTACCTTTGATAACATTCCAATACTAATACTACGAAAGATGAATAATAAGTTATGCACTGGGTACTTAATTATCTACTAATAAAGTACTAATCTGATTACTGATAAGTTTGTTTTTTTTATGTTTATTAAAACACAAAATTATTAGAACATAATCTTTACTTTGAATACCAACGAAATCTGTGCAAGTTTTGGATATAAATTCATAGTGCTCAGTACATTTCCGTTTTTTTTTTGAAGAAAATAATCAAAATCAGCATTAGTGTCTGCTGATGTTCATAATAAAATATCGGCAGGATGTGAAAAAATGCTCATCAGCACAACCCTGGTTATAACAGACGAGCACAGAAAGATCGTGTATATATAATATATGTATGTCGCAGAATCAACACAGAAGCACAACTATTAGAATGACTATTGATTATTGTTAATGTAGTAGGACGCCATCTATTATCGTTTGTCGGAAACGTCAAGCAGTTTGCTTGGGTGAGGTCGGTGCGGGGTATGGCATGTCTTGTTTGACGGTTGTTAGCAAGCTGTCAGCTGTCAGCTTTCGGCTGTCCGCTGTCATTCTTTTTGACATTGGATGCATTTGATTTGAGTGAAGTCACTTTGGAGTGAGACACGAGGGCGAGAGGTCGTTTTGCCAGCCTGCACCGAACTTACCGCGTTTCCGTACTTTAATCTATTTCCATCGGTTTAATCATTAGAGATTTTATTATTTTGTTATCGAGAGTGATTATATAGAGGACTATAATCAGTGTTGTGACTATTATTTCCTGCCTACACCAAGTCGAACTTGGACTCTGATGACGAGGTGAGTGAACTACCCTCGTTATGTTTATCTTTTTCAAAAACTGAAATCATAATGATAACAGATTTTTGAAATAAATGCGGTTAGAATCGGATTTCCGGATACTGTTAATAACAGATGTTCAATTCAAGGTTACGGATTATCGCATTGATACGGACAATACAGTGACTTTGTTGTTCAACTGCAGCATGTTTTAGCCTTAGCGTATTTGCCACTAGATAAAATCCCTAGAAGCTTTTTACAATTTGAAATAAGAAGTTTTGCTACACGTATTACGTTTCTGGTGGATAAAAACAGTAACGTTATGGAAAGGCCCATCGGGAAAACGTTATAGAGGAAGACCGATCACAAGATGGGAAGACGACGTTAAAAAAATTGCTGGTCCACAATGGCAAAAAGTAGCTCAAGACCGAGACAAATGGAAAGCTTTGGAGGAGGCCTTTACCTGAGAGGGGGTTCCAGTGAAAAAATATACCTACCAGTGCCTACCTAGGTACTTAAATATTGTGTTTTTTATATTAATAATAATTAGATATTTAATAAGATAGTTTAGGTTACTTAGATATTAATTTATATATTTTTCTAATTAGTATTGTTATCTCAGTACAAAGGTAGTTCATCAGCACCATCACCTATGTTATTCAGCAAAAACTGGAAATAAAAGGCTTTTTTATTTTTATTTATTTATTTATTACGTTTCTGGTAAAAGAAAATCACAAGTATAGGGAGGAACTACAGTTACCATCACAACCCATGAAACACACAAGCTATATACGCGTAACAATGATATAAACGCTTTAAAAAAACTTTTGTAATTGCCTTAGCCTGAATAAGAGAGGTTGTACATTTTCAAAACGCAAACGATATATTAGTCATATATTTATTTATTTATTTATTGAAACTTCATGTACATTGGTGGTACACAAGGCGGACTTACTGCCATGGGCATTCTCTACCAGTCAACCTTTGGGTCAAAAAACAAACACTTCGAAAGTGGTACAAAAAAGTATTTAAAACAGATATTGGAAAGATAAATAAAATTATTCATATTAATACATACTAACATAAAATATAAGCTTTACATACATACGTATGGATATATATTATAATAAAAATATATACATAAATTTATACATACATACACATACATTTTTATAACTATGATGGACAGCTACTTCAGACTAGGATTGCAGCGATTTTAAGAAATACATATTCCCGAACTTTACGTTTGAAAGTGAATTTACTCGGAGCTTTTTTCATATATGTAGTTGCAAAGAAAAAGGTTTAGGTAAAACAAACACAACTTACAAGGCCGCTATAGAGGTAACAAATCTTGAGCAGGAACAATTATATCTAATATATTATAAAGAGGTCTATAAGAAGAGCTTTAGAGATAATAGCACTTGAACGGAGTTAAAAACACCATCTATTGTTACACTTTAAACAGTATAAGTAGCATTCTCAAACTTGTTGTTGTATTTAAGTGCATTTAAAATATTTTCTAGCACTTTTAGCTACGTCAAAATATTTCTGCTCCATTATGTCTTTGCAAGCCGTATGTTTGCAACAATTAAAGCTACTTACCGGCAAAACTCGGTATTGTTCCAAGTATGCATTTCATGATAATATCTTAGAGGCCTTGAAACACTCACAGAATGCTGTTGGCATTTTCTGTGATCTTTCTAAAGCTTTTGATTGAGAGGATCATAAAACATCTATTTGCAAGTTAAGTCACTACGGGATGCGTAAACGTTCTCTAGAATTTGAGTTTTCCTATATTCTCAAAAGTCAACAAAAAGTATAATCATAATATCTTCAAGGTCTCTGGTAAAAATCGGTGTACCACAGGGTTAAATTTTGGACCCCTTTCTGCAGCTAGCTTATATTAATGAGCTTCCTTACATGATTTCGTCATTATTGTAAGAATATGGTACTTTAAAGTTAGCTGAAAATGACATAAAATTTCTGAGTGTGGGTCAATTCAGTATCACAGAAACGAGAACTGTAATTGCACTATAGTGTAAGTACTAATGAGACTGAACAAGCGCAAAGGTAGATTGGCGTCTATGATGAACAGGCCACACGCATCCATTTTCTTAAAAGAAGCGCTCTTCATACGTTGAATGTTCTTGAATACCCGTCTTTGCGTCTCTGTAAATAATATATTTTCAGTATAAGATAACTTATTACAGTGTCATCATTTTACATGCAGCTCACTACAGAAAATATGTATGTTTAGTGCTTATAATTATGGTAACAAATCAACGAATTGTCTACAAGATGTTTTTTTTTGGTAAGTATTTTATCATTTTTTTATGTGATCGTGAATGTACTACCGCCATACCTATTTCTACAGCCAAGCTGGCATAAAGGCAGTAGTAACCACTAACCATCAGGTGGGCAATCTGCTTGTTTGCCAACCTAATTGACTGGTAAATAAGAGCCCGTATGTCCCTATTTAGTTTCATCCTTAAAGCATTTATCACATTACCCGATTTCTAGGGCCCAATTGAAAAGTGCCGACCAAAAACTGAAGAGACCGAGCGCCCTGTTATTATACTACACTGAATAGTGTTAGGGACCCTAAAAATCGGGGAATGTTATAAACCCTATCTAAGTCTTCCTTTTCTCGATTTACAGCATATGCAAACGACCAGAACATCAGTTGTATGTTAATTATCTTGATGTATTTTTAAATAAAATTAGGATTGCTTCATTTTTTAGCAATCCAAATTTTGATTAACAACTACCTGCAACGGTTATGTACCGTTGCAGGTAGTTGCTACATTTACCTTTTTATTTGAAATAAAATGAACCAATAACCATATGTTTCTTACCTGAACATCTACTTGACTTTATCAGCAGTACACAGGTGCCCTGAACATCGCTCATAGCTGAATAGAATCTCTCACATTCCACACTCAAAATTATTTCCAAAATGATGCTCCTTAGAAGCCATATTTGAGACAAAGGTATTAGTAAAGCAAACTGGAAAAATGAATATTAAAAGACACAATTATGTATTCATATGCATCAAATATTGTTCAACCTCTTAATTAAGTCAGTCTCGTAGAAGGCAATAATGCCTTCTACAACGTATAAACGTGAAGTTGGCAAAAAAAATGGCTATGCGATTGATTCAGTGTATAAACTAGAAGCAGAAGCTATCCAACTTATTGGGTATTATAGTACAACTTGGAAGAAACTTATATCCAGCAATAGGTCGTGAATAGCTAATATATATTTCTTATTTTAAATGAATCTGCATGTTCAATTGTATTAAATATAGGTGTAACGCAAAGTTCAAGTTTAATTGAAAATTAACAGTGTATGTAAAATTGGTCCGTTTTCAGTGATTCAAATACTTACTTCTAATCCATCGTTCAGTATGTGAAACTTCATTAGTAATAAAGATGCTACGTTCAGCAAGCTAGTAGATACTGTTTGTATTGTGAAAAAAACAATCTGAAAAGTGAGTGGAAATTGTCGCAGTAAGATGTTTATACATACAATGCTAATCGGACAGGAGGTACTAATCCGCGTGCCACTTAAAGTATCACTGATAACTGTTTTAAAGCAAAGGTTAAAATTTAAAAATTCAACCATTTTAAATTACATGTTTAATTTTTGTTTTTTCTAATATTCTTCATCCCTGCTTTATTTACGAATTCGTAAAATAGAACATCTTATCCGTGCCTCCAAATATGACTTAAAATATAAACAGCTGATTGTAGCTTAGGATAGATAGCTTCTATCGTTTTTTTTTTTTTGAGATCTTTTATCTGCTATTTTTCCTGGATTTTTGACTTTTAGGGAAAGTTTTAGGACAAAAGTTATACTTTATTATTGGTACGTTAATACCCTTTCGGATTAGTACCCCATTTCCGATTAACCTTGTATAGCCGTTACATGATCATATCCCTAAGAATATAATTAACATAACTGGCAATTGACTAGTTCTTGTAAAATATCTACTTACGCAAAGTAAAGCTTTAAAATAATGATTGTATGAATATCGAAAAAGTTAGGAAATCAAAATTGCCACGTATTTAGCCAACAAGCAACCAGTTTCAAAAAGGGGAATGCCAAGATCCGGCCATTACAAAGTAGTATGAACTGACATGCCGTAATTTTGATAATTCGCGTTTATTTTTTGTAAGATTTATGTAATATAAATAAAGTCTGGAGAAGTACACCGTCGGATAGTCATTTTAAATAGTATTTCAATGTTTTGGTTAGTAAGTTTCAACGCTTTTTATCTACAACTACAAATAGAAATGTTGCACAGATTAAAAATAAAATTATATCGATACTAAAATTACATTTATAAATCGATTACAACTATGAAACAATAATGTAATTGTAAATAATTATATCACAATAATATCATGTTATTTATTTATTTTATTTACACAAGTGTTTATTTTTTATTCACGTTTTCTTTTTTGAATAATGTGTTAAGTGAATTGTGCTCTTCCATTATTAGCTAAAAATTATAGTACTAAGCTTTATTAGTAATAAGCTGTTACGAATAATCCTAGTAACCACTATAACACAACACGTTTGTCACTATTGTTGTGATTTATCTTAAACGGGCTACTTTTCTTATACGAAACAAAATAAATAACACCAAACACGTTCAAGTGTTAGTTAACATATTTAATTAATCTCTTTGATTTAGGTATATTAATTTAAAGTTAATATTTTGTAATATTATGAAATAATTTACAAACATGCTATTATTACTATCAACTATTTATGTAGCGAAATAAGTGCCAATATTTCTTTTTTTATTTTATATTCCATTCGATGATATGCATAGGTACTTGATAATCGATTACGTTTAAAATCGAATATTGTTATGATTTTATTTTAATGGCGACAACACCTTTGTCACAATTAAAATAAGTTCCACTTGTTTCTTACGATTAATTATGCGACAAAGTAAGTATCTTTATCGAAGTAAGAAACCATATTAAATGTAATTATTCCTTATCGTGAATACAATATTATGAATTCCGGTTGGGCAAGATTTTTGTTAAATAAAATACTTTGTTTAGTAAAAGTATGATTTTTATATAATTTGGTACACGGACTAGAAAAAAAAGAAGGACTCCGCGCCACGTGTATCGAAAGTGAAGCACTATAAGTATGCCGGACCGTTTGTACAAACATGCCTCACGCACACATTCACATCATAAGGTGCCGACTGGCCGCCATTACGCGGCACCGCGCCGTCATTGTAGGTACTGTTTACGTAAAGTAATAAAATAAAATAATGCCTTCTTGTGTTGTGAAATGATTTAAAAATAATTCTACATCCCAGAAAAAGTGTCAAGGAATAACATTCACAAGTAAGACACTTATTTAACCTGTTGATTTACTGTATTTTTGATATTTTAAAATCATTACTATTGGAACACAAAACCTCAAAAGACATAGAAGTGCTGTCGGAAAATAAATGGGTAATTTTCCCAAGAGATTGGGTAATCCATTTTTTTGTGTTCTTTGTGAGTTTTTTGCAAGTATTGAATACGATTATTTTTATAGATTACCTACAGCAAATCAACCATGGAATAATGATTGGATTAAAATAATAAGAGCCTGCAGAGATGAAGAACATTGAATTCCGTCGAAAACGTTTTTCTTGTCACTCATACAAAATAAATACTTAATTTTAAGTTTTAACTAAGTATATGTTTGTAATTCCAATTAAATAATGTAAGCGGACTTCTTATATGGCTTCATTTAAAGAAATGAAACTTTCAAAATATAAAAAAAAAATGGGGAAATTTTCATTTATCTGGTATCCCTCAAATCACGCACACATAGATCGGTACGGTGCTTCACTTTTGATATGCGTGGCGCGGAGTCCTTCTTTTTTTTCTAGTCCGTGATTTGGTATTAAGACATGCATGGTTTATCATCGTTGTCATGGCAACGTCAATAAACGCCAAATTCAAAATAATATAATATTTATTTTGACTTGGTTTTGGTTTGGTTATTTAGGTATTATTCTGACCAAAAATGGTTTAATTTTGTTATTTACATAATTAAATGCTTTAATCAAACAATAATATTAAGATTTTTACAAAAATATTGAAGGTCTATCAATATGACAAGGATTAAAAAAAATTGTCATGAAAATGTAGACGGAGTATAAAGAAAGTGTTAGTTCGATTTTCGAATTACTTTTCTTCCCTAAGTTAAAAATCTACTATTAAGGTCAACTTTATCGACCTATAACTTTTCTTGGTGTACTTCCAGCGGAAATGTTGTTATTGTAATACATTCTACAATATTTGCCCTTTTTAATAAGATATGTTTCATTCTTGTTCTTTCTGGCCGAGTCGTAAAGGAAATCTTGGCATTCCCCTTTATTGAAATCATTCTTATTAATTGTGTTAACAAATGTGTACTTATACAGTGTGTTTGGTATTGGACTCTCGAAAATTTAACCACCTGTAATACCAGCCTCCTCTACTCCCAATGGCAGCCATTTTGATTTTTGGCCTGACCAATAATGTTGGTGTTCATTAAACATATATAGTTAATACTGCAGCGTCAATGAAAGGCGAGAGTTAGCGACAAACTGATATATTGTATAAGCACTGACATCTACCCGTCACCGTACAAATATCATAAACAATAATACAAACTATCGGTACATTTCTCCCCCTTAAGCTAAAGCCTAATCTAAAATATGTAAGTAAATCAAACATGAACAGCTAAGCATTTTATTTAGGCACTCCTGATCGAGCCCGATTATACGCTCGCAGAGCGCGGGCAGACGCACCCGACGGTGGTGGTGGTGTCTCTGGCCCAGATGCCGCTTCGGAACCGGCGGTCCGTGACTTCTCATCCATGCCGTCAGACGCGTCCTCGAACGATTCCTCCGCCTCCTCACAGACCGACGGAACCTCCCGCTCTGGGGATACATCTTTACCCACTATGCTAGTTCGAGATAATGAATGACGATTCTTGTTACGTACGGGCATAATTTGATCGGCATGCCTACGCCAACCGACCCCACGTCCAACGTCTACTTTGTACGAGACCGGTCCAGTCTGATCGACTACTGTACCCGACAACCACTTATCCCCCCTGGCGGTGTAGTCGCGGGCCAGCACCGCGTCGCCAGCTGCAAAGGCGCGTGGCGTGCCGCCCGCAGCGGCCACTTGCCGCTCCTGCGCGGCGCGCACTACAGCCGACACATCGGGGCGCAAAGCGTCGAGGCGCCCGCGGAGCCTACGCCCCTGCAACGCCACCGCAGGAGAAACACCAGTGGTTGCATGTTGGCAGTTGCGATATTGAAATAAAAATTTATTTAACGCCGTGGCGACGTCCTCGCCCTCGTACAAAGCTCGTTTGATCGCCTTCTTAACGGTTTTTACCGCATTTTCCGCAGCCCCGTTTCCCTGTGGTCTGTAAGGAGCTGTGGTTACATGTTTTATGCAATTTTTACTACAAAACGTTTTAAACTCCTGTGAGAAAAATGGTGGTCCGTTGTCAGTGACGAGTAATGACGGTAAACCGAACCGAGCAAAAATGCTTCTCATTGCTGCGATAGTCGCCTGCGCATCTGTCCTACGCATATCAATAGCTTCTATCCATTTCGAGTTCGCGTCTACCATGATTAAATACCGTGTTCCCCCACAATCCGCGAAGTCTGCATGTACTCGCTGCCACGGATGCAGTGGGAACTCCCATGGATGAAGCGGTGCGTGCGGCGGCGCGTCGCGCACTGCGCGGCATGCCGTGCACGCGCGACATACTTCCTCTATGTCCCTATCCAAACTGTGCCAATATACATAATTTCGTGACAAATTCTTCATTTTATTCATTCCTAAATGCCCCTCATGAATTTCATCTAGAATTTGTTTTTGTAAAGTATTCGGTATTACAATCCTATATTTATAAACGATGCAGCCCATTTCTACAACTAAATCCTGTTTTCTTGCAAAATACGGTTTCTCTGTATCACTCACTGTCAACGGCCAACCAAAAGTTACATAACCTTTTATTTTGCTTAAAATTGTATCTTTTTCAGTCTCCCTAGCTATATCTTTAAAACTAATTGGAAAAGATTCCTCTATTAAATTTATATAATTGACTGCGTCTACCAAGCGTCCCTCCTGAGGTAGCGGTAACCTCGATAAAGCATCGGCCGGCCCGTTGTCTGCTGAGCGAACGAATTCTACGGTAAAGTCGTATGCGGCCAAGCGCGCCGCCCACCGCTGCAGCCGGCTGGCAGCGGTCTGTGGAATGCCACCCCTAGCACCGAATATGTGCGTTAACGGCTGGTGGTCCGTGCGTAATATAAAACTTCTGCCGAACAAGTATTGGTGATGCTTTGTTACTCCAAACAATATCGCGAGTGCCTCCTTATCGAGTTGACTGTAATTCCGCTCGGCTGCGTTGAGCGTGCGGGACACACAGCTAACCGGACGCTCGCTGCCATCGGAATAGCGGTGAGCCAGCACTGCGCCTAGCCCATACGCACTACTGTCGACCGCGAGCACGAGCGGCCGCCCTTCCTCATAGTGTGCTAACACTCGCTCGCTCAGGAGAACACGCTTAGCTTCTTTAAACGCCTGCTCACAACTTGGATCCCACTTCCAACGAACATCTTTTTTTAATAAATTGTGTAATGGATACAACAAAGTACTCAAATTACTAATAAACTTGCCATAATAATTTATCATTCCCAAGAAACTTTTTAGTTGGGTTATATTTTCTGGTCTGGGTGCGCTGGAAATAGCATCCAATTTGGCAGTGTCTGGCCGTAACCCCTTTTTGTCAATAACGAAACCTAAATATTTTACACTTTCTTGTAAAAAACTACACTTGCTTAACTTAACTGTTAAACCCGCCTCGCGCAGCCTTTCGAGTACAGCTCGTAAATTACTTATGTGTTCTTTATCATTAGCTCCCGTTGTGCAAATATCATCAAGAAAAACAACACAACCCGGGATACCGCGTAGGGTTTCCTCCATAAGTTTCTGGAATTTTTCGGGTATGCACGCTAGCCCGTACGGCGTACGACGGTATGCATATGTGCCGAGGTGAGTTGTAATGGCAGTACAGGGTTGAGACTCCTTTGTTAAAATACACTGTTCGTAAGCGTGAGTGAGATCAATTTTCGAAAATTTTTCTCCTCCGCTTAAAGTCGCGAACAACTCGTCAATGCGGGGCAATGGATAATAATCACGCTTGAGCTTTGGATTAATTGTTATTTTATAGTCCCCACATATACGTATATCACCATTTTTTTTTACAACCGGCACAATTGGTGTTCCGTAATCGGAATAGTCGACGCGGTATATGGAGCCGTCGGACTCCAGGCGCGCCAGTTCGTGCTCGACGCGTGCGCGCAATGCCAAGGGCACGGGCCGTGCACGCACGTACACAGGTTCATCATTAGTCAGCTGTAGTCGAATTGCTCGCTTACAAGTCCCTAACTTGTCTGTAAATACCTCCGGAAATTCAGCACATAAACGGTTCACGAATCCATCGTCGGTTATTTTATACAGATTAATTTGAGTTACTTTAAGAGCGCGCAACCAGTCTCTTCCCAGTAAAGGGCAGCCTCCGTTTCGGATTATATAAAGCGGTAAGGATTTTACTTCTACATCTCGAAACCTAACTTGAACTTCTATATAACCAAGCGATTCGATGCGTGAACCAGCATAACTACGTAACAACAAGTTATCCGTCTTAATAATTTTATGAGAAAATTTGCGAGTATACATATCTTCATTAACAGCTGATATACGACTACCGGTATCGATTTCGCACTTGGTCTCAAAGTTATCTATGATGACATTTATAAAATACGGTTTATTGTCCTTACCTCCAACAACGATCTTAAACATATCGTCTGAATCATCCTCCCCAGTGATATAATTTTGCCGACTGTCCGCCCGACTGGTATAACCTTTCACTAACTTACACATCACTCTCAAATGACCTCTTTGTTTACACTCGTCACAATTATAATTTACATAACGGCACCTGTCCGCGCGATGTGCTTTACCGCAACGCCAGCATGCTGGCGCGGTCGCCGAGCCGTCGCCGGCGCCGCCGTGCGGTGTGTCCGCCGCGCGCTCCGTACCCGCCGCGCCATCTGCACCGGCCATGCCAGCCGCGGTGCGCGTGCCGCGGGCTCGTCCTCGCCCCCCGCGTGTATAGTGCAGGTCCTCTCCTGCCATGCTGCCGGCACCTGAGGTCGTAGTCGGCACCGTACTGCCGCTCACCTCCGCGTGCTTCTCTGCAGCCTCCAGAGCTAGTGCTAACTCCACGGCCTCCTTGTATTCTATCTTCCTTTCGGCAAAAATTCTAGAACGCATTGCGTCATTTGTAAGTCCCGAAACAAACTGATCTCTTAGATTTTCCTCGAGAGTAGAACACTTTTTGCATTTGCCAAAATTACAAGTAGTTGCCAGATGTTTGAGAGCCTGTAGATATTCCATCAAGGGTTCGCCGTCACGTTGTCGCCGCAGCCTGAACACATGGCGCTCGGCGATCTCTGATCGCTGCGGTTCCAAATGGTCGGCAACTAGTTTCACCAAGTCCTCGTAAGATTTGCTCTCGGGAAAGTCAGGCGAACACAGGTCACACATCAATGAATACGTTGCTTCGCCCACGATTGTTATTAACATTGGCACTTTCAGGTTATCTTTTACGTCATTAAGTAACATATATTGGTTCACCCGGCGTATATAGGCAGGCCATTGTTTCGAATTTAAACTGTATGGTTCTAACTTCCCGATTGGCATCTTTACAACAAAAAACTGCACGCGTAATTATGACAAAAATAATAATAATCCCATCCTCGTCGCCAATGCAGCGTCAATGAAAGGCGAGAGTTAGCGACAAACTGATATATTGTATAAGCACTGACATCTACCCGTCACCGTACAAATATCATAAACAATAATACAAACTATCGGTACAAATACATTTAGGACTAGGAGTACTAAAGGCTTAGCTTTTATTCGCAAGTTGATAGTCCCCCTCATTCATAAAAATGGCATAATCTAAAATACACTTCTTGTAATTTATCTGATTTGACTTGCCATGCCAAAAGATTTATTGACTATTTTAAACTATTCGTGTAAGTGCATACAATGTTAATCGGAAAAGGGGGTACTAATACGAAAAGGTGTACCTAAAAAAGGCCAAAGGTCATATTCGGGGTCACGGATTAGAAGCTCCATTTTCTGACTTCGTGAGTAAAGCAAGGATGAAGGGTTTTTGAATTAACAGAAATAAAAATCATTTTAATAATTTTACATGGAAATAAAAATTACCGAAGTTTGAAATTTTAGTAATTGCCGTAGAATAGTAATTGCTTTAATACAGTCATCTATACTAATATTATAAAGAGGTAGAATTTGTTTGTTTGTTTGTTTGTATGTAGGAGGTAATCTCCGAAATTACTCATCCGATTTCAAAAATTCTTTCACCAATAGGAAGCTACGTTATCCCTGAGTGCTATAGGCTATATTTTGGGATCAAAAAATTAGGGATCCGTAAATTAACGGGAGCGAAGCCGCGAGCAAAAGCTAGTCAGTAATACTTTAAGTAGCCTGCGGATTATTACCCCCATTCAAATTGACCTTGAAATCAACCATAGCCACAACTTACAAGGTGACGGAAAGTTTTTTCTACGATCTCGTATGCCTCCAGTATATTTTTGTACACATCAAACTTGATTTTCCAATAAGATTCTCTTTCTGAATCTTCAATGTTTTCTGAATTTCGAATATCTTCAATCCACACCATGACTAGCTTACACAATAACTTCATGACAGAAGAAGCGTACATGACATTAATATCAAAAGATATATTAGCGTAAGTCGATACCAAATCAATAATATTGAACGTAGGGAAGCAAACATAAAAAAAGAGGATGGAACTCAACGCGACACTGTTTATGAAGATTACGCAAATCCAATTGTAGAAAATTAAACTTTTGAGGTCTCTATCGTTCATTCTGAGATTCTTACGCACGTGTTGGATTTTTAAAAGTAATAATATGTTATTGTGACTTTCCTTAATATTGATATAGTAATTTAACATGAACCCATATGAACAGAAGATAAATTCAAAAATATATCTCCAATGAAGAAACAATTTATAACGCTCTTCCCAACTGGTCCATGAACTGCTGCACTTATACAAGTAAATAGACCGGAATATGAGCGTAGCGATAACTCCTACATAATTGTAAAGCGAACTATTAGAGGTGATTGAGTTGGCGCAAATAGTATACTTAGCGCAGATAAAAACGGTTTGCATCAGGTTTAATGGCTTTAGAACTGATTGTAAATCGTTATCAATTAGGTTGTCGGGTACTGCTTCATTATTCGGAATTATATGCACATTCGCGACAGGACTTATTTTTAATTTTCGTTTGTATAACGACGCTGGCAACATGTTTGTAACGCAGGACATGTCGATGTTTATTGATGGAGTGCTACAAAAGTCTTTTAACCGTCATTAACTAATTTACATTTACTTAATGGATTGTTGTTTGCTTTTAATTTAAATACATGTTAAATGCCTTAACGTAAACTTGAAGCAAAGTGATTAGTTTTTGTCATTATTATCAGAAAAACCCGGCGACATCTATCACTCATGATCCAGCTACATGCTTGATCCTTATTGCACAAATTACAATTTGCAAAACTAAATAGTACGTTAAAGTCCGGCTCAGTGCAGCGGCTTGCCATCTTAACGTATACACGTTATACGAGTAACATACTTACTTTACATGCAACTATAACTTATTTGAAGTCACAGATAATTTTATTTCTCCCATATCAGCGTGGAAGGCTGTCATTTCAAATACACCATGCCTAGTTACTCTTGTTCAAAAAATACACCACCTGTATTTTATAGCGATGTCCATTTCGCGCTAGGCAAAATGAAGTAGAACCAATCGTGCGGCGAAGATGCCCCAAGCATCCCTAAAGATAGTTAACTTACGCTTCTCCCTCACATTACTAGACTATTTAACAACATACCCGTACGGGTAGCTTTCGTACAAACGTTTGCCATTCAAACATTGTTTTAATTCATAACCCAAAGTAGCGGTTTGTTCTCTTTAATAGTTCACATTTAGTTCACAGGTGATCTCTAAGCACTAATATTGGCCACACGTGGTTCATTGGCAGTACTAAAGTGAACAAATTCACTTATACCTGTTTAAGGCATGTATAGGAGTGTAGAATTGACCTATTAAGTAACTATTGGTGTTATAATGGACTAACATTAATCTTCTAGTCAGCTTTCACTTTAAAAGCTGAACAAGAGAATTTTAAGAGGGGAAAAATACGGCACGGGCTATTTAAAGGTCTACATGTACAGTGTTATATTGCTGGCATTTTAATACAACACAATATGTGAACATTAATGCAGCCAAAAGCTGTAACATAGAACCTTTTGTGAAGCGTTATTCAGCTTGTTGGTGTAAGCGGGTCTAGTTTGTAATATATTAATCAGCCTTTAATATTAGTCTGTAAAAACGCGTTTAATGAGTTCACCATGTACGTGTAAGGTATATTACACGCACCACTATTGACATCTAGTAACACTGACAGCTGTTAATTTGTTCACAAGTACTGCATTGTTATCCTCTGAGCTGAATAATTATGTAGACGTGGTTTTTTTTGACACTTGGACGACGTTAATAAAAACACGCGTTGTTGCACATATTAAAAAAAATAATAAAAACGCATAAAACAGTTGGAAAAAGAGAGTGAGGACCGGTGGGTTCAGGAGAAAGATCTTAAAAATTCTATTTATAATTTAACTTCATAATATATATTTTTGTTAGTTAATTCAGTCCGAATTCTAACAATACCTAACTCGTCTATTAAAATTAACGTACTCATTCAATCCTACCACCTACTGCATTAATTATATTATATAATATCTAAAAACTTATTCACGTGAACTATTGTAGAACTGCATATCAGCCCAGAGCAGCATATGAGCCTAACGAGCATATATTGTACAGTAATTGACATTATAATGGTACACATGTGAGACTTTAAAGAGGTCACAACATTAATTTGAAGTTACAATGGTTCACTGTAGCTGGAGACAATTTCCACCATTTTGTTCACTCATAACCTATAATATTTCTAAATTAATTTTGATTGTGTCACATATTACGGAATTTTCGTGATTAATTTTGTGGTTAATGTTCAAATACAAAACCATAGACTGATTTTGATGCCATAAAAACACAAATATTAAAAATTACTTTATTCGTCTCTGCTTATTTAGAAATATTTTTCTGATAAAAAAAGCATTATTCCTGAGGCGCGTGAAAATTTTAACTATAAATATGTAACGAGGGTAGTTCACTCATTGGGGGTACCTCGTCATCAGAGTCCAAGTTCGACTTGGTGTAGGCAGGAAATAATAGTCACAACACTGATTATTATAGTACTCTATTTATTCACTCTCGATAACAAAATAATAAAATCTCTAATGATCAAACCGATGGAAATAGATTAAAGTACGGAAACGCGGTAAGTTCGGCGCAGGCTGGCAAAACGACCTCTCGGCCTCGTGTCTCACGCCAAAGTGACTTCACTCAAATCAAATGCATACAATGTCAAAAAGAATGACGGCTGACAGCTGACAGCCGACAGCTGACAGCCGACAGCTGACAGCCGACAGCTACCTGACAACCGTCAAACAAGACATGCCACGCCACGCACCGACCTCACCCAAGCACACTGCTTGACGTTTCCGACAAACGATAATAGATGGCGTCCTACTACATTAACAATAATCAATAGTCATTCTAATAGTTGTGCTTCTGTGTTGATTCTGCAACATATGTATATACTTTACAATAAATTTACATTGCCCATTATATTAACGCAATAGAATATAATAAACACAGAATACTCATCAGTAATAATAAAATAATTTTAAATGTTGAAAGGCAGACGCCGTTTTCTTCCGGCAATAGAAGTTATCTAGTCCACCTAACACCCCTTCCCATAGACCAGATATTTTTCACCATATTTTACAATAGTCTTGCACCCACCTGGGACGGTCCATGACTGTACTCCAATAGTGCAGCCGTGGATAATCCCCGGTTGGTGCCCCACCCCATTTTAGATTAAAGTTCTCAAAGGGGCCTCTGCGCGTTGGACCTGTGTCCCCGTGTATGCCTTCCAAAGGACCGGACATCTTCCGCACGGAAGATGAACCGTGACTACAGAGACATCATAATATTAAAAATGACTACATAGACATTCACGAGCATTAATGTTTTGCGCGTATTCAAATTAAAAATGTGGTATTCAAGTGATAATTTGGAGAAAAAGTGACCACTAATAGTTTTTAAGGTACACTTGTGAGCGTTAATTACTGTAGAGGCTGTAATTGTTGTCACTCGTTACTTCTTATAACTCTCTTGTCTGTATGAAGAACTACACGGAATCTTACACAAGGTTAGTCGGAAAGGGGGTACTCATCTAAATACCCATAATAGTGAGTAACTTTTGTTCTACAACTTTCCCCAAAAGTCAACAGTTTAAGAGAAATAGCTGTTCAAAGATTTCATAAAAATACGCTTAAATCGATCTATCCTTAGCTATGATCAGCTGTATTTACATTTTAGGTCATATTTGATTTCACGAATCAGATGTTCCATTATCTGAATTCGTAACTAAAGCAGGGAAGAAGAATTTTTGAAAAATCTAAAATAATAATATTTTTTTATGGAAATAAAAATTATCGAATTTTAAAATTTTAACACTTATTTTCAAACAGTCATCAGTGATACTTTAAGTGGCCTGCGGATTAGTACCCCCTTTCAGACTAACCTTGTATAGTGCCGTTGATCAGCTTTAAGACTGCAATGTTCTATCTTAAACTGTCATTAAAGTGCTGCTATACTGCTACTGTGTAGGGGCATGTGCTCAACCCGTGGACGATTTCCAGAATTTGACAAAAAACTATTTTTTAAAAAAAAACCTCATTCTTTTATCATGAAATTATTTATCGTACGGCTTAGTAACTAATCAACTCTTAATAATTATCAGTCTCAAATGCGATAGCAAAAACAGTTGCTTAGAAAATTAAAGATTTTCAAAAACCCTTATTTTGTCCCTAGGTACAACGTACCAATGTACCTATGGACAGCACAAATGTACTTATGGACGATAATGTACCTGTAGACAAGCATTTGGTATTGCAAAAAAAAACAGGTTTTCGTAGCGATAATTTTGGAAAACGTTGTCGATAACATCGAAACCATCCTTTAGCAGCTATTTTGTATTGATGCCAGCTTTTAAGAGTATTTTATTTATTTTTTGCACAGAAAACTGGTAGACAAGTTCCAGGACTTGTTTGGAATCTAGACTCATATGCATGCAAGCTGCCTTTTCTAAATATTCACGTAACATAATTTCTTTATGCTCTTGAAACACCTTTTTTACGTCATTCTTCAATAATACAACAATAAATCTATCTAATAATTAATATATAGATTTTTCATTAAGAGCATTATTCATTTGTTGAGTTGAAAATGTTTAAAAATCGTATATTTTGGTATTTTGTGTTTTTCAGACACCTTACGAACTAAACATCCACTTTTGACCTCTATAACTGCTTCGGAGAGAGTGTCTGGACATATTTTATTCTGTTTCTCTCCGGTTTTACTAAGTGGCACTGAAAAAAAAAACAAAAGAAATGTAGTAATTTGTCTGTGTAAATTACTGTCCACAGGTACAACCGATATTATGTACCTATGGACAGTCCACAGGTACATTCATTCCCCTGTCCACAGGTACAAATATTAAGACAAAACCTAGAAAGGGTTAAATCTTTTTACAGAGCATTAACAAAAACGCAGAATAATCCTTATTTCAATGAAAAACAACGAAGTTCTGTAAATAATCTACAGTTGTACTTCTAGTTTAAGTTATCTCACAGAAAAACACCATGAAAATGGCAAAAAAAATTACTTTTTGAAATAAAAATCTTCAACAGCTTATAACAACAGATTTATCACTGACAGCATAATGACAGTTAGTCAGTGTTGCCATTGGTCAAAAAAAGTTTACGAATGTGTTCTAACTATGAATTTACGCCGTTTGGTTTTTGAAATATTGGTAGTGTCCATAGGTAAAGCCGTCCATAGGTACAACACTTGACCCTACCTATAATTAAAAAAAAAATATAGGTACTTAGTTTTTCTTTTTTTTATTTATATCGCTTTTTTACCACTTATAGATGTATCCCTTAAAATATTTCGTGTATGAATAGATAAACCTTATATATTTGATACTTGTAGTATGTATTTTAAAATAATTATTTTTGATGAAAACATTTTTACTGATACTGATACATTGTAGATTGCATGTTTTATAGCTTGGTGTAAACAAGGGGTCAAAGATAAGAAATAAATAAAGCAACTTACCAGGTGCTGAAAGGTAATCTTATACATATTATAACAATTTAATATGTTAACGTAGGTCTGAAACATTTTATTGTAATACGCCGAATCATTGCAACAAGTCTGCGATTTCATCGCTTGGTTATTCCATAAAACTACTTGCAGTCTCAGAAATATTATAAATCTGATTGCATAAACTACATTAGCATCAAAAGCACCTACTAATAAAATAACAATCGCAAAATAAATGGGAAAAACCGAAGAGATTATGATAAATACCATTACGCTGGAAACATAACAGCCGAAAATCATTATGAAAGCAAACCAATTCCCGATGATGAAGCGCTTCATAGTAATCTTATTGTTAAGAACTCTATGAATTTCCTGAATGGTTAAAACGAACGCAATGTTCTTGTTGGTTTGGACAATATTAACGATGAAATTCATAACGAACCCGACAGTGTAAGTAAAGAAATCAATAAAACTTGAGTAATAGATAAAAGTATTTTTCAGAAACACGGGCATTTGGTAAATGCGAGCGAGGAGTGATAAAATGCACAGTACTGTCCCACACAATGATAAAAAATTGGTGATGAGATTATTCGGTGTTATAAAATCATCTCTGATGCAATATTTTGGATTGAAAAATATGGTTTGCATTAAATTTAAAGGTAGAAGCATCGATTGTATATCTTTGTCGACGAAATTGTACAACAATACTTCAACACGGTAATTTCTACCGATATAAGGTTTTGTTTTTCTTATTGGCAAACTCTTTTTATTTAGATTATTCAGAAACATTATTAAACACGCGTGTATCAAGGAAAGTCTTTCTTAAGTAGACTAACATGTTTGCATTTTGCTTGGTGAAGGGCTAAAAGGTAATATTTTAATTAAATTGGATCTTAATTCAATATTGCATGACCCTGAAAAGTCGTTGGTATAAATGTAAATATTATTATCTACTCCATTCACAAGTAGACTACTGCATAGTTTGTTTTTAGTCCAAAATTAGAAACGGAACAAAACAACTAGAATTTGGGAAAAAAAAACTATAAAACCAATAATAAAATTACTTTTATATCTAATACTGTCCGTAGAAAGAAAATTGTTCACGATTGAGGTAAAATGAATGAAAAATATGATTGTTACCCTAGGTATAATCATTGTAAATAATACAAGAGTCCGACCAACAAATGAATTCAAGAGGTTTGACAACAATCTGATGACAAAATCATTAGCTATGTTGTCAAGGTAGCTGTTTAGATAACAGAAATTGACTCAAAACTGACTTGCAAGATATGCAGCAGACAGAAAACAAATCAAACTAAATAAAAGTTATTAAAAAGATGTCATTGAAAAGTTATTTCCTTCTGTTCGTTTGTTGTTTGTTGTTCATTTAAAAGCAACGTGAGCGGAGCTAAGTCGTTTAAATAAAGAATGAGTAATTAATTCAATCTCACTGTTTTTGAAAGTTTTGTATCCACTTTGAGTCGCATCTGTACTTAATAATTTCTAGGTCCGCTTCTTCTTCTATCGTGTCGGCACGAGCTATACGAGAATAGGTCATGCCGTGGTGAAAAGATTCGCCAGTCAGCAAGGTTGGTAGTGGGGCTGACTGCTCAGGGTGCGCCGGACGTACTTGAGTATCATCACTCGTGGAGGCTCTCTTCATGTTTTTTTTCTAGGTCGGCAAGCTTCGTTCTTGCTTCGACGTCCACATATTTCTTAACAGTTAAATAGATTTAAGCCGGAGAAAAAAGGTCACCACTCTTTATCTATGAATTTTGCTGAAAGTGATTCTATTTTTTAGGACTTATAATTTCCTTGAAATCTATTTCGAATGCCGGTCATTTTTTAATGTTGTTTGTTTGTATATGCGCAAATAAAGCATAATTCAGCAAGATAAGCGAATGTGGCTTGGTCTAATTTTACATTTTCAACCATTTTATCTCATGGGACTTCTCACTAACTGAAAACCATGGCGTCTGCTCATCACTCTGTACAACTTTTACTTCACCTTTAATCAAATTTTGAGCCATAGTCAAAGTTGTACGGAATGATGAGCTGAGTTTATGGTTTTCGGCTGTAAGATTTAAACATCTGAGTGGATATTCATATATACACTCGAAAACAACACCCTTCTTTTGAGGCAGTCGGGTAAAACTGTTAGTTATAAATTTAATTTCGTTAATGTGTGTATTTTCTTCAGCCAGCCCCGACAACGGAAGTAATAACAAGACAAATACATAACGTTAGTAAACTTTTAATGGAATTCGTTGCTCCTATCGGTTTGGTACACACATCACATTTATCACAAAATGAAGTCTATTAAAGGAAAATTGTATCACCGTTCCAAAAATAGTAGTCGAGTAGACATTTTTTTGAACAACTCAGTCGATAAAGATGTGCAATCAATGCTTCTGCCTCTGAATCTGATGCAAATGCTAGTATTAAATCCAAAATATCAAATCAAAAACAATTTCATAAATCCGAATAATCGTGTTAATAAGTTCATACTATTGTGCGGGGCAGTAATATTCGTGACAGTTTATATATACCGATTCATTGCCATAATGCAAGACGAAAATATGAAACGATATCGTTTAATTAATTTTCTCCATTTTGTATCTATTTTTGACATTTCCATCTTCTGTCTTTTTTTTGTCTGTGGCAACTCTTGCGCTTAGACGTCAACTAAACTTCTCCCGGTTATTTATTTTTAATTTTAATGTTAATTATTGATTATACAACCCAATTTACCAATTTTTAATAAATAATTAATGTGTAGTTGTAAGGACAGTGAAATCTTGTGATAAAAAGTGTATTAAACATAAAAACCGATCTTAAATATTGTAAACAAGTTTCGCTGTCAAACTAAGTTTTATTCTATCGAACTATCGTTTAATTGTGTAAATTAGTGCATTGTCATCTTAAACTCTTGTAAGTATTTCATAATTACTTGTTATACACGCACTAAATACTAGTTTCTTATTAATACAATAATTACTTGGGTGAATATTGTAGTACCTACACAAAAATTAAAAATAAAATATTGTTACATTCCTTACACAAACTTCACTTTCTATCTATTTGGATATTCACTTTATTTGTTCTTATTAAGAATGGATAGAATGATGACCAGAAGGGCTACTGCACGCCAGGAGGAATCAAAACTCCAACTAACTTTGCAGGAATTGAAAAAGTATAAAGTTTTGTGTGAGGAATTACAAAGAGAACAGGATGACAATGAGAAGGAAGTACTCAACATATTAAATAATAATACAAAACTCAAGAATGAGATGGCAGAATTGCATAGTCAATTAATTAACATCACTGAGGAACGGGATAAGCTTCAGCTTACAGTAGACAGGTTCGATCAGTGCAGCGATGAGTTTGACACAACCCTCAAACGCAACGCTGAGCTGGAGAGTAGGCTAGGTGAAGCCCAGGACACCATTGACAGAATGGAGAGCACAAGCCGGAGTATCCAGACAGTGCAAACCCATGCGCTGTTTGATGAACTGGTTGGTGCGACTCCCTTGCTTTCTGCTGACTCAATCTCGGGTAACTTAATCAATAAAAGCATGACAATTGACCTAACTAATGACAACAGTGTTTTGTCAATCCCTCAAATCAGGCAAATCAATTGTAGTAAAAATAAGCTAAAAAAGTATATTAAAATAAATAAATTGATAAACAAAACTCAAAAATTGATTAAAAAGAACAAATGTTTTTCTAAAAACTATAATGCATTAAAAAATTGCAAACACTTAAAAGAACAATTTAGTAACTATAAAATCACTGTGCAGCACAACAATATTAAATATGAGGCTGACATTCAACAGCTGCAGTTGGAGATTCTCCGCTTACAAGATTCCTTAGACATTATTACATCCAAATATAAGACCTCAAAAAAGGAAATTGGAGAATATATTTTGGCAATGAACGGCTTGATAGAATTGTGTAGTGAAAATGAGAAAATGTATCATTCATTGACAAACAATCGAACATCGGATTGTAAACTTTCTCTATCGGGCCGTTCACAGTCAACTGTCTCCCATGAGTCCTCACCATCAGTGGCTTATTCTGTGCAGTTGTTTGACAGTCTTATAAGTACTTCCTTCGCCACACAAAAATCAAATAATATAATAAAAAAACATATTGTAAACAATAATAAAATAATCATGTATAGCGATGAAATTGGTAAAAATATGGGTCCTTTACTACTGCAACATATGAGAGAACCGGTAACCAATTATTGTATGCCTGGTGCCAGTTACACACAGATATTAGACAAGGTAGTAAGTAGTACTCACCATCAATCTACTACTTTAATCATTTTTATTGGGAGAAGGGGAAATGCAAACATAAACACATTGAAAAAGTATTTTGATCGCTTAACACAATTAAATGTAAGTAAAATTATCCTGTTTGCCTTTCCTTACAGCAAAAGTTTGTCACAGGCGGAAAATGACTTTAGATATAGGTGTAACATGAAATTACATACCATGACATTTTATGATCCAAAAATTGATTTTATTGACTCTAATGTATTCATTAGTAAAAATTGTTTTTCGTTTTCGACAGAAGATAATTATTATCTTTCATCTTTTTATAAGCGACAGATAGCAAACTCGCTATCTTATTGTATTTTTAACTCAGCCAAGCAATTGGCTAACAATACTGCTTCTATTGAGCAGCTAAATGATGGTAGTTGTAATAAGCAGATCTTGGAACTTGTACCAAGTAATTTCAATTTAAATTACAACATGAGACAATAGAGGCAACCTCTAGCATTCATTCAATTATTCATTTTAATGGCTACCCACATTCAAGGGACACCGAGACAATAGAGTTAAGCTCTAACAAAAATGTAAGCCATAAGTTAACAGAATGCCCATCAAATTCTAGCAATATAATTAATGATAATTTCATGAAAAATAGTTTAAACCTTGTTCACCAAAATATTCAGGGTTTGATGGGTAAAGACTTGGAATTGGAGTTGTTCATGAACTGTAGTTGTGTTGATATTTTATGTGTAACTGAACATTGGTTGAAAAACCACCAGCTCATGTTCAGCTTCAATAACCACCAGGTCGCTAGCTCGTTCAGCAGAGTGAATATGATACGCGGTGGCTCTTTAATAATTGTTCATAATAATATGAAATGTAAGGAACGCAAGGATATTGTGAGCCTCTCTGTTGAGCGAGTAATTGAGATAGCTTGTGTCGAGCTTGAGCGGCTCATTGTAATGAGCGTATACAGGCCCCCATGTGCATCTTATGAGATTTTTGAAAAATGTATGGAGGAAGCGTTATTTAAGATTTCTAATACTAACAAAATAGTTGCTGTCTGTGGAGACTTTAATATAAATATATTAGACAAATCGAATATTACAAATAAATTCATAAATTTATTTAAGTCATACAACTTATACAACAATTTCTCTGAACCAACTAGAATAACTGCCACAAGTGGTACTTGTATTGACAATATTTTTACAAACATTAAACCTTTTAATAAATTAATTATAAATGAGCTAGGCTCTGATCACTGTGGCCAGTTAGTCACTTTTCCAAGGAAAACAGTTAGAGTTCAGAGAAAACTTGTTAGTTTTGTTCCTGTAAGCGAATCCCGTTTAGGTTTGTTTAGAAATAATTTGATAGGGAAACTACCTGAATTGCCATATCATGAAAACCCAGATCTAGCATATGCTTTGCTATTTAATCTAATTAATAGTCAGTTTGGTAAGGTTTTTACCTCAAAAACAATATCGGTTTGTGATCGCGTTATTTTTAATGATTGGGCAACACCAGGTATCTATAAAAGTAGGCAGAAGTTGTATGAATTATATTATGAAAAGACATATAATCATGATGCTATTTTTCAAGAATATGTTAAAAATTATTCTAAAACATTCAAACGAGCCTGTTCTTCTGCAAAATCTATACACATTAAAAATAAAATAAAACTGTCTAGTAATAAAATTAAAACAACCTGGAACATAATTAATTCTGAGACAGGAAGATCCACAGTACGCAACCGTGACTTCCATTTAAAAATAAACAATGAAGACATTAGGGCGGACATGGAGGTAGCAACTGAGTTTGAATCTTTTTTTACTAGTATCCCTATTTTAACAACTAAAACTCTGTTGTCGTCTTCCGCTTCCGCTTACACTATACTCAAACAATGTGTAACTGAATGTGACAAACATTTTGAATTTTCAGTTGTTAATGAAAAAGACATTGTAGAATCTTTCAAAAGTCTCGATGTAAAAAAAACCGCAGACCTATGGGGACTGTCAGTAAAGACCATCTCATCAATAATTGACATTATTTCACCTTATTTAGCAATTGTGTTCAATTCGTGTGTCGCTTCTGGTGTATTTCCTGATTTGATGAAGCAAAGCAAAGTAATTCCACTGTTTAAATCTGGTAGCACATCTGATCCCACAAATTTTCGGCCTATATCTATACTACCAACACTAAGTAAAATTTTTGAAAAATTAATTTTTAGCCAATTGTTGAGACATTTTAACAAACACAATCTCCTTCACAAGAAACAATTCGGTTTCACCAAGGGTCGTTCCACTACAGATGCGGGCGTGGAATTGCTGAAAAACATATTCAACGCCTGGGAGGATTCACAGGATGCACTTGGCATATTCTGTGACTTGTCCAAGGCTTTTGATTGCGTACATCATGTTACTCTCATTAAGAAATTGCACCACTATGGAATAAGGGACAAGGCTCTCAACCTTCTGACTTCTTATCTGAGCAATAGAATTCAGAGGGTCGATGTAAATGGTAAGAGATCTCCAGGATCTGCGGTCACCATGGGCGTTCCGCAGGGTTCAATTCTAGGTCCTTTCTTGTTTCTTATTTACATTAATGACTTGCCGTATTACGTAAGGGATAAACATGAGATTGTATTGTTTGCGGATGATACGTCGCTTATTTTTAAAATCAAGCGTCAGTTACTTAATTTCGACGAAGTAAACAATGCTCTCTCTAAAGTGGTCCAATGGTTCAATGTAAATAATCTTCTCCTTAACGAGAAAAAAACCAAATTTATAAAATTTTCAACGCCAAATGTTATACAGTTACAGACCAATGTACAAGTAAATGGTGTGGAGTTGGACCCTGTTGAGTCGACTGTTTTCCTTGGTATAACCATAGATGCCAAATTGCAATGGGGTCCACAAATAAAAAAGTTGTCGGGTAGGCTAAGTTCAGCCGCCTACGCTGTAAAAAAAATTCGACACATTACTGATGTGGATACAGCCAGAATAGTCTATTTTAGTTATTTCCATAGTGTTATGACATATGGGATTCTTCTCTGGGGAAATTGTGCAGATATTCATACCATCTTCGTTTTGCAGAAAAGGGCTGTTCGAGCCATTTACAATCTGGGTCCAAGAGTTTCTCTAAGAGAAAAATTCAAAGAGATAAATATTCTGACTGTAGCTTCGCAGTATATATTTGAAAATTTATTGTATGTTCATAAAAACATATCAAATTTTATGAAACTATCTGATGTTCATACTGTAAACACTAGGAACAAACACAAGCTTGCTGTACATGCCACTCGTCTCCACAGAGTAGGCAACTCGTTCATGGGTCAATGTATACGCTTTTACAACAAACTTCCCATTGACATCCGAAATTTATCTCTTAAGAAATTTAAAAATTTCATTAAGCCTAAACTTTGTAAAAAGGGGTATTATAAAATTTCCGATTATATAGATGATAAAAACGCTTGGGATTGAGCTGCTCGCTTGATACAGAATTGTCATTATGCCTTTGCATATCTTCTCTTTTATACACATTGACATTATATTATGAAAATTGACATTTTAATATTTTTTATCAATTATTATTATTTTAATTATTTCATACAATTTGATACAATTTCTGATATTAAATACTATTGTGGCACTATTAATATTGTAATAATGCCTAAAATTGTGAGTGTGAGCATTATACAGTTTTTAATACTTTCAGTATTTTCATAACTGTCTGGCGGTTTGAGTATTGTGTGGCCTACTTTCATGGTCCTGGCTGGTAGTAATGTTGTGCGTCGGGTCGTTGAGCTCCCTAAGATAGGGTTGAGCTACACGATGGCTGATGCATGCGTGCCATCTGTTGGGACAGGTCCTCTCAAACTGCTCTGGAACTTTCCTCAAAAGGCCAGTCCAGGCATTGCACTGCATTGTCCTCACACAAATATTTGCTACAGAAAATATGTCTGGACTTTAAAAGAGACTTTGACCCCTGAGTTTGTTTCGGCCTTTCTTCTCAGAGGTAGTCAGATAGGAAACGCCGACGACATCTAGCTTTAAAAAAACAAACCGACATGTAAAAGTGATTTTTAAATATCCAATTTGCAGAATAAACGATTTCATTTCATTTCATTTCATTTCATTTCATTTCATTTCATGTGTGGGATTCATCAAAAACTGTATTATTAATTTAATTAAAACAAAGAAAATCGTCCTTTCAAGAAGTGCACAGATATCTTAATAACGAGGATAGGTTCAAGTGGCTTATTATTAGCAGTTGGATTTATGTCGCCATAATCTTTGGATTTCATACCATTTTGGTTTTGTTTTACTCCATTTCCGCACAACCTACGTTGATTGTTATTTTTACTTTATTAATTTTGATTAGTCTTGATACTAATCAAATATATGCAATAAGTTTGACCAAGCTATTGACTGACAAAGTTATACAATGGAATATACAAGTTTTACTTTCATTAGAAAATGGGTGTATCGAAATGCATTGCAAAAATATGTTTGAGGTTTATGTCCAAACATTAAAGTGTTACAAAATCTACAAAAATATGTTTCAAGAATCGGTAAGATAGACTCTGTGTAATTGATGATAATTGGGACAAATCAACTCAAAATTATATACGCCCGAACTCTGAGACCTAATGAATATTCCTCTGTTTATTTATAAATATGGGTAATGTTTATGTTAGCAGGTATCTACAAGGTTAGTCGGAAAGGGGGTACTAATCCGCGGCCGACGTAAAGTATCTCTGTTTTAAAGAAAGTGTTAAAATTTAAAAATTCGATCATTTTTATTTCCATGCATAATGATTTTTGTTTTCGATTTTGAAAAATACTTCACCCTTTCTTTAGATACGAATACAGGAAATCGAGTTCTTAATCCGTGACCTCAAATATAACCTAAAATGTAAACAGCTGATCATATTTCTCTTAGACTATTGATTTTTGGGGAAAGTTGTAGAAAAAACTTATTCATTAGTACAGCTACTTCAGCAACCTTTCGGTAGTACCCCCTTTCCGACTAACCTTGTATAGGCGAAATAAGAAACCAAAGTTTGCACATTACTTTTTTTAAATTTGGTCGTATGTGTGTTAGTTAGCAGCGCCGCCATGAACTACAATATTAGCCTGCTTAAGTCCAGCCGTACATCTATACATATAATAAAATCGTGGTTTAGAAGTAACTGGGAAATTTTTGTCTAGAACTTATAAATCGCGCGGTAACGAAACCATAGCGCGATCTAATTCGACGCCAACGCCATCTAGGGAAGTAAAGATTAAACATATGTTTGCATGTTTATGCAAGCATCACGTAAAAAGAGCTGACCCAATGCTGTTGACTTTTATAAACATATATTGTACTTATCTCCAAGTAACATATTTTTTTTGTTTCATCGCAATCGGTTCACGCATTCAAAAGATATGCAAATAATCAATATCTTCTATACATTTATCAAATCTGTAGACTTTGCGTATCTGTACATAGCAAATATTTTGAAAAAACATGGTTAGGGTGTTAAAAAATAACCAAAAGAACCCATTTTTAATATTTTTGGATTTTTTTTCTGATTGTCTGTTTATCTGTTTGTCTGTTTATCTGTTTGTTTGTGCAAGCATCACGTAAAAAGAACTGACCCAATGCTGTTGAATTTTATAAACATATATTGTGCTTATCTCCAAGTAACATATGTTTTTTGTTTCATCGCAATCGGTTCACGCAATCAAAAGTTATGCGATTTTTAAGTTTTCTAGAAGAACTTAGCATGTATTAGTTTATTTTCAATAGATGGCGTTACGTGTATCAAATCATGTTGCGAGGAAATATATCTAATATTCATTGTTGAATTGGTACCTATTCTCAGTCTACGAAAGGTCTAATGAAATGCTATCCTTATGAAGAAGGAACTAAGCTTTTACAAAAAAAAACGAAGATATTGTTATTTGGAATTTATTAGGTCAATTTCTTATTGTTGTTCACAATAAAATTAATTCATGATGTGGACTAATAGTAGGATTTTTGTTCATTGAATGTTCATACTTTTTGGGAATGCTGATGCCGAAAATAAGGTCCAAATTCAAATTGAAATCGGTGGCCATGATTATTTGCAAGGAAAGCGCTCACCCAGTGCTTTCGTTGAAATTTAGTATTTCGTAATCATTCTATCTACTCAATGCACTTTTTGGAATGTTTTTCTATATTTTATTTTATTTTGTTCATTATTGTCAGATTTATTCAAAGCCTGTCGCCGTCGTTTTATTAAGTTTATTTAATTGAGTTTTTTTAAGCTTTAGGTAATGTTCCAAAGACGTGGCCATGGAGGGAAAGTACTTTAAATATTAAAAATATCAAATTTCACTCAAAGGAAACTTCATTTCACTTTTTTTTAAAGTAAGAAATTACATTTTACAGATTTTTTTGCCCGAACCGGGAATCGAACTGACAAAGCTTTATGTACCATCCGGTATAATATTATGGCACCTGTTGATAGATATCTATAAGGTCAATAATAAGGATCAAATCTCTCCAACAAACACACTGTCTTAAATTGAAGGAAGTGCAAGAAATAAGAAGTAACAACAAATAAGTGTTTGAATTGAAATGTACCTAAGTTAGGTAGGTACTTAATGTTAGTTTTTATGGTCTTCCATCAATTTCAGGCACTATGTTTATTGGAGCGATCATATCGATAGGTGAAATAAAAATATAGATGATGTTTTTTCGCGTTTGTGTTGGTTCGATTTCCAGATCAGACTTTTTGAAAGCAGTACCTACCTATTTATAACTTATTAAAATTAAATGAAGTCTTCTATAAGTTTTTTTTTTAAATATTTAATGTTCTTTTCTATACCTACCACACCTCGAATGAAATCATAATTTAGTCCGCAGATTGTAACAAGACGGCGTTGTAGCTATTTTTGTATCGCAATATGGTTTTGTTACATCTTCAATAAAAGTATCAATATTCAATTATAATCCATTTTAGCAAGGAAATGTATAGAAATAAGCAACACGTTTTTAGTATTACTGTTTTATGAATCTTTACGGTTAATCAAGAGGAGCTGAAACTCTGCATAAAGAAATGGTTCAAAAGAGTATAAGTGTCTTAGTGGGACACCTTTGTCTATTATTATAATAAATGGATTATTTAGTTGCTGCGACACAATGTTGTTTTCCGACTTCCACGCGGACGGAGTCGCGGGCACAGCTAGTTATAAGAATAATTCCATGAGGTGAAATGTTTGTTTGTAATTTGTTTTATAATTTCTAATTTATTAATTATTGTCACTAATTTTTAGGTTCTATATCAAACGATATAGGTACACTTTTTTTCGAAGTTTGGTTCACGTGCAAGTGATTATTGAATTTTATAAAGAGTTTGAAAGGAATGAGGAGATTGTAAGTATTAAGACAACAACTGTTTCCTGTGCCCTGGTTTACACTTCTTAAAAGCATTCTTTTCGAAGGCTCGAGCTTTCGAGACATTTTCGGACGGCCATATTCATGATGATGAAAATTTTTTAGAACGATTAAAATGTTAAGCGTATTCAATTTCATGATAATATTTCAGACAGATATTGAGGAGCTCGTGGCTAAATAATTACAGCCGCATAGACCGATCTTCCGGGTTAAGCCACGCTTGCCGAGGTTGGTCTGTGGATGGGTGACCATTTACCATAGCGAGTTTCCTCCGTGCCTCGGAAAGCACGTAAAGCCGTTGGTCCCGGCTGTCATTTGTAGATCTTTGACAGTCGTTACTGTTGGTCAGAAGCCAGAAAGTCTGACAACCAGTCTTACCAAGAGTATCGTATTACCCAGTTACTGGGTTGTGGAGGTCTGATAGGCAGTCGCTCCATGTAAAATACTGATATTCAGCTGCATCCGGTTCGACTGGAAGCCGACCCCAACATAGTTGGGAAAAGGCTAGGCAGATATATATTTCCGACAGATATTTCTGTTTCTGGTCTTACTCAAATTCGTAAAAAGAACAGTATTACTAAATGATTTCTAAATACGATGCCATGAATGCAGAAATTCCATGATGTATGCATGATCGGAAATTTCGCAAACCAGGTTTAGTCATATGTGGGACTCATAAAGGTTTATAAAAACACAACCACATTAACCGCCAGATTTGCCGAATGGTGTCCAAAAGATGTATACATAAGGAACGTAAGAAGAGGCATTCTGCAGTTCTCAACAGCACCCATAGGACAAAAAGCGTTTTAAATATAAATGTATTTAATATAACATATACGAGGGTAGTTCACCCTTTGGGGTACCTCGTCATCAGAGTCCAAGTTCGACTTGGTGTAGGTACGAAATAATAGTCACAACACTGATTATAGTCTATTTATTCACTCTCGATAACAAAATAATAAAATCTCAAATGATCAAACCGATGGAAACTGATTAAAGTACGGAAACGCGGTAAGTTCGATGCAGGCTGGCAAAATGACCTCTCGCCCTCGTGTCTCACTCCAAAGTCACTTCTCTCAAATCAAATGCATCCAATGTCAAAAAGAATGACAGCTGACAGCCGACAGCTGACAGCTTGCTGACAACCGTCAAACAAGACATGCCACGCCCCGCACCGACCTCACCCAAGCACACTGCTTGACGTTTCCGACAAACGATAATAGATGGCGTCCTACTACATTAACAATAATCAATAGTGATTCTAATAGTTGTGCTTCTGTGTTGATTCTGCGACATATATTTTCCAACGTGAAATGCAGTTTCCTTACGTGTCGATACTATTCCTTTTCTTCTGGGTGATAAAGACCTTGGTACTACAAATCACACTCAACCTCAAACTAGATGAATTCTATGAACCTTTAAAGAACACAGACGATTCATGCTCTTTCATTTTAGCATCAAGTTGTACATGTAAATTAACATGCATTGTGTATAAATATATGCTTTTCACATGACATTTTCACGTGACACATGCAACACACGTGTAAATGTTAATGATAGGTACAACACCCTAACTGCGAAACTTTGTATGACTGGATTTTGACAGTTCTACAATGTCGATTACACCGTACATCATAACGATCCCTCTTTTCGACATCGTTGTACCACGCATCGAATTTTGTGTTTTTTTTTTTTTTTTCTCCTGCTGTTGATGGTCTTTGCGGACCGTTTCTACGTAACCGGGCAGTTATTGGCGAGACCTCAAGTGTCTCCAGCCAATGATGGGGAAGTAAATTAGTTAACCTAATCTAACTACTCACACATTATGACTACTAGCAACAACAGCACTAAGGGTGACCCCTAGTGGGACTCGAACCTTGGCTTAGGGCGTTGATAGCGGGGGTTGGGGGTGGGAGGTTGTTTAAGTACTTTGAAAAAATATACTACTGAACATTTTCATCAAGGAATGTCCAGTGGCTAGTGCCCCGCTGTATACTATATTCCTCTTATTTGTTTGCAGATAATCAAAAGAAGCTATGCAAAAACATACTGTGATTAAACTGTGCGTCATTCAGCAAGATGAGGGCATGTGGCCTGATCTATATAGACGTATGTCAGCCATTACGCCTTATGAGACTTCTCACTAACTACACTGTCGTGCTGTTGCAGTCTGCATTTTTGTAATCTGTGGTGATTAAAGAACGATTCTTCTTTATGTATATTGAAATGAAGTGAAAAAACTATCCGCTGATCCATACAAAATAAAAGTATATGCAAATAAAGTAAAAAATATTCTAATTAAACTATACAAATATTTGATAATATTTCATAATCAATGTTGGAGGAGCTCGTGGCTAAATAATTACAGGCGCATAGACCGATCTTCCGGGTTAAGCCACGCTTGCCGAGGTTGCTCTGTGGATGGGTGACCATATACCATAGCGAGTTTCCTCCGTGCCTCGGAAAGCACGTAAAGCCGTTGGTCCCGGCTATCATTTGTAGATCTTTGACAGTCGTTACTGTTGGTCAGAAGCCAGAAAGTCTGACAACCAGTCTTACCAAGAGTATCGTATTACCCAGTTACTGGGTTGTGGAGGTCTGATAGGCAGTCGCTCCATGTAAAATACTGATATTAAGCTGCATCCGGTTCGACTGGAAGCCGACCCCAAAATAGTTGGGAAAAGGCTAGGCAAATGATTTCATAATCAATGTTGCTCAACAAAATGTGTGAGGCTTGTGTTTTGTTTTATTCGTTGTACTGAATGATAAGCAGAGTTCATGGGTTTTGGGTGTAAGACTTAAAAGTCTCAGTGTATAAATTATATAGACACCCGAAAACAACACCCTTCTTCTGGGGCAGTCGGGTAAAACTGTGAGTCATAATTTTAATTTCATTAATGTGTGTATTGTCTTCAGTCAGCCTTACTGATGATGACAATAACACGACAAACACATTTGATGAAAAGCTTTTAATACAAATAAATTATTGTTCGTATTGGTACACACATCATCGTACATTCACTACAAAATGAAGTACATTAAACGAAAATTTGATCGTCTCATAGGAAATAGTTATCGAGTTGAAACTGTTTTGAGCAACTCAGTCGACAAAGATGTGCAATCAATGCTTCTGCCTCTGAATCTGATGCAAATGCTAGTGTTAAATCCAAAATATCAAATCAAAAACAATTTCATAAATCCGAATAATCGTGTAAATAAGTTCATACTATTGTGCGGGGCAGTAATATTCCTCACAGTATATACATACCGTTTCATTGACATAATGCAAGACGAAAATATGAAACGATATCGTTTAATTAATTTCCTCTATTTTGCGTCTATGTTCGACTTTTCCATCTACTGTGTGGGATTCATCAAAAACTGTATCATTAATTTAATTAACACAAAAAAAGTCGTCACATTTATTTTGAACTTTCAAGAAGTGCACAGATTTCTTAATAACGAGGCCAGGTTTAAGTGGTTAATTATTAGCAATTGGATTCATGTCGCCATAATCTTTGGATTTTATGCCATAAATTTGGTTTTTTTTTACTCAGTTAACGCACCTCCGTTCATTGTTATTTTTACTTTATTGATCTTGATTAGTCTTGATACTAATCAAATATATGCAATAAGTTTGATCAAGCTACTGACTGACAAAGTTATACAATGGAATATACAAGTTTTACTTTCATTGGAAAATGGGTGTAATGAAATGCATTGCAAAAATATGTTTGAGGTTTATGTCCAAACATTGAAGTGTTACAAGATCTACAAAAATATGTTTCAAGAATCGGTAAGATAGACTCTGTGTAATTGATGTTAATTGGGAGTGGCCAATTCAAAATCAGTCGGAAAGGGGGTATTATTCCGAAAGGGTGTTAAAGTACCTGAAATAGTGAGTAACTTTCCCAAAAACTCAATAGTTTAAGAGAAATACCTATTAATAGATTTCATAAAAAATATGCTAAAATCTATCTATGATTTCAAAAAAATATGCTAAAATCTAGCTATGATCAGCTGTGTTTACATTTTAGGTCATATTTGGGGTCACGAATTACTTGGAAGCTCAATTTTTTGAATTCGTAACTAAAGCAGTGATGAAGAAATTTTGAAAAAACTGAAATAGAAATAATATTACATGGAAATATTTTTTTTGCGATTTTCGCGGTTTCTGTAGTCCAGTGCCAATATTTCTCGGCGGAGCGCCCATACCGATCTGCTTCGGTTTTCGGTACCTCGGGTCACTTGTCCAAAGGGATAGCGGAGTAGACCGAGACGTAACGCACCGGATCAACTCAGGATGGATGAAATTGCGACGGGTCACTGGAATTACTTGCGACCCACGGATGCTTCTCAAGTTAAAGGGAAAAATCTACAAGTCCGTGATAAGACCTGTCGTACTGTATTAATCGGAATGTTGGGCGGTGAAAAAGACGGATGAGAAAAGTTTGCATGTAGCGGAGATGAGAATGTTGAGATGGACGCGTGGAGTGACCAGAATGGATAAGGTCAGGAATGAGTATAATATTAGAGGAAGTTTGAAAGTAGCGCCAGTGACAGAAAAGTTGAAAGGGAACCGTTTGTCTTGGTGTGGGCATGTGAAGCGGAGGGATGAAACGCATGTGACCAAAAGAGTTATGAATGTAAATGTGGATGGATGGAGAGGAAGAGGGAGACCAAAGAAAAGATGGATGGATGGTGTGAAGAATTTAATGAAAGCGAAGGGAGTCAATGATACCATGACGGGTGACAGGATGGAATGGAAGAAGAAAACATGTTGCGCCGATCCCAAGTAACATGGGATAAGGGCAAGAAGATGATGATTACTTGGAAATAGAAATTATCGAATTTTGAAATTTTAACACTTGCTTTAAAACCGTCGTCAGTGATACTTTAAGTGGCCTGCGGATTAGTACCCCCTTTCCGACTAACCTTATATACATATAGGTGATATAAGAAACCAAAGCTAGCAAATAAAAATTTTTTTTAAAGTCGTATGTGTGTTAGTTAGCAGTGCCGCCATAAACTGGTATTCTGTATTGGCCAGCCCGGCCGCACGTTATAAGAAAATTTCCATCAGAAAATTTCTGACGCCCGCCGCAAGGCAATATGCTCATACATTTTGTACTAGACCCGCACACTGTCGGAATTTACAGCATCAGGCATCTAAAACAAAATGTATATGAAGAGGGCCTTCGCGTAAGCATCAGAAATATTCTGTTGTGATGATACGTTTGAGCGGGCATTAGTTACTTATAAAACGACGACATTGAAATCATTTGCTTCGTGTCTGTTACTCGAACAGCATGAATTAATACTGTCTCAATTAGTGGTCAAATGTATGTTTATAATTCGTTTTTATAATGTCTAAACTATTAATTATCGTCACTCATTTTTAGGTTCTATTTCAAACGATATACACTTTTTCTCGAAGCTTGGTTAACGTGCAAGTGATCATTGAATTTTGTAAAGAGTTTGAAAGGAATAAGGAGATTGTAAGTATTAAGACAAGAACTGTTTATGTTATACTCTGGTTTAAACTTCTTAAAAGCAGTACTTTCGAAGGCCCGAGCTTTCGAGACATTTTCGGACGGCCATATTGATGATCATGAATAATTTTTAGAGCGGTTAAAATGTTAAACGTATTCAATTTCATGAAAATATATCAGACGGATGGTTCTGATTCTGGGGCCCAATTCTCCTAAACAAAATTGTTGCCAAACGCAATCGAACCACAACCGTCAGTCAGTTTTTGTTTTCGAAAACTTTGAAAATGATTGATTTTGTTTCAAACAATTCGACAGCTTTTGAAATTGAGAACTGTCTGAAAGAACGGTTCGGCCTTGGTTCGGTTGTGATTTATCAAGATTTATTTTAGGAGAATTCGGCCCCTGGTCTTACTCAAATTCGTAAAAAGAACAGTATTATTAAATTATTTCTAAATGCGATGCCATGAATGCAGAAATTCTGTAATACATATTTGTGTCCACTGAAGATGGTGATTTATAAGCATGATCGGAAATTTCGCAAACCAGGTTTAGTCAGCTGTGGGATTCATAAAGGGTTATAAAAACACAACCACATTAAATGCCAGGTTTGTCGAATGATGTCCAAAAGAAGTATACCTACATGAGGAACGTAACAAGAGGCATTCTGCAGTTCTCAAGAACTCCCATAGGACAAAAAGCATTTTAAGTATGAATGTATTTAATTTTTATATTATATATTTTCTAGCATGGAATGCAGTTTCCTTACATGTTTATACTATTCCTTTTTGTCTGGGTGATAAAGGCCTTGGTATTACAAATCACGCTCAACCTGAAACTAGATGAATTCTATGAAGCTTTAAAGAACACAGAAGATTCATGCTCTGTCATGTTAGCATCAAGTTGTACAGGTAAATGAACAGGCATTGTATATAAATATATACTTTTCTAATGGATACATACTAAAATTTTGTGGCCACGGCTGGCCTGACTATGCCACGTGGTGATAATAAAAATATCTTCTTCAACTTCATAGCCTCATAGCTTCATAGCAACCCACATCAACATTTATATAGATTGCAGGTTAACACAACCTACATACAACGTGGCCCTGGCCGTTGAACAGTAAATGAAAGGCGGGAAGTACTACCTCCCAAGAGAACTGTAAAATTGCTTTTTATTTCACTCCATTTTTTTCTTACTGAAAGAAAACAAATAATATCTGGCTGTATCAATCATTGACATTGATAACAAACATGAGTGTAACATTTAATGACATGAGATATGCAACACACGTGTAAATGTCAATGATAGGTACAACACCCTAATTGCGAAACTTTGTTTGACTGGATTTTGACAGTTCAACAATGTCGATTACACCGTACGTCTTAATAATCCCTCTTTTCGACAACTTTGCACCACGCAACGAATATTGTTTGTATTTTTTTTCTATTCTCATGCTGTTGATGGTCTTTGCGGACAGTTTTTACGTAACGGGGCAGTTATTGGCGAGACCTGAAGTGTCTCCAGCCAATGATGGGGAAGTCAAATACTTAACCTAAGATAACTACTTACACTACAGTAACATCATGACTACTAGCAACAACAGCACTAAGGGTGACCCCTTGTGGGACTCGGACCTCAACTTAGGGAGTTGCTTGCGGGGGGTGGGGCGTGGGGCTTGTGTATTATATTTTGTATGTACATTGCAAAAATATACTACTGAACATTTTTATGAAGGAATGTCCAATGGCTAGTGCCACACTGTTTGATATATTCCTCTTCTTTGTTTGTAGATGATCAAAGGAAGCTATGCAAAAATATACTGCGATTAAACCGAGCATCATTCAGCAAGATGAGGGCATGTGGCCTGATCGACATAGACGTATGTCAGCCATTACGCCTAATGAGACTTCTCACTAACTACACTGTCGTGCTGTTGCAGTTTGCATTTCTGTAATTTGTCGTGATTAAAGAACGATTCCTCTTTATGTGGCGCTGAAGTTATCACATTAAATTGTACAGCGATATAGACAAGTAGATATATACCTGTTAAGATAAACAATACCAATAAAAATAAAAAATCGCATTTTTCAAACAAAATAAATAGCGTAAAAGTTGACTCGAAATAAAACATCCTCTAAAACATTAGTTTACTGACCTGTAAAAGCGGCAACATCGCAAGCAGCGACATCGGTACCTACATAAACATTGTCGGTTCATCAAAGACGCGAGTGGCGCGACTCGGCTCGATGGCGACGGTTTCAAGTAACATAAACATAACACTGTGCCTATTGTTTTTATCCAAATAATCACTAATCATGAGTTCACGTCCAAAGTTTAATAACGATACAAATGACGGAAAAGGGATTTTAAATTTTTAAATTTTCAAAATGTCCACCGTGTTCCTGAATGGATAATTGATATCGTTGTAAGATGTTACTTCGAACCCTTCGCAGTAGGTCACCATTCGCGGCTAAAAGTTTTACCTTGTTGAAGGCCAGAATTATTTTATTTTTTAAGTTCTCCACAGTGGTCACTTCAGTAGCGTAAACCTCGTTTTTCAAGTATCCCAATAAGAAAAAAATCTAATGGGATTAGGTCTGGTGACCGTGCTGGCCATCGAAAAGGTCCGTATCGGCCAATCCACTGCTCTTCGAACATATCATTGAGCCGCTCTCTGGCAGCCACCACTGAATGAGCAGGTGCTCCGTCAAGCTGGTACCATAATTGGCTATTTGCACGCACCGATAATTGGTCAACGTAATCCGCCACTGGACCGTCAAGGCGTTCCAAAAATTTGGGCCCATTAAGGTTGCCGTCAATAAACACTGGACCAATTATTTCATTCCCGTGTATTCCAGCCCAAACATTAATGGAAAATCGGTATTGGTGCGAAGACTCTCGATACAGGTGAGGGTTTTCTCGACTCCAGTATCGCAGGTTTTACCGATTCCAGATCCCGTTGCGTGTGAATGTGCTCTCGTCCGTCCACATAATGTTAGGCAAAAAATCGGGGTCACTAGCTATTTTGCTCAGTAGCCACTGACAGTAGGCTTCTCTAGGTGGCTTATCCTTACTCAGTAAACCCTGTACCTTTCGATATTTGAACGGCCGTTATCTGTTTTTTTTTAAACTTTGTGTACAGTTTTGTGATGTACTCGAAACTGGCGAGCTGCTCTACGGAGACTTGATGTTGGATTACGAGCGAAATAATCCATTTGTTGTTCGTGGGACACTGGTACTTGCGGTGGGACATCAATCTGACGCAGGATCAATGGTTCGTTTTCACGTAATCTTTGAACTGTCCTAATAAAGATCCGTGAGTCTGAAGGACATACACGGGTGGTACTATACCTTTATCGGTATGTTCGTAACAACGCCAGAGCAGCGTTTTGATGGCATTCCCCATAAATTAGGATCATATCGATGTACTCCGATGACGTGAAGTTCCTACGGGGCATCTTGGAAGTAAAAAGCGTCCAATTTCGCACGAGTTATCACACCACTTCACTTAATTATAATCCACTTAAATAATTGTACCTATCAACGTGTCCTATCACAAACAAAACAGTAAACTTATCCAAATGTCCACAAAATCAACAGTTCTTACAAAACCAAAGCGTCCTATCACGGTTATATTATTGCAAACAAACCAATAAAAATACAAAGGGCGCGTGCGCATATTAAGCGGCTCGCGCAACTAAACTATCCTTTAAGGACAAGGGCGCCGCACTGATTCTAATTTCTAATTGATATACTCACACGCCGGTGGGCGGGAAACGCGGAAGTACATCTCGCTCGCTTTTAATTTCGCACATTGTAATTTGTGTCCTATGTCGTTACGCGTAAGTAATTTTTCGTTTGAATTGTTTTTTTGTTACTTGATTTTAGGTAATGCGGAATGGCAACGTTTAGATTTTTCGCCGGCTTACCGGGTCTTTGACCTTATTATTATTCGTCGAAGATATGTTGTTAAATATTAAAATGAAAAAAAAAAATCCTGCGGCTATAATATTAAATATTTTCTTTTTTTCTTTTGTGTATGACCAAAGAATGCCATGTAGTATACGTAGTATCATTTAATGTGATAACCTCAGCGCCACATTAGAACTGAAGTGAAAAAAGAATCTGCTGTTTTTTTTTCTTTGTACAGAATGATGAGCAGAGTTCATGGTTTTCGGCTGCGAGACTTAAAAGTCGCAGTGTTTATTTATAAAGAACTTAAAATGTAACTTTTGTGACTATAATCATATTCCCTTATTCGTCATTTCACTTTCTTGTTATTTTTACATGAAACCTTTTTATCACAGGCCACTGACTATGGTTATGTTTATTCGAATTTGGTCTTGGCTTTCAATTTTTACTTGGTTTTTAAATAGAGACACGATGGGAATTTTGATAAAAGTGCTTTAAAATGATTTTCTGTGCCATAAATAATATCCAAGATCTAAAACTACTGGCTGTCTAAATATGTGGAATGCCACATCAACCATCCCCTGCACATTGCTCCATGCAACACCTGCTTTTACGTGGGACTCGGAGGACTTATCTTGTGTGAGCTGGACAACCTGAGCCTCCACATTCTGTTGAAGAACCTGCTTTAACAACACTTACGAGATCGGATCTTGGCTATTCTCTACCGTCATGACTAACTGCGCTCCAGCTGGTCTGTTTGCTACCGCCAGTTTCTACCAAATGGCTGTGTGGGCCATCGGCGAACACCAGAACTACAAGAAGGAACTCGCTGACCATCCCAAGGGACATAAAGCTATCTTGCCTCTTACTCTATAAGCATTTTATTAGTGTTATGTATAGGTATTAGATATTGAATGCTCTACACCATTCTTTATAACTGGTGTAGCAGACGTGCTCAGGAGATCCTGGAGCCGTCTGTTACATAACAACGTCCACATATTTCTTAACAGTTAAATAGATTTAAGCTGGAGAAAAAGGTCACCACTCTTTATCTATGAATTTTGCTGAAAGTGATTCTATTTTCAGGACTTATAATATTCTCGAAATCTATTTCGAATGCCGAACAGTTTTTAATGTTGTTTGTTTGTATATGCGCAAAAAAAGCATCATTCAGCAAGATGAGCGAATGTGGCTTGGTCTACTTTTACATTTTCAACCATTTTATCTCATGGGACTTCTCACAAACTGAAAACCATGGCGTCTGCTCATCACTCTGTACAACTTTTACTTCACCTTTAATCAAATTTTGAGCCATAGTCAAAGTTGTACAGAATGATGAGCTGAGTTTATGGTTTTCGTCTGTAAGACTTACAAATCTGAGTGGATATTCATATAGACACTCGAAAACAACACCCTTCTTTTGAGGCAGTCGGGTAAAACTGTTAGTTATAAATTTAATTTCGTTAATGTGTGTATTTTCTTCAGCCAGCCCTAACAACGGAAGTAATGACAAGAAAAATCCATAATGTTAGTACTTTTAATGGAGTTCATTGATCATATCGGTTTGGTACACACATCACATCGCACATTTGTCACAAAATGAAGTCTATTAAAGGAAAATTTTATCACCAATCCGAAAACAGGTGTCGAGTAGACATTGTTTTGAACAACTCAGTCGATAAAGATGTGCAATCAATGCTTCTGCCTCTGAATCTGATGCAAATGCTAGTATTAAATCCAAAATATCAAATCAAAAACAATTTCATAAATCCGAATAATCGTGTTAATAAGTTCATACTATTGTGCGGGGCAGTAATATTCCTGACAGTATATACATACCGATTCATTGACATAATGCAAGACGAAAATATGAAACATTATCGTTTAATTAATTTTCTCTATTTTGTATCTATTTTCGACATTTCCTTCTACTGTGTGGGATTCATCAAAAACTGTATCATTAATTTAATTACCACAAAGAAAATCATCACATTTATTTTGACCTTTCAAGAAGTGCACAGATTTCTTAATAACGAGGCCAGGTTTAAGTGGTTAATTATTAGCAATTGGATTCATGTTGCCATAATCTTTGGATTTTATGCCATAAATTTGGTTGTTATTTACTCAGTTAACGCACCTCCGTTCATTGTTATTTTTACTTTATTGATTTTGATTAGTCTTGATACTAATCAAATATATGCAATAAGTTTCATTAAGCTACTGACAGACAAAGTTATACAATGGAATATACAAGTTTTACTTTCATTGGAAAATGGGTGTAATGAAATGCATTGCAAAAATATGTTTGAGGTTTATGTCCAAACATTAAAGTGTTACAAGATCTACAAAAATATGTTTCAAGAATCGGTAAGGTAGACTCTGTGTAATTGATGATAATTGGGACAGGTCAATTCAAAATTAGTCGGAAAGGGGGTACTAATCCGAAAGGGTGTTAGAGTACCCACAATAGTGAGTAACTTTTGTTCTACAACTTTCCCCAAAACTCAATAGTTTAAGAGAAATACCTATTCAAAGATTTCATAAAAATGTGCTAAAATCTATCTATTCTTAGCTGTGTTTACATTTTAGGTCATATTTGGTGTCACGAATTAGAAGTTCCATTTTTTGAATTCGTAAAGCAGGCATTAAGAAGTTTTGAAAAAAAAAAAATAGAAATAATTTTACTTGGAAATAAACAGTATCGAATTTTAAAATTAACACTTGCTTTTTTACTGTCATCAGTGATACCTACTTTAAGTGGCCTGCGGATTCGTACCCCCTTTCCGACTAACCTTGTATACATATAGGCGAGATGTGAAACCAAAGTTTGCAAATTACATTTTTACTGGCCGTATGTGTGTTGGTAGTGCCGCCATGAACTGTTATTCTATATTGGCCAGCTTAAGTCCGACTGCACATTATAAGAAAAATTCCATTAGAAAATGTTTAACGCGCGCCGGAAGGCAATATGCTCATACATTTTGTACTAGACCCCGCACACTAACAGAATTTACCGCATCGGGCATCTAGAACAAAATGTATATGAAGAGGGCCTTCGCGTAAGCATCAGAAATATTATGTTGTGATGATACGTTTGAGCGGGCATTAGTTACTTATAACGCTCCGGAGCAGTTTACCAGATTCTCAATTCACCAGATTCGCAACTCACCAGATTTTCAGCTCACCAGATTCGCAATTAACCAGATTTAGTACTATCAAACAGAAAATGCGTATCACTATGATAAACAACAATATGCACATTTTGCGTCTTTAACAGAGAATAGAGGTCAGATAACATTAATAATTACACAAGTCTGCGGTGCGAAGGGTGGCACCGTCGTCTAAATACAAAAAAATAAGTTCCAAATCATCGTTGCTTAAATGCATTATAACATTAAAAAAGGAGCAGAATACCAGGACATAAAAATTCTAAAAAATACAATGCAAAGAAAACAAAAGAAATAAAAAATCAAAAAATAAATAGCATACCGATAAGCCGATACCGGTAAGCATACATGAAAAAAAATTGTGTAATTGATTGCGTTAAGCATCTGGCTTCTTTAAACTCTTAAATTTTTAACGGACGAGAAATGGAGTTAAATTATGGTTTTTTTTTTCTTTTGTTTCTTAAAGATATACTATTTAAATTCAATTTGTTTGTGATTATACTTCTGGTTAATTGCGAATCTGGTGAGTTGAGAATCTGGTGAGTTGCGAATCTGGTGAATTGAGAATCTGGTAAACTGCTCCAGAGCGACTTATAAAACGACGACATTGAAATCATTTGCTTCGTGTCTGTTACTCGAACAGCATGAATTAATACTGTCTCAATTAGTGGTCAAATGTTTGTTTATAATTCGTTTTTATAATGTCTAAACTATTAATTATCGTCACACATTTTTAGGTTCTATATCAAACGATATACACTTTCTCTCGAAGCTTGGTTAACGTGCAAGTGACCATTGAATTTTGTAAAGAGTTTGAAAACAATAAGGAGATTGTAAGTATTAAGACAAGAACTGTTTATATTATACCCTGGTTTACACTTCTTAAAAGTAGTCTTTTCGAAGGCCCGAGCTTTCGAGACATTTTCGGACGGCCATATTGATGATGATGAATAATTTTTAGAACGGTTAAAATGTTAAACGTTTTCAATTTCATGATAATAATATTTCAGACAGATGGCTCTGATTCTGGTCTTACTCAAATTCGTAAAAAGAACAGTATTACTGAATGATTTCTAAATGCGATGCCATGAATGCAGAAATTCCGTAATATATATTTCTGTCCTCTGAGGATGGTAATTTATAAGCATGATCGGAAATTTCGCAAACCAGGTTTAGTCAGGTGTGGGATTAATTAAGGGTTATAAAAACAGAACCACGTTAAACGCCAGGTTTGTCTAATGGTGTCCAAAAGAAGAATACATATGGAACGTAACAAGAGGCATTCTGCAGTTCTCAACAACTCCCATAGGAAAAAAAGCATTTTAGGTATAAATGTGTTTTATATTACATATATTTTCCAGCATGGAATGCAGTTTCCTTACGTGACCGTACTATTCCTTTTCTCCTGGGTGATAAAGACCTTGGTACTACAAATCACACTCAACCTGAAACTAGATGAATTCTATGAAGCTTTAAAGAACACGGAAGATTCATGCTCGTTCATTTTAGCATCAAGTTGTACAGGTAAATTAACATGCATTGTCTATAAATGTATACTAATTTTATGGCCACGGCTGGCTTGACTGTGCCATATGGTGATTATCAAAAATATCTCCTTCAAGTTCATAGCAATAGCAACCCACATCAACATTTATATAGATTGCAGATTAACATAACCTACATACAACGTGACCCTGGCCGTTGGACAGTACATGAAAGGAGGGAAGTACTACCTCTCAAGAACACTCTAAAATTGTTTTTTTATTTCACTCCATTTTTTTCTTACTGATAGAAAACTAATAACATCTGGCTGTACCAATCATTGACAATGATAACAAACATGAGTGTTACATTTAATGACATAACATATGCAACACTCTTGTAAATGTCAATCATAGGCACAGCACCCTAATTGCGAAACTTTGATTGACTGGATTTTGACAGTTCAACAATGTCGATTACGCCGTACGTCTTAATCCCTCGTTTAGAAAACTTTGCACCACGCAAAGAATTTTCTGATAGTGTATTTTTTTTCTTTTATCATACTGTTGATGGTCTTTGCGGACCGTTTCGACGTAACGGGACGGTTATATGCGAGACCTGAAGTGTCTCCAGCCAATGATGGGGAAGTAAAATACTTAACCTAAGATAACTCTACAGTAACATTATGACTACTAGCAACAACAGCACTAAGGGTGACCTTTTGTGGGACTCGGACCTCAACTTAGGGAGTTGCTAGCGCGGGGTGGGGCGTGGGGCTTGTGTATACATGGTATTAACGAATTCGTATAATTCCTTCAAACCACATGATCTATAATTAAAAATATAGATTAACCGCGCCCGAGATTTAGATTGATTGAAAATAAAAATAAACTCTTTTTTCCCAATTTTTTTTTGTGATAGAAAATTTCGATGCCATGCATAAATGAATGAAGGCACGGCGACACAGCTGACGGGCACGACTAGCGCGATATCACTCCACGCAGTCAGTTAATTTAGGACGCTAAAATTACTCAGATACAGAATCCCATGGTTCAATTTTTGAAAACGTTTTTTGTTCATTCAGAAAAACCCCATGCAGGGTTAATCAGTGTCACCAATAGATCACGCGGTTTGAAGGAATTACATGAATTCGATTACACCCTGTATACTTTGCAAAAAATGACTACTGAACATTTTTATGAAGGAATGTCCAATGGCTAGTGGCACACTGTTTGATATGTTCCTCTTCTTTGTTTGTAGATGATCAAAGGAAGCTATGCAAAAATATACTGCGATTAAACCGAGCGTCATTCAGCAAGATGAGGGCATGTGGCCTGATCGACATAGACGTATGTCAGCCATTACGCCTAATGAGACTTCTCACTAACTACACTGTCGTGCTGTTGCAGTTTGCATTTCTGTAATCTGTCGTGATTAAAGAACGATTCGTCTTTATGTATATAGAACTGAAGTGAAAAAAAAATCTGCTGTTTTTTTTTCTTTGTACAGAATGATGGGCAGACTTCATGGTTTTCGGCTGCGAGACTTAAAAGTCGCAGTGTTTATTTATAAAGAACTTAAAATGTAACTTTTGTGACTATAAATATATTCCCTTATTGAATATGAACTTCACAACTACTACAATTACAACGAATTTATCGTAAGAATTAGGTTGAGTAGTAGAAATGAGTAACAGGCGCCTGTGACAGAAAACTTAAAGGGGACTGATGATCTTGGTATGGGCATGTGATGAGGAGGGACGAAAAGCATGTTACTGAGAGAGTTATGAATATAAATGTGGATGGCTGGAGGGGAAGAGGGAGATCAAAGAAAAGATGGATGGATTGTGTGAGAGATGATATGAACGAAAAGGGAGTAAATGATATCGGGACGGATAATAAGCAAGAATGAAAGAAGAAAACATTTTGCGCCGACCCCAAGTAACTTGGAATTAAGGTAGGCAGAAGAAGGAATATAAGTGAGTAACAACAAGGGTATAAGTATTTTCTTAAGGCAGTTCCCCCGTGGAGATGCAATATGGAGCGATAACAACCGCATTATATTACAGATCGTGCGACCCCGTACAATTCAGTGCGATGCTAAAATCGTTCTGATGCGTGTCGTGATGCAATATAGTAAAACTGATTGCATAAACTACATTAGCATCAAAAGCACCATTTCCAATCATTACGATGGAAACATAAAAGCAGAAAATCATTATGAAAGCAAACCAATTGCACATGATGAAGCGCTTCATAGTAATCTTAGTGTTAAGAAATCTATGGATTTCCTGAATGCTTAAGACAAACGCAATGTTTCTGTTACTTTGGAAAATATTAACGATGAAATTCATGATGAACTCGACAATGTAAGTGAAGAAATCAATAAAACTTGAGTAATAGATAAAAGTATTTTTCAGAAACACAGGCATTTAGTAGAAGCGTATGAGGAGTGATAAAATGCACAGTACTGTCCCACACAATGATAAAAAATTGGTGAGGTGATTATTCGGTGTCATTAAATCATCTCTGATGAAATATTTTGGATTGAAAAATATTAGTCCATTTAAGGAATGACTCAAAGGAGGGTATAGAGTGTGTCAGGGTATGTAGAATTGTAATAATTAAAGCTTTTTATATTATATTACGTATATTGTATTTCTTGTTTATTTTTACTTTTAAAGCATTTTTAAACGAACAGACAACCATAGGTCATGATTTCTGAACGAAAGATATGATCTGTGGCAATGTTTATTTAATACAAAATACTATTTATTCCACAATTAAAAAGTAACAATGCTATTATCATTTGTGATGTTTAGAATGCTCCTTAAATTTTATTTTATTATTTCAACTTAATGATTTGTCATTATTCCATATGTTATGTAATTAAAGTAAGCTCAGTTGATGTTATGTTTTATAGAATCTTATTTAAAGGTTACAATCTAATTTACAAATAACGTAATTATCTGGCTATGTTTCAAAACTGTTCTGCTAAATTAGATCTTAATATTATTACCAATGTTTAAAGTTATTTAGTTAAAATGTATGACAATCTCTGATTGGTAGAAAATGGCGCCACATGATTACTTTTGTGCTATTGTTTGGTAAAGTTATAAAAAGGGAGGTAATTCTCAAAATTAGATTAGTCTTGCGGAGTCTTGGACCGATTACAGGAAGATAATAAGTTAAGTACTCTGATTGTTATTTTACACTGTTATTATGCTAGTCTGATTATAAATATGTCTATGCTAATTTGATTGTAAATAATTATGTATTATTTGCTATGTGTGTTTAAGTATATTATGTAGCTTGACATTGCTATGGTCTGACCCATATTATCTGACTAGCTTGTCCTTATTATTTTCTATTCTTGTGAGTCATTAGTGTCATTAGTGGGCGAAAATTATCTTAAAATTTATTGTAACATAAGCTGGGAGTAATTCCACGTGGTGAAGGTGGTAACAGTAAGAAATCGCGTTTTTATAACAGCGAATAACTGAGCTGAGGCGGGAAAAACAATCAATCATGATATTGACGAAGATTGCTTTTCGCTCAATATCTTTAATGCTCACTGTAGGAAACGCGACCTTGCTGGCTAAAATTTCCATTAATATCGTATACATGCCTTCGGGCTTATGTTATTATAGGTTTTTGTAATTTGTTTGGCACGGTAGCCTACCCGGTAACGCAGGGGCGCAGCCACAAAATATTCTTTTCAGATATACACTGTTATTAGTAACACAATTGGGTTATCCAACGTGAGTACTAATAAGTGTAAGTCCTATAATTCGCTGCTTAAATTCAAAGGGGCCATAAGTCTAAAAGTCATTTTTTTACAGGAGAGCTCATCAAAGTTTTGGGCGTGGTATTTGTTTTTTTATTAAAAAAAAAATATATTCTATACCTATGTGTTATATATCATCAGATGTATATTTTAAGCCTCTATTGCTCTATAATTTCATTTTTGCTATAAATTTTACCCAGTTAAGTAAAATATCACATAAGTCCCTTTTGCTTATAAAAAATGACCATAGTGTTTATGAATGTAATTAATAAAAAGCCACAAATCATAGTAAAAACAAGTTTTATTAGATGTTTTTCATCATTGTTTAGTGCAATGTGTTAAGAATACGCAATTATAACTAAATGATAGCAATACCTTGCAATAACATTCTATAAAATCAACATTTAAACAATTAAAAAAAAAAAAAAAAACAAAGCAATTAATATAGCTATTTCACGGTTTTTGATGCTGTTGTTGTCATTTTTTCGATAGCGGTCTTACGGCTATCGTTTATGAAATAACCGAGCTGTCAGGACTCATGTTTCGTTGAACAGAGTAAAAGTCATCACAATAATCTCTCTTAAGCAAAACTTTTAACGTTAACTAACACTTTAAATTATTCCTCTACTAAAATCAGTCTGTATCAATCAGTCTTAAAAATACCCTGGTTTAAATAAGTAAGTATACTTACTTAATTATCATTTAAAACTATGATCATAATTAAGATTAGCATAAAAAGTTTCGTAATACTTTGGGATCACATTCTTTTCAATCAGGTTTAAAATGCCTTGTTTTTTCGCTTCAGCAACTTGTAACTTATTGGCATAGAGTTTTTTTATAGTTCGCGGACCAGTTTCAGGTGCATTTTGCCTTCTTTTTAATGTAGTTACTTGGGCATACTCTGCGTCTTCGTATGAAGTCTTATATAAAAACATGTTCTTATGCTCTTGATCAGTTTTAATGACTTTAAGATCTGCCCATTTCACCTTGTCTCCATCTTCATTGGTGGTGTAGTTGCCAACAGCCAGAGATTTCAAATTCATAAAACTCTCATGTGTGAGTTCCTTTACAGTAAAAGGTGTTCTTTTCTTCTTTGCGGTTTAATCAAAGTTATGTACTGGTCAGGTACATAAATTGGCGAAGATTTTAATGCTCTTGTGATATTCCTCTGAATGACGGAGTGAACAGCATCCCCCTCATTATGGGTGTGACCCTTAAATAAAAATTTATGAGTTATGCTCCTAAGTTTCTGAAACTCATTTATGGCGTGCTGATACATTGCCAACATAAATTTATTTTTCTGTTGACCGCAGCAATTGTCGCTATAAAAAACAACGTCAAAATCTTCACTTGTTTTATCGTGCAAACTCTTTAAGTACATAAGTACGCATGAATCTATTTCGTTAGCGCCGCGGCCTCCTTCTCCTTCGTGCCACACAAAACATGTAGTGTTTTTAGTACCAAGCTCAGTAATAGTAAAATTCAAAAGATTCCGCTTTGGGACGTAATAGAAGCTTGATACTTCACCTTGTGGACAGGGTATTACCGCTTTTAAATCATAGACTGCGACTTGTAGTTTTTGCCTTAGAATAATAATTTTGCCTACACTTTCCTTGTCTTTCTCTTTTTCTAATCTTACCAGACATTTTTCTTTAAGGTGCTCATCTATAAATTAAGAAACAATGTTGTTAGGAGAATATTTGACGGACAAAATACATGCTTATAACAACGTGATTACGCGGCAACACAATTATCGAAAACTTAGAAACTAATTTTAGCAAGTTTGGTCGAATATTCGGTTTATTCGGCCAGGTGCCTTGTCAAATATTTAGTATTAAGCTTGAAGCATATGTTAATAATTTGATTGAAACTCTAATTATTATAATTTTTGATTTAATTTTGAAACATAAAAACAACCTAAACAAATAATGCATATTTGTTTCAATAAAAACTATCATATTCACCTTAATCTTATGTGCAAAACAGAAGCATTCCAAATACTGCACTTTTTTTTTCGTAAAATAATAATAAAACTCATTTCATTTAAATTCAAAACGAACGCATTACAAAACACGGCACTTTTGCTGAGAAAATAATGTTACACTTACATGTATTTTAAATTCAATACGGTCGTATTCCAAAATGTGGCACTTTTTAATATTAATATAAATTTTATTTAATAAAAAATTTAAATGAAACTGAGATATTTTTGGAAATGTGGCCCTTTTTTACAAAGAATACGTGTGGTCAGGCAGAATGCCGGGTCACAACTGACAAAATGGCCGCTTTGACCTGAAATTAGCCACCAAAGTGTAAAAATGCAAAGAGGGCAGTAGTGTGATTGGACTATTATTAATGCGAAAATACTGGGTGTCTTTTTCGCATATAAAAATATAAACAGATTTGAAACGATTTTTGCAATAAAAAGGATTTTTAGTTATTTTGATTTGTGGCCCTTTTGAATTTAAGCAGCGAATTATGTGACGAGGATGTCGTTAAAGGAAGTAAAGATGTTTCTCAGGTGAAAGAAAAGGGAATACTGGGTCTTATTATAGCTAGTAAGGAAAGGAAAGACGACATGTATCGAAGTTTCCTTAACTTGACATCCCTTTTTATTTCCACCAGCTGCTATAAAAATTACACTCGAACTAACACCATTAAAAAAGATGTTAGGCAGGCATCTTTATCTAATGAAGAGGCAGGGCCGTCGCAGCTCAGATCTTCTGCTCCGCCATTTGACTTCAAGAAGCACTCTACAACAACTTTTTTGATTGGACTATATAGTTTGCATCAAATTTAAAGGTCGAAGCATTGACTATATATCTTTATCGACTAATTGTACAACAAGCCTTCAACACGGTAATTTCTACCAATATACGGTTTTTTTTTCTTATTAGCAAACTCTTTTTATTTAGATTTTTTAGAAACATTATTAAACACGTGTGGATCAAGGAAAGCTAGTAAGTAGTAGGCAAAATATGGTTGAATTAAAAGTAAACCTTTCTAAAGTAGACGAGCATGTCTGCTCTTTGCTAAGTGAAGGGTTAGAAGGTAATATTTTAATTAAGTTGGATCTTAATTCAATGCATGACCCTGAAAAGTCGTTGGTATAAATGTCAATATTATTTATTTTTCTAATTCACAAGTTGACTAATACATCATTTCTTTATTGATAACTTCCCACATGTATAGTCCAAAATTAAAAACTAAATAAAACAACCAGAATTTGGGAAAAATTATAAAACCATTATTGAAATTACTTTTTCTAAGGCTGCCCGTAGAAAGAAAATTGTTATCGATTGAGGTGAAGTGGATGAAAAATAGGATTGTTATCACAGTTATAATCATTGTAAAAATACAGGAGCCCGACCATCAATAACTTAAAGAGGTTCGATAACAATCTTATGACAAAATCATTAGGTATGTTGTCAAGTCAGTTATTTAGATAACAGAAAATGTTGCAAAACTGACTTGCAAGATATGAGTGGACAGACAACAAATCAAACTAAATAAAATCTTTTAACATGCTGTCATTGATGACCTGTATGTATTATAGAAAACTTTCTAATCAGCACAACATTTATCTAATTAGATTTTGTAAAACAGGAAAATTAAAAATAACATACATAAAAAGATTCGTTCTATAATCACTACAGATTACAGAAATGCAAACTGTAACAGCATGACAGTGTAGTTACTGAGAAGTCTCATTAAACGTAATGGCTGACATACGTCTATGTAGATCAGGCCACATGCCCTCATCTTGCTGAATGATGCACGGTTTAATCGCAGTATGTTTTTGCATAGCTTCCTTTGATCAACAAAAAAAAAAGATATACAGCGTAGTACTAGCCGTTGGACAATCTATACATATAATGAAACAGTAAAAAAATTGTGTCTGTACATTGAATATAGTAAAAAAAAAATATTGAGGGGGGTTTAGAAACAGTAATAGAACAAGAATCTAAAAAAAAAACTGTCTGTTTGTTTGTACACGCTAATCTTCAGAACTACTGGACAGATTTGAATGTTTTTTTTTTTGTTGTATAGTTATTAAGTCTAGGCAAGATATAGGCTATAATTTATCTTGGAAACTTGAACACCTGATCCAGAACCGCAACAGACCAGCTAAACTATAAGAGATACAAAAATGGTACCATAGCAAAAATTGTTTTACGTGATGAGCATTTTCTGCTGAGGGAATAAATTTGAAGATCTGGAATACCTGATGTGGAACTCCAAGAGCCCAGCTACACTCAACTCAACTCAACTCAAAACTCGTTTATTCAAAATAGACTAGAATGACTTAGTTCTTTTTGAACGTCGATTTTACAATATAGACATCCCCCAAAAAGCCCTCCCTTCACCGCTTCCTAGTGTTTTTGCTGTGAAGAAGAAACGGCGCAACAAACTCCCCAGCAACACAGATATGTCTGTCAAGTGAATAAATTAATTGACTCTATACAAAGAAAATCATAATATTTTTTACAATAATAAAATTATGCACATAAAGGAAAAGTAAAAATGAAAATAGTACATAAGTAGGTATATAAATCAATTCTGTATGAATTGAGATAAATCAAAATCGTATCTAAATAATATAGATACTTATCTAAACAAACACATAAAAACTAATGGTTTCCAGGGAAGCCACATGTGCAGAAAAGAATTAGCGCCACACGTCCCTATCGTCAACATAGTCGTTTATCTTATAGTATGCCTTTTTAATGAGAACTGATTTAACGTATGATTTAAATTTGCCATCGGTGAGATCCGTAATTGTTTTGGGAAGCTTGTTATAAAATCGAACACAATTTCCTAGGAATGACTTATTCGTTTTGGATAATCTAAATTTAGGGACTACTAATTTATGTTTGTTCCTAGTATTTATATTATGAACGTCGCTTTTAACATTATACATTGGCAGATTTTTACGTACAAACATAATATTTTCAAAAATGTAAAGGGAAGGCATCGTCAGAATATTAATCTCTTTAAAGAAATCTCTAAGCGACTCCCGAGGACCCATATTATAGATCGCGCGGACTGCCCTCTTCTGTAATATAAATATCGAGTCGCGATCGACCGCTGCCCCCCACAGCAGAATACCATATGACATAATGCTGTGGAAGTACGCAAAATAAACAAGTCGGGCAGTAGGTATGTCAGTTAGCTGTCTAATTCTTCTGACTGCAAAATCAGCAGAACTTAACCTACTAGAAAGGGCAGTTATATGAGCTCCCCACTGTAATTTGGAATCTATTGTTATGCCTAGAAATACCGTTTCATCTACTATGTCCAGTTTACTGCCGTCAAGCGTTATGTTTACTCCTACATGAGGAACGTTTGGCAACGAGAACTTTAAACATTTCGTTTTAGTGGCATTCAATAAAAGATTATTTGCAGCAAACCATTTAGAAAGAGCGGATAAACTACTATTTACATTTAAAAGATCTATGTCTTTCCTATTGATTTTAAAATAAGGGAAGTGTCGTCCGCAAACAAAATTATATCAGATAGTGCTGACATCATGTAAGGGAGATCATTAATATAAGCTAGAAACAGAAAGGGGCCCAGAATTGAGCCCTGTGGCACACCCATTTTTACTAGAGACCCTGAAGATGTTATGCCAGATATGCCTACTTTTTGTTGTCTTTTGGAAAGATAGGATAACACCAGTTCCAGCGGACGTCCACGAATACCGTAGTGATTCAACTTACAAATGAGCGTTTTATGATCCACGCAATCAAAAGCCTTGGAAAGATCACAGAAGATGCCAACAGCATCCTGTGACCCTTCCCAAGCCTCCAAGATATGAGTGACTAACTTCGCACCTGCGTCTGTAGTCGATCTACCCTTCGTGAAGCCAAACTGTCGATCGTGTAAAATCCTATTTTATTAAAATGTGACAACATCTGTTCAAGCATAATTTTTTCAAAAATCTTACTTATTGATGGAAGAACTGAAACAGGTCTATAATTAGAGGGATTATGCTTACAGCCTGATTTAAAAATTGGGATAACTTTGCTGTGTTTCATCAGATCAGGGAAATTACCGCTATCTATACTAAGATTAAATATTTTTGCAAGAGTCGGGGCTATACAAGCAATAATGGATTCAAGTACTTTAATAGAAATACCCCATAGGTCTTCAGTGTTTTTAATATTTAAGCTTTTAAAAGTTTTTACAACTGCAAATGGTGTAACATGTTTAAACTCGAAATTTGGAATATCTTTAGAAAAGAATTGTTTCAACAACGATTCTGCTGCTGATGGTGACGAGTCAAGTGTCTTCGTGACTTCAATTGGTATATTTGAAAAAAATAATTCAAATGCATTAGCAACTTCTACCTTTTCCGATAAAGTTTTGTTTTCAATTTTCAAAGATATTTCAGGATCCCTAGGATTCACTTGACCAGTTTCAGTATTTATAACTTTCCATACCGCTTTTATTTTATTTTTAGATTTACTTATTTTGCTACTGATTAATTTTGATTTAGCAAAAGTACATACCTTCTTAAATAATTTTGAATAGTTTCTGACATAATCATGAAAAGATTTATCAGAACTAAAAGACTTTTCATAGTATAAGTCATAAAGGACATCTCTACTTTTTCTTATACCTTTTGTGGCCCATTCATTGAAGCTACATTTATTGTTAAATTTAATATTCTTTAAAGGGCACGATTTATTGAATTCTTGGCATATTATATGAAATAACTTATTATAATTTTGGTCAGGGTCATCTGATGTAAAACGAGTAAGACACAATTGAGTTTCAATATTATCCTGCAATGATTGCAATTTATTTTTAGTCATTAATCTAATTTTAATATTTTTAGTTGTTAATAACTGTTTATTTATTTTAAAGTTTACAATTTGACCCATGTGGTCAGATCTAACGCCACTAATTACGCGTGTGTTGATTACTACACTATTTGTAAAAATGTTATCTATACATGTCCTGGTAGCGGCAGTAATTCTAGTGGGTTGATTTATAATATGTTTTAAATTAAAAGAATTAAATAATGCTAAGAGTTTACTCTTGTCGGGTGAGTCCACTAAAATATAAATATTAAAATCACCACAAACAAAAATCAATTTATTGTTCCTAAAAGCTTTTCCTAGAATATCTTCCATAGTAATTAAAAAAGAAGAAAAGTTTGACCCCGGCGGTCTGTACACACTTATTATAATACGATTTTCTATTTCTGCACATGCTACCTCGCATAAGCGATCAACAGAACATGAGGTGATATCTTTCCTTTCTTTAAATTTAAGACAATTTTTACATAGAATCAGAGTACCACCGCCCTCAGCTGACAATCTATTGAACGCACTGGCAACCGTAAAATTATTCACATTGAATTGCATTTTGTCTGGTTTCAACCATGTCTCACAAAAACATAAGACATCAATAAGATACTTATCCACTAAAAGTTCTACATCTAAAATTTTGCCAGAGAAGCGATTAATGTTCTGATGATAAAGTAGAATATTATCCTTCTGCTTCTCTAGTGTCGGCTGAGCTAGTTTAAATTATCTATCTTAGTATCATTAGGACAACCAAATGATACTGACTCCTCACTTAACCTAACTAACCTAGTCTTTGTTATACTTCCTATAACAGTGTTAATATTGTAAGCTATCAGTGTAGCGATCTGTTGTTTACATTTTTTGGGAAGAAACATAGTTTCACCCGTTAATTTAAATCCACTAATAAACTTATTAGTGTCAAAATATAATAATTTGTCACTATGACGACATGTCAACAAATAAATAATATTGTTCAACTTATGAACATAGTTATTGTCCTTATCAGATAATAAATTTGAGTATGGCAGAGCACATAACATAATTTTACCTATATTTAATTTTAATAAGTTGGAAACGCCATTTACAATGTCCCCTTTCTTTAATCCAATACTATTACCTATTAGCAGAACTACATTAGTCTCATTATTAAAGTTTGAGTTTACTATTTTGTCAACAATAAGATTATAGTGCAAATTAGGATAACAGTGGTTTGTTACACTATGGGTCAGATAACTCTGTAAAATAGACCCAAAACTGACTCCTATCTTGTCTGAGAAAACTACAGAATTAATTTTAGTCTTGACACTGTCACAGCTGGTCACAGGCTGAGTTGACTCTGGCAATGTTGCAACATGCTGGAGCTCAGGTAGGGAAGCAGAGTGGTCACAGTTGCGTGAGAAGTTGTTAGTCAGAGACTCAAACCTCTCAGCGTTGCACTTCACAATGTCCATTAACTCGCTGGCCTCCAACATGCGCTCATTGAGTTGAAGTTGAGTAGCTTCATACTTTAAAAATATATCTTGCAACTGGCTTTCCTTATGTATCAACTCATATTGTAACTGCTGTGTGTCTACATCGTACATAACCCTACTATGCTCTAATTCATTGGAACATTTATTAATGCGGTCTTTTCGAAGGCTTATATTAATTTTAAATTGGTTTACCTTTTGAATAGCTATCCGGGACCGTTTAATTATTTTCTTGAATTTAATATATTTATTTAATTTATGGCTTAACAATAATGGACATCGGGCAATAGTATCGTCTCCTGAGATGATGAGTTAGGTCAATTGTAATAGCTGGTGTGCACACAGGGGCAGATACACTACCAACCAACTCGTCATACAGCCGCTGGGTGGTAGAGGACTGTTGACTATCTTTTTCAGACTGAAATAAAGATATAGCCTTATGGGCTTCGCATAGCTCAAGCTCGAGTTCAGATATGCGATTAAGAGCTAGCTCGTGAGTATCACTACAATGTTGAAACGAAGACACTATTTGACGTAGCTGTTCATGTTGGTCGAGTAAGTCCATATGTTGAATGTGCAGTTCCGCCAGGTCATTCTTGAGAGAAGTATTTTTATCTATTATAATCTTCACTTCTACTTCGCTGTCGTCCCGTTCCTGCAGCAGTTGATTACACAGGGACTTAGAAGATTCAAGTTCTTTTAAGGTTGCTCTCAGCTTGTCCTCCATGTCTTTAGCAGCTGTTCTTCGGGTCATCATTTTCAGACTGGTGTTTTAATCACCTGAAATTTGAAAATAGACAGCTGAGTGGCAGAACTAAGATAGAGTGAGAAGCAGTTGTAAGAGGTAGATGGAAAAATTAAATTAAAAATTAGTGGGTATTGTCCAGTAGGCAAAAGAGTAAGAATAAATTTAAACAAAGAAATAGATGAAATGAGAAGCCGAAGTAGACTTATTATATGGAACTTTATATTTAGTTTGATTAATTGATCAAAAATATTGATTTATAGGGAATTTGAAAGCTATGAGAGCACAATGATTACACTGATTAACTTATTGGGTAGAATAATAGAACTTGATTATAAATATGTAAACAAATATATGCATTAGTTGTGATATTAATAATGTCGGATTGTCATATAGCGTTTAGAGGTAATTAAGTGCATAAGTAAAGTAAACTTTGAAGTTTTTATTGTCTGAGGCGAATGTTTTTGTCGTCGATTTTGCTTCCACAATTGTCAAGCAAAACGAGATATAAACTGTGCCGGTGTGTACTTGACGTTGCTCATAGCACTGAGCAGTGTAATAGGGTGATAAGTGTTGTGTATTTGTGATTATAATATCAAAATAAAACAGAATACTCCCTGGGATTGATGATTTCAAAATCCATCCGTTGAGTTTGACAGCCGGTAGAATTTATCGTGTTAAATGAAGATTTTGCGTCAAAAACACCGAGAAAACACTGGGTACATTAATTTACAACTATATTTAATTATATCACTTAAAATTTACACTAAACTTTAACTTAAATTTTTTTTTTTTTCACTTACACTATTATAACATACCTATATAGGAATGACGTTTTAGCAAAAGTTGTTCAATCTGATGAGCACTCTCTGTTGACGTATAAAAACTGAAGATCTGGAACACCTGTTGTGGAATTCCAAGCGCCCAGCTACACTATAACACATATAAGAATGACGTTTTAGCAAAAGTTGTTCGTTCTGATGGGCATTTCCTGTTGAATTATAAAAATCGAAGATCAGAAACATCTGATGTGGAAATAAAAGCTATCACTAATTTCACTGTATAATTATAAAATAACATAAGCTGGGAGTACCTCCACGCGGTGAGGGCGGTAACAGTTAAGGACTGATTTTCGATGACGGTGGTATATCATTGAAAATTTGACTCTTCTGCTATGCTGGCCAAAACTCCCATTTATTTTATTATTTTATCGAATAAATATGCCTTCGGGCTTATGTTATTTGAGTGTTTAATTTTCTTTTCCATTTATCTTCGTGACACGGTAGCCTACCCAGTAACGCAGGGGAGCAGTCACTTAGATTTTAATTGATCAGGTATTTTCACAATAATACTATAACCATGCCTAGAAAGAGGTCAAATCTTTCCCAATGTTGAAAAGGAGCTAAAAGATTGAGGATCATAAGATCCCAAGAATCTACCGAAGAGGGTCAGGAGAGACTTGATGCTGTTCGAGAACATCAGGCTGCAACTCGTTCCGTGGAAACCTCTTCGGATCGCGAAGCACGCCTGCGTTCTCAGCGTATTTACGCATCTACATCCAGGTCTCTAGAAACCAGTGAAGAATATGATGCACGACTGACCGCTGATCGTGAACGTCATGCATTGTCTCGCGAGTCGGAGACGTTCACGGATAGAGAATTGCGCTTGAGTTCCAAGCGTATCTACGCATTGACTTCTAGGTCTCTAGAGACAAGTGGGGAACGTGATGTGCGACTGACCGCTGATCGTGAACGTCACGCATTGTCTCGCGAGTCGGAGACGTTCACGGATAGAGAATTGCGCTTGAGTTCTCAGCGTATCTACGCATCTGCTTCTAGGTCTCTAGAGACAAGTGGGGAACGTGATGTGCGACTGACCGCTGATCGTGAACGTCACGCATTGTCTCGCGAGTCGGAGACGTTCACGGATAGAGAATTGCGCTTGAGTTCTCAGCGTATCTACGCATCTGCTTCTAGGTCTCTAGAGACAAGTGCGGAACGTGATGCGCGACTGTCCGTTGATCGTGAGTGACATGCACTGTCTCGCGAATCGGAAACGTTTACCGATACAGAATCACGCTTGAGTTCTCAGCGAATTCGTACATCTACTAACAGGTCTTTTGAAACGAGTGATGAACGTGATGCGCGACTAACTGCTGATCGAGATTATCGTACATTGTCCCGAACACACACACAACAAAATATTCAAAATCAGTTAGAAAGTGAGAGAGAAAGGATCCGTGTACGCAGTCGCGGGCAGAAGCTAGTCCTTAATAAAAATGTTCAGTTGTATATCAACACAATATGAATATTGTGATTGATATACAACTATTCTATGTTAGGAGATGTGGTTTCCGCACTTAGTCCTTTAAGTGGACCATTGTACGTGGGCCATGGCGGCCATCATTCCAGCCAGCCCACCTCCTTCCAGAAGCAGATCAGGGCTCTCAGTCCGCTCAGAACATTTGCGAGTGATTTCGGTGCGCCAAGGGTTGCTTCTCGTATTTGGGTGACCCCTGTGCATTCCAGGAGCACGTGTGCGACCGTCTCTTCAGCCTCCATACATGCTCTGCACAGAGGGCTGTCCGTTATGCCTATCGTGTGGAAGTGTTTGTTTAGTGAGCAGTGTCCGGTTATCGTTCCGGTCACCATTCGCAGGCTGCTCCTGTCCAGGCGCAGCAGGCGCCTTGTCAGTTTGCTATCCGTTAGTGGCATGGCCTCCTTGGATTGCCTGCAGCCTGGGGTTGAAGTCCACCAGCTCTGTGCCTGTGTGTGAGTAAACTCCTGGAGCCACCTGCGTAGTTGATTGAAGGGGACGGGTACTATAGGTTCAGGGCCATAGGTCACCGTGCCAGATCCCCTCCTGGCCAGTTCGTCGGCTGCATCATTTCCTAGTGATCCACTGTGTCCTTTTATCCATTGCAGTGTTACTGTGTTGCGGTTTAATACCGATACACGTTCCAGTGCATTATGGCATTCTAGTATACGTTTTGAGGTAATATGGTTCTTGTTCAGGGATTGAAGGACGGATGCGCTGTCGGAGAGTATACGGATATGGGTGTCCGTGACTTTCCTGGCTTCTATGGCATATGCCGCTTGGATGATGCCTACACATTCCGCCTGATAGACCGTGTTGAGTGCCCCTAGCGTTTTTGATATTTTTATGTTGAGATCGTTCGAGAAGACTCCGGCTCCGGTGCCGGAGGCAGTTTTCGAACCATCAGTGTAAATTCTCATCTCTTTCGGGCCTGAGTAGTCACGTGATTCTTCCTCAAGCTGTATATTGTAGTGTTTCTGGAAGTTGTATGTCTTTTTGGTTCTGTCGGTGGGTGCTGCTATCATGGGTTGCCTTTCGATTGCTTTGTCTTTTATACGAATGTGTTTTATTCTGGAGTCACTTCCCAGGATGCCGGCTATGCTGAGTCTGAGAGCGGCTAATGCTGCTTCCTCCCGTACGATAAGATGTAGTGGTGGCAGTCCCAGCATTGCTTGTAGGGCGGCGGTGGGTGCGATTCTCATACAGCTTGTGATCGCTACGCAAGCGAACCGCTGCAGTTTTTCTAGTGTTTTTTGGGCTGTGCTATAGTCCGTTCTGGGCCACCAGACTAGGGAGCCGTATGTTATAATTGGTCGGATGACTGTGGTGTAAAGCCAGTGGGTGATCCTAGGACTAATGCCCCAGTTCCTGCCGACCAAGTAGATGCCCAGGTACTTGGCCTCAGAAGCTAGGCTTAGAGTGGTTCCAAAGAATTGTGGTGGTTGTAGTCCCGCTAACTTCCTGTTTCTGGTGAAGAGGACAAGTTCGGTTTTGGTTGGATTCACTGTTAGTTGATATTCTTTGCACCAATCCTCTACTATTTTCAAGGCTTGGCGCATAAGGTTACATAATGTGCCTTCGTGGGTGCCGTTAATTATGATGGTTATGTCATCAGCATATCCCACGGTAAAGTAACCTCTGTCATTCAGTTGTTTTATGAGGCTGTTCACAACGAGATTCCACAGTAGCGGCGAGAGGACGCCTCCCTGAGGGCAGCCCTTCGCCACGACAGCTCTCTTTGTGTCATTTACTGTAACTTGTACAGCTCTCTGTTTGAGCATGTTTGTGATCCAGCCCCCCAGCGTTGAGTCAACGCCGTGTCTTTCGAGGGCTGTGCTGATGATGACAACTCATGTAAGTGTAAGTCATGAAACTGAACGCAATGAATTGCGTGGTGCAAAATTGTCGAAAAGAGGGATTAATATGGCCGTCCGAAAGGTTACGTATTATACTCGTAATACCTAAGTTTATTCTAACTATTTTCAAGATAACTGCGGTTGATTCACATATGTTCATAACGCATATTGGTCGACTCAACTACTGTTTAACTTACCTACTTAATCTTGATTAAACTAAAATTAATTGCACTAACGAACGATTAATCTAATGATTTTTTAAGATATTGGATATTTCAACTATGTATGAAATACCTAATGGACGCTTCAACTTATTCACCTAATTATATGTAAATAAACTATGAAATAACGATTTTTATGTTTTCTTAACTTTCTTTATAACGGATAATTAGACAACGGTGAAAACATTTCTGCGAGCAACTTGGAAGTAGCGCTCGCCGGCCGCTGCCGCGGCACCGCTCGCTTCGCTCGCTCGGATCGCGCGCTGTTGGTCACAGTTCTAACCTAACCTAACCTATTTCACTCAGTTCAAAATGATGAATCATAAAATCTGCCGCAGAAATGTTTTTACACTGACTGTTTTTTCCTTCGCATTTTTGTTTGTCTGTTTCAACTACTTCTACTTAAATGATTCTCGTGAAACTTCGCACACAAATTGAGTTCCCATGATTCTATTTCATTGAACTCCGGGTTTCTACTCATCAGTCCTGACGCTGCAAGGGCTACACTGCCTAGCTAAACCGTGAGGTTTTATGATTTGCTGGTTTTAAATGAGTATTGTGTTACTGAATATTAAGAACGACTGCAAACAAATTCGGGTCTAGAACAGAAAAACTAAAACGACATACACAAAGAAGAATAGTTGTTTAATCAGTACAGATTACAGAAATGCAAATTGCAACAGCACGACAGTGTAGTTAGTGAGAAGTCCCATTAAACGTAATGGCTGACATACGTCTATGTAGAATAGTCGACATGCACTCATCTTGCTGAATGACGCACGGTGCACTCGCAGTATGTTTTTGCACAATTTCTTTTGATCATCTGGAAACAAAAAAAAAGGAGTACATATTATGTGGATCACTATTAATGTGGGCTGCTAGGTTATCGCCATGAAGAAAATGTATGATTGACACGTGGCGTTATCTGCTCGTGGGGGGCTCGCCGCTAATTAACAACCGTGCCGATCATATGATTTGCAAGGTTTAACTGCGCTTGCCGCTGTCAGTGATCTTTCGTTACACATCGAGACTCCTCCGTGCCTCGGAAAGCACTTTAAGTCGTCGGTCCCGGATACTTATGATATATACGATACCTACAAATACCTATGAGGGTCGTTACGGGTAGTCAGAAGCCCAAAAGTCTGACAACTGGCCTAACCATAAGGTAACTTTCGTGAACATCTAAACTTATGATTAGTTAAGATTTACTCTACTAACTAGTCGGGCAATTCCGAAAAATGCACGTGAGTAAAGCAGTAACTAATCATAAATATTACCAGATGTCGGCATTGTTCAGTAATTGAGTTGAAGAGGTCTGATGGCAGTCGCTCTATGTAAAAAACTGGTATTCAGCCGCATCTGGCTAGAGTAAAAATTAACCCCAACATATTTAGGAACAGGCTAGGCCGATCAGAACGTGGCGATGTCTGCTGGACGTAAACGCCAGGCGTAGGCACAATTTTTCATGTATCCATTAGAAAAGTATATATTTATGATAGCAGTTTAATTTATTTACCTGAACAACTTGATGCCAAGACAATGGCGCATGAATCTTGTGCAGTCTTTACAGCTTCATAGAATGCATCAACTTTAAGGTTGAGTGTGATTTCTATTGCCAAAGTCTTTATCAACCAAAGAAACAGTATTCCCGACACGACAGGAAACCCAATTTCTCCCTAGAAAATAAATAGTATAAAATGCATTCATACTTAAAATGCCTTTCGCCTTATGGGAGTTATTGAGAACTGCAGAAGGCCTCTTGTTACGATCCTTTTATTTTTCTTTTGTTCACCGTTCGATATACGCAGCCTTTGGTGTATTGTGCGTTTTTTTACCCTTTTATGAATCCCACAGTTGGCCAAACCTCTCGTAACTGTGACTTCCGATTATGCTTGTAAATTAACATCCACATTAGCCACAAATATACAATCTACTTACATTTATGGTGGACTGTATGAGTGCATAGTATGGCATGTAGTCGTTGAATAATATTGTTATTTTTAGTAATTTGAGTAAAGGCATTTGTCCACCGCCGCCGTCACCGAGAACGAGTGGAACGTTACCGAAGTAACAACACATACATTACTTTAGCTGGGTGCCCACCGCATGTCCGTCATCCAAGCGTCGTCATCTCGGCCGCCGAGATTGTGAGTAGTTCGGCGCTAGCATTAGAATTTGGCCGAGATCGAGAAAGTGACAAACCAAAATGACGGCAAACTAAAACACGTCTGAACTTGTCATTTTTGTCTTGTATTGGGAACCACCGAGATCCGTGGCGGTGGACATACGATCGCAGTAATAATCTTTGTCGGTGACACTGGCGGTGGACAAACGCTTTAAGACCAAAATCAGAATCAAGTGTCAGAAATAATATATCATGAAATTGAATACAGTGTGCACCTATACCCTAAATTCCTAACTCAGATAATTTATGTAAACAAAGGGGATAACAGATCAAAAAAATATTTTATTAATGGTAATTCACTGAAAATGCCGGAAAAAGGGTTAGATTCTCTTTTATGTACTGATTTTAGAAATAATAATTTAAAAAATGTCATACCGTAATTACTTTTATAAATTTTCAGTTTTCAACAAAGTTATTAAAAAAAGGAGATTTTCTGGTATAAAGTATTTTATGATACTGGTAACACTGTCGGAGTACAAAACATTTTCAAATTTCGTTTGACAAAATGTCAAAGTTGTTTATTGTTTGTCTTAGCGTCATAAATTGCAATACATTCGTTATCTTTTCCCGTTTTCGCTGCGTGTTTGTTAATTTTGTTATTGTGCATCTTCGTGTTAAGTTTTTCATCTTTATGTTGTTTGTTATATTTCCTTGTTTTTGTTGAGTTGTTTGTTAAGTTTTATTTGTTATTTGACAAATGGAGCCTCAGCTGGGGCCCTCGAAGGCAGCCGCCCCCGACTTTTTGACGCCTGTTAAAAAGCGGCCTCGAACATCTATGAGTGCCACAGAAAAACTTATGGTGATGAATGCGTATAAGGACTGATTAAAGTGATTATAAGGCGCGTCTCCGACACACTACACAAGACATTGTTTGGCTACGGTATTTTGTTTGCATTGTTCTTAAAATTAACTTGATTTTAAATGATTACTTAGTAAACATTTAATGATAAAATGTTTTGTACCACTAACCTGTCACTTTGACAATGACATTTCTTTGTTTACATAAATTATCTGAATTATAGAATTAGGGTATAGATAAAAAGCACAGACGAAAATAGGTGAAACTAGACCACAATTTAAGGGCAAAAAAAAACTGTAAAAAAAACAAAAACAAGTTTTGCTAATATTTTTATTTTAAAAATGTATTACTTTTTACTAATTGAGTGTATCTCAATAATGAATCTAAGACTTGATATTGCATAGCAAATAAAAGGCGACACTTCAAAATCATCAAGTTAAAAAAACTTAAAATTATTTATCATCATCATCATCTTTACTAGGGTAAGGTGAAAAGTTCTCGGCCTAACACAGAGATGGCATTCCAATCAGCAAAAAATTATGTTTCCTGCCGGCGTGAACTTGTCATTAGTTCGTATGACAAGTTTCAACTTGTTCTCTCAAGTAATTTGTCCACACGAATTTTTTCAGTAGACGTCTTGCGTGGTTTTCGTTAGAATGGATAAACCTGAATATCGTGCGGTCATAAAATTCTTCGTTTTGGATGGATAAATCCCTAAGGAAATTCATCTGAAGTTGACAACAGTTTACGGGGACTCTGTTCCTTCCATGTTAACCGTTAAAAAGTATACAGCTAAATTTAAACGTTGTCGCACGTCCCTTGAAGATGGTCACGTGAAAGACGGCCAAAAACCGCCACCACACCGGAACCCATCGAAAAAGTGCATAATATCGTGTTGGACGATAGGCGAGTGAAGGTGCGTGAGATAGCTGAGGCTATGGTGATATCGGAAGAAAAGGTGCGAAACATCTTGCACAAAGAATTAGGGATGCGAAAGCTCTGCGCAAGATGGGTGCCGCATTTGCTGAATGCCGGTCAAAAGCAAATGCGCAAACGATTTTCGCAGCAATGTTTGGACCGATTAAATAGGGATCCGACCGATTTTGTGCGGCGATTTGTCATCATGGATGAGACATGGGTCCACCACTACAAGCCAGAAAAGAAACAACAGTCCAAGCAGTGGGTGGAAACCGGTGGTTCAGTGCCAAAGAAAGCAAGTCGATCGCATCTGCCGGAAAGGTCATGGCCAGCGTTTTTTGGGAAGCGAAAGGGATCCTGTTAATTGATAACCTTGAAAAAGGCAGAACTATTACAGGCGAATATTACTCCAACCTTTTTGACCAGGTGGATGCCAAAATTCGCGAGAAGAGCCCTGGCTTGATGAAGAAAAAAAACACCTTTGACCAGGCCAACGCACCTGCACACAAGGGTGCATTAACGATGGGAAAACTGCGGTATTTGGGGTACGATTTGCTCGGTCATCCCCCCTATTCTCCTGATTTGGCATCCACAGACTTCCATCCGTTCACAAACTTGAAGAAATTTGTTTCTGACAAGCGTTTCCCGTCCAATGAAGAAGTTGAGAGGGCCGTAGATGAATGTTTTCACAGCCTTCCAGACTCTCGCTTCCAGGAAGGAATATTGAAGTTGGAGAAACGCTTGACCAAGTGTGTTGAAGTCAAGGGAGTTTGTGCAGAAAAATTAAATCATTTTTTAACTGAAAATCTCAGTCTTTCATAGTCAGGCCGAGAACTTTTCACCTTACCCTCGTACAGCCGGTCAAAAACGTCCACGACTTAGCATGTGCCTTCGAGACGACCGTTTTTAAGAAGTCTTTTCCTCTCATGTTGCCACAAGCTACATGAGAATCGTTTATATCGTTGTAAAAAGATTAGCTAGTCAGTGAGCTAGGTAGCGAAAATTACAGTCCACGGTTTCTGGAGATCCCGCATAGCTTTAGCACTTTTATGAATTATAAATTGATGTTTAACATAAACAGTTCTTGTTTTAATACTCACATGCTCCTTATACTGATTGAATTGTTTGCAAAATTCAATCACCACTTGAATGTTAACCAAGCCATGAATGAAAGCCTCTGTTGTATGGAATAGAACCTAAAAATGATAAATCATTAATTATATTAATACGTGAACATCGAATTCAGAGGCGAATGAGACTTCATTGTCCTTCAAGAGTAGTTTCATAAGTATTTAATGCCTGCACAAACGCATCTTCATTAGGATGTATGAGCTGTTATTTTTAAAAGTGGCCACTCGCACTTTATATACTGGCCAATGGTCAATATATACGGTTAGTCGAAAAGGGGTTACTAAACCGAAAGGATGTTAAAGTACCCATGGAAAAAAATTGGGTATAATAGGTGCAGCATCCAAATAAACAGAGTCTGACTTACCGATTGTTTAAAAATACTTTTGTAAATCTCGTAGCATTTTAATGTTTGGACATAAACTTCAAACATTTTTTTGCAATGCATTTCATTACACCCATTTTCCAATGAATATAAAACTTGTATATTCCATAGTGTAACTTTGTCAGTCAGTAGCTTGATCAATCTTATTGCATAAATTGGATTAGTGTCAAATGTAATTAAAACCATTAAATTGAAAACAACAAGGCACGGAGGTTGAATGTAAACTGTGTAAACAAAAACCAAAACAATGGTAAAAAATCCAAGGGTTAGACCGACATGAATCCAATTGCTAATAATAAACCACTTAAATCTGGCCTCGTCATTTAGAAACCTGTGCACTTCTTGAAAGGTCAAAATAAACGTGACAATTTTCTTGGCTTGTATTAAAGTAATGAGAAAGTTCATGATGAATCCCACGCAGTAGAAGCAACAGTCGAAGATAGATGCAAAATACAGGTAATCAATTGAACGATATCGTTTCATATTTTCATCTTGCATAATGTCAATGTTTCGGTATAAGAATGTGAACAAGAACATTACTGTCCCGCATAATAATATGAACTTATTTAAACGATTATTCGGATTTATGAAATTGTTTTTGATTTGATATTTTGGATTTAGTGTTAGCATTTGCAACACATTCAGAGGCAGAAGCATTGATTGCACATCTTTATCGACTGAGTTGTTCAAAAAAATGTGTACTCGACAGCTATTTTCGGATTGGTGATAAAATTTTCGTTTAATAGACTTCATTTTGTGGTAAATGTACGATGTGATGTTTACCAAACCGCTATGAACAATAAACTCTTTTAAGGGTTTATCGACTTTATATATTTGCTTGTTGTTACTTACGTTGTTAGGGCTGGCTGAAGAAAATACACACATTAACGAAATTAAAGTATATGACTCACATTTTTTATTATCATGTTTATGTGAGAGAGGTATATAGGGGAATCTATCTATATCTTTGTTACTTTCATTTGTATGCTCTATCTTAGTTCCTGTCGGTGCTTACCATCAGGTGCGACTAGGATTAAACGCGGCCAAGTCAAATAATAAAATAAAAGATATATTTACATATTTATTTATCAATTGTTCAAAGCAACTCCTTAAAGAGATGCAACTGGTCATAAAATTATGTATAGGATAATCTTATTGCGTGGCCTGATTAACTCTTATATAAATACAGATAATATAATCATTAAAGCAAATAAATACTCTTTCAGTGTTTTCTTTTACTTGAACGGTAGATCAAATAAAATCGGTAGCAATGAATTCGAGTCACCAATATGTCTACCTTAATATCTCGGAATCAAAAAATACAAGCTTATTGAAATAAAAAGTAGTTTATAATGTATTTATGAAGTTTTATTAATTTTATTTGACTAGTATTATTGATATTATGTACATATGTTGGTGACTCATTGCTCCCGAGTGTAGTATAAAAATAAATTAAGTCGTACGTACTTCAACATAATTATTATTATTTATATATATATACAGGGTGTTAACGAAATCGTGTAATTCCTTCAAACCGCGTGATCTACTGGTGACACAGATTAACCCTAAATGTGAATTTTCGAAATCGAACAAAAAAAAAATTCAAAAAAAAATTTTTGGTTTTCAATTTCTGAGTCTTTTTAGAGCCTTGAGTTATCTGACTGCAAAGAGCGATATCGCGTTAGTCGTTCCTGCCAACCGTGTCGCCGTACTTTCATTAATTCATGCGTGGCATCGAAATGTTCACACAAATAAAATTATTTTTTTGCAAAAAAAAAAAACTTTTTTTTTTTACTGAATCCTTATTAGATGGTTTAGATATGATCGGTAACAAAGCCGCATGAAAAAAAAAGTTTTTTTTATTTTTATTTTTAATCAAGCTAAATCCCGTGCGGGAGACAGGCTCCGCATGGGATTTAGCTTGATTAAAAAAAAAAAAAAAAAAAATATCATGCGGCTTTGTTAGCGATCGTATCTAAACCACCTAATAAGGATTCAGTGAAAAAATCAGAATAAAATTTTTCGCAAAAAAAATGTTTTATTTGTGTCAACATTTCGATGCCACGCATAAATTAATGAAAGCACGGTGACACGGCTGGCAGGCACGACAAACGCGATATCGCTCGTTGCAGTCAGATAACTCAAGGCTCTAAAATGACAAAGAAATAGAAAATGAAGATTTTTTTGAAATTTTTTTTTTAGTTGGTTTTCAAAAATTCCCATTTAGGGTTAATCTGTGTCACCAGATCACGTGGTTTGAAGGAATTACACGAATTCGTTAATACCCTGTATATATTCTTAGAATTTTAAAGGGGAATTATTAATCGGGCGAATAAATAATATATGGAAGACTGTTAATGAGATACTTTAATACTAAACCGAGCGGCATTAAAATACATTTGCGAAAAATTAACTTAACTGGCGAAAAATTATGAATGATTAAAATTCGTAAAATGAGCTACTAGCAAAGGGAAACAGTTAATCTAAGTTAGCAACTAAAATTCCAAGTGTCCGAATTAAATACTAATTTGGGCGAAAAAAATACTGAGTGGGGGAAAATATACATACCCCGACACGGATAGGTTAGGTTCGAAGGGGATGACGGGGGCTAGAGTGAGCGAACGAAGCGAGCGAACGAAGCTCCCGACATCCACTTCGTTTTAGGTTACTTTAATTCCTGCAGACAGAAATAGGAGCCCCGCCCAGCGGGGCTCCGTCGACGCTCCTTTGGAAACCCAAACAACCTTACAAACATACAACAATAATGTGCGTGAAATTTGTTCGCTTAAGAATTATTATACTGATCATTCTGAATAACTTGTACCTCAAATTCGTAATTTTAAGTCGCCGTTTTCAATATTTGTGTTCGCCCTCAGTCTTTCGCCCACTTATTATTTCAGTACGCCATAATCAGTATTTTTGACACCCTTACTTTGAATTTAAATTCGATCCTTTAAATACTAGCCAATTTTAAATACTAAATGGTAAAAATTATTTGATATAATGTTAGCAGGTCTATACAAGGTTAGTCGGAAAGAGGGAACTAATCCGCATGCCACCTATGACAGTTTTAAAGCAAGTGTTAAAATTTCAAAATTCGATAATTTTATTTTCATGTGAAATAACTTATATTTTAGTTTTTTGAAAATTCTTCGTTTCTAATTTAGTTACAAATTCAGGAAATGGAGCTTTTAATTCATGACCCCAAATATGACCTAAAATATAAACACATCTGATCATAGCTGAGAATAGATAGATGATTATAGCATAATATTTTTATGTAATTTTTGAACAGCTATTTCTCTTAAACTATTGACTTTTGGGGAAAGTGGTAGAACAAAATTCATTCATTATTATGGGTACTTATCCACCCTTTCGGATTAGTACCTCCTTTCTGACTAACCTGGTAGAAGCGCAAACTGCAGCAGTGCAACAGTGTAGTTAGAAAGTATCGCCAACATTTTCAACGGTAAATTGGCGTCCACGTAGAACATTCTACAGGCATCCATCTTGTCGAATGTCGCTCGATGTAGGCGTTTAACATTTTTGAACGAACGTTTCTCAGTATCTGCAACGTTTACATAAGTATTTCTATTTTTATCCATAAATAATTTTGCCATAGTAAGCACTTTATTGTATTTTACGTTTTGTTCAAGGTGTTGTACCAAATAAACATCTTAGTATATTAAGTTATGTTTATCTTCCTCCTAGCCTTTTCGCAACTATGTTGGAGTCAGCTTCCATTGTAACCAGATGCGGCTGAATACCAGTATTTTACACGGAGCAACTGCCATCAGATCTCCGCAACCCTATTACTGGGCAACGCCGATATCCTAACCGACTGTTTAACATACTCTCCGAGGCACGGGTTTGAATGTGTTACAAATGGTCACCCATGGACAGACTAGAACACACAAATATGAAGTATAACCGGCGCGGTTGTTAATTAGCCACGAGCTATCTCCTTTCAATTAAGTTATCATTATCCTTTCTACTAATGATAAGAAACTGAAAAACTGCAATCACTAATCGTAGTGCCAGGCGTGGATAGTATGGCAATTTCCTATATAACCATCCATTGTAGCGGCAATTGGAAGGACCCTGCTCATTAATGGACAGAATTTTGTTTATCAAATACCTGTATAATAATTTGAATTCAAAATGAGAGCGCATGAGTCTTGAACCTTATTCGCAGCAATGTAGAACTTCTCGCAGTACAGGCTTATTGAGATATGCAACATGATCGTCTTAGTCAGCCAGATGGAATATGATGTTGTAAACACATATGCTGTATACTGTAAACATATTAACGTTTGATCCCTTTGGCGTAGAAGCACATGGAGCAAGGGTCTGGTACAAAATTCACGAAAGAAGTGTCCTTAGTTTACATACACCACCAGACTGCACGCCAACGCACACCGCCATGTAAACTAAAGAATACCAAGAAATTAATTTAAATCCTCTGTCATGACAATGCCTAATTTAGCTTACAACCTTTTCACCATACGAAGATTTGACTGCATCAATTCGCTTAAATTAGGCAATTTTTTCCTTGTTTTAGATTACATTCGGTTCGGACATTTTTGAGCGTTGACCCGAGCTCCATGACATGTGTTTCTACGTCAATGTTTAATTCACTACTTTCTCACCATTACAGACATAAATAGCAATAATTACTAAAAACTTAGTGACTTTGAATCAAGACTGAAGAAGAGAAAATAATTCGGTATTTTTGTGTCTCCAGCACTCATTACACTTGAAAAGGATTGACTCAGATCAAATTTTTTAATAAATATAAATAAATGAAGACGGACGACGCCGCCGAGGTCAGCCCAGAAATAGGTGACGTTACGACCTAGACGCGTACCGCGAGGGCTGGTTAGTGGTGGGGCAGAAAAAAGTACATGAATGAACTTCGGGGAGTCCTTTGCCCAACAGAGGGATAGGAATGGTGAAATAAAAAAAAATACTCACATATTGGCCATTTAAAGCAGAAAATTTGAAAATGTCAATGACTAGTTGAATGTTGATTAAAAAATGGCTAAAGAATTCTACAGTAGTGTGGTAGACAAAATGAAAAAAAAAATGTTGAAGTTAAGGTATTACATTCATGTCGTTTCAGCTACCACGCAGACGAGTAATAACACTCACCAATTGCTGATAAGAAATCCTGTATATATCATAACACTCTAATATCCAAACATAAGCCTGAAACATTCTTTGGCAACGAGCTTCGCCATCCCTATTTCCCATCCTCGGCATATGGAGAGCATTATAATTCCAAACATCAATTTTTTCCTTTAAGAGCTTAATCAGTGTGATAGCATAAATCATATTCGCGTCAAAACACAGTAAAAACAAAACACTAACCAAATTGTACCAAGGAAGGTTTAGATTGACGATGATATATATAATCATAGTGACATAGGAACCTAAGACCAACATGACACTGATCCAATACCCAATAACATATTTTTTGAAATTGGTCTTATTGTTCAAAAATCTATGGACCTTTTGAAATTTTAAGACGAACGAAATATTTCTCTTCGTTTGCAAAATGCAGATGATATAATTCATGACAAATCCAACACAATATATGCTAAAATCGACGTAGGAGTTGATATATATTGCATTAAAATATTTTCTTATATTACTATCGAAATGCAGCTCGTAGATCCGATAAAAGTACACAGAAATGATTACAACCGTGGTGCATAATGCCACCAACTTTGATATACGGCCGTTTGGAGTAATACGATTATGGATTATCCGATACCTGGGACTGCATAAAATACTTTGCATTAGGTTTAAAGGTAAAAGCATCGCCTGCACATCTTTGTCAACCAAGTTATGTAAAGCAATTTTCACACGATGACTTTTTTCGATATTATCAGGTTTTTTCTCTTTTAGGGACTTCATTTCATTTAGATTTTCCAGGCACTACTGTTTGAAATTTCTATAGAAATGTTGTTGATCAAAGAACAATTAGTTCAATAGCGTTGGACGAAATTGTATTTTGAAGGAAAAGTCCATTAGTAATATTGCTCCTGAAGTAAAATGTTTACATTATTACAGAGTAATAGTAGTTATTAATTACTTATCAGTTTATAAAAACCGCAATCTTGCATATAATTTTATAAATTCTTTGATTATTATTACTTATTGATTATTTCATCAGCCATTTAATCTTTGCATCATAGCAGTAGGTTGAAATAGTTTTACCTATTATCTTCTTCTCTCGTGTCAAAAGATTAGCCAGTCGTTAAGGTTGGTAGGGGGGCTGAAGAAGATTTATTAATTTAATTTGAGTAGTATTTAATTTAATAGTCTTTTAAATACATTTTATTTGAATAAACTATTTTCTTAGTATCTAAGATATTAAGGCTTATGTTGGTGACCCAGATTCATTGCTCCCGAGTGTAGTGTAAAAAGAAATTAAGTCGTACGTTCTTCAATATAATTATTGTTATTAGTATAAATGTTCGTAAGATTATAAATATTACAAGGTAAACATTATTTGATAATGTTAGCAGGCTTATAGAAGCACAAACAGCAGCAGAAAGTGTCGCCATCATTTTCAACGGTAAATTGGCGTCCAAGTAGAACATTCCACAGGCATCCATCTTGTCGAATGTCGCTCGATGTAGGCGTTTAACATTTTTGAACGAACGTTTTTCATTATCTGCAACGTAAGTTGTAATCGCCATAGTAAGCACTTTATCACATTTGACGGTTAGTTCAAGATGACACAAAATAAAGATTTTAGTTTATTAAGGGCTGATTTTGCAATCATTATTAAAACTTTTATTTGAGGAATAATTTTGACGTTTTAACAGATTTTCCATTCAAAAGCTGTCAAAGTATAATATTTGTCCTTCAGATAAAAGTTATCTGACGATTTAAAAATCGGCCCTAAGTCATCTTTATCTTCCTCCTTGCCTTTTCCAAATTATGTTCAGGTCAGCTTCCACTCTAACCAGATGCGACTGAATACCAGTATTTTACACGGAGCAACCGCAATCAGACCTCTGCAAACCCGTCACCGGGCAATGCCGATATCCTAAGGTTAGACTAGTTGTTAGATTTTCGGGCTTCTGACTACCCATAACGACTGTCATAGGTATTCGAATGCCACCTGGGACCGACTGTTTAACGTACTCTCCGAGGCACGGAGTTAACCATGCAAATATCCTTTCAACTAATGATAATAAACTAAAAAAAAATGCTATCACCAATCCAAGTACCAAGCACAGTGGTTAGGCAATTTTTTCATAATTAATAATTGTAGCAGTCTTTGGGAGAACCCTGCTCATTCATGGACAGAATTTTGTTCATCAAATACTTGTATAATCATTTGAATTCAAAATGAGAGCGCCTGAGCCTTGAACCTTATTCACAGCAATGTAGAACTTCTCGCAGTACAGGCTTAACGTGGAATGCAACATGAACGTCTTAGTCAGCCAGATGTAATATGATGTTGTTGCTACTCGTGCTGCGTGCTGTAAAAATATTAACGTTTGATCTCATTGACTTATGCTTGTTTCCCACGGTGCATGATATTGCGTACTGCGACGCACGAGCTTGCACCGACGCATCATGGGAAGGGACTCGTTCGTGGTAACACGGACGCGTGCGGAGCGATGCGCCGTATCCATATCACGCACCCTCATTATGTGATTTTACGGATGATACCACGCACAGCCGGTGCGCGCTACCACACACCGTGCTTTCCACGGTCCAGCTTAAGTAACATATGTCGGCGAGAATGAATGATTAATATAAATATATTAAACTACCTACAACTGTGACATCATCGTACCACTCAATGAATCTGGCGAATTATGGAAGGGGCCGTCCACTATCTAAGACAGTGCGCAGAGCGAATGGATACATTACCATTAAGGCAACCGCCCTGTTCACAACTCTAATTGTGACACGGATCACGCCTGCATCATATTATCAGAATTGTTATTTGTTGTACTTACTATTTATTATTTAAATTAAATTGATTTTATTATTAATTTAGAATAGAATTTAATAGAAATTAATCACTTTGAATAAATAATTTAAGATTAGTTTTAAGTTACGTTTTGAATTGATTTTGTTATAAATTCAGAATTAAATATAAATTAACTTTTGAAATAACTTTAAGTATTATAAATAATTTTGATAAGTTTTAAGTTACGTGTTGTTATTAAAATTGTTTATATTTGTCGGATCGACAGCATGATTTGCACCTTCGTCTGACATCATAGGGGCGACAGATAAATAGGGTGACCGAGCAAAGAGAAACACGAATACGCAGAAATCAGTTTAATCAAATTACTATTAATTATGTAAGCACTTATTATAACCAACGAAACAAGTAACAGTTCCTAGCGTGGAGGTACTGATCTCCTCGACGGCTGAAGAGTAAGTGTCTGTCGTTTCAGCGCCTCACCCTCAGCTAGGCTCCGTTAAACACGAAGTTAACCGCGTGACGTCATCGTGACGGTGGCGCCATCTCTCGGTACTCGTGTTGTGTTTCGTTTAACGTCCGTACTAATGACCGTCTTCGACATATTTAATATTTATATTAGTTTCCTTTTAGATTATGGCTACTAACAACTTTGAAGACGACGATAACTGCGTAAGAAGTCGGTCTCCTTCACCAATCATTCAGATACGTCACTCTCAACCCGAAACGTATCAAATAATTTAGTATATCAACATTTGTTTTGCTTTTGTAAATACAGCGTTTATGGCGTAGAGGTAAATGAGTGTGCGGTTTATGTAAACTTACAATTAGTATGCATTTTAATTGTGTGACAGTGTATATGTTACGGCTAATAGCCGAAGTGTGGCTACACCTAGTTTTAGCCAGGTACAATTAGGTGCAGCCGGCCACATGCGGTTAAACTTAGATGTATCCTACGTATCCTCGGGTAGAACTAGGTTTACCCTTCATCATAGCGGGTAGAACTAGGTGCAGCCGCACACCGGTGGTTAAGGGGAACCCCGACACGGATAGGTTAGGTCCGAAGGGGATGACGCGGGCTAGAGTGAGCGAGCGAAGCGAGCGAACGAAGCCCCCGTCATCCCCTTCGTGTTAGGTTACTTTAAACCCTGCAGACAGAAATAGGAGCCCCGCTCTGCGGGGCTCCGTCGACTTAAGCTACACCTAGTTCTAACCAACTGCTACTGGTTGCACCTAGTTGTACCCGGCTAAACCTAGGTGTAACCGCCATTCGGCTTTTACCCGTAACAAATACACCTAAGGTTATTTGTGATTGTGTAATTGTTATGTAAAAAGTATAGGATGTGCATATAATTCGAGTAGGTATATGTAAATTGAGAGAGTTTGTATTACAAACATAAAAAAAAAGTTTATACAGTATAGACAACATAATAGTAGTCACGCTTCTTGCATTAAGCTTAGTATTTGGGACTTACTTCTAATTATGTATGTAGGTGATTCGTCATGTCTCTTAATAACCATAAGCGGTCCAGCAGTACTTATATCCCTTTGATTTAGGGAGGTCGCGAGCAAGGAAGTGTAGTCTTGAGCCTTTTGCAGTGAGCTGTTGCGGATACGAATATAGAAGTGTCTTCGCTACTTTTGAAGCCTGGATGTTTAGCGCAGAGCTTTACTTTGTGCTTGGTGTTGAAAGACTTACACGTCTTAAGTACTTCAGTGTTTAGTATTGTTGAGGACAGTTCCACTATTATAGGGGTGTTAGTCATACCCTGCTTTTTCCCCTTAATTCTGTAAATATCACGTTTGTCCGAGTTCGCGATTGGACTGTTTACGGTCTCAGTTAAACATTTTACCATGTCAATAAGGTCTTCTTTAGGTTTTTTCATTTGCTTGGGAACGATTTTAATTTCAATGTTAGATTTTTGACTATCTCGCTGAATATTATCGACTTTTTCTTCCAAAAAGGTTATGTATTCGTTATCCTTCTTAGCTTGTATTTCGATCTGTTCTATTTTTCTCATAAACTCTTCATTCTGCTGAGTTATAGGGATCACTGAGTTTTCTATGTTAGAATTTGTGAGTTTTATTTCCATGAGCGTGGGGTTTATTTTTTCAAGCTCCATTGTTTGACATAGACTTAACCATGTCGATCATATCTTCTCTAAAGACGTCTAGGTCATCCTCTCTTCTTCTTTTAGCTCTTTGGGAGACATAACTTAGTGGTGAGTCGTAACCCTCTTTTTGGTTGGCTAGTTTATATTCAGAGAGTGATTTGTCCATTTCAGTACAGGTTTCCAGGCAGCAGAAGGTACAAATTGTCCAATGTGACGTACCCAAGGTGGGGCTGAATGCCTAAGGGCCTATGCGCGCAGGTCAGGTACCAGGATATTATGATCAGCTACGTTTACCGCAATACACTGAGTTTATTTGAATAGCTCTTCTTATTTTATGCATTCTTGTAATTAATTATAAAATATATTTTAACAGATTTATTCAATCCATAGTGTTGCAAACATCAGCAATATCAGCACCAGCATGCGCATTGATCGATGCTGGATTATTAAAATTGAAGTTCGAGTCGTGACTCATGACTTCTCTTTCGAAAATTTCTGTCACTACCCATTGCGAGTGTTCCTAGCGAACAGTTATTCAGCAGTGCTGCAATTATTTACAAACCTTTTCGGAACAAATATTTTCTAGCATTTTTAAAATGTAACTTACCTTTGATAACATTCCAATACTAATACTACGAAAGATGAATAATAAGTTATGCACTGGGTACTTAATTATCTACTAATCTAGTACTAATCTGATTACTGATAAGTTTTTTTTTTTTATGTTCATTAAAACACACAAAGTTATTAGAATTTAATCTTTACTTTGAATACCAATGAAATCTGTGCAAGTTTTGGATATAAATTCATAGTGCTCAGTACATTTCCGTTTTTTTTAAGAAAATAATCAAAATCAGCATTAGTGTCCGCTGATGTTCATGATAAAATATCGGCAGGATGTGAAAAAATGCTCATCAGCACAACCCTGGTTATAACAAACGAGCACAGAAAGATCGTGTATATATAATATATGTATATCTTTTTCAAAAACTGAAATCATAATGATAACAGATTTTTGAAATAAATGCGGTTAGAATCGGATTTCCGGATACTGTTAATAACAGATGTTCAATTCAAGGTTACGGATTATCGCATTGATACGGACAATACAGTGACTTTGTTGTTCAACTGCAGCATGTTTTAGCCTTAGCGTATTTGCAACCAGATAAAATCCCGAGAAGCTTTTTACAATTTGAAATAAGAAGTTTTGCTACACGTATTACGTTTCTGGTAAAAGAAAATCACAAGTAAAGGGAGGAACTACAGTTATCATCACAACCCACGAAACTTACAAGCTATATACGCGTAACAATGATGTAAACGCTTTAAAAAAACTTTTGTAATTGCCTTAGCCTGAATAAGAGAGGTTGTACCTTTTCAAAACGCAAACGATATATTAGTCATATATGTAGTTGCAAAGAAAAAGGTTTAGGTAATACAAACACGACTTACAAGGCCGCTATAGAGGTAACAGATCTTGAGCAGGAACAATAATATCTAATATATTATAAAGAGGTCTATAAGAAGAGCTTTAGAGATAATAGCAATGAACGGAGTTAAAAACACCATCTATTGTTACAACTTTAAACAGTATAAGTAGCATTCTCAAACTTGTTGTTGTATTTAAGTGCATTTAAAATATTTTCTAGCACTTTTAGCTACGTCAAAATATTTCTGCTCCATTATGTCTTTGCAAGCCGTATGTTTGCAGCAATTAAAGCTACTTACCGGCAAAACTCGGTATTGTTCCAAGTATGCATTTCATGATAATATCTTAGAGGCCTTGAAACGCTCACAGAATGCTGTTGGCATTTTCTGTGATCTTTCTAAAGCTTTTGATTGAGAGGATCATAAAACATCTATTTGCAAGTTAACTCACTACGGGATGCTTAAACGTTCTCTAGAATTTGAGTTTTCCTATATTCTCAAAAGTCAACAAAAAGTATAATCATAATATCTTCAAGGTCTCTGGTAAAAATCGGTGTACCACAGGGTTAAATTTTGGACCCCTTTCTGCAGCTAGCTTATATTAATGATCTTCCTTACATGATTTCGTCATTATTGTAAGAATATGGTACATTAAAGTTAGCTGAAAATGACATAAAATTTCTGAGTGTGGGTCAATTCAGTATCACAGAAACGAGAACTGTAATTGCACTATAGTGTAAGTACTAATGAGACTGAACAAGCGCAAAGGTAGATTGGCGTCTATGATGAACAGGCCACACGCATCCATTTTCTTAAAAGAAGCGCTCTTCATACGTTGAATGTTCTTGCATACCCGTCTTTGCGTCTCTGTAAATAATATATTTTCAGTATAAGATAACTTATTACAGTGTCATCATTTTACATACAGCTCACTGCAGAAAATATGTATGTTTAGTGCTTATAATTATGGTAACAAATCAACGAATTGCCTATAAGATGTATTTTTTTGGTAAGTATTTTATCATTTTTTATGTGATCGTGAATGTACTACCGCCATACCTATTCCTACGGCCAAGCTGGCATAAAGGCAGCAGTAACCACTAACCATCAGGTGGGCAATCTGCTTGTTTGCCAACCTAATTGACTGGTAAAAAAGAGCCCGTATGTCCCAATTTAGTTTCATCCTTAAAGCATTTAGCACATTACCCGATTTCTAGGGCCCAATTGAAAAGTGCCGACCAAAAACTGAAGAGACCGAGCGCCCGGTTATTATACTACACTGAATAGTGTTAGGGACCCTAAAAATCGGGGAATGTTATAAACCCTATCTAAGTCTTCCTTTTCTCGATTTACAGCATATGCAAACGACCAGAACATCAGTTGTATGTTAATTATCTTGATGTATTTTTAAATAAAATTAGGATTGCTTCATTTTTTAGCAATCCAAATTTAGATTAACAACTACCTGCAACGGTTATGTACCGTTGCAGGTAGTTGCTACATTTACCTTTTTATTTGAAATAAAATGAATAAATAACCATATGTTTCTTACCTGAACATCTACTTGACTTTATCAGCAGTACACAGGTGCCCTGAACATCGCTCATAGCTGAATAGAATCTCTCACATTCCACACTCAAAATTATTTCCAAAATGATGCTCCTTAGAAGCCATATTTGAGACAAAGGTATTAGTAAAGCAAACTGGAAAAATGAATATTAAAAGACACAATTATGTATTCATATGCATCAAATATTGTTCAACCTCTTAATTAAGTCAGTCTCGTAGAAGGCAATAATGCCTTCTACATATTGCATTTATATCCAGCAATAGGTCGTGAATAGCTAATATATATTTCTTATTTTAAATGAATCTGCATGTTCAATTGTATTAAATATAGGTGTAACGCAAAGTTCAAGTTTATATTGAAAATTTCAGTGTATGTAAAATTGGTCCGTTTTCAGTGATTCAAATACTTACTTCTAATCCATCGTTCAGTATGTGAAACTTCATTAGTAATAAAGATGCTACGTTCAGCAAGCTAGTAGATACTGTTTGTATTGTGAAAAAAACAATCTGAAAAGTGAGTGGAAATTGTCGCAGTAAGATGTTTATACATACAATGCTAATCGGACAGGAGGTACTAATCCGCGGGCCACTTATAGTATCACTGATAACTGTTTTAAAGCAAAGGTTAAAATTTAAAAATTCAACCATTTTAAATTACATGTTTAATTTTTGTTTTTTCTAATATTCTTCATCCCTGCTTTATTTACGAATTCGTAAAATAGAACATCTTATCCGTGCCTCCAAATATGACTTAAAATATAAACAGCTGATTGTAGCTTAGGATAGATAGCTTCTATCGTTTTTTTTTTGAGATCTTTTATCTGCTATTTTTCCTGGATTTTTGACTTTTAGGGAAAGTTTTAGGACAAAAGTTATACTTTATTATTGGTACGTTAATACCCTTTCGGATTAGTACCCCATTTCCGATTAACCTTGTATAGCCGTTACATGATCATATCCCTAAGAATATAATTAACATAACTGGCAATTGACTAGTTCTTGTATAATATCTACTTACGCAAAGTAAAGCTTTAAAATAATGATTGTATGAATATCGAAAAAGTTAGGAAATCAAAATTGCCACGTATTTAGCCAACAAGCAACCAGTTTCAAAAATTTATTGAAATCATTCTTATTAATTATGTTAACAAATGTGTACATAAACAGTGTGTTTGGTATTGGACTCTCGAAAATTTAACCACCTGTAATACCAGCCTCCTCCACTCCCAATGGCAGCCATTTTGATTTTTGGCCTGGCCAATAATGTTGGTGTTCATTAAACATATAGTTAATACATTTAGGACTAGGAGTACTAAAGGCTTAGCTTTTATTCGCAAGTTGATAGTCCCCCTCATTCATAAAAATGGCATAATCTAAAATACATTTCTTGTCATTTATCTGATTTGACTTGCCATGCCAAAAGATTTATTGACTACTAGCTGTGCCCGCGACTCCGTCCGCGTGGAACTCGGAAAACAACATTGTGTCGCAGTAACTAAATAGTGTATATGTATTCCATTTATTATAGGTAATAATAGACAAAGGTGTCCCACCAAGGCACTTATATCTTTTAAACCATTTCTTTAGGTAGAGTTTCAGCTCTTCTTGATTGACCGTAAAGGTTCATATAACCATATAATAATACTAAAAACGCGTTGCTTATTTCCATACATTTCCTTGCTAAAATGGATTATAATTGAATATTGATATTTATTGTGATAATGTAACGAAACCTTTTCGATTCTCGGTTCAGGCAAAAAAATCAGTAAAGGCAATATTTCTTACTTTTAAAAATAAAATGAAGCCTCCTTTGAGTGAAATTTGCAATTTTTTATATTTATAGTACTTTCCCTTCATGGCCATGTGTTTTGGGACATTACCTAAGGCTTAAATAAACTTAATAAAACGGCGACGACAGGTTTTGAATAGTTCTGACAACAATGAACAAAATAAAATAAATAAAAACATTCCAAAAAAATTACAAAAAGTGTATTTTTTTAAAGTGAGGTTTTAACGCAGGACACTGAGCCAGCGACCGTTCACTGCAGCACTTACTTCTGTCTACAACTTATACTACGCAGTATAAGGAAATAATGTTTCGTTGCTCGGCATCTATGAGCAATAGCGTGATAGTTTATATACCAGCATAAGCGCAGGCCCATCAAAATCGATTCACGCGATTTCACGATCCAAATATTAAGCTTATACTTCGCAGTACGTGGAAATAATGTTCCGCTGCTCGGCTCCTATGAACAATAGCGTGATGATATAATTATGTACCAGCAAAATTGTCGCTTTTTACGAAACACATCAGCGAAAGTCCTATCAAAATCCATCCACGGGATTTTACGTGATGTCCGGACGGAAAGACAAACAGACACAATAATTCTAAAAAAAAATGTTATAGTTTCTGTATCGATAGTATAGTACCACCGAATCGAAATTTTGGAAAAATATTTAATTACAGACAAAGTGCACTTTGAATTTTATTAATAGTATATAGATTTATAAATACGTATTTAAGTATTGATTTAAGTATTCATAATAAAATATATGAGTATTTCAAATTAATCTATCGGATTGCCTTGCACAATTAACAATTTAGAATACCTACACTCGTTTATGAAATTGAATGTATTTCTCTTCCACTGCCATTCAGACAGATAGGTAGGTACCTAATAAATTTTAAATAACAATATCTTCGTTTTTTTTTTAAAAGCTTAGTTAGTACCTTCTTCGGATAGCATTTCAATAGACCTTCCGTAGACTGAGAATAGTAATACATAATTATATTCGTTGTAATATATTTCCTCACAACGTAATTTGATACACGTAACGCCATCTATTGAAAAGAAATGGTAAGTATACACAAATACATGCTAAGTTCTTTTAGAAAACTTAAAATTCGCATAACTTTTGATTGCGTGAACCGATTGCGATGAAACAAAAAACATATGTTACTTTGAGATAAGCACAATATTTATTTATAAAAGTCAACAACATTGGATCAGTTGTTTTTACGTGATGCTTGAACAAACAAACAGATAAACAGATAAACAGATAAACAGACAAACAGATAAACAGACAAACAGTCAAAAATTCCAAAAATGTTAAAAATGGGTTCTATTGGTTATCGTTTAACACCCCAACCAGGTTTTTTCAAAATATTTGCTATGTACAGACACGCCATGTCTACAGATTTATTATATGTATAGATTTTAAACTATTCGTGTAAGTGCATACAATGTTAATCGGAAAAGGGGGTACTAATACGAAAAGGTGTACCTAAAAAAGGCCAAAGGTCATATTCGGGGTCACGGATTAGAAGCTCCATTTTCTGACTTCGTGAGTAAAGCAAGGATGAAGGGTTTTTGAATTAACAGAAATAAATCAAATTTTAATAATTTTACATGGAAATAAAAATTACCGAAGTTTGAAATTTTAGTAATTGCCGTAGAATAGTAATTGCTTTAATACAGTCATCAGTAATACTTTAAGTAGCCCGCGGATTATTACCCCCATTCAAATTGACCTTGAAATCAACCATAGCCACAACTTACAAGGTGACGGAAAGTTTTTTCTACGATCTCGTATGCCTCCAGTATATTTTTGTACACATCAAACTTGATTTTCCAATAAGATTCTCTTTCTGAATCTTCAATGTTTTCTGAATTTCGAATATCTTCAATCCACACCATGACTAGCTTACACAATAACTTCATGACAGAAGAAGCGTACATGACGTTAATATCAAAAGATATATTAGCGTAAGTCGATACCAAATCAATAATATTGAACGTAGGGAAGCAAACATAAAAAAAGAGGATGGAACTCAACGCGACACTGTTTATGAAGATTACGCAAATCCAATTGTAGAAAATTAAACTTTTGAGGTCTCTATCGTTCATTCTGAGATTCTTACGCACGTGTTGGATTTTTAAAAGTAATAATATGTTATTGTGACTTTCCTTAATATTGATATAGTAATTTAACATGAACCCATATGAACAGAAGATAAATTCAAAAATATATCTCCAATGAAGAAACAATTTATAACGCTCTTCCCAGCTGGTCCATGAACTGCTGCACTTATACAAGTAAATAGACCGGAATATGAGCGTAGCGATAACTCCTACATAATTGTAAAGCGAACTATTAGAGGTGATTGAGTTGGCGCAAATAGTATACTTAGCGCAGATAAAAACGGTTTGCATCAGGTTTAATGGCTTTAGAACTGATTGTAAATCGTTATCAATTAGGTTGTCGGGTACTGCTTCATTATTCGGAATTATATGCACATTCGCGACAGGACTTATTTTTAATTTTCGTTTGTATAACGACGCTGGCAACATGTTTGTAACGCAGGACATGTCGATGTTTATTGATGGAGTGCTACAAAAGTCTTTTAACCGTCATTAACTAATTTACATTTACTTAATGGATTGTTGTTTGCTTTTAATTTAAATACATGTTAAATGCCTTAACGTTAACTTGAAGCAAAGTGATTAGTTTTTGTCATTATTATCAGAAAAACCCGGCGACATCTATCACTTATGATCCAGCTACATGCTTGATCCTTATTGCACAAATTACAATTTGCAAAACTAAATAGTACGTTAAAGTCCGGCTAAGTGCAGCGGCTTGCAGTCTTAACGTATACACGTTATACGAGTAACATACTTACTTTACATGCAACTATAACTTATTTGAAGTCACAGATAATGTTATTTCTCCCATATCAGCGTGGAAGGCTGTCATTTCAAATACACCATGCCTAGTTACTCTTGTTCAAAAAATACACCACCTGTATTCTATAGCGATGTCCATTTCGCGCTAGGCAAAATGAAGTAGAACCGATCGTGCGACGAAGATGCCCCAAGCACTATATCCCTAAAGATAGTTAACCTACGCTTCTCCCTCACATTACTAGACTATTTAACAACATACCCGTACGGGTAGCTTTCCTACAAACGTTTGCCATTCAAACATTGTTTTCATTCATAACCCAAGTAGCATTTTGTTCTCTTTAATAGTTCACATTTAGTTGACAGATGATCTCTAAGCATTAACATTGGCCACACGTGGTTCATTGGCAGTACTAAAGTGAACAAATTCACTTATACCTGTTTAAGGCATGTATAGGAGTGTAGAATTGACCTATTAAGTAACTATTGGTGTTATAATGGACTAACATTAATCTTCTAGTCAGCTTTCACTTTAAAAGCTGAACAAGAGCATTTTAAGAGGGGAAAAATACGGCACGGGCTATTTAAAGGTCCACATGTACAGTGTTATATTGCTAGCATTTTAATACAACACATTTGAACATTAATGCAGCCAATAGCTGTAATATAGAACCTTTTGTGAAGCGTTATTCAGCCTGTTGCTGTAAGCGAGTCTAGTTTGTGATATATTAATCAGCCTTTATATTATTCTGTAAAAGAGCGTTTAATGAGTTCACCATGTACGTGTAAGGTATATTACACGCAGCACTATTGACATCTAGTAACACTGACAGCTGTTAATTTGTTCACAAGTACTGCATTGTTACCCTCTGAGCTGAATAATTATGTAGACGAGGTTTTCTTTAACACTTGGACGACGCTAATAAAAACACGCGTTGTTGCACATAATAAAAAAAATGCATAAAAACAGTTGGAAAAAGAGAGTGAGGACCGGTGGGTTCAGGAGAAAGATCTTAAAAATTATATTTATAATTTAACTTCATAACATATATTTTTGTTAGTTAATTCAGTCCGAATTCTAACAATACCTAACTCGTCTATTAAAATTAACGTACTCATTCAATCCTACCACCTACTGCATTATATTAAATTATATAATATCTAAAAACTTATTCACGTGAACTATTGTAGAACTGCATATCAGCCCAGAGCAGCATATGAGCCTAACGAGCATATATTGTACAGTAATTGACATTATAATGGTACACATGTGAGACTTTAAAGAGGTCACAACATTAATTTGAAGTTACAATGGTTCACTGTAGCTGGAGACAATTTCCACCATTTTGTTCACTCATAACCTATAATATTTCTAAATTAATTTTGATTTTATCACATACTACGGAATTTCCGTCATTAATTTTGTGGTTAATGTTCAAATACAAAACCATATACTGATTTAGATGTCATAAAAACACAAGTATTAAAAATTACTTTATTCGTCTCTGCTTATTTAGAAATATATTTTTGATAAAAAGGCATTATTCCTGAGGCGCGTGAAAATTTTAACCCTAAATATGTTTATACTTTACAATAAATTCACATTGCCCATTATATTACCTCAATATAATATAATAAACACAGAGTACTCATCAGTAATAATAAAATCATAATATTAAAAACGGCTACATAGACATTCACGAGCATTAATGTTTTGCGCGTATTCAAATTAAAACTATAGTATTCAAGTGATAATTTGGAGAAAAAGTGACCACTAATCGTTTTTAAGGTACACTTGTGAGCGTTAATAACTGTAGAGGCTGTAATTGTTGTCACTCGTTACTTCTTATAACTCTCTTGTCTGTATGAAGAACCACACGGAATCTTATACAAGGCTAGTCGGAAAGGGGGTATTAATCCAAAAGGGTGTTAAAGTACCCATAATAGGGAGTAACTTTTGTTCTACAACTTTCCCCAAAAGTCAACAGTTTAAGAGAAATAGCGACGCTAAAATCGCTAAATACGCTAAAATCGATCTATCCTTAGCTATGATCAGTTGTATTTACATTTAAGGTCATATTTGAGGTCACGAATCAGATGCTCCATTATCTGAATTCGTAACTAAAGCAGGGAAGAAGAATTTTTGAAAAATCTAAAATAATAATATTTTTTTATGGAAATAAAAATTATCGAATTTTAAAATTTTAACACTTATTTTCAAACAGTCATCAGTGATACTTTAAGTGGCCTGCGGATTAGTACCCCCTTTCAGACTAACCTTGTATAGTGCCGTTGATCAGCTTTAAGACTGCAATGTTCTATCTTAAACTGTCATTAAAGTGCTGCTATACTGCTACTGTGTACCTTTTGTGAACTTAAGGCTGAATAATTTGTGCCCAAACCGGTAGTACAAGAGCTGTATAGAGTGCTATACAGCTTATATACAGCTTACATAGACAGCTTAAGGAGTAAATGTGTACCATTAGTAAGTTGCTATAGAACCCACAATGCTACTTCGGAAGAAAGGAGAAAAATCGTTATCCGTAATCCGTACGTAAATAATTATAGACCGATTAGTTTGGTTTCTCATGTGTACAAAACTTTCATCAAAGTCATAGAAAATAGAATAGCCAGTAAACTAGATCAGCAATAACCGGGTTTCCAACCCGGACTTTCCACCACTGACCATTTACATACAATCAACCAGATCATTGAAAAATTTCAAGAATTTAAAATTACACTCTATTTTGCATTTGTAGACTACTCCCAAAGCCTTCGACAGCATCTCATGCTCCGTAAAGCTCAATTTCCAAAGCTCTTGAAAATCAACAAGAAGATTCTACGTACATACAACTGCTACAAAAGATGGGTAAATATCCATAGCACAGCTACAATAAAGCTATAGAGAATAGGCCCGAAATTTAACATCTTAAAGAGAGGCAAATAGGGTGATCCGCTATCTTTTAAATTGTTCACCAGTACCTTGGAAGAGGTCTATAAGACGCTGGCAACCAAATGGCAAGACAAAGACAATGTCTTTGGCGGGGTTAGATTGACTAATCTTGGTTTTGCCGATGACATTGTCCTTTTTTCTTCCTCAGCCACTGGACTAGAACAGGTGCTACAAGAACTGAGCAATGCTTGAGATTGACCTAAAGATGAATATGTCAAAGACTAAAGTCACGACCAACAGTTTATCTAACGTGAAAGTAGATGGAGAGAAAATGCAATATGTCCAAGATTACATCTAATTGGGCCAAGTAGTCTCCTTCTAGGCCAGACAAGATAAGGAAATTAAAACATTTACCAAATACGCTTGGAAGAGCTACTGATCCATGAAAAAGCAATTCAAGGGCAATTTGCCCATGTCACTAAACCGTAAGCTCATGGACATGTGCATTCTCCCCATCTTGACGTATTGTGCACAGACTTGGTCTTTGACCAACATCCAAACGTTCAAACTCAAGGTTTGCCAAAGGACTATGGAGCGCAGTATACTTGGTGTTAAAATAACAGATCGAGTTCGAAACACAAAATTCCGCTCCAAAACTCAAACTGAAGACGTGGCTCAAAAGGCCGCCCGGTACTTTGATAAGACATAAAACAAAATGAGAGTAAGAATCAAAAGACGTAGGGTAGTGTAAAGCCTCTTGATCACTGCAACCTACAAAGGTGGTTGTCATTCACGAAATATTGATACATTCGACCTATTTTTTACAATTGTGCTATACTTAATATATTCTTTGTACTTAGTTTACACTTTGCATTATATGGTCTCCAGTGTGGCGGCCTATTTGTAAAGGGTGATTAAAGGATGATGGGCAAAATTGTATGAGACCTGTCCCCCCCCTTCCAACAGATTTTTTTGATGTGTCAGTAGTTTCATAAGGATCTATGAAAAGACTAGCAACCAGTTTTAACTTCAAAATCGATGGGGTTTAGTATATACAGGGTGGTAAAGGAGGACCGGAAAAATTGGTCAACATAACCAATAACAACAACACATATGTCATTAGATAGGTATTGCAATATACTGCAATAATTACTATGGCGGCTCATTTCAAATCGCTGTATGAAAAAAGTTATGGCGATGTTTCGTAGGTTAGGTTATGTTAGGTCAGGTTAGGTAGTTTTTTTCTTGTATATTGTTATGTAATAAAAAACAAACAGATTGAGTAAACAGTGTTATAATTATGTTCCGTCATCCACAATCACATTATAAATTGTCTCCAGAACCCCTGAAAGGACGATGCCGACCGAATCCTAAATACCACACTAGGAACCAATAACAACCACACATGTCATTAGATAGGTATTTTAATATACTGCAGTAACTACTATGGCGGCTCATTTCAAATCGCTGTATGAAAAAAGTTAGGGGATTTTTTCGTAGGTTAGGTTAGGTGTTTTTTTTCTTATAAATTGTTCGGTAATAGCAAAAAATGCAAGTAGAGTGAGTAAACAGTGTTATAATTATGTGTCGTCATTCAAAATCACATCTAGTAAATAGGTGATAGGTGAAATTACCTAACCTAACCTAACCTACGAAACGTCGCCATAACTTTTTTCACACAGCGATTTTAAATGAGCCGCCATAGCAATTATTGCTGTATATTGCAATACCTATCTAATGACATATGTGTGGTTGTTATTGGTTCCTAGTGTAGTATTTAGGATTTGGTAGGCATCGTCTTTCAGGGGTTATGCAGACAATTTATTAATGTAATTGTGGAGGACGATATGACCTTTTACGTGAGTGGCAACAACAACTGTAAAAAGTTTCAACTCAATCGGATGAACCGTGTGAATTTTTAGTAACAATTATCCGATACGACTTAAGCGCCACCTATTGTACGTTGATGGTACTATGTCAGAAACTGTCACGTGAGTGGCAACAACAACTGTATAAAGTTTCAACTCAATCGAATGAACCATGCGAATTTTTATTAACAAATTATCCGATACGAATCGCGCGCCACCTATTGCACGTTGATGGTACTATGTCAGAAACTCTCGCGCAAGTGCTAACAATAACTGTACTTAGTTTCAACTCAATCGGATGAACCATGCGAATTTTTATTTACAATTATCCAATACGACTCGCGCGCCACCTATTGTTCGTTGATGGTACTATGTCAGAAACTTTTGCGTGAGTGCCAACAACAACAGTACAAAGTTTCAACTCAATCGGATGTACGATGCGAATGTTCATTTAAATAAAATAATATTAATAAAAATGCGTTTTTCCCGGAATATTCCGCTCCTTTGAGGAATGTCGCCATAGGAAAAATTTATCACCCTACTAAGATGTTTCAACTGAGATACATTTCAGATCTGTTGGGGTATGGGGACGTTTTGTCCCATGGTCCTTTAAATTATGAATACAGAAAAAAAACAATATTAACCCACAATAGTACATTCTGGTCAAATATTTATTATATGTATAATTTAACATACATGTGTCATTAATACTTAAGGGTGGCCAGTACATGTCGTCAGTGTACGTGAAAAAAACTCAAACGTGAACAATAGTTTATGGACAAAAATAAACTGGGCACTATAGTACCCAGTTTATCTTGGCAGGTGACAAAATATGAAATTGAATTTAAATGTAGTGAGTTTGTCTTATTCGAGATTTTTGCCTAATTTCGTTTGTGGTGGCAAATTCGAAGGGGGCAGATGGGAATAAAGGATATTGAAGGTCAAAGTATACATTTTTTTTTTAGTTTTTTCCAAAAACTTATTCAAAGTGATAATACTAAACTTTCTTCCAAACAACCTTATCAAAATTTTCAATTTTTCCTCACAAATTACGGATTTGAAGTTACAAAAACGCAACGATTAAACGCACACGACCGCCTTGGCTCAGCTGTGTGGCCGCTCCACGCACGCAAACGCAGGGCATCGCCACAACCACACATTTTGCGCTACAAAAAAAAATACGTTTTTTTATGCCAAAAAATAAAAGTCGTTTCCCAGCAACTATTTTTGGTCAATGTAGTTTAGTTTGATGTACAGAGTGCATAGATTTCGGCTATGTGATGGGTCTTTTTACACCCTGTATTATCTTTAAAGTACTTGGGATATTTAGGTACAATGTTTTTGAATGGTTGAGTTTCCGATATTTCACATTATGGCAAATATCCTGTTTTAAATGCTAAAGAAAATGTTAGTGACTGTGACATTTTAATAATATACTGACCAATAATGGTTCAATAAAATTATGTGACTTTTCTGTGCGCGGGTAAAATAGGTATTACAGAAACTCAAACTGTAATTGAACTATGGTGTAAGTAGAAATGAGACTGAACAGGCGTAAAGGCAGAATAGCGTCTATGTTGAACAAGCCACAAGCGTTCATTTTCTTGAAAGCAGCCCTCTGCAAACGTTGAATGTTTTTGCAGGCCATTCTTTGCGCATCTGTGAAAAATGAATTTTCGGTATCAGATAACTATTGCAATTTCAAAATGTTTTGCAAAGCTCGTTGCAGGAGTAATGTAGCTATAGTGCTTATTTGTATAATTGCTATTTTCGAAATCAACAAATTGCCAGCCATTTGTCACACGGAATAAACAAGGTAATCGCTTGGTAAATATGAGTTCGTTTGTCCCAGTTGATTTTTATCTGTAACTAAGACAAGAACAGACAGTTTTTTTTTCTCAATTTACAGAACATTATGCACAGATCTCGACAGATCAACCAACGATCGAAACATCGTCACTACATTTACTATCTAACTGTCTATTACAAATGAAAATAAACGGATTTTCTGCAATCCTTCTACTTAATTAGAAACTACCCGCAAAGGCACTATTCACCATTTAAGTTTAAATTAAATGAAACGATCGTCATGTCTTAATTACCTGAACAACTACTTGAATTCATCAGCGGTACACAGGTGTCCTGAACGTCTCTCATGGCTGAATAGAATCTCTCACATTCCGTACTCAAAATTACTTTCAACGTTATGCTCCTTAGAAGCCATATATGAGACACCACTATTAGTAAAGTAAACTGAAATGGAGAATATGAAAAGATATGCAATTATGGATTCATATGCATCTAATATTGTTCAACATCTGAATAAAGTCAGTCTCATAGAAGGCATTAAACCTAAAGGAGGCAAAAGCAAAACAGCTTTGCGATTGATCCATTGGATAAACTAGAAGCAGAGGTTGTCCAACTTATTGGGTGTTACGGTCCAACTTAGAAGAAACTTATATCCAATATTAGACTGCAAGAAGCGAATGTGTATGATAATGAACAATACGGCTTAATTTGAAGTTGTGTAAGTAAAACGAAAAGCCACAATCAAGATTATTTGTGATCTCTGTTTATCTAAAGAAGACAACTTTACCCGTAAGTTCTTCTAACAGATCAAAGGGGGCGCTACGCTGCGCTGCCCTATGGAGATAACGTTTACTAATTTTTCACACATGGGTGACTGGTTGTTTCACCTACGTATGGTCTCTGGTTTTAGAAGACAGGATAGATTTTGTCACAGGTATCCATTTATAATGAGTCTATATAAATAACATGAAATAATTTATATTATATCAGTTTTTTTTAAAGCTGGTTTTTACTCTGACTCAAATACTTACTTGTAACACATCTTTCAATAACAACACCTTCAATCCTATGATAGATGCTACGGTCAGCAGGCTATTGAACAGTGTTTCTATAGTGAAAAAAACAATCTGAAATGTAAGCGGAAATTATAATTCGCAGAAAGATGGTTGTAACCGTCATATTTATGGTCACGTCGCTAATAGTATGATCGTATCCCTAATATATCATGTACCGTAACATGCATCTCAGAAAGCGGTTCATATATCTGCACATCTGGCAAGTGACACTGCGTTGGACAGTATCAAATTGCACATCTTTTGTGTCGTTTTTTCTCAAGTTTTTGTGCAACTCCTACCTACACAAAATTCAGCTTTAAAATAATGAAACTGTTCTACAGTCAAAGTTGCCGCGTATTTCGCCAGTCTGAAGAAAACAGCTATACCATTGGAACACCTTTCAAAGATGAATTAATTGAAATAATCTTTTTTATAAACAAACTTACAAGTCGACGAAAAGTTTTTTCCACGATCTCGTACGCCTCTAGTATGTTTTTATACAGATCAAACTTGATTTTCCAGTAAGACTCTCTCTCAGAATCTTCAAAGTTTTCCGATTTTCGAAGATCTTCAATCCACGCAATGGATAACTTGCACAACAACTTCATAACCAAAGAAGCGTAGATGACATTAATATCAATAGATACATATACGTAAGCCAGTAATAGATAAAGAATAATCGGTGCAGAGGAATAACAATGATAAAATAGAACGATAGTTAACGAGATACTATTAACGACGATTACGCAAACCCAATTGTAGAAAATGAAAGTTCTGAGATCTTTGTCGTTTATTTTTATATTTCTATACACGTGTTGCATTTTTAAAAGTAATAATACGTGGTTGTGGCTCTCCATAATATTGTTATAGTAATTTAACATGAACCCAAACGAACCGAAGAGAAAATTGAAAGCAGACGTACAATTAATAAGCAAGTCCGAAAATTTAAAAGAGCTGATTAAGAGATACAAGGTAACAGACCGAAGTATGAGCGCGGCGATAACTCCTATAAAATTGTAAAGCGAACTATTTGAGGTGATAATGTTGTCACGAATAGTGTACTTAGCGCAGATGAAAACTGCTTGCATCAGGTTAACCGGCCTCAGAACTGATTGTAAATTATTTTCAATTACGTTGTCAAGCAATGGCTCATTATTTGGAATTACTTGGACATTCTCAATTAAAACAGGATTTATTTTTAATTTTCGTTTATATTGTAACCATGACAACATGTTTGTTTCACATGACATGTCGATGTGTATTGATGAAGCTCTAGAAAAGTCCTTTGAAATTAGGCATCATTATCCTTATCTACATTTATTTGATTGATTCTAATTTGTTTTTATGGAAGACCTTCTATTTAATGCTATAACGTACCTAAATATTTTATAAAATGATTAGTTTTTGTGGCTATTATCAAATGGGTCTAGCGACATCTTTCACTTATGGTCTGGCTACGTGAAGCGCTTTGCCGCTTTACGTATACGTCGCCGTCGTAACTTGCTTATGTTGCGCCCGACTGTAACTTATTTGAAAACACTTTGTGATACACTTATTAATTATCTATAAATAGCGGTGATACTCGTTGTAGGTCTAGTTGTCTAGAATTAGTCTTGATCCTATTCACCGTTAGTCTATTATTGCCATCCGTACATTTTCCTTTACGATTTTTATGAAAAAGGCACATTTAAAAAATACCTCTTCTGCTTCCAACTTAATTAAAATTCTAAAATCAATACTTTGATAATTTTATCAAACAAACTGCAGGCCAATTCTATTAACAGAAAATTTTATCAATGTGAACTCAATTGTTCATTGTTTTTTTTTGTTGTCAAACGATTTGACAGTTTTTGTAAACGAAAACTGTCTGAATAAAAGATTAAGTTGCAATTGATAAACGTTTCTGTTAGTAGAATTGGACTCCTGAGGTTTAGAAAGTACGTAGTTAAAGACGTAGCATAGTCTAAAGCCTCTTGGTCACGGCTAGGAATGAAACGATACGAGTAAATACGAGTAAATACTCGATACTTTTCTTTCGATACCAAGTACTTTTGGTATCGATACTTTAGAACCGAGTACCAAGTAGGTATCGGTCAAAAGTATTCGTATCGGTACTCGGTAGCGATACGAGTACTTTTGTCGTAATTATTAGTCTAGTCGGTAGAACATTTATATTTTACTACTTAGGTACTTGTGAGAGATTGTTTTTCAAAGCTGGCGCGACAGTCATTGCATCAAAGAATCGTATAATAGGCAAACATCTTGAATAAATATTATTTTTGGGGAGCACATTAAAAACCGAATTTATTTCTGAGTCTTTTTTGTTTTATCAATCAACATAATACCAGTACTTACTGCTGTTTTTATTTTTTTTATTAATTCTACGAATAAATTGACCGATACGAGTAGGTAAGTATCGATACTTTTCATTCGATACCGAGCAGGTATCGATACTTTACGACCGATACGGTATCGACTCGATACCGTATCGGTCGACTCGATACTATCGAGTAAAAGTATCGATACCTCAGTGGTATCGTTGCATCCCTAGTCACGGCGACCTCAAAGGTCATTGTGACTATCGAAAGATTGTGACTTCGGACAATTTTTTTGAATTGTTGTACTTTACATTATACATTCTATGTATTTGGTTTATACTGCATTGTGTTGTCTCCTGAGTGCGTTTTTTTATAGGATGATTAAGAAAAGGAAAATAATTAACCACAAAAGAACACTCTGGTTGAACTTTTAATGAATAATTTAACATAGATTGCCATTATTACTTAAGAGTGGCCAGTAAACATTTCTAGTGTATGGCGAGTGGCACATTGAAAACACTCAAAAGTAAGCAATAGTTTACGGGCATAAACATACTGGGCACTACAGACTAGGTTTTTTTATTTTTATTTGATACTAGACATGCGTTTGGCCGCCATCTCGCCTGATGTTAAGCGATGATGCGGTCTACGATGGAGCACGCTTGCCTTGGGGAAACCGATCCACTCGTGACTTGAAGACACCCAGATTATAGCTGTCGGGGAACACGGAACACCCACTCCGGCAGCGCATTCCACTGATTGGCGGTTTTCACAGTGAAAGTGGAATCAAAGCGCTTCGTTCGGCTTTTTGGTAAATCAACCATGAACCTATGGCGCTCTTTCTTGCTTCTGGCCGTCCGGTAGAAAAAAGAGCAGGGGGGAATCAGGTAACTAGTTTATCTTGGCATTGGCAAATATCCTGTTGTAAGTGTAAAGTAAAGATAGTGCGACTATGACATTTTAATAACATACTGGCCATCCTTGAGTAATCGTAAGATAATTGTTCAATAAAATTAAGTGACTTTTCTGTGTGCGGGTGAATTCGGTATTACAGAAACTCGAACTGTAATTGAGCTATAGCGTAAGTAGAAATGAGACTAAACAAGTGCAAAGGTAGAATAGCGTCTATGTTTAACAGGCCACATGCGTTCAATTTCTTGAAAGAAGCTCTCTGCATACGTTTAATGTTTTTGCACGCCCTCCTTTGCGCATCTGTGAAAAATGTATTTTCGGTGTAAGTTAACTTATTGCAATAGCAAAAATGTACACAAAGTTCGCTAATCATAAAAACGTAGCTATAGTGCTTATTGGTATAATTACTATTTTCCAAATCACCAAATTGCCACCAAGTTGTAACATGAAATAGACAAGCTAATCGCTTGGTAAATAAGAGGCCGTTTGTCCCAGTTTATTTTCAGCAGTAACTGAGACAAGAACTTTTAAAACTTTTTCTCAATTTACAACACATAATGCAAATCATGTATTAATTACCTGAACATCTACTTGACTTGATCAGCAGTACACAGGTGTCCTGAACATCTCTCATGGCTGAATAGAATCTCTCACATTGCATACTCAAAATTACTTTTAAAGTTATACTCCTCAGAAGCCATATTTGAGTCACAACTATTAGCAAAGCAAACTGGGAAAGGAAAATATAAAAATATATGCAATTAAGGACTCATATGCTTTTAATATTGTTAAACCTCTTAATTCTCACATATGATGTCTCGTCGAAGGCATTACATGTGAAGTAGGCAAAAAAAACAGCCTTGCGATTTATCCATTGAATAAACTAGAATCAGAAGTTGTCCAACTTCTTGGGTGTGACGTTACGGTCTAACTTAGGAGAAACTTATATCTAACATTAACTGCAAGAAGCTAATGTGTACGATACTAAAAGGCTTTAGTTGAAATTGTGTAAGCAAAATGAAAAGCCACGATCAAGATTATTTGTGACCGCTATTCATCTAAAGAAGCTAACCTAACCCGTTTTAATTATTGTAACGGATCAAAGGGTCTACGCTGTGGGGATTACGTTTATTAATTTTTCAAACATGTGTCATTGCTAGCATCACCTATGTTATGGTTTCTGGTTTTAGAGGACAGGGTAGATTTTGTCACAGGTTTCCATTTATAATCTACCCATATAAATAATATGAAATAATTTATATTAAAGCAGTTTGCCTTTGCTTTAGCGGTGTGATGACGCTTAAAGCAAAAATTATGATATTTTTTTTAAAGCTGGTTTATTTGCTTTGATTCAAATACTTACTTCTAACCCATCGTCCACTTTAAATCGAATTTTTATTAATGTTGCTATTGAGCAGTGTTTCTAAAGTGAAAAAACAATCTGAAATGGAAAGGGAAATTGTAATAAGCAGTAAGATGGTTATAACCGTAAAATTTATGGTCACATCAATTTTAATATTATCACGTCCCTAATAATATGATCATAAATATCCCTAATATATCACACACCATTGGTATCTTTGATGCATTTTACGGTATACCGTAAGATGAATCAAAGAAAGCTTTTCATATACATTTGCACAATTGGCAAATGTCACTGCGTTGGACAGTATCAACCTGCACATCTTTTGTGTTGTTTTACACAAGTTCTTGTATAACTTCAACCTACACAAAGATCAGCTTAAAAATAATGAAACAGTTATGTAATCAAACTTGCCATGTATTTCGCCAGTCTGAAGAAAACAGCTATCTCATTGGTACCACGTTTCAAAGATGAATAAATTGAAATAATCTTTTTATCAACAAACTTACAAGTCGACGAAAAGTTTTCTCTACGTCCTCGTACGCCTCCAGGATGTTTTTGTACAGATCAAACTTGATTTTCCAATAGGAATCGCTTTCTGAATATTCAAAGTTTTCCGATTTTCGAAGATGAATGAAGCGTAGATGACATTATCAAAAGATAAATATATGGAAGCCAGAAATAGAACAAGAATAATCTGTTCAGGGTTGTAAATATGATTAAATAAAACCATAGCCAACGAGATACTATTAACGACGATTACGCAAACCCAATTGTAGAAAAATAATCTTCTGAGATCTTTGGTGTTCATTGTGATATTTCTATACACGTATTGAATTTTCAAAACTAATAATACCTGGTTGTGACTCTCCATAATATTGTTATAGTAATTTAACATGAACCCAAATGAGCCGAAGAGAAAAGTGAAGATAGACACACAAATAAAAAGCAAATCCGAAAATGTATATGAACTGATTATGAGATACAAGGTAACAGACCGAAGTATGAGCGCGGCGACGACTCCTACAAAATTGTAAAGCGAACTATTTGAAGTGATAATGTTGTCACGAATAGTGTACTTAGCGCAGATGAAAAATGCTTCCATCAGGTTAACCGGCCTCAGAATTGATTGTAAATCATTTTCAATTACGTTGTCGAACAATGCTTCATTATTAGGAATTATTTGGCCATTCTCAATTAAAACAGGATTTATTTTTAATTTCCTTTTGTATTGTAACCATGACAACGTGTTTGTTACACAAGACATGTCAATGTGTATTGATGAAGCGCTGGAAAATTCCTTTGATATTAGTCACCATTAACTTTATCTACATTTATTTGATTGTATCTTATTTGTTTATATGGAAGACCAATACATAAATTTATATTTAATGCCATAACGTAAATAATTAATAATCCCCACTATTATCGTAATTAGTCGTAACTAATACAATACTATAAATGCGAAAGTAAGCTTGTTTGTTCGTTACCTTTTCACGCCTAAACCACTTAACCGATTATCCTGAAATTTTGCATTTATGTTGTCAGGTGTGCAGAAAATAACATAAGTCCTTTCATCCCGAAAAAAAGTACTGTACCCGACGAAAACAACAATAACGTTCTTATGATAATAGATGGCACCACGTGTCTTTCCAATCATGATTGAATTATATTATTATAGAAACTTTAGTAGTGTGTTAAGAGTTGACTATCAAAATCTAAATTAAAGCGAGCGAAGCCGCGGGTAAAAGCTAGTAATAAATATTCTAAATACGAAAGCAACTCTATCCATCTGCGACGCTTTCACACCTAAACTGCTGAACCGATTTTGATGAAATTCGGTACAGAGATAGTCTGGAACCTGGAAAAGGACATAGGCTACTTTTATCCCGAAAAATACGGAATACGCGATCATCGGCATCCACGCGGGCGAGGCCGCGAGTGACCTCTAGTAATTAATATATTATTACTACTTCTGATGTGCCTCACAGGGTCCATAATGATCTCATATTTCATAAGTTACCACCTAAAGTGCAGGCATATACATGGCGATGGGCGCGGACATGGCACGTATTCCGTTCAAATTTCACACAAAATGTATGGAAATAAAGCGCAATTTAGGACACACGGTATGTCGTTGGTCGGACGCCATTTCGGCGCCTTCTTCTTCTCTCGTATCAGCACGAGCTATACGAAAATAGCTCATGCTGTGGTGAAATGATTAGCCAGTCAGAAAGGTTGGTAGCGGGGCTGACTGCCCAGGGTGCGCCGGACGTACTTAAGTATCGTCACTCGTGGAGGCTCTTTTCATGCACCCCAAAGGCGCCCACATTGTGGAATGCAATAAATATATTGAGTATTAAGTAATTAATAAAATGATTCGTTTTTGTGATTATTATCAGACAGGTTTAGCGACATCTATCACTTGTAGTCTAGCTACACGCTTGATGATCTCAATTGCACAACTTCTAATTTGCATAAGTAAGCATGTGAGTTAAGGTCTGGCTACATACAGCGTTTGAACATCTTAACCCGGCCGTATATTATCAGAAATTTCTGACGTTCGACTCTGTTCCGTACAAGACCCCGCACATTGTCAGAATTTGTCGAATCCTGCTGTCTGCTGGCTCTAGTACAAAATGTTTGCTCAGAGGGTCTTCGCGCATGCGTCAGAAATTTCTTGTAATATGCGGACGGACTTAACGCACACACTTTGTGACTTACTTTACGTGCGACAGTAACTTATTTGAAATCACTTTTTGTAATACACAAAGTAATTATTTATAATTACCGATGATGCTTCTTGTAGGTCTAGTTGTCCATTAATAGTATTTTTAATCCTATTCACCTTATGTCCATTATTGTCTTCCATGTGTATACTTTTCTTTACGATTTTATTGGAAAGGTTTTTTTTTTCATTTTCTTATTCCCATTTTATAAAAGTTCTTGAAATCAATACTTTGATATTAAGTCTAAGAATTAAAATGTACTGAGTTTGTGTCTAGTTTATCAAGACAACGGTATATTATCTTTAGTACTTAGGATACTTACCATGTTTTTAAATAGTTGAGTTTCCGATTTTTCACATTACGGCAAATAAATAATAAAAATATCCAAATTTAAGTGCTGGGAAGCGTGTTAGTGACTATGATAGTTTAATAATATCCTGGCCACCCTTGTGTAATTGTAAGATAATGGTTAATTAAAGTTAAGTAACTGATCTGTGTGCGGGTGAATTCGGTATTACAGAAACGCGAACTGTAATTCAACTATAGTGTAATAAGTAGTGAGACTGAACAAGCGCATAGGTAGAACAGCGTCTATGTTAAACAGACCACACGCGTTCATTTTATTGAAAGAAGCCTTCTGTATACGTTGAATGTTTTTGCACACCCTTCTTTGCGCATCTGTGAAGATCTCAAAGCTCGTTGAGAAAATAATGTTGCTATAGTGCTTATAAAGGTTTCGTTTTAGCTTTAAAGGTACGGAACCCAAAAACTAATTACTTTACTTAATATACGTTACTAAAAATTTTACTATAAATTCTTGTATTATACTTCCATAAAGACAAACAACAATCCATCAAGTAAATGTAAACTTAATGACGCTTAATTTCAATGGAATTTTCTAGCACTCCATCAATAAACACCGACATGCCCTGCGGTACAAACATGTTGCCAGAGTTGTTATACAAACGAAAATTAAAAATATATCCCGTTAGCAATGTCCATATAATTCAACACAGTGAAGCATTACTCGATAACCTCATCGAAAACGATTTACAATCAGTTCTGAAGCCACTAAACCTGATACAAGCTGTTTTCATCTGCGCTAAGTACACTATTCGTGACAACTTTATAACCTCAAATAGCTCGCTTTACAATTTTGTAGGAGTTATCTTCGCACTCATACTTCGTTCTGTAAACTTATATGTCTTGATTAGCTCATTTACATGTTGGGGAGAAGGTTTTGATTTGCTTCTTCAATGGTTGTCAGTTTCAAATTTTCTCTTCGGCTCGTTTGGCTTCCTGTTAAATTACTATAACAATATTGTGGAGAGCCACAACCACATATTACTAGTTAAGAAAATTCAACGTGTGCATAGAAATATCAAAATGAGCGACAGCGACATCAGAAGTTTAATTTTCTACAGTTGGGTTTGCGTAATCACCGTTAATAGTATCTCGTTGACTACCGTCCTACTTTTTTATTTTTGCTTCCCCGCGAGGTTCATTCTTTGTCTATTAATGACTTTTGTCTTCCTATCTTTTGAAACTAATGTCATCTACGCTTCTTTGGTCATGAAGTTGTTGTGCAAGTTATCCATTGTGTGGATTGATGATCTTCGAAAACCGAAAAATTTTGAAGATCCAGAAAGCGAATCCTATTGGAAACTCAAGTTTGATCTGTATACAAACATACTGGAGGCGTACGAGGTCGTAGAAAAAACTTTTCGTCAACTTGTAAGTTTGTTTATAAAAAAGATTATTTCAATTTAACACTCTTCTTCTTTAGTCTTTGAAACGTGTTTGTTACCAATGATATAGCTGTTTTCTTCAGACTAGAGAAATACGTAGCAACTTTTAATGCAGAATAGTTTCGATATTTGTTTAATCATTATACTAAAGCTGAACTTTGTGTAGGTAGAAGTTATACAAGAACTTGCATAAAACATCACAAAAGATGTGCAAGTTAATACTGTCCAACGTAGTGTCACTCACCAGTTGTGGAAATGCTTATCAATTGCTTTCATCATCTCGAGGTATATGAATTATATTAGGGATATGAACATACGTATCATTAGAGATGTGATCAATTATTAGGGATCCGAGCATAAATATAACGGCCGCAACCGTCTTACTCCGAATTTAATTTTCCACTGTCATTTCAGATTGTTTTTTTCACAATACAAACAGTGTTGAATAGCCTTCTGAACGTAGCAAGTTTAATAAACTTGAAGGTTTTAATGTTGAACGAAGGGTTAGAAGTAAGTATGTGAATCGATGTAAAAGGACTAGAAAAAAAAATCTGTAAATTTTTACTTTAAATTTTTACTTTTTTGTTTTTCCAATGGATCAATCGCAAAGCTTTTTATTTTTGCCAAATTCACGTGTAATGCCTACTTCTGTAAGCATAGGCATCCATAATTGTAGATCTTTTAATATTTTCCTTTCCAGTTTGCTTTACTTATACTTGTATCTCAAACCTGGCTTCTAAGGAACATAACTCTGGAAGCAATTTTGAGTACGGAATGTGAGAGATTTTATTCCGTCATGAGAGATGTTCAGAGCACGTGTGTACTGCTGATAAACTCAAGTAGATGTTCAGGTAATGAATACATGATGGTTGTTTCATTTGATTTAAAATGAAATGATGAATTGTGTCATTGCAGGTAATTGTTAATTAAGTACAAGGAATGCTAAAAAAAAAATTTTGACAAGCATATATGTTGTAGGTATTCCTTCTGACGATTTTTCGATCGTTGGTATCTTATATATCTCGCCGTGTATCTGTGCATAATGTGCTGTAAATCGAGAAAAAGAATATAGGGTAGGATCTTGTCTTAGTTACAGTTTAAAGTAAACTGGGACAAAGTGACTCTCATTTACCAAGCGATTAGCTTCTCTGTTCCATGTAACAGCTTTCTGGCAATTTGTTGATTTGGAAAATAGCAATTATACTAACAAGCACTATAGCTACGTTTCTTCGGCAGTGAGTTTTGTGTAAAATGTTGTAATTGCAATGTTATCTCATACAAAAAATACATTCTTTGCAGACGCGCAAAGAAGGGCGTGCAAAAACATTCAACGTATGCAGAGAGCTTCTTTCAAGAAAATGAACGCATGTGGCCTGTTCAACATAGATGCTCTTCTACCTTTGCGCTTGTTTAGTCTCATTACTACTTACGCTATAGTTCAATTACAGTTCGCGTTTCTATAATACTGAATTCACCCGCACACAGAAAAGTCACTTAACTTTAATGTACCATTATCTTACAATCACGCAAGGGTGGCCAGTATATTATTAAAATATCATATTCACTAACACTATCTCTAGCACCTAAAATTGTATAGTGTGGAATAATGGAAACTCAACAATTTAAAAACATGGTAAACCCATTTTAAGTACTAAAGATACAATATAATTGTTTTGATAAACTAGACACAAACGTAAATGGGCAAAATCTCGAATATGACGAACCCAGTGCATTTAAATTCAGTACCATATTTTGCCACCTGCCAAGATAAACTGGGCACCTAAACTTTAGTGCGCAGTTTGTTTACCTATGACCGTAAAGAACTATCATGTTTGAGCTTTTTTAAAGTATCACTCGCCATCCGCTAAAAATATATACTGGCCACCCTAAAGTAATAAGGCACATCTATGTTAAATTAGATAATAAATGTTTGGCCGGAGTGTATTATTGTGGGTTAGCGATATTTTTCTTTTTTTTTATTCATAATAGTTGTTATAAAAACACAAATTATCCTATAAGAATTGCTCACCACTCAGGAGACCAAACAAAACAAAGTGTAAACTAAATAAACAGAATGTATAAAGTATATCACAACAATTGTAACAAAAGTCGAATGTCACAACGGTTGATCACAACGATCTTTGCAGGTCACAGTGACCAAGAGGCTTTTAACTACCGTACGTCTTTAATTACTTTCTCTCATTTTCTTTCATATAATATCAAGGAATTGATTTTGAGGATTGTTATAAAGCTGGAGTAATTTAAAAAAATGACCATTCAAATAAAAACGTAAAGAAATATTTACATGTGGAAGATAATAAGACGTTAATTAAGACTGCAAAACGCTGCCTGTAGTCAAAACGTAAGTGCTAGATGTCGCTAGCCCTATCTGATAATAATCATAAAAACTAACCACTTAATTTAATATTTGCTTTATGACATTAAATAAATATAAATTCATGTATTGGACTTCCATAAAAACAAATTAGTGTCCATCAAATAAATAAAGATAAAAGTAATGACGCCCAATTTCAATGGACTTTTCTGGCGCTTCATCAATACATATCGACATGTCCGGTCGACCAAACATATTGTCATGGTTACGATACAAACGAAATTTAAAAATAAACCCTGTTATAATTGAGAATGTCCAAATAATTACAAATAATGAAGTATTGCTCGACAACCTAATTGAAAATAGTTTACTAACAGTTCTAAAGCCATTAAACCTGATGCAAGCAGTTTTCATCTGCGCTAAGTATACTATTCGTGACAACTTAATCACCTCAAATAGTTCGCTTTACTATTTTGTAGGAGTTATCACCGCGCTCATACTTCGGTCTGTTAACTTGTATCTCATTATCAGCTCATTTACTCGATAGGGAGAGGGTTTTGCCTTATTTCTTAATTGTATGTCTGTTTTAGAATTTCTCTTCTGCTCTTTTGGGTTCATGTTAAACTACTATAATAATATTATGCAGAACTATAACCACGTATTATTAGTTTTAAAAATCCAACAAGTGTATAGAAACATCAAACTGAACGACAAAAATATCAGAAATTTAATTTTCCACAATTGGGTTTGCCTGATCGTCGTTAACAGTATCTCGTTAACTATCGTTCTAATTTATTATTTTCACTTTCCTGCACAGATTATTCTGTATCTATTACTGGTTTACGTATTTCTTTCGTTTGACATTAATTTCTTCTACGCTTTTTTGGTCATGAAGTTATTGTTGAAGTTATCCATTGTGTGGATTGAAAATCTTCAAAATTCAGAAAACTTTGAAGATTTTGAATGAGAATCCTACTGGAAAAACCATTTTGATATGTATAAAAACATCTTGGAGGCGTACGAGGTTGTAGAGAAAACTTTTCGTCAACTTGTAAGTTTGTTTCTAAAAAGATTATTTCAATTTATTAATATTAGAAACGTGTTATCAATGAGATAGCAGTTTTCTTCAGACTGGCGAAATACGTGGCAACTTTGATTACAGAACAGTTTCGATATTCGTTTCATCATTGTTTTAAAGCTGAACTTTGTGTAGGTAGAAGTTATACTAGAACTTGTTGTGTAAAACAACACTAAAGGTGTGCAGGTACCCAACTAGGGTTACCATCCGTCCGGATTTGTCCGGACTTCTAGAATTTTGTCCGGACTTTGTCCGGCTCTTTAATTTGTCCGGATTTTTAGGCTTAGATGGAACACGAGTAATGAAACTTACTTATGTAATATCAAATAACTTTTTAATCTTTATTAACTTCTCATTCATCTAAAAACAAAATATAAATCTTTAACAATCAACTTAATGAGATCAAACAATAAATCTTCGTATGTTTGCATTTTGTGACTAAAATGTCCGGACTTTTATTGAAATGTCAGGCTTTTTGTCAGGACTTTTCAAATTTCTAAATGGTAACCCTATACCCAACGCAGTGTCACTTGCCAGTTGTGCAAATGCATATGAATTCATGAATTCTTTCTTATATGCATCTCACGGTATATGAATTATATTCGAGATATGAACATATTAAAAGGCATGTGACCGTAAATATCGGAGGGTGCAAAGTAAAAAATGACATCTACAAACTGGTGACTTTTCAGTAGAGAGCTTAGAAAGAAAAATTTTGCACATTTTTTTTTTTTGTTATTGACCGATTTCGATAAAACTTTTACGAGTTACTACTGGTATAAGTTTCACCGAAACTGTGATAAAATCACAAACTGGTAACCAGAATACCAGTTTTATCATTGCTAAGGTGCGTGTCTACTCAAAATACCCATTTTTCCTTGGCTTATTGGTTGTCTGCATGCATTTTGTACTAAATATTTTGTCAAATAAGTCAACTACTACCTTGTCCTGTTGAGTACGGTTATCGGGAACAAATCCTTTATTTTTGAATACGTAGTTTAAAACCCAAATCTTATATCAATAATTTTGAATATAATATTTTGGTACGATAATTTGACTAAAAAATAAACATGATTTGACATGTAGATGTCTATAACTACGTTAAAATTTTGATTTTATTTGTGACAACATAAAAATAGGATAACTGGAAAATAAAAATCGAAACGAATACAATAAACTTTTACAGATGAGAGGTTTTCATGCGCGGGAAGCTCTCGCACCCCCCCCCCCCCCCCCACGTTCGGACATAGTGAATATGTCGCATTTACGTCGTTCAGTTATTTTAAAAATGGTTATATATGTCTTTATATGCGTGTATAATAAAAAATGTACGTGTAAAATAAAACAGATAATTTCACTGTATTACAAAGTTCATTGCATTCAGTAAGACAATGTAAAATCCTAAAAATCACTATTTTGTAGATGACTTTTTGTATTTTGCACCCGTCGATATAACGGCTATAACTTTAAATAGTTTTTTTCACAATAGAAACAGTTCAATAGCCTGATGAACGTAGCATCTTTAATAAAATGGAAGATTTTGACATTGAACGATGAGTCAGAAGTAAGTATTTGAAACACTGTAAACGAACCAGATTTAAAAAAGCCTCCATAGCGTAGTATAGACCCTTTAGTCCGTTTGTAGAATCTACGGGTAAAATTGGCTTCTTTACATTAACAGCGGTCACAATGGGTGTTTATTGGTGGTCATACTAGCATGTCATATTGATATGACCAATAAGAATTGTTTGTATCGGTGGTCATATTTCCTATTATCACTCTAAATATAATATTTTCCTGCACCCTGGTAGATGTAACGGTACAGTCAATGTCAGCTATACTGATTAGTTAAGAATGATTTTTCTTATTAACGACCTCATTTACCGGGATTAGTCAAATAGTTTACACTCTTATTCACCTCTTTAATGACACAGAAAACAAATTTTATTTATTTCTTGTTGACATTAATAATTTCACGTAATTGTCCGTTAATTTTACCTACTGAAAATAATATGCAGACGTTAAATATATAAATCGCAAAGGTGGAGTTCCACTTTTGCGTATTGTTGTTTAGTGGTAGACAATTTTATAAGCAACTAGCTTTTGCCCGCAGCTTCGCTTGCGTGAAATTTTGAACCAACGTTAAGCCCCTTTTTAGTGTAGTTATAAAATTCAAAAAGTCTATCTTTTGTTATTTACTTTGAAGAGTGTTTGTGCCAAACAAGTCAATAACCCCATGGAATAAGGATTTCCATAAGAACGTTAACTACCCATTTCACCCGTGATTTTTTTCGCGTTTTTGGCGAAAGTATGATGTCATTCTAAGTGCATTTATGGCTTTTGGCTAAATTCACAAAGGCTCAACTTTAAGTTGCCAATAAGTCTAGTGCTGTTAACTTTCGTTGGACTCTCGTGATAAGTTTCACTCAAAAAATTACGCTCAGGCAGAGATGAGTGGGTTTAAATATGCGGGGCCCCCTTTCGCACGGGGCCCGTAGCAATTGCTAGTCTTGCTACGTGGTTAATCCGGCACTGTTCACCGCCTTAAGGGTTGAATTTACAAAACCGGTCAAACACAATGTACATATATTTCGAACCAAAAACCCTAATAATTGATTTCATGCTTTTATTTTCGAAAAAACTTTCATATCCTATTCTGCCGCGCAGGCCCTAAAACGCAGTAACAGGTTTTTTCACGTTTTTGAGTTGAATATTGAACCTTGACGGTCACGCTATAAGGAACACAGTGATATTGCCGGTTTTTAGTTCGGATGTTCTAAACGGTTAAAAAGACTAATTAGTGAAAGCAGTAACTTACGTTTGCAGGTCTAAATATGTCATAAGACTAACTAAAATACAGTAATGGCTGTTACGTCTACCACGACTCGTCACTTTACCTATTTAAATGCAGTAAATATCTTTATTACCACTAAAAATCTGTATTCTACACTCAAACAAATATTGACGCATATAAATTAAAACGCAGTAAGTAGTTTTTGTACCAACAGTATTAACACTGCATGGTTGATCACTAATTTATTTCAGGCGAACTACTGATTAAAACGCAGCAAAGTACTTGTATGTGGTATTTTATTTAGTCTTATTCAAGTAGGTTCTTAGAGTGAAAACCAACTAAAGTGCAGCAAAATTAAAATTCTTTCTTTTACTGCTTTTACTTTAATCGCAAATCACGTTCGAGTATGAATGCTACTGTTTAAATTGCAGTATGATCATTATTTACTGCAGTATAGTCGGTATTATTTTAAAGGTGAAAATAACTTAATGCTAATTAAATAGCAGTATGAGTAGCTGTTACTGCATTATAATTGGTAACTTGAACAATGCTACTTCATTCCACTGCAATCGAGACCATATTTTACTGCGTTCTAGTTAGGATCTGTCGCTCTCTCTCTCGGTCAATCAGTCGTGTCGAACGCTGCCGCGGAAGAAAGACGTTTGTGTCCGCGTCGTGCCGGTGGTGTAGGTAGTGAATACTGCCGTGCAGGCCCTAAAGTGCAGTATGACAGAAAAAGCGGTTTCGAGTAAATCGCGAAAAACTTTTTAACGCTGTTTCTTTATATTATTCATTTGTATGGTGGATATTTTTATTGCCACGAGGACTAACTGAGAACAAAGATTATATCTACGAATAGAAATATGAATTTAGTTTATTAAGTTCTAAATAAAACGATTTTTTCCAAAATCATGGCAGTTACTGCACGCAAAAAGGTACACGTATGCAGATTAAAATGCGGTAAAAATACTTGATACTGCAAAATCTTTGATTTATTTGCTACTTTGCAGAGTAATTTGCAGCATAATACCTTTTTGACTGCATTTTAATTTGTATCTTGAACTAATTGCACGTGTAGTATGTAACAAATTTTCCAACTTACGAATTATGTCCCAGGTAGGAATTTACAGAACCAAACAATTTTATGTATGGAATAAGAATAACGTTTATTTTTTAACAATTTCTGCTAATACTGTTACTTATCTTTAGGCGTTTCGAGCACATGCGGCTATAAATATACTTAAGAAACAATATTAAATAGTAAGAAACTTTTTGTTTTCGCAAGAAACATGAGATCTTTTACTTAAATGACACATGGTTTATACCTATCTAAAAATAAATCACAAAAATCTTAGGTATCAAAATAACATAAAATAAATGCTCAACATTCGGTTCATGTTTACAAAGCATGCATAATCATAAAAATAATAAAATAGGGTACATGATACGCGTATCATTTACGCGGTATTATTAGGTAAGTAGGTACCAAAAACAAAAGATAAAGTAAATAACAAAAACACGAATGTATCAAAAAAACCATAAGTCCTCAACATTACCCGTTTTATAAGACGGGTATTTAGTCTGAACGGCCCAAAGCGAATGGACCGCGGACCATTCGACCGTAACCAAAAATCGTCTACGTTCCAAAGGACCGGTGATAAAATGATTTTGAATTTTCATTATCTTCATAACCGGTTGGCACGACTTAACAATGACCCTTTATTTTAAATTTTGCACCCGAATGTAGGTACTTGATGTACTTTTTATCACCCGGTCCTTTGAAACGCAGACGATTTTTGTTTACGGTCGAATGGCCCGCGGTCCATTCGCTTTGGGCCGTTCAGACTAAATACCCGTCTTATAAAACGGGTAATGTTGAGGACTTATGGTTTTTTTGATACATTCGTGTTTTGTTATTTACTCAAATCTTTTGTTTTTGGTACCTACCTACCTAAGAGATTACAAAGTTAATTTACACACATATACATAATTACAAACAAAAATATACAAATAACGAAAAATATATCCTAATAAAACTATAAACTAAAATAGGGCATCGAAATATTCCTCCGCATCGCTGTCCACTGGTAGCGTGCCCAGAAGGCTGGCAGCATTGCCACGTTGTATGGCAATGCTTATCCTTTGGCCAAAGTAGAGGCCAGCCTTCGGGTCACGGGAAGCGTCAACCAGCCGCCTTGCTACCTCTCTATATAGAAGTCGGGCACTCGGACCCCACGACCCGAGTGTTTCGACCCCAAACGGCTACAAAATATAATTACTGATGAAGTTATTATATTTTCGCCGCTTGAGGGCCTCCGCAGCTGCAGCAGCAGCGCCAGCACAGCCTGCCGAGCTAGGAAGGTGGGATGGTGCAAGGGTATCGACGCACGTTACGGTTGCGTCCCATACCAGAGGCCTACCCATCTTCCATGGTACCAATGACATGCCATCTGGTCTCTTACCATCGTCACGTGCCAAGCCATTGGGTTCTAATACAGCTGGAACGCCGGCGGTGACAAGAGCACGACGAATAATATCATTTAAGTTGGCGTGCCGTGCTATACGACCTGCACTCCTGCTGCAAGACAAGCCGTGGTGTCCGAGGCTGTCGACGGCTTCACCGCAATGGCAGCGATGCGGAGCACCGCATGGAGCACCCAAACGAAGGCATGTAGCGATCCGGAAAGTAGTGTCGTCCAACATAGTACCTATGTTGGGCGACGGAAGTGCCTGAAGCCATAGGCCCGACTCCCATTCACCCACAGCCAGCAGGCGAGCACGCTCAGCGGTTGTGATTGACGTATTTATAAGTTGATTCCGTATCACAACGCAGAGCGGCTCATCCCACTGTCTCTGGGAAAATGGGTTGACGGGCGGATCCGTATTCGGGCAAGCGATTTTGCAAGCATTCAAAGCCTCGGTCAAGCACGTTACCTCAAAATTAACCAGTGAGTTGGCTAAGATATTCCTGGTTCATTTTTCAGTACTGTGAACCAAGGATAGGAATGCCGGTAGACTTATACTGGTAATTTTGCGGACGCCGAGGCCCCCAAAACGGATGGGGGGCGTAGCTTGTTCCCAAGCTCGGTCGTCAAAAGCTACCTAATAATACCGAGTAAATGATACGCGTATCATATACCCTATTTTATTATTTTTATGATTATGCATGCCTTGTAAACATGAACCGAATGTTGAGCATTTATTTTATGTTATTTTGATACCTAAGATTTTTGTGATTTATTTTTAGATAGGTATAAACCATGTGCCATTTAAGTAAAAGATCTCATGTTTCTTGCGAAAGCAAAAAGTTTCTTACTATTTAATATTGTTTCTTAAGTATATTTATAGCCGCATGTGCTCGAAATGCCTAAAGATAAGTAACAATATTAGCAGAAATTGTTAAAAAATAAACGTTATTCTTATTCCATACATAAAATTGTTTGATTCTGTAAATTCCTACCTGGGACATAATTCGTAAGTAGGAAAATTTGTTACATGCTACACGTGCAATTAGTTCAAGATACAAATTAAAATGCAGTAAAAAAGGTATTATGCTGCAAATTACTCTGCAAAGTAGCAAATAAATCAAAGATTTTGCAGTATCAAGTATTTTTACCGCATTTTAATCTGCATACGTGTACCTTTTTGCGTGCAGTAACTGCCATGATTTTGGAAAAAATCGTTTTATTTAGAACTTAATAAACTAAATTCATATTTCTATTCGTAGATATAATCTTTGTTCTCAGGTAGTCCCCGTGGCAATAAAAATATCCACCATACAAATGAATAATATAAAAAAAAACAGCGTCAAAAAGTTTTTCGCGATTTACTCGAAACCGCTTTTTCTCTCATACTGTACTTTAGGGCATGCACGGCAGTATTTCACCCCCTAGGGGTAGAATTTCCAAAAACCCACAAACAACTCAAACTTACTTCAAAAGTACCAAATTAAATCTCATACAAACTTTCAACACTTATTTCACCCCCTTAGGAGTTAAATTTCGAAAAACGCTGAAACACCTTCATTTATTTCTAACCAGAAACCAATTTCAAAAATATCAACATCCAACCAAAATAATACGACTATAAATCGAGAGCTGATGACGCTCTATCCACGGAAAATCTTAACACCGTGATTCAGAAAAATGACGTATTTGCACAATGCCATCTATGGGTAAATGGATAAAACGTCAGCACGAAGCATGTTCTAGATTTTTTTTACTTTTAACACTTCTAAACAAAAGGTCCGATTCGAATAATTTACAGAGCATTTTACATGTGCATAATCAACCTTGATTAAGAAGCTATTTACTTGGATAAGGATTAATATCATGATAGGAATGTCTTCAATTTTCGATTCTATCCATGTTTTGATCGACTAATTTGAACAAAAAACGGTTGATATGTCTTAACTATAATAGTTAAACATATACCATCACGGACTTTTTTGTGGATAATTAAGTGTACTATAAACATGTCGTACATTATTTTTATGTATCATCAATAGTTTTGGCAGCGCACGCCAAATAATAACTTTCATAAGCAAATTTTTGATACCTTGGGTTACATTATTGTATTTTTCTTACGGATCCCTAATTTTTTTGATAGTTAAATATAGCCTATGGCACTCAGGGATAACGTAGCTTTCTATTGGTGAAAGAATTTTTGAAATCGGATGAGTAGTTTCGGAGATTACCTACTACATACAAACAAACAAACAAATTTTACCTCTTTATAATATTAGTATAGATATAGATGATGTTATAAAAATGGAGATTATATGGAATTGTAAAGTTGGAAGTGAAAAGTGCAGAGGATCCGTTACGCTACGAGTAAGTTGATAAATCCTTCAATAATGTTTTGTACATGAATTGTTGATACAAATATTTAATTCCTTAAATAACATAATATTAATTATGCGGCGGTGGTTGAGTGGATAAGGTTATGAACTTAAATTTACTTGAACACTGAGTGGCGTGTGTTTAAACAAAGAAGAAAAAACCTACACAAGTTAAAGAAGATAATATTCTAAAGCATAATGTGAAGTCTGCCGTCGGTTGCTTTTTTTTTAGAAAATCTTAAGATTGCTAAATAAATTAAATTAAAATTTTGTTTTATATTTTGAGCGAGATTGTACTTTATTATTTATGTCAAGCCTAATGTACATATAGGGTGTTTACTAAAATAGTATGACCACCGATACAAACGATTCTTAATGGTCATATCAATATGACATACTAGTATGACCACCAACAAACACCGGTCACAATTAACCTTGATCGTGGCTTGTCATTTTGTTTAAATAATGTAAACTTAAGCCGTATCTTTCTTTATTGTACACATTACCTTCTTGCAATCTAATATTGCATGTAAGTGTCTTTTAAATTGAACCGTAACACCCAATAAGTTGTACAACTTCTGTTTCTAGTTTATCCAATGGATAAATCGCAAAGCCCCGTTTTTATCCCGTGTGGGGACGGGCTAGAATATGAAACTTCGTCACTGCACGCTGGGAATAGACGCGTGTTGTAAGATTCAACAAAACCCAGCAAGCTTGGTGGTAGGATCTATACGGTCCGACTGGCTAGCTACCACCCTCACATTAAATTCCGGCGCCAAGCAGTTTACTGTGTTCCGTCGTGTGTATGTGAGAGCTAGAGGGGTATTTAAAGAGAATCTTTCTACATCTCTGTTACTTGGATACGAGTGCTCCATCTTAGACTCTGTCTGCGCTTATCATCAGGTGCGACTGCGATAGGGTCAAGCGCGATCAAGTCAAATAATAATAAAATGAAGCCCATTTTTTGTCTACTTTACGTGTAATGCCTTCTATGACACTAACTTAAGAGGTTGAATAACATCAGAAGCATAAAAATCCATGATTTAATGCTATTTTATATTCTCCTTTCCAGTTTGCTTTACTAGCCATTGTGTCTCAAATATGGCTCGTAAGGAGCATAATTTTGTATGTAATTTTGAGTTTGGAATGTGAGAGGTTCTATTCAGCCATGAGAGATGTTCAGGGCACCTGTGTGCTGCTGATGAAGTCAAATAGATGTTCAGGTACCTATTAAATGATGATCGTTAAAGTTAATTGAAACATAAACGGTTAATTGTGCCATTGCAGGTAGTTGCTGATTACGTAGGACTGCTAAAAATCCAAATTTCATTTTAACAAGCTGCAATACTGTAAATATATTTACTGACGATGTTTCAATCGTTGGTATTGCCGTTTATCTGTGCAAAATGTGCTGGAAATCGAGAAAAAGAAAACAAAATAATTTTTTGTCTTAGTTACAGTTGGTAATAAACTGGGATAAACGGGCTTTTATTTACCAAGCGATTTGCTTGTCCATTCTTGTTAAAAACTTGCTGGATAGCAAACATACTAATAAGCATTATAGATACATTATTTCCGCAGCAAGCTTTGTGTAAAATTTTGTAATTGCAATAAGTTATCTTACCAAAAATACACTCTTTACAGATGCGCAAAGAAGGGTGTGCAAAAACATTCAACGTATGCAGAGAGCTTCTTTCAAGAAAATGAAGGCATGTGGCCTGTTCGATATAGACGCTATTCTACCTTTGCGCTTGTTTAGTCTCATTACTACTTACGCTATAGTTCAATTACAGTTCGCGTTTCTGTAATACTGAATACACCAGCTCACAGAAAAGTCACACAACTTTAATGCATCATTATCTTAAAACTACTCAAGGGTGGCCAGTATATTATTAAAATATCATAGTCACTAACACTATCTCTAGCGCTTAAAACAGGACATCTGCCATAATGTGAAGTATCGCAAAGTGAACAATTTAAAAACATGGGAAATATCATGTTTTAAGCACTAAAAATAGTATATTATTGTCTTGATATACTAGACAAAAACGTAAATGGGCAAAATCTCGAATATAATGAACTCAGTACATTTTAATTCAGTTCCAGGTATTGCCACCTTCCAAGCTAAACTAGGTACCTAGTCTATAGTGGCCAGTTTGTTTATGTCCGTAAACTATTGTTAACGTTTGAGTGTTTAAGTGCCACTCGCCATACTCTGAAATTATATACTGGCCACCAATAAGTAACAATGGTACAACTTTGTTAAATTATATATTAAATGTCTGGCCGAAGTGTATGAATCTTATTAAAAAAAAAAAAAGTTTTTTTTTTCATTATACCGAAAATATGTACCTATTATCGATTCTGAACCATCTCTGAAAATTTGGCCGGTTATTAAAAACTAACCCTGTGTTGTATTGGACTTCCATGAAAATAAATTAGAATCCATTAAATAAATGTAGATAAAATTAATGCCCTAATACCAGAGGACTTTGCTAGCGCTTCATAAATACACATCGACATGTCGTGTGTACCGTCCGTATTGTCATGGTTACAATACAAGCGTAACATAAAATAAACCCCGGAATAACTGAGAATGTTCAAATAATTCCAAATAATTAAGTATTGCTCAACAACCTAGTTGAAAATAATTTACAATCAGTTCTAAGGCCGTTAAACCTGATGCAAGCAGTTTTCATCTGCGCTAAATATAAGTATACTACGAGTATTCGTGACAACTTTATCACCTCAAATAGTTCGCTTTACAATTTTGTAGGAGTTATCACCGCGCTCATATTTCGGTCTATTAACTTGTACCTCTTAATCAGCTCATTTACATGTTGGGTACAGGGTTTTGCCTTGCTTCTGAATTGTATGGTCGATTTCGAATTACTTAGCGCAGACGAAAGCTGCTTGTATCAGGTTTAACGGCGTTAGAACTGATTGCAAATTATTTTCAATTAGGTTGTTGAGCAATACTTCATTATTTGGAATTATTTGGATATTCTCAATTCAAACAGGGTTTAAATTTAATTTTAGTTTGTATTATAACCATGACAATACGTTCGATACCCAGGACATGTCGATGTGTATTGATGAAGCGCTAGAAAAGTCCATTGAAATTAGACGTTATTAATTTTAACTTTATTTATTTGATGAATTCTAATTTGTTTTAATGGATACATGAATTTATATTGTTTGCCGTAACGTAAATAGTAAGTAAAGTAATTAGTTTTTGTAATTATTGTCACATATAAATAAAGTTTTCAATTTGATTAAATATTATGTGCGAATCGAGTATTTCCAATTCAATACTCACTCGCGTTAACGTTACGTTTACGTTACCTTATGTCACAACATTCGTGCTAGGCATACAGAGCGCTATGTTATACCAGGGGGCGTAAAAATATGGTGTGCAAATCTACGAGTAGCTGAAGATTACAAAAAAATTTACTAAAAATATTTGGAAATCATGCGTAACAATTACTATTATTTAATACTCTAATCATGTCAGACCCTAAATGAAGAATTATTAAATGTCAAAATTCTTTTTTTTACGTGCAACCCAAACTTATTTGAAGTCACCCAATTTTATACACATAATAATTATTTATAAATTACAATGATGCTTGTTGTGGGTCTTTTTGTCTAGTATTAATTAGTGTTCGTGATCCTATTCACCTTAAGTCTATTATTGTATAATGTCCGATACGATTTTAAAAATTAGAGTTATGAAGAAATAAAACACTTTTTGATATAGTTAACTTTATTTAATTTAAAATAGACTTATATACAATACTAGCTTTTGCCTGCGGCTTCGCTCGCGTTAATTTATATTTTTTTGATCCTAAAATATAGCCTATAGCACTCAAGGATAACGTAGCTTCCTATTGGTGAAAGAATTTTTGAAATCGGATGAGTAGTTTCGGAGATTACCTCCTATATACAAACAAACAAACAAATTCTACCTCTTTATAATATTAGTATAGATTGGACACACAAGTTTCTACACTGAAGCTATTATAATATTGTTGATCGACCAAGCAAAACATTGTTAAATATAATTGTAAACAAGGGAGTACCGCCGCGCCCTCTGCTCTTCTTACAGACAACCATTCAGAGGTTATAAGTTTGGTCGGCGGCGCGACGATTCAGTACCATTGGCTGGAGACCCTTCAGGTCTCGCCAATAACTGCCCGGTTACGTAGAAGGGGTCCCCAAGGACGATCTACAGCAGTACAATAGAAAAACAAAATACAAAGATTCGGTGCCGCGGCGCACGTGCTGGCGTGCGCATGCTGCTACAAATACATAGATTGGACGGTTTTTTTTTCAAATTTTTCCTTGTCTCCCTCGAATTTTATAAAAATCCTCAATATCAATACTTTGATAATTATATCAAACAAAATGAGAGTTGGTAGTTAAGGACTTACGGTAGTTTAAAGCTTCTTGGTCACTGTGACCTGCAAATATCGTTGTGATCAACGAAATATTGTGACATACGACTTTCTTTACCATTGTTGTGATAACTTCTTTTATACATAGAAGGAGAAACTGACTGACTCACAGTTCGACTAACGCACAGCCTAAACGACGGGTTAGAAATTTGAAATTGTGACAACCTCTTTTTTTTAAAACAGAGATATCCACGAAGAAAGAATTTTTGGAAATTTTACCTCTAAGGGGGTGAAATAGCGGGTTACAGTTTTTTTTTTTTTTTTTTTTTCTATTTGAGTGCTGTAGTTCGTCCTAGGGGACGGTTTCTACGTAACCGGGCAGTTATTGGCGAGACCTGAAGGGTCTCCAGCCAATGTAAAGGAGTAAAATACTTAACCTAAGCTAACTACTTGTACTACACTAACATCATGTACTACACTAACATCATGACTACCTGCAACAACAGCACTAAGGGCGACCCCTAGTGGGTCTCGGACCTCGGCTTAGGGCGTTGCTGGCGTGGACGTAGGGGGGGGAGACATCTTGATGAGGGCTGAATTATCGGTGTGAGTTATAGTTTGTATGGAAACGTCATTTTTTAAGTAAGAAGCATGAAATTAAATATTAAGATTCCTAGTTAAAAATAAATGTACACGTCTTTGAGTTTTTTTGGAAATTCTACCCTGAAGGCGCGCAGTGCAATAAATGTTGAAAGTTTATACGAGAAATCCGGTACTTTTGAAGTAAAAAGCATGGAATTAACTATTTTGGCTTCTGGGTAGAAATAAAAAAAAACACATGTGATTCAGCGTTTTTTTGAAGTGATATCACGGAGGTGAAATAAGTGTTGAAAGTTCGTATGAAAAATGTAGTACTTTTTAAGTGATACACATGGAATTAAAAATTTAGGTTTCTAGTTACAAATATTTGAGGGTTTTTGTAATTTTTTTCTTTAAGTGGTGAAATAGAGGTGAACCTTTTTTCGAAGTTCTAAACATAATAAACTCACGCCTGTATTCATCGAAGGGTTGGCAGAGGTGTTACACCCACATTTCGCTGTTTATGTTTACGTCCCATGTAATACGGGGCGAGCCTATTGCCATCAACCGGGCACAAATCCAGACTCCGGGCTGCTACTGAGAAATTCCACACGGTAAAACCCAATAACACTTTGCCCGATCTGGGGATCGAACCCAGGACCTCACGTTCAGCAGTCGCGCTTGCGACCGCTAGACCAACGAGGCAATCAATATTAGGGTTTCTGTTTAGAAATAAATGTACACGTGTTTGTACACGTACACGTACATGACCCTTTTGAACAGTTTAAAATTTATAGTTTAAAGTAATAGTACGTGTCTACGATTACACCAACTACGTAATCACAATCAAAAACACCCTCAAGCGGCCGCGCTCTGTACCAGCGGGTGCATCGACGCGGTGATGACATCACGCAACAAGGAAGGATGCGGGGGCCGGGGAGAGCGGAGGCCGCGACACTAGCGACGCTCACCGGGTCTTCATAAGAACGATTAAAAAATTTAACACACAACGCACACGCAACGACAACGCGCACTGAGTGACTTGCATTTTGTAATCATTTATAATTTAAAATTAAAAGGAATTTTGAGTATCAAATCACGATCATATTCATTGAAGAAGACCTGACATAACAACCACGCATACGCATCAACATAATTGGACCTTCGAGCCGAACATACGAGAAGAAGCAGCGTCACAGAGCGAGATCTTTTGGTGTTCTGGAGGAGCAACGCAGCAACGGTCAGGTCAATCGCTCATTTTATTCCTTTCAAATTCCCTAAGCTTCGATTTGTGCTAATACCTATCGTGAATTCGCGATCATTCTAGTGTGATAAAGTTCATTGGAAAACCGTAAGTAGCTACCTACTTAGTTACCTACTACCTACAGTACCTACATACTTGACTCCTTTCTCTTGCAAGCTTCCATTATGGCAAAAAAGTGCGACGATGTTATTAGTGATCTAGTCAAAAAACGCGGGTCGATTAAACGTAAAGTCACTTTATTTTCTAAATACGTGCAATTACTTATTTGTTCCGACACCGAGATAACTGACGCACAAAAGGCCGAGTTAGAGGACCGTTTCGATGCCTACAAACTATTACTCGACCAATACACAAAAGTTCAAGATGAATTAGAATTATTTTTGCCCGAAACGCAGCTAGACGAAGAGTTACTTGATAGGGAAGAATTCGAGAACCGATATTATTCTATTGTAGGAAAGTGTAAATGCATCTTGAAACCAAATAGTAGTAATCAGAGCGCGCAGAATCAAATTCGCGTTCCCAACGGTATGAAACTACCCACAATTACTTTGCCCAAATTCGACGGTACATATGATCAATGGCTCGAGTTTCGGGATACTTACTTATCCATGATACACAAAAGCGAAAGTTTGGAAAATATACAAAAGTTTCATTACTTGCGGTCAGTACTCACAGGCGATGCATTACAGGTAGTCAAAGCGTTAGAATTTACTTCAGATAATTATTTAGTGGCGTGGAGTTTATTAGAAAATAGGTATAATAACGACCGTTTGCTACAACAAAATCATGTAAATGCTATACTGTTTGCGCAACCGTTAATTAAGGATTCAGCTGTGTCTATTCGAAAGCTAATAGATTTAATTCTTAGAAATATGCGGGGTTTTAAAAACGTTAGAGGAACCCACCGAACACTGGGACACTCTAATCTTATCCTTGTTCCAAAGCTAGATTCCTCATCGGAACGCGAATGGGAACGTTACAAAGGCACGCTTCCGAAAGACAGAAAATTAAAGCTATCTAATATGATGACGTTTCTCCAGGATCGTGCTGATTTCTTAGAAGCGGTGGTTAAGCCTAACAAAAAACAAGCAGTAGACACTCACAACAGTCACAACATTCACACAAAGAAACCATTAGTTACAAAGTCACACAGTCACGTTATTACACACAAAGATAACAAAAGAAAAACATTCAATAATAGTTCACAACGTTTTAAGTGCGATCAGTGCGGTTCCAACCACCCGTTATATTCCTGTGAAGCTTTCCTTAGCTTATCTCTTCAAGATAAATGAAACTTCATTGACGAGAAAAAGCTATGTCGTAATTGTTTACGAACAGGTCACGCATTGAACGAGTGTTGGTATGGGCCGTGCAAACAGTGCAACAAAAAACATAACACATTAATTCACAACGATGCTGTCGTAGACGCTTGTACATCATCAGCTGTTGCTCAAATCACACAAATAGTGCCTCAGTCTGAATGTGATACGAGTACTACACACATACATGCACCGCTAACTACTTCCCACAAATCTCACACATTGAACACGGCTGATAATAATATGAATGCGCATTGTTTTCAAAATCCCGTATTATTATCAACCGCATTAGTGGAAATAGCGGACACACATAATAAATATCACACAACGCGGGCTCTTCTAGACAACGGGAGCCAACACTGTTTCATATCCGAATCGTTATGTAAACAGCTTAATCTGACATTGATACAGTCCACTGTTCAGGTAATGGGGGTAGGTAACACTATCTCAAATTCCACGCAATCTTGTCACATTAAATTGCGGTCTAAGACTAATTCGTACAACACAAGTTTTAATTGTTTAGTTTTACCGCGCATAACCGCACAATTACCATCATTAGGAGGTAATTATAATATAGACATACCACACAATGTACAACTCGCCGATCCTGAGTTCTTTATGTCTCACGAAATTAATTTATTGTTAGGGGCAGACAGGTTCTGGGATTTGCTGAGTGACGGTCTGATACGGTTGCCTAATGGTCCCTATTTACAAAACACGCAACTAGGTTGGGTCATATCAGGAACCGTCCACAAAAAGGTATCACGCGTTAACCTAACTCATTGTAATTTCACGCAAACACTAGATTCAGAACTCAAACGGTTTTGGGAACTGGAAGAGATACCGGCAACGCACAATAATTTAACTAAAGATGAAAGTGCATGCGAAAAGTTATTCAAAGAGACGACAATACGTGACATTAACGGTCGTTTTTCCGTGCGCATACCGCTAAGTCAATCAGCTGATGTTTTGCGCGATACATTTACTATGGCAAAAAACAGGTTTCTTGCACTCGAACGCAAGCTGATTAGGAGCGCGCCTAGCTATAGAAAAATGTACAATGATTTTATGACGGAATATTTAGGTCTGGGTCACATGAGGCGCATTTCAGAATATTCTTCACCTTGTTATTTTTTGCCACATCACGGTGTTTACAGGGAACATAGTTCCACTACAAAACTTAGGGTGGTTTTCGATGCGAGTGCTAAGTCCACCTCAGGCAAATCACTGAACGACATACAACACATTGGGCCTACGTTACAAAATGATTTGTTTTCGATATTACTCCGGTTTCGGCAATTTAAATATGTCGCAATTGCCGACGTAGAAAAAATGTATCGGCAAATATTAATTCAGCCTGACCAGAGGGACTTGCAACTGATACTGTGGCGGGAAAATCCTTCCGACCCGCTAGGTGTATACCAGCTTAACACGGTTACTTACGGAACGGCGTCCGCTCCTTACCTCAGTATCAGGTGTTTAAAACAACTTGCCTTAGAGTGTGAAGATGATGTCATCGCGCAAGTAATTAATGATGATTTTTACGTTGACGACCTAATAACAGGACATCAGGATCAAACACGGTTATTAGAAATATGCAACGGTGTTTCTAAAGTACTGGAATCAGGCTGTTTTCCCCTTAGAAAATGGATATTTAACTCATCAATTTCTAAGTCCGAGTTACCGTCTGCATCTAAGGAACTATCGTTAGATGAAAACTGCCACACCAAAACATTGGGTATGGGATGGTTTTATGCATCCGATGAATTGCATTTTACCACTAAATGTGATCATGACGTAACACGCGTTACTAAACGTCATATCCTATCGCTTGTCGCACAAATTTATGACCCTTTAGGTTTACTTACGCCAACTATAATTATAGCTAAAATTATTTTACAAAAGATGTGGCTTTCTAAAATAGGCTGGGATGACGTAGTCCCTAAACCTGTACTAGTGGATTGGCAAAATTTCATTGACAAATTACACTGTTTACAAGACATACGAATTCCACGGTACGTAATTGGTGACAACACACACATAACCGAGCTACACATTTTTTGCGACGCGTCGCAGGACGCGTATGGGGCGTGCGCTTATGTACGTAGTTATACAGATACACAGATAACAGTTCATTTATTGTGTGCGAAAAGTAAAGTTGCGCCCGTCAAACCGGTTACCATACCACGCTTAGAATTATGCGGCGCGGTAGTAGCTGCTAAATTGTTTACAAAAATTACTCACGCATTAAGATTAACTTTTAATAGCGTTCATTTTTGGTCTGATTCCACGATAGTTTTAGGATGGTTTAAGATGTCACCCAATTTATTAAAAACATTTGTGCAAAATCGTGTTGTACAAATAAATGAACTCACGGGTGACAAACCGTGGCTTCATGTCGCAGGGAAACAAAATCCTGCTGACCTTTTATCGCGCGGCGTACATTTAGATGCACTCAAATCATGTGAGATGTGGTGGCGAGGCCCACCTTTCTTACACGTTCCTGACACGCAGTGGGAACATGATATTGACTGTAGTAGTGTTAGTCACGTCGAATTACCTGAATTAAAATCACTTAAAACTTCATTGCTCGTTCAAGTAAATTCAGATAATGACATATTCGAACGATATTCATGTTTTAATCGTCTGCGACGCATAGTGGCGTACATTATGCGTTTCATTAATAATAGTCGCACAAAAATAAAAACACAGCGCCTCACAGGTAGTCTTTCCGTAGAGGAATTAAATATTTCAGTTAGAATTTTAACTCGCATCGCACAACAACAATCTTTCCCAGACATTTGCAGTCAATTAAACTGCAAAGGTCAGTTAAAATGTCCACGCAGTATTTCGAGTCTTAACATCTTTTTTGATGATCACAGGTTGATCAGAGTAGGAGGCAGAATAGAATACTCGAACTCGTTCTCGTACGATAAAAAACATCCCTTGTTGTTGTGTGGTAAACATAGGTTCACTCGCCTCATATTTGAACATTAACACAAGGTATTACTACACGCGGGGGCTCAGTTATTACTGGCCACAATTCGAAATACCTGGTGGCCTCTTAAAGGACGTAACTTGGCCAAACAAGTAGTGCACGCCTGTATGAGGTGCAAGCGTACGAGACCTAAACCCTTAACAATTCAAATGGGTAACCTGCCTACTGAACGATTGGAGCCAGGGTATCCATTTATTCGCAGTGGGGTGGATTATGCTGGGCCATTGTTCATGTTGAACCGTGCCGGAAGGGGGGCAAGGCTAATAAAATGTTACATTTGTCTCTTCGTCTGCTTTGCTACGCGCGCAATACATTTAGAATTAGTAACAAATCTAACTAGTGAAGCATACCTAATGGCATTGAAACGGTTCATCTCTCGGCGTGGCAAACCATTGCAAATTTATTCGGACAATGGTAAAACATTTGTAGGAGCAGAGAAAGAATTTTCAAAATTTTTAACTTCGTCTGAATCAGATATAATAAATTTCACAACTGATAATTTCATAGAATTTAAATTTATTCCGCCTTATTCGCCTCATTTTGGTGGGTTGTGGGAGGCGGGAGTCAAGGCTTGTAAATCGCATTTACGTCGTGTTATGGGTAACGCACATTTAACGTACGAAGAGTTGAGTACGGTATTGGCACAAATTGAGGCTGTCCTCAACTCCCGACCAATGTCCCAAATGTCCACTGATCCAAATGACCTACTTCCTTTGACTCCTGCTCACTTCCTGATTGGCCGGCCGCTCACTGCACCTGCCAACCTGGACCTCACCGCGAAGGCTACACAATGCCTGCCGCGCTACGACCGCATTGAACAACTGCGGCAACACTTTTGGCGTCGTTGGTCAACTGAATACATCTCCGAACTTCAGAAGAGGACGAAGTGGCAGCTCGACCAAGACGCGGTAATCCCTGGCGCTCTCGTCGTGGTCAAGGACGACAACTTACCCCCTTTGAGATGGCGCCTCGGACGGGTACTGGAGACGTTCGCCGGCAAGGATGGCATATCACGCGTGGCCACCATCAAAACAGAGGCGGGTATCATACGAAGATCATACTCAAAGATATGCCCGCTTCTGCAACCCGACGAAAACCAAACTCCTTTGGAACCTGGTGCTTCCAAGGCCGGGGGCATGTCTACGATTACACCAACTACGTAATCACAATCAAAAACACCCTCAAGCGGCCGCGCTCTGTACCAGCGGGTGCATCGACGCGGTGATGACATCACGCAACAAGGAAGGATGCGGGGGCCGGGGAGAGCGGAGGCCGCGACACTAGCGACGCTCACCGGGTCTTCATAAGAACGATTAAAAAATTTAACACACAACGCACACGCAACGACAACGCGCACTGAGTGACTTGCATTTTGTAATCATTTATAATTTAAAATTAAAAGGAATTTTGAGTATCAAATCACGATCATATTCATTGAAGAAGACCTGACATAACAACCACGCATACGCATCAACATTATACATTTTATGTTTAGTTTATACTTTGCCTATTTTAAATGGAATAACTTAAGTCTTAAATATTCTGAATAAAGAAAAGAAAGAACAATACTAAACCGTAAAAATACACTCTGGCCAAACATTTAATATATAATTTAACATAGATATGTCATTATTACCTAAGGGTGGCCAGAATATATTTCCAGAGGAGCGGCACTTCAAAACTCAAACGTGGTCAATAGTCAATATGCATATTCGAACTGAGCACTACAGACTAGGTATCTAGTTTATCTTGGCAAAATATGGAACAGAATTTAACTATACTGAGTTCATCATATTCGAGAATTTTACACATTTACGTTTGTGTCTAGTTTATCAAGACAATAATACATTATCTTTAGTACATATAATGGGATACAATACTCTTTATTGAACACAAAACAAATAAGAAACAATATAAAATAAAGATATACAATTGGTGGTCTTATCGCACTAGACGATTACTACCAGACAACCTTTGGATGGACATGATTTGCAAGAAAAAAGAGAGGGGTAGTTCTCGGGATATATAACTTTCTTTTAGTTGTTGTGTTTCCGATATTTCATATTATAGAAAATATTCTGTTTTAAGTGCTACAGAAAATTTTAGTGACTATGATACTGTAGTAATGTACTGGCCATCCTTGAGTAATCGTAAGATAAAATTAATTGGATTTTCTGAAGTTAAGAATTCAGTGTTACAGAAGTGCGAACTGTAATTCAACTATAATGTAAGTAGTAACTAGACTTAACAAGCGCAAAGGTAGAACAGCGTCTATTTTGAACAAGCCACACGCGTCCAATTTCCTGAAAGAAGCCCTCTGCATACGTAGAATGCTTTTGCATACCCTTCGTTGTGCATCTGTGAAAAAATATTTTCTGTATAAGATTATTGCAATTACAAAAATTTACACAAAGCTCGCTGCTGAAAGAACGTAAATATTTATAGTGCTTATTAGTATAATTGCTATTTTACATGTCACCAAATTGGCAGCAAGTTGTTTCATGAAATAGACAAGCTATTCGCTTGGTAAATAAGAGTCCGTTTGTCCCAGATTATTTAATCTGTAACTAAGACATAATCCTTAGAATAAGTACTAAATACTTATTCTAAGACATAATCCTATCCTGTCTTCTTTTTCGCAGATACAACAGATAATAAAGCATCACCACCAACGATCGAAACATCGGCGGTATATTTACTAGTACTGTCAATTAAAAAAAATGGATTTTTAGCAATCCTTCATGATTGTCTGCAAAGGCACAATTCACCGTTTAAGTTTAAATTAAATGAAACGAACATCATTTATGAATTACCTGAATATCTACTGGATTTCATCAGAAGTACACAGGTGTCCTGAACATCTCTCATAGCTGAATAGAATCTCTCACATTCCGTACTCAAAATAACTTCCAAAATTATGCACTTCAGAAGCCATATTTGAGACAGAAGTATTATAGGCCAATCAAATTAGCTAAACCTGGACATAATTCGATAACTGTAATTTTCTTTTTCTATGACATAAAGTATTGTTAGTTATAGTTAAAATAAAAAGAATTAAAAATTTTAAAGGTCCGCGTCAGTGTAAAAAAAATGAAAAACTAAATTATCAACACATTTTGATTTCGTAAGTACAGCATAATAAATAACTTTGTAAAAGTACCTTTATTATGATATGACGCTTGTATTCCAGTAAAAAACGTCTAAATTAAACTAATTAATCTTTCGGGACTATCATTAATGAAGAAGGTTCAGTAAGTTACAGATTTTTTGGATTATCTTACCAGAAATTATAGATAACTATAATTCAACAGTTTATTCTGCATAGTTTAACATGTGTGTTAATAAATTATTAAAAATTAAACAGATTCTCTTTGCGGAATTATAAAGTCACAAATATTTGTAATTTTTGGAATGCCAAAATACATAACTACTTCAAAAGTGTTTAATTCATGCCTTCAAAATATGTTTAGTACCTTAGTAAACAAATTAAACAATAAATGTTCACGATTATTCATTTATTGATATTTTTTCTTTGTTACATTTCAATATAAACGTTATTCCTTGTGGCTTAAGGTCGTAATTTCTTTGTGTCCCATTTCCCGACCCTGCTATCGCGAGTAACGAGCGATTTTTGTATCTCACTATTTATTACTAGTTTTTTCCCGCTACTTCGACCGCGTGAATGTGGGTTATTATCACGGATGCAGACGAAGTCACGAATTAAAAATTAGCCTTTGTCCTTCCCTAGGGGTCGAGCTATCTTCTTCTTAATATATAAAGGGTGTCCCTGGAAGTATGGATCAAATCGAATAGGGGCGTGGGCAATGTCATTTCCAAACTTTGTAACCCTGAGAATGTCGGTGCATTTTTTTACGATTCAGAAGTTATGACCAATTATTGTATTTTTTTCAATCACTTTGCACAGAAAAAATCATAAAAAAAACTATCAGAGCTATCATTTTTTTTAGGACTTTGGCGAACAGTAGGCCTTTCTTGTTGTAGTACTTTTACACAGCTAGAAAACATGTGTTAAATAAGAAAAAACATTTACTGCAAAGGCTTTTTTGGTCTGGCAATTTTACTCAAGTTTTTACTACTACAAGTTTTGAAATAACCTTGCCCACGCCTCTATTTGATTTGATCCTTAATTCCAGGGACAACCTGTATAGATTATAAACTACTATTCAATTGTTTCCACTTTACAAAAAATAAAATGTGTAGTTAACTAATAGACTAAACGTTGGGCAGTTCGCTCACACCGCGGCATTTTTCTTATTTTTAGCACTTCTAAACGAAAGGTCCGATTCGAATAATTTAAAGAGCATTTTACATGTACATATACATAATCAACCTTGATTATGAAGCTATTTACTTGGATAAGGATTAATATCATGATAGGAATGTCTTCATCTTTCGATTCTACTCGTGTTTTGATCGACTCATTTGAACAAAAAACGGTTGATGTGACTTAACTCTAATAATTAGACATATACCCTCATGGACTTTTTTGTGGATAATGAAGAGTGCTATAAACATGTAGTACATTATTTTTATGTATCGTCAATAGTTTTCGCAGCGTGCGCTAAATAATATTTTTTTAAGCAAATTTTTGATACCTTGGGTTACATTATTGTAATTTTCTTACGGATCCCTAATTTTTTGATAATAAAATATAGCCTATGGCACTCACGGATAACGTAGCTTAGCTAGCCTATTGGTGAAAGAATTTTTGAAATTGGATGAGTAGTTTCGGAGATTACCTCCAATATACAAACAAACTTTACCTCTTTATAATATTATATAGCTAGTAAGAATTCGATAGGCTATATAGTCAATGATTGTCAAACTTTTATGAACACGTGGCACCGCGGATCGACTAGGGCCGAAATTTATTGAAATATTGTGTTCATTAGATCGATAATAACTAAATTGTTCAGGATGAGTTATTATGATGATTTTACTGCTTTGTGATAGGTACTGTTTTCCAATTTTTTGTAAATTTTGGTAGGTATATGTATCATCATCATCATCATTCAGCCGAAAGACGTCCACTGCTGGACATAGGCCTCCCCCAAGCATCGCCACATCGACTGGTCCTGTGCTTCTCGCATCCAGCGGTTTCCCGCGACCTTCACCAGATCATCGGTCCACCTTGTGGGAGGCCTAACCACGCTGCGTCTTCCGGTACGCGGTCGCCACTCCAGAACCTTTCGGCCCCATCGGCCATCCGTTCTGCGAGCAATGTGCTCCGCCCACTGCCACTTAAGTTTGGCAATTCTTCGATGTCGGTTACCTTGGTTCTCCTGCGAATCTCATCATTTCTGATAGGATCACGCAGGGTAACTCCGAGCATAGCCCTCTTCATTGCCCTTTGGGTGACCTTGAGCCTTCTTATGAGGCCCATTGTGAGCGCTCACGTTTCAGTACCGTATGTAATCACTGGCAACACGCACTGGTCAAAGACTTTCGTCTTGAGACTCCGCGGTAGTTGGGACGAAAAGATTCTACACAGCTTCGCGAACGCTGCCCAGCCGAGTCGGATTCGACGATTAACCTCTTTCTCGAAATTGGACCTACCTAACTGGACAGTTTGCCCTAGGTAAACATAATCGTCGACAACTTCGAGTGTAAAGTCTCCGATCTTCATGGGAGTGGGTGTTACATGGATATTTGACATGATCTTTGTCTTATCCATGTTCATTTTAAGACCCACTCTTTTGGAAGCTCTACTAAGGTCATCGAGCATTGTACTGAGGTCCTCCATGGTATCAGACATGATGACTATGTCGTCGGCAAACCGAAGATGAGTGATGTACTCGCCGTTAATGTTGATGCCTAGCCCTTTCCAATCCAGAACCTTGAAGACATCCTCCAGTGCAGCGGCGAACAGTTTCGGAGAGATGACGTCTCCCTGCCTGACACCTCGCTGCAGAAGGATAGGTTTCAAGGTCTGATCCTGTAATCGGACTGACATAGTGGCGTTTTCATACAAACACTTCAGCACTTCGATGTACCGATAGTCAATCTGGCACCATTGAAGAGACTGCAGTACAGCCCAGGTCTCGATCGAATCGAAAACTTTCTCGTAGTCCACAAACGCTAAGCAAAGAGGCAGGTTATATTCTTCGGTCTTCTGTATAACCTGCCGCAGCGTATGTATGTGATCTACGGTGCTCGGAATCCGGCTTGTTCGGGAGGCTGGAAGTCGTCAAAACGGTTCGTGATGACTCTTGAAAACAGCTTGTAGACATGACTCTGAAGTGAGATGGGCCTGTAGTTCTTCAATAGTTCGACAATAGGGTATTATCACCCTTTTTGAAGAAAAGTATCACCACACCTCTGTTCCATGCCTGTGTCGTTTTCCCCTCGAGTATGACGGAATTAAACAGCTTCTGAAGGCCCTTATGGACCGGTTTTCCACCCGCCTTCAGAAGTTCGGCCGTAATTCCGTCATCGCCGGCGCCTTGTTCTTTTTAAGGTACTTCAGAACCATCCTAATCTCGTTCAGGCTGACGTCCGGGATGTCTTCGGTATAGTGTCGGATCAATCTAGCTCTTGGGTCGTTTGCCAGATTCGCAACGGGTTCGCTTGTTGAAGTGTACAACTGTCCATAGAACTTCTCGACCTCTCTCAAAAGCTCTGGTTTGGCGGATACGATTCTGCCGTCATCGGTCTTCAGTTTCATAAGCTGACTCTGCCCAATAGACAAATCTCTTGCAAAAACTTTGGAGCCCTTGTTCCGCTCAATCGAATCCTTAATACGCTCTGTATTAAATCGGCGTAGATCGCACTTCAAGGACTTAGAGATCCGTTTATTGAGCTGCCGGTACATAAGCGCGTCATCTGGAGACTGCAGAATCATCTCGTGCCTTGCGTCCATGAGCTTAAGAGTAGGGTCAGAGAGCTTTTCGGTTCTATTTCTACGACGGGTCTTGAAGATCTTAGACCCGACAGTATGGACAGTTTCCACAAACCCATCGTTGTAATCGTCCACGGAGCTCCCTAGGCATTCGAAACGATTCTGAAGTTCAATCTGAAAGCTCTCGGGGTTATGGGCCTGGATCGGTGCAGGACGGAGCGTAGACTTCATCAGTTGAGATCTTTCCAGCTTGATATTTAGATTCAATGTGCCTCTTACCATGCGGTGATCGCTTCCGGTTTTCACCGCGTTGATAACAGAGACATCTTTGAATATTTGCTTCCTCGTCGACATAATGAAGTCAATCTCATTTTTAGTTGCACCATCAGGGTTCAGCCAGGTCCATTTCCTATGCTCACGCTTTCTGAAGAAGGAGTTCATCATAAAGAGCCCCTCCTTCTCCACAAAGCTGGCCAGTCGATGGCCCCGGTGATTGCGACTTCCAAGTCCAAATTGCCCCACTTGCAGTTCATCATCGTCTCGTTTGCCCAGTTTAGCGTTAAAGTCCCCCATGACAAAAGTGAAGTGAGTTTTAGAGCCATGCATGGCTCTGGAGATATCCTCATACATGGTCTCCACCTCATCGTCGGAGTATGCCGAGGTCGGGGCGTATACCTGTACGACCTTCAACGAATACCCTTTGGATATTCTGAGTATAAGGTACGCCACTCTGGTCGACACACTCTCGATCTTCACCACGTTGTTCACAAGGGACTTGTGGACGATAAACCCGACACCACCCTGGGACTGTCTATCGCCCTCCCGGAAATAGAGCAAGTTACCGGATTTGAGGATTATCGAGTCCGGGACTCTCTTCGGATTTCAGATAACCCTATAATATCCCAGCGTAACCTGCTCAATTCTTCCTCGAGTTCGGTAATCTTCTCGTCGGCCTGTAGTGTACGCGTGTTGTACGTTGCCAGGTCCAGTCGCCGTTGTTTGTGGTAGCCGGATCTCTGCCGGGGATTCTTAGCACCCCACGCCCTGCCGTTACCTAGGCCGCTACCTTGACCAGGGCTAGCAGTGCCGCCGGGGACTAGGGGCCGTTTCTTCTTTGTGCTATCCATGTTGGGGAGGTTTGCCATAATCGCCACGCTTGGCAGGCGGGTTGGCGATCGCAGTATGGTACGGTATATGTATGACAGCAAATAAAACTCATTATACAAGGTTAGTCGTAAAGGGGGTAGGCACTAAAATATTAAAGTACCAATAATAATGAATAACTTTTGTTCTACAACTTTCCCCAAAAGTCAATAGTTTAAGAGGAATAGCTCTTCAAAGATTTCTTAAAAAATACGCTAAAGTCTATCTATACTCATTTATAGCAGCTCAGCAAGCTGGTTTAATCAGCATCATTATAAGTTTGATGGAAATCGGTTCAGCCGTTGCGTAATTATCAGCTGTTTTCTCAGTTAGGTTAGGTAGGTGTGCATTGTACGACGTTGCAGCTATTGTAAGATCATGGAAGTAAATTTGCTACTTAACTTAACTGAGAAAACAGCCGGGCCCACGTTGTATAAAATATCAAGTATCGAAAATGTATCAAATACGATTTATTTTCAATAGCAAGTTTCCTAGTTAGGTATTTATACGAATAGTAATAGTGAAATATTTATTGAACTAGACTCGTAAAAACAAACAATAGAATTTCATAACAACATATTTTTTTGAAAATTTCAGCGATGTATCGATTGTTCTTTTCGATGTATCGAGTTTGAAATTAATAATTTTTTTTAAATATTAATTTGATTTATATCGATAATTTTTGGGACTTCCTGCATCCCTAAGTGAGACCGCACACCGGCACCACACGCTACACGCAACATACATTTAGGGCGCCACAATTATTGCGATAAAATTTACGCGGCGACAAATGTATCGTGTATGCGCACATCGGAAACCAGTTGTAACGTGGTACTAGCAACAGAATGTCGACATCATCGTCTGACGACGACGACGTTTTGATGTGGCGATTAATGAGAAAAAATAGACGTTATTGGGTTCCGATCCGTTTAATCAAAATTGTATAGGTTAGGTATAGGTAGGTACTTCCTTTCATTAGATTTTTCGCCGATCTTAGTCCATATCATTTCTGTAATCCATCTGTTGCTATACACAGTGAGCGTGTGATTATATAAAATAGAGTTTTATTCAACCTCTGCAATAAACTCAACGTAAAATTCAATGTTGTCTTTCATTTTTGTAAAGCGCGGCAAACGTCTCACCACAAACTGCACCTACTACAACTGTGTCCTTGATGTGCGGGTTTACATACAAATATACGGGGCCGATAAATGTGTCGCGGTTCAAATGTGGCGCTACAATTATTGTAATACAAAATGAATCTCTGGTGTGCGGCCTCACTAACTCGTTAAGACATCTTGCCCTTGACGCCGCGCCCCGCCCCGCACCCACCGCATGCATCCCGCTCCAATACTTTTTCGCGCGTATCATCAATAATATTTTCAATTTTAAAAGCGTAACATTAACATGTTTAATTTTGATGAAAACACGATTGTAATACACAAAAACCTATTATTAAACAAAAATTTCACAGTTTCGATTTTTAACTACTGAGAAAAACGTTATTATTAAAACGTAAGAAATAAATGTTTAATTTTTGTCTTAAATGTCTAAAAAGACGCACTAAAGCTTAATCAGATACAATCACCATAGTTACCATTTTTGCTTATCTAGATATTGAGAACAGATGAATACTTTGAAGAAAAACATACATGCGAATTTGGTTTCAGTTTAATTTTGCTATTAGGTGATAGCATTTGAATGCCCCTCAAAATTATACTAACAAGGTATTTGGTTACCTATTTTGCTTTTAGAAAAAAGCTAAGTAGTGTACGAAATCTCATTTTTTTTTAAATAAACGGTTACCACCGCGGGTTTTTTACATCATATATCTAATTAATATTTGATACTTAATATCAATATCTCATAAAATAATAAAAACAACGAGTTATCGAATTATGTCCAGGTTTAGCTAATTTGATTGGCCTATTAGTAAATCAAACTGGAAAGGAAAATATTAAAAGATATATAATTATGGATTCAAATGCTACTAATATTGTTCAACATCTTAATTAAGTCAGTCTCGTAGAAGGCAAAGTCACGTAAAGTTGGCAAAAAACTCAGCTTCGCGATTTAATCATTGGATAAACTGGAAGCAGAAGTTGCCCAACTTATTGGTTGTGACGGTTCAACTAAGCAGAAACTTATATCCAACAACAGACTGCAATAAACTAATGTGAATGATAATGAGAAATATGGCTTAAATTGAAATTGTGTAAGCAAAATGAAAAGCCACGATCAAGGTTATTAGTGTAAAGAGGCCAACTTTGCCTGTAGATTCTACTAATGGATGGAAAGGTCTACTAGGTTTGGCAATTCCATAGGTACGCGACTAGTAGTTTCAAGATTTTAAAATTCGATGAAACTACATTTCATGCAATGATTTTTATTTTAGTCATTTTCAAAATTCCTTTATCCTTGCTTTAGTTACGAATTCAGAAAATGGAGCTTCTAATCCGTGACCCCAAATATGACCAAAAATGTGAACACAGCTAGCTGATCATAGTTTAGTATAGACGGATTTTAGCGTATTTTTTTAAATTAAACTGCTATTTCCCTTAAACTATTGACTTATGGGAAAACTTGTAGACCAAAAGTTATTCGTTATTATGAACACTTTAACACCTTTACGACAAACCTTTTGTAAATAATAGCAGTTTGCCTTTGCTACAGCGGTTAAGCTCACGTTGATAGCAAAAATTAACGGCTTTTTTTTAAAGCTGGTCCATTTTTAGTAATCTAAATACTTACTTTTAACGCATCGTGCGATTTCAAAACGCTCATGCTTATTAACATTGCTACGTTCAGCAGGCTACTGAACAGTGTTTGTATTGTGAAATAAACAATCTGAAATATAAGTGGTGGAGTAAGATGGATATAGCTGTTATAATGATATTGATCACATCCCTAAGAATACGATCACAACCCTAATAATATTATTATTTTAGTTTATTTGGGAAACATACATACATGTATACAATACATATGTATACAAATAGGTAGAACAATATCCAAAACAGTTTCCTTAGATTATTTATCAAACAAATAGATACTTAATAACAATGGACAAAAAGATTTACATTCCTAAATATACTTAAATACGAGTAAATTAAAATTGAATTTAGAATTTAGATTTTTCTTAAACTTAGAATTACCTACTTAATGAAAAAATATTTTAAATTAAATTTTTGAATTTAGGAAGAGAAAAGTGAAATACACTTCTGGACACATCTATTGGCCCACCTTGTATTTTCAGTTTCGTTTGGTCCTAGCTAAAATTTTATATGAGGTCGAGCAAAAAATTTTTATGCAGTTTTGAACCTGGCACATTCACAATTTCATTCAATAGTCTTTTTTTGAATTTCGAACACAGAATTTAAAGAAACAAAAAGACAATTTGGAGCCTGTTTGTTGATATCAAACAATCGAATACTAAGAAAACTTGGTTTACTTGGATTTAATTCTTGAAAAAGTGATCTTTGGTTTTGCAACAAACATTACTTATTCTTAACATTAAGATGAGGTTCTATCAATAATCTATGGATACTTCACCTGAAGTCGCCGCCCAAGCTGTGGCACTTATTCAGGCCGGACACAGCCAAAGAAACGTGAGTGCTCAACCTAATTTAAGTCGATCTGCGCTCCGAAATGTTTATCGGAGGTACCTAGAGACTGGCGGCTTTGTTCGTCGCCAAGGAAGGCCACGATCTCGGGTCACAACTGAAAGGCAGGATCGATTCATCGTGACGACCAGCTTGAGAAATCGTCACCTTACTTCCATTGAGATACAAAACCAACTTCGCGACTTCCACGGAGTATCTGTGAGCGCTCGAACTGTTCGGGGAAGGTTAAAAGAACGCGATATTGTACCACACAAGCCAGCTAATGGGCCCAAACTAACGCGAGCCCACCGAACAGCGCGCCTTCATTTCGCACGCAGTCATTTAAATTGGACACAGCAAGTTGGAGCCGTGTACTCTTTTCTGATGAGTCTAAAATTGTGTTACATGGCAATGATGGAAGGAAGAAGGTCTACCGACGTAAGGGAGAGCGTTTCGCACAATGCTGCTTTGAAGAGAGGGTTGCTTATGGCGGTGGCTCATGGACTGTCTGGGGCGGTATATCCGCGAGCGGCAAAACTTAACTTGAGGTTGTTACAGGACCACGGCTGCCAACATTAAATGCTGAAAGGTACATTCGTGAGTGCTTAGAACCTCACGTGATACCATACGCGGACTATGTGGGCCCAAATTTCCTTTTTATGCATGATAATGCAAGAGCCCATGCGGCCGGCATCGTCAGGGAATATCTTCGGGATGTGAACATCACAGTTATGGACTGGCCAGCCAGAAGCCCAGACATGAACTCCATTGAGCATATGTGGGACGAGCTAAAAAGACGTGTTAAGGCTCGTCAGCCAGTTGCCCAGACGATGCAGGACTTGAAAACTGCCATAGAAGAGGAATGGGAGATGATCCCTCAAAATTTCATAAAGCGGTTGATAAACTCTATGCCTGATCGTATGAGAGCTGTGGTAGATGCCCATGGAGGCAACACGCGTTATTAAATTAAACCTTTATTTGATAAAACATGTTTTTTATTCAAAAATCAATTGCCTTTAACAAGGCGCATATCCGACTTGTTAGGCGTAGCTCCATGTCGTATGGTATTCTGAATTCAAATTTAAAACAATACGATCGAAAAAGATGGTAAAATGTATCATGTTTAAAACTGCATCAATAGTTTTTGTTCAATCTAGCAATCATATTTCGGTAGGGGCCATCGAAACCTAAACTCTAAGGTGGGCCAATAGATGTGTCCAGAAGTGTATATCTAAATCACGATTTATGTCAAGAGAAGCACAACTATTATACAGACTACATGCTCTTTTGATAAATATATTCTTGCCATAGTTCGTTCGTGAAAAAACAAGGAAGAGAACTGAACTTGCCATAGTTCGTTCGTGAAGAAACAATATCAAGAAACAATATGATTATAATCCTAATATGCCATGAACCGTAAGATGCATCTCAGAAAACGTTTCATATTATGTACATCTGCACAACTCGCAACTACCCGTAAGTGACACTGCGTTTGTGACGGTCTGTCACGTACTCCTTTTTTTTTTTTTTTTTATCGTGGGAAAATCCTCATGGATACCCTTCGCCTGGGGAAGGCGAAGGGTTATGCCGGACTCTTACCGGCTAAAAACCCACGGTGTTCCTACTCCTGACCCTTGGCCGGGGTCACGGGATTCGCAGCTGCATGCACCGCAACCCCGGCAGGCCTCGGTCCGCCATCCCCTGGCGGACCTCTCCTTCTGTGGGGCCTTGCCCCACGTCCTCCTGAGAGGCGCGCACGGAACACATGCGCGCCGCCTTCTCGGGCCTGTTACTGGTCGGGCGACGGGTCCCCTAACCCGTTGCCCGCAGGCCACACACTAGGGTGGCCGGAGATCTTCGCGCGCCCTCCGGCGGCTGTCACGTACTCCTAATTATTAACAAAATATATTATTTATTTTAAAACCCTAATACGATATCGGGCCTCTAAGAAACACATTAAATGTATAGTTTATGGGAAACAGACTGGGGACAAGTGTTAGCCATCTGTTAAGATAAAATATTATACAAATTCTAAAGAAATTGGTGAAATGTGAAAACCCGAGTGCAACGCATAATACAAGGGCCACATTAAGAGCGACTCTTAGAAACCATTAAGGAACTGAGCAAAAAAAGGGGCAATACATCTGTTGCGCAAAAGCATGGGAATATGACCCTAGCGACGTAAAATGGAATATCAAGGATTGAAGGACAGACAGTTGGTTTTAAACCTCTATAGGGTACGGACGTCAAAGACAAAGATTAGGAGAGCTGGTTATAGACCACTGTAGGCAACGGTTGCTGGAGTGTAACCCTAGTGTAGTAAAGATAGAATAATATAGGTCAGTCGGTTTTAGACCACTACTATAGGAGTCGGTCACCAGAGCCATAAGCGAGTAGACTTAGGATTAACTAGGAGAGTTGATCAAACCCAGCTAGGAAGTCGTAAGGGCGAGAGGCTATTATAACTAGTTTATGTTATTATAGTTTAGCTTAAGTGTATTGTAATCCTAGTTATAGTTAGAATTAATCAGTACTAAGAAGGTGTGCAAGTGCGAATCTCCATGAGTGCGTGAGTGAACGAATGGGTGAGTGTTTTACTATAATTATTCCAGGCTGTATTATTGTTTATGTGCGTACAATAACTATAAAGTAATTTAATATCATGTATCGTTTAGACATAAACGGTACATCTGACTTCGCCGAGGTTTCTTACACCTACGTTTGGATAAAGGGAAGCGGAGAAGGCCTTCCATTAAATGGCACACATACCCAATCACACCCGACCATACAACCAATATAATTATGTATCTATCAATACTCAGATCACACACGCCGCCTATGGAAGGCTGAACCGTATAATATACTTTGGACTCGCTTGGATTAATCTAGGCTACAATCCCTACCCTTAATAGGTAACCACCGGAATATAAATCAAACGTTAGTGATGGCTACCTTCTATTGACAGCTGACCCCAGCATTATGTCTTACGGCGATGCACTTGTTTTACGTACACTTCCAGGGAGCGGGGTAGGCTTCACCAAGTACCCTAAAATGGATGGATAGTCGTCCTAATGGACGCTAGAGAACGTGGATCGTTATACCCCGGTCCATTGTGGCCTCTCACTGAATCATCATTAGCACTTAACGAGACACGAATAGGATGGAAAGCGGCCTCACAACCCGCTAAGCCGGACGGCTTGGGTAGATTAAGGAAGTGTGAAGTGACGATAAATAATACCACTCGAACGTATCCCAGGTGTAAACGTGAGATATCATGCAATCGATTGACAATACGCTGCGCTTGCGCTAGTTTAAATAACTAATTCTAGTAAAGGGACGGACATCACTCAGGGTCTGATCAATACTTAACTAGTCGTCCAGCATTGCTGGGAACATGTCTCGCTGAAAGGCAGATGGACTTCGCAGGACTCTGTCTTAGGATTGAGTAAGACATGAGAGCTTAGGAACGCGGACCGTTAAACCACAGGCCTCGTGGCAGTTAGACTTTAGCGGTACCCGTAAGGTGAGACAGCGCATCATAACATGGGGTTCAATTGTAATGAAATTAATATAACACAAATGTGTTTCAGAACGCAAGCGTTACGTATCCCCGCATATATGTCCCTCGTTATTCCTCCCTGTGGTTTTATCTTATCATTACGATATATGTCACTTGCATCCCTTTCATTGTCCCTTAATGACAATTTAAATATTATTTGATGCCCCATATATGACAATTTAAATATTATTTGAAGTCCTCCTACAGAATTGTATAACTACTTCTTTTTATTACTTCTCCATAATTTGTATAATTCTATTATTGTAAATAATATTGTTTTGCTTTGTATAGACTCAATTAATTTATTCACCTGGCAGACAGAACTGTGTTGCTGGGGAGTTTGTTGCGCCGTTTCTTCTCCCCAGCATAAACACTAGGAAGCAGTGAAGGGAGGGCTGTTTGTGGGCTATCTATAATTGTACATGTTTTAAAGTTCATAAGAGCTAAATCAATGAGTTTTGAATTTTGACTTGAGTTTGTATTTAAATATTGGAAATATCAACTTGCACATTTTTTTTGTTTTACATAAGATCTTATGTAACTTTTACCTATACAAAGTTCAGCTTTAAAATAATGATTAAACGAATATTGAAACTATTCTGCAATCAAAGTGCCTTCGTATTTCTCTAGATCAGCTATATCAAAAAAACAAAAAAAAAATAAACAAGAAACAGCTATATCATTGGAAATACGCTTCAAAGATGAGTAAATTGAAATAATCTTTTTATAAACAAACTTACAAGTTGACGAAAAGTTTTCTCTACGACCTCGTACGCCTCCAGTATGTTTTTGTACAGATCAAACTTGAGTTTCCAACAGGATTCGCTTTCTGAATTTTCAAGGTGTTCCGATTTTTGAAGATCTTCAACCCACACAATGGATAACTTGCACAACAACTTCATAACCAAAGAAGCGTAGATGACATTAAAATCAAAAGATATGGAGACAAAAGTCAGTAATAGAATGAAAATCTTAGGGACGGAAAAATAAAATAATGGGACGGTCGCCAACGAGATACTGCTATTAACAATCACGCAAACCCAATTGTAGAAAGTTAAACTTCTGAGATCTTTGTCGTTCATTTTGATATTTCTATACACGTGTTGGATTTTTAAAACGAATAATACGTGGTTGTGGCTCTCCACAATATTGTTATAGTAATTTAACATGAACCCAAACGAGCTCAAGACAAACTTTAAAACAGACATACAATTAAGAAACAATTCATAACCCTCTCCCCAGCTTGTAAATAAGCTATTTGAGAAATATAAGGTAATAGACTGAAATATGAGTGCTGCAATAACTCCTACAAATTTGTAAAGCGAGCTATTTGAAGTGATAAAGTTGTCACGAATAGTATACTTAGCGCAGATGAAAACAGCTTGCACCAAGTTTAACGGCCTTAGAACTGATTGTAAATTATTTTCAACTAAATTATCGAGCACTGCTTCATTATTTGAAATTATTTGGCCAGCCTCAATTAAAACAGGGTTTACTTTTAATTTTCGTTTGTATTGTAACCATGACAACATGTTTCTTACACAGGACATGTCGATGTGTATTGATGAAGCGTTAGAAAGTCGTTTTAAATTAGGCGACACTAACTTTATCGTCATTTATTTGATGGATTCTAATTTGTTTTAATGGAAGTCCTATAAATTAATTTACATTTAACGTCATAACGTAAACTTTAAGCAAATTGATTAGTTTTTGTGATTATTGTCAGATAGGTCTAGCGACATTTATCACTTATGGCTTAGCTACATGCTGGATCTTAATTGCATAAATGCTAACTTGCATAAGTGAGCATATCCGTTAAGCTCCGGCTACATGCAGCGTTTTCTGCTCTTAAGGTACACATCGTAACGTGCTTACTGTACTTATTTGAAAACACTCTTTGTGTCTAGTTGTCCAGTAATAGTCTTCTTGATCGTATTCACTTTTAGTCCATAGTTGCCTTACGCAATGTATATTTTCCTTTTCGGTTTTATTAGAATGGACATTACTTTTTTTAATTTTTCTTTTCTCCCTCCCGTTTTATGCAAATACTTTGATACTAAATCAAAAAAGACTTAAAAAAGAAAAAACCGACTTAAAACACGAACCGAATGTAGATTAAAACGCGAAAATGAAGACGTGGACGCAGTCGAATCTTCGCATGGTTGTAAGCTAAATTAGGTATTGTCGTGACGATATAGGATTTAAATTAGTTTGTTGGTATTTCTAAGTTATATGGTGATGTGCGGGACATTTTTTTGTGTTTTTTTACTAGACCTTTGGTCCGTGTACAGACATCCATCGAGTGATACAGATTTTCAGAAAACGAGTGCGTGTAGAGTATTTAATCTTCAGACGGGAATTCTCGGATAAATTTTTAACTTATTATAATTATTGTACTATTACAATTTACTTTTCTGTAATCGTTATGTGGCATAAAAAATATTGTACAGTCGAGTTCATTAATATATTGGCCCTTCCAGGCTTCAAAAATATATGAACGTAAAAAAAGTTCATAATATTGTGACAACTCTAAGCATCATTAAATTGTGGTCAAGATTTAGATTCATTAATATGTGACTGCTTTTTTTCAGTAACATGTATAGCCAAAGGCACAAAAGACTGAAAAAAAGCAGTCACATATTAATGAATCTAAATCTTGACCACAATTTAATGATGCTTAGAGTTGTCACAATATTATGAACTTTTTTAACGTTCATATATTTTTGAAGCCTGGAAGGGCCAATATATTAATGAACTCGACTGTACAAAGTGGTGATGACGATACAACATTAAATATTCTATGATGGGTTTTACGACCGAACACAAATAATAATCAATCATATACATTCAATAGTTTAGTCACAGGAATTTCCGTACGATTTAATAATTTCACGAATATCAAGATCTCTACGCGAAGTTATGTAAATCTATGACTCGTTTAAACCCCAAAATTATTTTTATTTACACATGTAGAACAAAATAATGTAGTTAACATAAGTTTCCACTTCAACGTCCCTTCATCTACATGAATGAGTTAAATTGAAAAATCATTCGACAAAAAATGAGTTTGGAAGCAACAGATTTTTTGTGTACGGTACTAGAACACATCATAGAATACGTGGTATATCATTTATTGTCTTAATGTCAACCCCACTTTGTATTTATTATTAAATAAAAATTGCTTTGAATTTTGTTAAAATTACAATGTTTGTGAACCTATCACAAACTGCTGTGATGTAAAAATTAATATTGAAAACAAAGAAGTAGTCTGATAAAAAAAACAATTTACATGATCAAATATACATTTTACTAATTAAACTAACACACTTACGTAATGTCTCTACATAACAAACAACGCCCTTTAATTTAATTAAAATTACACGAATACGAAACTAAAACGATTAGGTCCTTAGAATTCTGCAAAGGAGATCACATAACTGCTGAAGTGAATTAACACAAAAATGAAGACAAAATCATGTAAAATAAACATTATCAACGATTACTTGGACAGGGATTTCCAACAATTGTTATCACCGTTCCGGTGCATGCAGCACATGGTTTTCCTATCGAAATTTTCGATCCAATACAACTGTATTCGACCTCAAAGCATGTTTTTCAATATCTTGTCGCTCATCGGTACTATTGGATTGATGATTTTTCATATAAACTCTTAACCAACAACGACGAAGACGCATACGTCAAAATCTTTATTAAGCTGAATTCTGTGTTGTTGCTGTTTTCTTTTGTTTTCTTTTTAACCGACTTCAAAAAGGAGGAGGTTCTCAATTCGGCTGTATGTTTTTTTTTTTTTTTTTTATGATTGTTACCTCATATCTCCGTCATTTATGAACCCATTTGAAAAATTATTTTTTTATTCGAAAGGGTATACTTCCCGATTGGTCCCATATAAATTTTGTTATGATTAGACCATGAACTTCAGAGATATGGAACGGAACTCCTCATCGGATCAAAGAAAATTCTCAAATTACTAATATTGCTTTGTTTATATTTGTTTTTGGGAACTGACTACTGGAAAAGAGGAGGGGGTGCGTGTCCCCCTCCCCCCCTTTGGAATGTTTTCATTATATCGTGTAAGGTATCATTTGAAAGGACTTTTTATGCCCGACTACGTCAAAGCCAAAAAGAAGGGTTATGAAGGAGGGGGTTAAAATTATGACACTAAAACGTATTTAATAAAAATAAACTTTAAAAAAAGTAAAAACCGACTTCAAAGAAATACTAAAAGGAGTATAATAATTACCATAATATAAAATTAACAGTTTCAGAAGTCGGTGCAACTCTACACTGAAGCAAATAGAAGCCACCGACTTCTGAAACTATTAATTTTATAATATGGTAATTATTATACTCCTTTTAGTATTTCTTTGAAGTCGGTTTTTACTTTTTTTTAAAGTGTATTTTTTATACATAATTAATTATGGTCAAAGGAAAGATAACGTTCAAAATTTTACATGGAACCACTGCCATCAGACCTCCGCACCCGTTTTAAAGTTGAAGGTGATCAGCGTTAGAAATTAAACACACACATTACACGATCTATCCCACAGCACGAATACTCTTTTCTTGCTCATGATGTCCGACTATTAGGCCAATCAAATTAGCTAAACCTGGACATAATTCGATAACTCGTTGTTTTTATTATTTTATGAGATATTGATATTAAGTATCAAATATTAATTAGATATATGATGTAAAAAACCCGCGGTGGTAACCGTTTATTTAAAAAAAAATGAGATTTCGTACACTACTTAGCTTTTTTCTAAAAGCAAAATAGGTAACCAAATACCTTGTTAGTATAATTTTGAGGGGCATTCAAATGCTATCACCTAATAGCAAAATTAAACTGAAACCAAATTCGCATGTATGTTTTTCTTCAAAGTATTCATCTGTTCTCAATATCTAGATAAGCAAAAATGGTAACTATGGTGATTGTATCTGATTAAGCTTTAGTGCGTCTTTTTAGACATTTAAGACAAAAATTAAACATTTATTTCTTACGTTTTAATAATAACGTTTTTCTCAGTAGTTAAAAATCGAAACTGTGAAATTTTTGTTTAATAATAGGTTTTTGTGTATTACAATCGTGTTTTCATCAAAATTAAACATGTTAATGTTACGCTTTTAAAATTGAAAATATTATTGATGATACGCGCGAAAAAGTATTGGAGCGGGATGCATGCGGTGGGTGCGGGGCGGGGCGCGGCGTCAAGGGCAAGATGTCTTAACGAGTTAGTGAGGCCGCACACCAGAGATTCATTTTGTATTACAATAATTGTAGCGCCACATTTGAACCGCGACACATTTATCGGCCCCGTATATTTGTATGTAAACCCGCACATCAAGGACACAGTTGTAGTAGGTGCAGTTTGTGGTGAGACGTTTGCCGCGCTTTACAAAAATGAAAGACAACATTGAATTTTACGTTGAGTTTATTGCAGAGGTTGAATAAAACTCTATTTTATATAATCACACGCTCACTGTGTATAGCAACAGATGGATTACAGAAATGATATGGACTAAGATCGGCGAAAAATCTAATGAAAGGAAGTACCTACCTATACCTAACCTATACAATTTTGATTAAACGGATCGGAACCCAATAACGTCTATTTTTTCTCATTAATCGCCACATCAAAACGTCGTCGTCGTCAGACGATGATGTCGACATTCTGTTGCTAGTACCACGTTACAACTGGTTTCCGATGTGCGCATACACGATACATTTGTCGCCGCGTAAATTTTATCGCAATAATTGTGGCGCCCTAAATGTATGTTGCGTGTAGCGTGTGGTGCCGGTGTGCGGTCTCACTTAGGGATGCAGGAAGTCCCAAAAATTATCGATATAAATCAAATTAATATTTAAAAAAAATTATTAATTTCAAACTCGATACATCGAAAAGAACAATCGATACATCGCTGAAATTTTCAAAAAAATATGTTGTTATGAAATTCTATTGTTTGTTTTTACGAGTCTAGTTCAATAAATATTTCACTATTACTATTCGTATAAATACCTAACTAGGAAACTTGCTATTGAAAATAAATCGTATTTGATACATTTTCGATACTTGATATTTTATACAACGTGGGCCCGGCTGTTTTCTCAGTTAAGTTAAGTAGCAAATTTACTTCCATGATCTTACAATAGCTGCAACGTCGTACAATGCACACCTACCTAACCTAACTGAGAAAACAGCTGATAATTACGCAACGGCTGAACCGATTTCCATCAAACTTATAATGATGCTGATTAAACCAGCTTGCTGAGCTGCTATAAATGAGTATAGATAGACTTTAGCGTATTTTTTAAGAAATCTTTGAAGAGCTATTCCTCTTAAACTATTGACTTTTGGGGAAAGTTGTAGAACAAAAGTTATTCATTATTATTGGTACTTTAATATTTTAGTGCCTACCCCCTTTACGACTAACCTTGTATAATGAGTTTTATTTGCTGTCATACATATACCGTACCATACTGCGATCGCCAACCCGCCTGCCAAGCGTGGCGATTATGGCAAACCTCCCCAACATGGATAGCACAAAGAAGAAACGGCCCCTAGTCCCCGGCGGCACTGCTAGCCCTGGTCAAGGTAGCGGCCTAGGTAACGGCAGGGCGTGGGGTGCTAAGAATCCCCGGCAGAGATCCGGCTACCACAAACAACGGCGACTGGACCTGGCAACGTACAACACGCGTACACTACAGGCCGACGAGAAGATTACCGAACTCGAGGAAGAATTGAGCAGGTTACGCTGGGATATTATAGGGTTATCTGAAATCCGAAGAGAGTCCCGGACTCGATAATCCTCAAATCCGGTAACTTGCTCTATTTCCGGGAGGGCGATAGACAGTCCCAGGGTGGTGTCGGGTTTATCGTCCACAAGTCCCTTGTGAACAACGTGGTGAAGATCGAGAGTGTGTCGACCAGAGTGGCGTACCTTATACTCAGAATATCCAAAGGGTATTCGTTGAAGGTCGTACAGGTATACGCCCCGACCTCGGCATACTCCGACGATGAGGTGGAGACCATGTATGAGGATATCTCCAGAGCCATGCATGGCTCTAAAACTCACTTCACTTTTGTCATGGGGGACTTTAACGCTAAACTGGGCAAACGAGACGATGATGAACTGCAAGTGGGGCAATTTGGACTTGGAAGTCGCAATCACCGGGGCCATCGACTGGCCAGCTTTGTGGAGAAGGAGGGGCTCTTTATGATGAACTCCTTCTTCAGAAAGCGTGAGCATAGGAAATGGACCTGGCTGAACCCTGATGGTGCAACTAAAAATGAGATTGACTTCATTATGTCGACGAGGAAGCAAATATTCAAAGATGTCTCTGTTATCAACGCGGTGAAAACCGGAAGCGATCACCGCATGGTAAGAGGCACATTGAATCTAAATATCAAGCTGGAAAGATCTCAACTGATGAAGTCTACGCTCCGTCCTGCACCGATCCAGGCCCATAACCCCGAGAGCTTTCAGATTGAACTTCAGAATCGTTTCGAATGCCTAGGGAGCTCCGTGGACGATTACAACGATGGGTTTGTGGAAACTGTCCATACTGTCGGGTCTAAGATCTTCAAGACCCGTCGTAGAAATAGAACCGAAAAGCTCTCTGACCCTACTCTTAAGCTCATGGACGCAAGGCACGAGATGATTCTGCAGTCTCCAGATGACGCGCTTATGTACCGGCAGCTCAATAAACGGATCTCTAAGTCCTTGAAGTGCGATCTACGCCGATTTAATACAGAGCGTATTAAGGATTCGATTGAGCGGAACAAGGGCTCCAAAGTTTTTGCAAGAGATTTGTCTATTGGGCAGAGTCAGCTTATGAAACTGAAGACCGATGACGGCAGAATCGTATCCGCCAAACCAGAGCTTTTGAGAGAGGTCGAGAAGTTCTATGGACAGTTGTACACTTCAACAAGCGAACCCGTTGCGAATCTGGCAAACGACCCAAGAGCTAGATTGATCCGACACTATACCGAAGACATCCCGGACGTCAGCCTGAACGAGATTAGGATGGTTCTGAAGTACCTTAAAAAGAACAAGGCGCCGGCGATGACGGAATTACGGCCGAACTTCTGAAGGCGGGTGGAAAACCGGTCCATAAGGGCCTTCAGAAGCTGTTTAATTCCGTCATACTCGAGGGGAAAACGACACAGGCATGGAACAGAGGTGTGGTGATACTTTTCTTCAAAAAGGGTGATAATACCCTATTGTCGAACTATTGAAGAACTACAGGCCCATCTCACTTCAGAGTCATGTCTACAAGCTGTTTTCAAGAGTCATCACGAACCGTTTTGACGACTTCCAGCCTCCCGAACAAGCCGGATTCCGAGCACCGTAGATCACATACATACGCTGCGGCAGGTTATACAGAAGACCGAAGAATATAACCTGCCTCTTTGCTTAGCGTTTGTGGACTACGAGAAAGTTTTCGATTCGATCGAGACCTGGGCTGTACTGCAGTCTCTTCAATGGTGCCAGATTGACTATCGGTACATCGAAGTGCTGAAGTGTTTGTATGAAAACGCCACTATGTCAGTCCGATTACAGGATCAGACCTTGAAACCTATCCTTCTGCAGCGAGGTGTCAGGCAGGGAGACGTCATCTCTCCGAAACTGTTCGCCGCTGCACTGGAGGATGTCTTCAAGGTTCTGGATTGGAAAGGGCTAGGCATCAACATTAACGGCGAGTACATCACTCATCTTCGGTTTGCCGACGACATAGTCATCATGTCTGATACCATGGAGGACCTCAGTACAATGCTCGATGACCTTAGTAGAGCTTCCAAAAGAGTGGGTCTTAAAATGAACATGGATAAGACAAAGATCATGTCAAATATCCATGTAACACCCACTCCCATGAAGATCGGAGACTTTACACTCGAAGTTGTCGACGATTATGTTTACCTAGGGCAAACTGTCCAGTTAGGTAGGTCCAATTTCGAGAAAGAGGTTAATCGTCGAATCCGACTCGGCTGGGCAGCGTTCGCGAAGCTGTGTAGAATCTTTTCGTCCCAACTACCGCGGAGTCTCAAGACGAAAGTCTTTGACCAGTGCGTGTTGCCAGTGATTACATACGGTACTGAAACGTGAGCGCTCACAATGGGCCTCATAAGAAGGCTCAAGGTCACCCAAAGGGCAATGAAGAGGGCTATGCTCGGAGTTACCCTGCGTGATCCTATCAGAAATGATGAGATTCGCAGGAGAACCAAGGTAACCGACATCGAAGAATTGCCAAACTTAAGTGGCAGTGGGCGGAGCACATTGCTCGCAGAACGGATGGCCGATGGGGCCGAAAGGTTCTGGAGTGGCGACCGCGTACCGGAAGACGCAGCGTGGTTAGGCCTCCCACAAGGTGGACCGATGATCTGGTGAAGGTCGCGGGAAACCGCTGGATGCGAGAAGCACAGGACCAGTCGATGTGGCGATGCTTGGGGGAGGCCTATGTCCAGCAGTGGACGTCTTTCGGCTGAATGATGATGATGATGATACATATACCTACCAAAATTTACAAAAAATTGGAAAACAGTACCTATCACAAAGCAGTAAAATCATCATAATAACTCATCCTGAACAATTTAGTTATTATCGATCTAATGAACACAATATTTCAATAAATTTCGGCCCTAGTCGATCCGCGGTGCCACGTGTTCATAAAAGTTTGACAATCATTGACTATATAGCCTATCGAATTCTTACTAGCTATATAATATTATAAAGAGGTAAAGTTTGTTTGTATATTGGAGGTAATCTCCGAAACTACTCATCCAATTTCAAAAATTCTTTCACCAATAGGCTAGCTAAGCTACGTTATCCGTGAGTGCCATAGGCTATATTTTATTATCAAAAAATTAGGGATCCGTAAGAAAATTACAATAATGTAACCCAAGGTATCAAAAATTTGCTTAAAAAAATATTATTTAGCGCACGCTGCGAAAACTATTGACGATACATAAAAATAATGTACTACATGTTTATAGCACTCTTCATTATCCACAAAAAAGTCCATGAGGGTATATGTCTAATTATTAGAGTTAAGTCACATCAACCGTTTTTTGTTCAAATGAGTCGATCAAAACACGAGTAGAATCGAAAGATGAAGACATTCCTATCATGATATTAATCCTTATCCAAGTAAATAGCTTCATAATCAAGGTTGATTATGTATATGTACATGTAAAATGCTCTTTAAATTATTCGAATCGGACCTTTCGTTTAGAAGTGCTAAAAATAAGAAAAATGCCGCGGTGTGAGCGAACTGCCCAACGTTTAGTCTATTAGTTAACTACACATTTTATTTTTTGTAAAGTGGAAACAATTGAATAGTAGTTTATAATCTATACAGGTTGTCCCTGGAATTAAGGATCAAATCAAATAGAGGCGTGGGCAAGGTTATTTCAAAACTTGTAGTAGTAAAAACTTGAGTAAAATTGCCAGACCAAAAAAGCCTTTGCAGTAAATGTTTTTTCTTATTTAACACATGTTTTCTAGCTGTGTAAAAGTACTACAACAAGAAAGGCCTACTGTTCGCCAAAGTCCTAAAAAAAATGATAGCTCTGATAGTTTTTTTTATGATTTTTTCTGTGCAAAGTGATTGAAAAAAATACAATAATTGGTCATAACTTCTGAATCGTAAAAAAATGCACCGACATTCTCAGGGTTACAAAGTTTGGAAATGACATTGCCCACGCCCCTATTCGATTTGATCCATACTTCCAGGGACACCCTTTATATATTAAGAAGAAGATAGCTCGACCCCTAGGGAAGGACAAAGGCTAATTTTTAATTCGTGACTTCGTCTGCATCCGTGATAATAACCCACATTCACGCGGTCGAAGTAGCGGGAAAAAACTAGTAATAAATAGTGAGATACAAAAATCGCTCGTTACTCGCGATAGCAGGGTCGGGAAATGGGACACAAAGAAATTACGACCTTAAGCCACAAGGAATAACGTTTATATTGAAATGTAACAAAGAAAAAATATCAATAAATGAATAATCGTGAACATTTATTGTTTAATTTGTTTACTAAGGTACTAAACATATTTTGAAGGCATGAATTAAACACTTTTGAAGTAGTTATGTATTTTGGCATTCCAAAAATTACAAATATTTGTGACTTTATAATTCCGCAAAGAGAATCTGTTTAATTTTTAATAATTTATTAACACACATGTTAAACTATGCAGAATAAACTGTTGAATTATAGTTATCTATAATTTCTGGTAAGATAATCCAAAAAATCTGTAACTTACTGAACCTTCTTCATTAATGATAGTCCCGAAAGATTAATTAGTTTAATTTAGACGTTTTTTACTGGAATACAAGCGTCATATCATAATAAAGGTACTTTTACAAAGTTATTTATTATGCTGTACTTACGAAATCAAAATGTGTTGATAATTTAGTTTTTCATTTTTTTTACACTGACGCGGACCTTTAAAATTTTTAATTCTTTTTATTTTAACTATAACTAACAATACTTTATGTCATAGAAAAAGAAAATTACAGTTATCGAATTATGTCCAGGTTTAGCTAATTTGATTGGCCTATATGTGACGTTAGATAGTGCTTACACGCTTCAAAACTTCGATACATTGTCAGATAGGTTTTTGTAATGATAAGCGCCAATTAATGAAACACTGCGAATTTAATGGTAACAAGATTATAGCAAAGCGAACTGCAGCAGTACAACAGCATAGTGAACGAACAGTCCAATTAAATGTAGTTGTAATTTTGCATCTACGTAGAACAGTCCACAAGCACTGAACTTGCTGAATGACGCTCGATGCAAGCGCTGTATGTTCTTTTACAGCTTTTTACCTTCATCTGTAAACAAAATTTGTTTAACTGAATAGATTGCAATAAATCTGTAAACATTCTTTCATTTAATTGTTTCAGTAAAGTTTTGCAGACCTATATTTATTGAAAAAATATATTTTCACTATAAATACCTGTACAATTTGAGCCCAAAAGAAGGGCGCATGAGTCTTGAACACAATTCATTGCTTTATAGAACTTTTCGCATTGCTGACATAATATCATCTGACGCACAAAATCCTTCAGCCCCCAAATGAAGATAAATGATATCCAAACTGGGTCAACACTCTAAAAATAAATCCCGCATAATGATTGCATATTTTTTATAGGTACCCTTTAAAAAAAACACATTTATTTATCCATCTCACGCTATGTTCTTTCAGTCACTTGATATTCAAAGGACGTTTTAATTCTTTACTGTTAACTGTGATCTTTGATCAAACATTAAGGTTATCACTTACGAACTGCATATTTGTCATCGCCGGATTCAGTAATTCTATTAGAATCTCCACATAAAGTAAGGCAGTAGTAAAAGATAGTAATGTTTGATGAAGTATCTAAAAAAGAAAAGTTTTGCGTATATTGCTTTTTGCAAACGTTTTTACCTCAATAATGAAGATGCTTACCAATTGCTGAAACGATATTCTATAAATTTCATAACATTTCAATATATTTACGTAAGCCTGAAACATGCTTTTGCAATAAGCATCGTCATCAGCATCTTCGAATTTTTCTGAATTTAGAGCTTGAATATTCCACAGAATCACTTTGTCTTTCAAAAACTTTATTAATCTGATAGCATAAATCTGATTTACATCAAAACAAATTGAAAGTACATTACAACATATGGTAATGATGGGTAGGTTTAGCATGGTGCCAAAATAAGGGACGAAAATAATATAGTAACTCATGATCACAAGGACGCAAATCCAAATCCAAGTGACAGAACGTTTAAAATTATTAATTTTGTTAAGATATCTATGGACGTCTTGAAAGGTAAGGACAAATGAAATACTTTTATTTGTTTGGACAACGCTGATGGTGTAACTTATAACAAATCCGATACAAAATAAGATAAACATATTGTAAATTGTGCTACTAGTGAAACTGATATAATATTGGTTGCTGAAATTGTTCTCGAAGAGTATATAAATTTGTAACAAGATAACAAAAATGAATACTAATATACCGAGTAATGAAACAAAATTAAAAGTGAGGCTATTGGGAGTTATAAAATTGTCTCTGATACGGTATTTAGGACTGAACGTAATGTGTTGCAATAAGTTCAAAGGTAGAAGCAATGACTGTATATCTGTGTCAACCATGTTGTCCAATAAGACTTCCACACGATAACTTCTTCTGCGGACAATGTCAAAATGTTTCTTTGTTTTTGTAAACTTCATTTTATGTGAATTACTAAGACTCGAATGAGAAATATTATAATATTTTACTAAGTTTGTCTTCTTTAACTTGTCTAATATCTAACCGATGAATATTTAATGAAATAAAACGTAATATTCACTAATGTATTTTACATTAGCATTACTGTATACATCATACTCCGTGTTGTTAAATTAGTTACTTTATGACACAAGGCACATGAATGTTGTACTATTCAGTAATTACTTAAAGTCTGTAAATAAATTGCTATAACAACATCTGTTAGGAAATTTGATAGCGAAACATGACAAGCGCGTGCCAGGATCAAACTCAGGGCGGCAAGTCTACTAACAGAAACGTTGATCAATGGCAACGAACGAAACCAATTGCTTCATTAAGACATGATTTTTTTATTATTTCACTTGGTCTCGTTTGCACCTAGTCGCACATGATGGTTAGCGAAGACAGTGTCTAAGATGGAATACAGGAATCCAAGTAATAAAGAGATTCCTCTATACCATTCTGGCTCTCACATCAATACGACGGAACACAGTTAACTGCTTGGCTTGACTTTAATGTGAGGGTGGCAGCTAGACAGGCAAACCGTATAGATGCTTCCATCAAGCGTTCTCAGTTATGTTGAATCTTACGACACGCGTTTATTTCCAGCGTGTGGTGAGGAAGTTTCTTTTCATCCCATCTATTCGAAAAGGACGACTTGGTTCGCCTTTAAGTGCGCCCAAAGGTGGTGTTTTCTATAAGAAACTTTTAGCGGGCAGTAATGAGTTTTTAATCCTCTTTATAAGTGCGCCGCAATTATCTTTGCCGCGCACTTTTTGAATTAGGAACATCTTAGTATTCAGCGTCAAAGAAATTGAACGTAAATATTGTTTGAATAAAGACTGGCTGGTACGACGGCCCATAGTAGCGCCGCCGGCTGAATAAAAAAAAAAAAGAATGAGAACGTAGCGCTAGCGCGCGCTTAGTATTTAAATTAATTGTAATTGCGAAAATGTCTCAAATGTAAATATAAGTTTTTAGTTGTTTTATTATTAGATTAGATACTATTTAATTTCAATTTAGTTGTTATGTTACTCTATGTTTTATTAAATAATAATATTCCAATAAAATATGAGGCGTCTTTTATTTTCTCATAGTGGGTGATGAAAAGTAGAGTGTATCACTCGGTCGCAATTTTTTTTTGGCTCGGTCCTCTTTCTTTGTTTCCCTCGCTACATTCAGGATTCTACTAAAGAATCCCTCGCTACGCTCGGGATTCAACTCTAGAATCCCTCACTTCGCTCTGGATTCAAAAAGCGCCCTCGCCGTAATAATATTATTTTGCTCATTTATGATACAATCTACTATTTTTAGATACTTCATCAAACACTACAATATTTTACTCATCCCTTACTTTACATGGAGCTTCTAATAGAATTCCTGAAACCGGCGATGATGAATTTGTAAGTGATAAACTTAATTTTTAAATAAAATCACACTTAATAGTAGGAAATTAAAACGACCTTTGAATATCAAGTTATTAAAAGAACATAATTATGTAGTGTGAGATGGATAAAATACATTTAAAAAACTCATAAAAGATTACTCATAAAAATATGCTATGATTTTTGTTATGGTTTGATGCGGTACTATTTATTGGGGATATTAATTGCAAAGCTTGTTAAAAATATTTATATCTTTTCAGAATTTTGAATCAGTTTGGGTCCTATGCATTTTTAATTGGGGGCTGAAGGATTTTATGCTTCAGACAATATTGTGTCAGCAATGCGAGAAGTTCTACTAAAGCAATGAATAGTGTTCAAGACCCATATGCTCTTCTTTTGAGCTCAAATTGTACAGGTTTTAGTAAACATTACTTTGGAATAGATATACGTCTGCAAAACCGTAATAAACTACAAAAGGAAAGAATGGTTACAGATTTATTGTCATCAATTCCGTTTCAGTTATACAAATTTTATTTACAGACTAGCTGTGCCCGCGACTCCGTCCGCGTGGAACTCGGAAAAAAACATTGTGTCGCAGCAACTAAATAATGTATATGTATTCCATTTATTATAATAATAAACAAAGGTGTCCCACCAAGGCACTTGTATCTTTTAAACCATTTCTATAGGTAGAGTTTCAGCTCTTCTTGATTGACCGTAAAGGTTCATAAAACCATAATACTAAAAACGTGTTGCTTATTTCCATACATTACCTTGCAATATGGATTATAATTGAATATTGATATTTATTGTGATAATGTAACGAAACCTTATCGCGATACAAAAATGGCTACAACGCCATCTATGTAGTTACAATCGGCGAACTAAATCAAAACATTTTACGCAGTGCAGTGTTTAAAATGATTTCATTCGAGGTGTGGAATAGGAAAGTTCTTTAACCCGGCGTCATGGGGGTGGAAAAGTGTTACACGGACGTTGGGGTGGGTCTCACCGACCCGTTTATTAATGTCAGAATTATTCCAATACTGTACAAATAATAAAGTTATTATTATTCATGTTAAGTTTTAAGGTATCTAAGTAAATAAATGAAACACAAATATCATATTATATTTATGTTTTAATCACATAAATGAAATTTCAAAAAAATAACGACAAATGTCAACAAAATAATTCTCTTCTATTTAAATGTAATTACATTATTAATTTAATAATCAGTCTTAATATTTTAATGGCACTTTTTTGTAGAAAACTAAAATAACTTAAGAAAAAAAAAAACACTTCATATCTTTGGTACAGTCAGCACAAAACTGACTTCGGGGATGGGTCTCACATACCTTATTCAATTTCGTGCACGTGTAACTCCCACTACGGCTGTGCCACCACTAACATGTTGCTTGAGACGTATAGAACAACTCAACAGTTCCAGCTATTGAGAAGGACGGCAACGTCGCACGCATAGTAACCGAACTACAAGCGCAATAAAATGTGACGGGTCGCACAGAACCAACCCCCATGACGCCGGGTTAAATAAAAAAATTTCACCTATAGAAGACTTCATTTTGTTTTAATAAGTTAGAAATAGGTACTGCTTTCAAAGATTTCAAAAAGTTTGATCTGGAAATTGAACCAACCCAAACGCGAAAAAACATCATCTGTATTTTTATTTCACCAATTAATAGGATCAATAATACGGATCAAATCGCTCCACTAAACATTATGTCTGAAATTGATGGAAGACCATAAAACTAACATTGACTAACTTAGGTACATTTCAATTCTAGCACTTATTAATTGTTGTTAGTTCTTATTTTTTGCACTTCGTTCAATTTAAGACAGTGTGTTTGTTGGAGAGATTTCATCCTGATTATTGACCTTAAAGATATTTATCAACAGGTGCCATAAAACAACAGATGGTGTAGCTTTGTCAGTTCAATTCCCGGTTCAAGCAAAAAAATCAGTAAATGCAATATACTTATATCTTACTTTTAAAAATAAAATGAAGTCTCCTTTGAGTGAAATTTGCAATCTTTACATATAATAAAATCGTAACGAAGTAAAATCTGTACATTGAATATTTTCCAGAAAAAATAAGCGCAAATTGTTGGAAAAACGCTACAGATGTCAAAAAGAGAGTTTTTAGAATTTTTGTCTGTCTGTTTGTCTGCTTGTATGTTTGAGCTTCACGCCGAAACTACTGGACAGATTTTGTTGATATTCGGAAAACATATTTGTTGCAGGTCGGGTCAGGTTATAGGGTATAAATTATCACGCTATTCGGTTACAAAAATATAGTCAAACAAAATAGTTCCTTGAACCTAACTAGATGGCGTTGGCGTCAGTGGCAACAGCAATCATAAGTGTTTTAACTCTCGAAAAGAGAGTTTACAGTACCTACACATTTGCCTATCCCTCCAAAGCAAACAGCCGTGATGTTTTGCAATGGAATGGTGTAAACAACACCTAGACATACGATTGTAATAATCGCGCAAAATTTGCTATCATTTATTAAAGAGGTCTATTGTCTATCTCTGAATGTCTTCATCAGATAAGAAAAATATGCAGTCGAAAAGCGAAAACCCCATTCAAATCGAATCAGTCGTTCCTGAGAAAATTGTGAACAAACATACATATAGGTCGAACATAGAACCTCCTTTTTTTAAGTCGGTTTATAAAGTCGGTTAATTATGTTTCATTTTGCAGCTTAGTCTTGCTTAGTATTATAAAAGTGTCTGTAATACAAAATTCAGATTCCGCAGTAATTTTATAACAATAGTAAATTATCATGGTATTTATTGATAAAACGCAAAAGGCAAAAACATTTTTTTTCGTTCTTGAGGACAGTTGATGGCGTAGAGTATCCCACATACCGCGCTGCCTGCGTAGCACTTCACCTTCGAGACGATGACCGACATTGGGATGACACTCTCGAGGAGGCCAGCGTCAGTGACAGTCCCAGTCGTCTGCGACATTTGTTTGCCGTCATGTTGGTGTTTTGCGGAATCTCCAACCCAGTTCTATTCTGGAAAAAATACCGACATTATCTGTCCGAAGATTTTCTTAGGGCTCTGAGACGTACTAACGATGATGATACTGAGGCAACTGATGAACGCGTCTTAAACAGTTGTCTTAGTTCGCTCCAAGACGTAGTCATTTCGATTGGTGGCAATACTCTGGTGGAATACGGGTTACCGGCTCCACAGCTTTCCGATGTTCAAGACCGTGGAAACAGGGAGTACGCCGCCGAAACTAATTATGATGCAAGAACCATGATTATCATCGTAAATGACTACGTCGCAAAGTTTACCTCAGAGCAAAAGCAAATTTTTAACTCCATCCTTGAAAGCGTTGGGCTCGGCCAGGGTAAGATGTTTTTCTTGGATGCTCCTGGTGGAACAGGAAAAACATTCATTACCACTGGCATCCTTGCAGAGGTCAGGAGGTAAAGCAAGATTGCCATTGCTGTAGCGTCGTCGGGAATTGCTGCCACAGTGCTTCCTGGCGGCAAAACGGCGCACGCCATGTTTAAAATTCCCATCGATCTAGAGAGCAACGAAACACCAGTTTTTGGAGTGTCACGAAATAGTGACAAGGGGCGCGTGCTTAAGGATTGCTCTTTAATCGTCTGGGATGAATGTACAATGGCAAACAGAAAAGCAGTAGAGGCTGTAGACAGAACTCTGAAGGACATCCGCAGGAACGATCAAGTGATGGCTGGTGTCACTGTTCTGTTTAGCGGCGATTTCCGACAAACGCTGCCTGTGGTAACGCGAGGAACTAGGGCTGATGAGGTGCTTCATTGAAACGCTCTTCTTTATGGCCACATTGCGCTCGAATATGAATATGAGAGCGCGGCTGGGCGGGAATTTACACGCTCAAGAATTCTTCGATGTTCTACTAAAATTGGGTGACGGAACCTTACCAGTGGACTGTGGTCAAGTTGAGATACCCGAAGCACTTGGTAGAGTGGTTCCCACATTAGAAGATATGATTCGTCTGTTGTACGGGAACATCAGTCGAATACCGCACTAAGAAAATTCTTGGATGTGCGAACGGGCCATTTTAACGCCCAGAAACGATCAAGCTGCAGCGATCAACGAAAGCATTCTCTCGGAAATTGAGGGGAATGAGGTGGTTTACACTTCGATAAACACTGTTGTCGATCAAGATGACGCCACACATTATCCCGTGGAATTTCTCAATTTTCCTTACTGCAAGTGGACTTCCAGCGCACGTCATCAAGCTAACGATCGGTGTCCCGATTATGCTCCTTCGCAATTTAACTCCGCCAAAACTTTGTAACGGGACACGACTCAAAGTCGTTTCTTTGCAGAGGAACATCATTGAGGCGGAAATTCTAACGGGTTGTGGCGTTGGCGAGACAGTGTTTATACCACGTACGAGTAAACCACTAATTCCCCACAATTATCCCTTTCAGTTTAAGCGCGTGCAGTTTCCTGTGTGCGTATGCTTCGCTATGACCATAAACAAGTCGCAGAGGCAGACACTGACGGCTGCAGGTGTCGACCTCAGGACGAGCTGCTTCTCACACGGACAACTGTACGTCGCTTGCTCTCGCGTCACCAGTCCTGAATCTGTATACATTTTAAGTACCGAGTGCAAAACTACGAACGTAGTTTACAGAGAAGTTTTAGAATATAACTAAAATTAATTACTTTTTGGTCGTTACCTAAGCATTTATGTGGATTTATAGTTATGTTTTAAAACCAATTCACATCACTTTTTTTTCTTATAATGGCTTAATAACACAAAATTACAGGTCTGGTAGTACCTACATAATATACGAGTCTTAGTATAAAACTCCACATCGCTACGTGTACCTACCTTAGAGCAAACGCTGACAATACATTATCAGAGTAGATTAAATTGTCCTAACCACGGAAAGAGGGTTTTAAGCACAGGAGTTTTGTAAATAACAAACTACGATGATTGATAGAAAGACGAAAGACGATTACTAATCAGGCAGCAGCTGAAATTGTGATTACCATCAGTGCCGGATTAACCACGTGGCAAGAGTAGCAATTGCTACGGGCCCGCGCGAAAGGGGCTCCTCATATTTAAACCCACTCATCTCTACCTGAGCGTAATTTTTTGAGTGAAACTTATCACGAGAGTCCAACGAAAAAGTGACAGCACTAGACTTATCGGCAACTTAAAATTGAGCATTTGAGAATTTTGCCAAAAGCCATAAATGTACTGAGAATGACGTCATGCTTTCGCCATAAAATGCGAAAAAAAAATCGCGCTCGCGCTACTGCTACGCTTTGTATGAACTGCTCCACTCGACTATTTTCTTTTGTATATTCAAACAAACCATTTCATTACGTTTATTTATTTAAGAAATTAAGCCTAAAAACTTAACTGACAATGAAAAGGTAATGATTAAAAATAAAAAAACGCTTATAATGCTAATTTATACTTTTCAGGCGTGTATTTTTTTTACTTTTGTTTTTTTTCCGGCCTTTTTATTTCGTGTTAGTTTCTTAGTTTTTACGTGCTTTTGTGTTATTATTTCTGTTTTGACGATCGCTCGATCGCTTTGGACTAATTCAAAATCAGTGTAATACCACTGTTTTATAACAGTAAAATTAATAAGTAGATAATGCAACTCAAGGGCCCCCTTTCATATTTGCTACGGGCCCCGCGCTGCCTTAATCCGGCACTGATTACCATGATAAACTTACATAATTACATAATTATATTGCTGAATGCAACTTTCGGAATCTGGATTAGAGAGAAATTAACATTATAATAACGGTTTGCTAACCGCGTTCCCGTAGGAACCTACCTAATGTCCTTTTCTGTACTTACCCCAAAATTTACGATGATCTGTTAAGTATACGAGTACATACATAAACATTAAAGAAAACTAAGTTACGTGAGCGAAGCCGCGGGCACCAGCTAGTTTTTAATATTTAAAGAACTTTCCCTTCATGGCCATATGTTTTGGGACATTACCTAAGGCTTAAATAAACTTAATAAAACGGCGATGACAGGCTTTGTATAGTTCTGACAACAACGAACAAAATAAAATATGTAAAAACATTCCAAAAAATTTACAAAATGTGTATTTTTTTAAAAGTGAGGTTTGAACGCAGGATACTTTGAGCCAGCGACCGTTCACTGCAGCACTTACTTTTGTCTACAGCATACACTTCGCACTATATGGAAATAATGTGCCGTTGCTTGGCATCTATGAGCAATAGCGTGATAGTTTATATACCAGTATAAGCGCAGGCCCATCAGAATCGATTTTACGATCCGAATATTAAGCTTATACTTCGCAGTATGTAAAAATAATGTTCCGCTGCTCGGCTCCTATGAACAATAGCGTAACAGTATATGTAAAAGCAAAATTGTCGCCCCTTATGCAACACATCAGCGAAAGTCCCATCAAAATCCATCCACGGGATTTTACGTGATGCCCAGACGGAAAGACAGACAGACAATAATTAAAAAAAAATGTTTTGGTTTCTGTATCGATAGTATAGTACCCCCCAATCTAAATTTTTAAAAATATTGAATTACAGACAAAGTGCACTTTGAATTTTATTAATAGTATACATATAGATTTATAAATACGTATATATGTATTTATTTAAGTATTAATTCAAATTAATCTATCGTATTGCCTTGCACAATTAACAATTTAGAACACCTACACTCACTTATGAAATTGAGTGTATTTCTCTTCCACTGCCATTCAGATAGATAGGTATCTAATAAATTTTAAATAACGATATCTTCGTTTTTTTTACAAAAGCTTAGTTAGTACCTTCTTCGGATAGCAGTTCAATACCTAGACCTTTTGTAGACTGAGAATAGTAATATATTTGTTGATGGTTGATATGAGTTTGAATTAAAACCTTCTAATGTGTTTGAATTAAAACCTTCTAATGTTGACTGTTACCACAAATTTTGCTATGAAGTTAAATGCACAATACGGAAAAACGGACAGGAAAGTTATGGAAGGGTACTCACGGTTCCTGCTGTCATTGTTACTCGTAGTAGGTGCACCTATAGTCTCGGGACGTCCCTTTATGCGTTAATTACACTCAAAAACAGACACTTCACAATGTTTTAATAGTTTTTGTTCGGAGCCGGTAAAAAGCCGCCCTTTTAGGTTGTTGGAACAAATGAGAGAGTGATTGATAGATTGAATGTTAGAAGGATATTGGGTGAATGGAAAAGGAAGCGGAAGTGTATTGTGCAGTCGTTTTAATACTTTTTACATACTTTAACAATATTCGTTGTAACATATTTCCTCACAACGTGATTTGATACACGTAACGCCATCTATTGAAAAGAAATGGTATACACAAATACATACTAAGTTCTTCTTTTAGAAAACTTAAAATTCGCATAACTTTTGATTGCGTGAACCGATTGCGATGAAACAAAAAGCATATGTTACTTCCAGATAAGCACAATATTTATTTGTAAAAGTCAACAACATTGGATCAGTTGTTTTTACGTGATGCTTGAACAAACAAACAGATAAACAGACAAACAGATAAACAGATATACAGACAAACAGACAAAAAAATCCAAATATGTTAAAAATGGGTTCTATTGGTTATCGTTTAACACCCCAACCAGGTTTTTTCAAAATATTTGCTATGTACAGACACGCCATGTCTACAGATTTATTATATGTATAGATGAAGGGGAAAAACTATTTAACAACACAGCGCTTACATTGAGCGTCATTCAGCAAGCTAAGTGCATGTGGACTGTTCTGCGTAGATACAAAATTACTATTCCATTTAATTGGACTGTTCGTTCACTACACTGTTGTACTGCTGCAGTTCGTTTTGCTATAAATCTTGGTACCAGTAAATACACAGTGTATCAATTATTGGCATTTATGGCTCCAAAAATATATCTGACAAAGTATCGAAATTTTGAAGCGTGTTGCATATCATGCATATCATGAACAAGCGAAGAGTAATCGAATTGTGGGATCGAGGTGTGTGTGTTTAATTTCTAACGCTGATCACCTTCAACTTCAGAACTCATTTATTCAAAAGAGACTAGAATTACTTGGTTCTTTTAAACGTCAATGTTACAAAAGACAGCCCCCAAAAATGCCCGCCTTTTACGGCTTCCTAGTATTTATGCTGCGACGACGCACGGCAAAGCAAACTCCCCAGCAATATAGATCTGCCTGTCACGTGCTTTTTAATTAGTATTAATTACAATAGTTAAATTATAAAAATAGAGGGTGAAAAAAGTATACAATTCCTTCTGGATGAATTGAAACATAATTATAATTATGTAATGTAACATCGATAATTCAACATAATAATATACCTTATGTGCATCTGTACTTTTGGTTGCCCGGGAAGCCAAGTTTGTGCAGAAAAGAACTAGCGCCTCACGTCCCTATCGTCAATATGGTCGCTTATCTTATAGTATAAATAAATAAATAAATATTAGCCTGTAGCTGTCCCACTGCTGGGCAAAGGCCTCTTCTCGTACAGAGAAGGAACGAGCATTGATCACCACGCTTGCTCACTGCGGGTTGGCGATTTCAGACCATTTAGTCCAGGTTTCCTCACGATGTTTTCCTTCACCGTATGTCAGTGGCGTCTTAGATTAACTAAGAAAGTACATATGACATTGAAAAAGTCACATTGGTACATGCCTGGGTTTGAACCTACAACCCGGTGCTTAAGAAGCGGGTCTGTAACCTCTGGGCCACCACGACACTTATAGTATGCCTCTTTATAAAATCAAAGACGATTTCCTAGGAAAGACTTTTTGGTTTGGGATAATACAAGATAATCTAAAGGACAATGCCCAAAAAAACCCCTGTAAACTGATATAAATCAATCAAAACGAAAACTATGCCAAATGGTTGCTTATACTGAGAAAATTATTCAGTGTGAGTATCACTTGCCAAATCCCTGTGGTAAAGAAGATACACACAAAAAAGTGCATAATTATGTAAAGGATGACAATAGCGCCACCGCGCTTTAGATAGCTGTGCCTATGTAATTAATCTTCATCGGCCTAGCCATTCCCCATTATGATGAGGTTGGCTTCGTGTATAACTAGATATGGCTGAATCTTAGAATTTTAAGCGGAACGAATGCTTCTTTTACAAGCTTATTATGGAAAGATATCGTTACCATAGTTAGGTGTGGTTAGACCCCAATAACCTGAGTATTAGTGGTGGTTAATAAAACGTATAGCGCCGATATATAACAGACTATGTGTACATAGCGTATAGCGTTTGCTATAGCGGCTCTGACTCCGCGCTATATTATAACGCCTCAACCTACTCAACGAATAAAAGTCTAAACGCGCACAGCGGGGCCAGAACGAGATAGCAAGATAGCGTAGCGACTAGCAACAGCGCGTAAGGGAATGAAGTATTATTATATTCTTTAGTGTACAGCGCGTTGCGAGATAACATTTACCGCGCATCATCAAGTCCGTTTAGCGTGTTGTTAAATAAAATTATAATGTCTCCGCGTTCAGACTGCGCCTGAGTTTTGTAACACCGCGTTATAATGATAGCGTATAAAATAACAGACTATATGAATATATTTTATAGTTTATAACACGTCTACAGTTTATAGCGGATTTGAACATCACTACTGAGTATCCAGGCTTCTGACCGTTTGGCAGTTAGTTTTCCTTAGTGCTACTATTTAAGCCTGTGGCTATGCTCATGTCGAACAGTCGAACACAAAAAACGTGAACATTTAAAAATCCAACTGATCTTGAACTTTGCTTTATACAGGACGCCTTACTGTAGAGAGATCAAGCTGTACCTCTGGTTTTACACAATCGATCGAGATAAAACATAGCTCAGATATTAAGTTAGGCTATTCGCTATACAACAGTAAACGCCCAGTCATATAAAATACAAATAAAGCATTACAAACGCACGTAAAATCCATTATCAGGATATTACAATACCAGAATTCCTGGCTATTGATCATGTTTAATTCGTTTCAAATTGCTTTATAATAGTAGGTTTACATAATTAACTGAAAATCAGCGCAAAAGGATGGATAGTGGTATTATTGAGTAAGAATTACATTTTACCAATAGTTCTATATCTATCATACCCCGTACATTTGATATTTAACTTTTACGGAGAATTAATAACGCATTATTGCCTATTAATTGATATACGTTTCAATATGATTGATGGTCGTGGTTTTATGCTATCACGTTTTGAGCATTGTCCTTTAGGAACTACTGATTTATGTTTAATTCTAGTACCACAATTACAATGGCAGATTTTTTGGTACAAACATAATGTTTTCTAAAAGGTAAAAGAAAGGCATCATCCGAATATAAATTTCTTTAAAAATCTCTAAGGTACTCCCGAAGACTCATACAATAGACCGCATACATTGCTCTCTTCTGTAATACAAGTATTGAGTCGCGATCGGCCGCTACCTTGCACGTTATATGAGCTCCCCACTGTAATTTAGAATCTATAGTCGATTTTACTGCCATGAATAGTTACTTTTTTTTTCTAGTTTTTCATTCTCATAACATGGAAGCCTCATAGGTACCTCCAATGTAAAGTACATTAGTAAGAATTACGTTTTCATTTCATGAAACATTCATCGATTAGATATTAGATAAGATTAAGAAGACAAATAGTAACAGCCAATATTCGTCATTCGAGTCTTAGTAATTCACATAAAATGAAGTCTATAAAAACAAAGAAAATTTTTAACATTGCCCGCAGAAGAAGTTATCATGTGGAAGTCTTATTAGATAACGTAGTTGACAAAGATATACAGTCATTGCTTCTGCCTTTGAATTTATTCCAACATGTTACGTTTTGTCCCAAATACCGCATCAAAGACAATTTTATAACGCCCAATAGCCTCATTTCTAATTTAGTTTCATTACTTGGTACATTTATAATCATTTTTGTTTACTTAATACAAATTTATATACTCTTCATGGACAATTTCAGCAAACAATATAATTTCAATTTCCCTCGTATCCTATTAGTTTACAATCTAAACATCTTAGGTTGTATCGGATTTGTTATACGGTACACCGTCAGCGTTATTCAAACAAATAAAAGTATTTCGTTCGTACTAACCTTTCAAGATGTCCATAGATATCTTAATTATTATAAGATTAATTTTAAACGTTCTATCATTTGGAATTGGATTTCCGTCCTCATGATCATGAGTTACTATGCCATTGCTGTCTCTTGTTTTAGCATCATACTAAACCTACCCAGCATCACCATATGCTGTAGTGTACTTGCAATTTGTTTTGATTTAAATCAGATTTATGCTATCAGTTTAATTCAGTTTTTGAAAGATAAATTGAATCTATGGAATATTCAAGCTCTTAATTTAGAAAAATTCGAAGACGCTGATGACGATTCTTATTGCAAAAGCATGTTTCAGGCTTACGTAAATATATTTAAATGTTATGAAATTTATAGAATATCGTTTCAGCCATCGGTAAGCATCTTCATTACTAAGGCAAATTAAATTAAATTAAAAACATTTGCAAAGAGAAATTTACGGATTCTCTTTCTGTTTTAGATACTTCATCAAACATTACAGTATTTTACTAATTCCTTATTTTACGTGGAGATTCTAATAGAATTTCTGAAACCGGCGATGATGGATACGCAGTTCGTAAGTGATAAACGTAATTTTTCGTCAAAGTTCACAGTTAACGGTAGGAAATTATAACGTCCTTTGATTAACAAGTTACTGAAAGAACATAGTGTAAGATGGATAAAATACATTTAAAACTTATAAAAGGTTACTCATTAAAATTAGCAATGATTATGTTTTGGTTATGGTTTGATGCGGGATTTTTTATTAGGAGTATTAATTGCAAAGTTTGTTAAAAATACTTAAATCTTTTTAGAATTTAGAATCACTTTGGAAACTAAATGTCTTCATTTGGGGGATGAAGGATGTTATGCTTCAGACAATATTATGTCAGCAATGCGAAAAGTTCTATACAGCAATGAACAGTGTTCAAGACTCATGTGCTCTTCTTTTGAGCTTAAATTGTACAGGTATTTATAGTAAAAATATGAACATAAATTCACGCATGTATTTCACGAAGGGTTGCCAGCTGAGGTGTATAGTACACCCAAATTTCGCCGTTAAGTTTACATCCCTTGTAGTAGGGGGCGAGCCTATTGCCATCGACAGGGTACAAATCCAAACTCCGGGCTGCTACTGAAAAATTCCACACGGAAAAACCCAATAACACTCACTGTGCGTGACCTGGGGATCGAACCCAAGACCTCACGCTCAGCAATAGCGCTTGCGACCGCTAGACCAACGAGTCAGTCAAAAATACACATATCCAGTAAAAATATATCCTTTGCAATTCATGAACGTCTGTAAAACCTTACTAAAACTATTAAATGAAAGAATGGTTACAGGTGTTTTGTAATAAATTCCGTTTCAGTTATATAATTTATGTTTACAGATGAAGGGAAAAAGATGTGTAAGAACATACAGCGCTTACATCGAGCATCATTCAGCAAGTTAAGTGCATGTGGACTGTTCTACGTAGATGCAAAATTACTATTCCATTTAGTTGGACTGTTCTTTCACTATACTATTGTACTGCTGCAGTTCGCTTTGCTATAATCTTGATACCATTAAATGTAGTGTTTCGATAATTGGCATTTATCATTATACAAATCTACATTTAAGACATATTATCGAAGTTTTGAAGCGTGTTGGCACCATCTATCGTCACACAGTCGGTCATCATGAGCAAGTGAAGAGTAATCGGACTGTGGGATAGATAGTGTTCTATTGCTGATCACACATACAGTATTCTGTTAAAGACTTAAGCATTCTACCCATTTGCTTATTTAAACGGTTTATTTGAAACATTTAGGAGTGTGTAGGATAGATAAATAAAAGGGCTTTAATCATCCTATTTCGCGTTATTTTCTTTCTATCCTTTTGTTATGTCTCCTGGTTCTCCCTTGCACATTACATTTTCTCTCTCACTCTCTTATACTCCATCCCTCACATTCGGCCATCGTACATTTATGTCTGTCCTGAGACATGCCAGCTACACTTACTTTTATTCCTTACATCATCAAAAATGTCCTATGATAACTAAAATAACAAAACTGTCCTATAGTAAATAAAGCACATACAATTATCTCATAAAGAAGAGTATGTTAATCACTCACTCGTCACCACTTAAAACACTCAAATTATACTTACTCATACACTTTGCTGTCATTAAGCTATTTCTTCATACCGTCGGCTAAACAAGATGTTCTAACCGCCAATGTCCCAGCGGCGGCAGCTATTGTTTATCTATTGTGTCTGAAACTGGTTCTTAATGAGTAAATTTCGTGTAATTCCTTCAAGCCGCGTGATCTACTGGCGACACAGATAGACCCTGAATGGAATTTATAGTTATTAAAAAAATCAATCAGAAGACATGCTGTTCTGTTTTTGAGTCATTTTAGCGCCTCGAGTTAACTAACTGCGGGAAACTATATCGTCCAGTCGTGCCTGTCAGCACACACAGCTGTCAGCTGTGACGCTTTGTTTTTATTAATTTATACGTGGCATCGAAATGATAAATGATGATTGTTTTTTTTATTGAATCGTTATGAGGTGGTTTAGACATGATAACTAACAAATAAGAAAAAATAAATTATCAAGCTAACTCCCGTGCGGCGTTAATCTATACCAGTAATAGATCATGTGGTTTCAAGGAATTACACAAATTCGTTTACACTCTGTATTATGATAATTATTGCTGACATGAAAGGATGACAGGAAATAAAATCACCAATTTGTCGTAGTTCTGGAAAAGCCTGTTTTAGAATTCTGATGTATTGGACATTAATTAAATAGATTCACTATCGTCTGGTTCTTAATTTAATTCCCAGTATTTCAATTGAAAGACAATATATTTAAACCCTGCGACATAGTAACGTACTATCGTCTTCTAATGCTGTTAGCGGAATTAATTACATTAGTGATAGCAAGACAAAGCTTGGACTAACCAATGAAGGGTGTCCTTTAATCAAATTAAATTCAGTTTAATAACACGTTCCTATCGTACCGTACGTCATAAAATTCTTACAAAATGGAGACTCCAGTGTCGAGTTTCCGTGTCCTAGGGTTTTTGAGCAACGAAGTTGACAAAGATGTGCAGTCAATGCTGCTGCCTCTTAGAGTAATGCAAAATCTAGTGCTTAATCCAAAATTTTGCATGAAAAATAATGTTATATCTCCTAATAATCTTATGAATAAGTTGATATTACTGTGCGGGCTAGTAATTTTTTTGTCATTACAAGCGTATCGAACAAATTATATATTATTTGACGAAAACATGAAACGATACCAATTGATTGAATTCCTCTATTTTGCTTCCTTCTTCGGTGTCGGTTTCATAAGTTCGGGGTTCATCATGAACATTATCATTCATTTCATTCAATCAAAGAAGAATGTTGTATTCATTTTGACGTTTCAGGAAGTGCATAGATTTCTTAATGATAAGGCCAGTTTTAAATTGTTTACTATTAAAAGTTGGATCAGTGTCGCTTTCCTCTTTGGGTTCTATATTATCCGTTGTATTTTCATATATGTAGTTTATCTTCATCCTCCAGTGGATGTTATTATTCATTTAATGTTTCTAGTGACTTTCGATTGTAATCTAGTTTATGCAATTAAATTCATTAAGTTATTGACAGACAAAGTTGAACTATGGAATACGCAAATTTTACTTTTACATGAAAATAGGTGCAATGAAATGCATTGCAAAAGATTGTTCCAAGCTTATTGCCAAATATTAAAATGCTACAAGATCTATGAAAATATTTTCAAACAACCGGTAAGTAAGAAACTTATAGATTTTTGAAATTGCTAGTTGACAGATATACGATTTTTCAAAATGATCGACGCTTACTGTAGTTGCCCCATCAATAAGAATGTTGCATACTTACTGATTTTAGTTTTGCTATGAGTATGACCGCGAATTCATTATAAACAATTGACAAGTGACAAATGTCTTGGGACATGTGTCACCTACGGCATGACACGTCGACATACATTGCTTGACGCCACCAGACATCTGGTTTTCGTTGCCAGATATAATTGTATCCTTGAATAATTTGCACAGACGGAAATGGGTGAAAATAGATCTCAATTTATCAACAAAAAATGTTGTTTTTTATCTCCTTTATTTCAATTCTTTTTCAACTTGATAGCTGTTTAAAAGGGTTGCTTTTTATTTGCTACGCAACATCATTTTTAGCCACCATTATCGTTTTTATTTAAACGAGAAACACGCAATACATAAGAACTTACAACTTTTTAAATTAAATTGTGGTACACATTATCCAGGTACATAGTGTGTCACGTGATGTCCGATATTCATCCCGGATATAGCTGGCGACACATGTCGTGGTACATTTGTCTACTAATGAATAGAATAGGTTATACAACGAAGAAAAATAAAAAGGAATATGGTGAATAGTGGCTAAGCTCCTTTGCTATATATGGTTGTGTTGGTCTCAGAAATTGCAGTAAGGGCTATTAGATAATCTTTTTTATCATTTTCAGATTCTTTATCTCACAATAGAAATATTCTTTCATGGATTGGTCAAGATTCAAATAATGATTGATGTTTTCCAACGAGATTATGAAATGAAGAAACTTGTGAGTATTAAATAAACTTACCTCATGAAAAGATTTTCAAAACGCTATCATTACTGCACGCACCTAGTGATGGCAGGAATCGATATGTACCTGGAGTACTCTCGACAGCAAAAATCAGCAGATATGATACTTCTACTATAGACATGGTCCAGGGCTCTAGTGCAGCCGCTTCGGAACGGGCTCCTGGCTTCGAGCAATTGTCGGGCTGACTCCGAAAGAACGAAAGTAGTCTTGGTCAGATGGTTTAAGGAGGAGAAGTTATTCACTGAGGCCGAGTTTTTGTTCTCATGATCTGCAATGTCTCTAGAAATACAAATATGCAATAACAATATTTAGCTCTAATTCAACCAAACTAGATCGCCAGCTTGGATGCAAATTATGCAGCATCGCCCATGATTAAAATGCTAAATGCAACCCAATCCGATACGACAAGTATTTCGCCGCTCCACGGGGCATCCTCAGGAGATATTGACTCGACGATTGCTTACAAATCTAAGCGGTAGACGAGTTTGTTGAGTCAGTCTTCTGCATCTGCATATATTTGCGGGCGGGAGGGCTGCACTACTGCATCCAAGCTAGCGATCTATACTTGGGAGCAAATAAATCGAGCCACTTCTATTTTTTATGTAAATGTAATTGTTATTTTTTTTGGTTTAATGGAACAGATCAATTCTAAACATATATCGCCTAAAAGGTTATTTAATAGCCTTTACAATGATGGTCGTTTTTTGTCAACTTAGAATTATAATATCATTCATGAAAACTAATAACCAGGACACGTGAAAAAAGGAGTGGCTCAATTTCTTTGCTCCCAAGTGTAGTTTGGCAGAATTAAAGCTATGTATGTATTGTAATTGCATATTTGTATGTCATGAATTTCTGCAAAGTAACGCCTGATTCTATTATTTGTCGCTAGTGAGGAAATTGCTTTAATATTGCTACTGAAAACTATCATAATTCACCTCGTACAATCTTCGCTTGGATTCTCTGTAGTCATAAACGAAATTTACATATTTCAGTTTGAAGTATATACTATACAGAGGATACTGTACATTTGGATGATGAAGAATTTGCTGATACAAATTTCTCTTATCTTGCACGTGGACCAATTCTATGAAAGTCTTAAAAAATCCCAAGATTCATGCGCGCTAATTTTGGCCTCGAATTGTACAGGTGAATTGAATTAAATGTTTAATCTCTGTATCGATAATTCAGCGTCCGCAACTGCCCTGTACTCATGCTTCATATTTTCTGACAGTGTCAAACGCTGGTTGATGCGATATGTCCCTTTACTCATTTTTTTACACACTAATTAAATTTTTAAATACATTTATTCCAATAAAACCTCATTTAAAAATCAAAATATTATTATACTAGCCCACCGTCATCGGGAACAAGGTCCAAGCTACACGTGGTTAGAGCCTCAGAGAAAGGAACTTCCTAACAATACGCGCCGTACCCAAGAGTACTTTTTTCTGTATCAAGCCCTTGATCCAGCCACCTACCGACAGCTTCATAAAGTGTTGATTGAGTCTCTTGGCTATCAGGCCATTTGCAGTAATGACCATCGAGCAATGTGTCCATTATTATTATGATACCGGTACTATTAATCTCCTGTCTGACGTCATTACTTTATAAATCATTAGGATCGTACTAGAGGGGACAATGCATCGAATTTGATTTTGGATCTTGGACTAAAATGTTGTTCTTGTTTAATTTATAGTTGAACAAAAGAAGTTATGTAAAAATATTATGCGGATGCACCGGGCGACATTCAGCAAGATGAGTGCTTGTGGCCTGTTCTACGTAGACATTAGTCTACTGCTACAGCTGATTGGACTTCTCACTGACTACACTATTGTGCTGTTGCAGTTTGCATTTCTGTAATCCTAGTACTATTAAATAATTTCCTAATTGTGTATTTTGCTTTTTATTTCCTAGATACAATTAAGGACTGTTAGCGACACTACAATTTAATCGTTATGGAGTGATTCTATCATTACAGTTATCGCTAATATTGGTATGTCAGGATTGTGAGCAAGGTAAATGTAGTAAATAAAACCAACATAGACTCTCCACCACTGAGAGTACTTGTATTTGGGTTAGTGTTAGTAACATGAACTAGATCACAATATAATACTTTAGATAATTATTACAAGATCATAAAATAAGGACAAGCTAGTCAGATATAAAGGTCAGACTTCTTCAGCTGATCTACACAGAATACTCTAGACGAGTGTTCCGTCGTACGGTCCAAGAAGTAATCCCCCGGGCGCACCGAGCGAGCCGGTCTCCTCCCTCCAACGGGCAGTGGTGGTCCGATGTTGACGTCACGGTTAGGTAGGCAGCGGACAACAGATGGCGCTCACTCCACGAAGTTCCCGACAGGACGTATTTTGTAATGTACCAGACGACCCTAGGATCTCCTGAGCACGTCTGCTACACCAGTTAAAGAAAAGTGTTGTATTATTTGCTAGATACCTACCTCCTCCTAGCCGGACAAACAAGGAAAACACTTAAGCCCGTCACACACGTAGCTATAATATATATTAATATTTCAAAATATATTGCGCTTTTAGTATAGGTTTCAAAGATGTATATTATAGCTGCGTGTGTGGTCATTCAAAGATTACTATAGAAAATATATCGTAATATGTCTAGCTATAACTTATATTAATATATATTATAGCTACGTGTGTGACGGGCTTTAAAAGAAGACAAGTTTATAATACGGTATGGTATGGGATGCATGAAAAGAGCCTCCACGAGTGACGATACTACAGTACGTCCGGCGCACCCTGGGCAGTCAGCCTCGCTACCATCCTTGCTGACTGGCTAATCTTTTCACCACGGCATGAGCTATTCTTGTATAGCTCGTGCCGACACGATAGAAGAAGAAGAAGAATATGGTAAAAACACTTATAAGTCCCTAATAGTATTGATAGAATAATATGGCACACGTAAGTAAAACTGATGGAAACACAATACTCTCCAATAATACACAAGCTCAGTATGTCACCAGGCGAAGGGCTGGTAGTTCAGCAGTGCAGCAGCGCCGGAGGCTCAGTAGTATTCAAGGCGGTGGGCTGCAGGTAGTTCAGCAGTGCAGCAGCACCGGAGGCTTAGTAGTAGTCCATTCGGCGGAGTACTGGTAGTGCAGCAGTGCCGGAGGCGCAGCAGTCGTCCACTCGGCGGAGCGCTGGTAGTCCAGCAGTGCAGCAGTGCCGGAGGCGCAGTAGTCGTCCACTCGGCGGAGCGCTGGTAGTCCAGCAGTCCAGCCGTCCGCTCACTTTCGTGGTTCTAGGGCAATTCCCTGCCCAAAGCCACTTTGCTTTTTCTTTTTAGAGTCTCTTCGAATTTTGAATGTTTTAATTGTGAAGTGTGTTCCGAAACTATGAGTATGTGGCCTCTGATAAAAAGAGGTTTATAGAAAATAACAAGAAGGTGAAATGTGTGAAGTGGATGATGATGAAAAAGGTGATCCTACGATTTACAAAACTGCTACAAATTACCGTTATATTTACCGATCAATCTGTAAAACTTAACTAGATGTAAGCTACGGATAGATTACTTTTTTTGTCTAAAAAAGGTGAAGTTAAGGAGGATGGGCACAAATGTATGGAGTCTGGTACTGGAACCAATCGTAATGAATGATACACCGTTGGAGAGGTATTTGTGTGTAGATTCTAAATAACTATGGCACTATTCGAGATTCACTGTCCGATCGAAGTAATTCTGCTTGAAATTTATTTATTTTTGGTACACTCTATTAAGTACACATACTTTTATTGTAATTTTTCTCCATTTTGGCATGGCATAATAATATAATAATAGGTATATTAATTACTATTAATATTTTTCATTATCTAGGTAAATAAAACAAGTTCGACGTAAGTTTTTTCATTTACATTGTATGTAAGTATACACTATATTAGGCTTGCAATACCTTGAATAAACATAACATAGCATCACACCTGTATTCCCCGAAGAGTTGGTCAGAGCTGTATGATACACCCTCATTTCGCCATTATGTTTAAGTCCCATGTAATAGGGGGCAAGATTTTCTTCATCAACCAAGCAAAAATCAAGACTCCGGACTGCTACTGAGAAATTCCATACGAAAAAACCCAATAACACTTTGCCTCTCGCTTAACAGACCCGCTTGCAACCACTAGACTCACTGCCTGACTGCCTAAGTCATGAATTATGCAATACTTATCACGACGACGTAGGTGTGTTTTTAGGAAAAAATCTCTTACCCTTTTTCCAACTATGTTGGGGTCAGCTTCCTATATAACCAGATGCGACTGAAGATCAGTATATTTGACGAAGCAACTTCTACGTACTATGTTCTATGAATTACGTGTTTACAGATATCTAGCCCTCTTCATGTGTTCCAAAGTATCAAAACCTTGAAAATATCCCCAGCCGGTACAAAATATTTTTGCTAATAATATTGACTAAAAAGGCATGTTCAGTTCAAAAATAGGAGCTGTCATAACTACAAAAAGTGTACTATGTACTAAGCACTAATGATTGATTATTTTATTGCTTAACTTAAGGGCACAATGTGGATGGATATACAAGTAGACGAAGGTCAAAGAAAATATGGATGGATTGTGTGAAACATGATACGGCTAAGAAAGGACTGAGTACTGAGATGACGACTGATAGAGGAGAATGGAAGAGAGGAATGTTGTGCCGACGATGAGAGCAAGGAGATGATGATGAAGTTAAGGGCATGTAAAAAGAAAAATAAAGACATAATCCACAACGACAAAATACTTTAATTGTATCAGGATTATAAAAATGCAAACTGCAACAGCACAATCGTGTAGTTTGTGAGTAGTCCCATTAGAAGCAATAGTTGACAAACGTCTACGTAAAACAGGCCACACGCAGTCATCTTCCGGAATGACGCTCGGTGCATCCGCAGAATATTTTTGCATAACTTCTTTTGCTCATCTAGGAATAAATAATTTAAACGAGAATTATTTAAGATTCAAGATCCGAAATACAATCCACATTATCCTTCTGTCTAATCATCACCTTCCTGCCCTGGTCTCAAGATACTTGGCGTCCACACCGTACATTTTTCTCTTCCATTCTCCCATATCAGACGACGCGACGTTATGAAGGAAAAGGAAGTAAATGATAAGGTGACTCTTACTACGAAGGCGATACTTCCTTTTTCTTCATATCGTCCTTCACGCAATCCATCCATCTTTTTTTGGTCTGCCTCTCCTCCTCTATCTATCAACATTCATATTCATCACTCTCTTAGTCACATGAGTTTCGTTCCTCCTTATCAATATGCTTATAGGTACCGCTTTCTATTTTTATAAAATCTTTCGCGTTTTAATATTGAAAGCTTTAGAAATGTCCCATGTTCACCTATGATTAATAAAAATCTTAATAAACCTGTACAATTTGATGACAAAATGAGTGCGCATGAATCTTGGACATTCTTCAGAGCTTCATAGAATTCCTCGAGATGCAAGCTGAAAACGAGTTGTATTGCCAAGTTCTTTATAATCCAAGGGTAAAATGATCCCTGGGTAAACCTTGCTTTCGGCTGAAAAAAAATGTGTTCCATTCAATTTCAAACAATCAATCAATCTGCCTAGCCTTTTCCCAACTATGTTACTACTTATGGAGCGACTGCCTATCAGACCTCCACAACCCAGTAACTGGGTAATACGATACTCTTGGTAAGACTGGTTGTCAGACTTTCTGGCTTCTGACCAACAGTAACGACTGTCAAAGATCTACAAATGACAGCCTGGAGCAACGGCTTTACGTGCTTTCCGAGGCACGAAGGAAACTCGCTATGGTAAATGGTCACCCATCCACAGACCAACCTCGGCAAGCGTGGCTTAACCCGGAAGATCGGTCTATGCGGTTGTAATTATTTAGCCACGAGCTTCTCCCATTCCACTCCTTCCATTCAATTTCAAACCATCCTTGTAATTTTTATTTCAGTTTATTATTAAATAAAGACCGAAATGGCTGACTGGTTAAGCTGTTGATCTAGGGTATCATACTAATACGTACGAAAGGCGTTACGGGCAGTCAAAAGCCTGAAATTCCGACATCCGGTCTAACCTTAGGATACCGGCAGTGCCTAGTAACTGGGTTGCGGAGATCTGATGGCAATCGCTCCGTGTAAAACACTGGTATTTAGCCGCATCTGGGTAGACTGGAAGCTGATCCCAACATATTTGAAAAAAGGCTAGGCAGAATTATTATCAAATAAATAAATTATTTAATCATAAGCCAAATTGTAATACCATGGCTAATTTCAATTAAATTATATTGCAATGATTTCGTTTCATTCAAGTAATGTTTGACTAGAGAAATATAGAAAAGGATGCGGAAGGCAGAGGATCCTAATGGTGTAGCACAAGTTGGGAGCTCTGACCTCTAATTAATTATTATTTAGATGATTGTGACAGATTGAGTTAATTAATTGAAGTATAGTTTGCACGTTATAAGCATTCAGGGGGCCAATTCTACTAATAGAAACTTTTCTCAGTTGACAGGTTTCGTTTACAAAAACTATCAAATTGTATGACAACAAAAATAAATGTTTTTAAACTTTCGCGATTTTTACACATTATAAAAATACAGATTCGGGTCTAGTCGCGTAGAAACTTCACTAAATACCTGCTAAAGGCACTTAAGACAGAACGGGTCAAGGAACATATCGCCGCAGTCAAAAACCGCCAGATCAATAAGTCCGCAATAGCCGAGCACCTTCTGGAGTCCGGTTCCAATCACTGGATAGAACTACACTGTCCAAAAATCCTCTCCACCGATCGTCACTATTATCCCAGAATCGTACGTGAAGCGATTGAAATTAAGAAGTACAAGAATTTCAATCGGGAAGATGGATATAAATTGTCAACATCGTGGAATCCGGTCATCAGCAAGTGTTATCGTAGACGGGACGGTTTAGGCGAGTGTAAAGACGTCGTTAGTGTAGTGTGTCGAAGTACCGACGATAACTTAATAAAATAAAATAAAAATCAAGATCGAGTGAGGGTAGATGACAATACTTTTGCTTCACGAAGATGACAACTGCTCCGCAACTTCAGTCTACCCGTGACCACGGCCGGTGTAATTCGGCCGAAACGTCGGGATAAAAAAGGTATTTAGTGCCTTTTAAGTTTCTACGCGACTAGACCCGAATCTGTATTTTATAACAAAAATAAAACCAAACATTTTGACAGTTTTCGTAAGCGAACTGTCTGAATAAACGATTCAGTTACCTACAATCGATAAAAGTTTCTGTTAGTAGAATTGGGCTCCAGATCCGTTACACCCCATAGACCAGGCAGCCTTTGTCTTCAACGGTTACCCGCTTATGTATCAAGGCCTGAACATGAAATGATTAACACTGCACTCACGGGGTCAGGAGAATTAAAAAAATTCTTCAAGGCATCAATCACAATTTGAATGTTGACCAATCCATGAATGAAACTTTCTGCTGTATGATAAAGAACCTGAAAGCAATAATTATAAAATGTGTTAAAATTATTTAAAAGCTGGCCAAGACATCAAATTCAATCAGTCAATCAAGACGTCTAATTTTTGAAGTAACCATTCTAATTGCTAGCTCAGCGTCATATTTGATACATAAAATAATGTTAATTATACGCAGACCAAATAAGAAATAACAAAAAAATACTTGTTAAATACATACATACAAAAACTCACGCCTTTTTTCCATGTGGGTAGGCAGAAACTGTAGAATGCCACATGCTACGATTGTTAAATACTCCTTTCACTTCCTCCGCGTTCATTCATCTTGTCATACACGCACGCCGGTTCAGATTACTACGCACCTGTCTTTTTTGAAGAACATCACTTATAACATCGATGTTTGTTTTTCTAGGGCGTCCTCTATTGGCTCTTTCTGACATCCACTTTATATTCCTTTTTTTAATCGCCGTTCACTCATTCCTTCAACATAAACAAACCTTGTAAGCTTACTTCTATAATTTGCTCTCCTTTCCACATCTGCGTCAAGCTTATCATCTCTTGTAAACATACTTCCCAAATAAATAAACTCATTCACTTTTTCAATACTTTCATCTCCAATCTTTACCTTACACTCTTACGTTTGCTTCTCTTTCAAAAACCATGATATTAGTAAAGAATATTGAAATATAGATCCATTAGTTCAAAGCAACATAACAAAAAAAAAATTGTACGGCAATTGTCTCGTTTGTCTTTTATAGTTTTTTTTTCTTGGTTTACTCCCTCCTGGCTGCGCCCTTCGCCATGGGAAGACAAAGGGTTATGCCCGGACTCTTACCGAATAAAAACCCACGGTGTTCCTTCTCCTGACCCTAGGCTGAGGTCGCGGGATTCGCAGCTGCATGCACTACGACCCCGGCAGGCCTCGGTCCGTCAGCCCCTGACAGACCTCTCCTACTGTGGGGCCTAGCCCCACGTCTTCCTGAAAGGCGCGCCCGGAACACTGCGCACCGCCTTCTCGGGCCTATTACTGGTCGGGCGACGGGTAAGGTGACCACAGGCCGTGACCGCAGGCCACATACTAGGGTGGCCGGCGCGGGAAGGGAGAGCGGCCATCGTCTCTCTCTCCCTCTCCGCTCCCTCCTTGGTCCGCCATTACTATCTCGCAAAAGTAGGCGACGGTTTCCTACGCATTCTCGCTCCCAACCATGGACAAAACCACCGCCAGGAGCGAGAAGTCACCACCGACTCCCGCGACTAGTTCGCGGCGCCGCGTCAACTTGCCAACGTGTGCAACGCCGTATCCTCCGGGCAGTCGACGCAATGGTGACAACCGGGCGTCTGTTCCCGGCCTATGCGACATAGGTACTTCCCGAAACAGCCATGTCCAGAGAGCACCTGCATCAGCCGGAAGTTGAGGCCACCATGACGTCTCTCCAGCCACTCCTCCATCACGGGCCTTACCGCTGCTGTCGCGGCGTGCCCTAGACCAGTCTTTTGTCTTTTATTCCTGTATCTACTCACCGTTTGTTGGAAAACATTTTTATAGATCTTGTAACATTTCATTATTTGATCATAAGCTTGGAACATTCTTTTCCAATGCATTTCCTCGCAGCCATTTTCACTTAATAGTAGTACTTGTGTATTCCATTGTTCCACTTTGTCTGTCAATAACTTAATCAATCTTATTGCATAAATTGAATCAGTTTCAATAAAAACTAGAATCATTAAACGAACAACAAAATTCCATGGAGGCTGTTGTTGTGATATGTATGCATACACGGAAAATGTTATATAGAAACCAAATACTAAAACGACATTGATCCAACTTATAATAACAAACATTTTGCAACAGGCCCTATTATTAAGTAAACGGTGCACTTCTTGGAATATCAGAACAAAAGTAACATTTTTCTTTGTTTGAATGAAATTAATGATACAGTTCATGATGGAACGCATACATAAGAAGCAGACGTCGAAAATGGACGCAAAATAGAGATAATTATTCAATTGATATCTTCTCAAATTATCGTCCAGCAATACATTCATTTCTACATACAAATTAAATATGACAAAAAATACTGTTCCACACAGTGATATGGAGTTATTTATAAGATTATTCGGAGCAATGAAGTTGTTCTTAATATGATATTTTGGATTTAACACTAGAAACTGCATCAAATTTATAGGCAAAAGCATTGCCTGCACTTGTTTGTCAACGACATGCTTTAAAAAAACTTGGGTACGAAAACTAGACTCCATTTTGAATGAAATTCACAAAAGCTAATGTAGGTACTGTGTGATATGAAGAAATATAAAAGAATATTAAATTACTTGAAGGTCGAACCTAAATGTAGAAGTTTCAATGTTTGTCTTGCGATCAATTATGTAATCACTTATGGTAGAAGTATTGGATCAAGATAAAACGTAATGGTGTCGCAGAGTATTGAATAGAATAGAATTGAACATTTTTATTTTGCTCAAAAAACATGGATACCAGAAATGGTCAGTATGGTTAGTTATAGTTTATGAAATGCAAAATCTAAAGTGAAGTAATTTTTTTGGAGATTGTGGGATCATTTCACACATACATACACGCAACACCACGCCTGTGTTCCCTGAAGGGTTGGACAGAGATGTATAATAATGACACCCTCATTTCGCCGTTATGTTTAAGTTAAATTTTATAGTGGGCGAGCCTATTGCCATAAACCGTGTACAAATCCAGACTCCGGGCTGGTACTGAGAAATTCCACATGAAAAAATCAAATTACACTTTGCCCGACTTGAACATTGAACCCAGGACCTAACAATCAGCAATTGCGCTTGCGACCATTAGACCAACGAGGCAGTCAACGATGAAATGTTTCAGTTCTTAACAATATAAACTTCAAGCTCCCATTTCTCTTATTTCATCCTTTTCTTATCCGCTGCTGGGCAAAAGCCTCCCTCGAGTTCTTCCACGTACTGTTCTCCTGCGCCACCTCAAACCAGCCTCGCTGTACGTGTCTAGGTCGGGTGCCCGTGGTTTTGCCGAAATATTTTATATCGACTTTCATTACGCCGACAACGATTCGCCGACATAATCTTCGCCGAAGCAATTTTTACCCGAATTTGATTTCGCTGAATGATTATTAGTCACCATAATTTTTGGCCAAAAAATCACTCAGAAATTTTGGTTTTAGTCGAATACTTATTTGGCTATTGTTTAATTCGCCAAATAAGTATTCGCACAACATCTGGGAGCACGGCAGTGCCCCTGCCAAGGCTCGAGCAAAGCAGGCACGGCCGTACCATCCTTTTCTCGAAGACATTCGCGGCCTATTTACCCCCCCTATATCTTCGCTGCGGACAAAGCTAGCAGTTTCAACTTTCGGTAACCAAGAGTAATCATTATAACTAGCTAAACTTCTAAATTACATGGTACTTGAACTTATACTTTACGAGTTATCGTCGATCAAACTTACATCATTTTGTCACTCACTGACTGACCGATCATCAAAAATCTAAGATACTTCTAGCAGACCTAGAACCTTGAAATTTGGCATCAAGATAGATTATTAGGCACATTTAAAGGAAAAATTATAAAAACATCAAAAATATGTAGTTAATTATAGAAAACAATTTTATATTTGCCAGTTTGCCAGGAACATGGTGTATGAATTTCAACTGCATTGTTAACTTTGTTCTTTGTTTACGTACAAAAAATATTGAGTTGGTGTAGATTATTTATAAATTGTTATTTATTAAAGTTGAAAACAAATTTAATACATAGAGTTAATAATTAATGAAATGAATAAAGCTAAAAAACTTGAAAAAATATCAATATAATGTAATTAATAGTCTGTGCTCGCTCGATAGATGGCGTTGTACCTGGTTTCTAAATCGCACTATGGTTTCGTTACAGGGCGCAGTATAAATAGTACTTAAGATAATGTTAAACATTTTCGTATGATAGCGCCATCTATCTATGAAAAAACCACTAACAAACTAAAAAAATATAATAATTACGAAAATTTATATTCAGCGAAACGAAGTTTGCCGGATCACCTAGTTGTAGTTATTAGTTACGTAAATAGTTAGTTATTAAAAATACTAATTTATTTACATAGTTATATATTTAGAGTTAGTTTGTTGGTTAGATAAATACACAGATAGTTATTATAACTTACGTCACCCAAAAAGAAAAGAAGGAGACCCACCTACAAAAAATAAGTGAGATCCCACCAAAAACATTAAATGTAAAAGATGCCAAGCCTCTCTGTGCAATCTTACCACCGTAAAAAGTTTTGAGATCTCATAGAAGCCAAGTCCTATTCAATTTATTTTGTAGTTAGTTATCTATCGAGTGACTGTATCAATAGTTTTATTTCTATTATAATTATAGTGACTTGGCAATGAGCACAAGAAGAAACAAATATAAAACGGCATATTTGGAGGAGGTGAAAGTAACGCATAACGCACGCGTAAAGTTTAATATCACAAGATTAGTTAAGTTCTTTTGATTTGTCCATTAAACATAGGTATAATTAAATAATTGTGATGTTCTTATCAAATAAACTTAGGTCTTCTAAAATGGTGGGATTATTTTTACACAGCGGAATGTAATGTTAATCCGACTCAGTGCACCCCGACTACACATGGTCAGACTCTGTCCTACCCCTAGACGGTTATTTAAAAGCGTGGAGCCAGAAACTCGCGAAGGAGGTCTTGAGTGGAACGAGTGCACGAGGCCGAAGCGCCTCAAATGGCGTATATCGCATGAAAAACGACACGTTTGGTGCAGTGGCTGAGCGATTGGCTTTTGCGCTATGGGTCGTAGGTTCGATTCCTACACGGAACGAAAAGTATGGCCTGCAGATAGTTGTTTCGGGTCTGGGCATTTGTGTATGTGAGATTTGTGTCTGTAAACGCACCCACGATACAGGAGAAATGTAGTTAAGGGGTAAAGATTTTTTTTAAATCGCTGTTTTTGCTCATTATAAAGTGTACTTTTATTTTCATTTCTGCCGCTTGGTTTTGACTTATAATGAAAAATTCCACAACATTCCACCTTATCTCCGAAGTTTGCACGACAAAAAATCTGGAATAAATCAAGTTAATAGAGGTGTATGTAAATATTACAGCAAAAATAAAACAATGTCTGCAACTAGCACAGTTTTTATTTTATAAATCTGAATCAAAATTATATAAAAATATATAAATCTGAATCTGAATAAAAAAAAAGTAATATGAGTTGAGAGGTTAAAAAAAAATGAAAATTGAACTTTCCAAGGTAAAAACCCTCGATGCGCGAGTCTGACTCGCACTTGGTCGATTTTTTTAAGGCGATGTGATGACTTTTATAGAAACGCGAACTGCAGCAACGCAACAGTGTAGTTAGTAAGTAACGCCATGATTTTGAACGGTAAAGTAGCATCAACGTAGAACATTCTACAGGCATCTAACTTGCTGAATGTCGCTCGATGTAGACGTTTAATGTTCTTGCAAAACCTTTTCTCCTCATCTGTAATATTTATATAAAGTGAGCATTATTATTCTTAGCCAAATATTATGATACCTATATTCAAAACGAATTGATTTCTTTTATTTATTTTCCTTTTTATCATCATTTTAATAAACCTGCTTTTCATTTTTTTTTTGGAGCAATATAAATGATTTAATCACATTAATTAAAAAAAACCTTTGGGAATGTGCACAAAGTTTCATCGGCTTCTTTGTAGGTCACGGCCCCCTTAACATCCCTGTTGTAGCTTGATGTCAATTTGATAGGTATCCTGTATAGAGTCTTTGGGATGAACCACGCGTATACAACATATTTTTATTTTCAAATCATTTTCCAAAGGATTATGATTCGAATACAGGTTTGATTAAAACAAGTAAATGCAATAGAAATGGATAAAAAAATCATTAGCCAATACCTGTACAGTTGGTGTTTGAAATATATGCACATGTATCTTGAACTTTATTTATAACTATATAGAACTTCTCACAGTGCAGAGTTAGTGCGGTTTGCAACGCAAACGTCTTTATTAGCCAAACAAATACGGATATTGTTACAATCCATGTAAACTGTAAAAAAATCAAGAACATTTACCTACAGCCTTATCGTTTAATTTAGAAAAATATGCGAATCCACAAAAAAGAATAATTAAATGAGTGTGAGTGATTCTAGTAACATCAATACCATCGATAGTATCAGTAGTCAATAGTATCGATACTATCTAGTATCGGTTTGCAATAAATGTTTTTAAACTTTCGCGATTTGTACACATTATAAAAATATAGAATCGGGTCTTCTCAGTCAAAAACCGCCAGATAAATAAGTCCGCAATAGCCTCGCATCTTCTGGAGTCCGGTTCCAATCACTGGATAGAATTACATAGTCCAAAAATCCTCTCCACCGATCGTCACTATTATCCCAGAGTCGTACGTGAAGCGATTGAAATTAAGAAATACAAGAATTTCAATCGGGAAGATGGATACAAACTATCAACATCATGGAATCCGGTCATCAGCAAGTGTTATCGTCAACGGGACGGTTTAGGCGAGTGTAAAGACGTCGTTAGTGTGGTGTGTCGAAGTACCGACGATAACTTTATAAAAAATCAAGATCGAGTGAGGGTAGATGAAAATGCCCTTGCTTCACGAAGATGACAACTGCTCCGCCACTTCAGTCTACCCGTGACCACGGCCGGTGAAATTCGGCCGAAACGTCGGGATGAAAGGTATTTTGTGCCTCTTAAAGTTTATTACGCGGGAAGACCCGATTCTATATTTTTATAATATCTAGTATCGCTCTATCTCTCTAGCTCTATCCTATCGGTTTTTTTAATTTGTTATATTCCAATAATACCGATAGCCTCATCGATATTCATCCAACATCATATTGGACGCTCAAAAAGACCTTGACATGTTTAATGAATGGTTAAAATACGATCTTTTCTGCGAAAAATAAACATAAACCTGACGTCGCACCTCTCAAAATAAATAATTATATTATAAAACAATCAAGTCACGAAAAATATCTAGGACTGTGGGTAGACGACAAATTAACTTGGAACTTACACATTGACCACGTTCGAACAAAATTGGTATCAATACTAGGATCATTACGAAAGGTTGTGCACTGTATTCCAAACAAAGTACGCACTATGATATATAATTCTTTAATTAAATCCCACTTGGAATACTTAATTGAGATATGGGGAGCAGCCGCTGCCACTAATCTTAAGTCACTACAAAGAACCCAAAATAAAATAGTTCAAGTATTATTCCATTATGATTACCTTACTCCAACAAAACAATTATATGAAAAAGCTAAACTTTTAAATCTGAATCAACTTTATATTTATTACACTTGTATTCTCATTAAAAACATAACGTCTAAATCCGTACAGACTAAAATACAGTTACATAAGAAAATAATGTCACATAATCTAAGAAAGACAAATAATCTTCAGCTAATAAGTGTCAGGACCAATTATGGTAAGAAGACGATTTTGCTTGAGGGAGCACAGCTGTACAAAAAATTACCAAACGACATTAAGAATTGTGATAACATGAATGTATTTAAAAGTAAACTCATGAAATATGCATGTGCACTAAAACTTCTAACATCCTGAAGGCGAACACTTTAATTACTGTTATGTAATCACATTGTATCTCATTTTAAGTGAACTGTAAGTTCTTATGAGAAATAAATTTCTTTAAACCTATATTGTGACTGTTTTTGAAGGTCAGCAGTATCGATATTTAGGCAACACTCACTAGCACTACGAATGTAATACTTACGTTTTGGTCACTTGAAGCCCGTTTTGAATCGTCAAGTCTTAATTCAACAGAAAATAACCCGATAAAAAATAATTGAACAGTATGATACGCGATCTGAAAAATGATAATAAATGTTTTTGTAGTTAAGAGAATATATTCACTGTAGGAACTACGTATTTGCAGACGAAAAGAAAATACTACCATTTGTTGAAAGGAGATCCTATAGATATCATAGCACTCCAATATATTAACGTAAGCCTCAAACATTCTTTCGTAATTAATCAATGTCTCGCGGTCCCTATCTCCCATTCTTTGTAAACGAAGGGCGTGAATGTTCCATAGCTCCACTTTGTCTTTTAACAGTTTCATAAGTCTGATAGCATAAATTATGTTTGTGTCAAAACTCATTACAGCAATATTACACAAAATAATGTCACACGAGAATTTTAACGTTAAATCAAAATAAAGTACAGCAGTAACAAGAAAACCCAACATCAAGATGACACTGATCCAATTTCCAATGGTAAAGTATTTGAATTCGGTCTTATTATTGAGAAATCTGTGGACTTTTTGAATTTTTAAGACAAACGAAATATGATTATTCGTTTGAAAAACGCTGACCATAAAATTCATTAGGAATCCAATACCAAAGAAGACAAACTCGAAGTAACTGTTAAACATGAGCTCTTTCCATTTAGTGTTGTCCAAATGCAGGTTCAAGATGCGGTTAAAGTAAAACAAAATGAACATGATCATGCCACACAATGATGCAAAATTCGACAGCAGGCTATTTGGAATTACAAAATTATTCCTTATTCTGTATTTGGGACAGAACAAAATGTTTTGCATCAGGTTTAACGGTAAAAGCATCAACTGTACATCTTTTTCAACAAAGTTATCTATTAAAACTTCCACACGATAACTTCGGCTGATTGTACAGTGGTTTTTTCTTTCAAAGTACTTCATTTCATTTATATTTTCTGAGCACAAATGAGTGAGGTCTTGAAAGAAATTGAAGTATAACCATAATTTATTTAATACATGGAAAATAAACTTTCAACAATATTGCTTTTGAGGACTAACATTATAATGTCATTACTTTGGTAATCTTTCACAGTTTATCTAAGAGTTACTCCAATTACAGTAGAAGGTTCTAGATATTCATCATAGGTCTCCTCACATCACATAGCAATTTATTAATATATTTATATAATCTTGGGGTCGTATCGAAAAATTACGATTCATTGTCAAAACTATAGAATGCTAATATTGGATGTCACTTAATTCTAAGCCAAATCTTAGCATACCCCTATATCGAAATCAACATAATTGTTTAGAAAGAGATGAAACGGAAGATTGTTCATAACAAAATTGAAATGACACAAGCCCATTATCGTGGAAACATTATCTCAAAAGGGTATTGACATTTTTTTTATTAAAAAATAACAAGCCCCAGTGAAAAAAAAACAATGAAGTATTTAATAAAATGCCCAAATTATAAACGATTTTAAATTGTTCGCAAGACAGAGACAACACTACTACCTTAAAAACTTCGTAGTGACTTGACGTTTCGCGTGATAACAAACTTCGAAAGTGTGTAGTTCCTCTATTTTTTCATCGACGTTACATATTTTTCATTTATACTGTGTTCTTTCTAGAAAATAATTCTAAATTGCTGTACATTTAAGTGAAATATTTAGCTATTTTTTCTATTACTTACTACGGTTTTTTTTTAACTATCCCTTTTTTTGGAAAATCTTCAAAACTTTTTGAGTCGTCAAAAAGAATATAATAATTAACTCCTCATTTGCAAAGACTATACTCCGTATAAAAATTAGACTAGAGTAGTCTACCAAGGCACTAATATTTTTTAACCATTTTTTCAAGTAGAGTTTCAGCTCGTCTCGATTGTTTTTTTTATTTGGCTGCTGTAGATGGTCCTAGAGGACCGTTTCTACGTAACTTTCATTGTCTATTTAGCTTTCTTAATAATGACATAAATGACAATTTAAATAGAATTTGATGTCCTCCAACAGAAATGTTTAAAAATACTTATTTTATTACTTTTCCTCAATTTGCATAATTCTATCATTGTGAAATTATATTATGTTTTGCCCTGTAGGTATAGACTCAATTAACTTATTCACCTGACAGACAGAACTGTGTTGCTGGGGAGTTTGTTACGCCGTTTCTTCTTTCCAGCATAAACACTAGGAAGCGGTGAAGGGAGGGCTGTCTATAATTGTACATTTAAAATCCAAAAGAGCTAAATAAATGAGTTATGAATTTTGACTTGAGTTTGTATGTAAATATTGGAAAAATGAAAATTTTATCAGCTTAGGGTTAGCGACGAACAGTCACAGTGTTCATCCAACCAAAGGGTGGATCCTCCAACCAGGCGGAGTCTTGTGCCTGGCGGGCTATTGCCCAACAATTGCTTTTTTTTTTTTCTATTAAACTGCTGTAGGTCGTCCTAGGGGACGGTTTCTACGTAACCGGGCAGTTATTGGCGAGACCTGAAGGGTCTCCAGCCAATGGGGGGGAAGTAAAATACTTAACCTAAGCTAACTATAACAATACAGATTCGGGTCTAGTCGCGTAGAAACTTAAAAGGCACTAAATACCTTTTTTATCCCGACGTTTCGGCCGAATTACACCGGTCGTGGTCACGGGTAGACTCATTCTAGCTGTTTTATTTTTTGAGCAATTTCCGGCCCGTAGCGGTTTCCAATAAATGTTTTTAAACTTTCGCGATTTGTACACATTATAAAAATACAGATTCGGGTCTAGTCGCGTAGAAACTTAAAAGGCACTAAATACCTTTTTTATCCCGACGTTTCGGCCGGATTACACCGGCCGTGGTCACGGGTAGACTACTAACTACTTGTACTACACTAACATCATGACTACCTGCAACAACAGCACTAAGGGCGACCCCTAGTGGGACTCGGACCTCGGCTTAGGGCGTTGCTGGCGTGGACATAGGGGGGGGAGACAGCTTGATGAGGGCTGAATTATCGGTATGACTGCGGAGTCTGAAGAGACGACCGGCTCTACGACGGGAGAGCTCGGTGGATCGTGACCGGCGGCGGTGGGACGTCGCGACGGGCCTCGTCGGCGAGGACGGTATGCCAGACGGCGGCGGACGTTGTGTATTGTGCTGGTCAATTTACTCGCCTCCTGGAGGAGGGTTATTTCGTCATCAGGTTCTAAAAGTGTGTGGCTGGGACGGCGAACTTTACTTATGAGAGAGGGACTGTAGTCGGCCACTGCGGCGATTAGGGGGTTCGGATGGAGGGGGGCAGTGTTGAAGTAACGCTTGGAAATGCGTTTGAGGTATTGCCTGATGGTTGGCATTTTTAGATCGAGATGGAGTTGTACGTTACGCATGAACCACGGGGCAGCCGCGGCTCTGCGCAACACTCGATTCTGGAGGGTTTGGAAGGATTTGAAACGACAAGGCTTAACGTGTGCGAACACGACGCTAGCGTAAGTCAAGATGGGGCGGATGCACGTCACGTAGATTCTCAGCTTATTTCTAAGTGACAATTTACTGCGTGCTCTAAGGATGGGGTGGAGGCGACCGACAGCGAAAGCGGCGCGAGCGCGCACCGCTTTGATGTGGTCTCGGAAACTCAGATGGTGGTCTAGGATAACCCCCAGGTATTTGGCTTTCATCTCCCTAGGGATCTGTTTGCCGAACATGAGAACGGGACGGATGTGGGTGTGGGAATCACCGTGTCTCTCGAAAAGAACGGCTGCGCTCTTTTTAGGATTCACCTCTATTCTCCATTTCCGGAACCAGACCCCGAGGGCGTCGGCTGCGGTTTGAAGGGTTCGAGAGATGCTATCAAGACTCCTACCGGAATAGTAGATAGCCGTGTCGTCGGCAAAGAGAGCCAACTTGGCCAAGCCACGTCTGGGAATGTCGCTGGTGTACAGCGTGAAAAGAAGGGGCGATAGGCGATATAAATGAATTGAATTGAATTGAATAGCACGGAGCCCTGAGGGACTCCGGTGCGAATGGGGTGAGGGGACGAGAGGGTGCCTTCTAGGCGATAGCGGAAGGAGCGATCCGACAGAAAGTCTCGAATGATGAGCACGAGACGGTCCGGCACGTTGAATTGGTACAGTTTGTATAATAAACCGTTGTGCCAGACCTTGTTGAAGGCTTTCGCTACGTCGAAGAAGAGCATGCCCGTTTTGTACGAGCGCATAAAACGGGAGCTAATGTGTTCGACTATGCGGTGCAATTGTCGAATGCAACAGTGCTGGGTTCGAAAACCGAACTGTTCGTCAGGGATGAGTTTACGGTAGTCAGCGTAATCCTTTAAACGGATATAAATGAGACGCTCATACATTTTCCCAAATACATTGAGAAGACTGATGGGGCGGTAACTAGTGGGCTCACTCTTGGAATTGCCGGGTTTGGGGATACCGATGACGGTGGCTTGTTTCCAAGCTTGCGGAAAGATGTTATTACTCAGAGCGCCATTGAAGATGGCGGTCATGAGGACTATGAGCGGGGCGGAAAAGTGTTTGATCACCTTATTGGTGATACCGTCTGAGCCGGGGGCTTTCCTAGGTTTGAGTTTCCTCAATATCGTGTGGACCTCGTCTACGGTGATGGGGGGTAAGGGGTCGTCGGGGTCTTCATCGGGAGTCGATCGTGCCCAGCGTGTCGGCGATCGTAACGATATCGTCGGGGATGGAATCTAAGTGAACGGACGAGGAAGACTTGAGGCGCTCCTCTAGTTTTCCCCAGTCCGTGACAGTTTTGGTCGGGGCGGGTTGACCAGGATCCGAGGGACCACCCCAGGGACCTAGGTGAAGGACTACGGGGCGGTGATCGGAGTCTAGCTCTTCATGCGTCTCTATAGTGCGTAGACCGAGGTTTACGTTCTTTAGAAGCGCTATGTCAAGGACATCGGGCTGATGGTCAGGGTAATGGGGGTAGTGAGTGGGACACATCGGGGCGATAACGTCGAATTCGAGCTCCGGGCTCAACTCTTCGAGGTTACGACCCGCGTGGTTGTTCGAGTTGCAGCTCCACGAGAGATGTTTGGCATTGAGGTCGCCTGCTATGATAATGGAACCTCTGCCGAGGTCAAAGAGGGCTTTAAGATCGCTCCGGAGTTGGATCTTATTACTGGAGGGAGGATTATACACCGAGATGATTGTGATCGGCTGGTGTCCTGTCCTGCCTAGTCTGCATATGGAAGTTTCCAGGAATTGGAGACCAGGGGGAGGGTCTAAGGGCGTGCAGTACAGGGAACGTTTGTAGTAGATGAGAGTACCACCGCTCCTACTACGGGTCCTGTCGTTGCGAACTAATTTATAGTTTGCGATTCCAGGGTTCCTGTTGTGGCGCTTGAGAAACGTTTCCTGCACTAGGAAGATGTCAATTTGATGATCACGCAAAAAGATTGCGATCTCATCTCGTTGACCAATAACGCTGTTAGCGTTGAAGAAGCCTAATTTAAGGGATCGGGGCTTAATTCTACAGCTTTCTGTATCCATTGGAATTTATTGGGTGAGGAAAATGACTATATCCTCTAGTTCGCAGAGGACATTGATGCGAGCGATTGGATCGCCTTGAGAGGCGTTCCAAGCGGAAACTATGTTTTTCGCCCACTGCGTACTGCAGGAGGAGAGGGTTTGGATAAGGCTGGGGATCGTGTCCCTAAGGAGCACTTTAGTGGACGAGAGGGAAGTGGAGGGAGCAACCGCTGTCGGCGCTGGCCTGGGAGCGAGTGCGGGGGCGGGTGCGGGGGTGGGTGCGGGGGCAGCCTGTGATGTTGGGGGACTAAGTGCAGCCTGTGAAGCAGCTGGCACTATACTGGGAGCGGGGATAGTGGAGCTCATCAGGGCGGGGATAGCCGGGATTGGGGGTCTTGTGGTTCGTTGCTGTTGCTGGGGCAACTGGGTAGTGGGCCTTAAGGTGGGGAACGCCTGCTGATGGTTCAGCGCGTTCCATGGGGACGGCCTTTGGGGACTGAGGCAGGCGAGAAGTTGGGAAGAAAGAGGGGGAGCCGTGGAGGGACTCTCTCTTTGGTGTTGGGTGGCTGAGCGTTTAGCCAGCTTAGGGTTGCACTGTTTTGGCGGTTTGGCGCACCCGCGATAATTCGCCGGGTGACCAGACTCGCCGCATAAAACGCAACTAGGGGGCTCAAGGCATAGGGACCTATCTTTTGGGCGTTCGCAGTCGCTAGTGCCGTGGTCGCCCAGGCACTTGACGCACCTGGGTTTCGCATAGCAGTTACGCTGCGAGTGGCCATAAAGCTGGCAACGGTGACATTGACCAGGGGGACCGGACTTGTTGGGGCGCTCGACGCTTATGCCAGACAGGTGGCATAAAGTCTTAATATTATAGACGGCCTTAGACTCGTCTGAAGGCGCGCATACTGCAAGGACCATGTCGTAGGGGGTGCCACCGCGACCGTGGTGCATGCGGTGGACTTCCAAGGCGGGGATGTTTTGCGACTTAAGGTCGCTGAGGATGGCGTCGGAGTCAATCTCCTTGGGGATGCCGCGGATAACGACTTTGATAAGTCGCTCATCGGGAAGAGCAAAGGTGTGGAATGACACACTTTTTTACCTTAGCATGCGCGTGAGATCGCGGAAGTCTTTCGAGGTGGGGACTAAGACTTTGATGCCCTGTTGGGTGGTGCGGGCGCTAAGGTAGTTGATCTTGCGATCAACACACATCTTGGACACATCGGTCCACTTCGCCTTGTCCTGAATGTACAGAGGCGGAGGAGAGGGCTCTTTCCTCGGAGCCGAGGTTTTCGAGCCGGTGACGGGGCGGGGGGAGGAAGGACGACTGGCCTGCGGGGAGGTAGTCGGGACGGGACTATGGGAGGCAACCGATGCGGCGGTCGCAACGGTTGTCTTGGGGTTTTGGCCGGAACTTGGCTGGAGGAGGCCGCCTTATTTTTGCGGGCATGCTTTTTCCCCTTTCCGACTACGGTAGTGTAGCCTTCTGAGGGAGAGGAAGCCGACGAATAGGATTCGGACTCAATATCGGAATCGGGTACTAGGGGCTCTGACGTGTCCATTGATGACGTCATCTCTGGAGCATGTCGGAGGGACGGGGAAGGGGTGTGCAAATTAGCGGAAGGCGCAGCTGCGGAGTGCAAGTGCGAAATTTCCATTGTTTGCGGAGAAAATGGACCGGGAGAGAAAGGCGGAAGCGATAAAAGGCTCGGAATGCCATTGTTCTCGTCGAACAATGGCTCTCCTTTGCCGAAATAATCAAAGTCGTTATCGCAGGTGGGCGATAACGGATTAGTAGTGTGCCTTATGGGCCCACTACTAAGAATACGAGCGCCATATTTAGCAAGAAATTGGGGTCCTTTAAAAGTTCCCGGAAGAATGCTAACAACACAGCGTCAGACATCTCGGAAAAGATGCCTGAACCGTGTGTAAAAAATGGGAATTAGACTTAATAAAAACGCGGCGCGCACAAGTACGCGACTATTTTTGTAACGGCCTATAAGTCCTAACAATTTAATTTTAAAAAAACGCATTTCCCCCGGGTGGATGAGCCCGGGGGTGTGTGAAAACCCTCCCTGTCGGGTATAGACAGGGAGGTTGAGTGCCTATTGGTGAGCCCTAAGCTTGTAATCCCGTCGCCAGTCTTATTGTGCGAACGGGTTCCTAAGTCTCTAGTGAGGTGCAATACTAGAGAGTGCTAGATGGGAGAGAATGGGGTTAGAGCTAGCGTCGACTAGGAGGCCCCCCAAGGCCGGTGGTACTAGCTCCTTCGAATTTTCGCCTTGCCCTGAAGGGGCGCAGCTGGTGTATTGGGTCAACACCCACTCGGTTTCGTTAACACTGCAAAGTATCAGCCGAGGACCACGAAACTGTGGATTTTCCCTGAAGGGGCACACGCGTTTGACAAAGAAATAGGCGTTCAGCCACCGCCTTGAAAAAGGCAGCTTTTGAAGTCGTGAAGTGGAGAACACTACGGCGGGGCGTAGCGATATTCGTGAGCGAGCACGTCGAGAAAGTACGCAGCGCGAGTTGTGGCACGTCCGTCCTCAGCGAGCGTCGGAGCGCGAATGGCCCAACAATTGATTTTTTTTTTTTTTTTTTTTTTTTTTTCTATTGGACTGCAGTAGGTCGTCCTAGGGGACGGTTTCTACGTAACCGGGCAGTTATTGGCGAGACCTGAAGGGTCTCCAGCCAATTTCCAACAATTGATGTTGGGAGGTTGTATATATACTATTAGCATCGAATCATGAGGAAGATGGGCGTGTCTAGCTCATCGTACGATTGAACATACGATGACGTCACCGAGAGCAAAGGAGGGCGGCGCGCGCGCTGCTGAGCGTCACTTCTTCCCGGGCACGCGTAGCGTTCACTTGTTGGGCGAAATCCTTGTCGGTTTATTAAAAATATTTAATTAGTGTTATTTTGTAATTTCAGTGTTAATTAAAATTGTATTTAGAAATCCTATTAAAATTATTTGTTGTTTCGATTGTTTTTTTTTAATAAATAATAAAATTAGTCGGTAATAATACTATGTGCGTGTTAAATCTTGATTGCGCGATGTAGGATAGTTTGCATGTGGCGAGATAGATGCCGCCACACATAGACATAATACTTACATACAAAAATTATTAATATTTATTGTATATTTACATATGTTATATAGTTATGTGATAAGGAAAAACAAGGTAGGTTGATGATGAGGTATTAATGTCAAGAAGAAATAGAAATATTTTGAGAGAAGAAATAGCTTGTCTTGCTGGCATCGGCAACGCATTCCACAAACGTACAGCCTGGACTGTGAACGATTTGTTATAGAATTTAGTAGAATGCGAGGGCATCGAAAGTCTCTCCGATGATCTTAAGTCATGAGTGTCATGAAGGAACTTAAATCGTTCTTTGAGATAAGAGGGGGTTGCAGGATTGAACAGAACACTGTAAAGCAGTGATAAGATATGAGCATTCCGGCGAAGGCGGATTGGCAGCCACTTGAGCTTAATGCGAAATTCTGAAATATGATAATATTTGCGTAAACCAAATATGAATCTGATACAAAAGTTTTGGAGTCGCTCAAGCTTATCTAGCTACACTTCAGTAAGATCAGGATAGCTGACATCGGCATAATCAAGGATAGGGAGAAGAAGGGATTGCGCGACCGCAGTTTTAGTGGCAGTTGGCAGAAAATTGCGCAATTTCCGTAAAGACCCCGCTGACGCAAACAATTTGCGGCTTACTTCTTGCAATTGAGGACTCCAAGAAAACTCTTGATCTATATAAATACCCAGGTCTTTTACTGAATCGCTGAAAGGAATTGTCGAACCATCAAAAACAATTTGGGGAAGCTGTGACCACTCAATCTTCGAGCGTAGTCTAGGGCTGCCGACAACAATGACTTATAAAAGTATAATACTGAGTTGAATCCCTGCTGGAAACAAACATGTTGCTTATTTTTATACTTACTAAAATGGACCTTATTTGTGTAATTAAATAGAGTATAATGGAAGTAAGCAAACATTTTGCAAGGTCTACTACATAAAAACAAAAGATCACGCCTGTACTCGTATTCCTCGAAGGAATGGACAGGAGTGCGTGCCCGCCAGCAGTGTCACCATGCTTCCATTTATGCGTATAATAGAAATGTAAAAAAAAACCTTTTTTTTACAATGTTCTTTTTATTTGAAGACTTCCACCATTATTGCAAGGCTTATATTTTTATACAAGCAAAATTCGAACAGGGTTAATAGATTATGAGGTTTTAAGGGATTGTCGAATTCGTTTACATCCTGTAAAAATAGTATAATCTACGTATTTAATTATAAAACATGTTTGTACCTTTTTATAACTGGTGTACAATTAGTAGTACGCTATCTATCTATCTCAATGTAACTAATTACTTTACAAAGGTATTTGACAAATTACATTTCATGTAGAACAAATAATTCCATAAAAACAAACAACAGATCATCAAGTAAATGTAAAATTGACACTGAAGGAGCCGCGCCCGGTTCCGTTACTAAGAGTCGCTCACGGGTCCGCTGGACCCAGTACAATATTCTAGAATCAAAACAAACACTGTTCTATAAAAATAAAAGTCGGTATTTAAAAAATCATACCATTAAAAAAATACAAGGAATACTAGCTATGATTACTTTTTATTATTTTTAATAAGGACAAACAATGAATTCGTGAAAATAAACAGCTCATCCAAACATTTTGTTAGGCAATTTTAAATAGGCAGTTTGAATATAGAGTTTATGCCATAGGAGAGATGTACAGAATAATGAACAGAGTTCATGGTTTTCGGATGTAAAGTGACTTACTAGTAATGCTGAATAAGTAATTCATTTTCAAACTACTAATAATATTGTATTCCTCTCTACACCCCTAGCCGCTCACACGTTTGTTGCCCTCTTCGCCTATGTACTGGCGGCTTTTCAGGGGGCCCAGCTAGTGAACTGGCGAGTCACCGTCTGCCAACACATTTCAAATAAAACTTGAAAGGCAGACGCCGTTTTCTTCCGGCAATGGAGGTTAAACGATCCACAAAACACCCCTTTCCATAGACCAGATATTTTTCACCATATTTCACAATAGTCTTGCACCCACTTGGGTCGGTCCATGACTGTACTCCAATAGTGCAGCCGTGGATAGTCCCCGGTTGGTGCCCCACCCCATTTTAGATTAAAGTTCTCAAAGGGGCCTCTGCGCGTTGGACCTGTGTCCCCGTGTATGCCTTCCAAAAGACCGGACATCTTCCGCACGGAAGATGAGCCATGAATAGAGATACATTGTATAAAGAAACTACTCAAATCGATTCACAAATCTCGTAGAAGAGGGAACAAATAAAAAAAAGACGCCTACAATTGACAACCTCCTTCTTTACAAAGTCGTTAAAAAATGATATCATAATAACTAAATAATCTCATTGTTAGCAAAAAATTTATACTATAATATTATTTAAAAAAAAATGTACTATCAAAATCTATTACCACTTTTTGAATTACGGCTCATCTTCCGTGCGGAAGATGTCCAGTCCTTTGGAAGGCATACACGGGGACACAGGTCCAACGCGCAGAGGCCACTTTGAGAACTTTAATCTAAGATGGGGTGGGGCACCAGACGGGGACTATCCACGGCTGCACTATGGGAGTACAGTCATGGACCGTCTCAGGTAGGTGCAAGACTATTGTATAATATGGTGAAAAATATCTGGTCTATGGGAAGGGGTGTTAGGTGGACTAGATGACTTCTATTGCCGGAAGAAAACGGCGTCTGCCTTTCAACATTTAAAATTGAAGTGTTGGCAGACGGTGAAAAGCCGCCAGTACATAGGCGAAGGGGGCAACAAACGTGTGAGCGGCTAGGGGTGTAGAGAGGTGTGGCCCCGGTTTCGCCGTCGCGGGTCTAAAAGACCCGGAGTGGGTTTCCCCGCTATTACGCCATTAGACACTTCCACCCCCGAGCATATAGCTCTGGCGGCCCCCCTCTGGCCGGCTGATAAAAGCAAGCCAGAGTTGAGAGTCCTGCGGGCACTCTTGGGGTTCCACTCCAGCCAGCCAATAAAGGCAAACTGGAGACGAGGCCCTGACCGACTCTCTGAGGCAATAAGGTACGCAGTGTCGCCACTCACCAACAGCTCGCCACAAACTGCCCTGCGGTTTGTAAGCTTTTCCGTAGACGTCATAATACATTTTTTATTATATGGGGTTGTTGAAAGCTAGTCTAATGTTCCCTCCGGTTTTACGTTAATCTCATGATGAGGTAACGCCTTTCCCAGAGGGGGGGTTTATACCACTATTATTATATAATATTATTATAACTGGTATATTAAGTTTACTGTTAGATGTATACTGTATTGTAAGATAGGAAGAAATTAACGTCTAAGATACAGGCTCGGCCTAGTTTAGACGTTAGTGTTCACCGATCAATATAATATTACCATGTTATAGATTGGTTTACATCGATGCAATATTTTCTGTTTGCCAATAAAGAAAAATAAAGAAATATCAGTAATGAAATAAATAAAATTAAAAATTAGTCCGTAACACCCAATATACTCACATTTTACGTCCGGTACCACTCAATTGCAGTGCACGTACTCAAAGAATTTTATACTTGGATGCTCTAATTGACTGCTACGGCTGTCACACACAGTGAAATACTATCATTGGAAAGTGCTTAGAGCGTAACTTTAAAATCATACAAACTTCTAATGTTTTAAGTTAAAAGAAACGGAGGACTGGGTATAATGGACCCGTTAAGGACTATTGAAGTGTTAATGACGTTTAACTTTAAACGACTTACCTTCCGATCCATCGATAAAACTTGACATAATAATATCCTGTGTAACAAACATGTCGTCATGTTCTAGATACAAATAAAAATTAAAAATGAACTCTATTGTAATTGAGAATAACCATATAATTCCGTATAATGAAGCATTACGCGACAACCTGATTGAAAACGATTTACAATCGGTTCTCAGGCCATTGAACATGATGCAAGCATTTTTTATCTGCGCCAAGTATAGTATACGTGATAATGTTATCACCCCAAATAGTTTTGCTTACAATTTTGTAGGAGTTATCGCTGTGGTCATATTTCGGTTGGTTTCCTTGTATCGCTTGATCAGCTCATTTACCGTTTGGGGCGAAGGCTTAATGTTGCTTCTAAACTGGACCAGTATTTTCGATTTCTTCTTCTTCTCATTTGGGTTCATATTAAATCACTATAACAATATCAAGGAGAGACACAACAATGTATCATTGGTATTAAAAATCCAATACGTCCTTAGAAATCTCAAAATTCACACCAAAGTTCTCAGAAGTTTCATTTTCTTCAATTGGGTTTGCGTTATGGTCGTAAACAGTATCTGGCTGAGTACTACCCTCTATTTTTATGTTTCCTTCCCTGAAATGGGTATCGTCGGTCTATTAACGACTTGCGCCAACATATCTTTTGATATTAATGTCATTTACCCTTCCGCTGTTATGAAGTTATTGTGCAAGCTACTCGTAGCGTGGATTGAAGATTTTCGGAATTCCGAAAATGTTGAAGATTCAGAACGAGAATCTTACTGGAAAATCAAGTTTGATGTGTACAAAAACATACTGGAGGCGTACGAGATCACAGAGAAAACTTTTTGTCAACATGTAAGTTCGTGTCATTGTGTCCTTCAATATTTACCAAATACATTAGGGTCAGCTTCTAGTCTAACCAGATGTGGCTGAATACCAGTCCTTTACACGGAGCGACTGCCATCAGACCTCCGCACCCCAGATATCGAGCATTGCCGGTATTCTGTGTGTTGTTGTTGACCAGTTGTCAGACTTTCTGGCTTCTGAGTACCCGTAACGACTGTCGTAAGTATTGTTTTTAAACAATTATCATTATCAGAATACATTAGTTTATAAGAATCAGCGCATTACTGTCCGACTGCTAGCCTCTTTTCAGAATGAGGAAGGTTTAGACCTTTTAGTCCACCACGCTGCCCTGTCGCGATTTGGCGCACTACACATTGAGAACTTTTATTTTTTTATGTTTACCGTTCTGGTGTGCTAGTTTCCTCTACATGTTTTCCTTCACCGTTAACGAAAGTAATTAAACTCTGACTCAAACATGAATTCGAAAAGTCAGATGTGCGGGCCGGAGTTGAGCTTAGACACTTTCGTATGGAAGACAAGCGTTCAACCAGACTATCTATCTACCTGCAATTTTTTCACTGCTACATTTCTAACTATACTTTATTATTTTTTCTTTAATTTTCAGATTGTTTATAGCACAATATGTACAGTGTGCCATGGCTTACTGAACGTAGCGATATTATTGAAATTGAACTTAATTTTATTGCAACGTGGGCTTTCAGTAAGTATTTCAATTACTCAAAAGTAGACCCGTTCAATAGTTCGTGACTGAAAGTGTGGTCTTTGTCGAAAATAAGATAACAATTTGTTTTTTGATATGGGAACTCGTGTAATTCCTTCAAAAGGCGTGATCTACTAGTAACACAGATTAACCCTAAAAGGCTATTTTTGAAAATCAACCGAAAAAAAACTTGGTTTTTTATTTCTGAATACTTTTAGAGCCACGAGTTAACTGAGTGTAAAGAGCAATATCGCGTATATTGCGTTGGTCGTGCCATTTATGCGTCGCATCGAAATATTCAGGGAAATACGATATTTTTTCTGGAAAAACATTTTTGCGAAAAAAACACCACTAGCGCATGAAAAAAAAAAGATTTTTATTTTTTATTTTTAATCAATCTAAATCCTATGCGGGGCCAATCTACACCAGTAGTAGATCATGTGGTTTTAAGGAATTACACGAATTCGTTTACACACACAGTATAGTTCCACCTGATGGTAAGAGCAGTCAGGGTTTAAGATGGAGCACATTAATCCAAGTAACAGAGGTATAGAGGGTTTCACCTATACCCCTCATATACACAGTACACAACACAGTTTAGTGCTGGCTAGCCAGGCAGACTGTATAGATGCTACCACTAAGCGTGCTGGGTATTTTTGAATATTACAACACGCGTCTATTTCCAGCGTGTATTGAGGAAGTTTTAGATTCTAGCCCGTCCCATACGGGTATAGTTTGACAAACAAGCAGACGCCTACCTGATGAAAAGAAGTTACCGCCGCCTACAACACCAAGAGTACTGTTAATGCGTTGGCAACCTTGAGACAAAGTTGGAAAATCTCATGTGCCTGTAATTTCACTTGCACCCCCTTCAAACTAGAATACAGCATGTTGCTAGTTGGGAGAAATATGTGTGGTAGTAGAACTTTGTCGGACGAGCTCTTCTATAAAGAGTTCTACTACTACTAGGAGCACTAAATTTCTAACGCAGTTAACTACTGGATAAAATGTCTTGCAAATTGCACCATCGCATTTACAGTAAGCGTAAAATAACTTTGCCACTCTGAAACCAGGCTTTCGACGGTCAGCTCCACGTTCTGCTCAACGTTTTGCTCTTCAGAAGGGCAAAGTTTTTCTTCGCGTACTGTAGTAAGCAGTCTGCCAGTTAGAAGTTTCAGTATATTCAATTAATCAATCACAAAGCCGAATTTATTGCCAACATTGCGTGTGATGGTTTCTATGAGAATTTTAGAGGCTTTCAAACTTAATAATATTTTAATATTTTTTTTCCTTTCAGTTAGCTCCACTTTTAATTATTACGCAAATATGGCTTCTGAAGAGCATAATCATAAATATATCTTTAACCATTGAATGTGAAAGATTCTATTCAGCCATGAAAGATGTCCAAAGTACCTGTATTCAGCGGATGAAAATGAGTGAATATTCTGGTAATTACTGTTTCTGAAAAAAGTGTTTTGGCAGATGTTTGCTGTGTCAGCAAATTAATTTCGTAATCTTTGTCTAACGCACAGTCATAATCATCTCCCTGCTCTTATCCCACACTGGTGAGATTAGCATAATGTATTGCTCTTCCATTCTCCTCTATCAGCCGTCATCTTAGTACTCACTCCTTTCTTACTCATTTCATCCTTCACACAATTCATCCATCTTTTCTATGGATATACAAGTAGAAGTATCTTTACTTGTATATTCATCCACATTCATATTTAAGAGTATATTAGTGACTTTGTCTAGTGCAATGTAAACCAGTTAAAAGAAAAAAAAAACATCATTCATCATCAACTGTTATTATTTCTCTCCAAAGATATGTCTATGTCACAATTTACAAAAAAAATGTTGACCTTGGGTATCATACAAATATGCACTATAGATTTTCTTTAATTAACCTAATGTCAAAGTATGTACTCAGTTGCAAATAATTATGTTTTACAAAATATTATCTATGAGGTCTTACTTTAATTATCCACGATATTTTGCATACTGTCTTAGTAAATGCTAAAAATAAAGTACCTGCTGCAAAAAATAAATCTGATGTATATCTTTTCTGTTAAAAAATATATTTATGAATGAATCAATTAATTTACTGGTTCTTTTAAGTGTAATAACATTCTTGCACGCCTATCAATGAGCGCGGGGCCATATTCGTGCTAGATGCACGGATGTTATTACAACTTGGAGAACCAGTTATGAAATGTAGATTTAATAAAAACTGATGACTAATAAAATGTACAACTGATTTCATTTTTAGTGTCTTTTTAAAGTCTTTGGTAAAGCGTGTCTTAATGTCAAGAGCATATTACAATATAAACCAGTACATTGAAGATAAAAATGTCTAGAATACGATTCCCAACTGCACACTGCGACCCACTGGCACTCCTGAAATTTTTAACATTTAACTGTAGGTATCTTTTTTTTTTACCAACTCATTATGTATTGTAATAGAATTTTATATATCTTTTATTCTTTGATTCTGATATAGGTATATCAGTTTTCTTTTTAGTAATGCCCATGGCATCAAGCTATTTACAATTATAATAATTACAAAATGTAAAATGTGAGTATCATGTAGCCATTATTGTCATGCTTAGTACCATGGTATGTTTTTTTTTTTTTTACCTGACTATTGTCTGGCAGTTGAGGCTGTCATGCTCACTAAAATGTCCTGCTGACGGTGGCGTTGTGTATTGGGTTGTTAAGTTCCCTACAATATGGTTGAATTAAGCGATGCTGATGCGCTCGTCATGCTCGTGAACGGGTGCTGTCTGTCGGGAATGGTCAGCTCTTACATGCTATGACAACATTAAGGCAATTTCTCATTGTTATTCTTGTACTACTGACATTGACCTACATTATTCTCACATTAACTGTAGTAATAATAATGTATTGGAATATATAGAGTCTAATATTGAGTGTAGGTATATAATTGTATGTTTATATCATGTTGAATTATCTATATTTAGATAGTTTTACTTTTGTTTTCAATTCATCCAGAATTGTTCTAGGTAAATATTTTGGGTCATTCCCAGTTGCCCCGCCACCACTGGTGGCAAATGGGATTTTTGTATACATTTTAATATAAAAAATCCCATTTGCCACCAGTGGTGGCGTTGTCGGTGGGGGCAACTGGGAATTGTTTACTATCATCAACTTGCATAATTTAATCAATGTAATTAATATTTTGCTTTTTTGTGTACAGACTCATTTAATTATTCACTTGACAGACTGAACTGTGTTGCTATGGAGTTTGTTGCGCCGTTTCTTCTTCACAGCATAAACACTAGGAAGCGGTGAAGGGTGGGAGCATTTGGGGGTGCAGTCACTTGAAACTACCTAAATTTGACGTTCAAAAAGAACTAAGTAATACTAGTCTACTTTGAATTAACGAGTTATGAGTTTGAGTTTGAGTGGTACCTACATTATCTTCAGCATTCACTAAGGCACTTTGTAAAATATCGTGGATTATTAAAGTAAGAACTTATTTAATTTATTTTTTACAGAAACTCAGAAGAGCGTCTGTAAAAACATTCAAAGGATGCGGTACGCTTCGTTCAAGAAAATGAACGCGTGCGGCCTGTTCGTCGTAGACGCTATGCTATCTTTACGATTGTTCAGTCTCATCACTACTTACACTATAATTCTACTACAGTTCGCGTTGCTTTAATTTTGGAATGCTAATATTAGTTATATAAACAATTGGACATAGACTTCCACCTTGAATCCACACGTTAAACAAAAATTGTTTTATAGAAGCCAAAGAAATATGTATCATGAGCACCAACATGTATGCATGTTGGTGTTGAACAGTCAACTGCAGATCAGTGGTAACAGTTTGACATTAAAAACGCCTTTATTCCGTAGCAATAAGGTCGGCTATCGTAACTAAATGTGCACTGACGTGCATTCGACTGTACTATCGATTCATTTTAATTAAGATTATAATATGGAATTGCTTTTTTTTACTTTTTATAGTTTTTTTAGTTATACGAAAAATTCGTTTGATTATAGTGCAAAGTACGTGTAAATAGAATTATCATTTTAATCATATGGATGAGACACAAGAGTACGACAACACCCTTCTTTTCCTGCTTCCGGCACTGTGCCCTATCAGTAAGGAAATTTCGAATCGAGACCCCGCCGACGGGTGGCATCTAAAATAATGCGTACGGCAAAAGAGTGGAACTCACTACCTGCGTCTGTGTTCCCGAACGCTTACAACCCGAATCTCTTCAAAGTTAGAGTGACCAGGCTTCTTCTGAGTAAGCTCGCTCCATCGTAGACTTTGTCTCTGTCACCTCTGTCCTTGACCAGAGTATAGAGCAAACACATCAAAATAAAAAATAAAAAAAAGCTCTTATGGTAGCCCCTGCAGACAGAACTAACGATGCTCTAATTTAACTTTGATCTTAAATAGTGTTGTTGAATAAATTGATATTAATATATTTCATCCGTAAATACATTTTGATCAGATATTACTTTATGCCTGGATAATAAAAAGCTGCCGAATATAAAACTACACTCAGCTTGCATCTCGATGAATTCTATGAAGCTGTAAAAAATCCGCAACATTCACGCGCAGTCATTTTGGCATCAAATTGTTCAGGTAAACATAATTAACTTATTGGTAAGGTATAGAAAAGTTTTGATGCTTTTCATACCGAGCCACATAATATTGGTAACGAAATCAACCATTGATGATCAATAAATAGATATGGAATCGCTAACCTAATTCAAAAATTATTTGGGCAACACAATTTTAATTTTCATTCCTGAACCATAAGTTTTTTTATAGATGAGCAAAAGAAGTTATACAAAAGTATTCAGCGGAAGCACCGCGCGTCATTCAGCAAGATGGCTGTGTTTGGCATGTTCTACATAGACATTTGTTAGCCGTTACATCTGATTGATTTTCTCACTAACTACGCTGCTGTGCTGTTACATTTTGCATTTCTGAAAGCTGTGAATTAAAGAAAAAGAAAAAGATAAAAGTTATCTGACGATTGAAAAATCAGCCCTTAGAGGAATAACGTCATATAAAAAAATGTTTAGGTATTCAATATTCATGTACTATCATAATATATGCATAATTTTCTTTGGCCGGCTACTTTACTTTTTGGTCCATTTTGTCAGATGTCCTTTATTATTATAGCCAAGGAAAGAGCGACAGAAAAAAATAGAAATCGTACACGTTTTAAGCTGTCGTGCATGCCCAAGCGGAAAAGGTCACAAACTCAGTATACGCTGGGCATAAAACACCCAGCGCTGATTTTCAGTTGGCTGCAGGGACACGGACGAAGGTAATATTTTAAATATATGTTTTATTATTTGTTTATATTGATTAACCGCTAATGTCCCAGCGCCACCGATCAGCGACGGCATCCATTATTTATCTATTGTGTCTATGAAACTGGTTCTTAATGAGTTAAAATGTGTATACAGGCTGTAAAAGAATTCGTGTAATTCCTTTAAACCACATGATCTGTTACTGGTGTAGATTAACCCCGCATGGGATTTAACTTGATTAATTTTTTTTTTGTTTCTTTTTTGGTTAGTTATATTATCAAAGAACCTTAAAAAGATTCAATAAAAAATTAGGCAAAAGAAAAAAAATTCAAAAAGTCTTAATTTTGTGATATAGCATTTCGATGACACGCATAAACGAATGATGACTAGTGTCTACGGCTAGACTAGCGCAATATCGCTCCGCCTAGTCAGTTAACTTGGGATGATAAATGACTAGAAAACAGAAAATCATGAATTCATGATAAAATTTATTTTTGTTGAATCTGACAAAATCCCATGCAGGGTCAATCTGTGTCACCAGTAGATCACGCGGCTTGAAGGAATTACACGAATTCGTTTACACCCTGTATAAATAATGAATACATTGAAATAAACAACAAAAATACAATAAACAACGTAGCTTAACAAACGAGACTGATCCATCCGTTAAAAGCGTTTACTGGTAATAAATTAGCTCTTGAATATTTTTAAAGGCAGAATGTCCCATAAACGATCACACATATAAATAATGTAGATTTTTAAAATTGGGTTAATGTTCTATCACACAAAATATATTACAATAATAATGGCTGATGATCTAATAGCTAAAAGCTTCACTTAATATTTTAAGTGGCTAGGCTAGGAAACTGGATGAAGGGCTTGATACAGCCTTGGCTTCACACAAAGCGAAGTTGAAAAATGTTCCTAGCGTGGCCTTGGGTAGCACTGAGGCTTTATAAGAAAACTGGGCCATTAAACAAATAACTGAAGTGTTTCCAAATTACCTAAATATCAACCGAAAGTCACTACATCAATCAACATAAAACTGTATCGTGGAGCTAACATGTTTTCGTTTTTCAAAGACAAACTAAAATCAAATAGAAACATTGTTACAATCGAATGTGGGCGACCCGTTCCACCCAATGAAGCATTACGTAATAACGTAATTGAGAAAGATTTACAATCAGTATTAAGGCCGTTAAATCTAATGCAATGCTCTTTCCTCTGTGCAAAATATAGAATCCGTGATAACTATATAACTCCAAATAGCTATCTTTACAACATTACTGGAGTACTTTGCATGCTTATATTCAGATGTTTCAGTGTTTATACTATAATCTCGTTTATCAGTGAATGGTCGAGATTGAAACTAGCTCTTTGTGTAAGCCACATTTCTGACTCCGTCTTCTACTCAGCCGGGTACTTGTTAAACATCTATATGAATATTACGCAGAGCCATAACAATATATTATTAGTCTTGAATATCCAAAATGCACAAAAAGTCCTTAAAATGAATGACAAAGACATCAGAAATTTGATGATCTTTATCTGGATTTCCGTAAGCGTCTTATATGGTATCGTTATATCTTACACCATTTATGTATACAGTGAATATCCTATGACCACTACTTACGGTACAATAGAAATTTTAGCCACCTTGTCCCTTGATATCAACATTCTTTATGCTTTGCTCATCATGAAGTTATTGAAAAAAACGCTTAGTGTGTGGATTCAAGAAGTTCAGAGGCCAAAAAACGTTGAGAATTCTGAAAGTGAGTCATATTGGAATAATATGTTCAACGTATACCTGAATATTCTTGAGGCTTATAAAATTGTAGAGACGTTGTTTCAATCCATGGTAAGTCATTATTGATAATTGTAGCCTAAGTAGCACGCTTAGTATAGGCTAGTGGCCCTAACAGCGAAGGTTCTATATAGTACCTTTTGGACATCTCTCTTGGTGGCATTATAATATGATTCGAAAGTAGGGATCATGGTTTGGGAGAGGCAAACCTCACGCCCCAGCCGCCGCAACAGAAGAAGACGCCCCAGGCGTCGGTAGTCGCAGGGCGATTCCCGGCCACCGAAGGCGCTGGCCTGCGGACAGCGAGCCTTGGGTGGCTCGCCGTCCAATCAGAACTAGGCCCGGATCAAGAGCGCGTTGTGTTCCACGCGCGCCTCAAAGAGATGTCAGCAGACGGGACCCGCTAGGGCCAGTGCCAGCCAGGGTTGCGGAATTTGTTCAAAAGAGTTACTACGGCTCTGGAACGCAAAGACCATTAGGAGGAACACGGGTGGGTTTTAGTCAGTAAGAGTCTGATACTCCCTTCCGCTCCGCCTAGAGCGGAAGAAGTTATTTGATGATTTCACATACATAAAAATAAAAAAGTTGTCATGGTCATGTTTGGCAGGTAAAGTAAGCAGTCTTTTCCTCCTTTCTAAATCAGCAACTCAGTAATCTCATCACGTTTGTTGGAACCTGATGGTTGGAAGAAATATGACTCTTGTCATTACAAGAGTCATATTTCTTACAACCATCATCATGTGCATTCACACCAATTTTCATTTGATAATTTCATGTGCCTTGGTTAATAACCTTTTTTCTAATTTCCAGATTGCATTCTATGTGATTAACACCCTTTTTCACAATTTGTTGAAAATAGAGATGATATTAATGGTAAAGAATTTAATAGCAAGGGGTGGTAGTAAAGTAAGTACTTCACTAAAGGTTATACAGGGTGTAAAGGAATTCGTGTAATTCATTCAAACCGCGTGATCTACTGGTGACACTGATTGACCCTGGATAGGTTTTTTCTTCAGAATCAACAAAAAAAGTTTTCAAAGAATGAACCACGGTATTCGGTATCTGAGTAATTTTAGCGTCCCAAGTTAACTGACTGCGTGGAACAATATCACGCTGGTCGTGCCCGTCAGCTGTGTCGCTGTGCCTTTATTCATTTATGCATGGCATCGAAATTTTCGATAACATAAAAAAAAATTAGGATAAAAAAAGTTTATTTTAATTTTAAATCAATCTAAATCCCGTGCGGGGTTAATGTATACCATTAATAGATCATGTGGTTTGAAGGAACTACACGAATTCGGTAACACCCTGTATGTGAAAATTTGCGTGAGGGATTGTGAGTTTGAATGTTTGTTAATCAATGACACCGTGACGGCTAAACAGATTTGAATGAATTTGACACACAGGTAGAACATGATTTGGATTAGGACATAGGGTACTTTTTATTCGATGACGTGGAGAATTTCTCCTAGGATGCGAGTGAACCGCGGGCAACAGTTTGTTTTTCATTAGAGCTATTAAACAAGTAGGAAATCACACAAGATAATCCGAAGCGGTAAGCTAAGCAATGTTACACATTTTTATAGGGAAGAGGGTAAGCCTATTATCTGGCTGCAAACTTCAGGTGCTACTGAAACTAACAGAAAAACGAAGTATTGATCATTTACAGAAGCTGTTAAAGTGCTGAGCACAACCTTCTTATTTCAGATAATCGTGATAGCATTTACATCTCAGCTTTATATAGTGAAACACATAATTTTACTAATATGTTTAAGCGTGCAATGTGAGAAATTTTACACGACATTGAGAGATGTCGACAGTACCTGTATAATTCTTATGAAATCACGAAACTGTTTAGGTATGTGGTTCAATTATTGTTCTTTATTTATCTGTTGGATGATTTACTAAGTGAAGTTTTTTTTTAAATCGTGAACCTTCGCGATCCCTCCTTGACCTCAAGCTATTGCTTAGCAAAAATAAGGTATTTTTATATACAGCTGCAGTTGCTTCCAATAAACTTGCCACTCGGGTGATTGTTGATCACCTAAGCTGATGATGATTTAATATTCATGAGAATATTTATTTTTTCACAGATGCACAAAGAAGAGTATGTAAGAACATCCAACGTCTTCAAAAGGCATCTTTCAATAAGATGAGAGGATGTGACTTATTCTTCATAGATGCAAAGCTACCTCTTGAACTATCAGACCTCATCGCAACTTATACTATTGTATTATTACAATTTGCATTTCTGTAATCCACGAACTTACATTGTTTGTACGGTCAGCAACCGCACATTGTACTTTGGCCTAGTTAGAAATACTGCAAATTTTGTTAATTAAGAAAATTTAACATCGTCACGTACGCAAGTACGTCAGTCTTTCGGTTTATATCGAGCTCGCTCAACATCTAACATTTTTAACATATTTTTGAACACTTTTATTATATTTTTTAAGTAACATTATTTTGTGAAGTTTATTAAACATTTCTCTTGGACATTAACATTTACTTTAATTTCTATCAACATTCAACATTTAATGTGGCTAAATAATTACAGCCGCATAGACCGATCTTCCGGGTTAAGCCACGCTTGCCGAGGTTGGTCTGTGGATGGGTGACCATTTACCATAGCGAGTTTCCTCCGTGCCTCGGAAAGCACGTAAAGCCGTTGGTCCCGGCTGTCATTTGTAGATCTTTGACAGTCGTTACTGTTGGTCAGAAGCCAGAAAGTCTGACAACCAGTCTTACCAAGAGTATCGTATTACCCAGTTACTGGGTTGTGGAGGTCTGATAGGCAGTCGCTCCATGTAAAATACTGATATTCAGCTGCATCCGGTTCGACTGGAAGCCGACCCCAACATAGTTGGGAAAAGGCTAGGCAGATGATGATTCAACATTTAATGTATAGGCTCATGCCCTTACATTGTTATTTTTGTCTTGTTTTGAGAATCGTAACATAAAACTTTTTTATTTCAAAATTAAGACACTATTTATGTATTTCGAGTAGAATTGCAGCTCTGCATGTTACTAATACAATTTATCCTCAAAATAACATTAGCCCCAATGCTGGCGCCAGCGTTGAGAGATGTAACGTGTGAGTCGTTTGTAACAAAGGAATACGCTAGCAATGCGTCCACACTTTGACAGTCTTCTTTATCATGCAGCGTTGTTGTTAGCAACTGTCACTTTTGATAATTTTATTCAATACACGATGTCATCCACGTGACCAAATGAAAAGTTTATAGAATTTTTTGAACTTAAACAAATACATTCATCCTGCAGCAATTTCTATATCTTTTTTTGTATTATAACTTTCGTGAGACACATTCATATTTATGATTAATTACGGTTTACTCACGTGCATTTTTCGGGATTGCCCGACTAGTTTCGGCCCCAAACGGAGCCCTTAATCATGAGCTGATCACGCGGCGAGGTCGCGAGTCGAACTGACGCTGCACCGCGCCGCGTAGCGTTGCGCTCGCGACGAGGGGGGCGCTCTCTGTTTCGGTATTGCTCGTGCGTCTTCGTCACTTGTCAACTTGACAACACGGACACGACAAGTGACGAAGACGCACGAGCAATACCGAAACAGAGTGCGCCCCCCTCGTGATGCACAAAGACGCGTGGCGATGTAGGTACCTACGGACGGATGCGATCGCATTACGTAATATCTATCTGCGGATTGTCTTTCATCCTCTCAAACGCAGATGTTACTCTTTACCCCATCTCGTTTTCATTGCTGTAGTCCGCAGCGTAACCCATACACTTCACGTGACCCCACAATAAGTCCAGCGGAATCAGGTCTGGTGAGCGAGGAGGCCAGGCTACAGGAACGCCACGTCCGATCTACAGGGGGAACTGCTGATCCCAGTACGCTCTACGGCTGCGAGCGAAAAGAAACGAAGCGCCGGCGCCGCGCCGCTGTACTAGCTGGATCACAACACAATCCTCAAATACTACACCGAAAACCTTTGCCGGACAATTCACGGCATGTTGAGAGCACGGCATCACAACTATCATTACACATCACCATGTTATAACACTCCTCATTTGGTACTCCGTCAACCTCCGTGTTAAAAACAACAAAAATTAAAGCACGACTCGCGTAAACAATCAAAATTATCGACTGTATTCCGGGAAGTGTTGCAAGCGACTGAAGCGACTAAGAAACCTACAATAATATGTAATTACGGATAAAATGTTTAGGCTATAAAAGTTTTAGAGTTGTGCAACGTTATCCCAAAAACTTAATCCCGCGATATTCCGGAGAATTTGACTATTGATTCAAATTCAATAACTTTTTTTTAAATTCCTTAAATTTTGTGTCTTTCTGTCACGGGGATCTATCACTACATCATAATAATATGGGATTCGAACACACATTTAAAGCCTAAGATATTAGGTTAGCAATAGCATGCTGAAAAAACTGATTTATTTTAAGTTTGAGAGGATGGAACTTTAAATGCTCGCAATGTTTTTATCAAAAGGAAAATAACTTATGAAATACGGTCAATTACGGAAATCGATAAATCTATCTCGTCGAGTTCATGCGCTTTCAAAAGATAGTGCATAGGTACATTTCTTAGTACCTACACACACGTTTATTACGTACGATAATAATCATTAATTTGTGAGTCTTACTAAATGACTGCCAAGGTCTACGTTTTACAATAAATTTTAACATGTACCTACGCATTCCCAAAAAAAATTATAAAATTGAGTTTTGCACAACACTAAAGCGGCAAGCGGCCGGAACAAAGAGTCTATAGTAGCCGCTAAATAACGCTGCAATAAAAGTCGTTGACGCCCGTCTACCAATGTATTCCAATATTTCAAAACGTATCGAAAAAAATGTATCAGCGTGCGATACACGATCAAAACAAACGTTATCGTGGTAAGGGGCGTCCTTGACGCGGTTGTGGCGGCATCTATCTCGCCACATGCGAACTAGCCACACGGTCACTGAGCATGGATTGCAAACCTTTTGGTCAAAACCATGTTCAGTAGTATTTATTTTGGTAGGTAACTACTAATATAATGAGAGTCGTGTATCAAATTGTAGCCTTTATTTGACAATTATGTAAAATTATTATACATTCCTTTCAATTAAACGAATATAAACTTAACCCGTTTGTAAATTAAGTTGATTACCGAATGAATTGTACAGTAGACCTCATTTCAATGGTCACAATATGACATTGACAGCGCTTTTATATCGTAACAGTAATGACGACTTTCGTAATTCATGAATTACCTCTGATATGGGGTTGAATGTACCTACTATTGCACAGACCAAAAAACTTGTTGGAAATTCTAAATGTCACCTAAATGTGATGTAAATGTGGATTAGTGCGAACACCGTAAGATTCTAATAAATCGTGCGAGGTTATGAACTCTCTATAATATATACAACGTGTTTTTTTTAACAAAACAAAACAGTAACAAACTAACAAAACAAACGTAACACTAAAACAATTAACAACAACAAAATTAATAACAACAAATGCGTGAAAACTTTCCGAGTATGAGTTACGTTAAGTCAATCCCAAGCGCAAACCGGATTCGGAATTCGGACAAACGAGCCGAAGGACGAAAGCGCAACACATTATTACAAAATAACGGATAGGTAATGCGCCCCTGACTCGCTCTGACGTCACACTCAGCGCCGAGTATGAGGGCATAACCCAAAAAAACGAATTTCTTTGTTAAGTACTTTAAAATTCGGTTATTTTCATTTATTGTATAGTTCCATGAATACAACTTAAAGCGACATAAATAAATCCAATTATGGCATGTTCTTTTATTGAAATATAAATTGAAACATAAGTAATCTCGAAAAAGAAAAATATACCACGAAAATTATTTATTAAATACACAAACATTAGCAATTTCATATTAATTCATTGTTTAAATGTATTTTAGAAACTTAAAAAAAAACACAATCATTCCCAAATATACGTATTTCTTACTTATTCCGTTGGTTTTGGTTTTTGGTATTATGAGACTCCAAGCGTAGCAATATTGACGACAATATTGAATGACGAGCGATAATAATTTACGTTTCGAGAGTTTTTGGTAGAAGTCGGATCAATGACTTTTATTGCAGCTTTAACTGGCGGCCACTATAGTCGAATTTGCCGCTGGCGCCGCGGCATCCTTTTGACGGCCTATAAGCCAAGTAATTGCAGAAGCGACATCGTGCGGTAAGATTGTTGGTCAATTTTGAAGGTTTGTTTTATTCGGATTGTTTGTGATATTAACTTACTTATTGTACGGGCTGCTGATGCATCGGAATAGTTGTTAATGTAGAATAGAGCATAATAATAATTACGTGCTTTTGTGATCCAAGCCTTTGATAGACAAGTTGACGGTTCTTCATCTGTTAATACAGATATTCTAAGTAAGTAGGTACAGGGAACCTTAATTTCAGGTTAGTCAGTTGTTAATAATAATAAGCCGATAAAATATTGGTCTAACAGCGCTAACACAAAACACGCTGAGATGCAGAGCATTATTAGGTACAATACTATTGCGAACTCTCGTGTCTGCGCAATTTTTTGGTTCGTTTAATTTAGGTAGTCTTACAAAGTTGCAATTGCGAGGGGAAAAGTCGGCCATTTTTATTTGTACCTATACTGTTTCGTGTCGTGACCCGAAATATGACCTAAGATGTAAACACAGCTGATGATAGGGTTGTTGTAGCGTATTTTTAGTGAAATCTTTGAACAGCTATTTCTCTAAATTAATTGATTTTTGGGGAAAGTTGTAGAACAAAAGTTGTCCATTATTATGGGTACTTTAACACCCTTTCGGATTAGTACCCCCTTTCTGACTAACCTTGTATATACATATGTCGCAGAATCAACACAGAACACAGAAGCACAACTATTAGAATGACTATTGATTATTGTTAATTTAGTAAGACGCCATCTATTGTCGGAAACGTCAAGCAGTGTGCTTGGGTGAGGTCGGTGCGGGGCGTGGCATGTCTTGTCTGTCGGCTGTCAGCTGTCATTCTTTTTGACATTGGATGCATTTGATTTGAGTGAAGTCAGTTTGGAGTGAGACACGAAGGCGAGAGGTCGTTTTGCCAGCCTGCACCGAACTTACCGCGTTTCCGTACTTTAATCTATTTCCATCGGTTTGATCATTAGAGATTTTATTATTTTGTTATCGAGAGTGAATAAATAGAGGACTATAATCAGTGTTGTGACTATTATTTCCTACCTACACCAAGTCGAACTTGGACTCTGATGACGAGGTACCCCCAATGAGTGAACTACCCTCGTTACATATGTTATATAATTATGTGATAAGGAAAAACAAGGTAGGTTGATGATGAGGTATTAAAATCATGAAGAAATAGAAGTGTGTTGAGAGCAGAAATGATCTTTGACAAATTTTTTTAAAAGAATCCCATGACTGAGCTTGTCTTACTGGCATCGGCAACGCATTCCATAAACGTACAGCCTGGACTGTGAACGATTTGTCATAGAATTTAGTAGAATGCGAGGGCATCGAAAGTCTCAAATTTTCCGATGATCTTAAGTCATGAGTGTCATGAAGGAACTTAAAACGTTCTTTGAGATAAGAGGGGGTTGCAGGATTGAACAGAACACTGTAAAGCAATGATAAGATATGAGCATTCCGGCGAAGGCGGATTGGCAGCCACTTGAGCTTAATGCGAAATTCTGAAATATGATCATATTTGCGTAAACCAAATATGAATCGGATGCAAAAGTTTTGGAGTCGCTCAAGCTTATCTAGCTGCACTTCAGTAAGATCAGGATAGCTGACATCGGCATAATCAAGGATTGGAAGAAGAAGGGATTGCGCGAGCGCAGTTTTAGTAGCAGTTCGCAGAAAATTGCGCAATCTCCGTAAAGACCCCGCTGACGCAAACAATTTGCGGCTTACTTCTTGCAACTGAGGACCCCAAGAAAACTCTTTGCCTACATAAATACCCAGGTCTTTCACAGAATCGCTGAAAGGAATTGTCGGACCATCAAAAACAATCTGGGGAAGCTGTGACCAGTCAATTTTCGAGCGTAGCCTAGGGCTGCCGACAACAATGACTTGAGTCTTCGCAAGGTTGTTAACCTTTAAGCCATGAGCCATACTCCAGTCAGAAAAACGTGCTAAATCCTTATTCACCATATTAACAGCCTTTTTTTTTTTTTTTTTCGGGGTGGAAATCCTCATGGATGTCCTCCGCCCTGGGGTGGGCGGAGGGGTCTGTCAGACTCTTACTGACTAAAACCACCCCGGTGTTCCATCTCACACCTGCGCCGAGGGTCGCGGGAACTTACGACACTTCCGCAACCCCCGGCTAGTGCCGGCCCGCCGCAGCGGGCCTCCTCGGGTTAACGGGGGGAGTGAGGTGTTAGACTCCCCCCGCGCCGTCTAAGAGGGGCGCGCTTGGAACACTTCGCGCCGCCGCCTCGGGTCCTGATGTGTGGGGGGCGACAGACTTCCCCAAGTCCGTCGCCCCTGGACCCATTTAGGGGGGCTGGAAGAGGGCGTTGTCCGCCCTCCGCCGACGCCCGGTGCGTCTGCTGCGGGCCGGGTGAGTGGAGGTGATCTCCCTCACCCTTTCCGCATCCTCCTTCTGCGACATGACCGTGTCGCAGAAGGACACCACCGCGTCCCAGGACTCCTCGCTGTCGACCATGGACTCGACCACGGCCGACAGCGACAGGTCACCGCCTACTCCTGAGATGAGGGCACGGCGCGGCTCCTCCCAAGCGGCACACTCTGCCAGCGTGTGCCACGCCGTGTCCTCCCGGCAATCGCCGCAGTGGTGACACCGGGCGTCTGGCTCCCTGTTTATGCGACACAGGTACTTCCCGAAGCAACCGTGCCCCGAGAGCACCTGCGTCGCCCGAAACGACAGGGAGCCGTGCCTCCTCCCGAGCCAGCGCTCGAGCACCGGCCGGACCGCCCCGACGGTGGCGAGGCCGGCGGTAGGGCATGAAAGCCTGTCCCGCCACTCCGCCACCAGGGCCTCGTGCAGCTGCGACCGACGCAGCTCCAACTGTCGCTGCATCGGCCGCTCGCCCCGCGTTCTCGCTTCCTCGCGCCACCGATATAGTGACGCGAGTACTAACGCCTCGAGGTCCCAAGGCGGAGATCCGGCCAGTACGCAAGCCACCTCGTAAGAGATCGTGCGATACCCCCTGATGACTCTGACGGCCAGCGCTCTCTGCGGCTTTCGCAGAACAGCGATGCTGCCGGCCGTCAGGTCAGCCGCCCAGATCGGGGCCCCGTACAGGGCCATCGATCGCACGATCCCCACGTAGAGCCGCCTGCAGGCGAGGCTCGGGCCCCCCAGATTGGGAAGCAGCGTTGACAGCGCCCCAGCCGCGCCCAAAAGCTTGGGCGCCAGCCGCTGGAAGTGGGGTCCGAAGTCCCACCGGCTGTCGAGCACCAATCCCAGGTACTTCATGGTGGACTCGACAGCTATTCGGACCCTTCCCACAATGATGTGGGATCCGGACGGCGGCGCCCGCCGAGGGCCATGAAAGACCATGGCCTCCGACTTGCTGAGGGCCACCTCCAGGCCAAGGAGCCGTATGCGGCTCACCACCTGTGAGACCGCAGCCGTCACCAGCAACGCTGCCTCCCTATACGAACTCCCCCGAGCGGTGACCAGCGTGTCGTCCGCGTAACACGTCAGGTCTACGCCCGGTGGGAGTTCCCCCCTCAGCACCCAGTCGTACCCGATGTTCCACAGGGGCGGGCCTACGACCGAGCCCTGCGGAACACCGCACGACATGCGGTGCCGGTGTCCGCCATCACGTCCCACGTAGGTGACACACCTCTCCGACAGATAAGCCCCAACGATGCGGCGGAGGTAGAGAGGCACCCGATGGTAACGCAGTGCCTCCCTAATACAGCTCCAGGGCAGGGTGTTGAAGGCGTTGGAGATGTCCAAGGACACCGCCAACATCACCCCACCCCGGGACACCGCTTCCTCCGCCAGGACCCTCACCCGCGACACAGCGTGGATGGTGGAGCGCTCATGCCGAAAGCCAAACTGGCTCTCGGCCAGGTCCGGCCCCTCCGTACGCAAGTGGCCGGACCATATTAACAGCCTCAGCCAACTCGCCTACGGGTGCTTGTGAATAAATTTGCAGATCATCAGCATAAAGGTGGTAGGATGAGAGAAGTTCATTGGAAATAGAATTTATAAATATTGCGAAAAGAAGAGGAGAGAGGACGCCCCCCTGTGGTACGCCGGCAGAAGTATCACACCATGAAGAGAAGGACTCTTCAATGCGAACACGTTGTCGGCGGCCACACAGGTAAGGGCAAGGTAAGGGTAAGGCCAGTTCCACTATATCTTTGTGATTTGGAATTATGTGCTCTATTTAGACCCTGTGTGCGCTTACCATCAGGTTCAACTAGGGTCAAACTTAACAAATTCAAAGAATAAAAAAAAAGCGTGAAGTGTAATACTTACGGATTGTTTATTAGACAGCGTAACGTTACAAACAAGAAAGAAGGATTTTAATATTCAAAAGTCCGTGAAAAAACGTCTGCACCGTGTGAAAAAATCTTAAAATTAAAAATACAATGTAGGTACTTCAAAGGGGGTGTTGTACAAAACACAAACAACAGAAACCATAGCACAATAGGAGAATTTTTAACATTTAAAATTTAACGATTTCTCATAAAAGTAATAGTCAAACACTCTAGTTATGAATACATACCAATGGCTTATGAGATTTTTTGAAAATCTCATAACATTCTAATTTTTTAATGTAAGTCTGAAACATTTGCTTGCAATACGCTTTGCTATCATAGCTACTCTGTGCGTTGAAAACTCGATTGTTCCATAAAACAACATAAGTTTTTAACAACGAAATTAATCTGATTGCGTATATCATATTTGTATCAAAGCAAATTAATACTACATACCCCAGACATATGGACCAAGGGATATTCATAATGCATGTGGCAATGAAGTATGCAACATGAACGCCAATAATCAAGAAAATGGTAATAAAGTTTCCTCGAATCAAACACTTGAACATGGCTTCATTGTTGAAGAATATATGAACATCTTGAATGGTTAAGACGAAAGCAATATTTCTTTTCGTATTGATAAGGTTAATAATGTAATTTTGATGGCAAACCCACTGCTATAAAATAAAACGTCAAAGAAAATCAGAAAATATAAGAAAAAATGTGGCGTTCTTACTAATAAATACGCTCATATGGAACAGGTCAACAACATAATGATAACAGGTTGGTGATGAGGTTCTTTCGAGTTATGAAGTGGTTCTTAATGGAATATTTCGGACAGGACACTAAAGTTTGCATCAGATTTAAATGACGAAGCATTGACTGTACATATTCGTCAACTATGTTTTGTCTTCAACATAACACATACATTTCTAAGATCCATTACAGCGGAATGTGAAGAATGTTACTGAGCTTAAAATTACAGCAACCAGTAGACTTTTAATAAACTAATGCCTTTAACTTTATTGATAATAAAGATGCCATGGAATAATCATGCGTATCAAGGTTAACCTTTTTATAGATGACAATTATGTTTAATACGTGGATAAGTTATACATCATTTATTTTGTTGTTGTGACTATGATAGGAATATTATTAATCAAAGTCAGCTAGATTATTAATCATCCTTCAGTTGCTATTGTCACTTAAACATTATCAGCCCATGACTGTCTCAATGCTGAGCACGGGCCTCTTCTCTGAATTTTATAGTTTGCACAAATTAGTCCTTTTCCTTGTTTTCCTTTAATGGAAAAATAGGTTAAAATCAGATATTAAGTCTTGTCTTCTTTACATGTTTTAACGAGAATCCTTCAATATATCTCTCGTAATCAGTCATACTGAATATTTATCATATTCACTTCAGCACTTACTTAAATTTTAATGATCTTTGATAATATGACGTTGTTTTGTTACGTTCTTAATGACTACTTTTTCACTCCTGAATTCTTGATAAAAAATAGGATTGATGATTCATGAACAGAGCGGTAAAAACGAATAAAAAAGAAGACAATATCAATAAACTTGTCGTATGCCTAAAAACGTGGATCATTCTGGAATAATTTACCAGTAAATGATTCTTCAATTGATTTAATTTGGAACCAAGTCGTGGCAGTTTTTTTTTGAGTAGCATTTAATAAAAATTTAATTACAATGTAGGTATCTTAAAATATTTTTAATAGAATTGCATTTAATAAAAAAAACGGTAACTTGTAAAGAACACATCATAAAATTAATTACTACCGTATGTATTACTCGTTCTTAACATCACACACAATCGTTCTTAACAGTTAACTAAGAAGGTGCTAACATCTGTTTAAATTCCGTGTTCTCTCGTGTTACAAGAAGGCGAACTGCAATATCACAATAGTGTATTGCAATACTAAGCTTCCAAACTCCTGAGGAAGTCTTCCGTTGACCGTGAAGATTCTACATGCGTTCATTTCGTGGAAGGCTGCACGGTTCAGCCGCTGCATGTTCTTACAAAGCCTCTTCGCTTCCACTGTAACAGAAAAATGTCAGCCAGCCCCACCACCACATCCAACACTAATACGTTGAAAATGGACCTCTCACATGATTTAATAAAACATAACACTCCTTCTGGACAGTCGGATATAAAAAGTTATTTTTGAAATACGTTGCCTACACTAAGGTTTCTTCTGTATAGTGGGTGCATTTACATACACAAATCTCCCATCCACAAACGGAAAAAATTTAACCAACGAATAGCAGAAAGCCAACTGCTCAACCACTAGGCCAAACGTGTCATCAAATAAAAACGTCATCGAAGTATATTAAATTAAACTTTTCGGTATTACCTGTATTCTGGATGGTCTTCAACAACCAGCTGCAAGCAGCGTCTACATCATTGAGGGTCATGTAGAACTTCTCACAGCGGCTACTAAATATACTAATGACAATACAATTCTTTATCATCCAAATGCTGGTAATTATCTTGAATTGTGTAACGTGAAACTGCAAATCAGAGGAAAAAAATTAAGAGCACTGCAGTTTTCAACGAGTTGTTGATTTATAACACAACATAATCTAATCCAAAGAATCCGAATCCGAGAAAATTCTAAGAAGTAATATTTGCAGGAATGCCTTCGATCCGAACTTTATAGAGATGTTTTATTTTATAATTTTCGGAAAACTTACAGCTAGCAAACACAGTAGGTAATTAATTTGTTAATGACATGAATATGGCCAATTACAAGTTTTCACAAATAAATTCAGCCTTTTCAAACCGTACTTTTCGGATTCGGGTCAGATGCAGTGCACAAGCGCTCTAACGCAGTTCTTTGAACACGTATCCCGGAAGAAAGACTTAGTGGAACGACTGATTGTGCAAGGCAGTATATAAGTAGAGGGCAAGAGATAGTAATTAATATTGAAATCTTTATTGACACTGTAAATCTAGAGTACAATACTAAATTGGTACAATTTACAACTTCACGATATGGAAATTTCGAAGTCGCTCTCAGAAGTGAATGTCGAACCTCATTAAGATCACAATGCAATCCACCATGATCGAACGTTCTCGAAATGCAATAAATAAATCAGCATCCTAGTTGCGCAAAACACTCGTAATCGCTATGATTTAGATTTTGACAGGTCAACAATTTCCATAGACGCAAATGTATTAACTACCCGACTTCTCCACAACTATGTACCACGGAATGAACATTGTTGTATCGTCAAAATGAAAGCTATTGAAATTACTAATGTGTTACGCAATTCGGATGCTGAATGGAAACTCATCACAAGAGCTGCTACTAAGAAGCGAGACCCGATGTAACCACGACCACTCTGCCAAAAGTGCACGTTTAATTTTTCAATTGACAGACAACTACTTTTATATGAGGAATAAGTTTGACTTTTGGCAGCTTTTATAAAGCAAATATATCAAAAAATCTAATATATTCGTCGCATAAAAGTTATCTGACGATTTAAAATCGTCTCTAAGATGAATTTTGCAGTTATACTAATCGAGAGCTTTTGTCTTATTGAGTCCGAATGTTCTTGTATTTAATTGAAAAGTCATCATAATTGATTGTCGATTAAAAAAATATTTTTTGTACTTTCATCTTATGCTAAAGAGTTATCGTATAATCAAAGTTAAAAATGAAAGCGTTTTGAAATAATAGTATAACAAAATTGATATCGATTGCAACTGGTTTAATGTTTGCTGTCAAATGTTATGGGTGCGTTTTTTTGTATGGAGCCCTAAACTTAATGTCTATTAATAACACTGCTCACCTGTCCATATGTAATGAGACTTGATTTCTCAAATTCTATCCACAGTTGCAAATATACTAAAGAATGAACAAATGTGTCTACTGCTTGAAATGCAATCTGAAAATATAAACAGAATAAAATACAATCAATACCAATACGTGCATCATTTATAATAAAATGATGCTTAGTGAAAAAAAAAACACATGCAGTCCCTCTTACCGAAAACTGGAATATTCTCTTGAAAATATCAAACGCTTCCATGATATTGACGTAAGCTTCAAATAGTTTTCTGAAGTAATTGACATACTTTTCTTCATCCAACTCCAAACAAAGTTTGCTATGGTACTTGACCTCAGCGATCCAAGTAAGCATTCCATCTCTTATCAAAGTGATTACACGTATACCATAAATGGTGTTCACATTAAAATAAATCAAAGTATAGAAATAAAATGTTACACGTAAGTCACTTATAGACACAACGATAATAACAACAACACAATCCGACAAAACACTGATCCAGTTCCAAAATGTAAACATTTTGTAGTTTCTGTAATTGATTGTTCTAAAAGCTTTTTGAATCTTCAGAATCATTTCAACGTTGTTCTTCCTTTGAATGATGTTAATTATGTAAAAGCTGACAAACGACGACATCAATATCACAACATTACCCTTTATGAAGACTTTGATGAACGGATTAATTATTTTGTCATATTCACTGGTTGTTAGTCTTGCCATATGAAAACCTATAAATCCCATAGTACCGATGAGCGAAAAGATATGGTAAAATACACTATGAGGCCTGATACAGTTGTATTCGATGGAGAACTTCGATAGGAAGAATATGTGTTGCATACACCGAAAAGGAAATAATAGTTTTTGGAAATCTCTGTCCAAGAAATTGTTGACAATGGATATTTTGCAGAGCTTCGTCTTCATTTTAATTCACTGCAGCTGTTAGGTCGTGATCGCGTAGAAGAATTATAAGGACTAACACTTTGTTCGACAGCATTTTTCATGTAGATTATAATCAAATAAAAAGGGCGTTGTTTGTTATCTTGCGACAATTTGTAAGTGTCATAATGTTAGTGTAATGAGTTAAATGTACGGTCACCATATTATTTATTTATTTAGCTACATGCCTGTTATCTTCTATTTAGCCGCATTAGGCAAAATCAATAAAATTTGGTTATATTTGTATAGAACAAGTAAAATACGGCAAAATCGAAGACAATAAGTGTTCTAACGAATAAATGTGATGACCGTACATTCGACCAGGTTTTTTTTTCATCTTATTAAAGAGTACCTACTCTTTAGTCTTGTGCCTGCTCGGTCATTTTTAAGATCGCTCCGCACTAGTTCATTTCGGACAGTGAACTATTTCATTCTATTAGTTCTAATAGCCCTATTCAGTCTTTTATTCTATAAGCTAAAATAGACACTACGCCATTGAAATAACGCTCATCTCATCGCATTCTTGCGAATTCGGTCGGTCGGGTTCGGGTAGCATCATCATTCGTCGGCTATTCTCTCTCGTTCTCATTTCTCATTCATTCGCAGACATGGAATGAATTCGTATGACGTATCTGTCAATCAGTGACTATTTCATTTCTCATTCTCGTTCGCACAGTTTACAATGTACGAGTTCGAAAAGAGCTATTTGACCTATTAGACCGATTACAAGTCAGCGTTCGGAAACGTTTCTTCTAGTACAGTGCGAAGATACGGTTCCTATTCGTTCATCGTTCACGAACTACACCAGACTAGTACTCTTCATAACTTTTAAAGGCTTCTATGTAGCTTGCTAATTTGGCAAGTCAATTTGAAGTCAGATTCTGTTATTTGCATTCACGTTCAGTTCTGATGTTCATCTATATACATATAATAAAACAGTAAAAAAACTGTGTCTGTACATTGAATATATTAAAAAAACAATAGTTGAAGGGGGTTTAGAAACAGTAATAGAGCTCGAATCCAAAAAAAAAAGTCTGTCTGTTTGTCTGTGTGTCTGTTTGTCTGTTTGTTTGTACACGCTAATCTTCGGAACTACTGGACGGATTTGAATGATTTTTCTTTTGTTGTATAGGTATTAAGTCTGGGCAACATATAGGCTATAATTTATTATGGAATCTTGAACACCTGACGCAGAACCGCAACAGACCAGCTAAACTATAAGAGATACAAAAATGGTACCGTAGCAAAAATTATTTCACGTGATGAGCATTTTCTGATGAGAGAATAAATTTGAAGATCTGGAACACCTGATGTGAAACCCCCAAGAGCCCAGCTACACTATAGCATATATCGGAATGACGTCTTAGCAAGAGTTGTTCAACCTGATGAGCACTCTCTGTTGACGTATAAAAAATGAAGATCTGGAACACCTGTTGTGGAATTCCAAGCGCCCAGCTACACCATAACACATATAGGAATGACGTCTTAGCAAAAGTTGTTCGGTCTGATGGGCATTTCCTGTTGACTTATAAAAATCGAAGATCAGAAACATCTGATGTGGAAATCAAAGTTATCACTAATTTCAATGTTTAATTATAAATAACATAAGCTTGGAGTACCTCCACGCGGTGAAGGCAGTAACAGTTTAGGACTGATTTTCGATGACGATGGTATATCATTGAAAATTTGACTCTACTGGCCAAAACTCCCATTATTTTTTTTATCTTATCGAATATTTATGCCTTCGAGCTTATGTTATTTGAGTGTTTAATTTCCTTTTCCATTTATCTTCGTGACACGGTAGCCTACCCGGTAACGCAGGGGAGCAGTCACTTAGATTATTAGAAAATTCATGGTTACGCGAACGCGCCATATTGACCCCAAAAAATTATCAAGCTGCAAAACATAATCAAAAAATTTTGGCGGATATTGTAGGGGATGAAGTGGTTTACACTTCTTTCGATAGTGTTGTCGATCAGGACGACGCCACTACTTACCCAGTTTAATTTCTCAATTCACTTACAGCGAGTGGTCTCCCTGCTCATAAAATAAGACTTAAACTCGGTGTTCCCATAATGGTGATGCGAAATTTAACTCCGCCAAAACTGTGCAACGGAACCCGTCTTATTGTCAACGCTTAACAACGTAATATAATTGTTGCTACAATCCTCACTGCGTGTGGTGCCGGTGAGGCTGTGTTCATACCGCGCATACCACTCATCCCCAACAATTTCCCCTTTCAATTTAAGCGCACACAGTTCCCTGTGACTACATGCTTTGCCATGACAATAAACAAGTCACAAGGGCAGACGCTTAAAGCCGCTGGTGTTGACCTGACAACCAGCTGTTTTTCTCATGGCCAACTTTATGTTGCTTTTTCAAGGGTCAGCAACGCTTCCGGTCTTTATATATTAGCTCCTGAAGGAAAAACCCCAAATATAGTTTACAAAGAATTTTTTTTAAAGTTATTTGCAATATTATTGTTAATTCCGTGTACCCTTGGGATCCGCTGCGGAATTACGGGAAGAAAAGTTTTTTTTGTTGTTGGTATAGGTATTAAGTCTGGGCAACATATAGGCTATAATTTATTTTGGAAAATGGAACACCTGATGCAGAACCGCAACAGACCAGCTAAACTATAAGAGATATAAAAATGGTGCGATAGCAAAAATGATTCCACGTGAAGAGCATTTTCTGCTGTGAAAATAAATTTGAAGATCTGGAACACCTGTTGTGGAACTCCAAAGCCCATCGACACTATAACATGCATAGGAATGACGTCTTAGCAAAAGTTGTTTAGTCTGATGGGCATTTCCTTTTAACTTACAAAAATGAAAGATCTGGAACATCTCGAATCGTCTCGCGTATCCCGTTGTTTACCCGTCCCCAGGCTCTTAGAATTCGACATCAGACGTTTCAGATCTTCGATTTTGACGACCCCGTTGTCGCTGGCATAAGCAATAGGATCCGCGTACGAAGTCGCGGGCAGAAGCTAGTTTACAATAATATTTACTTTTTAGTTTTCTCAATTGATGCCATATGTTATTTAGATATTTCAGTTTTGTTTTTAGTCCCTCCATATTTAGAAAAAGTTTTTTTATGTAGGTACAACGTTTATCTCAGAAGCTTTTTTCGACAGATTCCAAACTTCTATAACTGATTTTAATAAACGATGCATGTCTTCCAGCTCTATTTCTGTGTGTTTTATTATTTCATCATGACAATTTCCAAAATTCATGTTCCATACTTTTGTTCCATTGCTTAGTTTTACAAGTCAATACGTATACAAATAGTCTGGTTTGAACACATAATAGGTTGGGGGAAAAGTTTCTTCGCATTTTTTAAGAAAATTCAAAACATTTTTTAATATAGTTCATTTACATTTAACTAAAGTATGTAGGTACTATTTTGTTCGATAACTTTTTGCCATCTTGTAGGTAGGGACATGATCCCATTGCTATAGAAATTTTGGGACTTCTGATCAAAATACCGCGACAAGTGGTTTTGGCAGTCCTCTCGTGATGTTAACCTGACACCTAAAGAATTCTGAAGAGACCGAAACAAGTGGAAATCTGAAGGTGCAAGGTCAGGACTATATGGCGGATGCATTAACACCTCCCAGCCAAACTCTCTTAATTTTTGCTGAGTGGCTAAAGATGTGTGAGGTCTAGCGTTATCATGATGAAAAACCACACCCCTTCTGTTGATTAATTCTGGCCGCTTTCTCTCAACTTCTTGCTTTAATCTCATCAGTTGTTCGCAGTAGAGTTCAGAATCGATGGTCCTGCCTGGTGGTAACAGCTCATAATGAATAATGCCCTTCCAATCCCACCACACACACAGCATCACCTTGTTGCGAGTTAACGCGGGTTTCGCCACAGTCTGTGAAGCCTGACCGGTCTTTGACCACGCCCTTTTTCGCACGTTCTTGTCGTACGTGATCCACTTTTCATCACCAGTTATCACCTTCTTCAAAAATGGTTCGGTTTCATTACGTCGTAATAAAGAATCACAAATGAGTACACGGTTCATTAGGTTTCTTTCAGTGAGCTCGTGAGGTACCCAAATATCGAGCTTTTTTGTGTACCCTTTTTTTTTTCAAATGCGCCAATACTGTTTTGTGGTCAATTCCCAGTTCTTCAGCTACGTCGTAACTACTGATATGCCGATCTTGCTCCACTTTTTCAAAAATGGCATCAATTTTTTCCGTAATAGGGCGACCAGAGCGACGTGCATCTTTGACATCAAAATTTCCGGATTGAAAACGCTTAAACCAAGTGCTACTCTCACATACACTGCACTAGGTCCATAAACATCGCAAATTTTTTTTTGCGGCTTGCTTTGCATATTTACCTTTTTTTAACCGACTTCAAAAAGGAGGAGGTTCTCAATTCGTCTGAATGTTGTTTTTTTTTTTGGTTGGTAGGCCATAGTTCAGAGGTGGTCCCATATAAATTTTATCGACATTGATTCAGCGTTTTTAAAAAAAATCAAAAAATACAAAAAAAAATACTTAGATGACGTTTTGGTTTGTTCCTTTCAGCGAAAGTTTTGTTGAGGACTTTCAATCTCTGTTTTAACTGTCATCACAGAAATATTAGCCAAGAACAAAGAAGATTAATAATAATAATAATAATAACCGCTCACACGTTTGTTGCCCCCTTCGCCTATGTACTGGCGGCTTTTCAGGGGGCCCAGCTAGTGAGCTGGCGAGTCACCGTCTGCCAATATATTTCAAATTTAAAGCTTGAAAGGCAGACGCTGTTTTCTTCCGGCAATAGAAGTTATCAAGTCCACCTAACACCCCTTCCCATAGACCAGATATTTTTCACCATATTTTACAATAGTCTTGCACCCACCTGGGACGGTCCATGACTGTACTCCAATAGTGCAGCCGTGGATAGTCCCCGGTTGGTGCCCCACCCCATTTTAGATTAAAGTTCTCAAAGGGGCCTCTGCGCGTTGGACCTGTGTCCCCGTGTATGCCTTCCAAAGGACCGGACATCTTCCGCACGGAAGATGAGCCGTGAACAGAGATACATAATAATAATATTTATTCAAAAATTTAAATGGTAAAATACAATAAAAATCTTAGTAATTATAAAGGTATTTACAATGTTAGGTGCCTGTACTAGGATAAACCTGTGTCACAGGCGGCAGGAGTGCTTAAAGTACTTATAAGAAACATAAATTTTTAACAATATTATTAACATTAGCAATCTTAAAAAAAATTTATTAATTATTAGTTACATTGCATCAGCAGTATTGTAAACTGGGTTAAAGTCAACATTGCACAAATCACGTTCGAGGCTACTCATGTTTATTTTAGATTGTTGCTGCGGGCGACAATGTGCTTAGACAGCGACAAATCCACGGTAAGTAGGACGAAGTATTGAAGAAGTACAAAAGTAAAGTCTAGGTCATAAAATTAAATAAGTGTAATACGCTACTAATTGATGAATAAAAATTAGAATAAAACAGCGCTCTAGGCGCCCTCATAATCGATAGAGTTCATATACCGGTATTCGGCTATTTTCCTAGCAGGGCACTCAGAATCTCCCGTCTTGTGGTTGTTAGGCTTTTTAAATCGTGTACATGATGCACATTTCGGTGCGTCAGCTTTTTTCGTGCATTCGGACATCAAGTGTCCTGCTTCACAACAATGTCCACAAGTAGAATTTTCTTCTCTGCATGTTTTTGCTGCATGACCATATTGCTGGCATTTGTGACATCTAGTTACAAGAGTAAAGTCCCTGATAGGACAGGACGTCCAATTTATAAATAGTCTTGATTGAGAGATTAGGGCTTTACGTATGTTAGCTGGAACTTCAATAATGTAGTTACAGGTCGCAGCATCTTTCTTCCCAGATTTGTGGCTTAATTTTACCAAGGTCAAGAAGGATTCTACGGACATCTCTGGAAACTTGTCGGCTACGTTCTGTTCGAAAATGCACCTAAAAACCTCATTTTCCGCCAAAGAAGATAACACTCCTACAACCACGATCCGGGGTTTGCGTTTGTTGGGTTCGTCGGCCATAAGTTCGGATGTAGAGAGCTGAACTGCGTTTTTAATTTTCTCGGCATCATGTTTCGTCTCGGTACTAACAATAACGCCTCCATTTTTGGTTTTTCGGACTCCACGTACTTGCAGCTTCATTTGTTCCGGGCGTATGATTTTTTGCACTAGGTTTTTTGTATCATCGCTCGATTTTAATTTATCGTTGGGATAAATGGCCACAGAGTTCAGGTTGTTTGGTCGAATGAAATTATTTGTTCCCTTCTTCACCATATCAGCAAAAGAAACATTTCCCGCAGATCCAGAGTCCTGTATCGTCTGCTTGAGCTCTGAAATTTGTTCAGTGAGGTCGCGCTTTTCTTGAAGGTCTTCAATCATGTTATACGCTTGGAGGGCTTTCTTCTTCAGCGACTGATAAAGAACTGCCAGTTGTGAGGTGTAAGATCCTACTTTACGGCACAGGTTCGATATTTTCATTTTCTGCTCCGAATTAAGTTTGCCATCCGCGGCAATAGAGCAAACTTCATTTAGCTGCAGCTCAATGTTTGACATCCATTTTTGGATGTCGGGCGTGGATACAATTTGAACCGAGTCATCGGACTTAAGTGCTTGAGAGGGGCTCTTTTCCATTTTATGTAATACAAATTCACTATTGTAACTAATTATCCATTATGTTCAGACAACAATACTACACAATAAGCAAAAATTAAAGATGCATAACAACAGTTATGCACTAAAGGAGGTCACAATTAATTATGTCTGTTTATTAAATATTGCTAATGAGCACGTCTGTATGCGACAAGATTGCACTATAGAATCATATAGATTGTTTATATTTGTAAGGAGCCGTCATGATAATTATACATTAATACCTACATTTAAAGAAAACTACCTAGTTGTTGGAAAGATTACGCAACCGTGTCATTTAAATTTGTGGTTTTGAACCTTGTAATGTATGGCACTAAAACGTATTTAATAAAAAACTTTAAATAAAAGTAAATACCGACTTCAAAAACAACTAAAAAAGAGTGAAATAATTAGCATGATATAAAATTAACAGTTTCAGAAGTCGGTGCAATTCTACACTGAAACAAATAAAAGCCACCGACTTCTGAAACTGTTAATTTTATATCATGCTAATTATTTCACTCTTTTTTAGTTGTTTTTGAAGTCGGTTTTTATGTAGTAAAATTTTAAAATGTATCGAATTTCTTCATTAGATTCACTCATCTTGACGGTACGAAAAACAAATGAAAATTACACATTTTCCTAATTTGAATTTGGAATTGTGTTCTTTAAAATTTAAACTTTAAATGATACCAAAACCAGCCAGATACAAATAGTATAGCCAAAGAGATTTTATTACAAGTTCATACATACATGCGAAAAGACTTTTTCCCCAACCTAAATCAATATTTCGAAATCGATAATTATTGTTATTGATATGTGGGCGAACAACGTATGGTAATCCTTCAAATGTAAGGGAGGATCCTCTAACCAGGTAGGTCTCATGTATGGCGGTTTGTTTTCTTATTTCTTTCTTTTAGATGTTCTTGTTTCTTCAGTTAGTAAAGCAGTGATAGCCTAGCGATTGAATGCTTGCCTACTATTTTAGAGGGTCTTTCTAAGTTGGAGCCCAGCTCGGACCTCTGACTTTTGGAAGACTTTTGAAGGAAAACTTCGCGAGGTTTGTGTAGTCTACCAACCTGCAATAGGTCAGCTTAGTGGAAACTAAGGCCGAAACACTTTTTAACCGACTTCAAAAAGGAGGAGGTTCTCAATTCGGTTGTATTTTTTTTTTTTTTTGTATGTTTGTTACATCATATCTCCGTCATTTATGAACCGATTTGAAAAATTCTTTTTTTGTTCGAAAGGATATACTTTCCGATTGGTCCCATATACATTTTGTTATGATTAGACCATGAACTTCAGAGATATGCAACGGAACTCCTCATCGGATCAAAGCAAAATTCTCAAATTACTAATATTGCTTCGTTTATATTTGTTGTTGGGAACTAACTACTGGAAAAGAGGAGGGGGTGCGTGTCCCTCCCCCCCCCCCCCCCCCTTTGGAATGTTTTCATTATATCTTGTAAGGTATCATTTGAAAGGACTTTTTATGCCCGACTACGTCAAAGCCAAAAAGAAGGGTTATGAAGGAGGGGGTTAAAATTATGACACTAAAACGTATTTAATAAAAAATAAACTTTAAAAAAAAGTAAAAACCGACTTCAAAGAAATACTAAAAGGAGTAAAATAATTACCATAATATAAAATTAACAGTTTCAGAAATCGGTGCAACTCTACACTGAAGCAAATAGAAGCCACCGACATCTGAAACTGTTAATTTTATATTATGGTAATTATTTTACTCCTTTTAGTATTTCTTTGAAGTCGGTTTTTACTTTTTTTTAAAGTTTATTTTTATAATTCTGAGAGAAGGCTCGTGCCCAGCAGTTAGACAGTAATAGGTTGATTATGTTCAAGTGAAACCAGCAGCTGAAAGATGATTAATAATGTTGCTGACTTTGATCAATTATGTTTCTGTCATAGTCACTAACAACAACAAAATAAATTGGGAATTACTAGCTTATGCCCGCGGTTTCCCTCGCGTTAATTAAGTTAAAAAAACTCTTAACACACTACATACTAAAGTTTCTATAATAATATGATTCAAACGTGATTCGAAAGACACATGGCGCTATCTATGAACGTTATTGTTGTTTTCCCCGGGAACGTACTTTTTTTCGTTATGTAAGGTACCCTATGTCCGTTTTTGTACACCTGACAACATACAGGGTGTAAAAAGACCCATCACATAGCCAAAATCTACGCACTCTGTACATCAAACTAAACTACATTGACCAAAAATAATTGCTGGGAAACGACTTTTATTTTTTGGCATAAAAAAAGAACTTTTGTTTGTAGCGCGCAATGTGTGGTTGTGGCGATGCCGCGCGTTTGCATGTGTGCAGCGGCCACACAGCTGAGCCAAGGCGGTCATGTGCGTTTGATATTCGTTGCGTTTTTGTAACTTCAAATGCGTAATTTGTGAGGAAAAATTGAAAATTTTGATAAGGTCGTTTGGAAGAAAGTTTAGTATTATCACTTAGAATAGGATTTTGGAAAAAACTAAAAAAATAATATGTTAACCTTGACCTTCAATATCTCCAAAACCAATGGTTTCCCAGGTATGGTCTGTTAGAAAAAAATGATCTCAATGATGGGTAGAATATGTGGTTCTCGTTATCGTTAAGGGTCTTTTTAGGTTCCCTATCCATTTGCATAAAATTTTAAGACCTAATATAACTTAGCATAATTTTGTTTGGCATAATTATATTTTCGCATAATATAATTGCGCATAACAGCTTACGAATAATTTTTTTAAGCATAATTTCTCTAACCATAATAATGATTAAGCATAATATTCTAAAGCATAAATTTATAAAGCATGAAGTTCTAAAGCATAACTTTTTTAAGCATAATAAATACCCTAAGGCATAAATTTATTTACGCATAATGATATTAAAACATATTTTTATAGGTATAACAATGAAATAATTACTAACGGTTGCATATTAGAAAATCAAAACTTTCCTGAGCTTTAACTTAGCATAATTTTGTTTGGCATAATTATATTTTCGCATAATATAATTGCGCATAACAGCTTACGCATAATTTTTTTAAGCATAATTTCTCGAACCATAATAATGATTAAGCATAATATTCTAAAGCATAAATTTATAAAGCATAAAGTTCTAAAGCATAACTTTTTTAAGCATAATAAATACCCTAAGGCATAAATTCATTTACGCATAATGATATTAAAACATATTTTTATAGGTATAACAATGAAATAATTACTAACGGTTGCATATTAGAAAATCAAAACTTTCCTGAGCAAACAAAAAAACAATCGTCTCACGATTATTCGTCACCTACTTTCATTTTCACAATAAAAACTTAAGGGGATGTTTGTAAGGTTGAGGCTCCAAAGCAGAGTCGACGGAGCCCCGCTGCGCGCTGCGCGGGGCTCCTATTTCTGTCTGCAGGGTTTAAAGTTACCTAACACGAAGGGGATGACGGGGGCTTCGTTCGCTCGCTTCGCTCGCTCACTCACTCTAGCCCCCATCATCCCCTTCGAACCTAACCTATCCCTGTCGGGGTGCGCCTGCGACTAGATTATTAGACAATGGTAAAAAAAAAACTGATTATCATAACTAACGTTATGCTAATAGTCATTAGGCCTACTAACGTTATGCGAATCAAATTTATGCCAAAACAAATTAGTCTTTAAGATGATTATGCCAACATAAAATGTATGCCTAAAAAAATTATGCCGAAGTATTATTATGCCTAAACAAATTGTGCCAAAATTGTTATGCCGAAGTATATTAGGACAAAGAACATTATGGGAAAAGAAGGTACCTATCCCGTCTTTTTACACCCGATGTAAATATGCAAAATTTTAGGGTGTTCGGTTTAGTGGTTTAGACGTGAAGAGGTAACAAACAAACTTACTTTCGCATTTATCATATTAGGATTTATCTACCCATTAAAGATTATCCTCATCTAGAAGATGGTTAACCTTGACATGTATGATTATTCTATGAGATCTTTATGTTCGATAACGTTAATGGCATTAATAGACTTCCAGTTCCTTTTTATTATGCTCAGTGTCTCACATTCTTCACAATCCACTATAATGGATCTCAGAAATATATGTAAAATGCTGTTGAAGATAAAGCAATACCGCAACAATCGTAGAAGCCGTCGCGTTGAAGTGTTATTAAATAACTTAGTTGACGAACATGTACAAGCAATGCTTCGTCCTTTAAATCTGATGCAAACTTTAGTGTTCTGTCCGAAATATTCCATTAAGAACCACTTTATAACTCGAAATAACCTCATCACCAACCTGTTATCCTTATGTTGGGTGATATTGTGTATTTTTTTTATAAGTTTCCGTTCTATCGTAACGTATGTTTTTGTAAAAACGCCAGATTTCTTCTTCTATTTTCTTATTTCTTTTGACGTCTTCTTCTATTGCAGTGGGTTCGTCCTTAGTTACATTCTCAACCTTATCAACACGAAAAGAAATATTGCGTGTGTCTTATCCATTCAAGATGTTCATAGATTCCTCACCAATGAAGCCACGTTCAAGAACTTTATCCGGGGAAACTGGATTACCATTTTCGTGATTTTTAGCGTTCATGTTGCATACTTTATTTTCGCATGCATTAAAGGTCTATCTTGGTCCATAAGTCTGGTTCACATAGTTTTATTATACTTTGATACAAATATGATATACGCAATCAGATTAATGACATTGCTAAAAAATTATGTTGTTTTGTGGAACAATCAAGTTTTCAACGCACAGAGTAGCTATGATTGCAAAGCGTATTGCAAGAAAAAGTTTCAAACTTACATTAAAATATTAGAATTTTATGAGATATTCAAAAAGTCTTATCAGCCATTGGTATGTATATTAATTCATAAATAGTCTGTTTCTTGCGACAATGACAACCAGTACCCCATTTTGTAATACCTACTTTATATTTTTAACTTTCAGATCCTATACCACGCGGTAGAGACATTTTTTCACGGACTTATTAATATTAAAATAGCCATTGCTCTTTGTAGCGTTGAGCTAGCTAATAAACGGCCCGTAAGTATTAAAGACTACACTTTTTTTTTTAATTTTTTGACTTGTTCACGTTTGATCCTAGTCGAACCTGATGGTAAGCGCAGACAGGGTCTAAAACAGAGCACACGTATCCAAATCGCAAAGACACAGGGGGACTCCCTAATACCCCTCTGGCATTCACACGATGGAGTACAGTAAACTGCTTGGCTTGTTTGATTTAAACGTCAGGGTGGTAGCTAGTTAATTGGACCGTTTAGAGCCTAGTACCAAACGTGCTGGGTTTTGTTGAATTTTACAACACGCGTCTATTCCCAGCGTGCGTTGAGGAAATTTTACATAGCCTGTCCCAACACTGGAAGTATTTTTATTAAGATGTATACGTCTCTTCTCCATACAAGAGTCTCTATGAATTTCGATTGTAGGTGTTGGGCCATTGTAGTTTTGTCTTTAACTAACTTAATATTGTCCAAAGTTAATTGTTTTACACCATGATTTAAAACAAGATTGTACAGGTACATAAATAGTTGATTATAGCTTTTAAACATGTATTAACAGTACTACACACACATGTGTTAAATGTGCTTTGGCAACCTTCGTTTCTGAATTTGTACGAATTATGCGACCAATTAAATGATCCATCAGCCAAAGTTAACAGTGACAGTGATGTTGTAACAACTCTTTATCATCCCTCTTCTTTACCATCTTCGCGTGTTCGTATTTCCGATGATAGACGAAGATTGCCAACGCGCATAAATTATTTCGTAGTACTATACTTGTACTAGGTAAGACCACCGTCATGATATTATTTTAAAATGTTGTGTTCACGCATCAGATTCATCATAAGCTATTTCTCAAGAATTCATTATACTTGACCAGACAAGAGAATCAATTTGTAAGAATGAAAGTCACCAATTGGGTGGTAGAACCACTTCTTGTAATAATTTAATAAAAATTGATAATCCACGTAATTGTAATCATTATTAAAACAGTATAACTTAATTTCTTAATGCACCGTAAACACCTAGCCAACGTACGGGGTTCAATACCGCTAAAAACCAGTTGAAATCGGATTGGTTCTTTACAAAGTTTGGTCAAATTCAACAAATGACGAACGTTCGTTGGCCTTCATAGGCTAGATGTGTACGCTGCACTTAGCCATTTGACACGTAAACACATTTGCATAAAAATATTTCTAACGGTTTGCTTTAACAAATATTTTAAATAAGGAATTATTCAAAAATTTCTCATTTTACCAGAAGAGTGTTAAATATAAATGTGGATGGATATAAATAAAAGTAGGGATAGGTGAAAGAAAAGATGGATGGATTGTGTGAAGGACGATAGGGGTAAGAAAGGAGTGAATACTGAGACGGAGGCTGATAGAGGAGAATAGAAGAAGAGGAATATATGTTGTGTCAACCTCACCTAGAGTGAGATAAGGACAGGGAAATGATCCAAAAAAAATGAATTATTTTCATCCTATACAAATTATTTAGTATGGTTTATAAATTCTTTAACAGAATAAAATCTTTTTTCTAGTAAATGGCTACTAGAAAAAAGATTTTATGCTGTAAAAGAATTTATAAACCATACTAAATAATTTGAATAGGATTAAAAATTTTTTTTTTTCCTTTTATCTTATTTTCAGGTCATGACACCATCTTTGTATCTGAATTGCCTATGCATCTTCAAGAATCTGATATTGCATATTATCTTTAGCTTGTGCTGCGAGACCCTTTATTCAGCTATAAAAAATTCTCAGGAATCATGCATGCATAATATAATTTCAAACTGTTCAGGTATGAAATTAATATCATATTTTATTAATTTTCTTTAAGCATTCGCCACAATATACGCTGGGGGTGTGCAGGTAGTGTTGTCACGACGTATAACGTGCTTCATATTAATCCCTATAATACAAATCACGCCTCATCGACACGACTCGCTCGCGCCCCGCGTTTGACGTGTCGAACGCTTTACTCTAAAATCGTCTCCACGGTTTGTTAAAAGAATGGGCATATATGATATGGCATATACCAATGCAAAGCTCTCCTTAAGAAGAATATTCATTCAGTTTGTTATTTGTAAATATGTAATGAAAATTCATATTTTTGCAAAACATGTTTAAATATTTTAAAAAATGGTTTCCCTCCGTCATCGGGTACAGTATCCAAGCTACCGGCAGTCAGGGTTCCAGAGAAAGCAATCTCCTAATAATACGTGCCATGTCCAAAAGTACCATTTTCTGAATCAAATCCTTGATCCAGCTGCCTAACGATAGTCTCATCGGATGTTGGTCGAGGCTCTTGCTTATTTATATTTATTGGCTGTAACGACTATCGGAACAATGACTGTAGAATCAATTCTTATTACTATTACGAGTTGTCTCAATTTTACTAGATATATTCGGAGTTATATCACCCAAAGAGCGTTTGTCCAACGCCGCCGTCACTGAGAATTGAGATTATTTTATACCGAATTCGGAACGATATGACGGCGATCGTGTTTCCACCGCGCCACATCTCGGTGGTTCAGTAAACACATATTGTATGCACCGACGGCGACAATCTTGGGTGTAGTGGACAGGTAAAGACGTGTTTCTCTATTGACCGATTTCCTACACTAAAGAGTTCTTTAAATTGGTATAACCGCCCATCCTTCTTTCTCCAGCTCTAATTTTAAGAGATTCCTCCCCCCCCTCCTGACACATTTCAATACACCACGCTATTTTAAGTTCTCACATGATTTTACAGATGACGAAAAAATATTATGCAAAAATATTCAGCGCATAAATCAAGCAACTTTCAGCAAGATTAGCTTGTGTGGACTGATCTCCGTAGACGCGATGATGTTGTTAGGATTACTAGGACTGTTCAGTAATTACACTTTTGTACTATTGCAGTTTGAGTTTCTGTAAACCTTTCATCATTTATGTAGCAATCATTAAATATTATTGTTATTTGAGGTTTTCTTATCGTTGGTCCTCTATAGGTTTTCTCCTGTATCATCATCATCATCATTTTGTATCAGTAGGCCATACAAATATTTGTTCCGTGCGGGAATCAAACCTACAATCGAGCGGAGAAGTCAATCCACTCAGCCACTGCACCAATCTGATTGAGACTGGTTGGTTATTAAGATTGAATTTCATTTCTGTTATTAATCAAAGTTAAGTAAACATTAATTTCTAATTTCACCGGAAATGTATTTAATTCAGAAATCTTGAACATTTCTTTCCTACATTTATGTATCAACCGATTTGTTGTCTTGCCAATCAATAATTTGGCAAAATCAAAATCAAATGTTTCTTGTTTGTTTTGTGTACGTTAAAGAGTATTGTATTGTAATAAAAAGCAAAGTTTTTATTTTATTTGCCGTTTTTTATTACTTTAAGCAATAACTGAGATCATTAAATTTAATGAAATAGATGAAGGGAGTTCATCATCATCTGCCTAGCCTTTTCCAGTTGGGGTCGGCTTCCAGTCGAACCGGATGCAGCTGAATATCAGTATTTTACATGGATCGACTGCCTATCAGACCTCCACAACCCAATAACTGATGGGTAATACGATACTCTTGGTAAGACTGATTGTCAGACTTTCTGGCTTCTGACCAACAATAACGACTGTCAAAGATCTACAAATGACAGCTGAGACCAATGGCTTTACGTGCTTTTCGAGGCACGGAGAAAACTCGCTATGGTAAATGGTCACCCATCCACAGACCAACCTCGGCAAGCGTGGCTTAACCCGGAAGATCGGTATATGCGGCTGTAATTATTTAGCCACGAGATCCTCCTAATTCAGAAAGGGAGTATTAATCCAAAAGGGTGTTTTAGTACCCACAATAATGAGTAACTTTTGTTCTATCACTTTCCCTAAAAGTCAATGGTTTAAGAGAAATAGGCAGCTCTATTTACATTTATCGTCACTACTATGGGTGTTTAATTTTATTCTTAGTTTTTTTTGCGTTAAGTTCTCTCAGCGGGTAAACATTTCGATCAGGTCATACACGACATAATAAAGGAAACAATATTTATTTATTATTTTTAATTGCGAGGAACCTTAAAACCACGACAAATTGATGATTTTACAGAAATGCGAATTGAAAGATAATGCCTTACAGAATTCAGCACTTAGACTTCTGTTTATACCATTTATTATCTCTGCATATTCGTTATTACAATAAGTGATTGTCATTAATATTCTTTGACAGACAGTTTCACCATATCAATATTAAAAACATAAATGTTATTAATTTTCCGTTCATTAATATTGACTATTACGTTTGTACATTTGCGTCTGTAAGGTACTTCCATAATCATGTCTGTAAAAAGTAGGACAAAAATGAATTCTGGTAAAAGTAGTCGTGTAGAAATTCCGTTGGATAATACAGTCGATGAAGATGTGCAGTCAATGTTTCGACCTTTAAACCTTCTGCAAACCATTTTATTAAATCCCAAGTATAGCATCAAAAACAATTTGATAACTCCAAATAATATCTCAAGTAAATTTATGTTACTTTGTGCATTAGTAACATTCATATTTGCATATGTGTATTACATTCTTACATGCATTACAGACAAATTTATGACAAAATTTGAATTCGTGGATGTACAGTACTTTGCCTCGTTTTTCAACTTCTACTTTTATGGATTCGGACTCATCATGAACGTTATAGTAAATTTTGTTCATACGAGGAAGAATGTAGTGTTCGTTTTGACCATTCAAGAAGTCCATAGATTAATCAACAATGAGGCTGACTTCAATGGATTTATCTATAAAAACTGGATTTGTGTTACCATGATTGTTGGCTTCTATATTTGCTCTGGCATTTATAACTATGTTATGTATCCGGATCTTTCAGTTAGTGTAATTTTTATGGTGACAAGCCTGATAAATTTTGATGTTAACATTATTAATGCAATCAGATTGATTGATTTGCTGAAACATAAAGTTGTTCTGTGGAATTATAAAGTTTTGAACTCGTGCATTAATAACCATCACGGTGAAATGGGTCACGATCGATTGTTTCCAGCTTATCTCCAAATATTACAATGTTACCAGATATATAAAAATACTTTTCAACAAATGGTTAGTCAGATAAAGTAGTTATTCTTTGTTCTTAAGCTTTTATCTTTAATATTGCTACGTTTTTCGGTTTAAAAATAATTATTTCAGATAAGGTGTTGAATAATGCGTATGAATTATTTTTTCAATTTCAGGTGCTTTTCTATACGACTGAAAACTTTTTCGACATGTTAGTCCATGTCGAAATGTTAATTGAGTTTTATCAAATGCCCAAAAGACCTAAAGAGCAAGTACGTATACTGCATTATTTAATTTTCTATGCTCAATACTATTCCATATAATAATAATGTTCTGTAAAGCATGATTGTATATTTAAGAGATACCACTGCAATACTGTAAAATGAAAGACTACTTCAACCATATGATATTTATTTCCTGTTTCACTTACACTCAACACTTATTATTACATATCTCTATCTCACTCGCAGACAATCTGTCACATTACATTCGCTTCCTCTTCTTTCATACTTAGCATGCTTTTTTATTTATATGTTATTCTTATGTCAACAGTAATTTAATACCTGATTTATATTTGTACTAATGCTATGTGTTATAAATTCTCAGTATACATCTGTATCATCGCTAGTCATTTTAATGGTAATGTGGTTCTCGAAGAACTTGATTTTGCAAATCATTCTGAGTTTGCATTCTGAGGCATTCTATATAGTTATGGAGAATTCTCAGGATACATGCGCACTCATTCAGATGTCGAATTGTACAGGTACGTGAGATATGATCATTATGTTGGCAATTTCAATGGTTTTAATAAGCGAACTGTATGCAAAATTCTATAGAACTTAAAACTAAAGCCAAGAACCATCATGAGAATTAAATTCTAGATTCAGATAAACAATGAATGTTTAAATACGTTATTTCCAGATCAAGATAAAAAGCTGTGCAAAAATGTTAAGCGCGTGTACCGAGCGTCGTTCAGCAAGATGCGCGCCTGTGGACTGTTCTACGTAGACTTTTGTCTTCTTTTACATCTAATTGGTCTTCTGGCCAACTATACTGTTTTTTTGCTACAGTTTGCATTTCTGTAATTCTTGTACCTACTATTAAAGGTTTTAAAAGGATTGTTCTAGTTATTATTTACACTTTATTAATGTCGTGCGTGAGTCATATTAAATATAAAAAAAACCTTTTGTGTAATGTCTGCGATAATACCAGTACAAAAAAAATTCTAAACACACATGCCTATACTCAATTAAAATACGATTTTTAATATTAAGCTCATAATTTTTGCGGACGTACTATTCTCAGTTATATTTATATTATATTAAAAGTTAGTAAAAATAACATAACCAATACTAAATATTCAAAAGAAATTATGTTGCAAGAACTCGTCAAGAACTTACATGAGTTTCGCTGCCATCAATTGATATTTTTCTCAGCTCTATGCGCACCGCTATACCAAGCAGAGCATTAATGAATGTGTGTATGATATAAAATAAAATCTGAAATAAATAGTATTTATGAAACGGAATACCTATCCGACAGGCCTCTACACACCAAAGCCGACACAATTAGTGAGGTCCGCGAGGCTTGTTTTGCGTCGTGTTCGCTCGCTTAGTTGGCCGCAATAATCCGCCGGCAATAACCAGCCGGGTGAAGCCGCCCGGCCGGCGCTTTGGTGTGTAGAGGCCTTACAATATAAGGACTATAAGCAAATCTCAATCGTGGAATAAACATTTTAAAGATGACATTGAACTTTCCAATTGATGAAAAGTCTTCTCAGCTATTTGGTAAGCTTCACATAGTTGCATATAAACCCCAAATATTCTCTTCCAATAACTATCATGTTCTGAATCTTCAAGATGTTCGGAAATCCACACATCTTCGGCCCAAATCTTAAGTGGTTTACATATAAGCTTGATGGTCCTCGCAGTGTATATGACATTTACGTCAAAAGCAATATAGAGATAGAATGCTAGCAGCTCTTTAAAACCGATTCCAGAAAAGGTGCTATACAAACTGAACAGCCAGAAAATATGGAAACAGTTAATAGCTACGATGCAGAGCCAATGGGATATGATAAAAGGTTTAATGATTTTAACGTTGATTTTGAGGATTTTGTAGACATTCTGGATTCTTAAGACAAGTAACACGCTGTTATGCTTTTGCGTAATATTAGTGTAGTAGTTGACCACGCTACCCGCTAGATATAAGATAAAGATAATTACACCAGTTGTAATAAAAAATTAAATATTCAATACCGAATGTAAGTGGGATTCTAAACATGAGATAATAGACGACAGCCGCTATTATCAATGCGCCGAAGGCTGAAACCAAGAAGTAGAAAAAACTATTTGGAGTGATTAAATGGTCGCGAATGGTGCACTTAGCACAACAAAGAAAATTTTGCATCAGATTTAGTGGCATTAAAATTGATCGTAAGTCTTTTTCAATTGAATTTATAGTGAGAATTTTAATATTTTCTCGATTTGGCTCAGTTTCTATTACGATGGAAACATTTTCAGGTATTCTATTATGTTCTATGTCTGACGCGCCTGAAGACATGTTTGGTACGGCAGTCAGTAAAAAAATTAATGATAAAGGCTGTTGAAGATAATCGATTATGTAAGCATAAATTACTGCTTAGTAATTACTTCTTATGATTGTATATTTAAGTTTTCTACTATTGACTGTTTCTATCTTTATCTATGTAAGTTTCTACTACGTAGGTGACTACCTCATTACCTTAATCAAAATTTGCTATGAAAAAATAAATGCCTAAGTTTAGTTTTCTAGGTTCACAGTACTTAAGTTTACAACATAAACAGAATGATTTTATAATGACCACCTAAATTTTTAGGCATTAGATATTAAAGAAAGAATAATTTTTTGAAAAAAAAAATGTTTTGACCACTTCCTCTGATGCAGGCCCTGCAAAGCAAACGGGAGCTAATCGGAGTGCTCAGTTTGTTCAATCACAGTCCAAAGCGAGCCCCTTTCTCTCATTGGGTACATGCGCGACAAGTGTATTATTTATTTAACGTTTGACTTAGTAACCACGCTGAATTGATAATTCTTTTGGGAACATTATTTTATTCTGAAAATTTAATAAAACTATTTAAATAAAAAAAAAGAGTCCTTGTATAATCATCCTTCGTAATGGTCCAAATACCTAAAATGATGTTGATTGATGTTGTAGTACATGTGAATCGATAGACAAGTAATTTGAAAACACTTCCAATATTTTTGATGGACTATTTGTTATTTTTTACGACCGTAGTTTATTTGAAGACTTCGTTAAAACAATTTTATTATTAGTGATTAATTTTGTACAGCCTTCATCATCGTCCTGCCCTTATTCTAACTTATTTGGGTTCGGCGCAGCATGTATTTTTCTTCTATACATCTCTATCAGCCGTCATCTCAGTAGTCACCCTCTTTCTAGTCATACCATGTTTTATATGGGATCCCTTCTTTTCGCATAATGTTCTTTGTCCTAATATACTTCAGCATAACGATTTTGGCACAATTTGTTTTGGCATAATAATACTTCGGCATAATTTTTTTAGGCATACATTTTATGTTGGCATAATCATCTTAAAGACTAATTTGTTTTGGCATAAATTTGATTCGCATAACGTTAGTTATGATAATCAGAAATATTTTTACCATTGTCTAATAATTTAGTCGCAGGCGCACCCCGACACGGATAGCTTAGGTTCGAAGGGGATGATGGGGGCTAGAGTGAGCGAGCGAAGCGAGCGAACGAAGCCCCCGTCATCCCCTTCGTGTTAGGTTACTTTAAACCCTGCAGACAGAAATAGGAGCCCCGCCCAGCGGGGCTCCGTCGACTCTGCTTTGGAGCCTCAACTTTACAAACATCCCCTTAAGTTTTTATTGTGAAAATGAAAGTAGGTGACGAATAATCGTCTCATGAAGAGGCCTTGAAGGTGTATAAAAACAATTTATCCAGTAATCCATTTTGACCTTTAAACGATTTGGTCAATAGTGTAATAAATAGTTTAAACATTTATATTCCAGACTTTGAAGTCAGTCTCAGGAAAGTTTTGATTTTCTAATATGCAACCGTTAATAATTATTTCATTGTTATACCAATAAAAATATGTTTTAATATCATTACGCGTAAATAAATTTATGCTTTAGGATATTATGCTTAAAAAAGTTATGCTTTAGAACTTTATGCTTAATAAATTTATGCTTTAGAATATTATGCTTAATCATTATTATGGTTAGAGAAATTATGCTTAAAAAAATTATGCGTAATTATATTATGCGAAAATATAATTATGCCAAACAAAATTATGCTAAGTTATATAAGGTCTTAAAATTTTATGCAAATGGATAGGGAACCGTTTTATATAATCCATCTATCGTTTCTTTGGTCTTTCTCTACTCATAAAACCATCCATAGCCTTATATTTATGTTTTTACCTGTTGCTACTTGTAAACTATAAGAATTCTTAACTCTATGTACTATTAGTCCAGAATTTTCTTTTACATTATTTTTCTTTACGTCTCTATTGAAATGGTTGTATCCCCCTAGGGTACTGATGAAACCGCGGGCCACAGCTAGTAATTAATAAATCCACTCGAATTCTGGATTCATGCCATGAGCGAAGAGCGCAGTGCAAACGGAAACAAATGCTCAAGGTCATTTGGTCAGGATAGCGCCTTTGTTAGTATTGTTTTGCATAGAACACCAATGAAAACGATTCGGTTTAATCTGTTGGTTTATTTAATTAATAATTTTCATAATACATATAACATATACATAGAACATAAATAGAACTCGTACTTTATTACAATGTTCTAGAACAGGGGCTCCCAACCTTTAACCAGTCACGCCCCAAATTTTTTTCTAATACGCCTCCCCGTGACTTTTAAAGCAAATCTACATTGAGTTGACATATGCTACGTATCCAAATGTGCAATGCGGCTGCATTTTGTTGACCGGTCGATTAATCCATGGGAAATCAGTGCACAGCAGAGATGATTTTCAACGTGGAGTATGTTTCTTTATCTTCTATGTACTTTTATGACGCTGCGCCCTTCTTGGGTCTCTTCACGCCCTCCTAGATGGGGCTCGCCCCCACTGGTTGGGAAACCATGTTCTAGAAGATCTATTTCAATTTTGCATTCGCCTTCCCTATTTCAAAAAGGCGAACTGCAATATCACAATCATATACTCCAATACTATGTAAGCAAACGCCTTAGGTAGAACTCCGTCGACTGTGAAGATGCGATATGCGGACATTTTGTGGAAAGTTGTACGATTTAGCCGCTGCACGTTCTTACAAAATTGTTTTTCTACCACTGTAACAGAAATAAAAACTTAAAAAAAGAAAACCGACTTCAAAAAAAAATAACTAAACGGAGTAAAATAGTTTTCATATAATAAAATTATCAGCTTCATAAGTCAGTGCATTCAATCTGTTTCAGTGTAAAATTACACCGACTTCTGAAACTGATTATTTTATTAAATGATAATTATTTTACTTCGTTTAGTTTTTTTTTGAAGTCGGTTTTTACTTTTTTTAAGTTTTTTTTATTAAATAATGTTTCGTGCCACAAATTATAATTACATTACCTAATTATCTTTTAATGATTACTTTCAATAGGATGGTAATTGAGAACATTTAAATACGCAGAAAGCTTCGTAAAACTATCAGCTACAAGCTAATATAGTCAATGCCGGTCAATTTGACGTTTTGAAGATAAATAGTGTTTAAGAAGGAATTCAGGGTATTATTAAAAATAATACAAAATATGCAACATTTCGAAATACAGAATATATGGGAGTTAAATTTGTTACATTTTAGCCTCCCTACAATGTAGCGCAAGGAATACGTCGAATTACCAGTAAACCTGTATACAAGTCCATTTCGCAAATAATGGCGCTTATCTCTTTTTGGCTGTTAAGCATCGATATGTAGCCTTGTGTACTAGATTGTTATTTTGTGAACGGTCATAGTATCGTTTAGCAACATAATATTGTTTAAGAATAATATTAAATTCTTGATCTTTTTAAAAAGTAGTAAACTACCCTATTATAACATCATTTTAAGTTTAGTTGTCTGTTGCTACCTGTCTGAGTTCTTTTCAGCAACCAACTGCAAGCAGCATCCGCATCACGCACAGTCATGTAGAATCTCTCGCAGAAGGTACTATACAAGCTAATCTGGATCAAGCTCTTTATGAACCAAAGGGCGGTGACTATCTTCAATTCTCCAACGTCAAACTGCAAATTAAAGATATAAAATAACTTTATCCATTGATGCAAACAACGTAGTATATCAGAGCAAGTTTGAAAACAGCGCTATTGACTGAAAAGTTGGGGAGTAATAGGTTAGCATGGTATGAATATGTTATGCAAAGAGAAGAAAGTCATTTTACCAGAAGAGTGTGTTCGCTAACCTAGAGTCCGTAGCGAACAAGTCAAAGAATTTAAAAAAAATCTTACCGATCCATATATAATTACTTCTGTATCTCCAAGTTCTATGAAAGTTTGGAGGTATAATAAAAAATGGACAAATGTGTGTACTGCTTGAAATAAAACCTGGAAGGAAAAATATAGAAAAATGAAAGATATAATATAGTAAGTAGAAAATTTAACATAAGACCGTTTTCTCGGTCTTGGCTCAGACGAAGATCCGTCTAGTAATAAGAATTCAGAGATTCGAAAGTCCTTTATTTCGAATAGACATAGTAAATGCACATACGAAACGTCTCGAAAATTTAGTTACACGGTTCCAAAAAGTAGGTCCTATGGAGAAGAGCCGGCACGAAACTCTATGGATACTCTTTTTAAATGATTTCAAGTACAATCAAGAACAAATCAAGGGTATTGTTAACTATGACTACATTGTAGTAGAGAATAGTAGTATATTTCTTTCATAAAAGAGATGATTAAACCAATTTGCTGCAAGACCAATGATTTCGAATCAAGCACTCTTGCTTTCAAAAGTGCACAGCATCGTTGCCTATTATTAAATGCTGGCGGAATGGAAGAATTCTACTAAAGTTCGCGCTTTGTCCGGCTGAGTGCTTTTCCAGTCTCGCCGAATTTCGGTCATTGTTTAGCAGATGTAACTTAATAAGCGCTGAGCGCACTACAAGCCGGAATTTAGTATTGTTAAATTTAGATCAAACTCAAACCTCGTTTATTCAAAGTAGACTAGTATTACTTAGTTCTTTTTGAACGTCAAATTTAGGTAGTTACAAGTGACTGTACCCCCAAAAGCTCCCACCCTTCACCGCTTCCTAGTGTTTATGCTGTGAAGAAGAAACGGCGCAACAAACTCTCCAGCAACACAGTTCAGTCTGTCAAGTGAATAATTAAATGAGTCTATACACAAAAAAGTAAAATATTAATTACATTGATTAAATTATGCAAGTTGATGATGGTAAACAAAATATTTACCTAGAACAATTCTGGATGAATTGAAAACAAAAGTAAAAGTATCCAAATATAGATAATTCAACATGATATAAACATGCAATTATATACCTACACTCAATATACAGGGTGGTCAAAAAGTCGTGGATCAAACGCAACTAGGGGTTACATGGGGTCATCAGCTGCAAAAAGTTGTTCTACGGGAGGTCCTTAAGCTCAACCCCTGCAGAGTTATAATTTATTTTGTGTTTGTATGAGAAAATTGACTTTTTTAAACTAATTGTTATTAAAATTCGAAAAAATCTACAACCTGTATCTTTTTTATAATTTTCATTAGATTGGTACTGATGAGTCCTTCTTATGTTATGAAGTGAAGTTATGATTTGAGAAAAAAAAAACGTAAAACTTAATATTATCTCCAACACACCCAATAAACCACCATAAATAGCATATCTAACTCAAGGACTCATCAGTACCTACCAATCTAGTGAAAATTATAAAAAAGATACCGGATGTAGATTTTTTCGAATTTTAATAAGAATGAGTTAAAAAAAGTCAATTTTCTCATACAAACACAAAATAAATTATAACTCTGCAGGGGTTGACCGTAAGGACCTCCCGTAGAACAACTTTTTGCAGCTGATGACCCCATCTAACCCCTAGTTGCGTTTGATCCACGACTTTTTGGCCACCCTGTATATAGACTCTATATATTCCAATACATTATTATTACTACAGTTAATGTGAGAATAATGTAGGTCAATGTCAGTAGTACAAGAATAACAATGAGAAATTGCCTTGATGTTGTCATAGCATGTAAGAGCTGACCAGTCCCGACAGACAGCACCCGTTCACGAGCATGACGAGCGCACCAGCATCGCTTAACTCAACCATATTGTAGGGAACTTAACAACCCAATACACAACGCCACCGTCAGCAGGACATTTTAGTGAGCATGACAGCCTCAACTGCCAGACAATAGTCAGGTTTATGTAGGAATACACAAAAAAAAAAACATACTAAGCATGACAATAATGGCTACATGATACTCACATTTTACATTTTGTAATTATTATAATTGTAAATAGCTTGATGCCATGGGCATTACTAAAAATAAAACTGATACTACCTATATCAGAATCAAAGAATAAAAGATATATAAAATTATAATACAATACAGGGTGTTAACGAATTCGTGTAATTCCTTCAAACCTCGTGATCTACTGGTGACTCAGATTAACCGAAAATGGGAATTTTTGAAAATGAATCAAAAAAAAAATTCAAAAAAAAATTTGGTTTTCTATTTCCGACTTATTTTAGAGCCTTGAGTTATCTGACTGCAAAGAGCGATATCGCATTAGTCGTGCCTGCCAGCCATGTCGCCGTACTGTCATCAACTTATGCATGGCATCGAAATGTTCACACAAATAAAATTATTTTTATGCAAAAAAAAAATCTTATTTTTTTATTGAATCCTTATTACGTGGTTTAGATACGATCGGTAACAAAGCAGCATGAAAAAAAATGATTTTTATTTTTTTATTTTTAATCAATCTATTTCCCGTGCGGGGCCTGTCTACACCAGTAGTAGATCATGTGGTTTTAAGGAATTACACGAATTCGTTAACACCCTGTATATAATGAGTAGGTAAAAAAAAGATACCTACAGTTAAATGTTAAAAATAAAAAATTTAAGGAGTGCCAATGGGTCGCAGTGTGCAGTTGGGAATCGATCACACTAAATAATTCCTTAAATACACGAAGAGCAAAAACGTGGCTCTTACCGTAAACTGAAATATTCTCTTGAAAATATCAAACGCTTCCATGATATTGACGTATGCTTTAAACAGTTTTTTCAAGTAAGCATTATACTTTTCTTCATCTAACTCCGAACAAAGTTTGCTGTGGTATCTGACCTCTGAGATCCATGTAAGCATTCCATCTCTTATCAAAATAATAATACTTATACCATAAGTAGTATCCACATCAAAAAAATTCAAAGAATAAAAATAAAATGTAGCGCCCAAATTGCGCGTCACTGATACAAAGATTAAAAAACCAACAAAATACAACAAAACGCTAATCCAGTTCCAAAATGTAAACATCTTGTAGTTCCTATGATTGATTATTCTGAAAGCTTTTTGAATCTTCAAAATCATTTCAGGGTTGTCCTTCCTTCGAAGGACGTTCATTACGTAAAACAGCATGTAATATAATAACGCTAACGTAACATTGAGCTTAACTAAGATTTTGAAGAATGAATTGACTACTGCGTTATAATCATTCGATAAGAATCTTTCCACATGAAATGTTATAAATCCAATAGTACCGATGAGCGACAGGATATGGTAATACACTCTATGAGGCCTAATACAATTGTATTCGATGGAGAACTTTGATAGGAAAAACATGTGATGCATACACCGGAAAGGAAGGAATATTCTTTGGAAATCTCTGTCCAAGAAATTGTCGGTAATGGATATTCTACAGGTTTTTATCTTCATTTTTAATTCACTTTGGTCGTTATGTGATGGCTTAGTAATTTTTTGAGGACTGAAACGTATCATTCAAATGGAGCTGGTCTTTGTGCTATCTCTAATCAAATAAAAGTGGCATTGTGATGTGGTAGTAATTTGTAAGTGTGTTAGTATAGTAATGTATACATTTCATATCATTATCTCCCCAAATACATTAGTATTTGGGGAGATAATTACACTTACATTAACTTATAAAATACGAATGTATTTTTCAATTCAATTTATTTAATTCGTACAAGTTACAATCATGTTTTGGTTAGTTACAATCTTACAAACTAAGTTAGTAATAATAATAAATAGGCGTTGATTGGGCAAAGCCATGACCAATGAATAACTTATTTTATTTACACATATTGTATTGTATGGACGGAGTTTTTTTCGATATGGATGAAAATAAATAATTACGATGGTCAACCAAAAAACAGACATAGGCAATCAAATTAGCAACAATAACAGTACATTTATTGAACCCATGAATGCGAATGAAATTTTTCGACTAATGAAGACCTTAAAAAATACAAAACCTTCAGGTTGTGATAACAGACAGATATTGTTATGTTTGGATACTTTCCGGATAAGTTGAAGTGTTCTTTACTAAAACTATTATTGCAATAAATAAAACAAAAAACCTCACTGCGTTAAAAGCGTACTAAAAATAAGGAAACAAAATCAAACATAAAAAGATGATATATACCAGCCCCAACTGATAACCAGAACGATTCTAATTTAGAATTAAATAACCCTTCCCCGAGAATCAATCTATCTAATAGTGAAAATCGCGCATAGAGAGTCGCTGTGAGAGACTTTGTTATAATATTTTTTTCTTTAACTTGATTTGAAATCAATCAATCATGACCTCTGCTTTATATGGGACCGCAGACACTAGAGAAGTCGAGCTGTATCCCAGTAACTTGTAATGAAGAATGTGTTGCTCCATGGTATAATCGCACAAAAATTAAAATCCATGCAGAAGTTTTAAAGTGATGCGTACACATATAAATAATCCAAAAATAATGGGTACCTGATTTTTAGGGTCCCTAAATTTTATTCAGTTTAGTATAATATCACAGGTAGGGCGCCCGGTCTCTTCGGTTTTTGGTCAGGAATCTTTCAACCGGGCGCTGAAATTTGGGTAGTGTAATAAACACTTTAAAAAGAACTACTTATAAAAACTGGTAAAGTGCGAGTTGGACTCGCACACCGAGGGTTCAGTAAGAAGAATAATTGCATCAAACAGTTTTGCTTGATTAGTCACAAATTCTTTGCTATTCATGTTACAACACTTGAAGTTTTGAACATTATACGAAATGAAGTCTTTAAAACAGATCTGTCAACATAATACTTCTGAAAGATGGACAGTGCTGCCACAGCAATAGGATTCCGTTCGGATCCATTGAATACGGAATCCTAAAAAAACGCAATATACACAATTCTGTTTATTCAAAAAAATTAACTTTAAAAAAAAGTAAAAACCGACTTCAAAGAAATACTAAAGCTACCGACTTCTGAAACTGTTAATTTTATATTATGGTAATTATTTTACTCCTTTTAGTATTTCTTTGAAGTCGGTTTTTACTTTTTTTTTAAGTTTATTTTTTATTAAATACGTCTCAGTGTCATAATTTTAATCCCCTCCTTCATAATCCTTATTTTTGGCTTTGACGTAGTCGGGCATAAAAAGTCCTTTCAAATGATACCTTACACGATAAAATGAAAACATTCTAAAGGGGGGAGGGGGGACACGCACCCCCTCCTCTTTTCCAGTAGTCAGTTCCCAACAACAAATATAAACAAAGCAATATTAGTTATTTGAGAATTTTGCTTTGATCCGATGTGGAGTGCCGTTCCATATCTCTGAAGTTCATGGTCTAATCATAACAAAATTTATATGGGACCAATCGGGAAGTATACCCTTTCGAACAAAAAAAATATTTTTCAAATCGGTTCATAAATGACGGAGATATGAGGTAACAAACATAAAAAATAAAATAAAATAAAACCTCCTCCTTTTTGAAGTCGGTTAAAAAAACTTTATTTCATTTTTTTAGTGACCATTTGTAGGTTGCTAGATTTCACGTGATCAATTTTATAGAAACGCGAACTGCAGCAGCACAATACTGTAGTTAGTAAGTAGCTCCATCATTCTTAACGATAAACCTGCATCGACGTAGACTATTCTACAGGCATTTAACTTGTCGAATTTCGCTCGATGTAGGCGTTTAATATTCTTGCATAACCTTTTCTCATCATCTGTAATATAAGCATTGTTATTATTAGCTAGGAATATTATGATGAATGACGGTGCTGATACTGTTGTGCAAAAACTTAACTTAATTTGGACTATTGCCATCTTTTTCACTTTGGTAAAACAAGAAAGAGACGGACCTGTCAAATTGAACTAAAATTTCAATACAAATTTAGGCGACACGTTACAACTTGTCGACAAAACTACGGTGAAGATCAAGGCGTAAACTAATTTGATATCACTGTTCCACATGACAAGAAACTTGTGAAAGCCGAGAACGACACACAAATACATTATCTTGATTTAGCACACGAGGTTGTCGGAATGTGGGATGTGGAATCAGCAGTCATTGTCCCGACAGGCATAACGGCGAATGGCCTAATAGCCAAGAGCCACGACCAACATCTGATGAGGCTCTCGTTGGGAGGCTGGATCAAGGGCTTGATACAAAAAGCAGTACTCCTTGACACAGCACGCTTAGTGAGGAGGTGCCTTTCTCTAGAGCCCTAACGACCGGCACCTTGGATTCTGTTCCCGATGCCGGTGGGTTACCATTCTTTCTATTCTAAAGATTTCTAATAAAAAAATTAAAAATGTAATTTTATGACGACACGTTTGGTGCAGTGGCTGAGCGATTGGCTGCTGCGCTACGGGTCGTGAGTTTGATGCTAGTACGGAACAAATATTTGTTTGGCCTACAGATAGTTCCGGGTCTGGGCGTTTGTGCTTGTCAAGATTTGTGTCTGTAAACGCACACACGATACAGGAGAAATACGATGGTAGGGTTAAGTTTTAACAAAAAGTGCATAGTCATAGAGTAATTACCTGTACAATTTGAATTCAAGATAAGTGCACATGATTCTTGAACATTATTCACAGCTATGTGAAACTTCTCACAGTGCAGGCTCAATGCAATTAGCAACGCCAAGTTCTTCATTACCCAAATACTTATCGATATTATTCTTATATATGCCCCAAACTGTAAAAAATAAAACAGTACATGCATACCACAGCCTCATCTGGAAATTTGGCACAATTTTAAACGGACAATTTTAATACTAAAATTTCTTAAATCTTAAGAGATCATAGCTCCACAGAATTAAACTAAAATATTTTTCTTGTAAGGCATATACAATTTATCATACTAGATGCCTTGATAAACTAAACCAAATTTTTTAATAAAGTATCAAAGAATGTCACGGAGGGCATCTTCATTATCAGCCACCAACTTTCACTGCTGATCATGGCATTTCTGGTGGCCGAATAGTTTTTTTCAAGTATATAATTAGCGACATGTCAAACGATGAAGAGAGTCTTGGCTCCGAAATATTAGAGGATTTCCAGGTTAGGTTGGTAGCATCAGTTGCTTGGGTAACAGTAGTTAGGGTTTCAGTTGCTAGGGCTACAGTTGCTACAGCTACAGCTGCTACAGCTACAGCTGCTAGGGCAACAGTTACAATGGCAACACTTGCAAGGGCAATTTTGTCTGGCTGTAGATAAAATCTGCTAAATTAGAATCGCTACAGGTACATAAAATACTTACATAATGGCCACTAAGCATGGCTAATTTCAAAGTTTCAATTGTTGTTTGGATACAAACTAAAGTGTAGCAAAAGAACTCTATTGTGTGATACAGGATCTGAAAAAGATTTGTATGATTCGGTTGATTCACATATTTATTGCAGAAAAATCTAGTTTTTTTTTCTTACCATTTGTTGAAAAGATACTCTGTAGATGTCATAACAGTCCAATATATTAACGTAAGCATTAAACATTTTTTTGCAATAAGCTTCATCGTCCCCATCTCTCATTCTTGGGAAATGTAAAGCTTGAATATTCCATAGATCTACTTTATCTTTCAAAATTTTAATGAGCCTGGTGGCATAAACAATGTTTGCGTCGAAACTCACTAAAACGATGCTATTAAAAACTTTGTAAAAGGCTACCTTAATCCAAAGGATCAGATAACAAATGAAAAAAGAAAAATAAGATCCCAAGAGAAATACGACACTGATCCAATTTCCGATGATGAAGCGTTTGAAACTGGACTTATTATTGAAACATCTGTGGAGTTCTTGAAATTTTAAAGCAAACAAAATATTATTATTGGTTTGAAAAACACTGACCGTAAAGTTCATAAGGACTCCAACGAATAAGAAGGAAAATTCAAAAAAACAGGTAACATACATTACAAAATCATATTTTACTGAACCTGTATCGAAATACAGGAAATAAGTGCGATAACATACTATAAATATATAAATTATAGTAGCACAAAATGATACAACATTTGAAAGGAGGCTATTAGGAGTTATAAAATTGTCCCTTATCCTATATTTGGGACAGACAAAAATATTTTGCATCAAATTCAAAGGTAAAAGCATCGACTGCACATCTTTGTCAACAAAATTGTCTAATAAATCTTCCACGCTATAACTTCTGCTGATATTATTATGTTGTCTTCTTTTAAAAGACGTCATTTAATTTATATTTTCAGAGCACAAATGAGGCAAGGTATTGAAAGCAATTCCATTATAAACACAATTAATAATTCATTAGAGATGGAAACAAAACGGTCTATTGACGAAATTGCTTTTGAGGTAAAATATTAACATAACAATGTCATAGTATCATTTGTGATCTTTCTAATTTCTTTTTAAATTACGTTAATGGCCGTCTTTTCGACGATCAGAGAACTTTTATTGAAGAATGTCATGTTAGTTTTATTTTACTGTAATTAATGTGGCGAACTTCGAGTCCGAGTGGCAACTGTTTTATTGACATACTCGTACGTCATATTTCAATACTCTACAATGATATTCCGAATTTGGTTCTTTTAGGATTCCGTACCTTCAAAGAAAAAAGGGATACATTATTAAGATCATCCTCGCGTCTGTACATTAATCTTTCACGAGGATTATCAAAATTGACGATACATACGTACAAAAATGTATGGTATAAAGTTAAATCTTCGAGATGTCAAAATTCGACCAAAAGTTACACAAAAAAATTGAACAGTCTGGGGAAATTTCGATAGTCGCCTTTGTTGGGTATGTGATCAAGTTACTAAGCTCAAAAATAAACAACGCTTCAGTAACAAACTAGAGTACCTACATAAAGAATTGATCATTTTAGAAAATGGAGGGTCAAACATTTTGTCAAAGCACATTACTATCGCTTAGGTTATCGTGGTTTTCAACATCACTTATTTTCCTTTATAAGGTTAAGTAAATACAGTTTTTTGTAAAAAAGAGTTTTTTCAATCTATTTGCGAATCGATCTGAGAATCAGCTGCTGCTCATAAGTGCGTGAATTTTAACTCTCAACGTGGAAATCGAGTATTTTTTTGAAAGATTTGTAGCTAGGGATGTAATTCCCCTCTTCAGTTTATTTGTTTTACAACGTGAATAGATTTTCAGAACTTTCAGATCAAATTATTTTATCACACGTTATTATTTCAGAAGAAAACAACAGTTTATAGATTAAGACAAGGTACCTTTATTTTGTATAAAATCTACCCTACATGGCAAGGCCATAATAACATATTGAACACTTAACTATCAAAATCCACCGTGGCCGTTCTCAGCACATAAGAGCTGCTCCAGGATCTTTCATAAGAATGCCTACATCACTTTCTGCGACAAAATGATACTACATATAAGGACATATTTTTCACGTGAGCAAAGCCATGATCACAGCCAATTACTATAACATAAAATCGTTAGGAAGCAAAAACTATACAGTGAAAATATTTGGAAAAAATAATTGCTACGCGTAGGTACTAGGAGCGATACTGATGCCGGAACAGAAGTTTTTAGAATTTCTGTCCGTTTCTCTGTTTATCTGTTCGTATGTTTGAGCTTCACGCCAATATTTACTGAACAGGTTTCTTTGAAATTTGTCCGTTAAAGAGCGGGGCAGGTTATACAGTACAAATTATCACGCAATTGAGAGTGGGTAATGAGCAATAACCTTATAGGAAATAAATGTGATTAGATTTGAAAAATTGATTCTATAAACGTTGCTTAATTGTTGCGATACAATGTTGTGTTCTGACTTCTACGCGGACGAAATCGCGGGCACAGCTAGTGGGATTTTAAAAAAGTAAATTATCTTCAAATAATGCATCTTTAATCGTGGAAGTAAAGTTGAAGTACAAAGTGTCTAATTACATTAGAAAGAAGGGTGGAATATATTAGCCTTACAATTGCTGTGTGATATTTTAGAAGGAATGTCGACACTACAATATGACTGCTCATACTTAGATGACTGAATACAACTATGAAAAAATATTTGTGGGTCGGGACGTTGAATTCCAGAAGAAGTAAGACCTAAACTTATGATGAACTAAATATTAGAATTAGAGAAACGTAAACTGTAAAAGTACAATAGTGTGCGTTGTGATAAAGCCTAACAATTGTAGGGGTAGCTCGGCGTCTATGTCGACCACGCCACAAGCGGTTATCTTCTTGAACGATACCTTTTGTTCTCGTTGGATGTTCTTGCAAAACCTTTTTTGCGTATCTATAAAAAAACACAAATTATTGACACGATTTTAATCTTGAGCGACAAGTTTTATTGTTATTTATCGATGTGATATTATGTCCAGGGCGAAAGGTTTTATTGTTAAGTGAGAATGTTCATTGATTATAAAAGAAGAACTTATTTTGATTTTAGGCAATTCAAGTAGATCATCTCTGATACTGTAAAACAACAATTTTGTGAATTCATGAGCATTATACAGGTAGTACGAACATCTCTCATCGCTGTATAAAATCTCTCACATTCAATACTTAGACAAGTTTGTAGGAATATGTTTTTAACTATCCACGTTTGTGATATAATTGTCAGCACGACGTGCTGAAATAAAAGGATAATTGTATAAAGAAGCATTTTTGGAAGCTACAAAATAACTTAAGAACGCGCCACCTAAAGGGAAGTTTTGAACGCATGAGTGAAAAAATAGTTGAATCTAACAAGTTCAGATTCGTTCACATAAAAAATATTTAACTGACTTGATTACTTGAGGTGTTATTTTTTTAAGTTATTACTTTTCGTTTGAATTCACGGCTCATCTTCCTTGCGGAAGATGTCCGGTCCTTTGGAAGGCATACACGGGGACACAGGTCCAACGCGCAGAGGCCCCTTTGAGAACTTTAATCTAAAATGGGGTGGGGCACCAACCGGGGACTATCCACGGCTGCACTATTGGAGTACAGTCATGGACCGTCCCAGGTGGGTGCAAGAATATTGTAAAATATGGCGAAAAATGTCTGGTCTATGGGAAGGGGTGTTAGGTGGACTAGATAACTTCTATTGCCGGAAGAAAACGGCGTCTGCCTTTCAACATTTAAAATTGAAAAGTGTTGGCAGACGGTGACTCGCCAGCTCACTAGCTGGGCCCCCTGAAAAGCCGCCAGTACATAGGCGAAGGGGGCAACAAACGTGTAAGCGGCTAGGGGTGTAGATAGGTGTGGCCCCGGTTTCGCCGTCGCGGGTCTAGAAGACCCGGAGTGGGTTTCCCCGCTATTACGCCATTAGACACTTCCACCCCCGAGCATATAGCTTTGGCGGCCCCCCTCTGGACGGCCGATAAAGGCAAGCCAGAGTTGAGAGTCCTGCGGACACTCTTGGGGTTCCACTCCAGCCAGCCAATAAAGGCAAACTGGAGACGAGGCCCTGACCGACTCTCTGAGGCAATAAGGTACGCAGTGTCGCCACTCACCAACAGCTCGCCACAAGTTGCCCTGCGGTTTGTAAGCTTTTCAGTAGACCTCATGATACATTTTTCATTATATGATGGGGTTGTAGAAAGCTAGTCTAATGTTGCCTCCGGTTTTACGTTAATCTCAAGTTGAGGTAACGCCTTTCCCAGAGGGGGGACATAATTATTAGAAACATTCATTTGTAATTGATTTTAATTATAACAATTTCATTTATTTATTCATAGAACTATTTACAGTGTGTTTGAATTACATAAAATAATTGCGTAGAGAATGAAATAATGACAACATAGAAAACAGATACATTGCTATTCAGTTAATATAGTTCACTAAATTCAGAGAAAACATTATCCAAATACTTACAGTGGCACCTCCACTAGCTATTATATTTCTTTTGGCTAATAAATGATCCTATGCACGATAAACTGTGGAAAGTTGTAAATACCGTGTAAAATAATAACTGGAAATAAAGAGCAAAACATTAACCAATACAATTTGAAGAGTAATCAAGTTGACATCATAAAACCGGCTAAGTGCAACAACCACGCACGGTGTTAGGGATCCGTTATTTTTGCAGTTGATTTAAGTCATTAAAGTGAGTTTCCATAAACTTTTTCGAAATCAAACTACATGTCATAAGTTGGTCGAGTATTACTCGTAAACTAGGGAAGCATACTTAACTGTGATAGTTTTTCTTATAATTTCGTTACACATGCTACTTTTGTAAATATTTTTAGAAACATTTCTAGCTTTGTTTATCTTTATGTATCTTATATGTATGTATAACCGTGTTTCAGTTTTGTTGCACTAACAGTCTACAAGTAAAACGGCTTTAGCATACAGACGGACAGACATACAGAGGACATAGCGGAATTAGAAGGGTTCCTAGTAAGACAACGATTTCAAAAAAAAATGAATAAAAATTTACCAGTGGTCCAATGGTTTTCTCAATAATATTAAAAGCCTCCTGAATATTCAGGTAAACATCAAACATTCTTTTCCAATAAGACCTTACTTCTGAATCTTCAACAAATTTCGAATTTTTAACATCTTCAATCCACATACGAAGTGTTTTCTCCATTAACTTCATGACCAGTAATGCATACACAACGTTTGTATCGAGAGACAAGGTGGCCAAAATAAACACATGTATGAAAGTAGTAACGTCATCAAAACTAATATAGAAAAACAGGACCGTAACGACGTAGAAAATATTTAAAGCAATGACGAAAATCCAATTGTAATTGATCAATCCTTTGAGGGTTTTGCCATAAATGAGCACTTTATGCACGTGCTGGATCTTCAAGACTAACAATATATTGTTATAGCTCTGCATAATATTTATATACATGTTCAATATGTATCCGGTTGAGACAAAAGTAAAGTCAATGATGGTCACATAAACCAACTCGCTCAAATCCATCCATTCAGTGGTAGGTTCGAAAATAATATAAAACACATTAAGGGATAGGTATATTAGTGTGCAACAGATTCCGATAAAGTTGTAAGGATAACTGTTGAAAGTGATGAAATTGTCACGAATTCTATATTTCTTACAGACGACAATGGCTTGCAGCAAGTTTAATGGCTTTAGTAGTGATTGTAAATCTTCTTCAACTACGTTATTGAGTAACGCTTCGTTGCAAGGAACTGTTGGAACATTTATTATTAACACAGTGTTACTTTTCGATTTTATTTTGATTTTGGAACAGGCAAACATGCTTGATGCTCTAGTCAGTTTGATGTTGACCAATGTAGTATTAGAAGAAAGTCAATCTTGTAATTTGGTAACACTTCATTCATTTGTTTGGTGGTACGCGGTTTGTTTCTAATTTAATCAGTTTCTGTAATCTATTTATGTTTTTATTGATGAAATAAAAATTATTAGAGACTGATTGAAACTAATGAATTCTGTGATAGATGACGCTACTAATTGAATCAATACTAATTCCTAATGATTATGTTAACTTTATAGTCTAGTTTTAATTTTATCACTTCGATCTGTCTGTAGTTTATTTTGATTTTGTACAATAATATGATTCTCGTACTTAGACGACTAAAACCAAATGCCTGAAAACAAATATTTGTAGGTCGAGAATTGAGATCCTAGAAGAAGAGCGACTTTCCCTTTTATGGGTTATTGACATTGAACTAAATATAAGAACTAGAGCAACGTAAACTGTAAAAGCACAATAGTGTAAGTTGTGATGAAGTTTAACAATTGTAGAGGTAGCTCAGCGTCTATGACGAATACGCCACAAGCAGTCATCTTCTTAAACGATACCTTTTGTTCTCGTTGGATGTTCTTGCAAATCCTTTTTTGCGTATCTATAAAAAATACGAATTCATTATAATTATTATTTTGATCAGTTTCCATTTTGAACGTCAAGTTTTTTTCCCTCACATTAATCAATGTGCTATGTACAAAGCTAAGGACTTTATTGTGAAGTCAGGGTATTCATAAATTATAAAAGAAGAACTTTCCTTGCTTTTAACCGATTAAGTTAGATCAAGTAACATTGATACGGTAAACCAAGTACTACCTGAACAATTTCGTGAATTCATGAGCGCTATACAGGTAGTACGAACATCTCTCATTGCTGTATAAAATCTCTCACATTCAACGCTTAAACATATTTGTAGGAATATCTTTTTTACTTTCCACGCTTGTGATAGAAATATCAGCAAGGCGTACTGAAATAAAAAAGCACATTAAGCAGCATCTATAAAAGATTTTTTTTTGTGAAGAATTTTCTTGTTACTTAGTGTCAAGTTCAGCTTCGTTTGCTTTGAAAAGTTTTTTTATTGACTCTACTTTAAGCCTATTACCAAGAAGCCTATTAAGAATTAATATCACGAATTTTCTGGAGCCTTTTCTTTTGTGCAGGTTCCCCCACAATTTTTCTGTCACAAGGATGCAAGTGAAAATCAAATTTCTCTGATTATGATTCGGATTCAATGTTTTGAAGTTACTGTCTAATATTTCAAACATTCATTCATACCTTAATATCAGTAAACAATTCAAGAACATACTTACATCGTTACCTGCACTTTTCACAGCTATTAACATCGCTATATTCGATAAACTGTGGTAAGCTGTATGTACTATGTAAAATAAGAGCTGAAAATTTGGAGCGAAGCATTAACCAAGACAATTTGAAGAGTGCTCAAGTTGACAGCTTAAAAAATGGAAACACGAACTTACCATTGGTCCAAACGTTTTTTCTATAATCTTAAAAGCCTCCTGAATATTCAGGTATACATCGAACATTATTTTCCAGTAAGACCTTACTTCTGAATCTTCATCACATTTCGAGTTTTTAACATCATCAATCCACATACGAAGTGTTTTCTCCATTAACTTCATGATCAATAATGCATACACAACATTCGTGTCGAGAGACACGGTGACCAAAACAGTCACATAAAAATAAACATTAAAGTCATAAAGAAAATAGAAAAGGAGGATCATACAAACAAAGAAACCATTTAAGACAATGACGCAAATCCAGTTACAATTGATCAATCTTTTGAGGTCTTTGCCATTTATTTTTAGGACTCTATGCACTTGTTGGATTTTCATGACTAGCAATATATTGTTATAGCTCTGCATAATATTTATATACTTATTCAATATGTATCCGGCCGAGAGAAAAATAAAGTGACACATGATGGTCACATAACCCAACTTGCTCGCATTTTTCCATTTAGCTTCGGAGATAAAGTGAAACACAATAAAAGATAGGCCTAATATTGTACAACAGATTCCTATGAAGTTGTAAAGATAACTGTTGAAAGTGATGAAGTTGTCACGAATTGTATACTTCTTACAGACGACAATGGCTTGCATCAAATTTAATGGCTTTAGTACTGCTTGTAAATGTTTTTCAACTGCGTTATTGAGTAATACTTCCTTGTATGGAACTGTTGGAACATTTTTGATTAACACAGCTTTTCTTTTTGATTTTATTTCGATTTTGGAACAGGCAAACATGCTTGCTACACTAGGCAGTTTGATGTTGAGTAATGTAGTATCTAAAGAAAGTCAATCTCATAATTTGGTTATACTTAATTCATTTGTGGTTGGTACGCGGTTTGTTTCTAATTTAATCAATTTATGTAATCCATTTATGTTATTATTGATGAAATAAAAATTGTTAGCGACTGATTGAAACTAACGAATTCTGTCATATATGATGCTACTTATTGATTAAATTCTGTTTCATAATAATTATGTTAACAGCGATAAGACCGCCATTGTACCCTTCACTAAATTATATTGTATACTAGCTGTGCCCGCGACTCCGTCCGCGTGGAACTCGGAAAACAACATTGTGTCGCAGCAACTAAATAGTGTATATGTATGTATTCCATTTATTATAATAATAGACAAAGGTGTCCTACCAAGGCACTTATATCTTTTAAACCATTTCTTTAGGTAGAGTTTCAGCTCTTATTGATTGACCGTAAAGGTTCATATAACCATAATACTAAAAACGCGGTGCTTATTTCCATACATTTCCTTGCTAAAATGGATTATAATTGAATATTAATATTTATTGTGATAATGTAACGAAACCTTATCGCGATACAAAAATGGCTACAACGCCATCTAATTACAATCGGCGAACTAAATCAAAATATTTTACGCAGTGCAGTCTATAAAATGATTTTATTCGAGGTGTGGAATAGGAAAGTACTTTAAATATATAAAATTTCACGTATAGAAGACTTCATTTTATTTTTATAAGTTAGAAATAGGTACTGCTTTCAAAGATTTCAAAAAGTTTGATCTGGAAATCGAACCAACCCAAATGTGAAAAAATATCATCTGTAAAAAAAAAAAAAATTATTTCACCAATCGATAGGATCAATAATACGGATCAAATCGCTCCAATAAACATTGTGTTTGAAATTGATGGAAGACCATAAAACCAAAATTTACTAACACACTACATTTAAATTCAAGCCTTAATAATTGTTGTTAAGTAGTTCTTATTTTTTCCACTTCGTTCAATTTAAGAAAGTGTGTTTGTTGGAGAGTTTTGATCCTGATTATTGACCATAAAGATATTTTCAACAGGTGCCTTTGCAGATGGTATAGCTTTGTCAGTTTGATTCCCGGTTCAGGCAAAAAAATCAGTAAAGGCAATATTTCTTACTTTAAAAAAAAAAAAATGAAGTCACCTTTGAGTGAAATTTGCAATTTTTAATATTTAAAGTACTTTCCCTTCATCGTTATGTGTTTTGGGACATTACCTAAGGTTTAAATAAACTTAATAAAACGGCGACGACAGGCTTTGAATAGTTCTGACAACAATGAACAAAATAAAATACATAAAAACATTCCAAAAAAATTACAAAAAGTGTATTTTTTTAAAGTGAGGTTTTAACGCAGGACACTGAGCCAGCGACCGTTCACTGCAGCACTTACTTCAGTCTACAGCTTATACAACGCAGTATATGGAAATAATGTTCCGTTGCTCGGCATCTATGAGCAATAGCGTGATAGTTTATATACCAGCATAAGCGCAGGCCCATCAAAATCGATTCACGCGATTTTACGATCCGAATATTAAGCTTATCCTTCGCAGTATGTGGAAATAATGTTCCGCTGCTCGGCTCCTATGAACAATAGCGTGATGATATGTAGCAGCAAAATTGTCGCTCTTTACGCAACACATCAGCGAAAGTCCCATCAAAATCCATCTACGGGATTTTACGTGATGTCCGGACGGAAAGACAAACAGACACAATAATTCAAAAAAAAATGTTATGGTTTCTCTATCGATAGTATAGTACCACCGAATCGAAATTTTGGAAAAAAATTTAATTACAGACAAAGTGCACTTTGAATTTTATTAATAGTAGGGTCAAGTGTTGTACCTATGGACGGCTTTACCTATGGACACTACCAATATTTCAAAAACCAAACGGAGTAAATTCGTAGTTAGAACGCATTCGTAAACTTTTTTTGACGAATGGCAACACTGACTAACTGTCACTAAGCTGTCAGTGATAAATCTGTTGTTATGTGCTGTTAAACATTTTTATTTGAAAAAGTAAGTTTTTTTGTACATTTTCAAGGTGTTTTTCTGTGAGATAACTTAAACTAGAAGTATAATTGTAGATGATTTACAGAACTTCGTTGTTTTTCATTGAAATAAGGACCATTCTGCGATTCTGTTAATGCTCTGTAGAAAGATTTAACCCTTTCTAGGTTATGTCTTAATATTTGTACCTGTGGACGGGGGAATGAATGTACCTGTGGACTGTCCATAGGTACATAATATCGGTTGCACTTGTGGACAATAATTTACACGGACAAATTACTACATTTGTTTTGGTTTTTTTTCAGTGCCTCGTAGTAAAACCGGAGTGAAACGGGATAAAATATGTCCAGACACTCTCTCCAAAGCAGTTATAGAAGTCAAAAGTGGATGTTTAGATCGTAGGGTGTCTGAAAAATACAAAATACCAAAATATATCATTTTGAAATATTTTCAACTCAACAAATATTATCATGAGATCATTATTTCAATGAAAAAACTATAGATTAATTATTATATAGATTTATCGTTATACTATTGAAGAATGACGTAAAAAAGGTGTTTCAAGAGCATGAAGAAATGATGTTACGTGAATATTTAGAAAAAGCAGCCTACATGCATATGGGTCTAGATTCCAAACAAGTCCGGGAACTTGTTTACCAGTTTTCAGTGCAAAAAATAAATAAAATACTCTTAAAAGCTGGCATCAATACAAAATGGCTGGTATAGGATGGTTTCGATGTTATCGACAACGTTTTCCAGAATTATCGCTACGAAAACCTGTTTTTTTTGCAACATTAAATGCTTGTCTACAGGTACATTACCGTCCATAAGTACATTTGTGCTGTCCATAGGTACATTTGTACGTTGTACAGTATCGGTCAAAAGTCCATTAGCAATCTCACAAAGCTATTGATTATCAAAACCAGTCGCACTTATGACCTTCTTCAATAAAGACATTTCAAACACATACACACACACACACACCCGTATGTCGCACTCTTTCATCATGAGTCAATCAGAAAGAGCGCGGTATATAATAATTTGTTTTAAGTAGTTGGCTGGCGTGTGGATACTGGATTTGAAACAAAATGAATCTTAATAAATGAAAAATATCACAAAAGATGAGGGTAGATTTGAAACAAAATGAATTGGATTTGCTGGATTGAATAAAATAGTATTTGTTAAACTGTGGTATGACGTTGTTGGTCGGAGAACTTAATTACGAGTGTTTGTGTTATTGCTATTAGTGGTTTTTTGTTTGAATATCTTAATTCAAAATGCAAGCAAATATAAGTATTGAAGTCAGGGCAAACATTGTCGCCTTGCATAGAAATGGACTTAATATATCTCAAATTTCCAATGAAACCGGCTTATGTGTAAGTTATTGTTTAAATATTATGTGAGGATAGTTGTGAACGGTGTATGATTTTCTTGTTAATAAATCGGTAGTTACAAGTGTGTAATTAATTGTTATTTTTGTTTTAGAGAAATACTGTGAGGCGTTTGTTGAAGAGATCTGAGGAAGAAGGTAGTCTGAGGAGTTGTGTAAGAAGTGGAAGGCCGCCGCTTATTAACCACTCTCAGCGACGTTTTATGGTGGAAGAATATGAAACGAATGGTTTCACACCAACTAGACGCTTTGCAGAACAATTTGATGCGTCATTGCGCACTGTTCGCCGCGCACTCCATGCCGAAGGTTTGCATCACCGAAAACCGGCAAAAAAACCGTTTTTGACGCAAAGGCATAAAGAGGAACGATTGCGTTTTGCTCGGGAATATTTAGATTTTAACTGGGAGACAACAATGTTTTCTGATGAAAAGACTTTCAATTCTTGTCAGAAAGGAAGACTTCATTTATGGCGTAAGAACAATACTCGTTGGTCTGACAACAATATTATTCCTAATACGGAATCAGGTAGAATAAGTGTGAATATGTGGGGGTGGATTAGTGCCCAAGGGACGGGTGAGTTGGGATTTATACCTCGCGTGCCAACAGCTCCAATTGCGTCGAAGTCTTGAACGACATAATGTTACCTACTGTGCGTAATATTTACCTATCACAAGACTGTACTGAAATTATTTTTGTTCAAGATAATTGTCCAATACACCGTGCCAGTATTGTTCGTGAATGGTTTAGTAAGCATTCGGATATTAAAGTTATTCCGTGGCCAGCACGATCCCCTGATCTAAACCCCATTGAAAATATATGGGGTTTAATGGTGCAAAGATGGGAAGCACGAGACGAGAAATGTCTTGAGCATCTCAAGTCCCACTGCATGCAATTGTGGGATAATTTACGTGGCACAGATATATGTGCAAATATTGTGGGCTCCATGCGTCGACGTCTTTTAAGCTGCATTGATAATAATGGAGGCCACACTAAATATTAAGATTAATATTTAGTGTGGCCTCCATTATTATCAATGCAGCTTAAAAGACGTGTTTACGGTGATTGAGAGATCTCAATCACCGTAAACATAGACACAATAGATAAACAATAGCGACCGTAGATCGGCGTGCCACCCGATACGATGACAGTTAATTAAACAACTTAGATTATTTATTTTTTACGATGAATGTGTTGGCTGTAATAGTATTAAGTTAGTTTATGATTGTATAAGATTGAGGTTAAGTTTCAATCTTCTTTTCGTCAAGAAAACGAACACTTAAGCTATAATCTCAAAACACACATAGATGAATTTAATGTAGCGGTTTATTCATTTTGTTTGTAATATTATAAGCGTCATAAATAAATATTGTTGTTTTATTACCACACCGAGCACCCTTAATTGCTATAGATACTTAATAATGCTAAATAAAAAACGGTAAAATAATCAGGTGATTATTTCACTGTTCTTATAATTGCTAATATTTATTTTATTCCTATTTTCAATACCATTAATATTTAACTAAGGGCCGATTTTTCAATCGTCAGACAAATTTTATCTGAGGAATAAATATCACGCGTTGACAGCTTTTGTATTGGAAATCTGTCAAAACATAAAAATTATTCTTCAGATAAAAGTTATCCAACGATTGAAAAATCAGCCGTTAGTTAAATATAATTCCCACTGTTGCAATAATAAAAAAAAAACATTGTAAAAAGAGTATCTTCTCTTGGGGATCGACCCCACTGCCTGTGTTTATCAGTCCGTTGCCTGGGTTTTCCTACTGACGAGGCTTAATAAACTTATGCGAATTTTAACAATATACTGAACCGGCCAATATCACGCGGTTACTGCCTGTCAAAAGATGACGATACGACGACGAAGGACTATGTGTGTGTGTGGTGAGGTCTCATTAGTAATAAGGTTGAGTGCGTCACTCACACAAACAGACGTACGCACGCTACGTTCATAGGAATAATTAATATGATCATTAAGGTGTTACTGCACTTATGACCGCTGACTGTACCTAGGGACAAAATAAGGGTTTTTGAAAATCTTAAATTTTCTAAGCAACTGTTTTTGCCATCGCATTGGAGACTGATAATTATTAAGAGTTGATTAGTTACTAAGCCGTACGATAAATAATTTCATGATAAAAGAATGAGGTTTTTTTAAAAAAATACTTTTTTGTCAAATTCTGGAAATCGTCCACGGGTAGAGCACATGCCCCTAAATAGATTTATAAATACATATTTAAGTACCTATTCATAATAAAATATATGAGTATTTCAAATTAATCTATCGTATTGCCTTGCACAATTAAAAATTTAGAATACCTACACTTGCTTATGAAATTGAATGTATTTCTCTTCCACTGCCATTCAGATAGATAGGTACCTTATAAATTTTAAATTTCATTATCCTCGTTTTTTTATAAAAGCTTAGTTAGTACCTTCTTCGAATAGCATTTCAATAGACCTTCCGTAGACTGAGAATAGTAATATATTCGTTGATTATATTTCCTCACAACGTGATTTGATACACGTAACGCCATCTATTGAAAAGAAATGGTAAGTATACACAAATACATGCTAAGTTCTTTTAGCAAACTTAAAATTCGCATAACTTTTGATTGCGTGAACCGATTGCGATGAAACAAAAAACATATGTTACTTGGAGATAAGCACAATATTTATTTATAAAAGTCAACAACATTGGATCAGTTGTTTTTACGTGATGCTTGAACAAACAAACAGATAAACAAACAAACAGATAAACAGACAAACAGACAAACAGACAAAAAATCCAAAAATGTTAAAAATGGGTTCTATTGGTTATAGTTTAACACCCCAACCAGGTTTTTTCAAAATATTTGCAATGTACAGACACGCCATGTCTACAGATTTATTATATGTATAGAAGATGGTGGTAGGTATAATCGATTTTTGTGGCGGGTGTTGATGTCGTGAGTTTCCTGTACTCTCCTGTAACAATACTCTTTTAGTATTGAGATATCGTCTGCAAATAGTACGCGTAGTATTTTTTCATTATCAAAGGATTTTGGTACCTAGGTCATTTATGTATAATAAAAATAAAACATAATCATACCCTCATTGTCAGAATTGAAGACAGAACGTTGATATTTTTGCTCTGCTGTTTTTAATTTAATAACGTCGTGAAAAGTGGATATTATTAAAACACGTTATAATTGACTGAAAGCTAGTGAAGTGACTCGCAAACTGCGAAAGTTTTACTGTGCTACGTTTATGTGAACTAAAGTTATATTGATAAAACTGTGTTAAGGTTTATAAGTTTTTTACAAACGAACTTGGTCCCTGACCTATCTCAACCCGCGGTGCGCTCGATAGCCCCCGCACTTACCACCACTAACCGCACCGTCGCCTGCGCAGCGCTCTAATGCACTTAGGGATTAATTTTATTATTTCGACATCATTTACTAAGCGAATTTGGCACAGCGGCACAGCTTTTTACCTCTGCGACGGACGCCTTCTAGTCGCAGGTTCAAACCCCACATGTTACAAAACAACTTTTAGTAGTTGTTAAATTTGTTTGAAGTTATTTACTGAGTACTTCAAAGGTAAATCATTCTAAACTCAACCACAGACTCAACCTACATTAAAATGAATATGTCCCATTTTGATAGTGACTTGCGTAAAGCGCCTGAATCTAGAGGCGAAGATAATGTATCTGTGCGTAACAAACGCAAACAGCCAGAATGTGAATTTACGCAGGCGCTCAATACGCTATCCTTGGAATTTAAAAATACTCTCACTGAGTGGCGAAAAGAGCTTGATAACCGTATTATCACCATTTCTGATAACGTATTAAATATCAAAGGCGAGATTTCTGCTATTACCCAGGTGACATCTGAAATTAAAAAAGAAATTACTTCTATTCGTTCTGAACAGTCGCAGTTAACTCAACACCTGTCTGAACTGGATAAAAATATAACGGGTTAGCAGATGACTAAACTTAATTGCTGTACAAAATACAGTTCAATATGTATCCGCTGAACAGGTTGATATAAATAAACGAATTAAAATGCAGGAAGAGAACACGAAAAACTTAATAAATGATCTCGTATCGAAAATTGACTATCTAGACCAAAATGCCAGACAATGCAATTTGGAGCTATGTAATGTACCTGAAAGACGTCACGAAAACCTGATAACAGTCATGGAAGGCATAGGATCAAAAATTAATTGCACTATAAGTACTAAAGATATTATTTCGATACACCGAGTTCCTCATGCCCACCAACAAAATGATAAGCCAAAAAACATTGTAGTGAAGATGAACTCACGTATATTACGTGACAATGTTCTCAGTGCCTTCCGACTAGCCAAGGGGCTAACCTCCGACCAACTGGACATTTCAGGCACACCATCTCGTATTTACATGCATGAACACCTTACGTTAAAAAGAAAACATTTATTTCGTGAATGCAAGGAAGCAGCCCAAAAGCACAATTACAAATTTGTGTGGGTTAAACATGGCACTATTCTCGTTCGAGAAAAAGAACAATGTAAATCATTTGCCATTCGATCACATCAGGACATTGGAAAAATCAAACCTGGCGCTGCTGCCACAAAGGATGAATAGAAGACTCAAGGGCATTGTGTATAATATGTGTTTGTACGCAAATATACATATGTTTTTGTTTTTGTTAATGCTCATTATTTTACCTTTGTGTCATGTAGGTATACTTTGGTCGTATTGCTTTGCGATCGTACTTGTGTTGATAAGCGTCGTCAAAAATGCATCGGTTGACCGGTGCGTTCGCAATATGCGTGTACTTGTGTTTTCTGGAGGTTGTATTTGCTATTTTGAATGTGTGTTTTCTAAGACCTGTATTTACTTTTTTAAATGTCTATCATGTTTGTTTTTGTTGCACTCGTTAATGCTAGTATCTGATAGTTTTAAGTTCATAACAGTATTCTTATTTTTGGTCACACATACAATATCACTTGACTTCAAAGAGCACATCTTCGACTATTCCCCTTTTTTTTACGATGACCTATGTTGTGCTGATCTATCCAGTCACATTATTGTATTACTGATTTGTTTACTTACCTATGAAAATGGCTGATGATAAATTAACTATATATTATCAAAATTGTAGGGGGCTTCGCACCAAATTGCATCTTCTGTTTATGAATATTCTATCTAATTGTTATGACATTATTATACTTACGGAGACTTGGCTGACCGCCGAAATATCAGACTCCGAGTTTATTGATCACCGTTACCTAATATACAGATGTGATCGAAATCGCGAGACTACTAAAAAGAAGGATGGCGGTGGGACCCTGGTGGCAGTTTTGAAGGGACTGAAATCAAGTACAGTTGAGCTTACTACCTCTTTTAATAAAAACATTGAGCACATAATCTTACGTTTGCCTAGCGCGACGAGAGGAAAATATGATATAATTTGTTCAGCATACATCCCACCCAAAACACCCGAATGTATTTATGCTGCATATTTTGAGTCTTTACATAACATTATTGGGGACGGGAGCGTTCAAAACTTTTATTTATTTGGTGATTATAATCTTCCCGACATTGGATGGCTCGCTGCTGGCAATAATACGGCTGCCACGCAACCTATGTGTGTTGGTAATTCTCCTGTTTGCGGTCACTTGAGTATTTTTATGTCTGTACTTAATGCCTATCAGTATAATAATATTATGAATTCGAGCGGGAAGATTTTGGATTTGGTGATAAGTAATAACGACTGTTCTGTTTTTAAACCTACCGACGTATTAGTAAAATCAGATTTATATCATCCACCTTTATGTATTACAGTCTCCTTTAAATTAAACCACAGTGCAATGATACGTAAAACAGTTCAAAAATACAACTATTTTAAGGCAAATTATGAATATATTAATCGCGATCTGCTCGAAATTAATTGGGATGATAAACTTCACGGCCAGTCTGCAGAAGAAGCGCTAAGTACGTTTTATGATATCCTTTGTCAAATAATCAAGGCTCATGTTCCCCTAACTACACTTAAGTCTTCTAAATTCCCAGTGTGGTTTTCACCTTCTTTAATACACATATTCAAAAACAAAACGAAGGCCTGGAATAAATGGAACACTTATGAAAATATATCTGACTATGAACAGTTTTCACTTTATAGATCGAGATTTCAAGCTGAATCCAAAAACTGCTACCGTCTATATATAAAATCAGTCGAAGATAGTATAAAAGTTAACACAAAGTATTTCTGGACTTTCGTTTCTAATCGACAATCTAAAGCCCCAACTCCTTCAACCTTGTATTACAAAAATCAATCATCAAATGATCCAGAAGTGATATGCAATCTATTTGCAAACTTCTTCCATTCAGTTTACGAACCGTCCACTTTCTCAAATATGCAAACACAAACCAATGAATATGCAGAGGATTGCTCTGTCGTTAGTAGCCTTGTGCTCAGTACTGAACAAGTACTCAGTGCCCTTAAATCCTTAGATTGCACTAAAGGATCAGGACCGGACGGTATTCCACCATTATTCCTTAATAAGGCCGCTAATGCGTTATGTGTACCATTGCATATTATCTATAATAGATGTTTACGTCAGGGAATTTTCCCTGAAGTATGGAGGCGGGCCAATATTACTCCTGTACATAAATCCGGTTCAAAACAAGACGTTGAGAATTACCGGCCCATTTCTATATTATCGGCCTTGTCAAAGCTTTTCGAGAGGCTCATTCACAATCAGTTGTATCCTATTATCCATGACAGAATTCTTCAGCAACAGCATGGTTTCGTAAAGAGAAGGTCTACAACAACCAATATGATAGGGTTCATGGATTATTTGTTTAATAGTATGGACTCACGTGTGCAGGTGGACGCTATATATACTGATTTCCGGAAAGCCTTTGACAAGGTCGATCATGATTTGCTTTTGAGGAAGATAGCATTTAACGGTATTCGTGGGGATTTGTTGCGGTGGTTCTCTTCCTATGTCTCCAATAGAACACAGAAAGTCGTTATTAATGGGTTTAATTCCACTACCATAATCGCAACGTCAGGGGTGCCTCAGGGGTCAATTCTCGGGCCTTTATTATTTGTTATACACGTACAAATGCAGGATTGCGAGCACCTCTTCGTCGCCTCACAAGCAACTTCAATAAGTTTTTCTCTAATTTGGATCTGTTCGCTTTATCAACTGGAAGATTTAGAAACATTTTGCTTAACACAATTAGAAATTTGAGTGAATAATTTTAGTTTTCTCTAGTATTCTTTAACAATAGCTGTTTTTTTTTTTAATCCCTTTTTGCCTTTAATTTAGGTATCAACACTGTCTTTGTCTTATTGTGTATCTGTGGAGAACGTTGTTGGTTGCACATTTGTATAACCCTGTATATTTTTATTTTTTGTAATATTTAATGTGTAACTGTTTGTTTTCCCGAATAAATAAAATAAAATAAAAATAAAAAAACGCATCCTAACACGCTCCCCTGGGGAATGGAACAGGTTAAGGTTCTTGTGTGGGATCTTATTGTTTCTATGTTGTAGTTTTATTTCGTTTATTTATCTATATACATATAAATTACATTTTAAATATTTAATTATAAAAAAAAAAAAAAACATTTAAAAATATAAAAAATAGTAGCCCACCGGCATCGGGAACAGGGTCCAAGCCGCCGGCGGTCAGGGCTCCAGAGAGAGGAACCTCCTAACGATACGCGCCGTGTCCAGAAGTACCGCTTTCTGAATCAAACCCTTGATCCAGCTGCCTAACGAGAGCCTCATCAGATGTTGGTCGAGGCTCTTGGCTATTAAACCATTGGCTGTTACGACTATCGGCACAATGACTGCTGAGTCAATCTCCCACATGTCGACAACCTCGTGAGCCAAATCAAGATATTTGATTTTTTTATCATTTTCAGCTTTCACGAGATTCTCGTCATGCGGGACAGTGATATCAACAATCATTGCGCGGCGCCCTGATCGATCTATCACCACTATATCAGGCTTATTGGCTACAATAGTCCTGTCAGTGATGATAGATCGATCCCAGTACAATGTGATATGACCATTCTCGAGAACTGGGTCGGGCACATACCTGTAGTATGGTACTTCTGCGTCCACAAGGTTGTATTTTAGAGCAAGTTGCTGGTGGATAATCCTAGCTACGAGGTTGTGCCTGTGCAAATACTCACCGTTAGCAAGACGAGAACAACCAGAGACAATATGTCGGATAGATTCACCGGGACAGTGGCATGCCCGACAGATGTCAACCGTGCCGTCCTTCACAACATATTTACTGTAGTTGTTCGTCATCATTACTTCGTCCATAATTGCACAAACAAAACCTTCGGTTTCCCCGAAGAGGTCACCGAAACGTAGCCAGGCCACGGACGCTAGGAAATCTACATCGGGCCCATGAAGGGCCCGGTAAAAGCGTCCGTGAAGCTCCTTGCTCCGCCATACATCCTTGCGGCCATTGGTATCCAGTACTGCAGGTTTGCGCCAGTTCTCTTTAGCCAAGGAGAGCGGGGTGAGTCCTTTGTCCACCGCTACTACATCTCGATGCATCCCCACGTCGGCTTGGGAGAAGTACTCCCTGAGACTGCACACCTCGCGGTTGTGGAGGGTCTTAGCATATAAAAAGCCTCGACCCCCACACTTCCACGGGATGTACAGTCTCATTACCGATGAGCGTGGGTGATGCATTCGATATGCAGTTAGCAGCGTACGGACCCTCCTATCCAGGGCGTCAAGTTCGGTCTGAGTCCACTTGAGTATGCCGAAGGAGTACATCAAGACCGGCATGACCCAACCGTTGAAGGCGCGCACCTTATTTCCGCCCGACAAAAGACTTTTAAGTACTTTTTTCAGGCGGCCATAGAAGCGCTCCCTCAACGATTGCTTCATGTCAGCCTCATTGATGCCTAACGCCTCCGACATGCCCAAGTATTTGTAGGTTTCGGTTGAGGAGAGGGATCTAAGTTGTATGGAATCCGAGAGTTGGGTTCCCACGGATTCCATAATCTTCCCTCGCTTTACATGCATGACTGCACATTTGTCCACACCAAATTCCATCCTGATGCAATTACTGAAAGTTTCAGTTACCTTCAGTAAGTCCAGCAGTTGCAAATTGTTGGGGGCAAAGAGTTTCAGATCATCCATGTAAAGGAGGTGGGATATTACCTGACCACCTCTTCTCAACCGATAGCCTAACCCCGACCCCTCCAGCAATGTGCTTAGAGGGTTCAAGGCCAGGCAAAACCACAGCGGGCTCAGACTATCGCCCTGGAATATACCCCGCTCAATCCTGATTGGTTCACCTATCCCTTGAATTTGCCGACATCCTGGATAGTGAAGGACCGTCCTCCATTGCCCCATACATGACGTCAGGAAGGCGCATAGAGTTGTATTTACTTTATACAACTCCAGCACCCTCAAGAGCCATGTATGTGGCACCGAGTCGTAGGCCTTCTTATAATCTATCCAACATGTCGACAGATCCTTTCGGGATCGGCGAACCTGTTGGCTAATGGCCATATCAATGAGGAGTAGCTCCTTAGTACCGCGGGACCCATTCCTACATCCATTTTGAGAGGCAGACATAATGGAATTATTTTCAATATGGCTACTAATTTTGCATCTCAAAATGGACGTAAGAAGCTTATAGACCGTCGGCAAACACGTGATCGGTCTATAATTCTTGGGTTCCACGGTACTACCTGATTTATGGAGCAGGTGGGTAACTCCTGTAGTTAAGAACTGTGGGAGCGTTCCAGTTTCCAAAGATGACTGGAACTGAAACGCCAAGCAAGCGTGTGAACTGCGCAGCAATTTTAGCCAGAAATTGTGCAACCCGTCCGGCCCAGGAGATTTCCAGTTTGGCAACGGACGGACTGCACTGGCCACGTTTGTAGTTTTTATTATTATGGTATTCAATTTGGACTAATTGTTTTCTGTCATTTAAATAAGATTTAAACCAATTGTATGCGGGTCCACGTATTCCCGATCCATATAGCTTTGTTAGAAGGATATCATAACCAACTTTATCATAGGCTTTTGTCGTATCTAATAATATTCCTAACGCCGACTTTTTGTCGTTTATATGTTGAAGGGCCATTTGTACGTATTTATATACTGCAGAATTGCAACTAACTTTACATTTCTTAACTGGACATGTGTTTTCGAATTCCTGGCAGACTGTGGAAAATAATGTACAATAATTTATGTTGGGGTCCATTGAACTGAAGTTGGATGTTGAAAGATTGTTAAAAACATAATCATTAAATTTTTGTAAGTTATTTTTAGTTAACGATCTTAACTCAATGATTTTATCTAATTGTATCTTATTATTTAACTCAAAGGACACTAGTTGGCCTGTATGATCAGACCTAACGCCACTAATTAAAGAAGTTTTTTTAATTCTACAGTTAGTAAAAATATTTTCTATGCATGAAGCTGATGTAGAAGTTATTCTAGTCGCTTCATTAAATAGATATTTTAAATTAAAAATTTTGAACAATGAAATAAGTTTACATTTTTCTGGTGAATCAATTAAAGGGTCAATATTCAGGTCGCCACAAACAAAAATTAAATTATTATTCCTAAAAAAGTTTGCTCAATATGTCTTCCATTGTAATTAAAAATGATGATAAGTTTGATGCAGGTGGTCTATAAACACACAGGATAGTATGGCCCTCTATCTCTGCACATGCTACCTCACATAAGCGATCAACAGAACAAGCAGTGATGTCTTTTCTTTCCTTATGTCTAAAATAATTATTACACAAAATCAAAGTACCACCCCCTACTGAAGATCTGTTGTACGCACTGGCAACCGCAAAATTAGTAACATTAAATAACATCTTATCTGGTTTCAACCAAGTCTCACAAAAACATAATATATCCATATGGTATTTATCTATCAACATTTCCACATCTAGGATTTTGCCAGAGAAACGATTTATGTTTTGGTGATAAAGTAAAATATTATCACCATGCTTCTCTTTTGTCGACACTAAAAGTTTAAAGAATCTATGACAGTATTATTTGAATAACACGATAATACTGATTTCTCACTTAACCTAGTCTCAGTTAAATTATCAATAACTGCGTGTAAATTATAAGCTATCAATGTAGCTAATAAATGTCGACATTTCTTCGACAGGAACATATGTTCCTGAGTTAAAACAAAATCTCTAACAAAATTGTTAGTATCAAAAAACAATAAACAGTCACTGTGACGACATGTCAACATGTGCAATAAATTATTTAAGTTGTAAATATGTTGGTTCTCTTGCTCAGACAAAGAGTTCGAATATGGCAAGGCACACAAAATTAATTTACCCATCTTTAATTTAAGTAGGGCACTGATACCATTAACTAAGTCCCTTTTTCTAATATCTAGGCTGTTACCTATAAACAGAACCAGAGTGGTTTGCTCATCCATTTGAGTGTGTACAATTTTTTGTATTATCTCATTAAAATGTAAATTACGGTAACAATGGTTTATAACGTTATGGTTCAGACAATTATTTAACAGAGATCCAAAACCTAATCCTAGTTTGTCTGAGAATACTATCGATCTACTTTTCTTGTTGTTTACAGTTTCCAGAGATTGAGTTACTATGGGTGAAGCTGTAGGTGGAACATACTGGAGCTTGGGAGGTGGTAGGGAGCGGGCACAGTTACAAGAGAGATTATTAGTCAGGGACTCATATCTCTCTGCATTGAGCTTCACTAAATCCACCAGTTCACCGGCCTGTTGTAAACGCTCACTTAACAACTGTTGGCTAGATACATAGCAACTAAAGATTTCCTTTAGGGTGTTTTCCCTACACAGTAACTCATCCTGTAGGTTCTGAGTGTCAACATTATACAATTTCCTAGTTAGATCTAACTCGATTAAATTCACGGCTCATCTTCCTTGCGGAAGATGTCCGGTCCTTTGGAAGGCATACACGGGGACACAGTTCCAACGCGTAGAGGCCCCTTTGAGAACTTTAATCTAAAATGGGGTGGGGCACCAACCGGGGACTATCCACGGCTGCACTATTGGAGTACAGTCATGGACCGTCCCAGGTGGGTGCAAGACTATTGTAAAATATGGTGAAAAATATCTGGTCTATTTATGGGAAGGGGTGTTAGGTGGACTTGATAACTTCTATTGCCGGAAGAAAACGGCGTCTGCCTTTCAACATTTAAAATTGAAGTGTTGGCAGACGGTGACTCGCCAGCTCAGTAGCTGGGCCCCCTGAAAAGCCGCCAGTACATAGGCGAAGGGGGCAACAAACGTGTGAGCGGCTAGGGGTGTAGAGAGGTGTGGCCCCGGTTTCGCCGTCGCGGTTCTAAAAGACCCGGAGTGGGTTTCTCCGCTATTACGCCATTAGACACTTCCACCCCCGAGCATATAGCTCTGGCGGCCTCCCTCTGGACGGCCGATAAAGGCAAGCCAGAGTTGAGAGTCCTGCGGGCACTCTTGGGGTTCCACCCCAGCCAGCCAATAAAGGCAAACTGGATCTAACTTATTGTTACAATTATTTAGCTCACTAATCAAACTAATACGTTCCTTTCTTAAATTAATATTACATTTATACAGATTATGTTTTTTCAGAACATTTTTATATTTTTTAATAATTTTTGAAATCTTAATATATTTCTTAATTTTGTTGTGACTACTTAGGAAAGGGCGTTTAGTTAAGGTATCGTCCCCGGTTAAGTCTATAGTTACAGTTGGCTTCTCACACACCTGACCGGATACACTACCAACTAACTCATTGAACAGGCTATTGGTATTGGCAGCCTGCTCGATCTTTGAGGGAATTAATGTCAGACAAAGCCTTGTAGGCTTTGCACAATTCAACTTCAAGTTCAGAAATGCGTCTCAACGCCAAGTCGTGGGTGTCTCTGCACTGTTGGAAGTCTGATACGATTTGACGGAGATCCTGATGTTGCTCAAGTATATCCAAGTGCTGGATGTGTAATTCTGCCAACTGGTTCTTGAGCACAGTGTTTTTGTCAACTATTAACTTGACTTCAACTTCACTGTCATCCCGTTCCTGTAGCAGCTGATTGCATAGGTTCTTTGATGACTCAAGTTCTTTAAGCGTAGCTCAAAGTTTGTCCTCCAACTCACGAGAAGCTGCTCTGCGGGTCATCATTTTCACAAATTTAACCACACAGGCCCCTGGAAAGAGACAAGGGATAGCTAAGAATATGAAAAGAGAATAGTTGAGCAACAGAACAGTTAGCAAAAGGGAAAACAAAAGATAAGAAGTTACTAAGAAGTTATATGTTATGATGAAGGTAGGATTGAAACAATGTTTTTTAATTATTATTAAATTTACATTACACTTTGATAATAATTATATTTCGTGTACCAACCGAAGACGATTACATATATTACTTGCAGCAGTACATGAGATGGTGCTATCCTTGTCACACATTTAGAGTTATAATATCTAAAAAAAAAAACAAAATCATACTTCCGTCTCCCTCCCACCGTCACCGGCCTACCCGCGCCGGCGGTGCTTTCCTGACTTCATTACATATTTGTGTGTTATCCGAGTCGCACGAAATTTTAACTTTACATAGTGTAGTTAAGTGTCATGGGAAAACGGAAGCGATCAAGGTCCAGGGATCGGGACTACGACCACATAATACGAAAATTAAAAAAAACTATCAAGATTAAAAAAGCGACGGCGTTATTCGTCATCGGAAAGTGATGATTCAAATTATGAACGGTATAAGGAAACCGAGTATCAACACGAGGATTATCAAGGTAATTTTGCTAACATTTTAACGAAAAATTTACTTTGAATTGTTGTTGGATATGTAATAATGGTATTTACGATAACGGTATTTTCAAATGTTCGCATCTTAGTACCTACCAATAAAATCATTAAACATGCTTAATTTTACGAAGTTAAAGTTAAGTTACGTGTAAAAAGTAATGATCTTTATATGTAATTACGAAAACAATTTAGAATTCCACGATAGGTACAAGAAGTGTATAGCAATAGTATTTTTTGTATGGACATAAAAATATATAATAAGTTACCCATAGACATTAAGAACATACTTTCAATTAGTATTTTTAAAAGGAAGCTAAAAGACTTCCTGATTAAAAAGGCGTATTACTCGGTAAAAGAATTCCTTGAAGAAAAATAATTATTTAATATTAAAATGATTGTGATATGTACCTACATAATATAATGTGATATAAATTATAAGATTAGTATGATATAATATGAAATGTATGAATAATGATAATTAATATAATATAATGTAAACTGTATAATTATAATATTGAGTATGCATATACTATTATGCATAATTGTATTATTTAATTATTTAAATTGCAATGCCTTAACAGGCAACTAAGTTCTAAGAACCTACCTATTTGTTAACATCCTAAAAAATTCTGTACACTTAGTTCGCAATAAAGAATTTGAATTTGAATTTGAAGTGTTGACGTTTGTATACTCCACGCGAGCCGTGTAGAGGATATATATTAATGCTTACGTCTACCTACTCCACTTTAACAGTGTCGAGGGTTGCATACTCCACGTAAATCGTGTAGAGGCTATATACGTTCTAATCAGATCATCTGCTCCACTTTAACAGTGTTGAGGGCCACATATGGATCATTACTGTATTGGCAAAAACTCCACGCTAGTCGTGTTGAGAATACAAATCTTACATTCAATGTTTCTTGAAAACCTGTCATATGTTTAATATACTTATCTGAGAGAATATAATTTTCTCATAGGTAATCATAGCTCTGATAATTACGGGGACCTGGAGGCTGCGCAGCCTGACTTGGTCGAGTTAGGCAACTCAACACCTGTGCCGGTTGTGTCACCCGTGCCGAGCGCAATGCTCGCGCCGAGCGCTGCGACACAGGTAGGGCTAGGCCTACCGATCGAAGCGCCAACGCCACCTGCAGAGGCTGCACTGCCCGGCCCCACAACAGAAACCCTGGATGACGAGACTGTACCGTCATTGGAACCAGAAGTATTAGAACTTCTTGGCGAGGATCCAACCAGTAACAAAAAATACGGCGAAAACCTTCATAAGGATATTGCGACAAGATGGGCACATATTTTGACAAATGGTTTATCCAAAGATATTCAACTGGAACTAGTCAAACGTTATTTACCTCCTGAAAATTGTCCAAATATGAGGGTGCCGATGTTAAACCTAGAAATAAAAGCTGCCCTTTTGGAAATCAATTTAAAAAAGGATCTATACAGCCAAAGTAAGCAAAGCCAGCTGTCCAGTAGTCTCGCTGCAATAGGACAAGTGTTAAATTGGGCGCTCTCGTCTAAGAACGCAGTACCTCAAGATATATTAAAAACTTTAAGTGACGCCGGCAGGCTCATATGCGACAGTCATTACAGAGAATCTCAGTCCCGTCGGTACGCAGCCCTAAATACATTAAATAAAAATATTAGAGATACCGTCAAAAATACAAAAATTGATGAACATCTTTTCGGGTCAGACTTAGCAGAGCATATAAAGTCTTCAAAGGCGATCATTAAGACGGGTTCAGAAATGAAATCGGCTGTTGCGCGTCCTGCGTACAAACCACCACCAGTACAGCAACAACGGGGTACTTTAAACTCGAGGGGGGCGCCGCCACGAGTAGCAGCAGCGGCCGAGCCGCGGCCGCCCCCCGCACCTCGCCGGCCGCCGCGGGACCGTCGCACGGACGCGCCGCGGGGCCGCCGCTCGACCGGCTACACGCGGCCTCACGCGACCACGAGGAGGCGCTACTAGAAGAACCGCAGGTACCCATTGCAGGTCGCTTGTCTTATTTTTACAACCAGTGGTGTGAACTCACTAACGACCAGATTATTTTAGATTGGGTTAAAGGGTATAAAATACCCTTTATAGATGAACCCATACAAACTATTGAACCCGAAAATAACGCATGTAATGTTCGATCCCAAGTAGATATTATTGACGGATGTGTATCGAACTTTTTGAGTTCTAATTTCATATCACCGTGTACACCTTGTGAGGGACAATTTCTTTCACCTATTTTCACAGTACCTAAGCCTAACGGAACTCATCGTTTTATACTAAATTTAAAAGAATTGAACAAATTTATTAGAGTTCATCACTTTAAGATGGAGGACTATCGCACTGCGCTAAAATTACTCGATGATAATTACTTTATGGCAACTATAGACCTACAAGATGCATATTTCCTGGTGTCTATAGATAAATCTGATCGCAAACGATTGCGTTTTAAGTGGCGATCACAATTATTTGAGTACAATGTTCTCCCGTTCGGCATCTGTACAGCACCTTTTGTTTATACAAAATTACTAAAACCAGTTTTGGAATACCTACGTTCATCGGGCCTATTGTCAGTTAACTACCTAGATGACTTTTTATGCATAGGTAGATCTTACGATGAATGCTTAACAAACGTAAATACTACAAAAGAGTTTTTAGAATCGCTAGGGTTTGTCACAAATAAAAATAAAAGTGTTATGACGCCAAGTAAAATGTGCAAATTTTTGGGGTTTGTCTTTAATACCATGAATATGACTATTACCTTACCCGATGAAAAGAAACATCGTATTAAAAATCGAGCCATAGATCTCATGCGCAAGAACAAATGTACAATTCGATATCTTGCTGAATTTATTGGACTTTTGACCTCCGCATGTCCCGCCGTTAATTACGGGTGGATGTATACTAAACTCTTCGAACGAGAGAAGTTTTTAGCATTGGATTATTCGGAAAATTACAACAAACACATGAAATTGAATAAATATCTGAGTCAAGATTTCTCATGGTGGATCGATAACATAATGACGTCATTCTCCCCGATTCGCAAAAATAATTACTTATTGGAAATTTATAGTGATGCATCTATGACTGGTTGGGGCGTGGCATGCGGTGGTCAAAGTGCTAGTGGTAATTGGACATCCAGCGAACTGACACTTCATATTAACACGCTGGAACTAATGGCCGCATTTTATGGACTAAAGATATTTACAGCGAACCTTAAAGATTGCAACATTTTATTGAGAATAGACAACACCACTGCCATATGTTATATCAACAGAATGGGCGGAGTACAACATCCCCATTTAAATAAATATGCAAGAAAAATTTGGCAGTGGTGTGAGTCTAAAAACATATATGTATTTGCCTCCTACATAAGATCTTGCGATAATGTAGTAGCAGATTGGGAGTCTAGGCAAATTAATATAGACACTGAATGGGAAATTTCTGGACATGTATTTTCACAAATTGTTGATATATTAGGTACACCTGAATTTGACCTTTTTGCCAGTGCTCAAAACTATAAATGCAGTAGATATGCGTCTTGGAAATTAGACCCATATTCTGAAATAATTGATGCCTTTACTTTTAGTTGGAAAAATATTAAATTTTATGCCTTTCCCCCATTCAGTATAGTAAGCAAAGTATTAGAAAAAATCATTTCAGATAAAGCTAGAGGTATTATAGTAGTACCCTACTGGCCATCACAAGCATGGTATCCCTTGTGGTCCAGTCTTGTCATATCGGAAAAAATGTTTTTTGGTCCTGACGAATCCTTATTACTCTCTCCTTTCAGAACCTGCCATCCGCTTCATGCGAGCCTTATCCTGGTGGCAGCCGAATTATCAGGGATTCGATGATAAAACGTGGCCTACCACAAGGATCCTTAGATATAGTGATGGCCTCTTTAGCAAAAAATACATTAAATCAGTATAATAGTTCAATCAAATCCTGGTGGCTTTTCTGTAAAACAAAAAACCTTGATGTTTATGAGGCTAATGTCGCGGACGTATTAACTTTTTTGACAGTCAAATTTGAAGAAGGCGCAAGCTACAGTAGTTTGAACACACACAGGTCCGCCTTATCACTAATTGTTGGTACGAACGTTACTTCAAATGATTGTGTAAATCGATTTCTTAAGGGCGCTTACAGACTCAAACCCCCAAATCCAAAATATAAATACACGTGGGATACAAATGTAGTGCTAAATCATCTATCAAATATATATCCATACGATAATGTCTCATTAGTTGATTTATCGTATAAGACTTGTGCTCTTGTCGCCATTGCTTCTGCGCAAAGGATGCAGACGATTAGTCTGATAAAATTAGAGAATATTGCGATAAATAATGATACGATTGTAATTAAGATTTCTGATTTCATTAAGACTTCGAGGCCTGGGGCCTGCCAACCACTCATCAGATTGCCCTATATCCGCGAAAATCCTAGTATATGTCCTGCACTCGCCATCCAAACTTACGTCAGTAGAACAAAAGAGTTACGACGTCATCAGACTGAAGGACATCTCTTTATCGGAACTAGAAGACCACATAAAAAAGTTGGCTCTCAGACTTTAGCACACTGGGTAAAAAAGGTTTTGCGAGACAGTGGCATTGACATGAGCATTTTCGGCGCTCATAGTACACGAGCAGCATCAACATCTGCCGCGCACCGTGCTGGGGTTAATCTGGAGACGGTTCGCAAGGCCGCAGGCTGGAGTGATCGCTCCAATGTATTTCTTAAGTACTATTGTAGAGACATCCTGGAATCAAACGACAATGATTTTACGGATGCCATATTTGACATTCGATAAATAGGATTAATTGCACTTATTCCATTAACATTAAAAGGTTAAGAATCTGATAAATGTAAAATTGACCCTTAAATTAGTTGATTAGTATACATACACACATCAAAAGTGTCTAGGGATCAACATATATTTTTGCAATAACTTTTCTCCTGATTGATATTAATTAAAATTTTCTTTAAGGATTCATCAAATAAAGTGTTTTCGTTTGTCACAGTAACGATAAACCAAGTCACCTTTGCATTAATAAAGAAATTTGCAATTTTCCTAATAAAGGGATTTTTGACATTTGAACCACTAACACAAAAGTTCGAAAAAAAGACTGAAATAACAGTTTTCTTTAAAATTTTATTGGGTAACTTAAACAATTAATAATCCGTGTTTCTACCGCGAACACTAACAACACAAGAACATCGGTTTGGCATACTCAAAATGAGTTCATCCAAATCACGCTGTGGAATGGCCGCCCATGTTCGTTGCAACAACAAAAAAAGGTCTTCTTGCGACTGGATACCCTCCATATTCGGCAGAGCTCTTCTCTGTAGCATATCCCATGCATGCTCAATCGGGTTCAAGTCTGGCGACTGAGCAGGCCAGGGCAGGACATTGATGTTAGCTGCGGCGAGAGTCTGTCTTACAACTCTTGCGGTGTGCGGTCGTGCATTATCATGCATTAACTGAAATAAGGGACCGATTTGCGCTTGTAGAGGAACGATGACGTCTGATACAATCGTCTCAGCATAAATTTGAGCGTTGAGGTTGCCTCTGATCCAAATCAACTCAGTTCTTCCGCCGATCCAAATACCCGCCCATACCATGATGGTTCCACCACTATAAGGATGGACTTCCTGGCAGGATTTTAATCGCTGTTGGCGTCCAGGGGTTCTCCAGTGTCGTATACGTCTTGTATCCGGTCTCATACCAAAACGAGACTCATCAGAAAAGCACACGAAACGCCATTGTTCTTCTGCCCAATTTCTGTGTCCAAGAGCCCATTGATATCGAATCCTACGATTGTGCATTGCTATAGGTGGTACCCGTAGCGGTCTTCGGGAATGAAGGTTCACTTCATGCAAGCGGTTTCTGACTGTTTGGTCGCTAATTAAGTTCCCTGAAGAGTGATGAAGCCTCACGGCTAACATCATGGCGGTTATTGTTGGAGCTCTTCGAGTTAAGATTTGAATGTATCGGTCTTGTCTCCGTGTGGTGCAGCGATACCGTCCTCCATGGCGCTCAGCCACGGTACCAGTGCTTCGGTAACGTGTCCAAAGTCGACTGATAACACTCTGACTTGTATTCAGAGCTAAAGCCACAGTACGTTGCCGGGAACCAGCTTCTATCATTCCCACGGCTCTGAGCATTTCTTCCCTGCTTAAATGACGTCGCCGCTCCATAATAACGTTGGTTTTAATCAGTAGTAGGGAAACAGTAGCACTAATAATGTCTTCAATGCGTTGTATGTTTTTATAGGGAAAATATTGACAGCTGATTTTCATCTTTTACTCGAATTTGATTCACAGTTCCTGATTCAAATTATGAAATGCACCAAAAAGGATCCATATAAATTTATAAAATCATAAATTTATTACAAAGCCACATCTCAATCTCAAGAAATCCGCATAAAAATGCTTGATCCCTAGACACTTTTGATGTGTGTATATGTACCTACTCAATTTCGTAGCTAATTAGCATTATAGTGATTGGAATCACGGTTTTCATTTTATTTTTTACACTATTAACTTACATAGCAATGCTCTGAACATCTGCAAGTAATATATGTAATCGTCTTCGGTTGGTACACGAAATATAATTAAGAATCAAACGAACTTACCTTAGTGATGTTTGATTCCAATTATGTGAGTGTCCCAACCGAAGACGATTACATCGTCCCATCCCATCCCAACCCAAAAGGTAAAAATAAAAAATAAAAAGCTAGTCTGGCTTTAACACAAAATAAGTACTACTACTCTGAAAAATAATGAAGTCAGGAAAGCACCGCCGGCGCGGGTAGGCCGGTGACGGTGGGAGGGAGACGGAAGTATGATTTTGTTTTTTTTTTTAGATATTATAACTCTAAATGTGTGACAAGGATAGCACCATCTCATGTACTGCTGCAAGTAATATAATGTAATCGTCTTCGGTTGGGACACTCACATAATTGGAATCAAACATCACTAAGGTAAGTTCGTTTGATTCTTAAATATTCCTGGTATTTGAATAAAAACTGATGTCCTAATTAGGACTGAGGTAACTACTGCTAGTAAAATAGTTATTAAATAAAATAAGAGGCATTTAAGTCTGAAAGTTTAAGCAAAGTTTAGCTATTTGTTGTAACATTCAGTACATAAGGAGTTATAACATTATGATAAGGTACAAATATAGTAAATATGTGAAGTATGATTGTAGTGTTTTATGGCTGAGGCGAGTGTTTTCGTCGTCGATCTTACTTCCACAAGTTGTCAAGTAAGAGGAGACATAAACCGTGCCAGTGTATAATGGACGTAGCTCATAGGAATGAGCAGTATTTAGGGTGTTGTATAGAGTATAGGTATCCCAAAAATCATAAAAATAAAACAAAATACTCCAGGATTGATGATTTCAAATCCGTAGTCCGTTCGTTGACAGCTGGTACAAGTTTACGTTATTATATGGTTTTATTCCGACAATAACACCGCAATGACACTGGATACATCACTTTTCAATTACTTTTAATAAAGTTACACGTTATTAACACTATTTAACCTGATTGATGAAGGCATACAATTTATTTTTAATCCCCCATACTCTCCTACTTTCGGTGGAATCTGGGAAGCTGGCGTTAAGTCTGCCAAATTCCATCTAAAGCGGATTATGGGTAACGCTAGTCTGACGTATGAGGAGTTGGGCACTTTATTCACACAAATTGAAGCAATCCTTAATTCCCGTCCCCTCGCTCCTCTGTCGTCAGACCCAACTGATACTTCTCCTCTGACTCCAGGGCACTTCCTTGTGGGGCGGCCCTTGACATCGCTGCCGTCACCCCCCATTGTTTTGAAAAATCCTGATAGATACCAAAGGATCGAGCAGCTGAGGCAGCACTTTTGGCATAGATGGAAAAACGAGTACATGGCAGAGCTCCAACAACGGAGCAAATGGCGCTTAAGGCAGAAGGAGCTTCAGATGGGCGATTTAGTGGTCTTCAAGGACGAGCACGTTCCACCGCTAAAATGGAGGCTAGGACGAGTCCAGCACCTGTACACTGGCGCGGATGGCGTCTGCAGGGTGGCTGACTTCTTCACTTCGAGAGGCGTCGTCAGGCGAGCTCTTAACAAAGTTTGCCTTCTTCCCACTACTGAAGAACTTGAAAGCAGGAGCTTTCAAGGGGGGGAGAATGTTCGCGCCACCGCCGACCGGTAACCTGTTCCCGGGGCATGAGGAGGAGCGCGGGGCGCGCGGACGTAACTGATCACGCGCCGCGCACCGCCGCTACACACACCGCGACCGACCATGGTCATGAAACAACTTAAAACTTGTAAAAACGTTAAAATTCATTAAAACTAATTATTGTACCCATCAGCTGAGTTTCACTTCAATACTAAAAACCTCCACGGACTGTACATAAAATAACAGCCCAGACAATTGGCGACCGTGACATTACCTACTGCAGAAGATTTACATAAAGATTATCCATTGGCAAGCTGCACGTGCGAAATACGTGATCGAACGGAGATTATTGCTGGTCTCATCGCTGCATCGACGTTACACAGGGAAGTAGCCTAGTATCCTTTATCCTTCATTACCAGTGTTCTTACTTTCCTCTTTATTTGTGTGAATAGTGCATAACGTCTTCATTGTGCGACTGGGGTATCCATAATTCGTCACTAAGGTTAATTTAAACAGCTTGCAGCTTATTTACTATTTGTACATTGTATTCTGCCTATATACTTATAGGTACATTATTACAGGGTGCATATACATGTCATACAGGCATTTAAATTTTGCTTCGTCATCTTCTTTAGATATCCACCTATAAATTCGCTTATCTTTTAGATATTTCGTACGCTTTAATGCATTTAGAGTCATCTTAATCATTATATTGTTGCAATCTCAGTTTTCTTGCACCGCATATTTTTCATAAAATCGCTGTTAAAAAATATTCATTAGTAGTGCATACTTAATTATTCTCGAACATAATATAACTTTGCTAAGCTTAAATATAGCAGAAGCTATTTATTTCTTTAGTTTAAATAAATAAAATATTCGTAAAAATCCTAGGTCCATCCTACCCACGAATTATTGTTTTTTTTTTGTTTTTTCTCATTTATTGAACGAACATTCCAGAAATTGCCTGCCGCGTGTGCGCGTGCGCATATCAAGCTGGTGCTGTATGCTGACGTGTCCAGCGCGGGTGGCGTGTCCAGGGACTGCTCTCTGACTTGGTGTCGCGTGTGTCATCTTGAAGTCAAAGTATTGGTGAACCAAGTAGCAAGCCTCTTTAGTTTTGGGTTTGATTGCACATATTACTTTGCCTAATCTCTTTATTTGTCCTAATTTATTAACTTTTCTTTAAAAATGTCTGAAAGTAAGCAACATCGGGAAGTTGAGAGGAGGGAAGAGAAACGTACAGATAATTTCAAAGACTTAATAAAACAGAGAGGTACAATTAAAATGCGTTTGACAAAATTTAAAGATTACGTTTCTATTTTGAATCAGATTAATTCAAGTGATATTACTAAACAACAGATTAAAGAATTAGGACTTCGGTTATCTAAATTACAATATCTTTTATCTGAATTCGATTCTATACAGACTCAAATAGAAATGTTATCATCGAACGTAGAAGAACAAGTTGACGAAAGAGACTCAGTAGAATCTCAGTTTTATTCTCTCATCTCAGCCGCCCAAGAAATAATAGATTCTCATCCTAGCAATCAGGATCAGAGAACCGAAGGTGTAAAAACAGCATGTTCTAGCTATGAAGGTTGTAATCATATGAATAACATTAAGTTACCGACAATTAAACTTCCATCATTTGACGGTAATTATCTCAAATGGTTGGAATTTCGCGACACCTTCGATTCTATTATCCATTCGAATGAGTCAATTGCTGACATCAATAAATTCCATTATTTACGTTCCTCTCTAGAGGGTGGTGCTATTGTCGTAATAAAAGCAATTGAGTTTACTGCAAATAATTACAAGGTTGCGTGGTCACTTCTTTGCGAACGCTTTGACAATAAAAATATTTTAATTAACAATCACTTGAAAGCATTGTTTAATTCAGAATGTTTATCGCGAGAATCTCATCGTTCTATTCGCTTTCTTATTGATAATGTTACAAAGAACTTAAGATCCCTTAATACTTTAGGTCAGCCAACTGATCAATGGGATACCTTGATAATTTATATGGTTACCATTAAACTTGATCCCACTACTAGCAGGAAGTGGGTAGAACATAAAAATAATTTAGTAGACTTACCTTCTTTAGCCGACTTCTTGCGGTTCTTGCGTAGTCGTGCAGATATGCTGGAAACAATGCAGGTAAACAGGAGCGACAAACCTGATAACAAATTCATTAATCCTAAAATAACACGAGCTCTTGTCGCGTCTGTTCCACATAAACATAATAGTTTGTCCAGCATACGTCCTCCCATATGTCCCGTGTGTCAACTTGAACATCGGATAACTGAGTGTACAAAGTTTAAAGAAATGAATGTTGAGTCTAGAACAAATGAAGCCTTAAAGTTACATCTTTGTTTGAATTGTTTACGCAGAGGTCATTACGCTGCGCGATGTCGTCTCGGTGCATGCCAAACCTGTAAACAAAGACACAACACATTATTGCATAAAAACATAACATCAAATAATCATAACGTATCTATTACACAGTCAGAGAATAGTAACAATACCTCTAGTGAGTCATCAGTCAATAGTGCAGTGACAGCTTGCTCCGCTTTATTAGGTAAACAGGTTCTCCTCTGTACTGCTTTAGTAAACATAAGTAACAAGCAACAAAATAAAACTTACCTTGCTCGAGCGCTTCTTGATGCAGGCAGCCAATCTTCTTTCTTAACTGAAAACATGAAAAATAAGTTGGGGTTAACGTCCATTAATAAACGGCCTATTTGTGTTACTGGAATAAATAATGTGCAATTAAATATTTCAGATTGTTGTGAACTAACCTTGAAGTCATTAACGAGTTCATTTAATACAAATATTAGGTGTTTAGTCGTACCTCAAATAACAGGTAATTTACCTAATGGTAATATCAATGCTTTAGAATTGAACTTACCTAGTAACATACAACTGGCTGATCCCGGTTTTTATCGTTCTTCTGAAATAGATCTGCTACTCGGAGCTGACATTTTCTTTGAAATCATTACATCAAATAAAATAAAATGCGGCACAAATAAACCTATACTTCAAAGTTCTAAACTAGGTTGGCTAGTAGCTGGGCCAATAGGAAGTTTCGATTATTATGAACAAAGTAGCTTTAATTGTAACTTCACTAAACAAATTAGTAAAGATCTTACTAAGTTCTGGGAGCTTGAAGAAATTCCGTCTATAAATGTTTTTTACTCCGAAGATGATAACATCTGTGAGAAACATTTTATAGATAGTACAAAACGTTTAGAAAACGGTAGATTTTGTGTGAAAATGCCATTTCGTGAATCACCCGATACGTCACTTGGTGATTCATTTAACATGGCTAAAAAACGTTTTCTTTGTCTTGAGAAAAGGTTAAATAGAAGCCCAGTCTTTAAAAAACAATACTGCGATTTTATAAAAGAATATGAAGAATTGGGTCACTTAAGCAGAGTAAACAAACCAGTCTTTGGCTACTATATGCCACATCACGCAGTATTTCGTGAACAGAGTGAAACTACGAAACTAAGGGTAGTTTTTGACTGTAGTGCAAAAACTACTTCTGAAAAATCCCTGAATGATATTCAGTATATAGGACCGGTAGTTCAGGATGAATTGTTTGATATATTAATAAGATTTCGAAAACATAAGTTCGTTTTGTCTGGTGACATTCAAAAAATGTACCGACAAATTATTATGGACAGTTCGCAGCGCCATCTACAGTTAATACTGTGGAGAGATGACGATAGTAAACCTCTTAATGTATTACAATTAAATACTGTAACGTACGGGACAGCCTCCGCTCCCTTCCTAAGCACAAGGTGTCTTTTACAGTTAGCAAAGGAATGTAAGGACAAGGTAGTATCAGAAATTATACAGCATGATTTTTATTATGATGATTTGTTGAGTGGTGCTGAAACGGAAGAAGAATTAGCACATATTTACAATTCAGTTAGCACTATTCTTACATCCGCTTGTTTTACGATACATAAATTTCGCACGAACTGTCCACAGATTTTTCCTGATGATTGTTCATCATCACAGTCATTAGACGTAAATAAACAATCAAGTGTACTAGGATTGTTGTGGTTTCCTGACTGCGACAAATTACAATTTTCTGTGCAATTAGACAAAACTACTGATAACGTTACAAAACGGTCCATTTTGTCAAATACATGTAAAATTTTTGATCCTTTAGGCATGCTCAGTGTGTGCACGATTAAGCTTAAAATCTTATTACAAAAACTATGGGTTTTAAAGTTAAGTTGGGATGAACCAGTTCCTCAAAACATTAAAAGAATATGGGATAAATTTATTTTAAACGTACACAAACTAGCAGACATTAGAGTACCTAGGCATACTTTATGTTCATCACCAAAATTGATCGAACTACACTGTTTCGTCGACGCGTCGCAAGAGGCGTACGGGACTTGTGTGTATTTACGTTCAATAGACAATTCTAATAATGTACATGTAAACCTGTTATGTTCCAAGACTCGAGTAGCACCGCTTAAAACTGCTACGATTCCGCGTCTTGAGTTGTGCGGAGCGCTGCTGGGCGCACGGCTAGCGGCTCGGGTGAGTAGTTCATTACGCTGTACAGTACACCGTAAGTTCTTTTAGACTGACTCATCTGTAGTGCTAGGTTGGATTCGAACACAACCTAAAATACTAAAAGCATTCGTCTGTAACAGAGTCAATGAAATTCATGAGCTCACAACGAGAGAATCTTGGAGACACGTGCCTACCGCATTGAATCCTGCTGACCTGGCCTCCCGAGGAGTAGAACCCGGTCAACTTGAAGGCTTGAGCTTTTGGTGGCACGGCCCACATTTTCTTTTACAAGACGAAGTCAATTGGCCTCAAGACATAGGTTCCTCAAGTTCTAATTTACCTGAAATAAAAACACAAAGTGATTGCTCAACTTTTACTGTTGTTAACGTTGAGCAATCACCACTTATTGATTTTCATAATTACTCTAAAGTTAAAAAATTAAAAAGAATTATCGCATACGTCATACGCTTTGTACATAATTGTAAAAATCCTAAAAATAAAATAAAGGGTCATCTACAATTAATCGAAATAGAAAAATCATTTACTTACCTTATAAAACTTGCTCAAAGCCAGTCTTACCTTACAGAAATATTAACACTTACACAAAACAAAAATCTTAAGGCTAAATCTTACCTGTTACAGTTATCACCTTTCGTTGATGGCAACGGCGTGCTTAGAGTGGGTGGTCGTCTTCAGAATGCCGCTTGTGACTTCAATAAAAAGCACCCGATCCTTATGGACGGTAAGCACTACCTCACACGGCTCTTGATGGAAAACGAGCACCTACGTCTCCTGCACGCTGGCCCTCAGTTACTCCTTAGTACATTTCGTGAACAGTTCTGGCCAGTAAGGGGCAGAACTTTAGCCCGCAGTATAGTTAGAAAATGCGTAATATGTACACGACTGCGCGGCAAAGGTATGGAGCCACTGATGGGCAACCTGCCGGTGGATAGGGTCACTCCTTACTACCCGTTTCAAGTATGTGGTGTGGACTTTGCTGGACCTTTTCTAATTTCTAGTAAAAAGGGTAAAGGAAATAGAATAAGTAAATGTTATCTTAATGTAATAGTTTGTTTTTCAACTAAAAGCATACATTTAGAGTTAGTCAGTGATCTTAGTACTAATGCGTTTATTCTTAGTTTACGTCGTTTTATTTCGCGGAGAGGTAGGCCGCACACGATTTATTGCGACAATGGCACCAATTTTGTTGGGGCAAGTAACGAGTTAGGTAGGGTACTAAGGTCCAGTATAAATTCAATATACGAATACACCAATGATGAAGGCATACAATTTATTTTTAATCCCCCATACTCTCCTACTTTCGGTGGAATCTGGGAAGCTGGCGTTAAGTCTGCCAAATTCCATCTAAAGCGGATTATGGGTAACGCTAGTCTGACGTATGAGGAGTTGGGCACTTTATTCACACAAATTGAAGCAATCCTTAATTCCCGTCCCCTCGCTCCTCTGTCGTCAGACCCAACTGATACTTCTCCTCTGACTCCAGGGCACTTCCTTGTGGGGCGGCCCTTGACATCGCTGCCGTCACCCCCCATTGTTTTGAAAAATCCTGATAGATACCAAAGGATCGAGCAGCTGAGGCAGCACTTTTGGCATAGATGGAAAAACGAGTACATGGCAGAGCTCCAACAACGGAGCAAATGGCGCTTAAGGCAGAAGGAGCTTCAGATGGGCGATTTAGTGGTCTTCAAGGACGAGCACGTTCCACCGCTAAAATGGAGGCTAGGACGAGTCCAGCACCTGTACACTGGCGCGGATGGCGTCTGCAGGGTGGCTGACTTCTTCACTTCGAGAGGCGTCGTCAGGCGAGCTCTTAACAAAGTTTGCCTTCTTCCCACTACTGAAGAACTTGAAAGCAGGAGCTTTCAAGGGGGGGAGAATGTTCGCGCCACCGCCGACCGGTAACCTGTTCCCGGGGCATGAGGAGGAGCGCGGGGCGCGCGGACGTAACTGATCACGCGCCGCGCACCGCCGCTACACACACCGCGACCGACCATGGTCATGAAACAACTTAAAACTTGTAAAAACGTTAAAATTCATTAAAACTAATTATTGTACCCATCAGCTGAGTTTCACTTCAATACTAAAAACCTCCACGGACTGTACATAAAATAACAGCCCAGACAGCGAATATAAAGTCTAAATTAAATCTTACTTGATTTTGGAATGTTCTCTCTATTATCTCATAACACTCTTGTATATCCAGATATGCATCAAACATTTTTTTCCAGTAGTCTTCTCTTTCTGAATCCTCGAAGTTTTCAGATTTTTGAACATTTTTAATCCACATACGAAGCATTTTCTCCATTAATTTTATTACCAACAAAGCATACACAATATTCACATCAAAAACTATGGTGGCATATAACTGGACAGTCCTCATAATAGTATTGCGAGGAAAGATGATAAAATAGTACAGGACGAAGCAAAAATAAAAAGCATTTAAGGCAATTACGCAAATCCAGTTGTAAATAATGAAGTTTTTGAGGTCTTTGCCATTAATTCCCAAGATTCTATGTACGTGTTGGATTTTCAAAAACCAGTAAAACATTATAATAGCTATGCATAATATTAAATAGTAGTTTAATAAGTGTCCGAACATGAAGAAGATGAAATCTAAAATAAAGCTTAAGTTAAAGATTAAGGCATATCCCACCCATTCATCAGTAAATGAGATAATCAAATCGTACAAAATAACAGCATGAAATAACAGTATGTAAACTACTCCTATAAAGTTGTAAGACTTATTATTAGGAGTGATACAGTTATCGCGGATTGTATACTTTGCATAGAAGAAAAGACTTTGCATCCGATTTAACGGCCTCAGCAATGATTGCAAATCTTTGTCAATTACGTTGTTGAGTAATTCATTATTGGACGGAATCGTTGAAACAGTCAGAACACCAATTCTATTGGGTTTTAGTTTGTTCCTAAAAGTCGAACACATGTTTAATACACTAAACAATTTTATGTTGAATGGTGTAATAGATGAACGTCAATCGATTGGTAATGTGACTGGAGTTTGTTATTTGTTCATATTATTTATTTATGTTATTTGAAATTACTTCTAGTGCTTAAAACATATTATGTTTTGTAACGTTCATTAAAAAAAAAAACAAATAAAAAAAAAAATGATTTGTTTTACAGGATTAAATATTGAATTTAAGTTAAGTTCATTTTACACGCTACAAATATTAATACAGTCGACCATCACATCATGCGTCATTCGGATCTGGGAACAGCGTGGCACGCGATGCGATGGTGACTGTGAAATAATTGTTAATATGTTAAAGTTGTGGGTAGACAGGAATCTTACCCTATAATATAATAAAGAGGTTGCCGAATAGACTCTCGGAGAGGGATCGAACCTCTGGATCAAGGACCTCTTGGTGGTTGTTGTACTGCAGGTGCTGATATTCAATTAAAATACAATTTATCAGTAACACATGTATAATTTATAAAATATTAAAATTGTTCATTCGCGAACATGGCGGTTACGGCCGCGGTATCTAGGTACCTTACAAGCTAAGCCGTACTTATTCTACACTCGAGTTCGTTCGCGGACGGACTGAGCATGCTCGCACTATAGTTATGGGTTGGCCAACCTTACCGCACTTGTTTCTTCGGAGTGTGGCTCGAAGAAGCCTGCGCAATGCGCACAGGCAGGTCGGGTTGGTCCCCCAGCATACCACTTAGCAAGGCGGCGGCGTCGACGTCGTCGAGTGCCTGCGCAGCCGGCACTTGGTGGCAGCACTGACGGCGCACAGGCACCGGATGATGCGGCATGCGGCACGCGCACCCAGCGAGGTGGCGGCGGCGTCGTCAGCTGCGCCGACAACTGGCCAACGGTGGCGTCACCTGCGGTCGCCCACGCAACTGCCGACCCCGGGTGTCCTTGGCATCGTCCCGCGCAATGAACCGCGGGACACACTGCTACGGCGTCCTACGGACCCGGGGGTGGCGATCGGCGAACCGCAGGAATGGAGCCCACGCGTACAGCGTGGCGAGATGAGTCCCCAGAAAATGGATGAACCCCACTTACTTGGTAGCATCATCTCGCACGATGATGAACCCAGCCTCAACCTTGAGTGGTTGAGGCTGGTGCAGGATGCGATCACGCCTTCCTGACCAGCACACCGGTACGTAATTTTAAGATTTTCCAGACAATTAGGTTCGCCTCAGCAGCAAACCCAAAGTTGAATGTCATGGTCATGCGCAACCGGTCTAGTGATTGGAATCACTTGCCTGTTTTATAAAATAGTCGACTTGACGATTTAGTAAAAATTACTAATAAATTAAATGTAATAATTATATTTATACTAGGTCAAAGCCGCTATCATTTATCACAAGACAAGCCAATTCCAATCACAGGAAACCATCCTGGTATCGCATGACCATTGAATATATAAAGGTATCGATTGATAGTCAATCGATACTTTCTGCAATTGTCAGTTTGTAACTAATTTGACGTCACTAATTTTGACAATTGACTTTATGGATTTAATTTTAAAATTCAATTAATATTGAAAACAAATGAAATAGATTTATAGAATTAATTTTGCTGATTCCATCAATACTAATATCACGGTATCTCGTACTGTATTAGCAGAGATACAAGCGCGAATAAGTTTCACAATGAACGCCGGTATTGATGTTTCATTGCTTCAAAAATACAGATATTTACATTTATGTAATGCATAAAAGATGCTGACACGGTGGTCTTAAATCAAAGAATTATGTGTATTATGTGTAATTCACGTAATTAATAATTAGTGAAATCCACATAACCTATATTCAGCTGATTGAAAAAACAAGAAAAGTAAGTAGTATACACTACAGTTTGCTTTCTGTCTATTTTACTGATACTCGTAGGTCCAGTATATGGTCACACGGTTTTATTCCGTTTTACATTTTACAGAATATTAAAAGAAACTAGCAAAGCTTTACGGGGTTACTAAGTAACATAAATAGAACCCAGTATTGACCTTTCAAAAGGAAACACAATGAGGTCTCAACAAAAAAATTACTTTGACTTTGAACACATTCAAATGAAATAAACCTTAATTTTAGTGAATTACCTAACAATATACCTTACCAATACTGCGAAGAGCAGAACGTAGTATGTTCTGGCTTGAAATGTATACCTGACGATTTAAGAAAAAAAACAATGGCATTTCTATAAGTGTTGTCATGATAATAGGCTTCGACATTATCTAAAGCGTTTTATAATTCAGTTATGTACAATCTTCAATTTTATCTCTTTCTTAATATTACGAGTATGTTGATTCTGATAAAGGAGAATACCAAGATTCGGCTGAGAATTAAGGAACGTCTGACAGGCATTCTATAATTTTTACATTTCATCTTGATTTACATTTAGATTTATGCAATATACACATTTTGATGTCCTTATCAAATAAACTTAGGTCTTCTTAAATATGTATTAGCGCACGTAGTCGATGGTGACCATAACTACTTGTTGGCCGCAAAATCATGTCTCCATATCATAAATCACACATCAGCATAACAACTGATCTAAAAATAGTACTCATTGATATCAATTCGTCAATAACAGTCGCACATAATTCCACACAGCAAGCAGCTTTTAATTTGTGCTCATTGCCAAGTCACTATAATTTATAATAGAAATAAAACTGATTTTACTATAAACCAAGCAATGATTTAATTAAATTCTTGTTTCTTTATTTTATCATCGTGCAAGCATTACTTTATCTACTACAGAAAAAACGTACACAAATAACTGTTTCTGAGTTTACGGTTAAACATCACTAACCGAAAGTTAACCTGGTTGCAAATTGTAAAAATTCGTATAACATAGACCCATTTTTCGATCAAGCCCGGCGAGGAACTCATGCGTGATGTAGGCTAGAGCCGCAGAAAAAAAGATGAAGCTAGTTATTATCATAGATGTGCCGCATAATAACAGTAAAAGGCTTGGAATACGATAGAAAAACTAACTGGTATCCCTACTGATACTCAAAATCCTGGCGCCTAGCCTTTTACACTGTCAGGAAACGTCACGTCTTGTACAACGCGGTTTTCTAGAGGAATTTCTTCTCGTTTATTTCTTTAATTTTTTGTTTAGTAGTTTCGACACAGTGTTGTTTTTCGACTTCCACGCGGACGAAGTCACGGACACAGCTAGTAGCTACATAAACATTAATCCAATTGCCATTGAAGTTTTTGATCAATACAATAATAGCATAATTTACATGACTTAATACAATCTATTATAAAGTCTGTTTTTATCCTAAGCATGTAAGGGTAAACACCGTTATCACTCAAACCATGGGTAGTTGACGTGAACACAAAAACATAGGACCGAATAGAAAAAAAAAAGTATATACTCGCGAGAAATGAGCGGAGCGGCGGCGTACACGCACTCGCTAGCGAGATAGCTGACTGACTGGGGTAGCGAACTGTGCGGGGCCGTGCTTCGGGCCACGCGGCGAGTTCCCCGCGCCCCCTACCGTAGCTTGTTGCCCCCGCGCGTAGGGTGAAATGCTTTCAAGGAAAAATAAAAATTTTATAAAAAAAAAAAATTTGTTATTTTTCATTGATTTTACTTTCTATACATGAAACCAAACCACTGGTTTCAAGGATAACGGTGTTTACCCTTACAGCCTGTATAACTGGTGAACAATTAACAGTTTTATTTTTATTTTTTGATTTGGACTTATTTGAACCTAGTCGCTCCAGATATAAAGGGACTCCCTTATACTCCTCTGAGTCTCACATAGACACGACCGAATACAGTGAACGGCTTGGTACCAGACTTTAATGTGAGGGTGGTAGCTATCCAGGCGAACCATATAGATCCTACCTGAAGTGGGTTCTTTTTATCAATCTAAATGTAGAAATGAGTATGGTTAATATTGGAGACATAATCTATGTTGTAGGTGTCTATGTATACCTGATAATGATTAAAAAAACTAATCACTTTACATCATTTAAGTAGATGCTTCCAGAAACACAAACAACGATCCATTTAATAAATGTTAAATAGAATGTTGTACCACTTGACTTTCCTACCACTCCATCAATAAACATCGCCATGTCCTGTATAACAAACATGTTGTCAGCGTCACCATTCAAACGTGAATTCAAAATAAACCCTGTTTTAATTGAGAATATCCAAACAATTCCATGTAATGAAGCATTACTCGACAACCTAATTGCAAAGGAGTTACAATCAGTTTTAAGGCCGTTAAACCTGATAGAAGCCCTTTTCATCTGTGCTAAGTATACTATTCGCGACAACTTTATCAGACCAAAAAGTTCTCTTTACAATTATGTAGGATTTATCGCCATGCTTATATTTCGGTTAATTTGCTTGTATCACGTGATGACCACTTTTACCCACTGGGGAGAGGGTGTGGCCTTGCTTCGAAATTTTACCAGTGTTTTCTATTTCATCTTCGGCTCGTATGGGTTCATGTTAAATTACTATAATAATATAAAGGAGAGCCACAACAACGTATTATTAGTTTTGAAAATCCAACACGCTTATAAGAATCTCAATATAAGCGGCAAAGACCTCAGAACTTTAATTTTCTACAATTGGGTTTGCGTTATCGTCGTAAACAGTATCTCGTTGAGTACCGTCCTCTTTTTATTTTTTTCGTCTTTTCCTAAATTCAATATCCTCGGTCTATTGTCGACTTACGCCTGTGTGTCTTTTGATATTAATATCTTGTATGCTTCTATAACCATGAAGTTATTGTGCAAGCTACTGATTGCGTGGATAGAAGATCTTCGAAATTCAGAAAACTTTGAAGAATCAGAATTAGACTCTTACTGGAAAATCAAGTTTGATGTGTACAAAAACATACTGGAGGCTTACGAGCTCGTAGAGAAAATTTTTCGCCGTCATGTAAGTTTTGAACTTAATTGTTTCACATAGCTTATATTATATTAATACAATCAACAAAAATTTAAGCGTTAAGTGGACAAAGGTTTTAACTAGCAAATAGTTCAAATGTAGTGATGGAAATTTTAAAATAGTAAATTTCAATTTCAATAGCTGATAACACCTTTGCTATAATTTGTAACTCGACGATTTATCATCGGCTAGAACCATTTTTAATGTAAAAATGACATATTTTTCAATTTTGTCAGATAACACCTTTATCCACATAACACTTCAATTGCTATTTTACTTAACTTTACAATTGAGATTGCTGTTTTTTTTTTCCACACCAGGCCAGTGTGGTGGAATAAAGCCTAAATCCTTTTTATTCTGAGAAGAGGTCCGTGCACAACAGTAGGACAGTAATGGGCTGATGATGATTGTATTAGCTATACTCATCCTGCTAATTAAATACTCATCATCTGCCTAGCCTTTTCCCAACTATGTTGGGGTCGGCTTCCAGTCGAACCGGATGCAGCTGAATATCAGTATTTTACATGGAGCGACTGCCTATCAGACCTCCACAACCCAGTAACTGGGTAATACGATACTCTTGGTAAGACTGGTTGTCAGACTTTCTGACTTCTGACCAACAGTTACGACTGTCAAAGATCTACAAATGACAGCCGGGACCAGCGGCTTTACGTGCTTTCCGAAGCTCGGAGGAAACTCGCTATGGTAAATGGTCACTCATCCACAGACCAACCTCGGCAAGCGTGGCTTAGCCCGGAAGATCGGCCTATGCGGCTGTAATTATTTAGCCACGAGCTCCTCCTGCTAATTAAATACTACAATTTCAAATTAATTTTCAGATTGCTCTTTACACAATAGGAACAGTGTGCTTTACTCTGTTGAACGTGGCTTATTTATTAAAAATGAATTTAATTCTAGGAAACGATTGGTTAACAGTAAGTATTAAAATCACTGAAAATGGACCACCTTTAAATGTACAAAATGCAAATACCATGGGCCTGAGGTACCCAAAAGACTTTAACCACGTCTTTCTGATGATAATACGAGTCAATAATATTTTATCAACATATGTCCAATTCAGTCAATTGAACTATTTTGTTTTTTGGAACAAACTAAAACAATTAACTTTAGTACTTCCTTGTAAACAATACCTTAGTTAGAGCTGGCAACGTTTAAATTATCGTGTGAGTGAACAAGACAACTTCTAACACGAAATTCCCCGAAAAAACACGACATGCGGCAAGTGGGGTATGGTATGACCATGGTACGCCGCATTCACATGGCTTGTTACCCTAGAGATTTTTCGAATCGTGAATTTTTATAAATAATTAATTTCTCGAAAATTAACCTTTATAGGATAAACTATGACCTATCTATTCTTCTCCAATTAGGCATTGGAATCGATGGTTATAATCTTTTGGGTTCCTCAGACCCATGGTACATAAGCACATTTCATCTTACTAATACCTACATCAATTGAATATATTAGTAAGACTTTTGTGGTTAAAATAATTTTAAGTTTGCTATTTCACGATTAGTCGAGTTAGTATGTAAGAATTCTTTAATTATGGCAGCACTGGTTGTCTGTGGGTACTAACGGTTTTGTTCGGGTTGCGGTCCGGTCCTAAATCGGTTTTAATTCAGTTCAGTAAATATTAGCACTACTTTTTGGGTTAACATCGAACGACGACCGTAATGGACCGTTGATAGAAAGAGTACCGTTTGTCAAACGTAAATTAAAGGAATCAGCTTCCTGTTCGTTTTGACTTTAAACCTGGGGGCCAACCCAATAAGTTGGATAACTTCTGCTTATCCAATTATTCAATCACAGGCCATCTACAAGACTGACTGACTTCAGAGGTTGAACATTATTAGATGTAAACGAAACCATAATGGTATATTCTCCCTTCCAGATTAGTTTAATAATACTCATGTCTCAAATATGGCTTCTAAGGAACATAATTTTGGAAATAATGTTAAGTACGGAATGTGAGAGATTCTATTCAGCCATGAGAGATGTTCAGTGTACCTGTTGTCTGCTGATGAAGTCAAGTAGATTTTCAGGTAATGAATGAACGTGTCATTTTATTTTAACTGAAACGGTGTATAATGCCGATGTACGTAGTTGCTGATTGAATAATTAGTATCTTAACTATCTTGTTGTGTATTTGTGCATAATGTACTGTATTTCAAGTAAAGGAAGATATAATATGTTCTTGAGATGGAAAGACACTGAGACATACGGACAGCAATGTTCTGCCTAGCTTTTTCAAACTAGGTATGTTGGGGTCAGCTTCCAATCTAAGCAGATGTGGCTGAATACCAGTATTTCTCACGCAGCGACTGCAATCATACTCCCGCAACCCAGTAATTGGGTAATGTCGATATCCTAAGGTTAGACCGGTTATCAAACTTTCGGGCTTCTGACTACCCGTAACGATTGACAAATGTAGTCGTATGACACTCGCAACCGACGGTTTCACCTGCTCTCCGAGGCACGGAGGGGTCTCAGTGTGTAGCGAATGGTTACCCATTTACGGACAGATCTTGCAAGTCATAATGATCCGCGCGGTTGATACTTGGCCACGGGTCCCTCTACATACGAGCTGTAATAAGTTATCTTATGCCAAAAATACATTATTTACAGATACGCAGAGAATGGAGTGCAAAAACATTCAACGTTTGCAGAAAGCTACTTTCAAGAAAATGGATGGGTGTGGCCTGTTCATCATAGACGCTATTCTACCTTTGCGCTTGTTCAGTCTCATTAGTACTTACACTATAGTTCAATTACAGTTCGAGTTTTTGTAATACTGTATTAACAATCACAAATGTCACTTAAATGAACCATGATCCAACGATTACTTAATGATGACCAGGGGCCTAATTCTCCTAAAATAAATCTTGATAAATCACAACCGAACCAAAGCCGAACCGTTCATTCAGACAGTTCTCGATTTCAAAAGCTATCAAATTGTTTGACACAAAAAACAAAATCAATCATTTTGAAAGTTTTCGAAAACAAAAACTGACTGACGGTTGTGGTTCGATTGCGTTTGGCAACAATTTATTTTAGGAGAATTGGGCCCCAGTATTTCTTTACCTTGCTTAACTGGACACTGACTTGTACATTTAAATTCAGTTCCATATTTTACGAACTTTCAATATTCTGGCCACCATTAAGTAGTAATAACACATCTATGTTAAATTATTTATTAAATGTTTAGCCAGAGTGTACATTTGTGTTTTTGTATTTATTTTCTTTATTCATATTAATTGTAATAAAAACTTTAATCATCGTATTTAAAATATAGCGAACTAATTCAATTATAGGAGATCACACAACGCAAAGTCTTAACTATATTCATAGAGCCCAATGTCACAATCTTTCGTTGATAGAATGGAAAAACTTATGTGCTACAAAACACAGCATGGTAATTAACTAAAATATGAAATTACATCTAATAAAACCTAGTGTACTGTTATAATATTTTACATTCTAAAGATATTATAAAGTAAACTGCTGACTATGCTTTAGTTGTTTACTTTATATTACTAATTAGGTCTCATGACGTCAACCGAGCACGTACGCAAGTCGCAGACATGCCGCCGACATGTTGCCACAAGTCGCCGGGCGATACGCGCGAGTACAATTTTCCAACATGATTCTTTTGAAATAAAGCCGTTGACATCAAGCCGCCGGGGCTGTGTCGGCGGTTCGGCGGGTTTGGTATGTAGACTCCTTAAATGAAAGGTTCTGGATGACTGCGTACCGGAAGGTACTCTACACTGGGTAGGTTCTTCACGTTGTGGACCGATAACCTGGTGAAGATCGCGGGAATCCGATGGGTGTGAGAATCATAGAACCGGTCGATGTGGTGATGCTTGGGGGAGATCTATGTCCAGAAATGGACATCATGTGACTGTATGATGATGATGATGTATCTAAGTGGGGAACAAAAACAAAGATCAATACATTCCATACAATTTATTTATTTCCACAAAATAATGCTTCAGAATTTGAACCTGCTTTAAAATATTATAGTAACGCGAATTGCAGTAGCACAATTACATGAATAGTTACAACGTAACAGAAATTTAGCAATGTCATCGCGTTTACAGTAAACACTCCACACGCACTCATCTTCTTCTTCAATTCTTTGTGTATCACCCGATGCATGTTCTTCCAGATTCTTTTCGATGTCACTGAAATTAGGAATATGAATTTGAGGAAATTTTATATCAACAATTTTATAATGTTGACAGGTATGTGGAATATACAGGTGATTGCAATTGCGGTCTCTTGCAGTATTGCTGGCCAAAGCCAGATTGCTTAGATCTACAACTCCCGCACAATAATATTCTTGTAAGCCTATTAGTTGTATGTCCATAAAAGAAAATATATTTTTCCCAAAAATTAATTGGCAATTCCCTTTTACATCACGGAGGTTGTTGGTGAAAATATACATTCCAGTACACTGAAAAGATGAAATAAAACGTTAACAACTGTTCTAAACATATCGATGCCTATTCAACCAAAATGCATGGAACAGCAGTTTTTTCACAAATTCAGAGTTACTGTAATCTGGACTGTAAAAGGTTGTTCCAACTTTTTTTTTGTTTTTCTTGGGAATATCCTCGTCTATAAACTTCGCCCGGGGAAGGCGAGGGGACTCTTAACGGCTAAAAGCCCACGGTGTTCCTTTTCCTGATCCTTGGACGGGGTCGCGGGATACGCAGCTGCATGCACCGCGACCCCGACAGGCCTTGGTCCGCCGGCCCCTGGCGGACCTCTACTACTATGGGGCCTAGCCACACGTCCTCCTGAGAGGCGCGGTACACTGCGTGCCGCCTTCTCGGGCTTGTTACTGATCAGGCGACGGGTCTTCTAACCCGCCGCCCGCAGGCTACATATTATGATGGCCAGAGATCGTCGCGCGCCCTCCGGCAAGGATGGTTTCACCCTAGCGTGCGTCAAAGCACCGCTTTCTTTTAGGCTTCGTGTACCTAATATCCGAACGTCTGAGATATCAAAAGGTTGGGTGACGTCACCGATCTCGCATACAGTGACAAATCTTTCCTTTCCATCAAAGATGATCACACATTAATTTTTCAGAGTTTACACTTACAGTCTTGGGATAATTTTATAATGGCATTGGTATGTGCTCTTTCAACTTCATTATAAAATCCTTCGCAAGCAATACACAACGCGATTTCGACCAAGAACACCCTGAAGAAGAACAGTAACATTCCAACGAGATGGCTTAAAGTCATATCTATGTCCATCTGAAAATATTTAGATAGATATACTTTATTGTACACTAAAAGAAATAAAACAGTAGCAATACACATGATCAAGAATAGTACAAATGGCGGTCTTATCGCTTAAAGCGATTTCTTCCAGACAACCATTGGATGGAAAGAATTGCTAAGGAAAATATAAAGGCAGTTTGCAGCGTACAAATATATAACCTAATAAAAATCTGGAATTAACTAAATAACTAAATATAAATACATGATATGACACAAAAATATATGAAAATATCTTAAATATATATATATATACATACTCAAATAAGGTAAAAATATATAAATACATAATTATAGACAATTTAAAAAAAACTACTAGACAGCTAGATAATGTTCCTTCACCATTCTTTTGAAGGAGAACAACGACTGAGCACGCCTCAAAGACACAGGTAGTGCATTCCACAAGCGTATGGCCTGGACAGTGAAGGAATGATCAAAGAATCTTGTGGAATGCAGAGGCATCTTCAGTTTTAAGTTTTCCGATGATCTCAAGGATCGTGAGTGTGAATCACGCATGAACTCAAAACGTTCTTTAAGATAAGAAGGGGTTGTAGGATTGAATAGAATACTGAATATTTATATATTGATAAATTATTATACCGAATGACTTTTTTACCATCTGGAAAAAAAATGCGTACATGGTGAACGGAGTAGAACCGCAGAGTTTTTTTTTTAATTTCCTTTAGTCAAATTATTTCTCAATAAATACTACTAATTTGAAGTAAATCAATAAAATCAGAAGTTTTGAAGTAAATAAATAGATTAAATAATATCTAAATTCAAATCATACTCACCTGCGTATGATTTGAGTTTCTATAGTAGATACCTACCTAGATATCCTATAGATATATCGATTTCATAAAAGATCTCATTTATTTTTTTGTACGTAAATTAAATATATTTACACACTTAATTACATAGGATTATGAAATTTCTCAGGGTCACTAAGTATCATTAATAGAACACATTTAAATAAACACCTAAACTTGTGGACGTAACCCAGGTGGGCCGTCGGCTTATTGGCCAAAGTATACATTTAAAAAAGTTGACAACGATAAAAAATACTTACGTAATGAGTTGTAGACCAAATTATTTCAACTTGTGCGTAACATAAACTTTGTATAAATGTTGTTACGAAGTGAAATAGGATCTAAAAAAAAACCTGAAATTATTGTCTTAACTGTTAGCTTGTCTCTGGTAATACCATATTAGATTGTCTCTGGTAACTGTCATATTACTTACATTCATTCAATCGATCATTCATTCGTTCATGATTAAAAACTTATTGGTAGTCATTCGGCAGTCTTGTCAGAGACGTCGAGGTGTGAACATCAAGTGATACTTACTGTGTAATTTTGGATTAAATGGTAACACTTCAGATACAAGTGTAAGTACAGATTAAATCATTATGTATTGAATAATTGGAAATAATTGGAATTGTACTGAGTGTATTTGTGGTTTATGTTGAAGGAAGTAATAAATATCTATGTTTATACTGAAATGTCTGGTTTTCTATTATGAATCCTTTATTCTGAACCGGTGGCCAACAGTTCAGAAGCGGGATAATAAGGGAATTCTCATAATTCCCTTTTTCACGTCCACATTTTAACGGATATTTGATGTCATTTATTATCAGGTGTAATTTATTTTTCCCACCCGGTAAATATATTTTTCTGGCTATTTAAGTAAAATAAATATCAAATATTTTATTTTTCTTTTCCATCTGTCATACGATATTTATTTCCTTACTCTTTGCCGTAATAATATTAAAGAACCGTTATTAATAAATATCACATCATCCATATTTAGAAAACGAAGTATTAATTTCGACTATGAATTTATGGAAGTTTCTACTGTGGTAGATTTATAATTATTCAATTTGATAAGCGACCAATCGATATGGTAGTATGTGTTCTGTTACATACTTAGATGTTATAACATTAATAGGATATTTATATAAAGATTTTAGTTTACTTTATTCAAAGTAGAATTGGTACGGTTATTTTATTCGTGTAATTATTATCATGATATGATGACGCACCAAATTAATTTAAATTATTTTTTTGTGTTTTTGCATAGTATGGCTTACAAGGATAGAGATGGAAAAGAAAACTGCTTTATTTCTGCCTTAATAGCTTCTTTAAAATAATGCAATTATAAATGGAACAATATTGGATCAATATTATGATAATAAAACATTTACTTTGACTTTTATTATAATCTTAAATATTGTTTCGTGTTTATGAACAAACACTAAGCTTTACAACTGTAAGTTTCAGATACACTCACAATGGACAAGGAAAGACACAGTCGAGGGGAAGGACTGATGTTCATGGATAGATGACGATGGATCGCCCAGGTTAAAGGGCCAGGAAATGTTCAGGATTAGAGCATTTAGCATTTTGGCTAGGACAGACGGCCAGGATGTTCTCAGGTTAGAGAGCAGGGAGTTCTCAGGTTAGAGAGCAGGGAAAGTTAAGTCGTTGGATAGCGGAATGAATACTACTGGATGGACCAGAAATTTGAAAAAGCGAAATGTTATCATAAATGAACAGTTCAATGAACGAACAAAATTACAAGAAACGAAAAGCAGTCCAGGAATACAGGAGAAAGATCAATGCGAAGGAGATATCGCAACGATAGCTCGAGTCCGGGTGAGTCTTTACCAATTAGTATTGTGTTGACTATGACAATGTTAAATAAAGCCTGGAGTTCAGATAAAAATAAGTTAAAATTCAACGCAAACATCGTAACGGATTTGAAGCCTATGAGTAAAGAACAGACTCTGTTAGTACGGATCACTAAAGTTGAAGAATGCGCGGAAATATGTGGATTATATGAAAAACAACATACATTACGTCCTTCCTAATCTTACTGGGGTTACGAAAACGTGGTATCAAAGATGACCTTCTCTTTTGCATAAGTAGGGAGCATTGAAGAAAAAATAGTTATCTATTCCCTTGCCGTGAGAACTATGCTGAACTCCTTACTGAAATGCTAATTAACCGCTAACGTCCCGACCGACGAACCGGTTCGTCAGTGCCATTGTTTATCTATTGTGTCTATAATTACAGTACTTGAGATTTTAAACGTGTCGTGTATGGTTAATCATTGGAACAATAAATTATTATTGCATAAAACTGAATTGACTGAATAGGTGTAAAATTCATAGGAAACAGGCGGTGGATTGAATTTTAAATAGAGTAGATAATCAGGCCACAAAAGTGGGAGTTCAAGTAGCTTAATTTAGTGAGTCAGTATTTTAGAATAGTCAAAGTAGGGCAAACTAGAGAAGTTACAACATACAAGCAAAAGAAATGGGTATGATAACAGGTCTCTTATTAACGCAACACATCGACAACTTTAAATCCTGAACGATTAATTAAATTCAATTGCTTTTATTGTAATGAATCTGGCCATCCCAGCTTTAGAGTATACGTATTCAAAGAGCATAATTATACTCATAACGAATCGGCTGAAGTTATGCGTTACTGATGGTTACAGTGACGGATACGTTTTTCGATATTGGTATCAGTGGCTGCATGGGCTGTACATCCAGTCATTAGATTTGAGAAGTCGGTCTTCTCAAGTTGTCCGTTACTGATGGTTACAGTGACGGATACGTTTTTCGATATTGGGATCAGTGGCTGGGCTGTATCCAGTCATTAGATTTGAGAAGTCAGTCTTCTCAAGTTTTGCGTTACTGATGGTTACAGTGACGGATACGTTTTTCGATATTGGGATCAGTGGCTGGGCTGTATCCAGTCATTAGATTTGAGAAGTCAGTCTTCTCAAGTTATGCGTTACTAATGGTTACAGTGACAGATACGTTTTTCGATATTGGGATCAGTGACTGGGCTGTATCCAGTCATTAGATTTGAGAAGTCGGTCTTCTCAAGTTATCCGTTACTGATGGTTACAGTGACAGATACGTTTTTCGATATTGGGATCAGTGACTGGGCTGTATCCAGTCATTAGATTTGAGAAGTCAATCTTCTCAAGTTATGCGTTACTGATGGTTACAGTGACGGATACGTTTTTCGATATTGGGATCAGTGACTGGGCTGTATCAAGTCTATAGATTTGAGAAGTCGGTGTTCCCAAGTTATGCGCAGCTGATAGTTGCAGTGGCTAATACGTATACGTTTTTCGATATTAGGATCAGTGGTTGGGCTGTATCAAGTCATTAGATTTGAGAAGTCGGTGTTCTCAAATTATGCGCAACTGACGGTTACAGTGACAAATATATTTTTCGATATTAGGATCAGTAGTGGGGCTGTATCAAGTCATTAGATTTGAGAAGTCTGTGTTCCCAAGTTATGCGCGACTAATAGTTGCAGTGACAAATACGTTTTGATAATAGGATCAGTGGTGAGGCTGTATCATGTCATAAGGTTTGAGAAGTCTGTGTTCATTTATTACAGTTAGTAGAGCTAGGGAACTTGGTCTCCATGTAAAGGTTTCTTTTAATATTCTACTGCTTGGAGGTATGGGTGTGAATTTTATTGTTGTATGTACACTAACAGCCAGTGTTGAGGTACAAGGTGTCAAGAAGGTTATAGATGTTCGAGTGGTTCACGATTGCGTTTTGGATTGTCCCGCGCTCCTAGGACGTTCTTATACTGAGGTGCCTAGTTTAATAACCATTCAAATTCCATACAGGGTGATTTTTTTGGAAAAAAAAGGGTGTACCCTGTATACTTATTGTCTAGTGGTGACATTGTTGTTTCGTGTCCATCGCATCTAATCTAGTATTTGATGGGAGCATTTACGTACGTGGTTCGCTTCGAGGTGAAGAAGGCAAAGAATCTTTTATCTGGTAGATGCCGTATCGAAGACGGTCATGGTTCCCTACTTGCATATAATACGTCGTAAGGACGATGTAGCAATTTCTGGGAATTCTTTGCTAACGCGGTCTATCAACACTAAACATTTGCATTTACTACAAGTTTAAAAAAAATGTTCACAGAAGACTTTTGAGTCGTATAGCTCTGATGATTTGATAAATTGTGGCGAGGAACTTGTTGGCATTGGCTGAATGGGCTAGTAGCCATTGCTCAACATAATTGCAAAAAGAAAAACACCATTTTGGGTCTGGCACTTTCATACGAGACCGGGGAAGCCATGACGTCAGGTTACACTTTGTTATAATTATAAATAGGAAATAAAGCTTATTTACGAAAAAAAAGTAGTTTTAAAACAGAATTAAAAGACAATTAGCGTGTCTATTTTTAAACATAACTTAATAAACATCAGGATTGTTTTTAATGATCTGAAGGATTTACGATTTACGGGCGCTAACGAAATGGTTACGGAGTTTGATTTGTTGGGTTTTGAAGTGGACTCATGTATACGGTCACGTGGTGGGAGAGCAGATGGTGTCTCGAAGTTCCCGGCACTTAAAACCAGCGTGAAATTGGTAAATTTTTGGGGTTGTCTACGAATTTATATTAATTGATTGATGATTGATATTTAATGTTTTGTTTATTAATAGGTATTTGACATTACCATTGACTGGCACTCGAAAGGAGGTGGCATGGATATGGAGTGGTATTCAGGACTGATACTTTACTTACGTGGCGTCTATTGTTAGCTTTGTGTGATTTTAAAGCAACAACACAAGTTACACACCGATGCGTGCAAAGATGGATGGACTGACGGGTGTGCTTTTGCAAGACGATTTCGTAGGAGTGTTTCGATCTGTCTCATGTTTTGGGCCGTAGAACCTCTCCCTGACGAATATGAGATTCGCTCCTAGGAATCTTCTACCTTGGCGGTGCCAGCGTCTTTGAGTGGACTTATAGCGTGCTTGCTATCACAATTTGTACTGACTGGTGGATTCACATTTACTAAGCGCAATCTGATTTCGTGAGTTGCACACTGCTGGGTCCAGCTACAGGTGTTTGATTGTGTTATCGAGTCTCGACTTGGCTATCGAGTGGTGCATACTAACGCGTAATCGCGGCCTGGTTTCGGTCCCCGTACATGGGAACTTGTATTTTGAACATTCCTGATTTGAGTACTCTTTGCCATTGCGCAGAATGGTGGATGAGGAAGTGCAGATGTTTGAAAATATACTCTGCAAAAGGGGTGCACGGTCATGAATAACGCAGGATATATAATATTTCGGTGGTTTCTAAGGAGGTCTGAAGGAGATGTACGGAGGAAACCACGACAAAGTTGGGCATTGCAGATTTGATGAGGCTCTTTGTTGTTTTGAGAAAGGTGTTTGGAATGGGCTCTGTGCAAGGCGCCTGCTGGTGAGTGAGAGGGTAACTCTCATCTAAACGAAGGAATCAGCGTTACCTCCATACGGTGGATGCGGACTGCCTAGGTCTTTTCATTAAGAGCGAGGGGGGTGGCTGTTATTTGCAAGTATTGTTTTATGGTTTTATTGTATATGTTGGTATAACTGCTGTCAAAAATAATAAATCATAGATGAGTATACGAGTGTTTGAGGAACGTATTGGCTGATATGCCTTCTCGCCTGACAGCCGACTAGGAAAGAAGCTTTACCAGTAAAAGATTTAGAGAGTTTGTTCCTTTATGTGGAATGAAGAATATTGGCAATACCGTCGCCTAAAGCGAGTGGGCGAGTCGAACGTTTTGGTGGACTTATTTTGGACGCTCTGTCAACTTTTCCGTAGCCAAGATGAAGAAACCTGGGATGATTGTATTTATGAAGTCCAGATAGGCAACGGTGCCACGATCCATAACATAACCTGGAAAGGGTCACTGAATTGTCATTTAGTTTTGGCATTGCTAGCGGAACGGAAGGAATTTGTACTCTACTGTGTCTAATGCCGCCAATGTAGCTGATCTGGAGGAGTTAGATAGGCTGGGGGTAGAGCGAGCGAAGGTATTGGGGAACAACGGCTAGAGAACATAGGGGTTTGATAGGTGTGGGAAATCAGAAAGTGTGGAATGGAGATTAGGTTTGCGTTGAGAGATGGGTGTACCACGATAGTGCGTGTCGGATACTAGTGGTTAAGTTTCAAGGACCATGATCGCGTGGTAAGGGTGCTTTCCAATGAGAGGTATCTGATTGAAGACACCTCCATGTCCCGCAAACATGGCCGTTATCGACAGGATGTAGTCTTGTATGTATGATGTAGGATGTAGTCTTGGCGTTTTGTAGAGATTTGGAGAGTAATGAAGAGGTTAGACGTAGTAGCAATAGTGAAAACAAGGTAGAGATAACAAACTTTAAGTTATTACAGGATTAAATGTGCTTTATATTATTAATATTAATTGGTTGAGTTATATTAATGAGTTCACAGAAAAATGAAGGTGTTTTATTGAGATCGCGGCCTTCAGGGTTAAGGAGAAAAAGAAAGAAGGAAAAAGTATTTATTCGGGATGAGCACAGGAAATAACAACCGAGAGCGACGTAGGAAGAAGGAATAGGTTGATTGTAATTGTTATTTCATAAAACAATGTTTTAGAAAGTATAGATACTGTTGTGTTATATTCTTTATAACTATAATTTGTTGCTAGATTGCCAATGTTATACAACTGTTTGATTACTGGAAAAATAACACCTAATTAAGACTATGATTGTTTTGTAGTTTACATAATTAAATTAATTTAACGATTTTATCGTTGGTGTTTAAATAGTGAAACTCGTTTTTATAGTGTGTATAAAACTGTACGCGTGAGGACACGCTTTGAACAGGGTGGCCGAACTGTTAGCTTGTCTCTGGTAATACCATATTAGATTGTCTCTGGTAACTGTCATATTACTTACATTCATTCAATCGATCATTCATTCGTTCATGATTAAAAACTTATTGGTAGTCATTCGGCAGTCTTGTCAGAGACGTCGAGGTGTGAACATCAAGTGATACTTACTGTGTAATTTTAGATTAAATGGTAACACTTCAGATACAAGTGTAAGTACAGATTAAATCATTATGTATTGAATAATTGGAAATAATTGGAATTGTACTGAGTGTATTTGTGGTTTATGTTGAAGGAAGTAATAAATATCTATGTTTATACTGAAATGTCTGGTTTTCTATTATGAATCCTTTATTCTGAACCGGTGGCCAACATAACTAAACTAAATATAACCTTTGGGAGCTATTGGTCCCATAAAATGTCTTAAGGCGAGCTGAACCCTGGCGCGGTAGGTTTTGCTTGTTTTAGAACTCATTTTTGATAGGCAAATTAAAACATTTAGAACCCAAAATAAATTTATTTTTTAGGATACATTCCTTCTCTATACCATGTACCCGTTCAATACACGATGCAATATAGTTTTCTCGATCGAAAAAAATACTGAAGTTACTTCGATTTGCAGTTTTTTACAAGCAAAATTTCATTTTAAACAAGTACTATAATACATTTTTATAATTAATATTAATTTATAGGTAATTAATTTTGGAATCGATTCTACCCGATCGTTTTTTTTTATTACATTTATATATTTTTTATCGATTTTTTTAAAGTGATTTTCGGCCCGCGCGTCGTCGCTTACCCGATTGCCGTCGCTTACCCGATTGCCGTCGCTTACCCGATTGCCGTCGCTTACACGATTGCCGTCGCTTACCCGATTGCCGTCGCTTACCCGATTACCGCGCCAGGGTTCAGCTCGCCTTAATAATGCATGCATGCCACCGCGCGGGAGAATCTATCCGACACTAGCTGTACCCGGCATGCGTTGCAATGCCACTTAGAGAAAAAAAGTGTTTAGTTTTAAAATCTGTTTACCTATTGGAGTGTTTTTGGATACACAATATTTTTGGTTTTTCCGTCGTACACGAATAAGTCAGACGGTTTCCCGACGCGTGAGCAAGCCACATACAGATGTCCATGTGAGAAGCATGGATTTTCCATGGTCCACACACTTGTAGCGATTGTTTTGGTTTATTTATGAATTTCCAAAAAAACCTTAAACACGTGTTAGTTATTTTAACCTCACCGGAAGACTAACTATTTAATTACTTCAAAATTACCAGATTTCTCAAATAAACTTCCAACCATTATTATTTCACCCACTTCGGGGTTGAATTCACAAAAACGTTCAAACACGTGTATATTTATTTCTAACCAGAAACCCTATTATTTGATTTCATAATCATGATATCCCTTTCTAAGTTTAGTCTCAAAATAAATTTCTGACAACAAATATGACGATTCTTTGTCACAGTGACACTAATTTGCATTTTTAAAATCTAAATACGCGATAATCCGAATATTGTGGATATATGTGGTCGATTCGAAACTCATAATTAATACGTTTTTTAGTTTGTGGGGACCCGAGTTTACTGTACCGACGCGGCGACGGGACGAACATCAAATGTTTGACAGGTAGGAACAGTTTGTATGGGAATATAAAATTGTTGTTTTTACTATTTTCCTCGCAACGTTCCATATTTTCTTACCTCTTAAACCTTCCCTGGACTTCCACAAATATTTCAAAACCAAAATTAGCCAAATTGGTCCAGCCGTTCTCGAGCTTTAGCGAGACTAACGAACAGCAATTCATTTTCATATACATATACATATATAGATAATTGTTATCTCCGGTTGTTCTCGTCTTGCTAACGGTGAATACTTGCACAGAAAAAATCTGGTGGCCAGGATTATTCACTAGTAACTTACTTTGAAATACAACCTTTTGGAATCGGAACCCAGTTCTTAAGAAGGGTCATGCCACATTGTACTGGAATCGATCTATTATCACAGACAGGATATTGTTGCCAATAAGTCTGATATAGTGATAATAATAGATCGTTCAGAGAGCCGCTCAATGATTGTTGATATCACTGTCCCTCATAATGAGAACCTCGTGAAAGCTGAGAAACATAAACGAATAAAATATCTTGATTTAGTTACACGAGGTTGTCGACATGTGCGATGTGGACTCAGTAGTCATTCTCTCTAGTCGTTACGGCGAATGGCCTAATTGTCAACAGCCTCGATCTTCTTCTTCTTCCTGCTCTTATCCCATGTTACTTGGGGTCGGCGCAACACGTTTTCTTCTTCCATTCCGTCCTATCACCCGTCATGATATCACTGACACCCTTCTCTTTCATATCATTCTTCACACCATCCATCCATCTTTTCTTTGGCCTCCCTCTTCCTCTCCATCCATCCACATTTATATTCATAACTCTTTTCGTCACATGCGTTTCATCTCTCCTCTTCACATGCCCATACCAAGACAAACGGTTCCCTTTCAACTTTTCTGTCACTGGCGCTACTTTCAACTTTTCTGTCACTGGCGCTACTGACAACGAGCTGTTGTCAACAGCCTCGATCAACACCTTATGAAGCTCTCGTTGGGCGGCTGGATCAAGGGCTTGATACAGAAAGCGGTACTCCGTGATACGGCACGTATTGCGAGGAGGGTCCTTTCTCAGGAGCCATTAGCAGCATGGACTATTTTTAAGTATGTTTTATGTTATTATTTTTAAATTATTTTTTTTGTCTTTTTAGTAATTATGTATTTTAATTGTAATGTATTATGAGGAGCTCGTGGCTAAATAATTACAGCCGCATAGACCGATCTTCCGGGTTAAGCCACGCTTGCCGAGGTTGGTCTGTGGATGGGTGACCATTTACCATAGCGAGTTTCCTCCGTGCCTCGGAAAGCACGTAAAGCCGTTGGTCCCGTCGTTACTGTTGGTCAGAAGCCAGAAAGTCTGACAACCAGTCTTACCAAGAGTATCGTATTACCCAGTGACTGGGTTGTGGAGGTCTGATAGGCAGTCGCTCCATGTAAAATACTGATATTCAGCTGCATCCGGTTCGACTGGAAGCCGACCCCAACATAGTTGGGAAAAGGCTAGGCAGATGATGTAGAAATTATGTATTTTAAAATAAAATTTGCAAGTATTTTTGGTAAATAAACGGAATCAATCGATATTAAAATTAAACGTAATCCAGCGAAGTCCGCAAATAGGTATTTCCGACTGATTGTATTCTTACTTTCAAAAGAGTTTTTTTTTGTTTTATTTACCATAAATCCAGAAGTTTTCTTTGATAGATTCCAAGCTTCATTAACAGACTTTAATACACCATACATATCTTCCAATACTGTTTCTTCATCCACTGTTATTTCACAATCATTAATATTTCCAAAATTCATATTTTCTACATTTCTGTTCCAGATTTTAATTTGACAAGTCAACATGTTTATAAAAATTATGATTTGAGCTATTTCTAAATCTAAAAGTGCAGATAGAGATACATAAATACCCCTGATCAAAGACCAGTTTTTGTCATTAAAAACTTTAAAAACCACTAGGGTGACATAGATAGACACAAGCACTGCAACGAACATCCATGACTTTGTCTTCAATTTCCTTATATATCTGCTGCTATAAAGGTAATTGTTAATTTCTTGCAGAATTGATAGTAATTGCACAATTTTATCACTATAGTATAAATTAATAATACATAGAACTAAAAAGTTGCATAAATACTCAGCATAAATAACGTGATAAATTGTTTTATATACCAAATCAAAAGTGGTCAATACCATAACTCCGTAATAACAACAAAACATTAGACAATTCATTAATATGGCACACATTATATTTTTTCTAGAAACATTTTCCACACAGTTATTACTGATATTATATTTCCGCACACAAAAGATAGTACTGATGTAGTAAAAAGGATAGAAAACACTCAAAAAGTCATCTTTTAACAATACTTTTTTTCTGTATTTCATTTTATTAAGTTTTTTTTGTCTTTTTAGACGTTCTTTTTCAGTGGTGTAATAAATTATGTTAGAGTAGTTGGTCATCTAACAAATATGACTATGTAGGTATTCGATATTAATATTTTAGTTTGTCTTTGAAAAACGAAAACATGTTAGCTCCACTATACAATATTTATTTTGATTGATGTAATGACTTTCGGTTGATATTTATGTAATTTGGAAACACTTGAGTTATTTGTTTAATGGCCCAGTTTTCTCGTAAAGCCTCAGTGCTAACCTAGGCCACGCTAGGAAAATTTTTCAACTTCACTTTGCGTTAAGCCAAGGCTGTATCAAGCCCTTCATCCAGTTTCCTAGCCTAGCCACTTTAAATATTAAGCGAAGCTCTTAGCTATTAGATCATTAGACATTATTAATGTAATATATTTTTTGGGATAGAACATTAACCGAATTTTAAAAATCTACATTATTTATATGTGTGACTGTTTATGGGATAATCAGACGCGTCATGCATCAACATCACGGCACTCGAAATCAGCGTAACTATTATCGGTAGCTGGATAGCTACATAAACGTACGAAGAAGTAAAGAAAACTAAATGTCATCTACGGAATTCCTGTTGTTAGAGAGAGATAAATATATATCTTAGGTTACGTTATTATTCTTTGGTGCATGCTCATTGGTCGAGCGCGTACAAAAAGAGGCATGTGGGGAAAAAATTACACTTAATTTTCTCTTAGTGTTGTTATAGGTAGGTAGCTAGGTAGTAGATGTTTGGGTAAAATAATGTTATTCTCTATCCTTAAAATTATGAATGCAGTATTTCGCAACAGTAATTATAGTTATTTAATTAATAAAACAAAATGCAGTATAAACATTTAAATCTTTATTTATACAACCTTATTTTTACTTTACGAAATCTGATACCCCAACAATATTTTCATCAGAACTGCCTGAATATGTGTTTTTTTATAAATCTCCAATACACCTTAGTTTATGTCGCGTTAAGTTCTCTAAAAAAGTGTGAAATGCCTGAGATATGCTATGCAGGGGTTGTCTAATACACGGAAACTGCCCGAAAGGACAGTCTCAAGCCTCAAGGTGTCTATTCCCGTTAACTGTTATGGGTAGAAACATACTGAAAAAAAAAAAAAAATTATGAAAATAAAATGATGTAAAAAATATGTCAATCGATTCTCCTAGTGATTCTGAACAAACTAGTTTCAGGTTTAGTATACACTAAAACTAAGCTTGTATAATCAAAGAAATCAAGTAAGAATCTCTTATGTAAATGTCTGTGATGACCTTTTGATGAGATAGGTACGATTCGAGTATTGGTCTATTATATTGATCATTAGGTTTAATAAAACATTATTATATTCAAATAATATAATTAATCGAAATAAAAACAATGTAGGTTTTATAAACACTGATACAAAGTTGCCAATTTTCCTCGCCAGCCGCCATAATGCTGCATCGAAAAATTTTTAAATTAAATAAATATTTTTTCTTGATACTTTACCCATGAAATGACGATGAAATTTGAATGATGAAATTTTTTATCTTTTACAGTTGCAGTATAATTATTACATTTTTATACACACAGGACGGCTTTTTTTCGCTAATAGAGAAAGTGATTACACACAAATTATTTCAATTACACGTACGACCGCGGCAACGGTTGCTACGCGACTAAATGGATGTCAGGTAATTACCTTGCATTCATCTAGCCACTACAGAGCGCGGGCATTGTATCTATAGTCGTTTATATTATCCATGGTATAATAATATATTTCACTGGTATTCTCTTCCCGTGACAGCTAGGTCACGTGATTGGCCTAAGACTACGTCATCACCTGGGGGTGCTTCCACTATGTATAAATAAATTACCCGAGCAAGATGCATTTTTTCACATATTTGCTTCTTTAGAGAAGCAATTTTGAACTAGTCATTTTATACAGTTTAATTTTTAACTAAATAGATGAATAACACGAAATAGAAAATAGTTAGTGTACGATGAAATCATACACCTTAATGCACTAATGTTGATTCGTGCATTTTTACCTCATTTTCACTAATTAATATTAGCTAAGCATTCAGTACCTGACTAGCGGTCATCGCGTGTGCTCCCTCGCTCCTTTATATTAACTAAACCTTTGGTCCGGACAATATATTTAATTTGACATAAGCAGCAGTATTATTTAACCATCTTCTTCCAAGCTTTTACATGGTCCTTCGAGCCATCGGGCGGGCCTCGCGAGTTTTAGTATTCGTTTTCTTTGGAAAATAACGTGTATTAAGTAACTTGTGAGTGAACTCGTTCAGAAATCAGCATATTGGATTACAGTGACACGTGTGAACTGTGAACATACTTTCGTAATCGCAGAACTTTAGCAAAGCTTTTGTAGCAAAACCCTAGCAGCAAAGGGTGGCGTTGCAAAATTAGTCAGCAGCAGCACATCGGTATTTAAGCAGCAGTTACACTCCGTATCTACAGCAGCAGGGCGTCTGTGCCCAGCTACATCAGAGCAGCAGCATTTGGAGTGCAACAGCAAATCAGCGGCAGTCGAAAGCCAATTTCGTACAAGTAAGATCTTTCCTTTTTTTCAACATAAACAAACCAGCAGCATAATGGAGGATCTTTACTACCAGCAACTTGAACTTAGCGAGTCAATCAAGAAAATACCGATAAATATAAAAAAGGATAGCGCCGATAGGAAATCGGACGACTATTTTAAAAGGCGATTAGAGTTGTTAGAGAGGTATTGGTCAGATTTTCAGGACAATCATTTAGCTATCTGTGAATATGGGGTCAAAGATCATGCATATTTTACAAATTCCGAGCCTGAAAAGGTTAGCAAACTTTATACAGCAGCCAAGTCTCTCATCAATGAACAACGCCAGCAGTTATCAAGCAAGCTAACGCCTATGAAATCCGTTATGGGTACTCAACCAATACAGGAACAGCAAGAGGAAGCCGAACTAGCAAAAGCAGGACCATCGGGTTATGAGCAGCCAGCAAAAGCCAGCATGTTACGTAAAATGGAGTCAAAAGGCTCTACCAGCAAATTAGATGACATGCTGCGTAAGCAAACAGCAAATTTTAAAGCATTCAAGAGATCAGCAGGGTTTATCGACCTAGACTCCATATCAGAAAAATGGGAGATGGAGGACGCCTTGAAAACACTTCAAGCGCGCTGGACGCAAATTGACTCCCTCCATTGGGAAATAGATAGCGAGATAGGTGGAGAGGAAGAGTGTTACGAAGAAATGTATACTCAGCATGAGCGATCATATATTCAGTTAAAGAAAATGATCAATAAAAAGCTATGGAGTGTATCGCATAGAGAGCACTCCACACCAAAAATAGATATACCTGTGTTTTCAGGAAGCTACCAACATTGGACGTCATTCAAGGACCTCTTTAGCGAAGCTATTCATAACAACCCCGCCTTGTCGCAAGCGCATAAAATGCAATTTCTAAAAGGGAAGGTCAGGGGCGAAGCAGAAAAACTTATTCAGCACCTTCCTATAAGTTCCGATAACTATCATACCTGTTGGGAAATCTTAAACCATCGGTATAACAATAAAAAGCTAATATTTACGTGGGTTATCAATACTTTACTAGGCTTACCGAGTTCGCAGCAACAAACGCTAGGTCATATTAAGAAACTGCATGACGTAGCACTAGAAAGCTTGCATGCCATACGGAACTTGGGAATCGATATCAGCACCTGGGATCCGCTTCTTGTGCATTTATTAGCGCAGAAGCTGGATAGCGAAACGTACGGAGATTACATAGACTCCCTTAAAAATTCTAGAGAGCTACCGGTACTGCAGGAATTCTTAGACTACTTAGAAAGTAAGTTTACCAGTCTGGAAACTTCTCGCAGGAAGCTAGATCAAGCAACGCCGAAATCAACTAATCATACAAATAGCGATGTTGCGGAAAACCAAAAGGCAAGGCGATATAACCCTAACTTTGCCAATAATTACAATAAGCCGCAGCCATATTCAAAAGCCTTACACGTGTCTACCTCAAAATGTCAATTTTGCAGTCAACAACATGCCATGTTTAATTGCGTTAAGTTTTTGCAATTGCCTAACGAAGCGAAATTGAAATCAGTAGCAAAATTGAAATTATGTCAAAATTGTTTATTTGATCATAATGGCCAGCAATGCATTTCCGTTAGGCGATGTCGCAAATGTGAAGGAAATCACCACTCCGTTTTACATGACGCTTGCTCAAAAAATATAGCGCATTCAAGCAACGTAGCAACAACAACAACTGATCCAAATCCAAAAGTCAATGTCGCAATGACTGCGCATGTGTCTCAGAATGATCCAGGGACGAATGAAGTATTGTTAGCAACAGCCTTGATAAAAGTAGCAGCGATGGATGGATCGTGTCACATTTTAAGGGCTCTCATTGATCCTGGATCACAAGTGTCTTTAATAAAGGAAAGTACAGCAAAGAAATTAGGATTACGTAGATCTAAATTCAATGGATTGATATGCGGAGTAGGTGAAGTCGAACATAATTGTAATGGTGTGGTCACACTAAGCTGTTTTTCAACGTACAACGACTTTTCGTTTACCACTGACGTACTTGTCATGAACAACATACTTAAGGATATTCCATATAAATCCTTTGACACATCGAAGTGGTCATACATAGAAAATCTTAAATTAGCTGATCCATATTTTAACATTAGCCGTCCAGTGGACTTATTACTAAGCGCTCAAGTCAACGGCTTGATATTAAAGGGAGGATTGATCCGAGGAGAGAGTGTATATCAACCAGTGTTGCAAGAAACACAGCTTGGGTGGATCATATACGGTGGTGGCCAAATAGCATCACTACAGTGTAACGTGATCATGAATAATATCCACGATATTCAGCAGTTTTGGGACATCGAGGATATAAGCGAAAATTCAAACATATCATTAGAAGATCAAGAATGTGTCGATTTTTATTCATCAACTACAAAACGTCGCGAAGACGGCCGATATATAGTAAAATTGCCAATAAAAGCAGACATCAATGAAAAACTAGGTTCATCTAAACAGATGGCAATAGCACAGTTCCAAAATCTGGAACGAAAATTTAGCAAAAAACCTGTTCTAGCAGAACAATATAAAACATTCATTAGTGAGTACATAGCCTTAGGACATATGATGCCTAGTTACAGCAATAAAAACAAACAAGCGCTATCGTGTTACTTGCCGCACCATTCCGTGCAACGAGCAGAATCAGCTACTACAAAGCTACGGGTGGTGTTTAACGCGTCAGCAAGAACGACAAGCGGATACAGTGTGAATGACCTGATGTATAAAGGTCCTAATTTACAACAGGATCTACAAGAACTGATACTGAAGTGGCGACAATATCGTTATGCTTACACATCAGATATCGAAAAAATGTACAGGCAGATAATGGTGGATGAAGCAGATCAGCAATATCAGCAAGTCATCTGGAGGGATGCGCCAGATCAACCACTACAATCGTACCACCTTACTACCGTCACATACGGTACAAAGTCAGCACCATTTCTAGCGATGATGACTTTAAAACGTCTAGCCTCGGATGAACGAAGTGCATTTCCGGAAGCAGCAAAGGTGCTAGAAGAATCATTTTATATGGATGATCTGGTCCATGGTTCTCACTCTATCAACAGAGGAAAACAGCTCATAGAAGATCTCAACAGATTATTAAAATCAGGAGGTTTTACTCTAAGAAAATGGTCCGCAAATCATCCGGAACTTCTAGAAAATATAGAGCAGAGCAGCAGCAATGGCGAAATCATTTTTAATTTCAAATCAGAAAGTACGTCAAAAACATTAGGCCTTCGTTGGAACTCTTGTGATGACATGTTTACTTTCAAATACAGCATAGCTAATCCAAACGCCAAAATTACTAAACGACTACTTTTGTCGGAGATATCAAAAGTATTCGACCCTTTGGGGTGGTTGTCCCCACTCACAACAAAATTAAAGCTGATATTCCAAAAGCTGTGGTTAAATAAAATGCATTGGGATGAAGAAGTTCCTGCAAACATCAAAGATGAATGGGTAGCGCTAAAAATAGACATGGAATATTTGAATCAATGCAAAATACCGCGCTGGATCGAGTATCAACCTAATAACGTCATAGAACTGCATGGTTATTGTGACGCATCGACTAAAGCCTACGCAGCAGTAATTTACGCGCGATTACAGAAAAATGATGAGCCAGCTGCGGTACTAGTAGCTGCTAAGACTAGACTAGTACCTATTTCTAAAAGCGTATCTTTACCAAGATTAGAATTAAGCGGAGCGTATTTACTAGCCAAGTTAATGACTAAGGTTATTAGTTGTTATAGCGAAATGGATATCCGGATATATGGATGGACGGATTCCATGGTGGTCCTAGGGTGGCTACAAGGCGATCACAGCCGATGGAAACCCTTTGTTGCGAATAGGACTAAAGTTATCACAGCAACAATGAAACCAAGCTGCTGGCGATATGTTAAGTCGGAAGACAATCCGGCAGATGCAGCCAGTAGAGGCCTTTCAGCCTCACAATTGAAAAATCAAACTCTGTGGTGGCAAGGACCGCAGTCATTGAAAACGTTTTATGAAAAATTAGAAGCTAAGCAAAGCATTTATTCCACAGATCAAGAGATAAATGCAAAATCAACACCAAGCAAAGTGAATGCGGCCCAAACAGATAACAAGGAAATCATCATATTACAATTGTTACTTAAATTCAGCTCACTTAATAAAATAACTAAAATAGTAGCATGGCTTTTACGAGCCATCAAAAAGATACAATTTAAGCAAATTCCAGTCACATTAGGTAAACATAGTGGTTTGCCTGAATTTCTTACCTTGCATGAATTGCGGAAAGCAAAGTTACTCATTATAAAATATGTACAAAGAACTGAGTTTGCAGAGCAAATCATGTCATTACGAAAACATAATAAATTGAGTAACAGAAATAATAGCAATTTACTAAAATTAAATCCTTTCCTTGACCACGAGGGGATTTTACGAGTTGGAGGCCGTTTAACCAAAGCAAACATGAGCATGGAAATGAAGCATCCTGCCATATTGCCTTATAGCAGTCGGCTGACTACTCTAATAATTCAGCAAGCTCATCAGCTCACCTTTCATGGTGGACCGCGATTAACTTTATATAATCTTAGGCAGAAATATTGGATAATCGCTGGAAATAAAGCTGTGAGGAAAGAAGTGCGAAACTGCGTCACTTGTAGAAAACATGAGCCCAAACTACAGCATCAATTGATGGGAGAATTACCCGTAGCCAGAAGCAATCCCGCTCCGCCATTCTATCACACCGGAGTGGATTATACAGGCTTCGTAGATGTTAAAAGCTACAAGGGGCGTGGAATTAAGACCACAAAAGGATATATTGCGTTGTTTATTTGTCTAGCGACTAAAGCTGTACATTTAGAGCTTGTATCCGACCTAAGCAGTACTGGGTTCTTAGCAGCATTACGGCGGATGGCTGCCAGAAGAGGAGCGCCACGCCATCTTTATAGCGATAATGGGACGAATTTCGTAGGTGCAAATAGAATGCTACAGGAAAGCTATCACGATTTCGAAAACATATATGATCGTAACTTTTTCGCAGAGCTAACAGATTTAAATATAGAATGGCACTTTAACGCGCCATCTTGGCCAAGTGCAGGAGGTCTATGGGAGCGAGCCATTAGAAGCTTAAAGCATCACCTCAAGCGAGTAATTGGAGAGCAGAAGTTGACTTTCGAAGAGTTCAGCACTATCTTAGCACAGGTAGAGGCTTGTCTGAACTCCAGACCTTTGTGTGCCTTGTCTGAAGATACCGAAGATTTGAACGTACTTACTCCAGCGCATTTCTTGACCGGGAGGTCTGGAGCTGCCATAATTGAAACGGAAACAGATGCTCGAACTAGATGGTATTTATCAGCTAAGATAGTAAATGACATATGGAAGAAATGGAGATCGGAATACCTAACGCAGTTATCTGTAAGAAGTAAATGGCGAAGCATTGAGCAAAATATCAACATCGATGATTTAGTGACCATCCAGGACGACAATCTGCCACCTGGAAAATGGATGATGGGTAGAGTAGTAAAAACTCACCCAGGTCAAGATGGATTAGTTCGGGTAGTAACATTAAAAACAAAAAGCGGAATAATTAAAAGGCCGGTTGTGAAACTCTCAATTTTGCCGATATCGCCTGCTTCAAGCAATATGACGGAAGATAGGAAGGTTAATCAAGAAATCGACATCAACTTAAACAAACCTAACGAGCGGAAAACAATCAGTAAATTCAAATCTAAGTTTGTATCAATAGTAATGTCGTTAACCTTTTTTATGTCATTGATAACATCATCTTACGCAGCTTTTAACATATCAACATTGCCAAACAACAATTCACTATATTTCGAAACAGTGGGCAACATGCAAGTTATTCGAGACAAATGGAACCTTATTGTTTACTATGACATGAGCCCTTATTGGGAAGGGAACACAGCTGCCACAAAGTCTTTGGATTATTTACAAAGACTCTGCGCATCCTTAAACGATAATAGTCAATGTAATATGATAAAGCTTCAATTAAATCACGACTACAAAGAAATACAGCATTATAATCAACTTATGATTAATCAGCACTTTGACGCGCGCACCAGACAGCGTCGCGGCCTCATTAATGGTATCGGTTACGTAGCCAATAGCCTGTTCGGAGTATTAGACGAACGATTCGCAGAACAGTACAAGAAAGATATACAGCTTATAAAACAAAACGAGCGTCATCGTGATAACTTATTAAGGAATCAGACTTCCATCATCGAAGCTGAATACAACGTATTGAAAAGAACCGAACAAACTATCCAATTACAGCATAAAACTATCAACAAACACTTGAATCAATTAGATAATGCAGCCTTTGTTATTAAGCAAGAAGTTGAAGGCTTAGCTAAAACACAAGAATTTACCCTGTCGGCACTCACGACTATCAACTTGCTACAAAACCTAAAAAGGATTCAGGATACTCTGTTAGATATCATCACGGATATCTACCACGGGAAATTCAACACTCACCTGTTAACACCGGATCAGTTACAGCATGAGTTACAGTTTATTTCAGGACAATTAACAAAGGATACTACATTGCCCGTGGACAACCTACAGTCTGATCTCAAACATGTTTATAGTATGCTGAAAGTAAAAGCGAGAATGATGCAAGAATACTTCATTTTTGAGATTACCTTTCCATTAACCAGCAGAGATAGCTACAAAATCTATAAAATCATACCAGTTCCACAGCAAGTTCAAAATGATATGATTAGCGTACTACCAGCTGCAGACTTCGTAGCGATTAGTTTGAAAAAGGATGCTTTCTTCACAATGTCGTTTATAGAGCTCCAGTTATGTCTGCACAATGATATTTCATATTTGTGCCAAGCTAACAAACCGATTAATCATTTAAGCATTGATGAAAAATTCTGCAAAATGGATAGCAATTTAAAACAATGCATTGTAATTAAATCCCCTTGTAAAGACAGGTGGCTTGAATTAAATGAGCCAGCGAGGTTCATGTACTTTTGCTGCAATACCTACGGGGTGAGGATTATATGTCAAGATCAAGTTGCCTTTAAACAGGTGACAGGAGTCGGTATCATTGACCTAGATTCGAAATGCATAATAAAAAGTAACGAGTTTACTTTATATTCTCATGCCCTATCAGCTAATACAATTAAATCTAACTCTGAAATTGTGACCCCTCAGATAGCAGAATTAAATCATATCGTAAATATATCGTTATCTCATTACACCCCATACGAAGACCCAATAAACAGCACATTAGTCGATCTGGGAGAACGAATAAAACAACTGAAATCTGACAATACTAACTCACCAGATTACACTCTGTCTACGCATGACATACATCAGTATACTATTTGTTACTGCCTGCTGGGTGTAGCCGTTTCGGTGGCATCGTACTTCATATGGAGGAGGTGTCGAGCAGTTTCTTCAGTGGAACTACCCCAAAGTGTGGCAAATAGTGTTGTGTTTTCGCGAAAGCAGAGTACGGCTGACCGTCAGCCAAGTGAAGTGAACTTAACTAGTGCGAGTACTGATTGTAAACGGGACATAGCTACGTCGCCTATATCTAAAACATGTCGCTTTAGATTGGAAGACGTGTAACATTTTTGTATCTTTTTGGCCCGGGAGCATGTACGATGAAATCATACACCTTAATGCACTAATGTTGATTCGTGCATTTTTACCTCATTTTCACTAATTAATATTAGCTAAGCATTCAGTACCTGACTAGCGGTCATCGCGTGTGCTCCCTCGCTCCTTTATATTAACTAAACCTTTGGTCCGGACAATATATTTAATTTGACATAAGCAGCAGTATTATTTAACCATCTTCTTCCAAGCTTCCAAGCTAGTTAGCAATTTATTTAATATTTATTATGAATTAAAAATCTCTGGTGGAGCGTGTAAATATCTCCAGCCGATGGAGGGGTTTGGAGACTGAGAAAGAAGTAAAGAACAGTCCTAGTTGATGGCGGTGCGGTGCGGTGCGGCAATGTATAGCTAAAATATTAAAAATATGTCAACACAACACTTAACTCACCAGTCTCCGGAAAACTGCACTCCTGGGTGTCTGTGTAGCACTTTCACAAAACTATTCAAAAAGCAGAGCTTAAGTACTGTCTCTGAAGATAAGTGTTTAGCTCTTTATACATCAGTTGCGCTCTCGAAATGGAAGTACTTAGCTCTTCGACAATTTCTGAAAGAAGAAAACTGTGCTTCCTTTCCATCTTATCCAAAGCTTGTAAATACCAAGAAAAGATGTGACCCACCTCAAGAGAGTATGGAGATAACCGAGAAATGAGCGCACATTAAATTGCAAGCGATATTGGACCATACTATGGAGAGGATTTTACTAGATATGAATGCGTTTATAATGCGCTTAGCCGAGCGCACAAACAAATAAGTCATCAATCACAATGCAGGTGCTAACGATAACATGCAATAATAACTAAATCTTTACCAGAATTACTAGTACTACTATAAGTACCTATGCGCTATTAAAACTATATATTTAACTAAAAAGAAGGTCAAAACAGCCAAATGAGACAAAAATATACTTTCAATTTATTTTAAATGGCAAAAAAATTCTTATTAAACATTTTTTTTACCGAATGATTACTCGCGCTGCCGCAGATGGCCGGTGCTGATTTTTTTTTCGTGGATAGAGAATGACCCTAGCTATCATATACTCACGCCACACACCCAACATATTAGTACAATTGAAGAAAAAAATTAAACGTGATTCGCTCCATACAAAAAAATCTAATAAATTTTTTTCAAGACAAACTATCAACTTTAGAAGAAATTTATTAGAACAAAAGTTGTCAGGAATATCATAACACGTCATATAAAAAAAATCGCATCGATATTGGAACTTTGTTGCCTATGTCCACTAATTTTCAATATGGGCCCACTGTGCGCCGTGCCATCGTCATTCAATTTTGTTAATCGAAATGCTACATTGTAGCATCGAAATGCTACATGTAGTGTACGACTCGCCTTACCTCTTATGTTGTATTTAGGAATAAGCTTAGTGTAAGTTTTAGCATTATATTGTGGCGGCATCTATCTAGCCACATGCGAACTATCCTACATCGCGCAATCAAGATTTAACACGCAGATAGTATATATGTTACGGCTAATAGCCGAAGTGTGGCTACATCTAGTTTTAGCCGGGTACAACTAGGTGCAGCCGGAGGAGCCGGAGGAGCTCGTGGCTAAATAATTACAGCCGCATAGACCGATCTTCCGGGTTAAGCCACGCTTGCCGAGGTTGGTCTGTGGATGGGTGACCATTTACCATAGCGAGTTTCCTCCGTGCCTCGGAAAGCACGTAAAGCCGTTGGTCCCGGCTGTCATTTGTAGATCTTTGACAGTCGTTACTGTTGGTCAGAAGCCAGAAAGTCTGACAACCAGTCTTACCAAGAGTATCGTATTACCCAGTTACTGGGTTGTGGAGGTCTGATAGGCAGTCGCTCCATGTAAAATACTGATATTCAGCTGCATCCGGTTCGACTGGAAGCCGACCCCAACATAGTTGGGAAAAGGCTAGGCAGATGATGATGACAACTAGGTGCAGCCGGCCACATGCGGTTAAACTTAGATGTATCCTACTTATCCTCGGGTAGAACTAGGTTTACCCTTCATCATAGCGGGTAGAACTAGGTGCAGCCGCACACCGGTGGTTAAGGGGAACCCCGACATCCCCTTCGTGTTAGGTTACTTTAAACCCTGTAGACAGAAATAGGAGACCCGCGCTGCGGGGCTCCGTCGACTTAAGTTACACCTAGTTCTAACCAACTGCTACTGGTTGCACCTAGTTGTACCCGGCTAAACCTAGGTGTAACCGCCATTCGGCTTTTACCCGTAACATATATACAACCTCCCAACATCAACCGTTGGGCAGTAGCCCGCCAGGCATAAGACTCCGCCTGGTTGGAGGATCCTCCCTTTGGTTGGAGGAACACCACACCAAGTTCCACCACAATATTATAGTCGTTGCAATCGACGACGTCTATTTATTTGACACCCGAACGCCCCACATTGCATGGCGACCCTGCCAGTGCTGCCACATCGGCAGCGCTGTGCATAGTTTATTACAACATCACATAATATTTGTGCCTGGACAATTAAGGCAACAACATTTTTTATTGGAGTCTCTATTCACGGCTCATCTTCCGTGCGGAAGATGTCCGGTCGTTTGGAAGGCATACACGGGGATACAGGTCCAACGCGCAGAGGCCCCTTTGAGAACTTTAATCTAAAATGGGGTGGGGCACCAACCGGGGACTATCCACGGCTGCACGATTGAAGTACAGTCATGGACCGTCCCAAGTGGGTGCAAAACTATTGTAAACTATGGTAAAAAAATATCTGGTTTATGGGAGGGGGTGTTTAGTGGATCTGTAAACCTCTATTGCCGGAAGAAAACGGCGTCTGCCTTTCAAGTTTAAATTTGAAATGCGTTGGCAGACGGTGACTCGCCAGCTCACTAGCTGGTTATTGGAGTTATTGTTGAAATTGCTGGAAGCCGGGTGTTGTACGTGCGATATATTTGTGCTGCTGGGAGATGTTGGCGTTCAGCATGGAGGAGTCTCCGCTACCCTAAATGCTTGCCAGAAGGAACAGACCTGATGATCTACTGGTATCCAGAGGATGATAAGAGGATCATAGCTGTTCAAGATTGGTGATGTTTTTGGGTTTTTTTTTTTACGCTTTTGTGATGGTGTGAAAAGATGTGAAGATGGGGTTAATTTTATTATTAATTTTTAAGTAATCTTACGTGTATGTAACACAACAGTGTTATTTACTTGATTCGATTACGAACATAAAATACTTTTGTATTTTTTATATCGTAACGTCTGTTGACAATAACTAACTTATAGAATACTAGCTGTTCCCCGCAACTTCGCTTGAGTGAAATTTCAAACCTTCTTTAAGCCCTTTTTTAAGTGTAGGTTTAAAATTTAAAAAGTCCGTCTTTTATTATTTACTTTGATGAGTGTTTGTGCCAAATTTCAAGTTAATAACTCTATGGAATAAGGATTTCCATACAAACGTTAACAACCCATTTCACCAATTAAGGGGTGGAATTATTAAAAACCCGTCCTTGCGTACGTTATTAGAGGTACCTACTTTCAAAATGTCAAATTTCTAACCCCAGCAGTTGTAGGCTATGCGTTGATAGATCAGTCAGCGAGTAGAGAACTGTCATCCCTTATTTCACCCAATAGGGGCAGAATTTATAAAAACCCTCAAACACGTGTATGTTTACTTCTAACCAGAAGCCTAAATAATTAATTTCATGCTTCTTACTTCAAAACTACCAGATTTCTCATACGAAATTTCAACACTTATTTCACCACTTTAGGGGTTGAATTTCAAAAAACCCTAAAACACATGTATGTAAATGCACTCTTTCGAAGTTTGTTATCACGCGATACGTAATGTACAGAGTGATGGTAAGTCAATAGTGACTTACCTTAAAAACTTCATAGGAAGTTTTTGAGGTAATAATAGTGTTGTCTCTGTCTTGTGAACAATTTAAAATCGTTTATAACTTGGGCATTTTAATAAATACTTCATTGTTTTTTTCACTGGGGCTTCTTATTTTTGTAGTAGTACTCGTAATGAAATATGTAATAAAAAATATGCCAAATACCATTTTGAGAGAATGACTCCATGATAATGGGCTTCTGTCATTTCAATTTTGTTAAAAACAATTTTTTTTTTCTTCCATTTTATCTCTTCCGTGAACAATTATGTTGATTTCGATACAGGGGTATGCAAAGATTTGGCTTAGAATTATGTGACATCCAATATTAGCATTCAATAGTTTTGACAATGAATCGTAATTTTCCGTTACGACCCCAAGATTAATCATTAAATTGTTATGTGTGTGATCTATGATAAATATCTAGAACCTTCTAATGTAATTAGAGTAACTCTTAGGGTTAGTAAATTTATTCAAAACTGTAAAGGATTACCTACGTGATGACATCATTATGTAAATATTAGTCCTCAAAAGCAATATTGTTAAACGTTTATTTTCCATCCATTACTATGTAGGTATTAAATAAATTATGTTTGTACTTCAATTTCTTTCAAGACATCACTCATTTGTGCCCAGAAAATATAAATGAAATGAAGTACTTTAAAAGAAAAAAACACTGTACAATCAGCCGAAGTTATCGTGTGGAAGTTTTAATAGATAACTTTGTTGAAAAAGATGTGCAGTTGATGCTTTTACCGTTAAACCTGATGCAAAACATTTTGTTCTGTCCCAAATACAGAATAAGGAATAATTTTATCATTCCAAATAGCCTGCTGTCAAATTTTGCGTCATTGTGTGGCATGATCATGTTCATTTTGTTTTACTTTTACCGCATCTTGAACCTGCATTTGGACAACACTAAATGGAAAGTGCTCATGTTTTACAGTTACTTCGAGTTTGGCTTCTTTGGTATTGGATTCCTAATGAATTTTATGGTCAGCGTTTTTCAAACGAATAATAATATTTCGTTTGTCTTAAAAATTCAAAACGTCCACAGATTTCTCAATAACAAGACCGAATTCAAATACTTTACCATTGGAAATTGGATCAGTGTCATCTTTATGTTGGGTTTTCTTATTACTGGTACACTTTATTTTGATTTAACGTTAAAATTCTCGTGTGACATTATTTTGTGTAATATTGCTGTAGTGAGTTTTGACACAAACATAATTTATGCTATCAGACTTATGAAGCTGTTAAAAGACAAAGTGGATCTATGGAATATTCACGCCCTTCGTTTACAAAGAATGGGAGATAGGGACCGCGAGACATTAATTAATTACGAAAGAATGTTTGAGGCTTACGTTAATATATTGGAGTGCTATGATATCTATAGGATCTCTTTTCAACAAATGGTAAATTTTCTTTTCGTCTGCAAATACGTAGTTCCTACTGTGAATATATTCTCTTACCTACAGCAACATTTGTTATCATTTTTCAGATCGCGTATCATACTGCACAATTATTTTTTATCGGGTTATTTTATGTTGAAATAAGACTTGACGATTCAAAACGGGCTTCAAGTGACCAAAATGTAAGTATTACATTCGTAGTACTAGTGAGTGTTGCCTAAGTATCGATACTGCTGACCTTCAAAAATAGTAACAATATCGATGGGGCTGTCGGTGTTATTCGAATATAATATTGATAAAGAGCAATACTAGATAGTATCGATACTATTGACTACTGATACTATCGATAGTATTGATGTTACTAGAATCACTCACAATCATTTAATTTTTTTTTTGTGGATTCGCATAGGTATTTTTATAAATTACTGTTCTTGATTTTTTTACAGTATACATGGATATCCGTATTTGTTTGGCTAATAAAGACTTTTGCGTTGCAAACCGCACTAACTCTGCACTGTGAGAAGTTCTACGTAGCTATGAATAATGTTCAAGATACATGCGCATATATTTCAAACACCAATTGTATAGGTATTGGCTAATGTTTTTTTTTATCAATTTATAACTATTGCATTTACCTGTTTTAATTAAACCTGTATTCGAATCATAATCCTTTGGAAAATTATTTTAAAACAAAAATATGTTGTATACGCGTGGTTCATCCCAAAGACTCTATACAGGATGCCTATAAAAATGACATCAAGCTACAATAGGGATATTAAGGAGGCCGTGACCTACAAAGAAGCCGATGAAACTTTGTGCATATTCCCAATGTTTTTTTTTAAATTAATGTGATTAAATCATTTATATTGCTCCAAAAAAAAAAATGAAAAGCAGGTTTATTAAAATGATGTTATAAAGGAAAATAAATAAAAGAAATCAATTCGTTATGAGTATATCATAATATTTGGCTAAGAATAATAATGCTTACTTTATATAAATATTACAGATGAGGAGAAAAGGTTTTGCAAGAATATTAAACGTCTACATCGAGCGACATTCAGCAAGTTAGATGCCTGTAGAATGTTCTACGTTGATGCTACTTTACCGTTCAAAATCATGGCGTTACTTACTAACTACACTGTTGCGTTGCTGCAGTTCGCGTTTCTGTAAACTTCATCACATTTCCTTAAACAAATCGGCCAAGTGCGAGTCGGACTCGTGCACCGAGGGTTCCATACCTTGAAAAGTTCAATTTCCTTTTTTTTTTGAACCGCTCAACTCATATTACATGTAAAGGAATTTTGCTGATTTATAAAAAAAACTGAGCTAGTTACAGACATTGTTTTATTTTTGCTGTAATATTTACATACACCTGTATTAAATTGATTTATTTTAGATTTTTTGCTGTGCAAACTTAGGAGATAAGGTGGAATGTTATATACATTTCTCATCATAAGTCAAAAACTATGCGGCATAAATGAAAATAAAATCACACTTTACAATGAGCAAAAAAAAACGATTTAAAAAAAAAACTTTACCCCTTATCTACATTTCTCCTGTATCGTGGATGCGTTTACAGACACAAATCTCACATACACAAATGTCCAGACCCGAAACAACTATCTGCAGGCCATACAAATTTTTGTTCCGTGTAGGAATCGAACCCACGACCCATAGCGCAAAAGCCAATCACTCAGCCATTGCACCAAACGTGTCGTTTTTCATACGATATTCGCCATTTGAGGCGCTTCGGCCTCGTGCACTCGTTCCACTCAGGAACTCCTTCGCGAGCTTCTGGCTCCACGCTTTTAAATAACCCTCTAGGGGTAGGACAAAGTCTGACCACGTGTAATCGGGTTGCGCTGAGTCGGGTTAACATTGCATTCCGTTGTGTAAAAATAATGTTGTGGGAATACTTATTTGGCAAATTAAACAATAGCCAAATAAGTATTCGACTAAAACAAAATTTCTGAATGATTTTTTGGCCAAATAATTAAGGTGACTAAAAATCATTCAGCGAAATCAAATTAGGTTAAAAATTGCTTTGGCAGAGATTTCGTCGGCGAATAGTTGTCGATGTAATAAAATTCGATATTAAATACTTTGGCAAAAACACGGGCACCCGACCTAGACACGTACAGCGAGGCTGGTTTGAGGTGGCGCAGGAGAACAGTACGTGGAAGAACTCGAGGGAGGCTTTTGCCCAGCAGCGGATAAGAAAAGGATGACATAACAAAAATGGGAGCTTGCAGTTTATATTGTTAGGAACTGAAACGTTTCATCGTTGACTGCCTCGTTGGTCTAATGTTCGCAAGCACAACTGCTGATTGTTAGGTCCTGGTTTCAATGTTCAAGTCGGGCAAAGTGTAATTAAATTTTTTCATGTGGAATTTCTCAGTACCGGCCCGGAGTCTGGATTTGTACACGGTTTATGGCAATATGCTCGCCCACTATAAAATGGAACTTAAACATAACGGCGAAATGAGGGTGTTATTGTATCTCTGTCCAACCCTTCAGGGAATACAGGCGTGGTGTTACGTGTATGTATGTGTGAAATGATCCCACAATCTCCAAAAAAATTACTTCACTTTAGATTTTGCATTTCATATACTATAACCAACCATACTGACCATTTCTGATATCCATGTTTTTTGAGCAAAATAAAAATGTTCAATTCTATTCTATTCAATACTCTGCGACACCATTACGTTTTATCTTGATCCAATACTTCTACCATAAGTTATTACATAATTGATCGCAAGACAAACATTGAAACTTCTACATTTAGGTTCGACGTTCAAGTAATTTATTACTCTTTTATATTTTTTCATAACACACAGTACCTACATTTGCTTTTGTGAATTTCAATCAAAATGGCGTCTAGTTTTCCAGCCCAAGTTTTTTTAAAGCACTTCGTTGACAAACAAGTGCAGGCAATGCTTTTTCCTATAAATTTAATGCAGTTTCTAGTGTTAAATCCAAAATATCATATTAAGAACAACTTCATTGCTCCGAATAATCTTATAAATAACTCCATATCACTGTGTGGAACAGTATTTTTTGTCATATTTAATTTGTATGTAGAAATGGATGTATTGCTGGACGATAATTTGAGAAGATACGAATCGAATAATTATCTATATTTTGCGTCCATTTTCGACGTCTGCTTCATATGTATGCGTTCCATCATGAACTGTATCATTAATTTCATTCAAACAAAGGAAAATGTTACTTTTGTTATGATATTCCAAGAAGTTCACCGTTTACTTAATAATAGGGCCTGTTGCAAAATGTTTGTTATTATAAGTTGGATCAATGTCGTCTTAGTATTTGGTTTCTATATCACAATTTCCATGTATGTATACATATCACAACAACAGCCTCCATGGAATATTGTTGTTCGTTTATTGATTCTAGTTTCTCTCGAAACTGATTCAATTTATGCAATTAGATCGATAAAGTTATTGACTGACAAAGTTGAACAATGGAATACACAAGTTTTACTACTTCGCGAAATTGGTTGCGATGAAATTCATTGGAAAAGAATGTTCCAAGCTTATGATCAAATAATGAAATGTTACAAGATCTACAAAAATGTTTTTCAACAAACGGTGAGTAGATACAACATAAAAGACAAAAGAGTTTTACAATTGCTATGCAATTTCTTTTTGTTATGTTCGTTTGAACTAAAGGATCTTCATTTCAATATTCTTTGCAACCAAAAGAGGGTTTTTGAAAGAGATGCAGATGTTAGAGCGTAAGGTAAAAATTGCAGATGAAAATATTGAAAAAGTGAATGAGTTCATTTATTTGGGAAGTATGTTTACAAGAGATGATAAGATTGACGCAGATGCGGAAAGGAGAGCAAATACGGGAAATAAAGTGAACGGTGCTATGCATGCGGTTGTACCTAACTAGTCAATGCCCAAAAAGGCACGGCTGTCCATAATGATGTGACTACGCTTATGTATGGAAGTGAATGTTGGTAGTGGCAGAAGAGGCATGAAAGTAAAATAAATGCCGAGGAAATGCATTCCTTGCGAAGTATTTGCGGTGTAGCGTTGCATGATAATTTGAAGAATGATGTGATAAGACAAAATTGCGGTTTAAAAGATGATTTAGTGACAAAAATTTAAAGAAGTATGCTATCGTGGTTTGTTTATATTGAGGGAATGAGTGAACGGCGATCAACAAAGGGATAAAGCGGATAAAGCGGATGTCAGCAGGAACGCCAATAGAGGACGCCCTAGAAAAATGTACATGGATGTTATAAGTGATGTTCTTAAAAAAAAGACAGGTGCGTAGTAATCTCAACCGGCGTGCGTGTATTACAAGATGAATTAACGTGGAGGAAGCCAGGAAAGGAAGCAATTCAATTCAATTCAATATCTTTATTGTGGATCATAGGTAGGTACATAATACAGGTCTTAAATAGTAATATGGAGATCAGCTATGTCCCGCCCTTAGGGCATGCAATAGTCACATAGAAATTAATTATAAATTTACATTATTGTTACAAATTGCATTACATTAATTGAATTTCACATAAAATATAAAAAAGACAAAAATAAAACGGAACGAAGGTAGGTACACATCAGTGAGCCACCGAACGCATCATGACAGGGGAAGCGAAAGGAGTATTTAAAGATCGTAGCATGTGGTGTTCTACAGTTTTTGCCTTCCCACATGCGAAAAAGGTGTGAGTTTTTGTATGTACAGTAAACGCTCAAAAGTCCATAGGCATGCTAAGGACTACTTTGCTATAAACTCGTGCACGATACAGCCAATGCGTATGCATGTGCGTGTACGAGTGATGTCTCAACATTCCACAGATAACACACACTAATGAACTGTCGTCGCACTACGCGAAATAGTATTATATTTCTGTTGCATTTAGAAAACGCGTCATAGTGATGCGTCATTCTTAACATTGCATTGCTAAAATTCGCAGTAAATTAATACGTCCTGATAGCTGTTTGCGCTAAGCAATGGGTCCACGATCAATGACATCTGAGTTCGAGTCTTCTAATGCGTAGCTCATTTTTGTTCTTTGAAACTATAATTATATTTGTATTTTAAACAAAAAATTATTCGTTAATGATGTTTATAGCCCTTATATATTTCTAAAGGAGGAGCTCGTGGCTAAATAATTACAGCCGCATAGACCGATCTTCCGGGTTAGGCCACGCTTGCCGAGGTTGGTCTGTGGATGGGTGACCATTTACCATAGCGAGTTTCCTCCGTGCCTCGGAAAGCACGTAAAGCCGTTGGTCCCGGCTGTCATTTGTAGATCTTTGACAGTCGTTACTGTTGGTCAGAAGCTAGAAAGTCTGACAACCAGTCTTACCAAGAGTATCGTATTACCCAGTTACTGGGTTGTGGAGGTCTGATAGGCAGTCGCTCCATGTAAAATACTGATATTCAGCTGCATTCGGTTCGACTGGAAGCCGACCCCGACATAGTTGGGAAAAGGCTAGGCAGATGATGATGATGAGTTATTGTATTATTATTTCATTATTTATGTGATTATGTATTCAAATTATCTTTTTTTGGTGTAGGAAAGTGGAAATAAAAAAGTCGTGCTAAATTATAACAATGACTTATTCGTTTCATTTACTTATATTACTAACAAACTTTTATGAGAATTGTGACGTCACATTCCTACCTAGATAAAAGAAATTCTCTTGTAACCGTTGATAAGATTTTTTGTTGTATACCTACTTAGTCAATTCATAATAACATAACAAGGAAGGGATATTCTAATGACACAAATATAATTGAAAACTAATATATGATTTAGACTTTATGAATATGTTTTTTATGTAACGTCACAATTAATGTATTGAGGTTGTAGCTTAAGTGTTCATTTTCTTGACGAAAAGAAGATTGAAACTAAACCTCAATTTAAGATCATTAAATAATTACGGACATGTTAATATTACTAAATATTTAGTTACACAGTCTAATTATTAAAACCAATAAGTAGAACTATTGGTGCGTGGAGGAATAAAAGCCAGTTCTCCAGCCTGCTGGACTCATCCATCCCCACATATTAATTGTAATGCGACCTGAGTCTGTATTACGGATTAGGTACGTTTTTATCACACAAGCGAGTATTATTCCTGCGCCATAAGTGTAGCCTACCCTTTTGACTAGATTTAAAAGTCTTTTCATCTGAGAATATAGTAGTCTTCCAGTCAAAATCTAAGTAATCCCGTGCGAAACGTAATTGTTCTTGTTTATGTCTTTCTGCCAAGAAGGGCTTTTCAGCGGGTCTTCTGTAATGCAATCCTTCAGCGTGGAGGGCACGGCGAACAGTTTGCAGCGAGGTGTCAAATAATTCCGCAAAGTGTCTCGTAGGTGTGAAACCATTTGTTTCATACTCGTCCACCATAATAATATGTTGTCGCTGCGCCTCGCCAATCAGCGACGGCCTTCCACTTCGCTATCGACTAGCAAGGCTTCCCTCTTCCTCATATCTTTTGATCCAAAGACTTACAGTATTCCTATTCCTCTAAAACAAAAAAAAAGTAACATTAGGCGGCTATATCAAAATACTGAAGTGACTTCATTTTCATAACATAATAATATTTATTTAATATAACAATGTAATATTATAACTCTGCATTTTAAATCCAATAATTAACACTAATTATTTATCTTTTAGGCCTCATGATGGCGGATTTAAAAAAGAATTAATCCATGTCTCCAAATAATCATAGGTGATTATAAATTTGAAGTAAAAGATCAAGTTATGAATTGTATATGTTGCAGTTAAAACTCTTAACCAGTCAAAAGTACTATTGACTAGCAAAATCAGTCAAAAGTACTTTTGACCCTATGCTTTAGTCAATAATACTTTAGACTAAAATAACAGTTAAAAGTACTTTTGCCCAATGGAGCTGGTTAAAAGTACTTTTGACGAAGTGATTCCGTCAACAGTGGTTTTGACTGGTCGTATCAGTCAAAACTCTTAAAAAGTTAAAGTGGTCGATAAAAATAAGGGTAGTATTTAAACTATCGAATATAAATTCAAAGTAAAGGTGTCAAAAATACTGATTATGGCGTACTGAAATACTAAGTGGGCGAAAGACTGAGGGTGAACACAAATACTGAAAACGCCGACTTAAAATTACGAATTTGAGGTACTAGTTATTCACAACGATCAGTATAATAATTCGTAAGCAAACAAATTTCACTCATATTATTGTTGTATGTTTGTAAGGTTGACTGGGTTTCCAAAGGAGCGTCGACGGAGCCCCGCTGAGCGGGGCTCCTACTTCTGTCTGCAGGGTTTAAAGTAACCTAATACGAAGTGGATGACGGGGGCTTCGTTCGCTCGCTTCGCTCGCTCACTCTAGCCCCCGTCATCCCCTTCGAACCTAACCTATCAGTGTCGGGGTAAGAAAATGTATATTTTCGCCCACTCAGTATTTTTTTCGCCCAAATTAGTATTTAATTCGGACACTTGGAATTTTAGTTGCTAGCTTAGATTAACTGTTTCCCACTGCTAGTAGCTCATTTTACGAATTACGAAAGAACGCTTTTTGCAAAGAATTATTATTATATTTTTCGTAATAAACGATTTCACATTTAATAAATATCTTTTTTATTCACATCTAACAGTAGTGCTTTTGAGTGATGCTTTCTTGCAGTTAAAACTACTTTTGACGAAGAGCGTCAGTCAAAAGTACTTTTAACCGCAAATTTGCAGTCAAAAGTACTAATAACCAATAATTTTCAGTCAAAACCACTTTTGACCAACCTGTTCAGTCAAAAGTACTTTTGACTGATTTTGCTAGTCAATAGTACTTTTGACTGGTTAAGAGTTTTGACTGCAACATATACATATATGAAATACTCACACTCAGTCCGGTTTCATCAGATATTTGTGTTCTATTTAAGACCACTTTTATGCAGCGCAATAATAGTCGCCCTCGTCTCAATATTAACATTTGCCTGCATTTTGAGAATAAATACAATACCGCTATCTATTAAACCACACGTCACTAACTAACATTTACAACCAATCGACAACGTTCATTCCGATCAAGTTAAATAATTATTCATAAAACTCATGTCTATCTACCCCACAAAAATCTAAATTCTTTATTTAGTTTTCTATGATCTACCTCTCTAACGTTACGAAATGTGTGAACAAAGCGAACAAGATAATTGAATATTATATCTGTCTCATTACTTACAAATACTTACAATCGAGTAAACACTTACAAAAAGTCTACACTGCGTGAGATTTGAACGCACGTCTCCCTGAACCAGGCATGTTTGTGGGTGCGCTTATCCAAAGCCATCTTAACTTATAGATCTATGTTGAAATTATGAACTACAACGATTATGCATGTGTCTCTTAAAAATAGAAGGTCGTAAGTCTAACTAAACGTCAAGCTATTGCTTTGTGAGTTTGCCTATGGACTTTTGGTCCCTACTGTACGTATGTATCAAGTTTTTTTTTTCTTATGTATAATATGACGCTGAGCTAGCAATTTGAATGGTTACTTCAAAAATTAAACGTAGAAGTTTTCAGATAATCTTAACACATTTTATTATTATTGCTTTCAGGTTCTTTATCATACAGCAGAAAGTTTCATTCATGGATTGGTCAACATTCAAATTATGATTGATGGATTGAAGATCTTTTTTAAATCTTCTGACCCCGTGAGTGCATTATTAATCATTTCATGTTCAGGCCTGGATACATCAGCGGGTAACCGTTGAACACAAAGGCTGCTTGATCTATGGGGTGTAGTAACGGATCTGAATACTTATAACGTGCAAACTATACTTCAATTAATTAACTCAATCTGTCACAATCATCTAAATAATAATTAATTAGAGGTCACAGCTCCCAACTTGTGCTACACCATTAGGATCCTCTGCCTTCCGCATCCTTTTCTATATTTCTCTAGTCAAACATTACTTGAATGAAACGAAATCATTGCAATATAATTTAATTGAAATTAGCCATGGTATTACAATTTGGCTTATGATTAAATAAATATATTTATTTAATAATTCTGCCTAGCCTTTTCTCAAATATGTTGGGATCAGCTTCCAGTCTACCCAGATGCGGCTAGCTACTAGTATTTTACACGGAGCAATTGCCATCAGTTCTCCGCAACCCAGTTACTAGGCACTGCCGGTATCCTAAGGTTAGACCGGATGTCAGAATTTCAGGCTTTTGAATGCCCCTAACGCCTTTCGTACGTATTCGTATGACACGCTTTTTTTTTTTTTTTTTTCTCGTTGGAATATCCTCATGGATACCTTCCGCCCGGGGAAGGCGAAGGGTTATGCCGGACTCTTACCGGCTAAAAACCCACGGTGTTCCTTCTCCTGACCTATGGCCGGGGTCACGGGATTCGCAGCTGCATGCACCGCGACCCCGCCAGGCCTCGGTCCGCCAGCCTCTGGCGGACCTCTCCTTCTGTGGGGCTTTGCCCCACGTCCTCCTGAGAGGCGCGCGTGGAACACGGCGCGCCGCCTTCTCGGCCCTGTTACCCCTTGGTCCCCTAACCCGCCGCCCGCAGGCCACACACTAGGGTGGCCGGAGATCGTCTCGCGCCCTCCGGCGGCGCCCGGTGCGTCTGGCGCGGGAAGGGAGAGTGGCAGTCGCCTCTCTCTCCCTCTCCGCTCCCTCCTTGGTCGCCATCACCTCCTCGCAAAAGGAGGCGACGGCTTCCCACGCAGTCTCGCTCCCGACCATGGACAGAACCACGACCGGAAGCGAGAGGTCACCACCGACTGCCGCGACTAGTTCGCGGCGCTGCGTCGCCCACGCAGGACACGCCTGCAGCGTGTGCAGCGCCGTGTCCTCGGGGCAGTCGACGCAGTGGTGACATCCGGGCGTCTGCTCCCGGCCTATGCGACACAGGTACTTCCCGAAACAACCATGTCCCGAGAGCACCTGCGTCAGCCGGAAGCTGAGGGCGCCGTGCCGCCTCTCCAGCCACTCCTCCATTACGGGTCTTACCGCCGCTATTGCGGCGTGCCCTATTCGTATGACACCCTAGACCAACAGTTGAACGATTCGACGGTCAGCCATTTCGGTCTTTATTTAATAATAAACTGAAATAAAAATTAGAAGGATTGTATGAAATTGAATAGAACACAATTTTTTTCAGACGAAAGAATTTTTTACCCATGGATTACTTTACCCTTGGATTATAAAGAACTTGGCAATTCAACTCGCTTTCAGCTTGCATCTCGAGGAATTCTATGAAGCTTTGAAGAATGCCCAAGATTCATGCGCACTCATTTTGTCATCAAATTGTACAGGTATTATAAAGATTTTTGTTCATTTAGGAATCATAGGTAAACATGGGACATTTCAATATTAAAACCCGAAAGATTCATAAAAATAGAAAGCGGTATAGGCATACTGATAAGGAAGAACGAAACTCATGTGACTAAGAGAGTGATCAATATGAATGTTGATAGATAGAGGAGGAGAGGCAGACCAAAGAAAAGATGGATGGATTGCGTGAGGGACGATATGAAGGAAAAGGAAGTATCCCCTTCGTAGTAAGAGTCACCTTATCATTTACTTCCTTTTCCTTCATAATGTCGCGTCGTCTGATCGGGGAGAATGGAAGAGAAAAATGTATGGTGTGGACACAAGTATCTTGAAACCAAGGTAAGAATATGATGATTAGAGAGAAGGATAACGGGGATTTTACTTCGGATCTTGAATCTTAAATAATTCTCGTTTAAATTATTTATTCCTAGATGCGCAAAAGAAGTTATGCAAAAATATTCTGCGGATTCACCGAGCGTCGTTCCGGAAGATGACTGCGTGTGGCCTGTTTTACGTAGACGTTTGTCAACTATTGCTTCTAATGGGACTACTCACAAACTACACGATTGTGCTGTTGCAGTTTGCATGTTCATAATCCTGTTAGCATTAAAGTATTTTGTCGTTGTGGATTATGGCTTTATTTTTCTTTTTATATGCCCTTAAGTTCATAATCATCTCTCTGCTCTTATCCCAGGTCGGCACAACAGTCCTCTCTTCCATTCTCCTCTATCAGCCGTCATCTCAGTACTCAGTCCTTTCTTAGCCGTATCATCTTTCACACAATCCATCCATATTTTCTTTGACCTTCGTCTACTTGTATATCCATCCACATTATGCCCTTGAGTTAAGCAATAAAATAATCAATAATTGTACATAGTATACTTGTGGTAGTTATGACGGCTACTATTTTTGAACTGAACAGCCTTTTTGGTCAGTATTATTAGCAAAAATATTTTGTACCGCCTGGGGATATTTTTAAGGTTTTGATATTTTGGAACCCATGAAGAGGGCTAGATAAAGAAAAATTAGTAAATATATTTCTGCCTACATTTCTGTAAACACATAATTCGTAGAACATAGTACGTAGAAGTTGCTTCGTAAAATATACTGACCTTCAGTCGCATCTGGTTAGATAGGAAGCTGACCCCAACATAGTTGGAAAAAGGGTAAGAGATTTTTTCCTAAAAACACACCTACGTTGTCGTGATAAGTATTGCATAATTCATGACTTAGGCAGTCAGGCAGTGAGTCTAGTGGTCGCAAGCGGGTCTGTTAAGCGAGAGGCAAAGTGTAATTGGGTTTTTCCGTGTGGAATTTCTCAGTAGCAGCCCGGAGTCTGGATTTTTGCTCGGTTGATGACAAAAATCTTGCCCCCTATTACATGGGACTTAAACATAATAGCAAAATGAGGGTGTATTATACAGCTCTGACCAACTCTTCGGGGAATACAGGCCAACTGTTGTGTTTCTTTATGTATATCTTCTTTAATTTTAAGACTTATATTTTGTAATTACAATTTGGTTTCTCTAATAGAATACATAGATACACATAGACAAAAGTTTATAGAATAACATGGATGTAGCTTTGTTTAAAATAGTGACTCTCAGCTGCATCTGTTTAGAGTGGAAACTGACCCCAACATAGTTGGAAAAACTCTAGGAGGAAGATTTTGAAAAATATAACTACCTCGTACGTCGTAAATGTGTATCTTATAATGCAAAGCAAGGCTGTTGCATCGTAACACAAACTACATTATCACTTTTTCATACCAGACCTAGAGTAGTTTCTTGTAGGATCATTGGACAAACGAAATTAAAAACATTCAACTATGTAGTTAAAAACAAAATTACTATAAAAAATACACCACTAATAAATGAAAATATGACAAGGCCCACCTTTATAATAATGGATTACTTATCAATGTGCTATCGCTTACTCCAATGAACTTTAAACAGCCTACCATACTAAACATGTCTGCGTACATGAAACAAAAATTTAAAAGAATTGCCGTATTCATAGAAACCGTTCCAAGTCCTGAAAATAACGAAATACTACCTAACAATTTACTTGAAAAGGATCTACAAGCAATATTAAAGCCATTGAATATAATGCAAACTTTTTTTTTCTGTTCCAAGTACACAATTCGGGACGACTTAATCCTCCAAATAGTTTGTGCTACAACTACATTGCGTTCTTCGGCGCGCTTATACCGCTGTTTATCTGCTTTTACTTATCCTTTCGAAATTACTTCACCGCTGGAGTAGAGGATTTCAAAAAGATTAAATTCTGGTGTAATGTCTGTGGCGTAGTTTTGTTTTCGGGGGGAAGCATGATTCATAACATCTCGAATTTCATGCAAAAGCATAACAATGTGTTACTCGTCCTGAAAATCCAGAATGTGCACCGAATCCTAAAAATCAACGAAAAGAATTCTTTAAGAAGACTTCGTTGAAAAAGATGTTATGCGGTGGCTTATTCTTTATTGATGCAAAGCTACCCTTAGTTTTACAACAAAAAGAATATCGGAAATCTTGTCAAATTCAACTGGCTTTGCGTGATCGCTTTAAGTTTTTTTCAAGTTTTTAGCACCTTTTATCACCAATATACATTCGCCACTGAAATTTTCGAATTTGATAATATTGTAGCAAATTATATTTGCATGCGGTTTGACATGAATGTCTTATACGCTACGAGAATCATGAAGCTGATTTGCAAGACTCTCAAGACATGGGTTGAAGATATAAAGAAGTCAAAACACCTTGAATATACTGAAAATAAGAGTTATTGGAATACAATGTTCAGAGTTTACATGGAAATATTTGAAGCTTACCTTATAGTAGAGAAGACTTTCCATCAACTGGTAAGTCCTTTGATCAAGAAATTTGCATCATCACATTATGCTAATGTAGGTACAAGACTTTTTGTATAGGAAGACTGCAGAAGACCCAAGAAAAACCATTTCAGCACAGAAACGAATACCTGTCTTAAATCGCTGTTAGCAAAATTAAGATCGCTCTTAAGGTCTTTGGTAGTACATAGAATTGCTAGAAGAAGAAGAAGTAGGTGCGTTCCTTTACAGTAATGAATGTTCCTCTTCTTCCAGATTTTATTCTATACCATACATACATTCTCCAACGACCTGACTGGCGTTGCCAAACAAATAAAGATGGGGGAATTAAAAACTGTCAGTGAAGCCAAGGCAAGTTCTTAAAAAGTTTTTCAAAAAGACGTTTTTTCATATTAAAGAAAATGCAAATAATAAAAAATACTGTAAATAAATGAAATAGTGAAAAAATGTTAAAGTATGCGTTTCTATTCTAGTATGCTCTACTGTCAATTATATCTCTTATGTGGGTGATTAAAAACTTACTCCTACTAACATATCTGAGCGTGGAATGTTAAAGATTCCAATCAGCTATGAGAGAGGTTTGGAGTACTTGCTTACTAGTGGCGACGTCAAGAACATGCCCAGGTAAAAAACCTTTTCAAAATGAACTACTTCTTCAGTTCATTAGGTTTAAAATAGATTTTTCTGATGATGCAAATCTTAATATTGTCCTAATTACAGATATTGAAAGAAGAATCTGTAAGAACATTCAACAGGTGCAAAGTTCTTCGTTGAAAAAGATGTTATGCGGTGGCTTATTCTTCATTGATGCAAAGCTACCCTTGCGCTTGATCAGTCTCATTACAACTTACACTATTGTTCTGTAACAGTTCAAGTTTCTGTAAACCAGTTGCTTAAGAAGCCATTATGTTGTGTATTATGTGTTGATAAATTATTTTTTTCTCTGTAAATTTGACATCCGTTAATTAATAATGTGTTTAAATGTATGTAATCAATTTAAATTTTGTCTGGCGTTAGCCTGAATATGTCGATCATTTTTATTTGTTTATTGTAACACCATGTGTACCTTCCCATATTACGCAAACAAAGAACATTGAATTGAATACAATTATTGAGTTACTAGCTGTGCCCGCGACTCCGTCCGCGTGGAACTCCGAAAACAACATTGTGTCGCAGCAACTAAATAGTGTATATGTATGTATTCCATTTATTATAATAATAGACAAAGGTGTCCCATCAAGGCACTTATATCTTTTAAACCATTTCTTTAGGTAGAGTTTCAGCTCTTATTGATTGACCGTAAAGGTTCATATAACCATAATACTAAAAACGCGGTGCTTATTTCCATACATTTCCTTGCTAAAATGGATTGTAATTGAATATTGATATTTATTGTGATAATGTAACGAAACCTTATCGCGATACAAAAATGGCTACAACGCCATCTAATTACAATCGGCGAACTAAATCAAAATATTTTACGCAGTGCAGTCTATAAAATGATTTCATTCGAGGTGTGGAATAGGAAAGTACTTTAAATATATAAAAATTTCACGTATAGAAGACTTCATTTTATTTTTATAAGTTAGAAATAGGTACTGCTTTCAAAGATTTCAAAAAGTTTGATCTGGAAATCGAACGAACCCAAATGTGAAAAAATATCATCTGTAAAAAAAAAAATTTTATTTCACCAATCGATAGGATCAATAATACGGATCAAATCGCTCCAGTAAACATTGTGTCTGAAATTGATGGAAGACCATAAAACCAAAATTGACTAACACACTACATTTAAATTCAAGCACTTAATAATTGTTGTTAAGTAGTTCTTATGTTTTCCACTTCGTTCAATTTAAGAAAGTGTGTTTGTTGGAGAGTTTTGATCCTGATTATTGACCATAAAGATATTTTCAACAGGTGCCTTTGCAGATGGTATAGCTTTGTCAGTTTGATTCCCGGTTCAAGCAAATAAATCAGTAAAGGCAATATTTCTCACTTTAAAAAAAAAAAAATTAAGTCACCTTTGAGTGAAATTTGCAATTTTTAATATTTAAAGTACTTTCCCTTCATCGTTATGTGTTTTGGGACATTACCTAAGGTTTAAATAAACTTAATAAAACGGCGACGACAGGCTTTGAATAGTTCTGGCAACAATGAACAAAATAAAATACATAAAAACATTCCAAAAAAATTACAAAAAGTGTATTTTTTTAAAGTGAGGTTTTAACGCAGGACACTGAGCCAGCGACCGTTCACTGCAGCACTTACTTCAGTCTACAGCTTATACAACGCAGTATATGGAAATAATGTTCCGTTGCTCGGCATCTATGAGCAATAGCGTGATAGTTTATATACCAGCATAAGCACAGGCCCATCAAAATCGATTCACGCGATTTTACGATCCGAATATTAAGCTTATACTTCGCAGTATGTGGAAATAATGTTCCGCTGCTCGGCTCCTATGAACAATAGCGTGATGATATATGTAGCAGCAAAATTGTCGCTCTTTACGCAACACATCAGCGAAAGTCCCATCAAAATCCATCCACGGGATTTTATGTGATGTCCGGACGGAAAGACAAACAGACACAATAATTCTAAAAAAAATGTTATGGTTTCTTTATCGATAGTATAGTACCACCGAATCGAAAGTTTGGAAAAATATTTAATTACAGACAAAGTGCACTTTGAATTTTATTAATAGTAAATAGATTTATAAATACATATTTAAGTACCTATTCATAATAAAATATATGAGTATTTCAAATTAATCTATCGTATTGCCTTGCACAATTAAAAATTTAGAATACCTACACTTGCTTATGAAATTGAATGTATTTCTCTTCCACTGCCATTCAGATAGATAGGTACCTTATAAATTTTAAATAACATTATCCTCGTTTTTTTATAAAAGCTTAGTTAATACCTTCTTCGAATAGCATTTCAATAGACCTTCCGTAGACTGAGAATAGTAATATATTCGTTGATTTTATTTCCTCACAACGTGATTTGATACACGTAACGCCATCTATTGAAAAGAAATGGTAAGTATACACAAATACATGCTAAGTTCTTTTAGAAAACTTAAAATTCGCATAACTTTTGATTGCGTGAACCGATTGCGATGAAACAAAAAACATATGTTACTTGGAAATAAGCACAATATTTATTTATAAAAGTCAACAACATTGGATCAGTTGTTTTTATGTGATGCTTGAACAAACAAACAGATAAACAGATAAACAGACAAACAGACAAACAGATAAACAGACAAACAGACAAAAAATCCAAAAATGTTAAAAATGGGTTCTATTGGTTATAGTTTAACACCCCAACCAGGTTTTTTCAAAATATTTGCTATGTACAGACACGCCATGTCTACAGATTTATTATATGTATGTATAGATATAGATGAAGGTTTCTTTGTCTCGCTCATAATTAGGAGTAAGCAAGTCCAAGTAATTATATTACGGAGTATTAGTTACTAGAAACAGGAAAACTTAAACACAAATGGAGGAGGCTTTTACCTAAGCCAGGAAAAGTATGAAGAGAAAGTTGCATCACAGGTTATGTGTATTCATATGTTATGGAGGTAGGTAAGACGGACGGCGATTGTTGCAGTGATTATGTCACTCGGGATTATATTCATGAATTTGCGGACGGTGTCGGATAGAAACCTTTTAAAATCTTTTTAGGAAAATAACGTTTTTTTTTTATTTTTAAGTCAACTACCCATGGTTTCAGTGACCACGGTGTTTACCCTTACATGCAGTATTAATTCTAGTTTGCAAAACAAATCTAATTACGAAAAAATATAGTTACATTCAATGCTTCTAAAATCGTGTAAATGGAGTTATCAGTTATTGTTTTAAAATTCCTTATGTCATTTGAACTATTATTATTTCATTGTTCGGCTTCCTGAACAAATGTGTAGTAATAACCTTTTAATATTACTAATGTTTAAAAACAATTAACTTTAGTTGCGTCTTTAATGATACGATCAATAAGCACACAAATACTTAAAAGTAGTTCCGGGCCAAGTAGGTATTTCCTTGTTGAAAAATTTCTCATTACAATAATATCACAATTCAAATACAGGCGGTTAATGTCAAGCGTAATTTTAACAATGTTTCGAAATAATAAAATCAACCCAAAGAACTCTTTTCAAGTGTTACTCAATAATCGACTTGAAAAAGAAGTCCAAAAAATAGTGTATCCTTTCAACTTTATTCTGACATTTTTGTTATCTTCAAAATATAATATACAAAATAATCATATTTATCCATGCGGGAAAAAATATCAATTTTTAGGATTCTGCAGTATGTTATTTTTGAATACCGTATGTGGTTATCGTTTCTTGACCAAAGACGTCAGCGAATTAAATATTGATTTAGACAAAAATATCTTTGCAGCAACTTCTGTCGTCCTTTTCAGCATGTATTTTATCGGTTTCACGTTGATGTTCATTTTGAACATTGTGCACAAGCACAGCAACGTCTATCTTATTTTGCAGATCCGGACTATTCATAACAGCATCGATTTTAGTAAGAGTACCCGGAGTTTCATTATTTGGAATTGGATCTCACTTTTAACTCTTTTCTGTATTATTATTCTTTTGCATATTATCTTTTGTGCAACGTCGATTCACTTGAGTTTCGTAGGCTTTAGCATTGAAATACTTTGTAATTACATGACTGCTATATTCGATATCAATGTAATTTTTGCAATTCGACTTGTAATATTGCTAAGAAAATATCTAGATGCATTGATCAAAGATATTCTCTCAATGAATGATGAACAGGAAAATGAAGAAGTTTGTTCCAGATTTTTTGAGATGTATCACAACATTTTGAAAGCTTACAAATTGTATAAAACAATTTACCAAGCATTGGTAAGTTAGTGTTTTTTTTTTTGTTTTTTATTAAAAAGTAAGTTTAACAAGAATTCGGCACAATACATACATCAGCAGTTAAAATAAAGCAGTTAAATATGCTGCAAATCTGCAAAAGATGTACTCAAGTCTTTAATTGATAAATCACATCGTATTTTGCAACATCTACGTTCTTAATATTGCAAGTATTTAATTCAATGAATTGGTCAATATCAATAATTGTACCTTAAATATTTATGTTTAATGTGTAATGTTTTAATGAATCCTATGTATATTTGTTTGTTATTTGTAGTGCTTAAGCTTATGGGAATAATTTCCTGAAATAAATAACTATTATAAAAGCAGAAATTATACGTTGTGAAAATCGTTTTTTTTAAATAGTAGAAAGCTGGTCTTTCTTCCGGTTACATAAGTATTTTATTTTCCCAATTATAATTAATGTAAAGAGGTGTAATATAAAAAATAATGCAGATCAAAGCTTTTTTGTCATCAAACACTCAATGCTTACGTATTGGTCTACTAGCTTTATAGAATCATTATTTTTCCTTTCACAGACATTATATTACATAGTAGATTGTTTTTGCCGCTCACTGTGTTATTGCGAGATACTGATAAACTTGCTAAAAATGACAGCTGGTTCTCGGTCTCAATATGATGTAAGTATAACATCGATAGCTGTAACATCAATTGACGTAAGGGTCAAAAACTCGAAAATGAGCTACAGTTAGATTTAGCATTTTCTGCTCTTTCCATAGGTGTATTCAAATAAATTCCATCGTCAAAAAAATGTCTAGCACATCATATACTACATACACATACTGTGTGTCTAGAAAAGATTCAAGGAAGCAAATTAATGTAATATCCAAATCTGATACCAGTAGAAAAAAAAACATAATGTAAAGCCGGCCTATTAGTTTAAACAGTGGAAGCAATTTGTAATCGTAGTATCGCTTACGTCAATTGAACAGCTGGAATTTATCAAAACTTTGTCCATACATTAAATTTTACTTGAATTACAATCATTGATATAATAGCATCCCATACGTCGTCTGCCGGACTTTTTCTTAACTAAATTGATATGCATAAATAACAATATAAAAGATAGAAAATAATGTATTTATATCGCTCAATAGTGTTAACTAACATAATTATGGAAGGCCTGGAAGAAGGATTGCAAGATTTTCAACACACTCGCTTTTCGCAGCCGATTTCGTCAAGCAAAAAGACACAATGTTTGTTATAAGAGACATGTTACCTTTATCATTGATGCTATTAAACCTGTATTTGTTAGGGTCAAAAATAAGGGTAACTTGTTGCTTTTTGTCAGTTATGCCAGTTTGATTTGCTTATCATGCAAACGACTTTGTTTTAAATATGTGCATTTTTTTTGTCAATGTCTATATTATACAGAAACTCTCTTTGCTTTTCAGACTTCGCTAGTTAGTATTGCAACAATTACATGGCTGTTAAAGAGTATACTATTAATATTTATACATAGCATGCACTGCGAGAAGTTCTATATTACTGTTGAGGAAGCTGAGACTGTTTGTATACAGCTCATGAAGAACAGGAACTGTCCAAGTGAGAAAATTGAGATATTGAATATACTTACCTTATTTTACTTCCTTGGTTCGATGACGAAGGTGACTAAGAGCGTTTGTCCAACGCCGCTGTCACCGAGAAACGAGATTATTTCAGACCGAGTTCGGAACGACGCCGTGACGGCGATCGTGTGTCCACCGCGACCGATCTCGGTGGTTCCCAAAATAAAACAAGAATACGTGCATCGGCAGCGTAAATCTCGGATGTAGTGGACAAGAGCAGACGCGTTTTGTATTGCCGTCATTTCGTTCCGTCACAATCTCGGTGGAGTTCTAGCGGTAGCGCCGATTTACTGACAATCTCGGTGGCCGAGATGACGGCGCTCGGATGACGGACGTGCGGTGGACACGCAGTCATAGTAATGTATGTATCGCTACTTCGGCATCGTCATTTCGTTCTCGGTGACGGCGGCGGTGGAAAAACGGCCTAAAGGTAGGACTGCACTAGGCGGAACTGCACTGCAGCGGAACTGAGCGACACGACGCGTCAAAATATTCTTTATATGAAATTATATAAGACAACACACACTAAGCGGCAACGGAACTGCACTGCAACTGAACTGCGCGGCAATGTTGAGCAACTGACCAAAAGTGTCGCAACCTGTCGCGACGTGTAGTTCCGCTGCCGCGGAGTGCGGTTCGACAAACTTCATTCCACTCCTATCGCTTTTCGGAATAGTGTGTCCATCCTTTGTATATGCGGCTGCATAATTTGTAACAACTCATTGAATTTGTATTGAGACATTCTAAAATAAGTATGGAATCTTATTGGATCCTTCTTAAGTCGTAGCAAAAGCGTAAAATACTCGACTTCTTCATATCGCGAGCTTGATATGTCATGTAGCCATATTCTTTGCTTTTTTCTTGCCTGTTCTTGCTCGATCCTTTCCTCTTCCTCGCACAACAGGGAAATAACGTCGTTCATCTTGCTCAGAGGTTGCCCAGCTACTGAATATATTTTTGTAGCGCCGCTGCAGTTCAAGTGCGGCTTACCAAAAAATTACGCGTCGTGACGCTCAGTTCCGCTGCGGTGCAGTTCCGCCTAGTGCGATCCTACCTTAAGGGTATCATGCTAGTAACAGTTTTTGCCGCGTTACATTACTAAATTAGTCTACTTATATAATAAGTTGGTTTAAAAGTGAGGGCAACAAAACTGTTACCAAATGCAAACGATCCACAACAGTCATTCAGTTTTTGTTTACGAAAACTGTCAAAATGATTGGTTTTGTTTTTTTGTCTAACAATTTGACAGCTTTCGAAAACGAAAACTGTCTGAATGAACGGTTCGGCCTTGGTTCAGTTGCGGTTTATCATGATTTCTTTTAGGAGAATTGGATCCTTGGCCTACATTTAATTTCGTTGGATCCCAGTTTTGAATCCCAGTTTAATATTTTATCAAACTAAGCTACAGTTGGAAGCAATGAATCCGGTTCACAAATAATATATTAAATAGTCTATAAAATACTTTTTATTTAAATAAGCTATCATTCTTAGTTTCTGAGATATGAAAAATCATCATAAAAATATTGATCGGAATTTAACTCGCGGAAAAAACTTTAAGAAAAAAATAACTTAAATAATATGAGATATTAAACCTAAAAAAATAACTTTAAAAACAATACAAAATTAGGAATTACAAGAATTTCAATCGGGAAGATGGAAACAAACTGTCAACATCATGGAATCCGGTCATCAGCAAGTGTTATCGTCGACGGGACGGTTTAGGCGAGTGTAAATACGTCGTTAGTGTGGTGTGTCGAAGTACTGACGATAGCTTTATAAAAAATCAAGATCGAGTGAGGGTAGATGAATATATTCTTGCTTCGATGACAACTGCTCCGCCACTTCAGTCTACCCGTGACCACAGTCGGTGTAATTCGGCCGATACGTCGGGATGAAAGGTGTTTTGTGCCTCTTAAAGTTTTTTCCGCGAGTAGTTCATGTTGGTGAGCCGGTTTTTTTTTGCGATGTTTTTGTTCATTTCTCTGGTCAAGGTAGAGACGAAGTCTACGATGGAGCGAGCTTATCCAGAAGAAGCTTGTTCAGTCTAACTTTAATTCATTGCTTCCGAGTGTAACATTGGAATTTTTATCAACTCGATTACAATAAGAACGTGTGTGTGCTCCATTTTTACTCAATGTCTCCCAGTACGCAGTTTGTGTATCCATCATTCTTGATGACACTACGATATCTTTGGTTACAGAGAGTCAAGAATATCTTTGCAAGAACATGTTACAGGCCAATAAAACGTTCAGTAAGATGACCGCGTGTGGTCTGTTCTATGTAGACGCTGTGCTACCAATACGTGTTATGGGACTTCTCGCAAGTTACGTGATCGTACTATTGCAGTTCAGTTTTCTGTAAAATGATAAATAAGGAATAAAATATTTTTTTAAGAAATGTATTTTATTAAAAAAAACTCACTTCTTGGTCTCAAAGATGGACCGGATGGATGGATCCCAAGAGTAACTGTCAAGTATCAAATAAAAAAAGAAGCGAAATGAACAATGAATAAGAAAATGTTTTATGTGATAGAACATTTCAGTGCTAAGCATCAATAAAGGGAAGTCCGGTGAGACAGCTAGTGCGGTATCGTTCCGCGCAGTCAGACACCATTTTTTTCTGCCTCGCCTTTTTTCAACTATGTTGGGGTCTTCCGCTTCCGGTCTAACTAAATGCAGCTGAATACCAGTATTTACACGGAGCGACTGCCATCAGACCTCCACAACCCTACTGGGCAATGCCGATATTCTAAGGGCGTATACATAAAGGAATCATGTAACCAGCGCCGATATACCAGCGCTTATCGGTACTAGTCCGCGCAGGTAACCTCTACATAAAGGAAGCGGGTAGAAGCAGGGGCTGGCATTTTTTAATAAAAATACGCCTTGTTCTCTTGCAAATACAGCAACAAACGACGGCTTACCAGCGCTGATCGGAGCAGGTCGGAACTTGTCGTCGAAGTTCGGAGCTTATCGGCGCTGCTTCGCCTCAATCAATATTTCAGAATGTCCAATATTTCAGAATTAAAGATAAAGATAAGAAAAGAAGAATTCTAAAACAGGCTTTTCCAGAACTACGACAAGTTGGTAATTTTATTTCATGTTAGCAATAATTATTATCATAATACAGAGTGTAAACGAATTTGTGTAATTCCTTAAAACCACATGATCTATTACTGGTATAGATTAACGCCGCACGGGAGTTAGCTTGATAATTTATTTTTTCTTATTTGTTAGTTATCATGTCTAAACCACCTCCTATCGATTCAATAAAAAAAAAACCATCATCATTTGTCATTTCGATGACATGATGTATGAATTAATAAAAACAAAGCGTCACAGCTGACAGCTGTGTGCTGATAGGCACGACTAGGGCGATATTGCTTCCCGCAGTTAGTTAACTCGAGGCGCTAAAATGACTTAAAAACAGAACAGCATGTCTTCTGATTGATTTTTTTAACAAACATAAATTCCATTCAGGGTCAATCTGTGTCGCCAGCAGATCACGCGGTTTGAAGGAATTACACGAAACTTACTCATTAAGAACCAGTGTCAGAGACACAATAGATAAGCAATAGCTGCCGCCGCGGCGCCGGCGCCGCGCGCTGGGACATTGGCGGTTAGAACATCTTGTTTAGCCGACGGTATGAAGAAATAGCCTAATGACAGCAAAGTGTATGGGTAAGTATAATTTGAGTGTTTAAGGTGGTGACGAGTGAGTGATTAACATACTGTTCTTTATGAGATAATTGTATATGCTTCATTTACTACGAGTATAGGACAGTTTAGTTATTTTAGTTATTATAGGACTTTTTTGATGGTGTAAGTAATAAAAGTTAGTGTAGCTGGCATGTCTCAGGACAGACATAAATGTAGGATGGCCGAATGTGAGGGATGGAGTATAAGAGAGTGAGAGAGAGAATGTAATGTGCAAGGGAGAAGCAGGAGACATAACAAAAGGATAGAAAGAAAATAACGCGAAACAAGGTGTTTAAGGTGTGGAATTAATAAAAAGATTAAAAATTGAAAGCCCTTTTATTTATCTATCCTACACACTCCTAAATGTGTCAAATAAACCGTTTAAGTAAGCAAATGGATATAATGCTTAAGCCGTTAACAGAATACTGTATGTGTGACCAGCAATAGAAATTAAACACACACACTACACTATCTATCACACAGTCCGATTACTCTTCGCTTGCTCATAATAACCGAGTGTGTGACGATGGTTACGTATCATAATACCTAAGTTTATTCTATTTTCAAGATAACTACGGTCAAAAGACCTACTGTTTAAAATACCTAAAGATCGTTTCACCGATTTTTGTAACAACTAACTAACGAAATCCATAAAGGACAATTCATCCATGGTTTATTCAACTACAATTAATTCAAATAAGGTTGATTAAATTAACGGACGATTCACCTACTGTTGATTTATCTGTGGTCTTGTGTTTGATTTACTGGTGATTTTGTATATGTGAAAATATTTCTGCGAGCAACTTGGAAGTAGCGCTCGCCGGCCGCTGCCGCGGCACCGCTTGCTACGCTCGCTCGGCTCGCGCGCGGTTGTTCACAGTTCTAACCTAACCAAAACTATTTTACTCAGTCCAAAATGACGAATCATACAATCTGCCGCAGAAATGTTTTTACCATTGTCTAATCGCAGGCAGATTGTATGATTCAAATTTTGAACTGAGTGAAATAGGTTAGGTTAGAACTGCGACAAACCGCGCACGAGCCGAGCGAGCGAAGCGAGCGTTGCCGCGGAACCGGCCGGCAAGCGCTACTTCCAAGTTTCTCGCAGAAATGTTTTCACCATTGTCTAATTATCCGTTAAAAAAAAGTTAAGAAAACACAAAAATCGTTGAATCATAGTTTATTTACACGTAATTAGGTCATTAAGTTGAAGCGACCGTGAGGTATTTCATACATAGTTGAAATATCCAATATCTTAAAATGTCATTAGATTAATCGTTCATTAGTGCGGTTTATTTAGTTTAATCAAGATTATGTAAGTTAAATAGTAGTTGAGTTGAAAATAGTTAGAATAAACTTAGGTATTATTATACGTAACCGTGACGATAGACGGTACCAACACGCTTCAAAACTTCGATACTATATCTTAAATGTAGATTTGTATAATGATAAATGCCAATTATTGAAACACTGTAAATTTAATGGTACCAAGATTATAGCAAAGCGAACTGCAGCAGTACAATAGTATAGTGAAACAAAAGTCCAACTAAATAGAATAGTAATTTTGCATCTACGTAGAACAGTCCACATGCACTCAACTTGCTGAATGATGCTCGATGTAAGCGCTGTATGTTCCTGCACATCTTTTTCCCTTCATCTGTAAACACAATATGTAAAACTGAAATGGAATTGATTACAATACACCTGTAATCATTCTCTCATTTAATAGTTTTAGTAAGGTTTTACTAGCTTTGTGTATTGCAAAGGATATATTTTTACTGGGTATATTTTTTGACTGCCTCGTTGGTCTAGTGGTCGCAAGCGTAAGGTCTTGGGTTCGATCCCCAGGTCGAACAAAGTGTTATTGGGTTTTTCCGAGTGGATCATTTCAGTAGCAGCCCGAAGTTTGGATTTGTGCCCGGTCGATGGCAATAGGCTCGCCCCCTATTACATGGGACGTAAACATAACGGCGAAATGTGGGTGTACTATACACCTCTGGCAACTCTTCGGGGAATATAGACATGAATTTATGTTCATATTTTACTATAAATACCTGTACAATTTGAGCTCAAAAGAAGAGCACATGAGTCTTGAACACTATGCATTGCTTTATAGAACTTTTCGCATTGCTGACATAATATTGTCTGAAGCAAAAAATCCTTTATCCCCCAAATGACGACACTTAGTATCCAAAGCGATTCTAAATTCTAAAAAGATATAAGTATTTTTAACAAACTTTGCAATTAATACTCCTAATAAAAAGTCCCGCATCAAACCATAAAAAAAACATAATCATTGCAAATTTTTATGAGTAACTTTTTATAAGTTTTGAATGTATTTTATCCATTTCACACTATGTTCTTTCAGTAACTTGCTATTCAAAGGACGTTTTAATTTCCTACCGTTAACTGTGAACTTTGATCAAAAATTAATTTTATCACTTACGAACTTTATATCCATCGTCGCCGGTTTCAAAAGTTCTATTAGAAGCTCCACGTAAAATAAGAAATTAGTAAAAGATTGTAATGTTTGATGAAGTATCTAAAAAAGAAAGAGAATCCGTAAATTTCTCTTTGCAAACGTTTTTGCTTCAGTAATGAAGATGCTTACCGATGGCTGAAACGATATTCTATAAATTTCATAACATTTCAATATATTTACGTAAGCCTGAAACATGCTTTCGCAATAAGAATCGTCATCAGCGTCTTCGAATTTTTCTGAATTAAGAGCTTGAATATTCCATAGATTCACTTTGTCTTTCAAAAACTTAATTAATCTGATAGCATAAATCTGATTTAAATCAAAACAAATTCCAAGTACAGTACAGCATATGGTGATGCTGGGTCGGTTTAGTATGATGCTAAAACAAGGGACAGCAATGACATAGTAACTCATGATTATGAGGACGGAAATCCAATTCCAAGTGACAGAACGTTTAAAATTAATCTTATTATAATTAAGATATCTATGGACATCTTGAAAGATTAGGACGAACGAAATACTTTTATTTGTTTGAACAATGCTGACGGTGTACCGTATAACAAATCCGATACAAACTAAGACGTATAGATTATAAACTATGATACGAGCAAAACTGATATTATGTTGTTTGCTGAAATTGTCCATGAAGAGTATATAAATTTGTATTAAGTAAACAAAAATGATTATAAATGTACCAAGTAATGAAACTAAATTAGAAATGAGGCTATTGGGCGTTATAAAATTATATTTGATGCGGTATTTGGGACAAAACGTAATATGTTGGAATAAGTTCAAAGGCAGTAGCAATGACTGTACATCTTTGTCAACTATGTTATCTAATAAGACTTCCACACAATAACTTCTTCTGCGGGCAAAGTTAAAATTTTTCATTGTATTAGACGTCATTTTATGTGAATTACTAAGACTCGAATGACGAATATAATATGTTTCTATTTGTGTCTTCTTAATCTTATCTAATATCTAATCGATGAATGTTTCATGAAATGAAAACGTAAATTCTTACTAATGTACTTTACATTGGAGGTACATATGAAGCTTCCATGGTAAGAGAATGAAAAACTAGAAAAAAAAGTAACTCTTGATGGCAGTAAAATCGACAATAGATTCTAAATTACAGTGGGGAGCTCATATAACGTGCGAGGTAGCGGCCGATCGCGACTCAATATTTGTATTACAGAAGAGAGCAATGCGTGCGGTCTATTGTATTTTTCAAAGAAATTTATATTCTGATGATGCCTTTCTTTTACCTTTTAGAAAACATTATGTTTGTACCAAAAAATCTGCCATTGTAATTGTGGTACTAGAATTAAACATAAATCTGTAGTTCCTAAAGGACAATGCTCAAAATGCGATAGCAAAAACAACGACCATCAATCATAATGAAACGTATATCAATTAATAGGCAATAATGCGTTATTAATTCTCCGTAAAAGTTAAATATCAAATGTACGGGGTATGATAGATATAGAACAATTGGTAAAATGTAATTTCAACCGAAAGTCTTACTCAATAATACCAGTACCCATCTGTTTGCGCTGATTTTCAGTTAATTATTTAAACCTACTATACAAAGCAATTTGAAACGAATTAAACATGATCACTAGCCAGAAATTCTGGAATTGTAATATCCTTATAATGAATTTTACTGTTGTATAGCTAATAGCCTAACTTAATATCTGAGGTATGTTTTATCTCGATCGATTGTGTAAAACCAGAGGTACAGCTTGATCTCTCTACAGTTAGGCGTCCTTTATAAAGCAAAGTTCAAGATCAGTTGGGTTTTTAAATGTTCACGTTTTTTGTATTCGACTGTTCGACATGAGCATAGCCGCAGGCTTAAATAGTAGCACTAAGGAAAACCAACTGCCAAACGGTCAGAAGCCTGGATACTCAGGTTATTGGGGTCTAACCACACCTAACTATGGTAACGATATCTTTCCGTAATAAGCTTGTAAAAGAAGCATTCGTTCCGCTTAAAATTCTAAGATTCAGCCATATCTAGTTATACTCGAAGCCAACCTCATCATAATGGGGAATAGCTAGGCCGATGAAGACTAATAACATAGGCGCAACTATCCTACCTTTTATAAGTTTTTTAAATGTATTTTATCCATCTCACATTACATAATTATGTTCTTTCAATAACTTGATATTCAAAGGTCGTTTTAGTTTCCTACTATTAAGTGTGATCTTTAATTAAAAATTAAATTTATCACTTACAAACTGTATATTCATCATCGCTGGTTTCAGTAATTCTATTAGAAGCTCCACGTAAAGTAAGGGAAGAGTAAAATATTGTAGTGTTTGATGAGGTATCTAAAAAAGAAACTTTCTCACCACACGCTGGAAATAAACGCGTGTTGTAAGAACGCTTGATGGAAGCATCTATACGGTTCGCCTGACTAGCTACTACCCTCACATTTAAGTCAAGCCAAGCAGGTAACTGTATTCCGTCGTATTGATGTGAGAGCCAGAAAGGTATAGGGGTATATCTTTATTACTTGGATTCCTGTATTCCATCTTAGACACTGTCTGCGCTAACCATCATGTGCGACTAGGTGCAAACGAGACCAAGTAAAATAATAAAAAAATCATGTCTTAATGAAGCAATTGGTTTCGTTCGTTGCCATTGATCAACGTTTCTGTTAGTAGACTTGCCGCCCTGAGTTTGATCCTGGCACGCGCCTGTCATGTTTCGCTATCAAATTTCCTAACAGGTGTTGTTATAGCAATTTATTTACAGACTTTAAGTAATTACTGAATAGTACAACATTCATGTGCCTTGTGTCATAAAGTAACTAATTTAACAACACGGAGTATGATGTATACAGTAATGCTAATGTAAAATACATTAGTGAAAATACGTTTTATTTCATAAAATATTCATCGGTTAGATATTAGACAAGTTAAAGAAGACACACTTAGTAAAATATTATAATATTCCTCATTCGAGTCTTAGTAATTCACATAAAATGAAGTTTACAAAAACAAAGAAAAATGTTGACATTGCCCGCAGAAGAAGTTATCGTGTGGAAGTCTTATTGGACAACATGGTTGACAAAGACATACAGTCATTGCTTCTGCCTTTGAACTTATTGCAACATATTACGTTCAGTCCTAAATACCGTATCAGAGACAATTTTATAGCTCCCAATAGCCTCACTTCTAATTTTGTTTCATTACTCGGTACATTTATATTCATTTTTGTTATCTTAATGCAAATGTATATACTCTTCGAGAACGATTCCAGCAACCAATCTTATATCAGTTTCACTAGTAGCACAGTTTACAATATTTATGGCTTATTTTGTATCGGATTTGTTATAAGTTACACCATCAGCGTTATCCAAACAAATAAAAGTATTTCATTTGTCCTTACCTTTCAAGACGTCCATAGATATCTTAATAACATTAATAATTTTAAACGTTCTGTCACTTGCAATTGGATTTGCGTCATTATAATCATGAGTTACTATATTATTTTCGTCCCTTATTTTAGCACCATGCTAAACCTACCCATCATTACCATATGCTGTAATGTACTTTCAATTTGTTTTGATGTAAATCAGATTTATGCTATCAGAATAATAAAGTTTTTGAAAGACAAAGTGATTCTGTGGAATATTCAGGCTCTAAATTCAGAAAAAATCGAAGGTGCTGATGACGATGCTTACTGCAAAAGCATGTTTCAGGCTTACGTAAATATATTGAAATGTTATGAAATTTATAGAATATCGTTTCAGCCATTGGTAAGCATCTTCATTATTGAGGTGAAAACGTTTGCAAAACGCAATATACGCAAAACTTTTCTTTTTTAGATACTTCATCAAACATTACTATCTTTTACTAATTCCTTACTTTATGTGGAGGTTCTAATAGAATTACTGAATCCGGCGATGATGAATATGCAGTTCGTAAGTGATAACCTTAATTTTTGATCACAGTTAACAGTAAGAAATTAAAACGTCCTTTGAATATCAAGTTACTGAAAGAACATAGCGTGAGATGGATAAAATGAATGTTTTTTTTTTTAAAAGGTTACTCATAAAAAATATGCAATCATTATGTTTGTTATGATATGATGCGGGATCTCTTTTTAGAATGTTGACCCAGTTTGGATATCATTTATCTTCATTTGGGGACTGAAGGATTTTATGCGTCAGATGATATTTTGTCAGCAATGCGAAAAGTTCTATAAAGCAATGAATTGTGTTCAAGACTCATGCGCCCTTCTTTTGGGCTCAAATTGTACAGGTATTTAAAGTGAAAATATATTTTTTGAAATATATAAACATCTGCATAACTTTACTGAAACGATTAAATTAAAGAATGTTTACAGATTTATTGCAATCAATTCAGTTTCAGTAATACAAATTTTATTTACAGATGAAGGGAAAAAGCTGTGTAAGAACATACAGCGCTTGCATCGAGCGTCATTCAGCAAGTTCAGTGCTTGTGGACTGTTCTACGTAGATGCAAAATTACAACTACATTCAATTGGACTGTTCGTTCACTGTACTGTTGTACTGCTGCAGTTCGCTTTCCTTTAATCTTGTTACCATTAAAGCAGTGTTTCAATAATTGGCGTTTATCATTACAAAAACCTATCTGACAATGTATTGAAGTTTTGAAGCGTATTAGGGCCTGTCCACATCTCCACCTCACGACTTCATCAACGTGGAACGGTGCGGTAACGCGACACGTTGCGTTGACATAACGTGCAAAGAACAACGGCAAACTCCCAAACAAACTATTGTTGAAATAATCTTTTGCGTCTGCTATTGAAACATATGCAAAAGTATAGAGCTTGAATTCCTGAACAGATTTGTCTTCAGGCTTGCTATAAAAAAGACTCTCGAATTCAAGATATTCTAGTTTGAAGTTGTGCTTAACTAGAAATAGAAAGAACAATGGCGAACTTTGATGCATCACTTTATCTGTATAAATAAATTGTAACGTCTTCGTGTCATCGTAGGCTTTGAGTATTCGCATTTTTTTTTAAATTCATAATGAAATGAGCCATTTCTGACGAAATGAGCGATTCACCACTTATCCCTAGGATTTGAGAAAATAGCTCATTTAGTATATTTAGGTATTTTCAATTGGATTGTATCCAATAGTACCGATGAGCGACAAGATATTGAAAAACATGCTTTGAGGTCGAATACAATTGTATGCGATTGAAAATTTCGATAGGAAAAACATGTGCTGCATGCACCGGAACGGTAATAACAATTTTTGGAAATCCCTGTCCAAGAAATTGTTGGTATTGTTTATTTTATAGGATTTTGTCATCATTTTTAATTCACTTCAACAGTTATGATGTGATCTACTTTGCACAATTCTAAGGACTGAATCGTTTTTAAATGCGTCGTATTCGTGTAATTTTAATTAAATTAAAGGGCGATGTTTGTTATGTAGAGACAATACGTAAGTGTGTTAGTTTAATTAATAAATGTGTATTTGATCATGTAAATTGTTTTTTTGTCAGACTACTTCTTTGTTTTCAATATTAATTTTTACATCACAGCAGTCTGTGATAGGTTCACAAACATTGTAATTTTAACAAAATTCAAAGCAATTTTTATTTAATAATAAATACAAAGTGGGGTTGACTTTGAGACAATAAACGATACCACGTATTCTATGATGTGTTCTAGTACCGTACACAAAAAATCTGTTGCTTCCAAACTCATTTTTTGTCAAATGATTTTTCAATTTAACTCATTCATGTAGATGAAGGGACGTTGAAGTGGAAACGTATATTAACTATATCTGTTCCTACACGTGTAAGTAAGGATAATTTTGGTTTAAACGGGTCATAGATTTACATAACTTCACGTAAAGAACTTGATATTCGTAATATTATTAAATCGTACGAAAATTCTTGTGACTAAACTATTACTAACGGTCGTAAAACACATCATAGAATACGTGGTATCATTTAATGTTGTATCGTCACCACAACTTTGTATAATGTTTTTTATGCTACATAACTATTACAGAAAAGCAAATTGTAGTAGTACCATAATTATAATAAGTTAAAAATATACCCGAAAATTTCCGTCTATATATTAAATAAAGAGTAAAGACTCCACACGCACTCGTTTGCTGAAAATTTGTATCACTAGATAGATGTATAAAGACACGGACCAAAGGTCTAAGAATTATGTGTATCACAAAGAGTGTTTTCAAATAAGTACAGTAAGCACGTTACGACGTGTACGTTAAAAGCGGAAAACGCTGCATGTCGCCCGAGCTTAACGGACATGCTTACTTATGCAAGTTAGCATTTATGCAATTAAGATCCAGCATGTAGCTAAGCCATAAGTGATAAATGTCGCTAGACCTATCTGACAATAATCACAAAATCTAATCACTATGTTTAAAGTTTACGTTATGATGTTGAATCTAAATTAATGTATTGGACTTCCATTAAACAAATTAGAATCCATCAAATAAATGAAGATAAAGTTAGTGTCGCCTAATTTAAAAAGACTTTCTAACGCTTCATCAATACACATCGATATGTCCTGTGTAAGAAACATGTTGTCATGGTTACAATACAAACGAAAAATAAACCCTGTTTTAATTGAGACTGGCCAAATAATTTCAAATAATGCAGCAGTGCTCGATAATTTCATTGAAAATAATTTACAATCAGTTCTAAGGCCGTTAAACTTGATGCAAGCTGTTTTCGTCTGCGCTAAGTATACTATTCGTGACAACTTTATCACTTCAAATAGCTCGCTTTACAAATTTGTAGGAGTTATTGCAGCACTCACACTTCAGTCTGTTACCTTATATTTCTTAAATAGCTTATTTACAAGTTTGGGCACGTCCGTCATGTCACATATCCTTTCTTTCTTTTTTAACTCGTGGACAATAGTGTGGGTTACATGTTTGGCAATTTTCATCTTTTAACACCTTTGTTATAATTATGTAACGTGTAACTGTTTTTTGTCCCAAACAAATAAAATAAAATAAAAAATAAAAAAATAAAATAAAATAAAATACAAGCTGGGGAGAGGGTTATGAATTGTTTCTTAATTGTATGGCTGTTTTAAAGTTTGTCTTGAGCTCGTTTGGGTTCATATTAAATTACTATAACAATATTGTGGAGAGCTACAATCACGTATTATTCGTTTTAAAAATCCAACACGTGTACAGAAATATCAAAATGAACGACAAAGATCTCAGAAGTTTAATTTTCCACAATTGGGTTTGCGTGATCGTTGATAACAGTATCTCGTTGATGACCGTCCTATTATTTTATTTTTCAGTCCCTAAGACTATTATTTTCATTCTATTACTGACTGTTGTCTCCATATCTTTTAATTTTAATGTCATCTATGCTTATTTGGTCATGAAGTTGTTGTGCAAGTTATCCATTGTGTGGGTTGAAGATCTTCAAAAATCGGATAACGTTGAAAATTCAGAAAGCGAATCCTATTGGAATCTCAAGTTTGATCTGTACAAAAACATACTGGAGGCGTACGAGGTCGTAGAGAAAACTTTTCGTCAACTTGTAAGTTTGTTTATAAAAAAGATTATTTCAATTTACTCAGCTTTGAAACGTATTTCCAATGATATAGCTGTTTCTTGTTTGTTTTTTTTTCGTTTTTTTGATATAGCTAATCTAGAGAAATACGAAGCAACTTTGACTGGAGAACAGTTTCATTTCAGTCATTATTTTAAAGCTGAACTTTGTGCAGGTAAAAGTTACATAATATCTTGTGTAAAACAACAAAAATGTGCAAGTTGATATTGACCAACGCAGTGTCACTTACGAGTACTCGTAGTTGCGAGTTGTGCAGATGAACATATATGAAACGCTTTCTTAGATGCATCTTACGGTTCATGACATATTAGGATTATAATCATATTGTTTCTTCACGAACGAACTATGGCAAGTTCAGTTCAGTCCTCTTTCATGTTTTTTTACGAACGAACTATGGCAAGAATATATTTATCAAAAGAGCATGTAGTCTGTATAATATTATAGTTGTGCTTCTCTTGACATAAATCGTGATTTAGATATATTTCACGTTTCTCTTCCTAAATTCAAAATTTTAACTAAAAATATTTTGTCATTAAGTAGGTACTTCTAAGTTTAAGAAAAATCAAAATTCTAAATTCAATCTTAATTTTAATTTATTTAAGTCTATTCAGGAATGTAAATCTTTTTGTTCATTGCTATTAAATATCTATTTGTTTGATAGTCTGAGGAAACTGTTTTGGATATTGTTCTACCTATTTGTATACATATGTATATTTACTGTCTGTTTGTTTCCCAAATAAACTAAAATAAAAATAATAATATTATTAGGGTTGTGATCGTATTATTAGGGATGTGATCAATATCATTATAACGGCTATATCCATCTTACTCCACCACTTCTATTTCAGATTGTTTATTTCACAATACAAACACTGTTCAGTAGCCTGCTGAACTTAGCAATGTTAATAAGCATGAGCGTTTTGACATCGCACGACGATGCGTTAAAAGTAAGTATTTAGATTATTGAAAATCGACCAGCTTTAAAAAAAGCCGTCAATTTTTGCTTTCAACGTGAGCTTTCAACATAACCGCTATAGCAAAGGCAAACTGCTGTTATTTATAAAAGGTTCGTCATAAAGGTGTTAAAGTGTCTTTAATAATGAATAACTTTTGTTCTACAAGTTTTCCCATAAGTCAATAGTTTAAGGGAAATAGCAGTTTAATGTAAAAAATACGCTAAAATCCATCTATACTAAACTATGATCAGCTAGTTGTGTTCACATTTTTGGTCATATTTGGGGTCACGGATTAGAAGCTCCATTTTTTGAATTCGTAACTAAAGGATAAAGGAATTTTGAAAAAAACTAAAATAAAAATCGTTGCATGGAAAGTAGTTTCATTGAATTTTAAAAGGAAAATGACCAAAATTGGTACCAAAAACTCTCAAGCATCATGATCAAAATATTATATTATACTTACTAATTATTTTCAAATAATGACATTATGCGTCGGGGATTTGATTTTTGAACAGGGAATTTAATTTAAATTAAAAGAGTGTGGATATTGTTTTATTCCCTTTACATGACGTTCGGTTTCACATGATTTATGATTACTATAACCTTGAATTTTGAAAGTGTCATGATCACATCTTTCAAAAAATATGTAACAAAATTATATTTTGCCGATTCTGCATTAATTATAAAACAACTAGAATGGATTAGAATTTTTATTTCAACGATTCTCATTTTTTATCTATGGTTAATTGGCCGTTCACTTAGAATAAGTACTAAAGTACTTATTCTAAGGCCGTTCACAGCCGATCATAGAGATGTAGAATGCAATATTATGCGGATTACTGTTTTTTAGAGCACTAATAAATCGTGTATGACATAAATCCACTTTGTCAGGTTATTTACATAATTTCTAAAATCTCCGAAACTCGCGTTTTGTTTACAAAAATAACTTTTGTAGGAGTTAATATGATAAGTGTAGTCTATAGAAAACAAAGTTTGACTTTGATGCAGCATGGTACGGGACTCCATACATCCATGAGCATTGTCCTTTGAAAGTACTAGTCGCATATCTGTGGAATTCCCATAGCATAGTAGACCCTTCCATCCATTAGTAGAATCTGTAGGCAAAGTTGGTATCTTTACATGAATAGCGGTCACAAATAATCTTGATCGTAGCTTTTCATTTTGTTTAAACAATTTCAATTTAAGCCATATTTCTCGTTATCATACACATTCGTTTATTGCAGTCTGTTGTTGGATTTAAGTTTCTGTTTAGTTGAACCGTCACAACCAATAAGTTGGACAACTTCTGCTTCCAGTTTATCCAGTGAATAAATCGCAAAGCCGATTTTTTTGCCAACTTTACGTGTAATGCCTTCTACGAGACTGACTTAATTAAGATGTTGAACAATATTAGTAGCCTTTGAATCCATAATTGTATATTATCTTTTAATATTTTCCTTTCCAGTTTGATTTACTAATATTTGTGTTTCAAATATGGCTGCTGAAGAACATAATTTTGGTAATTATTTTGAGTACGGAATGCGAGAGATTCTACTCAGTTATGAGAAATGTTCAGGACACCTGTGTACTGCTGATGATGTCAAGTAGATGTTCAGGTAATGAATACACTATTCTCGTTTCATTTAAATTAAATTGAAATGGCGAATTATGCCTTTGCAGATTGCTGATTAAATAGAAGAATTGCTAAAAATCCATTTATTTTAATTTTAATAGACAGCTAGTAAATATACCGTCGAAATTTCGATCGTTGGTGTACTAAATATCTCGCCGTGTATCTGTGCATCATGTGCTGTAAATCGGAATATAAGACAGGATAGGATCTGGTCTTAGATGTAGATGAAAAGAAACTAGAACAGACCGGCCCTTATTTACCAAGCGTTTAGCTTGTCCCCTCAATGTAACAACTTATAGGGTTTAGAAAATAACAATCATACTAATAAGCACAATATCTGCGTTTTGCTAAGCAGCTAGTTTTGTGTACAATTTTGTAATTATATCAAAAATACATTCCTTACAGACGCGCAAAGAAGGGCGTGCAAAAACATTCAACGTATGCAGAGGGCTTCTTTCAAGAAATTGGACGCGTGTGGCTTGTTCAAGATAGACGCTATTCTACCTTTGCGCTTGTTCAGTCTAGTTACTACTTACATTATAGTTGAATTACAGTTCGCACTTCTGTAACACTGAATTCTTAACTCCAGAAAATTCAATTAATTTTATCATACGATTACTCAAGGATAGCCAGTACATTACTAAAGTATTATAGTCACTAAAATTTTTTGTAGCACTTAAAACAGGATATTTTCTATAATATGAAATATCGGAAACTCAACGTTTTAAGAGCAAGTTAATTATCCCGAGAACTACCCCTCTCGTTTTTCTTGCAAACCATGTTCATACAAAGGTTGTCTGGAAGTAATCGTCTTATCATAAGACCGCCCATTGTATATTTTTATTTTATAGTAATGTTTCTTATTTGTTTTGTGTTCAATAAAGAGCATTGTGTATTGTATCCCATTTTAAGTACTAGAGATTATGTATTATTGTCTTGATAAACTAGACACAAACGTAAAAGTGCAAAATTCTCGAATATGACGAACTCAGTATATTTATATTCAGTTCCATATTTTGCCAAGATAAACTAGGTAGGTACCTAGTCTGTAGTACCCAGTTTGTATATGCATATTAACTATTGACCACGTTTAAGTTTTGAAGTGCCGCTCCTCTGGAAATATATACTGGCCACCCTTAGGTAATAATGACATATCTATGTTAAATTATATATTAAATGTTTGGCCGGAGTGTATTTTTATGGTTTAGTATTTTTATTTCTTTTCTTTATTCGTAATAATTATATTTAAGACTTAAGTTATTCCATTTAAAAAGCAAAAAAAAAAGGCAAAGTATAAACTAAACACATAAAATGTATAAAGTACGGTACTATCTTTTTGTCCGCAGCATCGCTTGCGTTAAATTTTAAACTCTTCAAAAGGGTCTTGTTCGTGTACAAATACGTGAACATTTATTTCTAAACAGAAACCCTAATATTGACTGCCTCGTTGGTCTAGTGGTTGCAAGCGCGACTGCTGAGCGTGAGGTCTTGGGTTCGATCCCCAGATCGGGCAAAGTGTTATTGGGTTTTACCGTGTGGAATTTCTTCCAGCAGCCCGGAGTCTGGATTTGTGCCCGGTCGATGGCAATAGACTCGCCCCCTATTACATAGGACGTAAATATAAACGGCGAAATGTGGGTGTACTATACACCTCTGCCAACCCTCCGGGGAATACAGGCGTGAGTTTATTATGTTCAGTAACCCTGATATTGATATACACGGTTTTAACTTCGAAAAAAAAATTCATCCTCCATTTCACCCCTTAAAAGAAAAAAACAAATACCCTCAAATATTTATGTTCATTTTTAATCAGCAACATATTTTTTTAAATTCCATGCTTTTCACTTAAAATGTACTAGATTTTTCATACGAATATTCAAAACTTATTTCACCTCCACTATCACTTCAAAAAAACGCTGAATCACATGTTTTTTTTTATTTCTACCCAGAACCCAAAATAGTTTATTTCATGGTTTTTACTTCAAAAGTACCGGATTTCTCATACAATCATTCAACATTTATTGCACCGGCCTTTAGAGTAGAGTTTCCAAAAACGCTCAAACACGTGTCCATTTATTTGTAACTAGAAATCTTAATATTTAATTTCATGCTTCTTACTTAAAAATGACGTTTCCATACAAACTATAATCCCCTATTTCACCCCCTTAGAGGCAAAATTTCCAAAAATCCTTTCTTCGTGGATGTCGATGTTGTAAAAGAAAGAGGTCATCACAATTTCAAATTTTAATCCCAGCCGTTTAGGCTGTGCGTTAATAGAACTGTGAGTCAGTCGGTTTCTCCTTCTATGTATAAAAGACGATATCATAACAATTTAAAAAAAGTCGTATATCACAATCTTTCGTTAATCACAACTATATTTGCAGGTCACAGTGACCAAGAAGCTTTAAACTACCGTAAGTCTTTAACTACCAACTCTCATTTTGTTTGATATAATTATCAAAGTATTGATATGGAGGATTTTTATAAAATTCGAGGGAGACAAGGAAAAATTTGAAAAAAAACCGTCCAATCTATTGGTAGCAGCATGCGCACGCCAGCACGTGCGCCGCATCACCGAATCTTTGTATTTTGTTTTTCTATTGTACTGCTGTAGATCGTCCTTGGGGACCCCTTCTACGTAACCGGGCAGTTATTGGCGAGACCTGAAAGGTCTCTAGCCAATGGTACTGATTCGTCGCGCCGCCGACCAATACTTATAACCTCTGGTTGTCTGTAAGAACAGCAGAGGGCGCGGCGGTGCTCCCTTGTTTACAAGTATATTTAATAATGTTCTGATTGGTCGATCAAAAATATTATTATAGCTTCAGTGTAGAAACTTGTGTGTCCAATATTGTATATAAGTCTATTTTAAATTAAATAAAGTTATCCCATTCTAAATAAATCAAAAAGTGTTTCATTTCATTCATAACACTAAATTTTAAAATCGTATAGGAAATTATACAATAACAGACTTAAGGTGAATAGGATCACGAACACTAATTAATACTAGACAAATGGACCCACAACAAGCATCATCGTAATTTATAAATAATTATTATGTGTATAACATTGGGTTAAGGGTTGCAAATAAAAAAAAGAATTTTGACATTTAATAATTCCTCATTTAGGTCTGACATGATTAGATTATTAAATAATGGTAATTGTTCAATTTATTTTCTAATTTAATACCATAATTACGCATGATTTCCAAATATTTTTAGTAAATTTTAATTTGTAATTTTCACCTAGATTTGCACATCATATTTGTACGCCTCCTGGCATAACATAGCGCTCTGTTCATGAAACATAAGATCTGTATTTCTTTACCTATTTTAACAAATAAATAAATAAAGTAAACATGTTACGACGTGTGTACGTTAAGACGGCAAAACGCTTCATGTAGCCGCACCATAGTGATAGATGTCTCTAGATCAACCGGACAATAATTAATTAAAATCCATCAAATAAATGAAGTTAAAATTAATAACGTCTAATTTCAATGGACTTTTCTAGCGCTTCATCAATACACATCGACATGTCCTGTGTATCGAACGTATTATCATGGTTACAATACAAACTTAAATTAAAAATAAACCCTGTTTTAATTGAGAATGTCCAAATAATTCCAAATAATTAATTATTGCTCAACAACCTAATTGAAAATAATTTACAATCAGTTCTAAGGCCGTTAAACCTGATACAAGCAGCTTTCGTCTGCGCTAAGTAATTCGAAATCGACCATACAATTCAGAAGCAAGGCAAAACCCTGTACCCAACATGTAAATGAGCTGATTATGAGATATAAGTTAATAGACCGAAATATGAGCGCCCTGATAACTCCTACAAAATTGTAAAGCGAACTATTTGAGGTGATAAATTTGTCTCGAATAGTATACTTAGCGCAGATGAAAACTGCTTGCATCGGGTTTAACGGCCTTAGAACTGATTGTAAATTATTTTCAACTAGGTTGTTGAGCAATACTTCATTATTTGGAATTATTTGAACATTCTCAGTTATTCCGGGGTTTATTTTTATGTGACGTTTGTATTGTAACCATGACAATACGGTTGGTACACACGACATGTCGATGTGTATTTATGAAGCGCTAGCAAAGTCCTCTGGTATTAGGGCATTAATTTTATCACATTTATTTAATGGATTCTAATTTGTTTTCATGGAAGTCCAATTTATGAATCTATACAGGGCTAGTTTTTAATAACCGGCCAAATTTTCAGAGATGGTTCAGAATCGATAATACATATTTTCGATGTAATGAAAAAAAAACAACATTTTTAAAATAAAATATTAATAATTTTAAATTTAACTCAAAATAAAAACTTCGGCCAAATATTTAATATATAATTTAACAAAGATGTGCCATTGTTACTTATTGGTGGCCAGTATATAATTTCAGAGTATGGCGAGTGGCACTTAAACAGTCAAACGTGACCAGTAGCTTACGGGCATAAACAAACTGGGCACTATACAGGGTGGAATCGTTAAGTGTCAACAGACGATTTTTTCGTCAATTTAAGAGATATTTAAAAAGTTAAGGCTGTTATCAAAACTAGACTACATGGAGAGTAAAATACTATAAATAACTTCAGGAAAAATAAAAGCCAGATAATAAAATTTTGTTTTACGCTCCCTCCATACATTTAGTAAGAGTGTTTCTTTCAACTGGTCATACCAATCGTACCTACGTAATCTCTCTTCCTTACTGTTAATATGGCGGCGGAGTTAGCTTTACCTACTCGATTTCGGTCTATCTTAGTCATCTCTGTAATGAAGCTTCGTATCACCAGATTCCTGAGCACTACCTAAATCTAGCACAGGATTTCGAACAGACAACAGACAGATTTTGTAGTTCCAGATTGCCTACGGAATGCGATAGACTATTATTTTCATGTCTAATAAATAATATTAATATTGCAACCAGTTTGTTTAACTACTAAAAATACTAATAGTTCAATGATGATGTTCCTTATTACATGGCGCTAAATACCGTCATGACAAACTTGTGGCTGTATAACAGTATTCCTGTGCCTACGCTTTAAGGGAATAGTCATTAGATGTATTTTTTATTAATTAAATTAAAATGCAAAAGAACAACTTTTTTTAATTCGGAACTCTAAGCTTACTCCGTAGTTTTTTTTAGTAACTCGTTATTTTTCGTTTCCAGCCAATTCAATTGATTAAAAGTTTAAATAAAAAAGGTTGCCGACTTTGTCAATAGGTACAAGAAGGAAATGTTATCCATTTTTTATTCCGTTATTATTAAGGCTGCCACTCAGTAAACAATTTAATTTAAAAATAAAATGCAAAAAAATTATAAGCTTCTTGATTATCTCATGAACAAAAATGTCAAACTAAATGTACGGAAGTAGGTAAAATCAAAATTCTCGATTTATGGCCGTTATTTTTTCATAAATATTTATGTTATTTTAGTTACTAGGCGCCCTAGTTTTGATATTAGCCATATGTTCTGAAATATTTCCCAAACTGACGGAATAATCGCCTGTTGACAGTTAACGATTCCACCCTGTATACTAGGTACCTAGTTTAGCTTGGAAGGTGGCAATATATGGAACTGAATTGAAATGTACTGAGTTCATTATATTCCAGATTTTGCCCATTTACGTTTGTGTCTTGTGTATCAAGAAAATAATATACTATTTTTAGTTCTTAAAACACGATATTTACCATGTTTTTAAATTGTTCACTTTCCGATACTTCACATAATGGCAAATATCCTGTTTTAAGTGCTAGAGATACTGGCCACCCTTGAGTAATTGTAATATAATGGTACATTAAAGTTAAGTGACTTTTCTGTGTGCGGGTGAATTCAGTATTACAGAAACGCCAACTGTAATTGAACTATAGCGTAAGTACTAATGAGACTGAACAAGCGCAAAGGTAGAATAGCGTCTATGTTGAACAGGCCACATGCGTTTATTTTCTTGAAAGAAGCTCTCTGCATACGTTGAATGTTTTTGCATACCCTTCTTTGCGCATCTGTAAAGAGTGTATTTTTGGTATAATACAACTTAATGCAATTATAAAATTTTACACAAAACTCGCTGCGGAAATAATGTATGTAGCTATAGTGCTTAAATTTCTGTCATTTTTGTCGTTCATTTTGATGTTTCTATACACTTGTTGGATTTTTAAAACTAATAACACGTGGTAATGGTTTTCCATTATATTGTTATAGTAGTTTAACATGAACCCAAAGAGCAGAAAAGAAATTCTAAAACATACATACAATTAAGAAACAAGGCAAAACCCTCTCCCCGTCGAGTAAACGAGCTGATGATGAGACACAAGTTAACAGACCGAAGTATGACCGCGGTGATAACTCCTTCAAAATAATAGTAAAGCGAACTATTTGAGGTGATTAAGTTGTCACGAATAGTATACTTAGCGCATATGAAAACTGCTTGCATCAGTTTTAATGGCTTTAGAACTGATTGTAAATTATTTTCAATTAGGTTGTCGAGCAATACTTCATTATTTGAAATTATTTGGACATTCTCAATTACAACATGGTTTATTTTTAAAATTTCGTTTGTACCGTAACCATGACAATATGTTTGGTACACCGGACATGTCGATATGTATTGATGAAGCGCTAGAAAAGTCCATTGAAATTGGGCGTCATTAATTTTATCTTTATTTATTTGATGGACACTAACTTGTTTTTATGGAAGTCCAATACATGAATTCATATTTATTTAATGTCATAAAGTAAATATTAAATTAAGTGGTTAGTTTTTATGATTATTATTAGATAGGGCTAGCGACATCTATCACTTACGTTCTGACTATATGCAGCGTTTTGCAGTCTTAACGTCTTATTGTCTTCCACATGTAAATATTTCTTTACGTTTTATTTGAATGGTCATTTTTTTAAATTACTCCAGCCTTATAACAATCCTCAAAATCAATTCCTTGATATTATATGAAAGAAAATGAGAGTTAGTATTTAAAGACGTACGGTAGTTTAAAGCCTCTTGGTCACTGTGACCTGCAAAGATCGTTGTGATCCACCGTTGTGACATTCGACTTTTGTTACGTTTGTTGTGATATACTTGTCGCAGAATCAACACAGAAGCACAACTATTAGAATGAAGATTGATTATTGTTAATGTAGTAGGACGCCATCTATTAACGTTTGTCGGAAACGTCAAGCAGTATGCTTGGGTGAGGTCGGTGCGGGGCGTGGCATGTCTTGTTTGACGGTTGACAGCAGGCTGTCAGCTGTCATCCTTTTTGACATTGGATGCATTTGATTTGAGTGAAGTCACTTTGGAGTGAGACACGAGGGCGAGAGGTCGTTTTGCCAGCCTGCACCGAACTTACCGCGTTTCTGTACTTTAATCTATTTCCATCGGTTTGATCATTAGAGATTTTATTATTTTGTTATCGAGAGTGAGTAAATAGATGACTATAATCAGTGTTGTGACTATTATTTCCTGCCTACACCAAGTCGTACTTGGACTCTGATGACGAGGTACCCCCAATGAGTGAACTACCCTCGTTATACTTTATACATTCTGTTTATTTAGTTTACACTTTGTATTGTTTGGTCTCCTGAGTGGTGGGCAATTCTTAAAGGATAATTTGTGTTTTTATTACAACTAATATGAATAAAAAAAAGGAAAATATCACTAACTCACAATAACACACTCCGGCCAAACATTTATTATCTAATTTAACATAGATGTGCCTTATTACTTTAGGGTGGCCAGTATATATTTTTAGCGGATGGCGAGTGATACTTTAAAAAAGCTCAAACATGATAGTTCTTTACGGTCATAGGTAAACAAACTGCGCACTAAAGTTTAGGTGCCCAGTTTATCTTGGCAGGTGGCAAAATATGGTACTGAATTTAAATGCACTGGGTTCGTCATATTCGAGATTTTGCCCATTTACGTTTGTGTCTAGTTTATCAAAACAATTATATTGTATCTTTAGTACTTAAAATGGGTTTACCATGTTTTTAAATTGTTGAGTTTCCATTATTCCACACTATATACAATTTTAGGTGCTAGAGATAGTGTTAGTGAATATGATATTTTAATAATATACTGGCCACCCTTGAGTAATTGTAAGATAATGGTACATTAAAGTTAAGTGACTTTTCTGTGTGCTGGTGAATTCAGTATTATAGAAACGCGAACTGTAATTGAACTATAGCGTAAGTAGTAATGAGACTAAACAAGCGCAAAGGTAGAAGAGCGTCTATTTTGAACAGGCCACATGCGTTCATTTTCTTGAAAGAAGCTCTCTGCATACGTTGAATGTTTTTGCATACCCTTCTTTGCGCATCTGTAAAGAATGTATTTTTTGTATAAGATAACATATTGCAATTACAAAATTTTACACAAAACTCACTGCCGAAGAAACGTAGCTATAGTGCTTGTTAGTATAATTGTTTTTTTCCAAATCAACAAATTGCCAGGAAGCTGTTACATGGAACAGAAAAGCTAATCGCTTGGTAAATGAGAGTCACTTTGTCCCAGTTTACTTTAAGCTGTAACTAAGACAAGATCCTACCCTGTATTCTTTTTCTCGATTTACAGCACATTATGCACAGATACACGGCGAGATATATAAAATACCAACGATGGAAACATCGTCAGAAGGAATACCTACAACATATCTGCTTGTTAAAATAAAATTTGTATTTTGTAGCAATCCTTGTACTTAATTAGCAATTACCTGCAATGACACAATTCATCATTTCATTTTAAATCAAATGAAACGATCATCATGTATTCATTACCTGAACATCTACTTGAGTTTATCAGCAGTACACAGGTGCTCTGAACATCTCTCATGACGGAATAAAATCTCTCACATTCCGTACTCAAAATTGCTTCCAGAGTTATGTTCCTTAGAAGCCAGGTTTGAGATACAAGTATAAGTAAATCAAACTGGAAAGGAAAATATTAAAAGATATACAATTATGGATTCATATGCTTACAGAAGTAGGCATTACACGTGAACTTGGCAAAAATAAAACAGCTTTGCGATTGATCCATTGGATGAACTAGAAGCAGAAATTGTCTATCTTATTGGGTGTGACGATCCAATTTTGGAGAAACTCATAAAAACTATTTTAAACTATATTAAACGTATTGGGTGTTACGGTTACGGACTGCAAGAAGATAATTTGTGTGATAATGAAAGATATAGCTTAAATAGAAATTGTGTAAGCAAAATAAAAGTGAAAGTGTTCATGTAAAAAAGCCAACCTTACTCGTAGACACTTCTTACAGATCAAAGAGTCTACTACGCTACAGGGAATACGTTTATTACTTTTTCACAGATATGTGACTGGTAGTTTCACTTATGGAAAGGGCAGCTTTTGTCATAGATAATATATTCATTTCTGTTCTAACTGTACAAATAACAAGTAATATTTTTTATTACAGCAGTTTGCCTGTGCTTTAACGGTGTGATGACGCTCAGGTTTAAAGTAAAAATTTAGTTTTTTTTTTCTTGTCCTTTTAAATTGATTCACATACTTACTTCTAACCCTTCGTTCAACATTAAAACATTCAAGTTTATTAAAGTTGCTACGTTCAGAAGGCTATTCAACACTGTTTGTATTGTGAAAAAAACAATCTGAAACGACAGTGGAAAATTAAATTCGGAGTAAGACGGTCGCGGCCGTTATATATATGGTAGGATCCCATAAAATATGGTCACATGCCTAATAATTGATGACATCCCTAATGATAAGTTCATATCCCTAATATAATTCATATACCATGAGATGATGATAGCAATTCATATGCATATGCACAACTGATGAGTGACACTACGTTGAACAGTATTAACTGGCACATATTTTGTGTTGTTTTACGCAAGTTCTTGTATAACTTCTACCAACACAAAGTTTAGCTTTAGTATAATGATTAAACGAATATCGAAACTATTCTGCAATAAAATTTGCTACGTATTTCTCTAGTCTGAAGAAAACAGCTATATCATTGGTAACAAACACGTTTCAAAGATTATTAAATTGAAATAATCTTTTATGTAAACAAACTTACAAGTTGACGAAAAGTTTTCTCTACGACCTCGTACGCCTCCAGTATGTTTGTGTACAGATCAAAATTGAGTTTCCAATAGGATTCGCTTTCTAGATCTTCAAAATTTTTCGGTTTTCGAAGATCATCAATCCACACAATGGATAACTTGCACAACAACTTCATGACCAAAGAAGCGTAGATGACATTAGTTTCAAAAGATATGAAGACAAAAGTCACTAATAGACAAAGAATGAACCTTGCGGGGAAGCAAAAATAATAAAATAGGACGGTAGTCAACGAGATACTATTAACGATGATTACGCAAACCCAATTGTAGAAAATTAAACTTCTGATGTCGCTGTCGCTCACTTTGACATTTCTATGCACACGTTGAATTATTTTAACTAGTAATATGTGGTTGTGGCTCTCCACAATATTGTTATAGTAATTTAACAGGAAGCCAAACGAGCCGAAGAGAAGATCTGAAACTAACAACCATTGAAGAAGCAAATCAAAACCTTCTCCCCAACATGTAAATATGCTAATCAAGACATATAAGGTAACAGACCGAAGTATGAGTGCGAACATAACTCCTACAAAATTGTAAAGCGAGCTATTTGAGGTTATAAAGTTGTCACGAATAGTGTACTTAGCGCAGATGAAAACAGCTTGTATCAGGTTTAGTGGCTTCAGAACTGATTTTAAATCGTTTTCGATGAGGTTATCGGGTAATACTTCACTATGTTGAATTATATGGACATTGCTAATGGGATATATTTTTAATTTTCGTTTGTATAACAACTCTGGCAACATGTTTGTAACGCAGGGCATGTCGGTGTTTATTGATGGAGTGCTAGAAAATTCCATTAAATTTAAGTGTCATTAAGTTTATTTGATGGATTGTTGTTTGCCTTTATGGAAGTTTAATACAAGAATTTATAGTAAAATTATAGTTACGTTTATTATGTAGAGTAATTAGTTTTTGGGTTCCGTAGCGTACCTTAAAAGCAAAAACGGAAGCTTTATAAGCACTATAGCAACATTATTTTCTCAACAAGCTTTGTGATCTTCACAGATGCGCAAAGAAGGGTGTGCAAAAACATTCAACGTATGCAGAAGGCTTCTTTTAAGAAAATGGACGTGTGTGGCCTGTTCAACATAGACGCTATTCTACCTTTGCGCTTGTTCAGTCTCACTATTTATTACACTATAGTTGAATTACAGTTCGCGTTTCTGTAATACCGAATTCACCCGCACACAGATCAGTTACTTAACTTTAATGAACCATTATCTTACGATTACTAAACGGTGACCAGTTTATTATTAAATTATCAAAGTGACTATTCCTAGCACTTAAAACTGGATATTTGCCGTAATATGAAAAATCTGAAACTCAACTATTTAAAAACATGGTAAATATCCTAAGTGCTAAAGATAATATACCACTGTCTTGATAAACTAGACACAAACTCAGTACATTGTAATTCATCTCCATGTTTATTCACTTGCTAAGTTAAACTAGGTACCCAGTCTGTAGTGCCCAGTTTGTGTATGCCTGTAAACTATTAGTCACGTTTGAGTTTTTTTAAAGTGCCACTTACCATAAACAGAAAATATTGCATACTGGCCACCCTTAAGTAATAATGGCACATCTGTGCTCAATTATTTATTCACTGTTTGGCCAGAGTGTACTATAATTGTGGTTTAGCTTTTTTTTTCATTTTCTTTATTCATAGTTTTTTTCTTTTCAGTACTGTATACCAATGACAGAAACTTAATCTTGAAATTTTGCGTGAACAAATTTACCATACAAAAATATAGGACATCACACAGGACACGGTAAAGTGCAAAATGTAATCTAAATACACATATATTTAGTTAACACTTTGCAGTGCAGTATGTATAAATTATAGCACAACAATTGTCAAATGCACAATCTTTCGTTGATCACAACGATCGTTACAGGTCGGAGTGACCAAAAGGCTTTAAGCTACACTACGTGTTTAACTACTTACTCTCATTTTGTCTGCCTTAGTATCAAAGTATTGATTTCAAGAACTTTTATAAAATTGGAATAAGAATAACTTTGTACAAGTGAAAACAGACTTCAAAAAAAACTAATTGGAGTAAAATAATTATCATTTAATAAAACTACCAGTTTCAGAAGTCGGTGCATTCAATTTATTTCAGCGTAGAACACCGACTTCTGAAACTGGTAGTTTTATTAAATGATAATTATTTTACTCCGATTTTTTTTTTTAAGTCGATTTTTACTTGTTTAAAGTTATTTTATGTTATACTTTTTAGTGCCAAAAATTACAATTACAATAGTGTGCAAATTCTCGGACCAGCACTACAACTAGAACGTCGTCTAAATACGATTTGTGTATTTTTTTTTTGTTTCTGTTGATTTTTGCATAAAGTGCTGAATCGATTTCAATAAAATTTATATGGGACCACCTCCGAAATATGGCCTACCAAACAAAAAAGAATCATCAAAATCAATCCGGCAAATTCTGACAATGTGCGGGGTCTTGTACGGAGCAGAGTCGAGCGTCAGAAATTTTCTGACAGAAATTTCTGATAATATACGGCCGGGTTAAGATGGTCAAACGCTGTATGTAGCCAGACCTTAACGCACATTCTTACTTATGCAAATTAGAAGATGTGCAATTAAGATCATCAAGCGTGTAGCAGGGACTACAACAAGTGATAGATGTCGCTAAACCTGTCTGATAATAATCACAAAAACGAATCATTTTATTAATTACTTAATACTCAATATATTTATTGCATTCCAAAATGTGGGCGCCTTTGGGGTGCATGAAAAGAGCCTCCACGAGTGACGATACTTAAGTACGTCCGGAGCACCCTGGGCAGTCAGCCCCGCTACCAACCTTTCTGACTGGCTAATCATTTCACCACAGCATGAGCTATTTTCGTATAGCTCGTGCTGATACGAGAGAAGAAGAAGGCGCCGAAATGGCGTCCGACCAACGACATACCGTGTGTCCTAAATTGCGCTTTATTTCCATACATTTTGTGTGAAATTTGAACGGAATACGTGCCATGTCCGCGCCCATCGCCATGTATATGCCTGCACTTTAGGTGGTAACTTATGAAATATGAGATCATTATGGACCCTGTGGGGCACATCAGAAGTAGTAATATATATTTGACGGCGCGTGACATTATTAAGTCATGAAAATCAGTTAGATTTGAGTGTTATAATTTATTTTGTTAACGATTAATTGTTTTGTGTTCGACTAGATGGTAATTAAGAGCGGGTAACACCGAATGGAGTTGCGTCTGTCACAGCGGGCGAACGTCATGTCATTCTTGATTATTCGTTTCTTGTTTTTCTTGATTGACAGCTGTCGTACGCGGTGGTCATTCGCAAACCCATTGGATCTAAATCGCTACATATTATTGTAATCCTGATTCGTGTACGCAATTTAAGTGTCTGTGTGATTAAAATAGTGAACAGTCTACGCCACCGTACACTTATTTAACGTTTCCTGGAGTCTAACGCCTACCATGGATTCCCGTACTGACGAGTTCACGTACCAGCAATCGGATGCAACAGCTCGGCCTCCCGACATCCCGTTATATTAATTACTAGAGGTCGCTCGCGGCCTCGCCCGCGTGGATGTCGATGATCGCGTATTCCGTAGTTTTCGGGATAAAAGGAGCCTATGTCCTTCTCCAGGTTTCAGATTATCTCTGTACCGAGTTTCATTAAAATCGGTTCAGGGCGTGAAAGCGTCGTAGATGGACAGAGTTACTTTCGCATTTAGAATATTACTTACTAGCTTTTGCCCGCGGCTTAGCTCGCGTTAATTTAGAATTTGACAGTCAAATCTTAACACACTACTAAAGCTTCTATAGTAATATAATTCAATTATGATTCGAAAGACACGTGGCGCCATCTATGATCATAAGAACGTTATTGTTGTTTTTCTCGGGGACTTTTTTTCGGGATGAAAGGACCTATGTCCGTTTCTGTACACCTGACAACATGCATATATGCAAAATTTCAGGATAATCGGTTAAGTGGTTTAGGCGTGAAAAGGTAACGAACAAACAAGCTTACTTTCGCATTTCTGCCGTGCAGGCCCTAAAACGCAGTAACAGGTTTTTTCACGTTTTTGAGTTGAATATTGAACCTTGACGGTCACGCTATAAGGAACACAATGATATTGCCGGTTTTTAGTTGGGATGTTCTAAACGGTTAAAAAGACGAATTAGTGAAAGCAGTAACTTACGTTTGCAGGTCTAAATATGTCATAAGACTAACTAAAATACAGTAACAGCTGTTACGTCTACCACGACTCGTCACTTTACCTATTTAAATGCAGTAAATATCTTTATTACCACTAAAAATCTGTATTCTACACTCAAACTAATATTGACGCATATAAATTAAAACGCAGTAAGTAGTTTTTGTACCAACAGTATTAATACTGCATGGTTGATCACTAATTTATTTCAGGCGAACTACTGATTAAAACGCAGCAAAGTACTTGTATGTGGTATTTTATTTAGTCTTATTCAAGTAGGTTCTTAGAGTGAAAACCAACTAAAGTGCAGCAAAATTAAAATTCTTTTTTTTACTGCTTTTACTTTAATCGCAAATCACGTTCGAGTATGAATGCTACTGTTTAAATTGCAGTATGATCATTATTTACTGCAGTATAGTCGGTATTATTTTAAAGGTGAAAATAACTTAATGCTTATTAAATAGCAGTATGAGTAGCTGTTACTGCATTATAATTGGTAACTTGAACAATGCTACTTCATTCCACTGCAATCGAGACCATATTTTACTGCGTTCTAGTTAGGATCTGTCGCTCTCTCTCTTGGTCAATCAGTCGTGTCGAACGCTGCCGCGGAAGAAAGACGTTTGTGTCCGCGTCGTGCCGGTGGTGTAGGTAGTGAATACTGCCGTGCAGGCCCTAAAGTGCAGTATAAGAGAAAAAGCGGTTTCGAGTAAATCGCGAAAAACATTTTAACGCTGTTTTTTTATATTATTCATTTGTATGGTGGATATTTTTATTGCCACGAGGACTACCTGAGAACAAAGATTATATCTACGAATAGAAATATGAATTTAGTTTATTAAGTTCTAAATAAAACGATTTTTTCCAAAATCATGGCAGTTACTGCACGCAAAAAGGTACACGTATGCAGATTAAAATGCGGTAAAAATACTTGATACTGCAAAATCTTTGGTTTATTTGCTACTTTGCAGAGTAATTTGCAGCATAATACCTTTTTTACTGCATTTTAATTTGTATCTTGAACTAATTGCACGTATAGTATGTAACAATTTTTCCAACTTACGAATTATGTCCTAGGTAGGAATTTACAGAATAAAACAAATTTATGTATGGAATAAGAATAACGTTTATTTTTTAACAATTTCTGCTAATATTGTTACTTATCTTTAGGCGTTTCGAGCACATGCGGCTATAAATATACTTAAGAAACAATATTAAATAGTAAGAAACTTTTTGCTTTCGCAAGAAACATGAGATCTTTTACTTAAATGGCACATGGTTTATACCTATCTAAAAATAAATCACAAAAATGATATCTAAGTATCAAAATAACATAAAATAAATGCTCAACATTCGGTTCATGTTTACAAGGCATGCATAATCATAAAAATAATAAAATAGGGTATATGATACGCGTATCGTTTACTCGGTATTATTAGGTAGCTTTGGACGACCGAACTTGGGAACAAGCTACGCTCCCCATTCGTTTTGGGGGCCTCGGCGTCCGAAAAATTACCAGTATAAGTCTACCGGCATTCCTATCCTTGGTTCACAGTACTGAAAAATTAACCAGGAATATCTTAGCCAACTCACTGGTTAATTTTGAGGTAACGTGCTTGACCGAGGCTTTGAATGCTTGGAAAATCGCTTGCCGGAATACGGATCCGCCCGTCAACCCATTTTCCCAGAGATAGTGGGATGAGCCGCTCTGCGTTGTGATACGGAATCAACTTATAAATACGTCAATCACAACCGCTGAGCGTGCTCGGCTGCTGGCTGTGGGTGAATGGGAGTCGGGCCTATGGCTTCAGGCACTTCCGTCGCCCAACATAGGTACTATGTTGGACGACACTACTTTCCGGATCGCTACATGCCTTCGTTTTTGTGCTCCATGCGGTGCTCCGCATCGCTGCCATTGCGGTGAAGCCGTCGACGGCCTCGGACACCACGGCTTGTCTTGCAGCAAGAGTGCAGGTCGTATAGAACGACACGCCAACTTAAATTATATTATCCGTCGTGCTCTTGTCACCGCCGGCGTTCCAGCTGTATTAGAACCCAATGGCTTGGCACGTGACGATGGTAAGAGACCAGATGGCATGTCATTGGTACCATGGAAGATGGGTAGGCCTCTGGTATGGGACGCAACGTGCGTCGATACTCTTGCACCATTCCACCTTCCTAGCTCGGCAGGCTGTGCTGGCGCTGCTGCTGCAGCTGCGGAGGCCCTCCAGCGGCGAAAATATAATAATTTCATCAGTAATTATATTTTCGAGCCGTTTGGGGTCGAAACACTCGGGTCGTGGGGTCCGAGTGCCCGACTTCTATATAGAGAGGTAGCAAGGCGGCTGGTCGACGCTTTCCGTGACCCGAAGGCTGGCCTCTACTTTGGCCAAAGGATTAGCATTGCCATACAACGTGGCAATGCTGCCAGCCTTCTGGGCACGCTACCAGTGGATAGCGATGCGGAGGAATATATAGATGCCCTATTTTAGTTTATAGTTTTATTAGGATACCTATATTTTTCGTTATTTGTATATTTTTGTTTGTAATTATGTAAATGTGTGTAAATAACTTTGTAATCTCTTAGGTAGGTAGGTACCAAAAACAAAAGATATAAGTAAATAACAAAACACGAATGTATCAAAAAAACCATAAGTCCTCAACATTACCCGTTTTATAAGACGGGTATTTAGTCTGAACGGCCCAAAGCGAATGGACCGCGGGCCATTCGACCGTAAACAAAAATCGTCTGCGTTTCAAAGGACCGGGTGATAAAAAGTACATCAAGTACCTACATTCGGGTGCAAAAGTTAAAATAAAGGGTCATTGTTAAGTCGTGCCAACCGGTTATGAAGATAATGAAAATTCAAAATCATTTTATCACCGGTCCTTTGGAACGTAGACGATTTTTGGTTACGGTCGAATGGCCCGGGGTCCATTCGCTTTGGGCCGTTCAGACTAAATACCCGTCTTATAAAACGGGTAAATCAAATCAAATCAAATCAAAATCAAATCAAAATCATTTATTTGCATAAATAAGGTACAGAAGGTTGGTAAAATGTATAAAATTGTTCTCTTATTCTGCCTTTAATTTCGGCGTGCGAATATAAAATAAAGTTACATATTTTATTTAAACTAAGTATTGAACATAATCATGCAGTTATTAAACAAATAATCCCATTAAAATTGTATGATTGAATTAAATAAATGTCAATATAATAATGAAAAAATAATAAAAATAATAATCATAAATTTAAATAATAATCAGGCCAATAATGGCAGAGATTCACCACACAATAACAATTACAATAATAATTTAAAATAACCGTGCAGTTTACAAAACTTACAATTTATAATCTAAAAACTCATGTACACTATAAAAGCATTTTTCAATTAAAAACCTCGTCAAATGATTTTTAAATCTAGAAAACGGTAGCGTTTTTATGGAATTTGGTATTTTGTTATGCAATTTTATGCACATAATATAGCTGTTGTTACCTGTAAATGTCAAATTCGTCCTCGGTCGAAATAACTTATTAGTATTCATAGATCGCGGGGCATAGTAGCTTGTCGCTTGCTGAAAAAGTATCTTATGTTTGAAAACAAATATACAGGATTCTAATATATAAATACATGGTAAAGTTAATATTTTATATTTCCTAAAGAATGGACGACATGACTCTATTTGCTTCAACCCAAATATAGCTCTTAGACACTTTTTCTGCATCACGAATGCTTGATCAATCTCCACACAACGACCCCACAGGATAATACCATACCTTAGAGTGGAGGTTATATAGCCATGGAAAGCCGTTATTGCGGCGTTTCTGGATACCTCGCAGCTAATGCGCCTCAAAGGATATATAAAATTATTAATTTTAACACAAAGTAAAGTTAAAGTTATCAAGGTAAAGTTGAGGACTTATGGTTTTTTTGATACATTCGTGTTTTTGTTATTTACTTATATCTTTTGTTTTTGGTACCTACCTACCTAATAATACCGAGTAAATGATACGCGTATCATATACCCTATTTTATTATTTTTATGATTATGCATGCCTTGTAAACATGAACCGAATGTTGAGCATTTATTTTGTTATTTTGATACTTAGATATCATTTTTGTGATTTATTTTTAGATAGGTATAAACCATGTGCCATTTAAGTAAAAGGTGTCATGTTTCTTGCGAAAGCAAAAAGTTTCTTACTATTTAATATTGTTTCTTAAGTATATTTATAGCCGGTGCTCGAAACGCCTAAAGATAAGTAACAATATTAGCAGAAATTGTTAAAAAATAAACGTTATTCTTATTCCATACATAAATTTGTTTTATTCTGTAAATTCCTACCTAGGACATAATTCGTAAGTTGGAAAAATTGTTACATACTATACTTGCAATTAGTTCAAGATACAAATTAAAATGCAGTAAAAAAGGTATTATGCTGCAAATTACTCTGCAAAGTAGCAAATAAACCAAAGATTTTGCAGTATCAAGTATTTTTACCGCATTTTAATCTGCATACGTGTACCTTTTTGCGTGCAGTAACTGCCATGATTTTGGAAAAAATCGTTTTATTTAGAACTTAATAAACTAAATTCATATTTCTATTCGTAGATATAATCTTTGTTCTCAGGTAGTCCTCGTGGCAATAAAAATATCCACCATACAAATGAATAATATAAAAAAAAACAGCGTTAAAAAGTTTTTCGCGATTTACTCGAAACCGCTTTTTCTCTCTTACTGCACTTTAGGGCCTGCACGGCAGATTTATAGTATTAGTTACGACTAGATACGATAGTAGGGATTATTAATTATTTACGATTATGGCATTAAATATAAATTTATGTATTGGTCTTCCATAAAAACAAATTAGATACAATCAAATAAATGTAGATAAAGTTAATGGTGACTAATATCAAAGGAATTTTCCAGCGCTTCATCAATACACATTGACATGTCTTGTGTAACAAACATGTTGTCATGGTTGCAATACAAAAGAAAATTAAAAATAAATCCTGTTTTAATTGAGAATGGCCAAATAATTCCTAATAATGCAGCATTGCTCGACAACGTAATTGAAAATAATTTGCAATCAGTTCTGAGGCCGGTTAACCTGATGCAAGCAGTTTTCATCTGCGCTAAGTACACTATTCGTGACAACATTATCACCTCAAATAGTTCGCTTTACAATTTTGTAGGAGTCGCCGCCGCGCTCATACTTCGGTCTGTTACCTTGTATCTCTTAATTAGCTCTTTTAAATTTTCGGACTTGCTTATTAATTGTACGTCCGCTTTCAATTTTCTCTTCGGTTCGTTTGGGTTCATGTTAAACTACTATAACAATATTATGGAGAGACACAACCACGTATTATTACTTTTAAAAATCCAACACGTCTATAGAAATATAAAAATAAACGACAAAGATCTCAGAAGTTTCATTTTCTACAATTGGGTTTGCGTAATCGTCGTTAACAGTATCTCGTTAACTATCGTTCTATTTCATTATTTTTATTCCTCTGGACCGATTATTCTATATCTATTACTGGCTTACATATATGTATCTATTGATATTAATGTCATCTACGCTTCTTTGGTCATGAAGTTGTTGTGCAAGTTATCCATTGTGTGGATTGAAGATATTCGAAAATCGGAAAACTTTGAAGATTCTGAAAGAGAGTCTTACTGGAAAATCAAGTTTGATCTGTACAAAAACATACTGGAGGCGTACGAGATCGTAGAGAAAACTTTTCGTCGACTTGTAAGTTTGTTTATAAAAAAGATTAAGGTAAAGGCACCCAATTCCGAGGGGTTCTAAAAATGGCACCTTATTCCGATGTATTTAGAATAACGGCGTTTTCAAGCAATTTACAAGTTCTTTTTGTTTGCAAGATACATTATTCAATTAATAATTGATCTGTTCATGTTTATATGAGCAAAAGAGTGCTTTGGTGCTTTAACGTTTTAAATTATACAGTAAGATTGACGCTAGCAGCTGACTCGAACGCGCGCTTCATACATTTCGGACCTTATGCACGTGATTAATACGATTTGCTAAATAGTGTTTTAAATGATAATTTTATACTGTGTGAGTTTTTGTTTAGGTTGAAATATTGGAAGGGTTATATTTTTTATTGAAAACAGCTAACATTTTAATATTTTCTTTACAAATTGAGGAGAAAATAAGTTTTTAAAATACCGCGGCATTAGGTGCCAAATATTTTAGTTGGTTCCTAAATACCGATGTATACCACGGAAATGCAATTTAATAGACGTAGACATTTTTTTAAATTTTGAAGGCAGTTTTATGATTACGAACTTAATATTTTAGCTCTGATTACTTAAATAACCAATAGATATAAAAATCCATTTCCGAGGTACACTATGGCATCGCATTTACTAATTATAGCAGGTCAAAGGTTGCCTGTTTAGGTACTTTATTAATTCGTTGTATGGAAAAGTTAAGTACAGAAAATTAAGTTATTAATGTGTTCTGATATAATCCTGAATGAACTTTGTATATTTTTTCAAAGATATCGCAATTGAACATTAACATATTTGTTTAATATTAAAAAATCTTTTACTTTTTAATACTCGGAATTAGAAAACTTGATTTAGTATTATAAAACGCTATTCCGATGTATTTTGGTCGGAATAAGGTTGTATTAGTACCTAATTCCGTGGTATTGGCACTCGTTAAATAAAGAGTGTTCATTATCTCACGCAGCTTGTTCAAAACTTTTGTATGGTTTTAGTAACTGCAAGAATATAAATTTGCCCTTCAAAATAACTTTCATATTCCGATATACTCAGATATAGTTATACTTATACATTATATACTTTTAATAAAATTGTTTTATTATTGGAATTGTTTTATTGTAGAACAATGAAGCCAAGAAAAAAGTACACGGAAGAGGATCTCCAAAATGCTATAACAGCAATTCATAATGGCAGTAGTGTTTATAAAGTTTCTCGACAGTACAATATTCCGGAATTCCTATCTAAGTAAATTACATATTGTGGTGCCATATTAATAATCATGTATGACAGAGTCTGAGACTGATCCAAAGACAAAAAAATAAATAGACTTGATTTTTTGAACATCATGTATCATTCTCCCCACCTTCTTTCCTTTGTATTTTGTACACTCGGAATTAGAAACCAAATGCATCGGAATTAGGATTTTTAAATCGGAATTAGGTGCCTCGGACTTCTTCATATTTTTTAATTATTTGACATTTTTAATAAACTTTTATTGTTAAACTGTGAGTATATTTCAAAAATAAGATATATAATACTTCTGATAAAAATAGCCAACTCTACAGAAAGGTATATTAAATACTTAATTTTTAATGTTCTTTCAAGTTATGGTGAAAACACCGCGGAATTAGGTGCCTTTACCTTATTTCAATTTATTCATCTTTGAAAGGTGTCTCTATGGTATAGCTGTTTTCTTCAGACTGGCGAAATACGCGGCAACTATGACTGTAGAACAGTTTCATTATTTTAAAGCTGAACTTTGTGCAGGTAGAAGTTGCACAAAAACTTGAGAAAAAACGACACAAAAGATATGCAATTTGATACTGTCCAACGCAATGTCACTTGCCAGATGTGCAGATATATGAACTGCTTTTTTAGATGCATGTTACGGTACATGATACATTAGGGATACGATCGTATTATTAACGACGTGACCATAAAATATGACGGTTATAACCATCTTACTGCGAATTATAATTTCCGCTTACATTTCAGATTGTTTTTTTCACTATAGGAACACTGTTCAATAGCCTGCTGAACGTAGCATCTATAATAGGATTGAAGGTGTTGTTATTGAACGATGTGTTACAAGTAAGTATTTGAGTCAGAGTAAAGGAAACAGCTTTAAAAAAAAAACTGATATAATATAAATTATTTCATGTTATTTATAAAGATTGATTATAAACGGCTACCTGTGACAAAATCTATCCTGTCTTCTAAAACCAGAGACCATACGTAGGTGAAACAACCAGTTACTCATGTGTGAAAAATTAGTAAACGTAATCTCCATGGTAGCGCAGCGTAGCGCCCCCTTTGATCTGTTAGAAGAACCTACGGGTAAAGTTGGCTTCTTTAGATGAACAGAGATCACAAATAATCTTGATTGTGGCTTTTTGTTTTACTTACACAACTTCAAATTAAGCCATATTGTTCATTATCATACACATTACCTTCTTGCATCCAATGTTGGATATAAGTTTCTTCTAAGTTGGACCGTAACACCCAAAAGTTGGACAACCTCTGCTTCTAGTTTATCCAATCGATCAATCGCAAAGCTGTTTTGCTTTTGCCTCCTTTAGGTTTAATGCCTTCTATGAGACTGATTTACTTCAGATGTTGAACAATATTAGATGCATATGAATCCATTATTGCATATCTTTTCATATTCTACTTTCCAGTTTACTTTACTAATAGTGTTGTCTCACATATGGCTTCTAAGGAGCATAACGTTGAAAGTAATTTTGAGTACGGAATGTGAGAGATTCTATTCAGCCATGAGAGACGTTCAGGACACCTGTGTACTGCTGATGAATTCAAGTAGATGTTCAGGTAATTAAGACAATCGTTTTATTTAATTTAAACTGAAATGGTGAATAGTGCCTTTGCGGGTAGTTTCTAATTAAGTAGAAGGATTGCAGAAAATACGTTTATTTTTATTTTTAATAGACAGTTAGATAGTAAATGTAGTGACGATGTTTCGATCATTGGTACATCTGATCTGTCGAGATCTGTGCATAATGACCTGTAAATTGAGAAAAATACTATAAGTTCTTGTCTTAGTTACAGATAAAAATAAACTGGGACAAATGAACTCATGTTTACCAAGCGATTACCTTGTTTATTCCATGTGACAAATGGCTGGCAATTTGTTGATTTGGAAAATAGAAATTATGCAAAAAAGCACTATACCTACATTACTCCTGCAACGAGCTTTGCATAACATTTTGAAATTCTAATAGTTATCTGATACCGAAAATTCATTTTTCACAGATGCGCAAAGAATGGTGTGCAAAAACATTCAACGTTTGCAGAGGGCTTCTTTCAAGAAAATGAACGCATGTGGCTTGTTCAACATAGACGCTATTCTACCTTTGCGCTTGTTCAGTCTCATTTCTACTTACGCCATAGTTCAACTACAGTTTGAGTTTCTGTAATACCAATTTTACCCGCGCACAGAAAAGTCACTTAATTTTATTGAACCATTATCTTACGATTACTCAAGGGAGGCCAGTATATTATTAAAATGTCATATGTAGTCACTAACATCATCTTTAGCATTTAAAACAGAATATTTGACATAATGTGAAATATCGGAAACTCAACAATTAAAAAAAAAAAACCCAAGTAAAAATAATATATTCGACGGGTCCTACGTATACTAGTATAAGTGCAAAAATCAAACTTTACAGAAGAGCAGTTTAAAAGTTCGAAAGCTTTTAAATTTGACATAAATCAGTAGAAGTATTTGAAATTTTGGAATGGACCATACCACACCATTTGAAAATTTCAAATATATCTTTTGATTTACATCAAATTTAAAATCTGTAGAATCTTTATACCGCGCTCCTGAAAAGTTGGGTTTTTGCACTTGTACTAGTATACGTAGGACCCGTCGTATTATTGCCTTGACAAACTAGGCAAAAACGAAAATGGGCAAAAATCTCGAATAAGACGAACTCACTACATTTAAACTCAATTTCATAATTTGTCACCTGCCAAGATAAACTGGGTACTATAGTGCCCAGTTTATTTTTGTCCATAAACTATTGTTCACGTTTGAGTTTTTTTCACGTACACTGACGACATGTACTGGCCACCCTTAAGTAATAATGACACATGTATGTTAAATTACATAATAAATGTTTGACCAGAATATACTATTGTGGGTTAGTGGATACTATTGTTTTTTTTTGCTTTTATTCCCTTTACAAATAGGCCGCCACACAGGAGACCACATAATGCAAAGTGTAAACTAAATACACAGAATGTATTAAGTATAGCACAATTGTAAAAAATAGGCCGAATGTAACAATCTTTCGTTAATGACAACCACCTTTGTAGGTTGCAGTGATCAAGAGCCTTTAAACTACCCTACGTCTTTAGATTCTTACTCTCATTTTGTTTTATATCTTATCAAAGTAGCGGGCGGCCTTTTAAACCTCGTCTTCAATTTTAGTTTTGGAGCGGAATATTGTGTTTCGAACTCGATCTGTTATTTTAACACCAAGTATACTGCGCTCCATAGTCCTTTGGCAAACCTTGAGTTTGAACGTTTGGATGTTGGTCAAAGACCAAGTCTGTGCACAATACGTCAAGATGGGGAGAATGCACATGTCCACGAGCTTACGGTTTAGTGACATGGGCAAATTGCAGCCCTTGAATTGCTTTTTCATGGACCAGTAGTTCTTCCAAGCGTATTTGGTAAATGTTTTAATTTCCTTATCTTGTCTGGCCTAGAAGTAGACTACTTGGCCCAATTAGATGTAATCTTGGACATATAGCATTTTCTCTCCATCTACTTTCACGTTTCGAGATAAACTGTTGGTCAAGACTTTAGTCTTTGACATAATTATTCATCTTCAGATCAACCTCAAGCATTGCTCAGTTTTTGTAGCACCTGTTCTAGTCCAGTAGCTGAGGAAGAAAAAAGGACAATGCCATCGGCGAAACGAAGATTAGTCAATCTTACCCCGCCAAAGACAATGTCTTTGTGCCATTTGGTTGCCAGCGTCTTATAGACCTCTTCCAAGGTACTGGTGAACAATTTAGAAGATAGCGGGTCACCCTACTTGCCTCCCTTTAAGATGTTAAATTTCGGGCCTATTCTCTATAGCTCTATTGTAGCTGTGCTATGGATATTTACCCATTTTTTGTAGCAGTTGTATGTACGTAGAATCTTTTTGTTGATTTCCAAGAGCTTTGAAAATTGAGCTTTACGGAGTATGAGATGCTGTCGAAGGCTTTGGGAGTAGTCTACAAATACAAAATAGAGTGTAATTTTAAATTCTTGAAATTTTTCAATGATCTGGTTGATTGTATGTAAATGGTCAGTGGTGGAAAGTCCGGGTTGGAAACCCGGTTATTGCTGATCTAGTTTACTGGCTATTCTATTTTCTATGACTTTGATGAAAGTTTTGTACACAAGAGGAACCAAACTAATCGGTATATAATTATTTATGTACGGATTACGGATAACGATTTTTCTCCTTTCTTTCCAAGTAGCATTGTGGGTTCTCTAGCAGCTTACTAATGGTACACATTTACTCTTTAAGCTGTCTATGTAAGCTGTATATAAGCTGGGTTACGTATCATAATACCTACGTTTATTCTAACTATTTTCAACTTAACTACGGTTGATTCACATATGTTCATAACGCATAATGGTCGACTCAACTACAGTTTAACTTACCTAATCTTGATTAAACTAAAATTAATTGCACTAACGAACGATTCATCTAATGATTTTTTAAGATATTGGATGTTTCAACTATGTATGAAATACCTAATGGACGACTCGCCTACAGTTTATTAATACTGATAATTAGACAATGGTGAAAACATTTCTGCGAGCAACTTGGAAATAGCGCTCGCCGGCCGCTGCCGCGGCACCGCTCGCTTCGCTCGCTCGGCTCGCGCGCGGTTGGTCACAGTTCTAACCTAACCTAACCTATTTCACTCAGTTCAAAATGATGAATCATACAATCTGCCTGCGACTAGATAATTAGACAATGGTAAAAACATTTCTGCGGCAGATTGTATGATTCGTCATTTTGAACTGGGTGAAATAGGTTAGGTTAGGTTAGAACTGTGACAAACCGCGCGCGAGCCGAGCGAGCGAAGCGAGCGGTGCCGCGGCAGCGGCCGGCGAGCGCTACTTCCAAGTTGCTCGCAGAAATGTTGTCACATATACAAAATCACCAGTAAGACAAACACAAGACCACAGATAAATCAACAGTAGGTGAATCGTCCGTTAGTTTAATCAACGTTAGGTGAATTAATTGTAGTCGAATAAACCGTAGATGAATTCTCCATTATGGATTTCGTCCATTAGTTATTACAAAAATAGGTGAAACGATCTTTAGGTGTTTTAAACGGTAGGTCTTTTGATCGTAGTTAAGTTGAAAATAGTTAGAATAAACGTAGGTATTATGATACGTAACCTATAAGCTGTATAGCACGCTATACAACTCTTGTACTACCGGTTTGGGCACAAATATTTCAGCCTTAAGTTCACAAAAGGTACACAGTAGCAGCACTTGAATGGCAGTTTAAGAGAGAACATTGAATTAAAGCTGATCAACGGCACTATACAAGGTTAGTCTGAAAGGGGGTACTAATTTGCAGGCCACTGAAAGTATCACTGATGACTGTTTTAAAATAAGTGTTAAAATTTCAAAATTCGATAATTTTTCTTTCCATAAAAAAATATTATTATTTTAGTTTTTTCAATAATTCTTCTTGCCTGCTTTAGTTACGAATTCAGACAATGGAGCATCTGATTTGTGACCTCAAATATGACCTAAAATGTAAATACAGCTGATCATAGCTAAGGATAGATCGATTTTAGCGTATTTTTATGAAATCTTTGAACAGCATTTCTCTTAAACTGTTGACTTTTGGGGAAAGCTGTAGAACAAAAGTTACTCACTATTATAGGTACTTTAACACCCTTTTGGATTAGTACCCCCTTTCCGACTAACCTTGTGTAAGATTCCGTGTAGTTCTTCATACAGACAAGAGAGTTAGAAGAAGTAACGAGTGCCAACAATTACAGCCTCTACAGTAATTAACGCTCACAAGTGTACCTTAAAAACTATTAGTGGTCACTTTTTCTCCAAATTATCACTTGAATACCACATTTTTAATTTGAATACGCGCAAAACACTAATGCTCGTGAATGTCTATGTAGCCATTTTTAATATTATGATTTTATTATTACTGATGAGTACTCTGTGTTTATTATATTCTATTGCGTTAATATAATGGGCAATGTAAATTTATTGTAAAGTATATACATATTTAGAGTTAAAATTTTCACGCGCCTCAGGAATAATGCCTTTTTATCAAAAAAAAATTTCTAACTACGCAGAGACGAATAATGTAATTTTTTATATTTGTGTTTTTATGGCATCAAAATCAGTATATGGTTTTGTATTTGAACATTAACCACAAAATTAATGACGAATATTCCGTAGTATGTGATAAAATAATTAATTTATAAATATTATAGTTTATGAGTGAACAAAATGGTGGAAATTGTCTCCAGCTACAGTGAACCATTGTAACTTAAAATTAATGTTGTGACCTCTCTAAAATATATAATATGATAAATACGTCAAAGACGCTCACAGAGGGGCCCGTGTAAAGTTTCAGTTATGGAAATATAATGGAATGCCTTTATATGGCCCCATTTACAATGAAATGAAACAAAGTAAAAACCATTTCAAAAATAAATTAAAATATTGTCAAAATCATCAAGTACAAATACGTACGGATTTCATAGCCAAGAGTCACGAGCAAAAGAATTTTAAGAGTTTTTGGAAACAAACCAGTAAAATAAACCCTAAACCGGGCCTATCTGTGAGTATTGATGGTGAGACGGATGCGGGACGCATAGCCAACATGTTTAAAGAGCATTTTGTGGTATATTCCTCATTGACGGATGCCGCATGTATGGACGAAGCAGGGGTGCCGGCGGTGTTTCCTCTTGGATGTACTGCTAAGGAGGTGAAGAAAGTGGTACAAAGTTTATCGAGAGGGAAGTCGTCGGGTCACGATGGGCTTAGAGCCGAATATGACGTTTCGTGCCGCGTTGCCGAACACTCCGGTGTACATCTCCCGCATACACTACACCACTAATGCGGAGGACATCGTGGAGTATGTACGCCAAAAGGCCAAGTCCTTGGTGAGAGTGCAGCTGCTGGAATCGCGCCGTAACTCCAACTTCAAGGCGTTCGTGGTGCGAGTACAAAGTGTCTTCTGCACCTCGTCATGGAGGAGAACTTTTGGCCGGAGGGAGTGGTGTTCCGTCGCTTCCGCGGACAAGTGCCACACGATCGCACAACGACAGCGTTTAAGTGAAGTTGTATAATATTATGTATTAGTTTATAATTATGTATTGTTTTTATTATTTATGTATTAGTTTTCTATGGGCCAAGTTGCCTGAAATAAAGGTTATTATTATATTATTATTATTAGTGTCGAGCATCTTCTGTTGCATGCGGGACCTCACGTCTACCGGGTACTAGCAATGTTCTATGCGTTTTGTATCCGTCATACCTATTTGCCAAAGGAGCTTATGGAAAGCGTGGTGGTGCCCGTTGTTAAAAATAAAACAGGCGATATATGGGACAAAACCAATTATAGGCCGATTTCTTAGGCTACTATAATGGGGAAGGTGCTTGATGGGCTGCTTGAGCGCCGGCTTGAGAAATATTTAGATTTGAATGATACACAATTTGGTTTTAGGAAGGAGCTGTCAACGGAAACCGCTATCCTGGCGCTTAAGCAGACTGTCAAGTATTACATTGATAGGAAAACGCCAGTTTATGCGGTTTTTCTCGACCTTTCAAAGGCTTTTGACCTGGTTTGTTACGACAAGATATGGTCAAAGCTAAAACTTTTAAAGGTACCTGAGGAGCTTATTAATATATTGAAGTTTTGGTATGGCTCGCAGACTAACAGTGTTAGGTGGGCGGGCGCTCACTCTGAGGCTTACATCCTGGAGTGTGGTGTTAGGCAGGGTGGATTAACGTCCCCGGCTCTGTTCAATATATACAGAACCAGTTGATTGATGAGCTTAGCAAGGCCAATGTAGGTTGCTCGATTGATTACACTATAGTAAATAATCTCAGTTATGCGGACGACATGGTCTTGCTGAGTCCATCAATCAGTGCCCTGAGGAAATTATTAAAAATATGTGAGTCCTATGCTGCGTCACATAGACTTAAATATAATGTTAAGAAAAGTGAGTTACTAATTTTTAAAAGCAAAGGTAGTTCGTTGGATAATGTTCCTCCAGTGACTTTAAATGGAAAACCTCTTCAGAGAGTCGCAGAGTTTAAATACCTGGGGCATGTAGTGACGGAGGACTTATTTGATGATGCTGACATAGAAAGGGAGCGGAGGGCGTTGGCGGTTCGATGTAATATGGTAGCTCGCAGGTTTGCGCGTTGTAGTAAGGATGTCAAAGTTTCGCTCTTCAAGGCATATTACCAAATCTTCTACACGTGCAGCTTGTGGGTGAAATATACGCAGAGAGCCTACAACGTCCTGCGCATACAGTATAATAATGGGTTTAGGATGTTGATGGGGCTTCCGCGCTTCTGTAACGCTTCGCAGATGTTCGCGGAAGCCCATGTTGACGATTTCTATAACATCATGAGGAAAAGAACAGCGTCAATAATGGGTAGGTTGCGCGGGAGCTCCAACGGCATCCTAAAAACATTAATTGATAAGGTAGACAACCCTTTTATGAAACGTTGGGTAGAATTGCACATGCCAACATGTGTCAGGCCACGTGTATATTAGTTTTGTTTGTTTTTATGTCTTGTAAACGTTTACTAACATAGTTTTTAAGTTGTTTTTATTAATACCTATATAATAGATCGATTTGTAATGGTCTGAAATAAAGCATTTATTATTATTATTTGTATCTCTCTGGGAATCACGGTTCATCTTCCGTGAGAAAGATGTCCGGTCCTTTGGAAGGCATACACGGGGACACAGGTCCAACGCGCAGAGGTCCCTTTGAGAACTTTAATCTAAAATGGGGTGGGGCACCAACCGGGGACTATCCACGGCTGCACTATTGGAGTACAGTCATGGACCATCCCAGGTGGGTGCAAGACTATTGTATAATATGGTGAAAAATATCTGGTCTATGGGAAGGGGTGTTTAGTGGATCTGTGAACCTCTATTGCCGGAAGAAAACGGCGTCTGCCTTTCAAGTTTAAATTTGAAATGCGTTGGCAGACGGTGACTCGCCAGCTCACTAGCTGGGCCCCCTGAAAAGCCGCCAGTATATAGGCGAAGAGGGCAACAGACGTGTGAGCGGCTAGAGGTGTACAGAGGTGTGCCCCAGTTTCGCCGTCGCGGGTCTAAAAGACCCGGAGTGGGTTTCCCCGCTATTACGCCATTAGACACTTCCACCACCTTCCACTGCGACTACATCTCGATGCATCCCCACGTAGGCTTGGAAAAAGTACTCCCTGAGACTGCACACCTCGTGGTTATGGAGGGTCTTAGCATTTAAAAACCCTCGACCCCCACACTTCCGCGGGATGTACAGTCTCATTACCGATGAACGTGGGTGATGCATGCGATTAGCAGTCAGCAGCGAACGGACCCACCCTCCTATCCAGGGCGTCAAGTTTGGTCTGAGTCCACTTGAGTATGCCGAAGGAGTACATCAGGACCGGCATGACCCAACCGTTAAAGGCGCACACCTTATTTCCGCTTGACAAAAGACTGTTAAATACTTTTTTCAGGCGGCCAAAGAAGCGCTCCTTCAACGATTGCTTCATGTCAGTCTCATTGACGTCTAATGCCTCCGACATACCCAAGTATTTGTAGGTTTCGGTTGAGGAGAGGGATCTAAGTTGTATGGAATCCGAGAGTTGGGTTCCCTCGGATTTCATAATCCTCCTTCGCTTTACATGCATGACTGCACATTTGTCCACACCAAATTCCATCCTGATGCAATTACTGAAAGTTTCAGTTACCTTCAGTAAGTCCAGCAGTTGCAAATTGTTGGGGGCAAAGAGTTTCAGATCATCCATGTAAAGGAGGTGGGATATTACCTGACCACCTCTTCTCAATCGATAGCCTAACCCCGACCCCTCCAGCTTAGAAGATTCAAGGCTAGGCAAAACCACAGCGGGCTCAGACTATCGCCCTGGAATATACCCCGCTCAATCCTGATTGGTTCACCTATCCCTTGAATTTGCCGACATCCTGGATAGTGAAGGACCGTCCTCCATTGCCCCATACATGACGTCAGGAAGGCGCATAGAGTTGTATTTACTTTATACAACTCCAGCACCCTCAAGAGCCAAGTATGTGGCACCGAGTCGTAGGCCTTCTTATAATCTATCCAACATGTCGACAGATCCTTTCGGGATCGGCGAACCTGTTGGCTAATGGCCATATCAATGAGGAGTAGCTCCTTAGTACCGCGGGACCCATTCCTACATCCATTTTGAGAGGCAGACATAATGGAATTATTTTCAATATGGCTACTAATTTTGCATCTCAAAATGGACGTCAAAAGCTTATAGACCGTCGGCAAACACGTGATCGGTCTATAATTCTTGGGTTCCGCGGTACTACCTGATTTATGGAGCAGGTGGGTAATTCCTGTCGTTAGAAACTGTGGAAGCAACCCAGATTCCAAAGATGACTGGAATTGTGACGCCAAACGAGCATGCGAACTGCGTAGCCATTTTAACCAGAAGTTGTGCAGTCCGTCCGGCCCTGGGGATTTCCAATTCGACATTGGACGGACTGCACTGGCTACGTCTTGGGGGCTAATAATTATGTCCCCCATTTCTTGGATCGGTTCGCATGCTCGCTGGTGTAATGACGGGTGTTCGGTGTAGCAATTAAACACAAGTATACGTAGAGACTGACTGTATTATACTCCTCTACTTACAAGCTAAGTGACAATATATAAGGAGGAGGCGCGTCACACACTACACCTCCACCGTTTTTAAAGAGAAAAAAAAAAAAAAATTATACAGGTTAATTTTTTTTTTCTAAATATTTGTAATCAAAAAAAAAATACGAACTATTGTCTTGAATTTTAAATTTAGTATGATCTCATTAATTTAAAAAAATAATTGTCATGAAGTAAACATTATACGAATATCATTAGATTAAAATTTTGCTACAATTAATTCTGAAATTCTCTATTCTAGATCTTTATGCTTTTATGCTCCTAATTTAAATGAAAAGTAGTACCTAGATACAATTGTAAAAACAAAAAAAAATATCAGGTAGGTAGAGCAAATGTTGCGTACAATCTTGGAACAACACAAAAAACATAGTGGATAATTATAATACACACATCAAAAGTGTCTAGGGATCAACATATATTTTTGCAATAACTTTTCTCCTGATTGATATTAATTAAAATTTTCTTTAAGGATTCATCAAATAAAGTGTTTTCGTTTGTCACAGTAACGATAAACCAAGTCACCTTTGCATTAATAAAGAAATTTGCCATTTTCCTAATAAAGGGATTTTTGACATTTGAACCACTAACACAAAAGTTCGAAAAAAAGACTGAAATAACAGTTTTCTTTAAAATTTTATTGGGTAACTTAAACAATTAATAATCCGTGTTTCTACCGCGAACACTAACAACACAAGAACATCGGTTTGGCATACTCAAAATGAGTTCATCCAAATCACGCTGTGGAATGGCCGCCCATGTTCGTTGCAACAACAAAAAAAGGTCTTCTTGCGACTGGATACCCTCCATATTCGGCAGAGCTCTTCTCTGTAGCATATCCCATGCATGCTCAATCGGGTTCAAGTCTGGCGACTGAGCAGGCCAGGGCAGGACATTGATGTTAGCTGCGGCGAGAGTCTGTCTTACAACTCTTGCGGTGTGCGGTCGTGCATTATCATGCATTAACTGAAATAAGGGACCGATTTGCGCTTGTAGAGGAACGATGACGTCTGATACAATCGTCTCAGCATAAATTTGAGCGTTGAGGTTGCCTCTGATCCAAATCAACTCAGTTCTTCCGCCGATCCAAATACCCGCCCATACCATGATGGTTCCACCACTATAAGGATGGACTTCCTGGCAGGATTTTAATCGCTGTTGGCGTCCAGGGGTTCTCCAGTGTCGTATACGTCTTGTATCCGGTCTCATACCAAAACGAGACTCATCAGAAAAGCACACGAAACGCCATTGTTCTTCTGCCCAATTTCTGTGTCCAAGAGCCCATTGATATCGAATCCTACGATTGTGCATTGCTATAGGTGGTACCCGTAGCGGTCTTCGGGAATGAAGGTTCACTTCATGCAAGCGGTTTCTGACTGTTTGGTCGCTAATTAAGTTCCCTGAAGAGTGATGAAGCCTCACGGCTAACATCATGGCGGTTATTGTTGGAGCTCTTCGAGTTAAGATTTGAATGTATCGGTCTTGTCTCCGTGTGGTGCAGCGATACCGTCCTCCATGGCGCTCAGCCACGGTACCAGTGCTTCGGTAACGTGTCCAAAGTCGACTGATAACACTCTGACTTGTATTCAGAGCTAAAGCCACAGTACGTTGCCGGGAACCAGCTTCTATCATTCCCACGGCTCTGAGCATTTCTTCCCTGCTTAAATGACGTCGCCGCTCCATAATAACGTTGGTTTTAATCAGTAGTAGGGAAACAGTAACACTAATAATGTCTTCAATGCGTTGTATGTTTTTATAGGGAAAATATTGACAGCTGATTTTCATCTTTTACTCGAATTTGATTTACAGTTCCTGATTCAAATTATGAAATGCACCAAAAAGGATCCATATAAATTTATAAAATCATAAATTTATTACAAAGCCACATCTCAATCTCAAGAAATCCGCATAAAAATGCTTGATCCCTAGACACTTTTGATGTGTGTATTATAAAACACAAACTTAAGCTAACAAACACTAAGATTCATAGACATGAAAAACTATATTCATAATGCTACATAACATCTTTTTTTTTACCTTATACTAGGTTACAATTATCTATGCACTGTTGACAATAATACATAATGTTACCAGTTTTATTTCAAAATAAATCAATTTGATAGATTACTATTACTATTAAATATTAATTTAACATTAAATAACAGTAACTGCGTGTAGTTTCCATTTTTTTTTTAATGCTTCTCTTGAATTTTAGCTCATCCTTTCTTTAAACCATCGCAGATTTCTTAATACATTTTCTTTAAAACAAATTAAAATTGCATATACTTTCCTCATAAAACGAAAACTACTAATCTCTTTATTTTGACAGGTAGGTACAAACCTTTATCATAATACATTCACTTTCTTGAAAATATTCTTTATTTATTACCTTCAGTTATCAACCTATATAATTTCCATATATCCCCAACTCAAAAAAAAAATACTCATTACTTTTCTCTTTTTTCACTCAATAATAAACTCAACTTCCATTAAAATCATCATCCTTTTTATGGCACACACATTTTATCATTTTGGACCGGCCGGTCATCATCATTATATTTTATAATGAGGTACTTACCTACATTTATTTCATAAGTCGACTTTTTTTTTATTTATTTTAAGGATCTAGATTTAAGACTTTAGTCTCCAACAATTCTCACAGAGAGATCTCGTCTGCACCATGATCGAATTTGAAGGATCTGACCTTTTTACCCCTTTTTTGTGTGCCATTTATATTCATTTCATCCAAAACACAACATTAACTACTTTCCATCCAAATTGAATAATTCGGTACAATAAGTACTCCGTTGCTTTCGGGTGATCAGTCCGTAGGCGTGCCAGAGTATTATTTACCAAACTCTTCCCAACTGCTAAACATACTATCCTACAAACCCAACTTTCTTACAAAATTACATTCAATTATCCAACCTCCTATTTTAACTTCTTTCTATTAATCTTGCTTCTTCTCTAAACAGGAATAGTAACTAAAGCACTCAAGGTGACAAAAGATTTTAATACTATCCCTATTTCATCATACCTAACACTTGTTATTAATCTTCCATATAATTCAACATATTATAACATAACACCCAGTCATATTATTTCGTTTACGTATCATTTCAAAACAACACCGTATTGTTCAATCTAATTTTTAAACAAAGAGATTCCGATTTCAACACCTAAGAATGTGCATGCATAAACGAAATATGTACAAGGCACATCTATAATCGGAATGAAACGAATACTAGTAATATTTTACTAAACTTATGAACTTACTAATACATATATCATGGATTTACCTGTTTTTAAACATAATTAATGAAAACAAAAACAAAATGTATTCTACTTTGTACTCATCTATCCCACTCAAAGTGTTGTTTGAAGGTTTGACAATCTAGGTTCATTCAGAACACAGACAACAAATTAATTAAAAAAAATAAAAATACATTGAAGCTAACAGACAGAATCGCGTAGGAAACTAGTATCTGGAATCTGGAATGATTGGAAAAACAGTTGAAATGAGTGCGCAGTTACCTATTTAGTTAATACTTAGAAGCGAAATTAGAGCTTCTGTCCCACCGCGGACACAGTCATGATACAAGTTACGTATAAATTTCAATTCTCATAAAAAACAATACTGCAATACTACTGAAAGAAAATGTTTTATAGTTTAAAACACGTACCTACATATAATATACAAAACTCAATCTTTAGTTTCATCCAATTATAGAATATTTAAATTTTGAACTTTAATAAAAAAAAAAACTATTGTCAACAGGCATTTTTATAAAATATTTTTTTTTTTTTAAAAACAAATAAAATTACTTTTTTTTTAAATCTAGGTACGTACCTAACTAATTCCATCTTATAATGATTACTAATATATCTATGAAAGATATATGAAACGTCCGCGTCGTTAAAAAATTATATATTAGGTCATCTCACCACATAATAACTCAAAACCAAGTCACACGTCTTCATCACAGAGGTACAGGTGGGTAGCCCTTGGGTAGAGAGGTGCGCCCCATGGCGCTGCACAGCATCACAGAATCTCAGACGGATGCCGCTCCTCGTCATCAATTAATCTCCAACGCCTGGCCTGGCATGGGCGCCCAAAGGCAGCCGCATGCAGCGTCGCTTCCACGTTCCACCAATTTATAAATAAATTATTCTTCTTAGCTCATGTTTTCTATTTCCAAATACTCTTGACCTTACGACGAGTCAAGCACGTTTTAGATTATTTAACTTGCCCATCAGCACTGCCCATAAGGCAGCCCTGGCAGGGTCGCCATGTAATGACGGGTGTTCGGTGTAGCAATTAAACACAAGTATACGTAGAGACTGACTGTATTATACTCCTCTACTTACAAGCTAAGTGACAATATATAAGGAGGAGGCGCGTCACACACTACACTGGACCTATCCTGCATCCAGTCACCTTACTTGCGGAAGATGTCCGGTCCTTTGGAAGGCATACACGGGGACACAGATCCAACGCGCAGAGGCCCCTTTGAGAACTTTAATCTAATCTAAAATGGGGTGGGGCACCAACCGGGGACTATCCACGGCTGCACTATTGGAGTACAGTCATGGACTATTATTATTATCTTGTATCTCTTTGGACATCACGGCTCATCTTCCGTGCGAAAGATGTCCGGTCCTTTGGAAGGCATACACGGGGACACAGGTCCAACGCGCAGAGGCCCCTTTGAGAGCTTTAATCTAAAATGGGGTGGGGCACCAACCCGGGACTATCCACGGCTGCACTATTGTGCACTACAGTCGTGGACCGTCCCGGGTGGGTGCAAGACTATTGTAAAATATGGTGAAAAATATCTGGTCTATGGGATGGGGTGTTAGGTGGACTAGATAACTTCTATTGCCGGAAGAAAACGGCGTCTGCCTTTCAACATTTAAAATTGAAGTGTTGGCAGACGGTGACTCGCCAGCTCACTAGCTGGGCCCCCTGAAAAGCCGCCAGTACATAGGCGAAGGGGGCAACAGACGTGTGAGCGGCTAGAGGTGTAGAGAGGTGTGGCCCCGGTTTCGCCGTCGCGGGTCTAAGAGACCCGGAGTGGGTTTCCCCGCTATTACGCCGTTAGACACTTCCACCCCCGAGCATATAGCTCTGGCGGCCCCCCTCTGGCCGGCCGATAAAGGCAAGCCAGAGTTGAGAGTCCTGCGGGCACTCTTGGGGTTCCACCCCAGCCAGCCAATAAAGGCAACCTGGAGACGAGGCCCTGACCGACTCTCTGAGGCAATAAGGTACGCAGTGTCGCCACTCACGAACAGCTCGCCACAAGCTGCCCTGCGGTTTGTAAGCTTTTCAGTAGACCTCATGATACATTTTTTATTATATGATGGGGTTGTAGAAAGCTAGTCTAATGTACCCTCCGGTTTTACGTTAATCTCATGATGAGGTAACGCCTTTCCCAGAGGGGGTTTATTATTGTTATTATTATCTCCTTCATTCATTCCAACTTCTTATTAATTACATTTTTAAATACATATCAACTACAAAAACATAAAATAAAAAAATATGATATACATTTAAAAAAATATAAAATAGTAGCCCACCGGCATCGGGAACAGGGTCCAAGCTACCGGCGGTCAGGGCCTCAGAGAGAGGAACTTCCTAACAATACGCGCCGTGTCAAGAAGTACAGCTTTCTGTATCAGGCCCTTGATCCAGCCGCCCAACGAGAGCCTCTTTAGGTGCTGGTCGAGGCTCTTGGCTATTAAGCCATTCGCCGTAACTACTATCGGCACAATTACTGCTGAATCGACATTCCACATGTCGACAACCTCGTGTGCCAAGTCTTGATATTTAATTTCTTTATCTTTCTCAGCTTTCACGAGGTTCTCGTCATGCGGGACAGCGATATCAACAATCATTGTGAGACGCTCTGATCGATCTATCACCACTATATCAGGCTTATTGGCTACAATAGTCCTGTCAGTGATGATAGATCGATCCCAGTACAATGTGACATGACCATTCTCGAGAACTGGGTCGGGCACATACTTGTAGTATGGTACTTCAGCGTCCACAAGGTTGTATTTAAGGGCAAGTTGCTGATGGATAATCCTAGCTACGAGGTTGTGTCTGTGCAGATACTCACTGTTAGCAAGACGAGAACAACCAGAGACAATATGTCGGATAGATTCACCGGGACAGTGGCATGCCCGACAGATGTCAACCGTGCCGTCCTTCACAACATATTTTCTATAGTTGTTCGTCATCATTACTTCGTCCATAATTGCACAGACAAAACCTTCGGTTTCCCCAAATAGGTCACCGAAACGTAGCCAGGCCACGGACGCTAGAAAATCTACATCCGGCCCGTGAAGAGGCCGGTAGAAGCGTCCGTGAAGCTCCTTGCTCCGCCATACCTCCATGCGGCCATTATTATTATTAGTAAAGTCTCACATGTGTAATAATAATAATAATAACCCCCCGTCGTATCTCCACGTTGCCGTCGTGGTGGGGCTTGTGCGCCTTAATGAGCGCTAGGGCTATACCGGTAGAGGCACTCATGCCGGGCAGGTCTAGGGTGAGAGGTCAGACCAAGAGGGGTACAAATTTGCTTCTGGTCCACCCCCAGGCCAGGAGCATTTTCCTTCTCCAAATTCCCGTTTCCTTATTCCTATCCCCTAATTCCCTTCTTTGCCTAGCCTAATCCCAGACCCCGATCCTTTCCCACTAGGTTTCTAGTCCATTCCCCGGCTAGAAACTTCCTCGAGTCCCAATCTCGTTAAACTAATATGCGATGCGTCTACGAAATAGAATATTACCCCAGGCGGGTACCGGAGCCAACCGCGATGGAGAATCCCGCCCCGGGCCTTCCAGCCCGGGCTGCCCTTCGTATTCTGGGGAGGGCACCGTACCGCACCAATCTGCCCAGTCTCGAACTGTTGCAGTCCAACATGGCAAATCGTCATCATGTTCTTCACCAACATCATCATTATTTTCATCCATCCCTTCATCACCACCTTCTTATCTTGAAACTATTCAAGACTCAAATTCGCCCATTTCATCACCCTCACCATCACTTCAATCCACCATGGATGTTGTGCAGGAGGCTACCTCGGCCGAAGTTACTGCACCCGTCCAAGGTGAAAGGCGCACACGTAAGACGTGGACAAAAGACATGAATATTTTCATTATGCGCCAATATTTCATCCTCAGTGAATTAGAATCACACATAAAAACCTACCTTACACCTTTACATGCACGATTCATAGCAGAATTCCCTGAAATGGATGTAGGAAAACAAAGAGTAGGAGACCAACGCCGCGCTATAATCCAGCGTGGCTTTCTAACAAAGCAAGAGATTGCGAATATTAAAGAAGAAGTAAGACTACTACTCCAAAATCAACACCCATCAGACATAAATACACCCATACACCACACGCAATCTCAGAGAATCAGATGGTCAGACAACCTAAACGAAACCATAATGAGAAGTTATTATCGACTAACAAAGCTAGAGACTGACCTAACCACATATAGGCCCCTATTACACCAAGACATCACTGCTAAATGCCCTGAAATTGCCCACCTTTCTGCACAAAGAATAGCAGACCAACGTAGGTCTATTGTTAACAATCGGCTACTATCTACTGATCAATTGAATAAAATTCGAGAAGAGGTTCGAAATGAGCTAGGTTCTATTATCACACACACTCCCGTAGACATAACACAACATACAGAAGAGAACCAGAGTACAGATCAGATACAGACACTTACCAACGACCTTAACTCAGAGCCCGAACAGGCTACAAATGAATCTCTGAACTTTCCCACAGAATTACACCTACAATTAGAAGAAACGTTCATGGAAACTTTCAGCAAATTTAAAGATACACATCCGACAACACGACCATACCTACCAAAACTGAAACCCTCTAAAAAACTAGCATCTATTATAAGTCACCTCAACTCTGATATACTTCCAAAAACACTAACTTCTGACACAGACTTTAACACATTACAAACAACTATCTACAGTGCGGCTTATACTTCTGCCAAATTTAATGGTGCTAGAATATCAGAAGGAAATAAAACTAATAACAATCCACAGAGTGTACCGTGGTGGCAAAGACGCCTGCAGGGAAGGATTGATGATCTCAGAGCAAACATTGGGAGACTGACGGAATATACAAGGGGCGTCCGATCACAAGCCTTACAAAAACACATAAATAAAATAAAACAACAATACAAAATCCATACTCAACACGAAACCCAAAACACTGACATAGCACACTTCCTAGACACCTTAAAACAAAAATTGAACACCTTGTCCAGTCGCTTAAGAAGATATAAAGAAACAACACTTAGGAAAACACAGAACAAACAATTTTGCAGTAACGAAAAACTATTTTACAGAAAACTTACCCAACAACATAATACCTCACCGGAAAACAACAGCACTTTACCTACCCCTGAATCTTTACATGCATTTTGGTCAAATATCTGGTCTAACCCTATTGAACACGAGCAGAATCAATGGATCGACGAAGATAGAGAGAGATTGAAGGATATGCCGGAAATGGAATTTGAGCAAATCCATTTAGACCTTCTAAGAACCGTAATATTAAGAACACACAACTGGAAAGCTGCAGGGTCTGACAACATACACAATTTCTGGTATAAGAAATTCACATGCACTCACACACTATTACTCAAACATATTAACGCATTCATCCACTCACCTGATACAATGCCACTCTACATCACACAAGGCATAACATACATGCTACCGAAAGATTCATCAGACTTAGCGAACCCTGCTAAATATCGCCCAATTACTTGCCTGCAGAATATCTATAAAATTATCACATCATGTTTAAGCGAATCCATATACAAACACACTCATGAACACCACGTCTTAGCAGAGGAACAGAAAGGCTGTCGGAAACATAGTCAGGGATGTAAAGAACAACTAACGATCGACGCCGTAGCTTCCAAACAAGCAATTAGTCAAAAACGTAATATCCATACTATGTACATAGACTATAAAAAAGCATTTGACTCTGTACCACACTCTTGGTTAATACATATTTTGAAACATTATAAAATTAATTCTGCTATCACATGTTTTTTGGAAAAGACCATGTTAAACTGGAAAACTAAACTTAAAATATGCAACTCTAACGAAAATGCCGAAACCGATTTCATCCCGATAAAAAGAGGTATATTCCAAGGTGATGCCCTGAGCCCCCTTTGGTTTTGTCTTGCACTTAATCCATTATCTAACATGCTCAACAAAAATAACATAGGATTCAAAATTAAACACGACACACAACAAACAAGTCTCACTCATCTCATGTATATGGATGACATCAAACTCTTTGGAAGCACACTTGGCGAAATACACACACTTGCCGACGTCACTCAAATATTTTCAAACGATATTCGCATGGAATTTGGAATAGACAAATGTAAAATTCAATCTGTTAACAAAGGAATAGTAGAACCTGCTTCATATGAATTAGCAAATCATGATGTTATAGACGCCGTAGACCCAGTGGAGGGCTATAAATACCTAGGATATCACCAGACACAAGAAATTCACCACAAAGACACAAAAAACATTTTACAACAAAAGTTTAAAAACAGACTACACAAAATACTACACACTCACCTGAACGCACGAAACACTATCAAAGCCATCAACACCTATGCTATCCCCATACTTACTTACTCATTTGGAATCATACGCTGGACACAAACAGATCTAAAGAATCTACAAAGAATACTTAATACCACAATGACTAAACACAGGAAACATCACCCAAGAGCTTGCATTCAGAGATTGACCTTACCTAAAAAAGAGGGCGGCAGAGGACTCATTGACATAACAAACCTACACAACAAACAAATCATATTACTCAGAACGTTCTTCCACGGTCACTCACAACAATCAACACTACACAAAGCCATATCTCAAACAGACAAATTCACACCACTCTCTCTTGCGAATCACACCAAGCAGATGAAGATAAACACCAAACAACAAAAAATTGACACATGGACACAAAAATCACTTCATGGTCGTCATCGCCTCAACTTGACCGATCCAAATGTTGACAAGATAGCGTCAAACGCATGGCTAAAGCGAGGCGAGCTGTTTCCCGAAACAGAAGGATTCATGCTGGCGATTCAAGACCAGGTTATAGACACTAAAAACTACAGGAAGTACATTATCCGTGACAGCAGTCTAAGCAGCGACCACTGCCGTCACTGTCATAAACAACCTGAAACAATCCAACACATCACAGGCGCATGCTCATCCATCACACAAACAGACTACAAACACAGGCACGACCAGGTAGCAGCAATCATACACCAGACTCTCGCATACAAACACAAACTCATTACAGAAAAAACACCGTACTATAAATACACACCCCAAATCATACTAGACTCACCTGACTACAAAATGTACTGGGACAGAACTATACTGACTGACAAAACTATACACCACAACCGACCTGACATCACCCTACATGACAAGCAAAATAAAATCGTATACCTGATAGATATAGCAATTCCCAACACACACAATCTAACATCCACACACACAAACAAACTCTCAAAGTACACAGACTTGACAATTGAATTAAAAACCCAATGGAGAGTACACACGGTCAAGACCATCCCCATCATAATATCCAGCACCGGCGTTATACCTAAAACACTACATACAAGCCTTAAAACATTAAATCTTCATCCACTCACATTCATACTCTTACAGAAAGCAGTCATACTGAACACATGCAGAATAGTCAGAAAGTTTCTGTCAATAGATTAAACACCCATCACCGTCATAGTTGTTTGGCCAAAAGCCCGCAATTTTGACGTAGTTCCCCAGAAATGGGAGAGATTAAAATCTAAACACTATATAATAATAATAATAATAATAAATGTTTATTCAGCCATTTTCTAATATACAGAGATGGATACGTATGACAAAAAGTAAGGCTATAAAAAGTAGCAGAGATTGAAGTGCCTCTGACTCTCAAACTAGGTGAGTTCCTGTGTTTTGAGTCATCAGTGGTTCCTCGGTCTGACTACGAATACAACACATCGAGTTGCTTAGAACTAGTCAATGGCAAAAATACATAGAATGTGTATAGTGTAAGTATCATCTTTTATCTGGTAACTACCGTGCAGTTAGGATCACAGTTTATTTGCTCGCATATTTTAATGAAATTTGTTGTGAAAAGTCGTTACTGTGCCAATTTTCTATGAGTATCAAAGAAATTAAGATCAGTGCTAAAGGATTATAAAGTGATTGACCTCAATATAGTGCATAAATCATAGTTTTAAACAAAACAATCAATATTAATTGAAAAATATACCGTCAATAACTGTTACTGCTTAGCGCCTCACTCGAACGCGTAAGCGACGCGTTTTACATGGTGCTTACGACGTTCTTACCGCGACCCCGCTAGTGCAGCCGACGAGCGACACAAAGTGAACAAGTGCCTACTTAGATATTCCCCGAGTAAACAATTAGTTGAATTGAAAGCGATCTTCGCTAACATATATTAAGAAGCTGCTACGTTGAGCTTATCGGCTACCTATAATATCTCCTTGCTTCGCACCGTCTCAAGGTAAACAGCGAATTAGTTCATTTGCATTGCGAATGTCTGATACGTTTAGGAACGATAATAAAATGATGCGCACTCCGCCGAATCGACTAAGTGAAGCTGTCTCTCAGCCAGAATTGTGCCGCACACCCGATCTTAGCGAGCCAGAGCTGAATGTCACAACGAGAAAGAGAAAACATCCTGAAGACTCCTATGAAAATATGTCTAGCTTGATGAACGTGATGCTCAATAATGTTCAACAAATGTTTACGGAACTGAAAGCTTGTCAACAAGAACAATTCACACAAATTAGGGAAGACATCATTGCTTTAAAAAATCAGAATGAACACCTGCTCACCACAAACACCGAACTAAATAAATCTATGCTCATAGTTCTAGAGGAACAAAACCAGTTAAAGGTGCGCGTTGAAAAATTGGAACAAGAAAATAAGCCGAGTGAGTGTTTTGGTCTCCTAGAACAACAAGTGGAGAACCTTGAGAGGAAATTGAGAGAGACCACCGTTGAAATCAGGAATCTTCAGACAGAAAATCCTACCCAAATGACCCAGGCAATTGAACAAATCCACAAAACTTTAGACCTGGAGTACAATCCCCGAGATATCCGCAATGCTTTCCGCCTGCCTTCGAAAAATAATGGCCCAAGTCCTATAATCATCGAATACTCCAACATCCCATTAAAAATAAGACTCATCCAAGCATATAAGAAATTTAACCAAAATAACAAAGACAATAGATTAAATACAAGTATACTGAAGTGGACAACCGAAAAAAGGACTATCTATATTAATGAATCACTGACCAAGAAGGGTAGTCATCTTCTTTACCTGGCGCGCAATCTAGTGAAGAATAGTAACTGGAAGTTCTGCTGGTCGACTGGAGGTAAAGTTTTCATAAAAAAGGAAGAAGGAGAATCGGCCATTGAAATAAAGTGTTCAGAGCAAATTGCTCAGTTGTCTAACAAAGCCCCAGAAACTTGACTAGGATTTCCAAAGTATATCGTTCATGGCCTTTCAAGAATTTATTTTAATTTAGTTATGCATGCTTTTATTTTTTACCTAACGATAAGTTCATTGCGAATAAATACTATGTTTCACTACTCGCGCGATAAGCTTTTGTTTACTTTTTACTTGTGTGATCTAGCTTTTAGTTCTATAAGGAATGTCTTCTATACTGCTCAGATGTACTCACCGTATACCACTCCACTCATTCATCTATGCAGCATAACAACCCACCAACAATTACACTGCACCTCATCACACAAACAGCCATACTGCAACATATCATACCAACACGCACATTGCACCACGTCACTTCAACATCCACATCATCCCATATCATCTCATAAGAATACACTTATTTATGCTCCCCCTTTCCCCATAACTTACCCCAAGCCCCGAAAAAGTGATTCCAATAATGCAACGTTACTCATTCGTAACACTCTTCTCAAATTTGCTTCCAATTCTTCTCACTCTTACCAAATCAAAATTACCAAAATATGTTATCATGATAGATAACATAAATGAAATATCTAGAGAATTGGAAGCAATATCAGTGTCCGAATCCTTCACATGCCCCCCGGATCAGTGTTATAGATACATAATTAGGAAAAATAAATCTATTTTAGCAATTCATTTGAATATCCGTAGCATAAACAAAAACCTCGATCAATTTAAAGCGCTTCTTGTACAGTTAAAGTTACAGTGTGACATCATTATTCTCAGTGAATGCTGGTTATCTAAATCTCCGTTAATTCCGAGTTTAGAGGGCTATAATTCTCATTTCACAGAATCTATCTCTAATCAAAATGATGGGCTAGTTATTTACGCAAGGAAAGGACTTAATTATAATATCTCGGAACCAAAAACATTGAAAGATGCAAACTGTCTAGTTTGCACCATAAATAACGAATTTGTATTCATTGCCATTTACAGGTCCCCCTCAAATCTAAACACCGATGACTTTATTGATAGCTTGGATAATCTTTTATGCGCTCTAAAAACCTGTAGTAATATTTGTATAATGGGAGACATCAATATTGACATAAAGGAAAATAACAATGATAATCGTTCAGGCGATTACTTAAACTTAACATGTTCTCATGGCCTTTTACCTGCCCATACATTCCCTACCAGGAACAATAACTGCCTGGATCACATTATGTTGAAAACCAAATGTGAGTCCACTGCTGTAGTAATACAATCGTTTATTACGGATCACTGTCCAACACTACTAAATACCACTATTAAGACCCAAATCACTACCCCAATAGAACGGACAAATGTAGATCACCCAGCGATAATAAGCGATCTCTCTGCAGCAGATTTCTCGCCTGTATTATGCTCTCAAGACCCTAATAATGCTACGAATCTTCTTGTCTCTCAAATCGCTACCATAATTAAAAAGCACACAATAACTTATACGACTTCTCGCACTAGAAGACCTATCAAGTCATGGATCACACCAGGCTTGTTGCGCTGCATCCGGAATCGAGATGCACTACATCTGAAACTAAGGAGGAACTCGGGTAATAATATTTTGAGAATCACTTACGCAAGGTACAGAAACTTTTTAAATAAGTTGCTAAAAAACCAGAAAAGGGCTTATCTAAAAAAACTCCTTCAAGATGCCAAAACCTCTAAAGCAATTTGGGATGCCGTTAAAAGAATCTCACATCTAAAAACTAATAAATCATCTACTTCTGACACACTGCTGAAATCTCAATCTGATCCGTTGGAATCTGTAAACCATGTTAACCGTTTTTTCGCTAGCATCGGGAGAGAACTGGCCAGTAAAATAACAACTCCTGCGTCGCATAATAATCTTATAGAACAAGCCAAAAACTCCCGGTTGGACTCATTTGTGCTACTGGATGTTGATCCTGAGGAAATAGAAAGAATAATTCTCAATCTTCGCACCAATAGCGCAGTTGGCTATGACGGTATCTCTACGACCTTAATAAAATCCACCCGTTCCGTTCTAGTACCTCTTTTAACTCATATTTGTAATCTCTCGTTGGCTCAGGGCGTATTCCCTGACGCCTTCAAAAAGGCTATAGTGCATCCAATTCATAAGGGCGGTGCTAGTGATGTGGTAAACAACTATCGGCCCATTTCAGTACTCCCCGCCATGTCAAAAATTTTAGAGAAAGTTCTAAATAACCGCCTGGTGAATTACCTGGAAACTAAAAACCTTCTAGCAACTAATCAATACGGTTTCCGTCGCGGCCTATCAACTAATGATGCTGTTTACTCATTGGTTGAGCACACGGTGGCGCACCTGGATGGGGGCGATTCCTGCCTTGGAATCTTCCTTGATATCTCCAAGGCATTCGACACTGTCTCTATTCCGATGCTTCTATCTAAGCTAGAAGCTCTGGGAATCAGAGATAATCCCTTAAAAATATTTTCTAATTATTTGTCCAAACGTACCCAAGCAGTTAAGATTGGCGATTACGTCAGCGAGAGTGAGGATCTTGATGTGGGAGTGCCCCAAGGTAGCATTCTTGCCCCGACTCTTTTCACCATCTATATTAATGACCTATGTCAAATGCAGCTACCCAATTGCAGGATCTTCACTTACGCTGATGATACTGCTCTTCTTGTACACGGGCATAATTGGGATAACGCTCGAATAAATGCAGAAGCAGCTTTCACCCAGGTTGTACACTGGCTATCTGCTAACTTGCTCACGCTAAATCTAACAAAAACAGTCTTTATTCCCTTTGGTATTAGATCAACTAGTTTACCTCCTGCTGATAATAATTCATTTCATATCAAGGCACACACATGCACAGTACCAAATACAATTTGTTCGTGTCCACATTTACTGAGAGCCTCACAAGTCAAATACTTGGGAATACTAATTGATCAACATCTCAGATGGGACCTTCATATAGATGTTCTCTCTTCTCGCCTTAGGAAATTAATCTATGTCTTCAAGAACCTAAGGCAAGTGGCCGACATCGACACTCTGATGATGGTCTATTACTCACTGTGTGAGTCACTGATTACTTACTGTAACTCGGCCTGGTCTGGTGCGTCTAAGACGTATCTTCTGAAAGTAGAAAGATCACAACGAGCTGTCCTTAAGGTCATGGTCAATAAGCCTTTCCGATATCCCACCACGCAATTGTACAAGGATGTATCCGTTCTCACTGTAAGACAGTTGTATGTTCTACATGTTATCCTGAAAACCCATTCTGCACTGAATTATGACCCTACAATTCGTACTCGGAAACGAAGACATGATAGGGTGTGCCAAATTCGACGTTGTAGAACAACCCTAGCCAAACAACACTTTTACTTTCTGTGTAATCATTTATATAATAAAGCAAATAAAATATTAAACATTTACCCTTTAAATAAGTTTGAAACAAAGAAAAAACTCTTTAAATGGCTACAACCCTTAGACTACGATGCTACGGAAACACTTCTTAAATAGACTCCTCTCCTATTCCCCTTAATAAATTCTCATCTACCTGCGTCCACATTTTTAGTCTCATACCCTCACTCACATGCTATCACACAACCACCCATCTATCCTCGCACAATCACACTACAATCACATACGCTCCGAACCTACACTGCATCCACGCGCACCCTCCTAATACTCTTACACACTACATGTTTATTCACGCTCAGACAGATGCAAACACTGTCCTGATACTTACACTATACACATTCTATGTATTTTTGCCATTGACTAGTTCTAAGCAACTCGATGTGTTGTATTCGTAGTCAGACCGAGGAACCACTGATGACTCAAAACACAGGAACTCACCTAGTTTGAGAGTCAGAGGCACTTCAATCTCTGCTACTTTTTATAGCCTTACTTTTTGTCATACGTATCCATCTCTGTATATTAGAAAATGGCTGAATAAACATTTATTATTATTATTATTATTATTATTATATTATTATCTATCATTTTTAAAGTTCATTTATATATACATATATTTCCCTTTTAAAATTAGTATTTAATGTAGAATGGCTCTCTAATATTGACTAGGTTTGAAATATGACTGCGTAAGGCCAATTTAAACTGACTTTCTATGTTATTTTTTTCTGTTAAAGTGGAAGAAAAACAATTTTGTAAGAACGTGCAGCGGCTAAATCGTACAACTTTCCACAAAATGTTCACATATCGCATCTTCACAGTCGACGGAGTTCAAAGGAGTCAACTCAATGTAGATTTGCCTTAAAAGTCAAGGGGAGCGCGGGGTATTAGAAATAAATTTTGGGGGCGTGACTGGCAAAAGGTTGCAAGCCCCTGTTCTAGAACTTTGTAATCAAGGACGAGTTATGTTTATGTTCTATGTACATGCAATATGTGTTGTGAAAAGTATTAACTAAATAAACTAACACTTTAAACCGAATCGTTTTCATTGGTGTTCTATGTAAATCAACACTAACAAAGGCGCTATCCTGACCAAATGACCTTGATCATTCGTTCCCCTTTGCACTGCGCTCTTCGCTCATGGCATGAGTACCACTATGGCCCGCGTTTTTAACAGTATCCTAGGAGGACATAACCATTTCAACAGACGTAAAGAAAAGTAATGTGAAAGAAAATTCTAGACTAATAGTACATAGAGTTGAGAATTCTTATAATTGACAACTAGCAACAGGTAAAAACATAAACATAAGGCTATTCAAAATGTGGATGGTTATAAGAGTAGAGGAAGACCAAAGAAACGATGGATGGATAATGTAAAACATGGAATGATTGGAAAGAGGGTGGCTAGTGGCTACTGAGATGACGGCTTATAGAGATGTATTGAAGAAAAATACATGCTGCGCCGAACCCAAATAAGTTAGAATAAGGGCAGGAGGACGATGATGAAGGCTATTCAAAATTAATCATAAATAATAAAATTGTTTTTACGAAGTCTTCAAATAAACTACGGTCGTAATAAATAACAAATAGTCTATCAAAAATATTGGAAGTGTTTTCAAATTACTTGTCTATCTATTCACATGTACTACAACATCAATCAACATCATTTTAGGTATTTGGACCATTATGAAAGATGATTATACAAGGACTCATTTTTTTTAGTTAATTAGTTTTATTACATTTTTACAATAAAATAATGATCCCAAAAGAATTATCAATTTAGCGTGGTTACTAAGTCAAACGTTAAATACTACACTTGTAGCGCATGTACCCAATGAGAGAAATAGGTTCGCTTTGGACTGTGGTTAAACAAACTGAGCACTCCGATTTGCTCCCGATCGCTTTGCAGGGCCTGCATCAGAGCAAGTGGACACATAATTTTATATTTTTCAAAAAATTATTCTTTCTTTAATATCTAATGCCTAAAAAAATTGGATGGTGATTATAAAATCATTCTGTATATGTTGTAAACTTAGTTAGGTACTGTGAACCTAGAAAACTAAACTTAGGCACTTATTTTTTCATAGAAAATTTTGTTTAAGGTAATGAGGTAGTCACCTATGTAGTAGATACTCACATAGATACAGATAGAAACAGTCAATAGTAGAAAAGTTAAATATACAATCATAAAAAGTAATTACTAAGCAATAATTTATGCCGACATAATCGATTATCTTCAACAGCCTATCCATATTTTTTTTACTGTCTGCCGTACCAAACATGTCTTCAGGCGCGTCATACATCGAACATAATAGAATACTAGAAAATGTTGCTATCGTAATAGAAACTGAACCAAATCGAGAAAATAATGAAATTCTCACTATAAATTCAATTGAAAAAGACTTACGATCAATATTAATGCCATTAAATCTGATGCAAAATTTTCTTTGTTGTGCTAAGTACACCATTCGCGACCATTTAATCACTCCAAATAGTTTTTTCTACTTCTTGGTTTCAGCCTTCGGCGCATTGATAAAAGCGGCTGTCTTCTATTATCTTACGTTAAGAATCCCACTTATATTCGGTATTGAATATTTAATTTTTTTTTTTTTTTTTTAAAAAACGTTTAATTATTAATATAAATAATAATAATTTTACTACAAATGGAGTAATATCTTTGTCTTCGTCATATATTTTGCGGGTAGCCTAGTCAACTACTACACTAATATTACGCAAAATCATAACAGCGTGTTACCTGACTTAAGAATCCAGAATGTCTACCAAATCCTCAAAATCAACGTTAAAATCATTAAACGTTTTATCATATCCCATTGGCTCTGCATCGTAGCTATTAACTGTTTCCATATTTTCTGGCTGTACAGTTTTTATAACACCTTTGCTGGAGTCGGTTTTGAAGAGCTGCTAGCATTTTATTTCTATATTGCTTTTGACGTTAATGTCATATACACTACAAGGACTATCAAGCTTATATGTAAACCACTTGAGATTTGGGTCGAAGATGTGTCGGTTTCCGAACATCTTGATGATTCAGAACATGATAGTTATTGGAAGAGAATGTTTGGGGTATAGATGCAATTATGTGACGCTTACCAAATAGCTGAGAAGACTTTTCATCAACTGGTAAGTTCAATGTAATCTTTATAATGTTGACTTTCGATCGCTGATCGTCTTTGTTTTGTAAGATATTACGTTTTATTAATTAAACTGCTCATTTCAGGTTTTATTTTATATCACACACACATTCATTAACGCTCTGCTTGGTATAGCGGTGCGCATTGAGTTGAGCAAAATATCAATTAGTGGCAATGAAACTCATGTAAGTACATGACGAGTCGTTGCAACATGACTTCCTTTGAATAGTTAGTACTGTTGAAGTTATTTTTATTAATGTTTATTTTATAGAGAATATAACCGAGACAACCCAAGCAGCACATTGGCGGAAATTACATCCATAAACAAGCTATACTACAGTCAAAGGCTCTTATGCAGCTGTACTAACGGATAAAACGATTCTTGAGACTGTATGAGGGGTAATCTCTACACTGTTAAACAGCACAGCTGACTAATGGCTGTACAATGGAGAAAAAAACAACAAAATGCATTTTAGTAGAATTTGAAAGAACTGTTGTCCAGCCTTTGGCTACGTATAATGCCACTAGCTGGTTAAGAAGACCAAAGCTTGTGAACGGCTGCTTAATGCGATAAAATCACACCCTCTTCTAAGCTGTGAGTTGTATTAGAGAATCAAGTTTTGCCCTTGGTTTTTTCATGGTGTACACTAATTTTATTATAATGCTACCTCAAGGAGCTTAATAGTAGCTGGTTTAAAGCATTTATGACTGCCTGATCTGTAAATTAGTGTAGCGTTACTCCTCTTTAATTCCAAAGCTTATAGCATAAATATGAGCTATTTTACAGCCTCTAGAATTATTGAAGAGTAAACATAGGTTAGTATTTCTCAGGTGGGCAATTCTCGTGTATTCGATTTAATCACGAATTCGAGAAAAAAGTCGAATTAGAACTTTTCTCGAGCGAAAATACGAGTAGCTTCGAACAGTTGGTATCGGTCGAGATATACATTTCGAAATCGAACCTTAACAAACGACAATCAGCTGGGAAGCGATTCTCGCGCGTTACAGATCTTATCTTCAGCATCAGCATACTTGAAAACTAAGGAATTAACATCCATTACGAATAATCATAAAGCGTTAGTTTTTATCTAAAATAGACTTTTAAGACGAGAATTGCCCCCCTGATAACATCGATTTGTCATAACCTCAAAATGATTTTCTATTAATAGAGATCCCTTCTCACTTTACTCCTTTAACCAGTCGTTAGAATAACTGTAAACCACTGTACAGCTAGCGTACAGTTTTCAGCTGATTAACAGACTTAAATATGGCCATTGAACAGAAAAGAGACGGACAAGGGAATTTAGTTAGAATTATTGCTGGATAACAAATTAACGCCATTTTAATGTAAATAAGCCAATTACATATGAAAAAACTACTAATATCTGTTAAACTTTCATGATATTTGAGAGCTATTAAAGTAAAAACACATTATTTAATTGTTACAAATAGATATTAATGCACATTAAACGGAAAAAATGTAGTAAAAATCCATGAATAATTCGTACACCGTATTTATTTTGTATAATATTTTTAGTAAAACTATATTACTTCGATGGCGCGTGTAATATTTGATAATATCACCTATAATATTAACAGTAAAGTGGCACCCGCAGTACAATTTACCAACAGAGACACGAAAAACAAACGTGAAAAATTACTTAATTAGAAATTATTATTTGTCCACAGAAAATGGCCGTAACACTTTCACTGAACACATCGTTTTTTGTTGCTACGAGTATTTCTTTGTAGATTTAACAATAGCCGTTACTAAGCCATAAACCATCTTTTGGCTGTCTACGAGAATTAAAGGAGCTGAATAGTGGCCTATTGATAGCTGTCTAAGCCATTGTACAGCCCATGTACAGCTCTTACAATGCTCTGGACAGCTGTTAACAAGCTACTATAATGCTCAGGGCTGGTTAATTTGGGGCCAAATTTAGAATTATAAGAGCTGTGTAGCTGGATATACAGTAGAGTGGGTCAAAAAAATTTTTTTTTAGTAATCGATTTCTAATAGCGAAAATATGTTGAAGTAAGGTATCGTTATCAACCCCCTAAAATATTATTGAATTATTTTAAGTGGAATAGCCCGCGCAAAGCTGTTGAAATTTTGAAAAAAATTTGTTCAAGTATGTTTTTACATCTCAATTCACACGTTTGTGGTTGGGTGTAGTTTAGTGTTCTCATTGGAATTCACTGAAATACATGTCGATTTTGGCATTTAAATTGTGTTTTTTTATTCTGAAAAATCAGTTTTGAGGTAAGTACATTCAGAAAAATCTTGTGAAAATGTGGTTAAATTCTTGTGAAATTCCGGTAAACTGACATTTTTGTTTTAGAGCTAGGAGTTAAATTTAATCATCATGTCGAATAATAAATAGACAGTCGTACAAGTGTCCTATATTTGGAACTATACAAGATATGAAGGATAATGTGTTACCAACATAACAGGATGTCATGAAGTGTTACGAGTGGAACAGAGTAGAACGGAAAATTCGAAATGGTAGTAACATGGAGCCCGCGTTTTCCGAAATTGCAGAAATAGTAACCCAAAAAGTTGAAGGAGTATGGCAAAAAGCATCAATTCCTGTAGTTTTGTACACTAGAGTCATCCAGCTCCTGAAAGCCTATCATTTGAAATGCAAAAATATTATTAAATCATTGAAAAGGTTGTCACATGAGAGAAAAATTGAGTTCTTGCAGCAAAGTGAATTTATTCCATATTTGTTCTTGCAAATGCACGTTAATAAGTCAGTGCAATTGTCCCAGAGAAGTCAAAGTTCCCAAAGAAGAGTTACTGAGACTTTTGATCAAAGGGGTTAGAGAAAAATGAGAATCGGTGGCATTGATCGCATTCGGACAAAAACTTTACAGAAAAAGTTAGCTCGAAAGCATGCTTCAACAAAAATCTCTCAGAAGAGTGATAACGACCCATCCAAAATGCCAAAGCAAGAATTAGTCTCATCAACAAGTAGTGATTCTGATACAAGTATTTCATCTCCGGAAAAGCTACACAAAAATATAGAAAAACCCTTACCGTCTACCCAAGCAACCATGGAAAATAAGATGCATCAAAAGTTTACAGGTGTTGTCCCAAATACGTGACCGTCATGGACTGTCCGATAGAGCTGGTGCTGCGATTGCTTTTGCAATTTTACACGAACTTTCGTCGGATGTCGTAATTGATAAATCAAAACTACGAAGAGACAGAAGGAAAACACGCGACGTTCTTATGCAAAATCAAGCGCCTTTGAATTTGCCTGCTTTATATTTTGATGGGCGGAAAGATAAAACCCTGAAGATAGTCACAAAAGGAACCAAAAGGTACAGGCAAGTAGTTATTGAAGAACACGTATCTGTCATTAAAGAACCGGATTCCATTTATTTAGGGTATGTAACACCATCACAAGGAACAGTTAATACCATTAAGATATCAATAAACGCTCTTCTTTTCGCTAAACATATTAGTACTGATGTTCTCCTGGCTATTGGATGCGATGGAACAGTAACAAATACGGGTAAATTTAGTGGTGTCATAAGGCTATTTGAAAAAATACTTCAGAGACCCTTGCAATGGATAATTTGCATGCTTCATTTAAATAAACAGCCTTTGAGGCATTTGTTTGATTACATAGATGGTAAAACTTCTGGTCCATCTTCATACAATGGGTAAGTTGCTGGATAAGTGTGAAACGCGAGCTGTGGTCGAATTTGAGCCAATACCAGGTCAATTACCAACGCAAAAACCTGACGACTTAAGCACAGACCAAAAATATTTGTATGAAAGAAAGATTCAAGCAAAACTAGCTTCCAGAAAAGTTATGCTAAAATTTGATAGCAAGCAGGATTTTTTGCATAAAAAGTATTATTTTTTTTGATGACTATTGTGTGTTTATTTGGTTAAATTTTGGTTTTTAACGTTAATGGTTGTCCTTAGCTAAAGATTTGTTTTATTACAATAGTATTTAAGCGATTTCCAATAAAGAACTATGACATTTAGTAAGACGTGTTTTTAAAAAAAATCGTATATGTTTGAAGCGCATGCGCGGGCTGAAGATATATGTTTCGTTAATATTTTTTTTACTGAAACTATTTGTTATGTTTCACTTCAACATAATATTACTATTAGAATTTGATTTGTCAACTTTTATTTTTTTTCATACTAAAGTGACCCACCCTAATATACAGCCCTTGTACAGAAAGCAATACAGCCTCGAGTTTTCTAAAATTCTGTTGTCCAGAGACTATACAGCTAAGTGTGCTGCTTGGGAAAGTAGATCTACAACAAAGAGTTCAACATTCAAATTCTTATTTGAATTAATACTTTCATCGTATGGAAAATTATATAGCTCGGAGATTAGTTGTATTGTACAAAGTTTTTTTTTTGTTATTTGAATGTTTGGCTCTACTCTAGGAATTGTTTCTGCACTGTAGCTGCGTAGGTGCGGTTGAATACTCGTATTAATTATTTTGTAAAAGAATTTATATTATAAACGCGTCTATTTCCTCATCGTATTTTGGAAATAGACGCGTATTGTAAGATTCAATGGTGATAGGATATATACGGTCCACCTGGCTAGCAACCTCCCTCGCATTAAAGTCCGATGCCAAGCAGTTTACTGTTTTCTGTCGTGTAACTGTGAGACCCAGAGGAGTATAGGGAAAACCCTCTATATCTTTGTTACTTGTATTCGTGTGCTCCATCTAAGACACTGTCTGAGCTTACCGTTATGTGCGACTAGACTCAAATAATGCGATTGAACCGCCAAATTGTTTCATAATCAGTCTCATTTTCATAATATGTTCATTTTATGAACTAAATTTTATTCAGTATGTAGTAACGAAAAAAAACGTTGTATCCTTCTATTCTAGTATGCTCTGCTGTCATTTATATCCCAGGCGTGGATAATCAAGAATATGATTCTACTCATATCCTTGAGCGTGGAGAGTGAAAAATTCTACTCAGCTATAAGAGAATTTCAGAGTACCTGTATACGACTTATTATGACAACAAGATGCTCAGGTAAAAATCATTTAAGATTTATAATAAAATCATTGTAATGGTTCCTAGTCTAGGAATTAATTTATCTGAATCGAAATATTGTCTTGTGTGAATTGGTGTTATGTTTAAATGATGCTCACACCTGTACCCACGTATGTGAATTAACAATAATGAGTCAGTTTATTATGACATCTTATTCGATGCCCAGACCGCTTGTGCCCGTTCTTGCCCGCGGGCATGAGCAATCTGAACACAACGTTCTAGTGAGGGTTCCATGGCTAAAGAGTGCGCGGAGCGGACTAAACTGACTGCCATCTGCGTTCGCGTGTACAAATCAGTTCGTTTAATTCAATGGTGTGCAACAGCGGTCCATCCAGTCCACCGTTGATCGCCGGGTACCAGCGGTCGTTTTGTCTTGCGCGTGCGTTGTTGCATAGGATTCGACAAGCTTTATCATCACGGCAACATTGTCCGACCCGCCGCTGCCCGCTCTCTGCAAAGCGTCACCCTGCTAAAAAACTGTGTACACAGTATCGATAGACACTAAGTCCTAGCAAGCGGAAAAATAAGGAACTTATAATTTACGAATCAAAGATACATGTTTTAGGCTGAGATCTATAGACCCAACTTGGACTTTGCTCAGACTTTACTTCAGACTTTTGACAAAGTCAGTATTTATAGAGCCGTCTTTGAATTCATCTGAGTGCGTGCTTAGCAAATGCTTAGCAAAGTCTAAGTTCACAAAATCGACGACTTAGCAAATACTTAGGTTACCATTATCCTAACAAAAAATAATGGTCCAAACTTTACTTTACCATCATTATATTTACATAACTTTTTAATTTTTTAGTATTATTAAGTGACCAGACTCAACTCAGTAATACCCGAATATAAAAGATTTCCTTGATGTTGATAACTAATTCTGAATTAGTTAAGATAAAAACAATTAGATATTATAACATCACATAAAAAAGTTTTCCTAAGTTTAAAATGTATAAAAATGAATAAAAAGTTACTTTTTTTCGACAAATTGCAGATGTCAAAACGATGCGATCCGTTTCAATGAACATAATATTGTGTTCGTTTAAATAATAATTTCTGCTTATTCTTATAATAATAATACATAGAAAAAATATGAGCATAGTTCTAGATTATTTACATGTTAGTATTGTTAAACATTTATAAAGAAAAATCAAGAATGTCATGCTTGAAACGAAACATTAACTTGTATTTTGACATCGGCCGTCTTAGCGAATGCTTAGCCTAAGCTCAGCATTGTCTCAACGTGTTATGTCTATAAATTCCAAATCTAAGATGATGCTAAGCATACACTTAGCAAAGTATTACGTAAGTAAAGTCTGAGCAAAGTCTAAGCTAAGTCCAAGTTGGATCTATAGATCTCAGCCTTAGACATTTGCATATTTTTAGGTTTGTGTATAGTGTACCAAGATTGATAACCCTTAAGTTAGATAATGGTTCATTAAAATTGAACGGACGTTTCGATGTGCCGGTTATTGTTTTGAGGTTTTGAGGAACATTCGGCCACGAAGTGACGATACGTTTGGTGCAGTGGTTGAGCTTGGCTTTGGCTTCTGCGCTACGGGTTATGGGTTCGATTCCAGCACGAAACAAATATTTTTATGGTCTACAGTTTTGGATCAATGCATGTGAAGACTTGTGCCTGTTAACGCTACCACGATACAGGAGAAAGTCGACAGAGGAAAATACGAATACAAAAAAACTTACACGTTGTGATTAGATTTACTAGTGGCCGATTCCTATGGTTTACCAAACGTTATTGGTTAAATATTTAGACCCAATTTCACCATATTCTGTTAGTTATTAATGTGCTGTTAAACATTTTAACAGACTGTTTAACAGTACATTGAAATTGACATTGACAGCTTAACAGAACGTTAACAACATTGTATGGTGAAATTGGGTCTTAGACTCTTAAATCTTTACCAACAATTAAGCAAACATCCCATAGCTTTGCATATAAGACCGTCTCATACCTTAGTAGCTATCACAAGTGAAATTAACTAACGAGACTATTTGTATGACCAGCTTGGCTATTAAAAATGCTACCATTGGTATGCAAAACGATCAGTTTTTGGCTATAGGAACCGGGCACAAAGTCTAAGTCTACCGATACAATTTAAAGTACAGACATCACTAAAACAACTATATAGAACCACTGAAAGGAGAATGCCAAGATCCGGCCAATACAAAGTAGTATGAACAGACGTGCCGTAATTTTGATAATTCGCGTTTGTTTTTTGTAAGATTTATGCAATATAAATAAAGTCTGGAGAAGTACACCGTCGGATAGTCATTTTAAATAGTATTTCAATATATTGGTTAGTAAGTTTCAACGCTTTTTTTATCTACAACTGCAAATAGAAATGTTGCACAGTATAAAAATATAATTATATCGATACTAAAATTACATTTATAAATCGATTACAACCATGAAACAATATGTAATTGTAAATAATTATATCATAATAATATCATGTTATTTAGGTAACAAAGTATTTATTTTTTATTCATTTTTCTTGTTTGAGATATGTGAATTGTGCTCTTCCATTAATAGCAACTAATTATAGTACTAAGCTTTATTAGCAATAAACTAACGAATAATCCTAGTAACCACTACATAAACACAACAGGTTTGTCACTATTCTTGTGATTTATTATAAACGGGCTACTTTTTCTTATACGAAACACAATAAATAACATAATATTTAATTATGCTGAGTATGTATAGGTACCAAAGACATTCAATAATGTTAGTTATCATATTTAATTAATCTCTTTGATTTATACTAATTTTAAACTAATATTTGTAATATTATGAAATAATTTTCAAACATGCTATTATTACTGTATCTCTTTTTTATTTTATATTCCATTCGATTATATACATACTTGATAATCGATTACGTTTAAAATCGAATATTGTTATGATTTTATTTTAATGGCGGTAACGCCTTTGTCACAATTAAAATAACTTCCATTTATTTCTTACGATTAAATGCGACAAAGTAAGTATCTGTATCGAAGTAAGTAACCATATTATACGTATAATATTCCTATCGTGAATACAATATTATGGATTCCGGTTGGGCAAGATTTTTGTTAAATAAAATACTAAGTATGATTTTAATATAATTTGGAATTATGACATGCATGTTTTACCATCGTTGCCATGGCAACGTCAATAAACGACAATTTGAAAATAATTTAAGATTTATTTTGCTTTGGTTTTGGTTTGGTTAAGGTACTATTCTGACCAAAAATGGTTCAATTTTGTTACTTACATAAGTAAATGCTATAATCAAACAATAATATTAAGATTTTTACAAAAATTTTGAAGGTCTATCAATACAATAATGGTTAAAAAAATATTCATGAAAATGTAGACGGAGTTTAAAGAAAATTTTAGTTCGATTTTCGAATTACTTTTCTTCCCTAGGTTAAAAATCTACTATTAAGGTCAACTTTATCGACCTATAACTTTTCTTGGTGTACTTTCAGCGGGAATGTGGATATTGTAATACATTCTACAATATTTGCCCTTTTTAATAAGATATGTTTCATCTTTGTCCATTCTGGCCGAGTCGTAAAGGAAATCTTGGCATTCCCCTTTTAGACATTCATTGTTTAGCAAATGTTTTGTTTTTTGGTGTTTACTATTACTTTCTGATAGGAGTGTATTGAGTCTCAAAGTCTATTTTGGTGGTCATTATATTTGAACCCATTTCTTATTACTGTCTTACAATGTTCACAGATACTCAAAAAAGAGTATACAAGAATATCCAGCGAGTACAAAAGGCTTCCTTCAGGAAGATGAGTGCGGGTGGCCTGTTCTTCATAGACGCCGCGCTACCCTTGAACATCTTCGGACTCATCACTACTTACACTATTGCACTATTACAGTTCACGTTTCTGTAATTTTGATTTTTCCATAAAGTGCACATATCGTTTTATAGACGGAAAAAATAAAAAAAACCACTAATCTAACTTCTGGGGAAAATAATAAACAAATTTCTTTTTTTGTTGGTTTACAATCGATTTCGATCTGATTATTATCGAGAAAACACTTTAAAAAAACCGATTTTCCTTTAATTCTTCCTTATTTTTAAGAGACGGTAATTTTTTAAGAAACCTCTGTGAGATCTCGGTGTGTAATGAATGGTCACCTATCCACGGGCTGACCGCGGCAAGCGCAGCTTAACGTTGCAAATCATATGATGTGTGCGGCTTTTAATGAGCCACGAGGCCCTTCCATGTTATATCTCGAATTATTCTCTTAATGTCTCTTTGTTTAATTCACTCCATACATACTGTATCACATTTGAAGAATAATAGTGTGTTATGAAATTGGAATCTGTTATAAAAAGGTGGTTAAATCTATACCCAAAAACAACAGTAGGTACAATTAATTTCAATTGTATTATTCACATCACTGAGCGGTTTGATATAACACTAAGATTTGTGAGACGGTGAGCCTTATAAGATCCTGAACAAAAAGGAGTACGAAGGATAAACTAGTTACCTTCAGGATTACAAAAGTCTCAGTTCAATTCCCAGTTACAAAATATTAAACAGGTTTGAGGCAAGAACATTTATTTATCCTTCTAAATGATTGCTTACCATCATCCTCCTACCCATATCCCGTCTTATTTGGGGTCGGCGCAGCATGTATTTTTCTTCCATACATCTCTATTAGCCGTTATCTCAGTAGTCACCCTCTTTCTAGTCATATCATCTTTTACACTATCCATTCATCGTTTCTTTGGTCGTTCTCTACTCTTATAACCATCCGCATTCATACTCAAAACTTTCCTCACTACAGGTTCTTATTTATCCGGATCACATGACAGTACCATGATAACCGGCATTGATTGGTAAATGATTGCTTATGTTCCAATAAAAGTTTGATGCGGAACCTGGAAGGTAATGTAAATAATGTAGGGGCAAAGTTTCCAGCATAATTATTTTTAATCCAGTAATGATGCGGAGTAGCTAGTAGTAGTAGTAGTAGTATACAAGTGATTTCCATAGAAACAAAGGCAAAAGCATTAGGTAGTAAAAAATAATCACATTAAAGGTATACCACTTCACATATTACTCAAACCAATATTCATGATAATTGTTTGCCTATCAAACTTACGCTTGCTCAATCAGTGTTAAACTGCGAACCGCATCAAACATGTTTTCATTCATCAAAGATAAACTAAATTTAAAAAGAATCGGTGTCATTGTAGAAATTGATCCAAGTCATGAAGACAACGAAATACTACCAAATAATTTACTTGAAAAAGACTTACAAGCAATGTTGAAGCCGTTAAATTTCATGCAAACTATATTCTGTTGTGCTAAGTACAAAATTCGGGACGATTTAATCACTCCGAATAGTTTTTTCTACAATTTAATTTCAATCTTTGGCACGCTGACTTTATTGTTTCTCTGCTTTTATTTCATATTCGAAAACTTATCATTCCAATTCGGGTTCAAAAGCTTCGAAAATTTCAATAATACCGTTAAATTCTATTCTTTTACGTTGTGTTTTACGGGTAGCCTATTGAATTGCTACACCAATATTATACAGAAGCACAACAATGTGTTCCTGATCTTAAAAATCCAGAATGTCTATAGAACCCTCAAAGCAAACGGAAGTTTTAAACGTTTCATTATACCCAACTGGGTTTGCGTTATTGCCCTTAACTGTTTTCATATTATTTGGATATTGTATTACTGTTGCATATTCTCAATCATTGGTTTTGGTTTTATAATAACGACTTATGATTGTATTTCCTTTGACATGAATATTTTATATGCAACGAGAATCATGAAGCTAATGTGCAACCCTGTAAAGATATGGATTGAAGATGTGAAGTTGTCAGGATATATTGAAGATTCGGAAAACGAGTGTTATTGGAATAAAATGTTCGGAGTTTTTATGGAAATTTTGGAAGCCTACCATACAGTTGAGAAGACATTTCATGAATTGGTATGTTTATAATTCAAAGTGGTGACGTTTGAAATTAAATGAAACCAAAACAACGTATTTAAAATTCCATTCTTATATCTTAAACAAAAATCTATCAAATCCATTTTAGTCATTTTTTCGCCGCCTTAGATTTTGCGTAATTTTTCTTTGTTTCAGATTTTGTTTTATATTATTCATACGTCTACTAGAACTCTTTTTAGCATAGCCTTACGCATACAGTTGAGTGACGAAACAACCGGAAGTGGAACTAATGTAAGAGTTTGTCATTTCCCTAAAACAATGTGTTTTTATTGATGTTAATATTATTGTCAGCTATACGATTCTTGTAGTGTATCGTAAAACGTATTTGTTTGAGTTAGTTATTCGTCTTGTATTTATCTTACATTCTTATAAATTACTAGCCCTGTGCCCGATGGTATAACAATATTCATATTTCTAACTACAATAATTCATCTCCTATTTAAAACACTCATGGGATGAATTTTTCAAAAATCTTTTCTTAATGCTCACTTACGTTAAGAAACTCCTTTGCAGAAAATCATGTTAATTGATCCAATGCTTTAAGCTGTTTCTATGTTAGAATCAGTGTCAGTATGTCAGTGTTAGAGTTTTATTAAGTAGATATTTTTAAATATTACTATTAAAAACAAAAAAAAGACATTTAAAATTTTACAAAATAAGGGTCCATCGGCATCGTAAGGAGCGTCTGGGCTACCAGTACCGATTTTTGAATCCACGTCCCAAATGTCGACAACGTCTTGTTCTAAGCCAACAAATTTAATTTCTTTATCTTTCTCAGCGTTCACGAAATTTTCGTTATGCTGGGTGTTAACATCAACATCACCATCATTGTGTGGCGCTATTATTATATTATTAATTCAAACATATTTCTATCAATCATGCCACTGTCCCACTAATTTCATTATCATTTACGAATCTTTATTTAAAATTTGGCTTAAAATGATTATTTGTGTACCTTAGTATCCAGTGGTAAATACCGAATGACTTTTTTACCATCTGGAAAAATATAAAATTCTTTGGTATCGATTTTTCTTTAACTTTTTTTGAAATTAATATACCTATGTACCTACTATATAAACTCAAATCATACGCAGGTGTGTACGATTTGAATTTAGATTATATTTAATCGATTTATTTACTTCAAATTTTCTGTTTTTATTGATTTTGTATGAAAAGTTACTTCAAATTAGTAGTATTTATTGATAGATGAATATAAATACAGGCAATTAAAAAAAAACACTATGCCATGGGGTTCTACTCCCGTCACTTGTTATACCTAATTATACCTATTTTTCCAGACGGTAAATCATCCGGTATACTGAAGCTTATATTTTTTTAATATTTTAGTTTGCTCTGCTATCATTTTTGTCGTTAACCTGGGTGATTAAAAATATGATTCTACTGATATCTTTGAGCGTGGAGACTGAGAGATTTTATTCAGCTATGGAAGAAGTGCGTACTGTCTGTATTGGACTTACGAACTCAAAAAGATGCTCAGGTAAAAACATTTTAAAATGACCGTTCAGTTGTACTTAAAGCCTATCCTAACATGGCGGACAAAGGGCCAGATAGCGATAACAGTACCTTCTGCCCAAAAATCTATGAATTCAACCCGTTTAACTGAAACAGTAGAAATATCGCTTTTAGGTAAAATGGTGCTTTTAAATGCTGTTATTGTTGGCAAACAAGCTGACAGCCCTCCTGATAGTAAGTGGTCACCGCTACCTATACACTTACAACCCCAAGAAGATTGCTGATGCATTGCCAACCCTGAGACAAAGTTGAAAAAGACCTGTGCCTGTAATTTCATCGACACCTTTACCCTTCAAACTGGAACACAGCAATGCTGCTTGGTGACAGAAATAGGTATGGTGGTAATATTTTTCCGGACAAAGTCTAAGTCAAAGTGCTTTTAACACCTTCAAAAAAATACAAGGTGATATTTAAATAACGCAACACCTCAGACACCCCAACTGATTTTTATTCTAATGAATTTATCTAGCTATAATTAATTTATTTTCATAAACCACTGTAGAACATATTTGTATTTTTTGTTGATCGAACAATTCTTCTCCCGAGAATTTTCTGATCCAATTATTTTGATCGGACTACTACTTCCTACATTGTTTACAGAAACTCAAAAAAGAGTCTGCAAGAATATCCAACGAGTGCAAAATGCTTCCTTCAAGAAGATGACTGCCTGTGGCCTATTCAACATACACGCTGAGCTGCCTTTGCGCTTGTTATATTTTATCACTACTTACACTATTGTAATATTACAGTTCAAGTTTCTGTAATCTTAGTACTCAGCTCTTAGTTTTTACATTCAAATAAATAACATAATTAATGTCTATAGGTGTGTGCACTGTTTTAGATATATCATAATTATAGCCACTGGCATTTTATTGTTTTTAAACTTATTTAATTACATAAATTTATAGTCGGCGCTCACAACGACACGGCACGGGAAAAGATTTTAAAAAGCTCAAATAATTTTAACACTCTTTAGGATTCGTATTAACTACGAAGCGTCTCTTAGTAAGCTTATAAGAGTATAGTTATTGATACTAAGATAATCGCTGAAGGCAAAAAAAACAGTAACTTTTAATATTTTGGATTTTATTAAAACGGATAAGGATTAATAATAACAGAATCCATAATAACTGCTGGGTGGTCCGTTCCCGGGTGTCTTGTCTTGCATACTCTAGGTAGTGTATCTTACTATACCAAGTTTGCAAAAGAAAAGGGCGACACGCCGGCAGTTCATTTTTTTTTTTTTTTTAAACGTTGCCCCACACTAAGATTTCTCTTGTATCGTGGGTGCGTTTACAGACACAAATCTCACAAACAAACGCCCAGACCCGAAACAACCATCTGTAGGTCATACAAATTTTTGTTCCGTGTGGGAATCGAACCCACAACCCGTAGCGCAGAAGCCAATCGCTTAGCCACTGCACCAAACGTGTCGTCGAAATTACACGAACCATTTCGAGCTACTTTCAACTCGCAATCTGTGTGTCCATTTAGTCCCAAATATGATTAATAGATAATATAACTTTACAAATAAAGAGAAAAATAATGATATCCCACCAAAAACATCTGACTGAAATACAATGATATTTTAAACAGTTTTAGCACTAAATTTATTTATCGAGTCGTTGTGCAAGGGGGCCTAAGACTTAACTATCATCAAATAAATAAATGAACAATGCACCTAATAAGATCCTGAGCAAAAAATGAATATTAACTTTACTCTCAAGATCACAAAAGTATGAGTTCAGTTTCCAGTTACAAAACATTAATCAGGTTTGATGCAGGAACACTTTTCTTGCTAAATGATTGCTTATGTTCCAATAAAAGTTTGATGCGAGACCTGGAAGGTAATGTAAATAATGTACCAGCAGGGTTTCAAGCGTAATTATTATTAATGAATTAAAGAAGTAGAGTAGCTGGTAGGAGCATCCGAGTAGATTTCTATAAAAACAAGGTCAAAAGACTTAACTAGTAAAATAATCATATTAAAGGCAAGGCACTTCACAAATTACTCAAGTCAACATGTCAATTCTTTGTATATCAACTTTCTCAATCCACTATGAACTGCGAACCGTACCAAACATGTCTACATTCATTAAAAATAAACTAAATTTGAAAAAAATCGCCGTCATTTTAAAAATTGAAACAAATCATGAAGAAAACGAAGTACTACCAAATAATTTCGTTGAAAAGGAGTTACAAGCAACATTAAAGCCATTAAATATGATGCAAAGTATGTTCTTCTGTGCTAAATACAAAATTTGGGACGATTTAATAATTTCGAATAGCTTTTCCTACAGTTTAATTTCAATCTTTGCCACGCTAACGTTACTGTTTCTCTGCTTTTATTTTATATTCGAAAACTGGTCATTCTTTGGGTTCAAAAGCTTCGAAAATTTCAATTATACCGTTAAATTCTATTCTTTTATATTGTATTTTATGGGTAGCCTATTAAACTACTACACCAATATTATGCAGAAGCACAACAATGTGTCACTGGTCTTAAAAATCCAGAATGTTTATGGAATCCTCAAAGCAAACGGAAGTTTCAAACGTTTTATTATACCTAACTGGGTTTTGGTTATTGCCCTTAACTGTTTTCATATTATTTGGATATTGTATTACTCTTGCGTATTCTCAATCATTGGTTTTGGTTTTATTATAACGACGTATGGTTGCATTTTCTTTGACATGAATATTTTATATGCAACGAGAATCATGAAGCTAATGTGCAAACTTGTCAAGATATGGATTGAAGATGTGAAGTTGTCAGGATATATTGAAGATTCAGAAAACGAGTGTTATTGGAATAAAATGTTCGGAGTTTTTATGGAAATTTTGGAAGGCTACCATATAGTTGAGAAGACATTTCATGAATTGGTATGTTTATAATTCAAAGTGGTGACGTTTGAAATTCAATGAAACCAAAACAATGTATTTGAAATTGCATTCTTATATCATGTACGTACAAAAATCTATCAAATCTATTTTATAGTCAGTTATTCGCCGCCATAAATTTTGCGTAATTTTTCTTTGTTTCAGATTTTGTTTTATATCATTCATACATCTACTAAAACTCTGTTTGGCATAGCCTTACGCATAAAGTTGAGTGAAGAAACAACCGGAAGTGGAACTTATGTAAGAGCTTGTCATTTCCCTGTTTTTTTTTTTATTCATGTTAATAATATTGTTAACCATATTTGTTTGACTTAGTAATTCGACATTATCTATTATATTCATCTTTCATTCTTCTAAATTACTAACTGTATGCCCGATGGTATACCAATATCCATATTTCTAACTTCAAAAATGACGAACTTCCATACAAACTTGCATCTCCTCCTGTGCAAAATTTCATTCTTATAGACCCACTGCTTTAAGCTGTGCGTTGCCTGTCAGCCAGTGTTAGAGTTTTATTAAGAAGATAGTATTAAATATTTCTATAAAAACAAAAAAAGAACCATTTATTAATAAAAGGGGTCTAAAAAGAATGAAACAAGAAAATAATTCAAATAGAAATCCAGAAATGCATCGGTACAAAAATGGTCAAGGTGGTCGCATTTACTGTATACCTGCTATGATTATGTGGATGCCAGGAACACCTCCATTAAACAGACATGGTATGTATAGTATACAGTGGGTGTGACCACGGCTCTACCTTGACCATTTTTGTACCTGTACATTTCTGGATTTCTATTCGAATTACTTTCTTGTTTCGTCATTTTTAGACCCTTTTTTTACGTAATCGGGTTATAGTTTTTTTAGTTTATTTTTTATTTAATACTTTTCCGTTTCCTGATCGGGCGTATACACTAGCCGTGTCTTTTTTTTGGTACCAAACACGTGATGATTATCTCAGTTTAATTTTTTCGAGGGTAGAATCGTAGGTTTAAATTCCGTCATATAAAATTTTGATAATATTTATGCCTATGTTACCTGGACTATTATTACGAATCTATTGACACCTCATTCATTAAAATCGATTCAGTAGTTAAGGCGCTACGGTGGAACATACATATACATAGACTGCTAAAATTATTACCCTTCCTTTTGGCTTCGGCGTAGTCGGGTAAAAAATATATAATAAGGGTTCATCGGCATCGGAAGCCCTGTTGGAACAAAAAATTATATGATCTACAGCTGGTTATTTCGGGTCTGGGCGTTTGTGTATGTGATATTTGTGTCTTTAAACGCACCCACGATACAAGAAAAATCTTAGTGTAGCGCAACGTTTTTTTTAAAAAAGAAAGAAATACAAAAAATTGACATTTAAAATTTATAAAATATGTGTCCATCGGCATCGAAAGCGGGGTCCAGGCTACCAGTACCGATTTCTGAATCCACGTCCCAAATATCTATAATCTCGTGTGCTAGGCCAACCAATTTAATTTGTTTATCTTTCTCAGCGTTTACGAAATTCTCGTCATGCGGGATGTTAACATCAACATTATCATCATCGTGTGGCGCTATCATTACACTATTATTATTCAAACATATTTCTATCAATCATACTACTGTCCCACTATTTTTATCATCATTTATGAAACTTTCTTTTTCAATATTGATTTAAAATTAATTTTCTAGAATTATTTGTGTACCATATGGTCCAAATGTCAATATACTGAAGCTTATTTATTTTTTATTTTAGTTTGCTCTGCTATCTTTTTTGTCGTTAACCTGGGTGATTAAAAACATGATTCTACTTATATCTTTGAGCGTGGAGATTGAGAAATTCTACTCAGCTATGAGAGAAGTTCGTACCACCTGTATTGGACTTACGAACTCAAGAAGATGCTCAGGTAAAAACAGTTAAATCTGGTAAATATGTGCACATAAGAATAAGCTGCGTTTGCTGCGGTCAGCCAGTCAGTCAGTTAGTCCATCGATGAGTGACCATTCGCTAAAAATCGAGACACCTCCGTGCCTCGGATAGCGTGTTAAACCGTCAGTCCCGGGTGTCATACGAATACCTATGATAGTCGTTAAGGATAGTTAGATGCCCGAAACTCTGACAACCGGTCTAACCGTGGGATATCGGCATTGCTAAGTAACTGTGTTGCGGTCTGATGGCAGTCGCTCCGTGTACTAGTAATTAGCCGCATCTAGCAGACTTCAAGCTGACCTCAACATACATAGTTGGGATAAGGGTAAACAGAAGATGTGTACTTAAAGTCGACCTTAACAAAGTTGTCATAAATGTATCTGTAATTTCACCAGCAAAAATACCCTTCATACCGGAACAGTAATTGTGCTTGGGATTGAAATAGGTGTGGTGGTAGTATTCACCGGAAGAACGCATTCGTAAGAAGCTCTACTACCACTTAAAATATATACATCTATGTGAAATAAAAGTGATGCTATTCCTCTTACAAAAGTACAGTATACGTAAAGGCAAAAAGTTGAAGTCTTAGCTTTTTTATTACTTTCCTACATTGTTTACAGAAACTCAAAAAAGAGTCTGCAAGAATATTCCACGAGTGCAAAAGGCTTGCTTCAAGAAGATGACTGCCTGTGGCCTATTCAACATACACGCTGAGCTGCCTTTGCGCTTGTTATATTTCATCACTACTTACACGATTGTAATATTACAGTTCAAGTTTTTATAATCCTAGTACTAAGCTGTTAGTGTTTACGTATAAATAAATAAGGTCTTGTCTTTGTAAAGCTGTGTACTTATTGTTTGGTTTTTTGTTGAGATTTTCGACTTCGTCGTTAAAAGAATTGAGATCTGGTACCAAGTTCTATAGAAGTTCCTTAAATCATAGCTATAAGAATGTACAACGTTCTAGAATTGCTTTAAAAGAAAATTTGTCACACAAATTACACAAATAATGCATTATTAAGGGTTTGAAACTTTGAAACAAATTAAGTAGGCGGAATACAAAACGACTTAGTAAATACATATATTTCTGTCTTCATTTCTAAAAACAGCCGAGTCATAGAAGTCGCTCTGTGTAAAATACTGATTCAGCAGCATCTGGTTAGATTGGAAGCTGACCCCGACATAGTTGGGGAAAAAGCTAGAAGAAAGATTTCTAAAAACTGACCTACGTTGTTAGTTATGATACGTATCGTATAACACTATTCTAGTAAGGTTGTAACGGGTAATACTTTATAAATGAAATTATTACTTTTATGCTAGACCTACAGCACACAAATTGTAGATCAAAGTCGAGAACATTAGCTTGTTAAAAACAAAATTCCCATCAAAAATTCAACAATAACAAATTAACTCATGACAATCTTGTATAAAAATGAATTACTTATCGATGTACTAACGTTTACCTCAATCAACTCCAAACAGCCTTCCGTACTAAACATGTGTTCGTATATGAACCGAAAATTTAAAAGAATCGCCGTTGTCATAGAAACTGTTCCAAACAGTGAAAATAATAAAATATTTTCTGACAATACAATTGATAATTACTTATAGTCAATATTAAAACCATTGAATATAATGGAAACTTTGTTCTGCACGTCTAAGTACAACATTCGGGATAACTTAATCACTCCGAATAGTTTGTTCTACAATTTCACTTCGTTCCTCGGCGTGCTTATACCATTGTCTGCCCGCTTTTTCTATTCCTTTAGAACTACAAATAACAGAGGATCAGAGGATTTAGGAAACTTAAAATATTGGTGTAATATGTATAAGAATGTGGGAATGAATGCTGGGAGAAACGAAACGTAAGAGAATGAAGGTGAGAATGAGTAAGAAGGGAATGAAGTAGAGAATGAGTAAGGGAATGAGAGAGAGAGAGATTAATCATTAATGGCGGACGACGATTTTAGGACGTAACGAAGTGTATTGGAAGTATTTTCTAATTAGATTCAGATTAAAAGAAGTTAATTAAAATAGATTTTTATTGGTACTCGATCCCCTAACACTACAATAATAATAAATCTTTATTGTTCAAAAAAACATAGATATCAGTACATAAATAGCACTGTATGTATGACTTAGTTTTTTACCTGGTGGGAAGCATGAGGTGTAGTACCTATCCTATGTATGTATTTTCTAGGTAAGATCTATGTTATAAAATAAGTTACATTTGTATTTGATTGGTAGTATTAAATTGTATTCAATCGGGTACAGTTGTTTCAATAATACTAGCTCCCTTCATGGCGACCCTTGCCATATTTGGAGCACGTGACGCGATTTCACTTACAGTATAGTGTTACGGCTCCAAAATAATAAGTGAAATACTTACGGAATTGGCATTCTAGCAAACATATTCGGCGCAATATTTAGTAAATCATTGGAAAAGATGTGTCGGTCAAACGTAGAAAAGGACACAGTCTTTGTGAACCAAAATGCTGCGGGTTCGAATAATGCCCATGTCGAAGAAATGAAGATGCACATGTCAACTATTAGTATTGTGCTGCTGATAATTTGTACACTTTTGGGTCTTGGCATTATATATTTTGTGTACAAGCAATATAAAAAATGTCACCACTCATGGATCAGGACGCAGATTTTACAAAATAACTTTCGACGATCGTTCAACCGTTCCAGAGGCAATCGTGGAGACGAACAAGAAGTTCATATCCCAATGAAATAGAAGAAAAACAAGTTTTTTTTTTTTGTGAGTGTTTTGTGCGATTTAAATATTCTAAAGTGAATAAATGTGCTATAGTGGTGAACAAAGTAAAGTGCGACTTAATTTCGGAAAAAAAGGACCTTTACAGAATAATGGATTTTATAATCAACTCTAAAGTTAAAGTTTCGAACAACATGTAAAAAAAAAAAACAATTGTTTTAGTTTTACATTATTTTTATACTTTATTATTTTTATATACTTGTTTTGCATTATTGTTATACCTGCTATGGTGCGTGATCGCATTCCAATGTATCAACTTACGTTCTGTGGCCCCTACTACGGTAACTCACTATGAGAATATGGTATGTATTTTAATGTTACTAGACTATTTTGTGTAAGGGAATGGAAGATGAGTTACTTCAATGTTTAGACGAGCTTACGTTACTAAAGAAATATTTAATTAAGAAAGGAAAATCGAGATTTAAAGGTAATGTTATAAAAAATAAATTATCAGAGACTGAAATTATATTTCAGAAAAGTAAAAAATTAATTCAGTTATTGACTACTAAGGAAGGATTAAAACCTGAAATTTTGTTAAGGTTAACTTTAATAAAGGATGAAATAAAATCGTGTTATTTACGGATTACTCATTTATGTACTGAAACTAGGGATAGTAGTAGTGAAAGTGATTTTTGTGACACGAGCCCAAATCCAGAAATAATCATGGAGTTTGATTTAAAAACGGCGTGTAACTTGATTCCTGTAATGAACGGTAATGAAAATAACATCAAAAGTATCATTGACTCTATAGAAATGTATGCAGATATGTTATCAGAAGCAGGGAAGAAATTACTTATAACATTTGTCTTGAAGAGTAGACTGACGGAAAATGCTAAACTACGAATGTCTAATAGTTACATATCTGCAAACGATCTTGTCAGAGATTTACGTTCCATCCTTTTACCTAAAAAGTCATTTACTGCAATACAATCGCGGTTACAAAACGCAACCCAAGGCTGGCGTACGATTGACCAGTACGGTACGGAAATAGAAAAAATATTCACAAATCTGACAATATCGCAAGCAGATGGTAATTCACAAAATTATGCTGTATTAAAGCCTTTAAACGAAAAATTAGCAATTAAACGATTCGCAGATGGGTTGAGTGACTCCCGGCTCAGTACAATTATTGCTGCGCGTAACTACAATAATTTGAAGGATGCGATCCAGGCGGCGAAGGACGAGGAGTTAACAGCGGCATCAACTTCGGAAGGTGGTGATGTCATGCAGTTTTCACGTCGTGGTAGAGGTAAGTCACATGCTGATAACTCTCGCCGAGGGCAATTCTATAATCATCAATCGCGTGGACAACGAGGATATTATCATCAGAACTCTAATAATTTTAACAATAATTATTCAGATAATTTTGTCAGAGGATATTCGCGTGGAAGATCATTTTATCCTTCTCGTGGTAAAACTCGAGGTTCATTTAATCGAGGACGAGGTTACCAAGTTGCGAGCGAGAATCAATCGAGTTATGAAACTCATGGTAGTGGTAATAATCATCGCGTGTTTTATTCGGATGAATCTAATAATACTGAATCTGTGAGTTCAAACAATGATGAAATGCAGTTTTTTCGATCTGAAACATAACATTTTGGCGTTAACAGGCAAAGCAAAATTTTTAGTCTTATATTTTGGTAATAGAAAATACTTTTGGTTAGTAGATACAGGAGCATCCTTATCCATAATAAAGAGAGTCGCGTTACCTAGTAACAGTACCATAATTAGAGATGACACTATCATAAATGGTATTGGTGGTCAAATTCAAGCAACTGGGTTTATTAATCTTAGCCTGACTCATCGTGATGAGCAACGATGTGTTGATTTTAATATCAAGCTTCATGTTTTCGATAACATCCCATTAAAGGCAGAGGAATTTTAGGTTTAGATTTTCTGTGTCGTTATGCGTCGCATATCAACTTAGAGAGTAACATCATCACCTTGTCTAAATATGGAATGGAATATTCTTTAGTACTTCGTGACACTATAGATTATTCAAACGAAGTGTTACATATCCCGGCCCGAAGTGAATCAATTCATTATTTACTTTTAAATAATGACTTAAATGACGATTGTATTATTCATAGCAAACAGTTGGCGGAAAACGTTTTTCTTGCAGGATGTATAGGAAAAATTAAAAATAACAGATTACCTGTAAAAATTTTAAACACCAATGAGCATGATGTTACTTTACCAATGTTTCAACCTGAGATTTATTCGATGCGAGATTATGATTTATGCGATTTTAAATCTAAAAGTAACAGTTTAGAGAGGGCAAAAATTTTATTAGACATTTTAAAATTAAATCATCTAAACTTGGAGGAACAAAGATCAATTCAAGAGTTATGTGCTAAATATTCGGATGTTTTCTTTTTACCTGGCGACAAGTTAACCACAACAAACGTTTATGAACAATCAATAACCTTGAAACCAAATACTAGTCCGGTTTATGTTAAGCAGTATCGACTGCCACATTCTCTGAAAAATGAAGTAAAAAAACAAATACAAAAAATGATTGACAATGATATAATAGAAGAAGCAAAGAGTGAGTGGTCCAGCCCTATTTTATTGGTACCAAAAAAAAGTGCAAACGATAAAAAATGGCGACTAGTAGTCGATTATCGTAAACTCAATGATTGCATTGTAAATGATAAATTTCCGTTGCCAAACATTTCCGAAATTTTGGACTCACTCTCTGGCTCAGTCTACTTCTCACATTTAGATCTAGATCAGGGTTATTACCAAGTAGCTTTGGATAAAAACAGTAGGGAGTGTACTGCGTTCACTACTGACACTGGACAGTACCAAATGAAGAGGTTACCGATGGGACTCAAAACAAGTCCAAGTGCTTTCAGCAGAGTAATGTCAGTAGCAATGTCTGGATTAACGTTTGACAGATGTTTTATATATTTGGATGATTTGGTAGTTTTTGGTAGAAATTTAGATATCCATAATAAGAACTTGATAGATGTATTAGAAAGACTAAGGAAAATTAATTTAAAATTGAATCCCGAAAAGTGTAACTTTTTGCAGCAAGAAATTCTTTATTTAGGCCATTTAGTATCACAAAATGGAGTTTTACCCGACCCAGCAAAAGTTGAAATTTTACAAAAATATCCCACACCAACTAATACTGACGATGTAAAAAGATTCGTAGCATTTTGTAACTACTATAGAAAATTTATTAAAAATTTCGCAGAAATAACTTACCCATTAAACAAATTAACCAGAAAATATGAATCGTTTAGGTGGACTGACGAGTGTCAAAATGCATTCGACACATTAAAACATGCTTTAACAACTCCACCAGTCTTAGAATTTCCAGATTTTTCTGAGGACAGTGAATTTGTCATTCAAACAGACGCTTCAGGTACAGCTGTTGGAGCAGTTTTGTGCAATAAAAATATGAAACCGGTAGCGTATGCTAGCAGACCACTCAATAAAGCTGAACTGAATTACCCAACTATTCAGAAAGAATTAGTTGCTATTGTGTGGGCTGTGAAGTACTTTAGACCTTACGTATACGGTAAAACATTCACAATTATGACAGACCATAGGCCTTTAATATATTTATTTTCAATGAAAGATCCATCAAGTAGGCTAACTAAATTCAGATTAGCACTAGAAGAATACCATTTTAAAATATTATATGTTAAAGGTAAGGACAACAGTGTTGCAGATGCGTTGTCTAGGATAAATATAACATCGGATAGTTTAAAACAAATGAATGAACAAATTATGTTAGTTATGACTAGAGCCCAGAAAAGGCGTTTAGATTTAGGCACACAACTAGATGACACACCTGTTCTTAGTAGACCCGACGAACCGTGGCCTGATCAACCACACGTAGTTGAGGTACTAAGAGTACCAAGTGATTCCGTGGAAATGACTTTTATAGGAAATGACGAATTGAATAAATTAAGAAGACAAAATATCGTAGATGTAGAGAAGGAATGTCTTATTTACAGTCAGCGTAGAAAAACGTTGTTTATTAATCTTAACTTCAAGGCACAATTTACGCGAGCCGAATTTGTGACTAAGTTAAGAGAATTTTGCAATAATATGAATATAAAAGAACTACGCATAGTAAAAAGTAAAGAATATGAAAGTTTTATCAAAGATTTATTAAAGGAAATAAAAGATAATGAGAATTGGACCGGTCCACGAATTTATGTATTAAGAGGAGTTAAAAGAATTGATGATGAAGAAGAAAGAAACTATATTTTACATGATTTTCATCTACTACCCACCGCAGGTCATGCTGGTGTACGTAGGATGACCAATAACATTAAGAGAAAATTTTACTGGCCAGGTTTAGATAAAGATGTAAAAGAATTTGTGAGTAAATGCATAAAATGTCAGAAAATGAAGCATTGTAGATATGTCAAGGCGCCCATGGAGATAACTACAACGGCTTCACATGCTTTTGAAAAGATCTTTCTCGACATTGTAGGCCCTTTACAAAAGGATATTGAAGGAAATTGTTACATTTTAAGCCTGCAGTGCGAGCTTACTAAGTTTGTAGAGGCGTATCCTCTAAAAAACAAAGAAACGGTAAGTGTAGCGAAAGCGTTAGTTGATAATTTTATTTTAAGATTTGGAGTACCAAATACCATGGCGACTGATCGTGGAACAGAATTCGTCTCTTCAGTAATGGAACAGGTATGTAAACTTTTAGGAATAAACAAATTGACATCCACAGCTTATCACCATCAATCTATCGGTGCGCTTGAAAACTCTCATAAAAATCTCGGTGCCTTTTTGCGAATACACTGTGATGGTAAAAAAGAAACATGGAGTCAATGGTTACCGTTTTGGTGTTACAGTTTCAATAATACTGTTCATACAGAAACAAAGTACACACCTTTCGAACTGGTATTTGGTAAAGCTAGTGTAATACCATGTAGAGTAAGTCAATGCATAGAACCTTTGTATAACCCAGAAAGTTATCCTTTAGATCTTAAGTATAAGTTACAAGTAGCACACCAAGATGCTCGTAAAAATTTACTCATTAGTAAACAAAATCGTAAGTGTTTTTACGACAAAACCGTAAATAATGTAACGTATAATAATGGACAACTAATACTTGTTAAAAATGAAACAGCTCATAAATTAGATTTTCAATGGGATGGACCATTTGTTACTTTAGAAGTTTAGCTGTTAATGTTAAGATTTTAAAGAGTAATAAAACTTATGTTATCCATAAAAATAGGACTAAACCATTTAGAATGTAAATTTGTTTATCATATAACCTTATAATATATAAAAAAAAAATATACATTAATTTGTAATGTCATTTTTTTTTCTCTCACCCCCGAGGTGAGGTGTAGTACCTATCCTATGTATGTATTTTCTAGGTAAGATCTATGTTTTAAAATATGTTACATTTGTATTTGATTAGTAGTATTAAATTGTATTCAATCGGGTACAGTTGTTTCAATAATACTAGCTCCCTTCAAGCATCATTCACTAATTTTCTAATTTTATTCAGAAGCATAACAATGTGTTGCTCGTCTTGAAAATCCAGAATGTGCATAGAAGCCTCAAAATAAACGAAAGGAATTTTGGATGCTTTGTCGTATACAACTGGCTTTGTGTCATCGCTTTAACTTGTTTTCATATTTTTTGTATCATTTATTACCATTGTGTTTTTGCTACTGAAACTTTCGATTTTGATTATCTCGTTGGATCTTATCTTTGCATTAAATTTGACATGAATGTCGCTAACGCTACGAGGATCATGAAGCTCATTGTCAAGACGCTCAGGATTTGGATCGAAGATGTGAATAAGTCGGGATTCCTTGAAGATGTGGAAAATGAGAGTTATTGGAAACTAATGTTTGGTGTGTACATGGAAATATATGAAGCTTACCTTTTAGTTGAAATGACGTTTCAACAACTGGTTAGTCAAATATCGCACTGAACAGTATATAGCGCAGTTCAGGCTACGCTATACTATTTTTGTACCAGACGGGCGCACTCTTAAACGCGAGCCGCTGTCGTCCTGCACACGAAGGGTTCGGATGCAGTCAGCACTCTGAAGACTGGGAATCGAGGATGCGAAATGAAAACACTAACTTTGCTGAAAAACTTGTTCTATACTTATTTTCACAATAACTTTTACATAATAGAATAACTACGAAATACAAGCACTTATATTTCTATTTGACTGCTGTAGGTCGTCCTAGGGGACGGTTTCTACGTAACCGGGCAGTTATTGGCGAGACTTGAAGGGTCTCCAGCCAATGGGGGGGAAGTAAAATACTTAACCTAAGCTAACTACTTGTACTACACTAACATCATGACTACCTGCAACAACAGCACTAAGGGCGACCCCTAGTGGGACTCGGACCTCGGCTTAGGGCGTTGCTGGCGTGGACATAGGGGGGGGGGGGAAATACAACCAAAAAATTCGGTAGCTTAGGTACCGCCAATCTTTACCGTAACGAGACCTTCTAAAAACAGGCTCGTTCCTGACTTTATTTCAAACTATTTTTATTATACAACAGACAGTTTTTGCATAATTACACAGGTATTAAAATAGTAACATACAAGTATTATATATCATTTAACAGGTCTTAACATTCTCTACAAAATACCACAAGTTACTTTTCAGTCTAAGGGCTTATTACATAGTTATTACTAGATAAACGGGAAAAATGGTGTCAATTACACTTTGCTGTAAGAGTAAGTATCCATTTTCGGCTATGTGTCGAACTTATTCACCTAGATACTTTATAATTCAACAAAAGCACCCTTGAGACTATACTATTTAACTATTTCTAGGTGAATAAATTCCATAGCCGAAGTATGATGGTACTTTGAAGATACATGTTAAGACACAAAACTATACAAAATTACGAAAATTTAATGAATTTACTTTTAACTTTAAATTACTTCAAATGACTTTACGTGGCAATATGGAAACTACTGAAAAGGGTTAACCTTATATAAAACGAAAACAAGTCAACAAAAAACAATGACTAAACATTAATCAAAAACAGTGTAGAACTTATCAAATAATCGTCCGATTTTCACTGACTCTATTGATTTTACTGTTACAAATCACTTATTCACTTTTTCACTCACTATACGCGTTTTCGGTGACGCGTCGTCGCGAACATATCTCCCGCCGTGCAGCGTAGAGACGACTCGGTGCGGAGCTGCACCTCTGCCCGGTGAGCGACTGTCACTCACTTGGGCAAAGGTACCAGTTTTTTGGTGGGGCGTTTCAACACACCACCTGCAGTGCGCACCTCAACGGTGCGGATCTCGCCGTCGGCGCCTGGGTAGACGGCCACGATCCTGCCCCGCGGCCAGGTATTGCGGGGCAGCTGACCATCAGCGATGAGGACTGGATCGCCGACTTGGAGGGCGGACCCGCGAGCATGCGGGTCGCGCCGATGTTGAAGCTCTGGGAGGTATTCCCTTACCCAGCGGCACCAGAACATATCCGCTAGGATTTGGGAGTGGCGCCAGTGTTTGCGACCAACTAGATCCTTTTCGTTGAACACGTTGAGGGTTGGGCAACCTCGCCGATCCACCAAGTAGGAAGTGGTTCGGCGTGATTGCTTCTGGGTCGTCATCGTCTACTGAAACGTGGGTCAAGGGTCTACTGCTGACCGTATACTCGGCTTCACAAAGCAGAGTCGAAAGCACTTCTTCTTGGGGGTGGCGTTCATGAAGGACGGTGTAGAGGGCCGTCTTCATTGACCTCACGAGTCTCTCCCACACACCCCCCATAAATGGAGCTGAAGGGGTTATGAAGCGCCACACTATTCCTCGACGGCTGGCTTCTTCTTGGAGGGCTTCTCGAAGCTCTCTATCTGCTCCGTGCATGTTTGTGCCGTTGTCTGAGTGTATCTCAGCTGGGCACCCTCGACGCGCTGCGAACCTTCGCAGTGCAAGAATAGTAGAGTCTGCACTGAGGTTGTTGGCGATCTCTAAGTGGACCGCTCTTGTTGTGAGACACGTAAAGGGTGCTACGTATCTCTTTTGATGTTGACGTCCCACTGTAATTGAGAGGGGACCGAAGTAATCAAGGCCGGTGTAAGTGAATGGCCTACGGTGGTGTGCGAGTCGCGTCTTAGGATGACCGCCAGTTGCTGGTTCTGAAGGTCGTGCCTTTCTTATGCGGCATCGTAGGCATTGCTGTATAACCTTCTTGGTTATTGGCCGTATTCTCACGATCCAGTAGCGTTGACGCAACTCGTTGATCGTGAGTTCCGTCCCGCTGTGCTGGAGACTTCGATGCGTCCGGTCTATGTAGAGCTGCGTTATCCTATGTTCGCCATCTAGAACAGGCGGGCTTCTCATGGCGTCTGTTACTCCGGTGACGGCGGCGATGCGACTTCGAAGTACGATAAGGCGCTCTTTCATTTCAACTCGTAGCGGATGCAGACGACTGTCTTTGTTAACTCTTCTATTTGCCTTGAGTTCCACTATCTCTTTTCCGAAGGAGTCTTCCTGCACAACGCGCATCAGGATATTGTCGGCTTCATGGATGTATTCAGCCTCAAGTACGAAAAATTTCCTGGCTGTGGCGGTTGTTCGCATCGTTGTCTTCACAGGTGTCTGTGTTATCTTCTTCTTTTTCCGCCAGTCGGGATCCGTCTCTTCGCCCTTCTTTGTTCTTTTGTATAGAGTTATCCCTTTGTTCTTCCGACACAGGGATATAAATTGGAGCACCGTCGCTGTGGTTCGCAGTAGTCGTTCCCATTTCGAAAACCGATTCGGGTCTGGAACAGCTGATTTTACGTTTTCTATGGCAGCGGTCTCTGCGAGCGTAAGAGTTTTTTCTTCTCCCGTTTTTTCTGTTTCTATTGTTTTTTCTGCAGGCCAGGTTGATGGATGATCGTACAGAAAAGCGGGTCCATGATACCATTCGTGGTCCGAATTGAAGTCGGACGGTACGTCGCGGGTGGCGGCATCGGCTATGTTGAATTTTGTGGGTATCCAATGCCAATCTTCTACCTTACTATTTTCTTCTATGGCTGCCACTCGATGTGCGACGAACGGTTTGTATACTCTTGCTCCTTTCTTTATCCACGTGATCACAGTTTTGCTATCAGTCCAATAAGTGATTGAATTCGGCTTGATTCTATGTTCTCGAATCACTGTTGCTGCAGCACGACTTCCCATTACGGCCGCTTGAAGCTCTAGGCGGGGTATTGATATCAGCTTCAGGGGCGCTACTTTCGCCTTAGCGGTCACGAGGCTGATGTGGACATTGCCATCCGGTGAAGTCGCCCGCCAATAAACAGCGGTCGCGTAGGCGGATTCACTTGCATCAGTGAACACGTGGATTTGAAGGTCGATAGCGTTGCTATAGCCAGGGTAGCACCTTGGAAAGTGGACGTTCTTGAGCTGTTGAAGGTGTGACATCCATTCTGTCCATTGTGCGGCCAAATCTTCATCCAATGTTTGGTCCCAGTCGATCCCTCGTCTCCATACTTCTTGCAGTATTTGTTTGGCTCGTATCGTAACAGGTGATGCCAGACCGAGGGGATCGTACAATGACATCACAATCTTCAACGCTTCCCTTTTTGTCGGTGCTTGCTTCTGCGTTATATCGGGCGGTAGGCGAGCGAGCTTAAGGTTGAAGCTCAGTTGATCGGCTGATGGCTTCCACATCAGTCCGAGTATTTTTTCTTCGCTGCTGTCGCCTCCTATATCTATGATTTCTGCCGGTTTCGATTGCGGTTCCAGCTCGCGTAGCACTGTGTGGGAGTTGGACACCCATTTTCTTAGGTCGAATCGCGCCGTTTTGTGTATCTCTCGAACTATCTTGGATACACGCGTCGCCTCTTCCTCTGTTTCGAAACTTTCCAAATAATCATCCATGTAATGGTTATGGATTATGGCTTCCACAGCTTCCGGATGCTTGTAGTAATATAACAGTCGCTGCAGCAGCTAGCAAAACGTCCTCTCGTGTCGACATTGTGAACAGCACTTTGTGTAGCCTGACAGCACTGCAGAACGACAAACGACAATGTTAAATAACATGGTTATATTGCATTGTTATTCTAATGTGTACAGTATTGTTATATGTTGCAATGTTAAAAAACAATGTTACATATTGTGGACGTGTTATATAACACAAGTTATACAACATGTTATTTAATCTGTACGCACCTAGAAGCATGAAATTAAGTATTAAGGTTTCTGGTTAGGAGTAAATGTACATTTGTTTAAGTATTTTTGTAAATTCAACGCCTAAGGGGGTGAAATAAGTGTTGTAAGTTTGTATGAGAAATCTGGTACTTTTGAAGCAAGAAGCATGAAATTCAATATTTATGTTACTGGTCAGAAATAAACGTACACATGTTTCAGGGTTTTTGGAAACTCTACCCCTAAGGGGTGAAATAGAGGATAAAAGTTTCTACGAAGTTAAAAGCATGAAATCAAATAATAGGCTTTCTGGCTGGGTATAAATACATGTATTTGAACGTTTTTATAAATTCTACACCTAGGGGGTGAAATAAGAGGTGAAAGTTTTATGTAAGATAAGATAAAAGCATGAAATCAAATAATAGAGTTGATGGTTAGAAACAAATGTACAAGTATGAGCGCTTTTGTAAATTAAATCCCTAAGGGGGTAAAATAGCGGATGAAAGTTTGTATAAGAAGTCTGGTACTCTTGAAGTAAGAAGCATAAAACATACACGTGTTTCAGGGTTTTTGAAAAATCTGTCCCTAGAAGGTGAAATAGAAGATGAAAGTTTTTTTAATTGTTTACACTTGTGCGAGACTTTCTGGCATATTATGTACAGTAAACGCTCAAAAGTCCATAGGCACGCTAAGGACTACATTGCCATACACTCGATCACGATACAGCCAATGCGTATGCATGTGCGTGTACGGGTGATGTCTCAACATTCCACAGATAACACACACTAATGAACATTCGTCGCGCTACGCGAAATAACATTATATTTCTGTTGCATTTAGAATACGCGTCATAGTGGTGATCTAGTCTTAACATTGCGTAGCTAAAATTCGCATCAAACTAATATGTCCTGACAGCTGTTGGGGCTAAACAATGGGTCAAAGATCAATGACGTCTGAGTTCGAATCTTACAATGCGTAGTTCCTTTTTGTTTCTTTGAAACTATAATAATTATATTTGTATTTTAAGCAAAAAATTATTCGTTATTGATGTTTATTTATAATGTTAGTTATTGTATTATTATTTCATTATTTATGTGATTATGTATTCAATTTATCTTTTTTTGATGTAGGAAGGTGGAAATAAAAAGTCGTGCTTAATGATAACAAAAATGTTTATTCGTTTTATTTACTTATATTACTAACAAACTTTTATGAGAATTGTGGCGTCACATTCCTACCTGGATAAAAGAAGTTCTCTTGTAACCGTTCATAAGATTTTTTGTTGTATACCTACTTAGTCAATTCATAATAACATAACAAGGAAGGGATATTCTAATGACACAAATATAATTGTTGACACCCACTTATTATATGTATCGGTATTCAGCAGAGTTTATTGAAAACTATTAACTGATTTAGACTTTAGAAACATGTTTTTTATGTAACGTCACAATTAATGTATTGAGGTTATAGCTTAAGTGTTCATTTTCTTGACGAAAAGAAGATTGAAACTAAACCTCAATTTAATGTCATTAAATAATTACGGATATGTTAATATTACTTAATATTTAGTTACACCGTCTAATTATTAAAACCAAAACAACTACTGGATGTTAATATTTTGTGTATCCCCCATTATTTTCAATTTCAATGTAGTCAAGTAGACATTTGCGCATGGAAATTTTCCCACACCTGTCTTTATTAGGGATTACGTTTTAATCACACAAGCGAGTGTTATTCCTGCGCCATAAGTGAATCCTACCCTTTTGACTAGATCTAAACGTCTTTTCATCTGAAAATATGGTAGTATTCCAGTCAAAATCTAAGTAATCCCGTGCGAAACGTAATTGTTCTTGTTTATGTATTTCTGTCAAGAAGGGATTTTTAGCGGGTCTTCTGTGATGCAATCCTTCAGCGTGGAGGGCACGGCGAACAGTTTGCAGCGAGGTGTCAAATAATTCCGTAAAGTCTCTCGTAGGTGTGAAACCATTTGTTTCATACTAGTCCACCATATGTTGTCGCTGCGCCTCGCCAATAAGCGACGGCCTTCCACTTCGCTATCGACTAGCAAGGCTTCCCTCTTCCTCATATCTTTTGATCCAAAGACTTTCAGTATTCCTCTAAAACAAAAAAAAATGTAATATTAGGCGGCTATATCAAAATACTGAAGTGACTTCATTTTCATAATATAATAATATTTATTTAATATAACAATGTAACATTATAACTCTGCATTTTAAATCCAATAATAAACACTAATTATTCATCTTTAAGGCCTCATGATAGCGGATTTAAAAAAGAATTAATCCATGTCTCCAAATAATCTTAGGTGATTATAAATTTGAAGTAAAAGATCAAGTTATGAATTGTTTACATGTAATACTCACATTCAGTCCGGTTTCATCAGATATAAATTGTGTTCTATTTAAGACCACTTTTATGCAGCGAAATAATAGTCGTCCTCGTCTCAATATTAATATTTGCCTGCATTTTGAGAATAAATACAATACCGCTATTTATTAAACCACATGTCACTAACTAACATTTACAACCAATCGACAACATTCATTCCGATCAAGTTAAATATTCATAAAACTCATGTCTATCTACCCCACAAAAATCTAAATTCTTTATTTAGTTTTCTATGATCTACCTCTCTAACGTTACGAAATGTGTGAACAAAGCGAACAAGATAATTGAATACGTATTATATCTGTCTCATTACTTACAAATACTTACAATCGAGTAAAAACTTACAAACAGTCTACACGGCGTGAGATTTGTACGCACGTCTCCATGAACCAGGCATGTTTGTAGACGCGCTTAACCAGTAAGCCATCTTAACTTACAGATTAATGTTGAAATTATGAACTACAACGGTGATGCATGTGTCTCTTAAAAATAGAAGGTCGTAAGTCAAACTAAACGTCAAGCTATTGCGTTGTGAGATTGCCTATGGACTTTTGGTCGCTACTGTACCTTCACCGTAATATAGGAGGTGGTGCGCAAGTCGTATCGGATGGTTTTAAATAAAAATTCACATCGTTTATCCGACTGAGTTGAAACTTCATTCAGTTGATGTTGGCACTAGCGCCAGAGTTTGTGATATAGCACTATTAACGTACAAGAGGTTGCGCGCGAGTCGTGTCGGATAATTGTAAATAAAAATACGCATCGTTCATCCGATTGAGTTGAAACTTTGTATGGTTGTTGTTACTCATGCGAAAGTTTCTGAAATAGTACCTTCAACGTACAATAGGTAGCGCGCGAGTCGTATTGGATAATTGTTTGTCTTCTTCTAATGTAAAGAGAAAGGTACTGACTGACACATGATATTTGGACAGTCGATTCCTTTTGTAACGTAAGCATCCACTAAGAAGGGATTTCTCGAAATTCAACCCCTAAGGGGTGAAATAGTTAATTTAAGTTTGTATCATTCATCATTTTTGAAGTAAGAAGCATGAAATTAAATATTAAGGTTTCTGGTTAGAAATAAATGTACGTGTTTGAGCGTTTTTGGAAATTCAACCCCTAAGGGGTGTTGAAATTTTGTATGAGTAATCTGGTACTTTTGAAGTAAGGAGCATGGAGTTAAAAAATTAGGCCTTCGGTGAGAAATAATAGAGGGTTTTTGGAAATTCTACCTCTAAGGTGTGAAATAGGGGATGAAAATTTTCTTGAAGTTAAAATCACTAGGTCAAATAATAGGGTTTCGGGTTAGAAATAATTGTACACGTGTTTTAAAGTTTTTGTAAATTCAACCCCTACGGGAATGAAATAATAAGGGTAGAAAGTTGGTATGAAAAATTTGGTATTTTTTAAGATAGAAGTATGGGGAGAAATTGACTGACTGGGCGACCGATCTATCAACGCACAGCCTAAACCGCTGGGGTTGGAAGATTGGAATTTTGACAGTAGGTACCTATAATAACGCACGTATCCATTAAGGAAGGGTTTTTGGAAATTCCAACTCTAAACGGGTGAAATTGGTTGTTAACGTTTACGTTAAAATCCTTATTCTATGGGGCTATTGACTTGAAATTTGGTGCAAACACTCTTCAAAGTAAATAATAAAAGATAGATTTTTTAGATTTCACTAAAAAGGGGCTTAATCAAGGTTCAAAATTTCACGCAAGCGAAGCTGCGGGCAGAAGCTAGTTACAGAACAAAATTCCACGTTATATTCTATTTAGAATAATAGTAAAGGCAGAAAATTAAATAGCACACGTACTTGCTCTTTGGCTATTTTAGGCATTTTATGAAACTCAATTAACATTTCAACGTGGACTAACGAATCAGAAAAAAAATCAATCGCATAGAAAAGAACCTGAAATTAATAAAATAAATAACGTAACGCATTATTCAACGTGTTACACCTGAAACAATTATTAGTAAACCAAAAAAAACACAGCATTATTATGGATGGAAATATTCGATGCAGAAAGAGAGCTACTTTGTGTGACCAACCATTTGTTGAAAAGTATTTTTATAGATCTGAAAACATTTTAATATTTGGAGATAAGCTTGAAACAATCGATCGTGGCCCAATTCACCGTTATGGTTATTATTGCACGAGTTTAAGACTTTATGATTCCAAAGAACAACTTTATGTTTAAGCAATTTAATCAAGCTGATTGCATTGATAATACTAGCATCAAAATGTATGAAACTTATCACTATAAAAAGGACACTAAACGAAACATCTGGATAAATAAAACAGTGATAAATGCTAGCGAAAATGTAGAAGACAACAATCATGGTGACACTAATCCAGTTTCTATAGATAAATCGCTTGAAGTCGGCCTCATTGTTGATAAATCTATGGACTTTTTGAATGGTCAAAACAAACACAACATTCCTCCACGTATTAACAAAATTTAATGAAATGTTCATGATGAGTCCGAAGCCATAGAAACAGAAGTTATAAAACGGGATAAAGTACTGTACATTCACGAATTGATATTTTGTAACATATTTGTCTGTTCCGCATGCAATGTAATACACGTATACAAATATGATTGTTACTGTTCCACAAAGTAACATAAATTTATGTAAGATATTATTTGGAGTTATCAGATTGTTTTTGATACGATATTGGGGATTCAATAAAATGGTTTGCAGTAGGTTTAAAGGTCGAAGCATAGACTGGACATCTTTATCAACTGTGTTATCCAACGGAATTTCCACACAACAACTTTTACCAAAATTCATTTTGATCCTACTTTCTACGGATATGATTACGAAAGTACTTTAAATACACAAATGTACCAAAGTCCACGAACATGGAAAATTAATAAAATTTATGGGTTTTTGAATTATAACGTTTTATACGGTGGAACAGTTTGTCAAAGACTATTAATCCTAATCACTTATTATAATTACGAATGTGTAGAGATAATAGTATGAACAGAAGTGTCAGTGCTCAGTTCTGTTAAAAATATAGGTATTACTTAAATAATCTTTGAAGAAAACGACACAGAAAAATCTATTATATTATTCTTCGTTAGCAGTAGGTATTATGTAGTCACCAGTGTACAAATAAAGAACAGTGTATGCTACACAGAATTTAAGAGCCTTATTTTAAAAGCAGAAAGAAGTATTGGTCCCACATCAAAGAAGATTTATTTCATTATCATTATCCAGGAAGTGATTACCAAATGCCTACGTCTACCTACATTCTACATAAATCAAATATTTTGGTTTTGCACTCGCGGTTTTCGACATGTGAGAACTACTTGGCTAATGGCCTTATAGATAACAGCCGTAATCGACACCTTAAGAGGCTCGCGTGAAATAATCGTATCAAGGGTTTGATACAGGAAGCGATACTCCTTGAGACGCTACGCATTGTGAAAAGGTTCCGTTCTCTGGAACCCTGACCACCCCGATAGCTTACCCCTTTCCTGGTGGGGTAGTATTGTTTCTTTATATTATTTAATGTGATTTTTTTTTTGATGATGAAATATTTAAAAATGTAAATCTGTATGTTTAAAAGTGAATAAACGGATTGCTAAATTGACTGAATTGACTTGACTGATTGACTAAATTAAACAGTTATAACCTGATTAGTTAACCATTTCCCTGTCCCGTGAATCACATATGAACATCTGCCTTGTTTAACTATTGTGTATGCTATCTGGACAGTGAAGTTGTTAAAGAATGGGATTAAAAATGAAAGATCCACTATTTATCTTTCGCTCTCAAGTACGAGCACTGGTGTTTATTATTCTAAAACTCATTCAAAGATGTTGCAGTTGCAGTTCGAAATATCTTCGAAAATTATGGACAGTCTCTAAGTACATTTTCCTGTAGCCGCAACGATTAAGGTAGCTGCTCGTATAACTAACCCATTGGAAATGAGTTTTTTTGCGATTTCTTAACTTTCTTGTACTCCAACCTCAGTTGGTGCAGAAGAGTCTTTTGATTCTTATGAGAAATAGGATCGATTAGCAACATAAAAATGTTTCGTGAAAACTGGACTTTTTATCGCTGACTACATTTTTTTTAAATGTGTGAATGTAGATAGAAGTAATTACAATTGTTAAGGTTACCTTTCATGCTCCGTCTCAAAAACCACTCTTTATAAATAAAAATATGGACATACATATTTAACACAGGATAAGTAATTGTACAGTATTAGTACGTAACACATAGAAATATAACAATATCATTTTCTAGTCATAACATCAATAGAATAATTGTTTTTTTGTCAGCATTTAATTAAATTGCCATCAATTTTAATAATGTCATTCGTGTATGAAGAAGCTTCTGATCATGTTCAGTGCCATGAAAATGAAGAGAATACGTAACATTGGAAGAATTGAAATTGACAATTGTGTAGAAGTTTTGCTGAACAATGTGGTTGACAAAGACGTGCAGTCAATGCTTTATCCTTTGAATTTGATCCAAAATATTATATTCTCCCCCAAATATCGCATCAAAGACAATTTTATAATTCCAAATAGCCTTATTTCAAGTTTTGTTTCATTGATTGGTACACTTATATTTATTTCATTATTTACATACGGAATGTATGAGTTTTACATTAAACCATCTTCGAGTATGTTACGTTTCACCTTTTTCTTTAACTGCGGCTACTACTGTGTCGGAGTAGCTATTAATTACATCGTCAGTATTTTCCAAACAAAAATAAATATTACGTTTGTCTTGGTTTTTCAAAAAATCCATCGTTTTCTCAACATGAAAACGAGGTCTAGGCACTTTATCATTTGGAATTGGATTACTGTAATCGTTGCTTTGGTTTTTTATATCACCTGTTTCATTTCTATAAATATGGTGATACAGACACCTCCAGTATATGCTATCGGTTGTATTATTTTGGTTAGTTTTGATATTAACCTTTTTCATGCCATCCGACTGATTAAACTTTTGGAAGATAAGGTTATGCTGTGGAATATTCAGTCTTTACATTCGGAAAATTTTGGGGCAGTGGGCGAAGTGCTGTATAACAAAAGAATGTTCGAGGCATACATAAATATATTAAAATGTTATGACATTTACAAAGTTTGCCATCAGCATTTTGTGAGTACTTATATTTATATATGCCATTTAACTTAGGTATGCTGTGGTTGATAAAGAATCATCTTTATAATGGAAATACGGTTCAGTTGTTTTGATCATTGTGGATTTTAGCAATGGTCCTGAGATCAATTTTGATGTGGTTTAGGCAGTACCTACTAATACAGGGTTAGTCGGAAAGGGGGTACTAATCCGCAGGCCTCATAAAGTATCACTGATGACTGTTTCAAAATTTGATAATTTTTATTTCCATGAAAAATGAATTTTATTTTAGTTTTTTCCAAAATTCTTCGTCATTGCTTAATTTACGAATTCAGAAAACGGACCTTCTAATCCATGATCCAAAATATGACATAAAGTGTAAACACAGCTGATCATATCTCAGGATAGATAGATTTTAGCCTATTTTTGATGAAATCTTTGGACAGTTATTTCTCTGAAAGTATTGACTTTTGGGGAAAGTGGTAGAATAAAAGTTACTCATTATTATTGGTACTTTAACACCTTTTCGGATTAGTATCCCCTTTCCGAATAACCTTGTTTAGGTAATTTTAAAATGCAGTTAAATAAGATTAATCAATGGTAATTATTTTTTCTTTCAGATACTTTATTACACCATAGAAGTATTCTTTCACAGTCTGGTTTACATTCAATTATCAATTGATGTGTTTAAATTAGGTCTTACGAGTGCCGATTTGGTGAGTATTTAATTATTTTGCATACACACTTGAATTGTTTGCAGGACTCGAGAAAGTAAAACTTCATATAACGTCATGTTTTATTTTACAGCGTGGGGTATTTCTGATATTATTTGTCGTAAACTTTTATTTGATGAAGAATTTGACAGTGCAAATAATATTAAGCACGCGTTATGAGAAATTCTACGAAGCAATTCAAAATGTTCAAGACTGTTGCGCAATTATTTTGCTTTCGAATTGTTCAGGTACTCTTTTATACGTATTTAAATTTCGATAAATACCTAAGCTATTGTTAAATGGCTGATCCAAGAACTGAATACAGAAAGAAGTATTCTTTTTGGACGAAGGTTTCTCACTCTGGATTCCCAAGTAGAGTTAGTTGGATTCCTTTTATTTCGTTGCAAGCAGTGCAGATTACAATTCAAATAAACACAAGTTTAGTCGGAAAGGGGGTTCTAATCCGCGGGTCACTTTAAGTATCACTGATAAATGTTTTAACGCAAGAGTTAAAATTTCAAAATTCGATGAGTTTTATTTCCATACAAAATTTATTTTATTTTAGTTTTTTCACAAAATTCTTTATCCCTACTTTAGATATGAATTCAGAAAATGAAGCTTTGAATCTGTGACCCCAAATACGACCTAAAATGTAAACACAAGTGATCATAGCTAGGGATAGATGGATTTTAGCGTATTTTTTTTTGAGATTTTTGTGCAGCTATTTCTCTCAAACTATTAACTTTTGGGGAAAGTTGTAGAACAAAAATGTATCATTATTATGGGTACTTTATAACACTCTTTCGGATTAGTACCCCCTTTCCGGCTAACCTTGTATATTTTAACAGTTTTTTTTATAATGTGGAAGTAATGAAATATATTTAAATAATACACAACCTAGAATACAAAATAATATTTCTAAGACGTATCCTAAGACGAACTGTAACTAAACCAATGCTTTTCCCGAAAAGTAACGTATTGTTTAAAGTTCCCAAGTTAGCAAGTGCTGTAGTGGCGACCGCACACAGACAGGGACAGGTGGACCGAGCACAGGACCGGTCGATGTGGCGATGCTTGGAGGAGGCCTATGTCCAGCAGTGGACGTCTTTCAGCTGAATGATGATGATGATGAAGCAAGCAGACTTGGTATCACAGGGCCAGCCCTTCCCGCCTTGACGCTGCTGCTCGTCTCTTGTCTTGAATATGAAGACTCACAAATTGGATTGTTATTTGATAATCGTCAAGGCCTTCAGTAAATGGTAGTGCGCACTGCATGCAAGTGAAGTAGATGTTTGGGGAAGTAAATAGTACAACGCTTAGTAGGCCTTGGATAAACTTCTCTGTTTAGGGTAAGACCACACTTGGCGGAACTGGTCTGCATCAAAGCGGGGCAGCACGCAGATATTGTTTGTATGAAATTGCATGACACAGAACGCACTACGTCGCAGTGGAACTGCGCAGCGAAGCACTGCGCGTCAAGTTGACTTTCTAACCAAATCTAAAACACCATCGCACAGTTTCGTTACTGCTATTGTGGCATTGCCAGCGGCACGACACTTCACGTCATTAGCACACTTGTTTAGCGTACTAAATTTCGGAGCCTCTTTAAGCCGTCAATAGTGAAAATTTTATCCATCGTATTCAGAGGCTGCCGAATGAATGACGTACAAAATGAGTTGCGTAGTTAAAAAGAGCCAGGCTAAGCCGCGCTGCTTTGCTGCATTGCAGTTCTAGACTGTGGTCACGCCTTTATTCTTGCGCAAGTTTTAACGTAATACAATCTTTAGAGGTTAAAACGGGATATTTACCATGTTTATTATTTGATATGAGTTTCCGATATTTCGGCACCGTTACAAGCGCCATGGTCACGGATGAACTGAAGTAATTGCGGGTGGGTGGATGTTTATGAGCAGACGAAACGGTCTACCCTCTTTCTTGTTCGTTTTTTGCGTTCGACGCCACTACCACTGTCACTTATGTCACTCACAACTCGATTCTGTTCCCGACACACAAAACTCACTGTATCCGCTCGCGAACTTTTTTCAGTAGTTTTACGGTTTTTACACAATTGAACCACTGGGTTCCAGGTCCTCGACAGTTGAAACCCATCCTCCCGGTTGAAGTTCTTATATTTGGTAATCTCTATCGCTTCTCTTACCAGTCTAGGTAGATAGTGGCGTTCTGTCGAGATGACCTGAGGGCTATGTAACTCAATCCAATGGAAAACGAAAGGACACTTCCATTCTTGGACGTGAAGATACAAGTACGTACTGACGGTTCCCTAGGCCACTCAGTTTACCGGAAATCGACTCACACGGATCGATATCTACACGCTGATTCACACCACCATCCCAGACAGCTGAACTCTGTAGTGACTTCACTCACCAACCGCGCGTATGATCTATGTGACGAGGAACATTTACAAGGTGAGCTAACGCATGTACAGAAGGTCCTACAGAGGAATGGATATACAGCAAGGATCGCACAGCGTAGACAAAAAAGTTCACATAAACACCGGAAGTACGACGTTGAGAGGCAACCAGCATTTTTGCCGTACGTAAGGGGAGTGACAGATAAGGTTGCAAACATTCTACGGAAATATGCAGTAAAGACTATCTTCACTCCGTTCAGGAAAGTGTCTCAGATGCTGCGTTCACCAAAGGACAACTTTCCGTTGGAGAAACCCGGTGTTTATAAAGTAGACTGTAGCTGTGGAAAGTCGTATATCGGTCAGACAAAACGTACTGTAGCTTGTAGAATTACGGAACATATAAGGGCTGTGAAAAACAATGACGTCCAAAAATCGGCCATAGCTCAACACCTTTTAGAATCGGGACCGAACCATTGGATTGAGTTACATAGCCCTCAGGTCATCTCGACAGAACGCCACTATCTACCTAGACTGGTAAGAGAAGCGATAGAGATTACCAAATATAAGAACTTCAACCGGGAGGATGGGTTTCAACTGTCGAGGACCTGGAACCCAGTGGTTCAATTGTGTAAAAACCGTAAAACTACTGAAAAAGTTCGCGAGCGGATACAGTGAGTTTTGTGTGTCGGGAACAGAATCGAGTTGTGAGTGACATAAGTGACAGTGGTAGTGGCGTCGAACGCAAAAAACGAACAAGAAAGAGGGTAGACCGTTTCGTCTGCTCATAAACATCCACCCACCCGCAATTACTTCAGTTCATCCGTGACCATGGCGCTTGTAACGGTGCCGAAATATCGGAAACTCATATCAAATAATAAACATGGTAAATATCCCGTTTTAACCTCTAAAGATTGTGTTAGTGACATGTCAGTTTAAAAACTTATATTTTAACGTAATGTTAACTAGACATCACTTTTCTTTCTTAAGAATAGACTGAATAAACTGTCTTTTTGTCAGTGTGTTAAAAGGCAACTTATGAAACTACCACTACCGACTGAATTTTACTTAACAACTCTGGGTTTTTATTCACTAATGACACGCTATGGATGTGTATGGATTGATTTGATGATGATAATGATCTTATAATATTTGACAGATGAAAAGAGAAAACTGTGCAAGAACATTCAACGCTTGCATCGCGCATCATTCAGCAAGATAAGTGCATATGGCCTGTTTTACGTAGACGCTGTGTTCCTATTGCAACTGATGTATCTTCTTACTAACTATACTGTTGTGTTGCTGCAGTTTGCGTTTCTGTAATCCTGAAATCCATTATTAAATTGTTTTTGTGGAAATCGGTTATTATTTCTATTTTGAGAATCTTGACGTTTATATAAAAAGTCATGCGACAGAGGTCAATCGAGCTGCCTCGGGAAGAGAATACTTGTGTTGTTATACCGAGGTAATCATCACGTTTTAGTTGTGGTAATCGATCGTGTCAAATTGACAGGTAGGCAGTTCTACTGATTGTAAGATACGCGCACTCTCATCGTACATGGCATAGCCGTAAACAAAACTGAGTAATAAGGAAAACATCATGTTATTGACCGTACTTTTGTTTTCAACATCTATCTATTAATTAAACTTTACAATAATATCAATACAATATCCTACACTTATTCTTATTATCTAACAACGAGCGATACAAGTTGTCCTTTAAGTTACGTTGTCGGAAACGTACAGTCATGAAACCGTTTACATCTTATCCAGTTGAAATTTTACTCAAAAATTGACTAGAAAAAGAAGTTCAAAGAATATTTTATTCATTTATCTTAATGTTCACTGTATTATTCTCTTCAAAATATCATGTACAAGATAATTAGGTATATAACTCCAAACCGAAAAATGTGTAACATATTGGCGTTTTTTAGTGTGTTTTGTTTCTGCGATATTTATTTATCGTATGTTCTGCGATGAAATGAACAGTATCAGGGGAATCCCAAATTGTACCCTTCTGTTAAGTTATTTATACTTTCTCGTTGCCTATTGCTTCGGTTTTATAATGATGTTTGTTCTTAACATCGTGCATAGTCGTTACAACGTGTAACTTATTGTGTTAATCGAGATAATACATGAAAGCATCAGTTTTGGTAAAAGTGTGCGAAGGTTTACTACTACTGACGTCACACCCTGTTGTATGAACGACTTATTATGACATAAATGACCATTCATTATATTTTATATATTGCTATGTGAGGAAGATATATATTTATCGACCTGAGTGAAAATATATGTACCTAAAACCATTTAACGTAATAAGATAATGTTTATTAACTTTAGCTGTACCTTCAACTATATAACGATCAATAGATAAATGTAGGTGCTACTTATTTATGTGACACATTTTACAAAATTAAAATAATTATTTGGTTTCTAACAACGGGCGATATAACATGTTACATTATTATTATGCCGTTTAAGTTATCAGCAATGTTCAAGAAACGTATAGTCGTACAACAGATTTCATCTTATCCAGTGGAAGTATTACTCAAAAGTCGGCTAGAAAAAGAAGTTCAAAGAATACTTTATCCCTTTAACTTAGTGCTTACTCTATTATTCTCTTCAAAATATCATATACAAGATAATTATATAACTCCAAACCGAAAGAAGTGTAACATCTTGGCGTTCTTTAGTGTGTGTTTTGTTTTTGCGATCTTTATTTATCGTTTGTGCTTCGAAGATTTCATACGAAACGAAAATGCTATCCTTTCATTTATTTTTTTATACTTTTACTTCTTCCATTGCTTCGGTTTTATGATGATTTTTGTTCTTAACATCGTGCACAGTCATAACAACGTCTTACTTATTGTGATAATCGAGATGATACATGAAAGCATCCATTTTGGTAAATTGCGTAGCTTTATCGTTTGGAATTGGATCTCCGTTTTAACAATTTTAGGAGTTAATCTCTTTATTCATATTGGATTTAATTATTTCACGTTTGAAACTTTCAATTATTTCTACCTAGTCTGTAGTTTAATGTATACCACATTTGATATCAATTTAGTTTATGCTATTCGACTTATAATATTGTTAAAAAACTATCTCGATGAATGGATCAAAAATATCATGACGATGAATGATGAACAAGAAAACGACATTTATTGCACAAATTTGTTTAAGATATATCAAAAAAATTTGAGTGCTTACAAATTGCACAAGACGGTTTTTCAAGTATTGGTAAGTGTTGTCGTAGATACCCTAGAATATGTATAGTACTAACTCGTTACGGATGATTAAATATTTGAAATAGCCAAATGAAGCGTTTAAACATGCTGAGAGTCCATTAAAGCTCTCTAAATAAAACGAGTTTTAACTAGTGAAAACCTATTCTGACTTAACACTTTTATTACTACTAGTTGTAATTAGTTTAAACTAGATAAAATACCTCGAAAATAAACGAGATAAATAGATTAATAGATTTACTGATAAAGTATTTTCAATGCTAGTCTACTCGTAAAATGCGTTTTACTAGTAATATTTAGTTGCAGAAATTATTGATATCAATTTTGTTATTTGTTGGTCAAGTAGAATTGATGTTAGGTTTAAACACTTTAAACACCAAAACGTTTATTGAGCGTAAAATCAACCAAAACGTGTTACGGCTCACTCAAAATACACTTGCTCGTAGCATGTACATGTAGCGTTGTGAATGGTCATAAGAGAGACGACAATGCGTTCTGGACAATGAATGCAAAGAAATGCTTAAGAAATAAAGATAATTTTACCATAGTACTACCACAGTCTACCTATATCTTACTCCTTACAGTCGGTCAACGTAGACCATTGTCGCAGAGCAATCGTGCAGGGGGTTGCGGGGTGAAGGGGGCGGAGGTTATGTCCCGAGTAGCCATACTGCATACTTGGGACATAACCTCCGCCCCTACATAATTTTGACATTTCATAGGACCTGTCAAATGTATGAGCGTTGACCCACTGTATGTAGTAATTAGGTACACGGTGACACTACAGTATCTGGCCTTGCTAACATTATAATAAGATATGACTTCCTTACTGTGCATGAATATAGCTTTGAGCTCGTCGTCTATTGACACATTTTATTTTTGACAGATATTATATCGCATATTGGATGCTTTCTTTCACGCTCTATCGTAATATAGAGGTACGTTTACAAATGATGGGGCATATCACCGAAGTAAGTATTACATTGTTTAAACCTTTGCTATGTCTTCATCGTAGTTATTTCCTAGATGTTTGCGAAGGTACGGTTTATTTTAATAATAATATGTTCACTCTCTCTTTACTAAGTTTACCGTTTCATTGGCACTCATTAGGTATATACAAGGTTAGTCGGAAAGGGGGTACTAATCAGAAAGGGTGTTAAAGTACCCATAATAATAAATAACTTTCGTTCTACCACTTTCCCGAAAAGTCAATAGTTTATATTTGGGGTTGCTGATTAGAACGTCCATTTCATGAATTTGTATCTAAAATAAGATGAAGATTTTTTAAAAAAAACTAAAATTAAAGTAATTTGTTATGAAATTAAAAATAATTGAATTATGAAATTTTAACCCTTGCGTTAATACAGGCATCAGTGATACACTAATTGACCCGTGGATTGGTACCCCTTTTCCGACTAACCTTGTACATAGTATGACTGCCATGTTTTGTAACTACAGTATCATTAATGTAGCTGTGTTGCTGTAGCAACACAGCTGATGATATAGTTTTCACTTTTGCAAAGCACAAACCAAAAAAATCTTTTCACTTTGCTTTCCAGCCCACGATTGTCAGTTCTGTGCCATTCGTATGGCTGACTAAGGATATTGTCTTAATAATTATACTTAGCGTGCAATGCGAGAAGTTCTATATAACTATAGAGGAAACAGAGGCGGCGTGTTTACAGCGTTTGAAGAACAGAAACTGTCCAAGTAAGAACGTCTGGACACCAAATAGACTAAATTTTCACTTCCTTGTCCCATCGTGGTTGTTGTAGAAGGTGACCGACAATAGTTTACTATTAACTCATCCTATACTTACGAAGTAGCCGCCAATCGTCGCAAGTTAATAGATTACAACAAAACGTGTTCGTATTTCGTTCGTAGAATTTCACTCAGCAGCGTGTGCTATTGTCATTTGCTTTGGGCTGAGGTTCGTGAAACGCAGTTTGCATCTGGATAGCAGTATGGTTTTGTATTACAAATTGAATGTCATCATCATTCAGCCGAAAGACGTTCACTGCTGGACTTATGCCTCCACCAAGCATCCATGTTAGGAGAGTTTTCCATAATCACCACGCTTGGCAGGCGGGTTGGCGATCGCAGTATGGTTGTTAAAATACTCAGAGAACGCTGCTGCCCATCCTCTAGTGAATCCCTTAGTCGCTTTTAACGACACCCATAGGAAGAGATCGGGTAGTCATATGCATGTTAACCTTACTTTAACTGTAACGTTTTTTTCTTACAGACAGTCAAAAATATCTTTGCAAGAATGTGATCAAGGAAAATCGAATGTTCAGCAAGATGACCGCTGGTGGCCTGTTCTATGTAGATGCTTCGCTTTCAATATATTTTGTAGGACTTCTCACACATTACGTAATTGTACTGTTTCAATTCGCATTTCTGTAAAATCATCAATGTGTAGTGGTTTTAAGGTTCTTAATAGCAAATAAAAATGGTGAATTATTCTTTTCTTTATTATGTGTGACCTGATCAAAATGTTAACCCACTTAGAGAACATAACACAAAAAAGAACTAAGAATAAAACAAAACACCCTATACGAGTATGACTCCAAATAGTTGCGACAGTAAATGTAAGGGTCAGCTCACACCGAGACACGACGCGACGCGACGCTGCGCGCATACTTTAAAAGAGCGACTCAAAATATAACTTTATTTTCTACCCGAAAAGATACACATTTCATTGTGAGAATTCAGAATACGTTGCACCACGCAGCGATGCGCCTCGTGACGCCTCGCGGCGTAGCGCGATGCATCGCGACGCAGCGGTATGCGCGGCGTGCAAGAGCGGCACTGCGCCTCTCAACGCCGCAATGCGCCGCGAAGCGCTGCGAGGCGCAGTCAAGGCCGCCGTGGCAACTTGTTTGTACTATTTCCGTCCAGACTTCGTGTAGAGTTGATGCAGTTCGGTCGAGTGCTCGAGTGAAATTATAATGATAGACTGGAATCTTGTAATAACCGGACTTCTTGCAGAAGAGGCAGAGCAAGAAGAATACAAAAATAAAATTAAAAGGAAGACATCACACAGGAGTATTTGGGTGCATAATTTATGGAGAAATAGAAGAATTCATGGTGAATTTCATACCTTGGCTTATGACCACATTGCCAATTATCCAGAAAATCTCCGCGATCTCCATATTGCACCCGCCGATTTATACGTCACTCTCACGCGCTTGCAAACGAACGGTAGACTGAGGGTGGACGCGGGCCGGGGCGGAAGCACGTGGCGAATGTAGACACATTCCGCTGCGCCGCGCGGCGTCTCGCTGCGCAGCGAGGCGTCGTGTTGCCGACGATTTTACGATGCGCCTCGCGACGTTGCGATGCGTATCGCGGCGGCGTGCGGCGCAGCGCGAAATCACGGGCTTCTTCCAGTATCGCCGCGTCGCGTCGCGTCTCGGTGTGAGCTGACCCTAAAAGGGAGTGCCATGTTTTCGCACAAACTTTTCAACACAAAATATTATGTTTTGTGTTTTCATAAGTAGACCACGAGCAAAGATAATCTTATGTGTCACTTACCCTATATAGGCCAGAAACTAAAATTGTACAACGTTTGTAACCACCCCACTCGTCTGACTTTAATGTCGATTTTATCGCCACTATTGTAAGAATGATCACCATTATGTTAAACCGCATCGAATTTAACCTTTTGACCGCCACGGACGTCTCTGGACGTCAAATTAAAACGTGCTCACGACGCCTCTGACGGCATGGCACGTCGAAAACGCCACTTTTTACAGTTCAAAAGTTTGACGTCCTTAGACGTCCGTGGCGGTCAAAAGGTTAAACGTGCCCAGCGCCCAAACGCGACCACCACTATGAATTTAGCCAACATGACCAGGTATTTGTGGTTGCATGTGCCTAAATTAAATCTGCCCTATAGAGGGTTAACATCAATAAGTCACCCTCAGCACTAAAATATTTCTATTAAAATTATCAAAAATACAATAAAAACACAATATTGCTTGTATAATAATATGTTACCTCTAAAAGTAAAAGTGTATTAAATTCTCATTACCGAATGTACGAGTAGCTTCTATTAATGCAAATATAGTTCTGGACGGAAAAAGGTTAGATCTGGTTCCCTCAATTGTCTTTTTAGGTATCACAGTAGACCCTAAACTACAATTTGGGCCTCATATAGACGCAACTGCGGGCAAACTTAGTTCTGCTGCTTTTGCTGTTAGAAGAATAAGGCAGCTCACTGATGTGACTACAGCTAGAGGATGGTGTATTTCGCATACTTTCTCAGTATTATGTCTTACGGCATTTTATTGTGGGGGTCAGCTGCTGATGTCGAGACACTTTTCATACTGCAGAAACGAGCAGTTCGAGCCATTTATAATCTTAGTTCTGGAGAGTCTCTTCGCGAAAGATTTAAGGACATAAATATACTTACCTTACCATCTCTGTACATTTACCAGAATATCCTGTACATTCGTAAAAACATATCGAACTATAGTAAAAACAGCGATACACACAGCCTGAACACTCGAAATAAGCACAAACTTGTGGTGCCTGGTTTTAGACTTCGTAAAACTAGTAAGTCATTTTTGGGAAACAGTATTAGATTCTATAATAAAATTCCACCTTGTATCACTGAATTGCCTTACATGAAATTCAAGTCCTTAGTAAAGCGTATCTTAATGTCAAGAGCATATTATAGCATAAATCAGTACATTGAAGATAAAAATGTCTGGAATACGATTCCCAACTGCACACAGCGACCCACTGGCACTCCTTAACTGACAGTCTAAATGTAAATTTTCACTTATATGTATTTAATATTTCACTGTAGGTATCGTTTTTGTTACCTACTCATTATATATTGTATCATAGTTATTATATAACTTTTATTTTAGGACATGTTTAGTATTGCCCCTGGCAACGATGTAATCACCTATGTAAGTTTATCATGGTAATCAGTGCTGGATTAAGATAGCGCAGGGCCCGTAGCAAATATGAAAGGGTGCCTTTGAGTTGCAATATTTATTAATTTTACTGTTATAAAACAGTGGTATTACACTGATTTTGTATTAGTCCAAAGCGATCAAGCGATCGTCAAAACAGAAGTAATAACACAAAAGCACGTAAAAACTAAGAAACTAACACGAAATAAAAAGGCCGGTAAAAAAACAAAAGTTAAAAAAATACACGCCTGAAAAGTATAAATTAGCATTATAAGCGTTTTTTTTAATCATTACCTTTTCATTGTTAGTTAAGTTTTTAGGCTTCATTTCTTAAATAAATAAACGTAATAAAATGGTTTGTTTCAATATACAAAAAAAAATAGTCGAGTGGAGTAGTACACACAAAGCGCAGTGGCAGCGCGAGCGCAGCGAGCGCGATTTTTTTTTCGCATATTTGGCGATCGCATGACGTCATTCTAAGTGCATTTATGGCTTTTGGCTAAATTCACAAATGATCAATCTTAAGTTGCCGATAAGTCTAGTGCTGTCACTATCGTTGGACTCTCGTGATAAGTTTCACTCAAAAAATTACGCTCAGGCAGAGATGAGTGGGTTTAAATATGCGGAGCCCCCTTTCGCGCGGGGCCCGTAGCAATTGCTACTCTTGCTACGTGGTTAATCCGGCACAGATGGTAATCACAACTTCAGCTGCTGCTAGTGCCTGATTAGTAATCTTCTTTCGTTTTTCTATCAATCATCGTAGTTTGTTATTTACAAAACTTGTGTTTAAAACCCTCTTTCCGTGGTTAACACTATTTAATCTACTCTGATAATGTATTGTCAGCGTTTGCTCTAAGGTAGGTTCACGTAGCGATGTGGAGTTTAATACTAAGACTCGTATATTATGTAGGTACTACCAGAACTGTAATTTTGTGTTATTAAGCCATTATAAGAAAATAAAGTGATGTGAATTGGTTTTAAAACATAACTGTAAATCCACATAAATGTTTAGGTAACGACCAAAAAGTTATTAATTTTAGTTATATTCTAAAACTTCTCTGTAAACTACGTTCGTAGTTTTGCACTCGGTAGTTAAAATGTATAGAGATTCAGGACTGGTGACGCGAGAGCAAGCAACGTACAGTTGTCCGTGTGAGAAGCAGCTCGTCCTGAGGTCGACACCTGTAGCCGTCAGTGTCTGCCCCTGCGACTTGTTTATAGTCATAGCGAAGCATACGCACACAGGAAACTGCACGCGCTTAAACTGAAAGGGATAATTGCGGGGAATTAGTGGTATACTCGTACGTGGTATAAACACTGTCTCGCCAACGCCACAACCCGTTAGAATTTCCGCCTCAATGATGTCCCTCTGCAAAGAAACGACTTTGAGTCGAGTCCCGTTAAAAAGTTTTGGCGGAGTTAAATTGCGAAGGAGCATAATTGGGACACCGATCTTTAGTTTGATGACGTGCGCTGGAAGTCCACTTGCAGTAAGGGAATTGAGAAATTCTACGGGATAATGTGTGGCGTCATCTTGATCGACAACAGTGTTTATCGCAGTATAAACCACCTCATTCCCCTCAATTTCCGAGAGAATGCTTTCGTTGATCGCTGCAGTTTGATCGTTTCTGGGCGTTAAAATGGCCCGTTCGCACATCCAAGAATTTTCTTGGTGCGGTATTCGACTGATGTTCCCGTACACCAGACGAATCGTATCTTCTAATGTGGGAACCACTCTACCAAGTGCTTCGGGTATCTCAACTTGACCACAGTCCACTGGTAGGGTTCCGTCATCCAATTTTAGAATTCTTGAGCGTGTAAATTCCCGCCAAGCCGCGCTCTCATATTCATATTCAAGCACAACCTACGAATATGTGGCCATAAAGAAGAGCGTTTCAACGAAGCATTCACCTCATCAGCCCTAGTTCCTCGCGTCACCACAGGCAGCGTTTGTCGGAAATCGCCGCTAAACAGAACAGTGACACCACCCATCACTTGATCGTTCCTGCGGATGTCCTTCAGAGTTCTGTCTACAGCCTCTACTGCTTTTCTGTTTGCCATCGTACATTCATCCCAGACGATTAAAGAGCAATCCTTAAGCACGCGCCCCTTGTCACTATTTCGTGACACTCCACAAACTGGTGTTTCGTTGCTCTCTAGATCGATGGGAATTTTAAACATGGCGTGCGCCGTTTTGCCAATATTTTATCAATAAATACCATGATAATTTACTACGAGTATTGTTATAAAATTGCTTGGGAACCTGAATTTTGTATTACAGACACTTTTATAATACGAAGCAAGACTAAACTGCAAAATGAAACATAATTAACCGACTTTATAAACCGACTTAAAAAAAGGAGGTTCTATGTTCGACCTATAAGTATGTTTGTTCACAATTTTCTCAGAATCGACTGATTCGATTTGAATGGGGTTTTCGCTATTCGACTGCATATTTTTCTTATCTGATGAAGACATTCAGAGATAGACAATAGTCCTCTCTAATAAATGACGGCAAATTTTCCGCGATTATTACAATCGTATGTCTATGTGTTGTATATGTTACGGGTAAAAGCCGAATGGCGGTTACACCTAGGTTTAGCCGGCTACAACTAGGTGCAACCAGTAGCAGTTGGTTAGAACTAGGTGTAGCTTAAGTCGACGGAGCCCCGCAGAGCGGGGCTCCTGTTTCTAACACGAAGGGGATGACGGGGGCTTCGTTCGCTCGCTTCGCTCGCTCACTCTAGCCCCCGTCATCCCCTTCGAACCTAACCTATCCGTGTCGGGGTTCCCCTTAACCACCGGTGTGCGGCTGCACCTAGTTCTACCCGCTATGATGAAGGGTAAACCTAGTTCTACCCGAGGATAAGTAGGATACATCTAAGTTTAACCGCATGTCGCCGGCTGCACCTAGTTGTACCCGGCTAAAACTAGGTGTAGCCACACTTCGGCTATTAGCCGTAACATATACACTATTCCATTGCAAAACATCACGGCTGTTTGCTTTGGAGGGATAGGCAAATGTGTAAGACTCTCTTTTCGAGAGTTAAAACACTTACGATTGCTGTTGCCACTGACGCCAACGCCATCTAGTTAGGTTCAAGGAACTATTTTGTTTGAATATATTTTTGTAACCGAATAGCTTGATAATTTATACCCTATAATCTGACCCGACCTGCAGCAAATATGTTTTCCAAATATCAACAAAATCTATTCAGTAGTTTCGGCGTGAAGCTCAAACATATAAACAGACAGAAAAAAATTCTAAAAACTCTCTTTTTGACATCTGTAGCGTGTTTCCAACAATTTTCACTAATTTTTTCTGGAAAATTTTCAATGTACAGATTTTACTTCGTTACTATTTTATTATATGTATAGATGAAAGCATAAAATCAAATAATACAGTTGATGGTTAGAAAGAAATGTACAAGTATGAGCGTTTTTGTAAATTCAACCCCTGAAGGGGCTATAGTTTCCTGGGGTGAAATAGGGATGAAAAGTTTTCTGAAGTAAAAAGCATGCAATCAATTAATAGAGTTTCTTCTGGGAAATAAACATACACGTGTTTGATGTTTTTTGGAAATTATACCTCTCAGAGGGTGAAATAATAAGGGTTGAAAGTTTTTTTTGAGAAATCTGCTAGTTTTGAAGTTAGAAATGTGGAATTAAATAGTTATTAAGGCTTCTGGTTAGAAGTAAACATATAACGTTTGAGGGTTTTTGGATTTTTTTTCCCCTAAGGGATAAAATAAGAGTTGAAAGTTTTTTCATAGCTAAAAGCATGATATCAAATTGGGTTTCTGGTTAGAAATAAATGTACACATGTTTGAGCGTTTTTACAAATTCAACCTATATGAAGGTGAAATGAGGGTTGCAAGTTTTAATGAAAAATCTGGTACTTTTGAAGTAACAAGGGGAGAAACTGACTGGCTGACGGATCTATCAACGCAACGCCTAAACCGCTGGGTTTAGAAACTTGAAATGTTCAAAGCACCTCTAATAACGTTGGCATCCACTAAGGAAAGGTTTTTGAAAACTCCACCCCTTAAGTGGTGAAATGGGTTGTTAACGTTTGTATGAAAGCCCTTATTCCATGGGGTTATTAACTTAAAATTTGGCACAAACACTGTTCAAAGTAAATAACAAAAGACGGACTTTTTTGATTTTATACCTACACTAGCTGTTGTGTGTACATTTAAAAAGGGGCCTAAAGAGGGTTTCAAATTTTACGCAAGCGAAGCAGCGGGCAACAGCTCGTTGTTCTATATTTCTCATACCCCAAACATTTGATTATTAAACTTTTACGTAGAATTAATAACGCATTATTGCCTATTAATTGGTATACGTTTCATTGTGATTGATGGATGCTCTGGGTTTTTGGTCTTTGCGTTTTGAGCATTGTCCTTTAGGGACTACAAATTTATGTTTATTTCTAGTATTTTTATTTTGAACGTTGCTTTTTGCAGTATAAGTAGACATATTTTTTAGGTATAACATAATATTTTCTTAAAGGTAAAGTGAAGGCGTCATCATTAATATTAATTTCTTTAAAAAAAGTTTATGGGACTTCCGTAGGGACTCTAAGGGTCTCTCTATACTATAGATCGCGCGGATTGCCCTCTTACGTAATATAAATATTGAGTTGCGACCGGACACTGCTAGCATGGTATTTATATAAACACCCCACTGTAATTTGGAATCAATAGTTATTACCTAGAAACAGTACCTAGTACAGTTCGATCTGCTTTGTCTTCACTGCCTTCAAGAATTGTTTTTGTTTTTTTAGTTTTTAGTTCACTTAACATGAAAGCCTCAGAGGTAACTTCAAGGTAAAGTACATTAGTAAGAATTAGGTTTTCATTTCATGAAACATTCATCGACTAGATACAAGATAAGATTAAGAAAATACAAATGGAAATATATTTTATTCGTCATTCGAGTCTTAGTTATTCACATAAAATGAAGTTTACAAAAGCAAAGACAAATTTTAACATTGTCCGCAGAAGAAGTTATCGTGTGGAAGTCTTATTGGACAACATGGTTGACAAAGATATACAGTCATTGCTTCTGCCTTTGAACTTATTGCAACATATTACGTTCTTTCCCAAATACCGCATTAGAGACAATTTTATAACTCCCAATAGCCGAATTTCTAATTTAGTTTCATTACTTGGTACATTAATATTCATTTTTACTTACCTATTACAAATGTATACAGTCTCCGTGGAAAATTTAAGCAAGCAATATTATACCGATTTGACACATATCACAATTTATAGTTTTCAATTCTTAGTTTGTATCGGATTTGTTATAAGTTACATCAGCGTTGTCAAAATAAATAAAAGCATTTCATTCGTCCTTACCTTTCAAGACATCCATAGATATCTTAATGATAAGATTAATTTTAAACGTTCTATCACTTGGAATTGGATTTTCGTCCTCATGGTCGTGAGTTACTATGTCATTGTTATCACTTATTTTAGCATCATGCTAAACCTCTCCAGCATTATCATATGTTGTAGTGTACTTTCAATTTGTTTTGATGTAAATCAGATTTATGCTATCAGATTAATTAAGTTTTTGAAAGACAAAGTAACTCTATGGAACTATCAAGCACTGAATTCAGAAAAAGTCGAAGATGCTGATGAAACGACTTATTGCAAAAGCATGTTTCAGGCTTACGTAAATATATTGAAATGTTATGATATTTATAGAATATCGTTTCAGCCATCGGTAAGCATCTTCATTACTGAGGTAACAACGTTTGCAAAAATAAATGTACGCACAATACTTTCTGTTTTAGATACTTCATCTAACAGTACAATCTTTTACTAATTATTTACTTTACGTGGAGCTTCTAATAAAATCAATGAAACCGGTGATGACGAATATGCAGTCCGTAAGTGATAAACTTAATTTTTGATCAAAGATCATAGTTAACAGTAACAAATAAGAAAGAACTTAGAGTGAGATGGATAAAATAAATTTAAAAAACTTATTAAAAAGTTACTCATAACAAAAATGCAGTCATTATGTTTTCGTTGTTGTTCGACGTGGGACTTATTATTTGCAAAATTTATAAAAAAATATGAATACTTACATTACATTTTTTTAGTATTTACTATTAGTTTGGGTACAATCTGTATTCATTTGGGCGATGAAGAATTATATGCTTCAGACAATATTATGTCAGCAATGCGAGAAGTTCTATAAAGCAATGAATAGTGTTCAAGACTCGTGTACCCTTCTTTTAAGCTCAAATTGTACAGGTATTTATAATAAAATATATTCTTTGTAATAGATATAGATCTGCAAAAACTTACTAAAAATATTAAATGAAAGAATGGTTACATATTTTCTGTAATCAATTCCGTTTTTGTTTTTCAATTATTATTTTTTAGTTTGGCTTAATTAAAACCAAAATTTGTATTTGCACATTTATATGTCAGGGATTTCCGCAAAGAAACGCCTGATTCCATTATTTATACAAATTTCATTTCCAGATGAAGAGAAAAAGCTGTGTAAGAACATACAACGCTTACATAGAGCGTCATTCAGCAAGTTAAGTGCATGTGGATTGTTCTACGTCGACGCTACGTTACCAATACATCTAATGTTTCTTTATACTCACTACACTATTGTGTCACTACAGTTTGCGTTTCTGTAATCTCAATTACTACCTGTTCAATCGAGTAATGAACGTAATGTGTGTAGCTACATATTTATACTTAGATAATCATACAGTCCACTAGAAATATTGTAATGAGTTGGTAAAAAATAAATCCTCGTACCGTACACACGTCTATTTATTGCAAAAAACCAACCAAATCAAATTCAACCTTATAGCCCTTAACATGGTCCTAATTCGAACCGGATTCAGGTCATCGACCGACCCAGTGCGAGCTCCGTGAGAGAAATAGAACACGATAAGGATCTACAGTGAAAATACTTAATACAATAATTAGTGAATTGTAAAAAATAGACATTATAAAGTGTTGAGAACTTTAAAACTCATAACTACTGTGAGACTATTACGGATTCAGTGTTGTTTTAGTAAATTGAGTGAGTGATCGGTTATAACGAGTTTATAATACGAAAAATATAAACTAAAACATACTTACCTACTACTTACGGAACTTTTGTTAACTTACCTGTTACTGCGTTACTCGTTGAGCGGAGCAATTACGATGGAGGATCTTCTGACTTATCAAAACGAGCTACTAGAAAACTTAAAAAATGCCGAAAAGAACTATAAGAAATCACCGAAAAACAGAATCAAGCGACCTTATTTGGAAACCAGGTAGGAACTATTGGAACAGCTGTGGAAAGAGTTTAAAGAAGGTCACAAAAGCATTATTATAAAAATTACTAAAGAGGAAAAGATGATTCTTATTTTGAGGAGGGTATTTACGAAGTTTTTGAAGAATTGTATATTAACTATAAGTCGATGTTGAAGGAAGCTCTTCAGCCTTTTTTGGTTGCATCAAAGTTTCAACCGTCAGTATGTTTTCAATCATCGCCAGTTGCCGACGTGCAGGAGTTAATGAAGAATGCGGACACCTTGACGGCGCGCAACGTCGCAATCCTGCGCAGACCGCAGCGCGCGATGGCCGTCAGGGTGATAAGGGGGTACCGTACGATCTCCTTCGAGGCGGCGAGCCTCCTAGCCGGATCGATGCCCTGGGATCTGGAGGCGAGGGCCCTCGCGCTGAGATATCGTCAGCGCGAGGAGGCGCCTGAGCGGAGTGAGCTCCGCCAGATCCTAGTGGCCGAGTGGAGAGAACGACTTGCGCAACCCAGCGCAGGGCACGCCGCAATAGCGGCGGTAAGACCCGTTATGGAGGAGTGGCTGGAGAGGCGGCATGGCGCCCTCAGCTTCCGGCTGACGCAGGTGCTTTCGGGACATGGATGTTTCGGGAAGTACCTGTGTCGCATAGGCCGGGAGCAGACGCCCGGATGTCACCACTGCGTCGACTGCCCGGAAGACACGGCGCTGCACACGTTGCAGGAGTGCCGTGCGTGGGCGACGCAGCGCCGTGAACTAGTCGCGGCGATCGGTGGTGACCTCTCGCTTCCGGCCGTGGTTCTGTCCATGGTCGGGAGCGAGAGTGCGTGGGAAGCCGTCACCTCCTTTTGCGAGGTGGTGATGGCGACCAAGGAGGGAGCGGAGTGGGAGAGAGAGGCGACGGCCACTCTCCCTTCCCGCGTCAGACGCACCGGGCGCCGCCGGAGGGCGCGCGTCGATCTCCGGCCACCCTAGTGTGTGGCCTGCGGGCGACGGGTTAGGGGACCCGTCGCCCGACCAGTAACAGGCCCGAGAAGGCGGCGCGCATGTGTTCCGTGCGCGCCTCTCAGAAGGACGTGGGGCAAGGCCCCACAGAAGGAGAGGTCCGCCAGGGGATGGCGGACCGAGGCCTGCCGGGGTTGCGGTGCATGCAGCTGCGAATCCCGTGACCCCGGCCAAGGGTCAGGAGTAGGAACACCGTGGGTTTTTAGCCGGTAAGAGTCCGGCATAACCCTTCGCCTTCCCCAGGCAAAGGGTATCCATGAGGATTTTCCCACGATAAAAAAAAAAAAAAAGGAGTTAATGAAGAATAGAGGAATTAAGTTACCCACTATAAAGATACCCACATTTACTGGAAAATATGAAGAGTGGCAAACGTTTTATGACCTGTTTTGTACTCTTATTCACGATAGTGAGTACCTATCACCTGTACAGAAGCTGCATTATTTAAAGAGCAACTTATCGGGACAACCAGAGATACTGCTACGTAACTTTTCTACGACAGATGCAAACTATGAAGAGGCGTGGAACCAATTAATTAAACGTTATAATGACAAAAGATATAACTGCAATGCAATTCTGAAGATTTTATTTACACAAAAACCTGTGCACACAGAATCGGCTAGTTTAATCAAACAATTGGTGGATACAACTTCGACTTGTTTGAAAGCTTTGAAGAACCGTCCGTGGATCTCACTTTTGTTTTTGATCACTTGCTCACGATTTTACGTATTTTTGTAAATCTATTATAATATATATTCTGCATGCAACTTTGATTATTTTTTAAACATTTTAATTTTTTTACGATTTTTATTAATTTTTTAAAATGATTTTACCTACTATTAAATTGTAATGCAATTAAATTGTAATATATTAAATTGCATGTAACTTGAATTAATTTTTTCATGATTTTTATTAATGTTTTAAAATAATTTTACCTACTGTTAAATTATAGAGACTGATATTTTTAAATTGTAATTATTCTATTTGATAATTTATAAAGTTGTCTTAAATTAAATAAATAATGTAAACGAGTGTTATAAAAATCATCTCACTGTAAATGATGTGCACGCCTGTAATTGACTTGTTTACACAGAATCCTCTTTTTAAGTGTATTGTTTACTCATTAATTGTAAATAAGTTGTTGGTGTGCCTTATGGAATAAATAAATAAATAAGAACATTGGCATGGAGACTGATTCCTGGGACACGATAATTAGCTACTTGGTTGTATCGAAATCGGAGCCTGAATCAATAAAGCTATGGGAACAACAAATTGGTACAAGGAATTACGACCTACCCACTTCTTGAATCGGTTCGCATGCTCGCTGGACCTCCTGCATCCAGTCACCTTCAGTGTAAGTGACAGGCACCGACCAGATATTGCGCCAGAATGCTTTAATGACGTCATTATCCGGTAGGTGCGTGTCACTCACACGTTGATCGGGTCGCTCCCAGGTTCTATATACCCGCCTTTCGTCGCTTTGGAAGAGGTGATTCTGGGTATACCGGTCCACTCGCCGCCTATACCTTCGTATGCGGTTCGCCCATGCACAGACTTTCTGCTTTAGGAAGTCGATGCGCTCTGTGACACGAGACATATACTCTCGAGGCTGACATCAGTCCCCGAAAATACTCGCCTCACAAAGCGCATCACTCTAGGTCGAGTATTGCCCTCCTTAAAGCAGATCAGCTTACGGATGAGTGCCCTAGCCTCGGCAATACGGCGTTCGATCCTGCACTGCCAAGCACTATTATTATTATTACATTATATGCATCTACAATGAAATTCCAACAAGTTTTAAAGAACAACCGTTAAATAGATTCATAGCAGCTTTAAGCAATTGGTTAATATATAACAGATTTTACTCTATGAAAGACTTTTTTAAATTATTCTGAGTAGTATTACAGATGTTTTGTATTGCAAGCATAACCTCGTTGCCTGAATGTATCTTGTGATCTGTTTAAGCATAATAATTAATTTGAATATTCAGTAATCTGCTTCTAACAGTTTTTAAGTCAAATTTGCATGCTATTTATAATGGCTAAATGGGCTTGATCTTATTTTGGATTTTTATTTAACACCATTCTATGTACCTACCCTATTTATTGCAAATAAATGATTTGATTTGATTTGATAGCCTCCTACGAGAGCTTCCGATGTCGGGAAATACGTGATTTCAGTAAGGCTCATTCTTTTATATCTTATTTCTCGTTATGCCGTGGTAGTCATGCGCGCAGTCGGCTTGCTGGAAGCCGTTGCGTTTACCTGTGTACTCTACCCTATCTCAAATAAGTTTTCTACGAATTCTGACGTATTTCGTAGATTCTAGTACTCCAACTAATTTGTATTGTTGGTCCGTAAGAGTCTTTTGATCCGTATGGGAAATAGGATCGAATGGCATCATAAAAATATTTTTCTTCCAACTACGTAGTAATGTCATCATTAATCGCTACAAAACCTATCACAAAATACGTATTTTCTGCTTAGAAGCAAAACAGTGCAGAAATGTTGTATGAAATCTCATTACTGCACTGCAAACAGTGCAGAAATGTTGTATGAAATTTCATTACTGCACTGTTTATCATTAGTGCAGTTTTTTATTTTTTATTTAGATATAAAGGCCAATGCAAACTATTGGCATGATTTACTTTTTTCCTTTCGCCAGAAATGAGACCTAGGGTATATGTTAGAGGACAATACGAGAAATCAATAGCAAAAAGAACCAGGTCTATCAACCGTAACCGAACGAAGATAACCAGAGAAGTATTGCTAGTATCTTTTTGTCAGGCGTTACCCGCGTTACCTATTTTTCTTATATTATAATTAAATGAAAATACAATCATACGTGATATTTTGAGGTTTCCTCTGATAATAATAAATTAAGTTGATTGTTGCTGTTACATTTTTTTCGCACTGGCAGTTTTTTTATCACTAAAACTAGTAAAAAAACTGATAAACGTATCGAATCGATACGCGTAATGGGTATACGTAACAGTGAAGCCACACTGCTCCGTTGCGTTGCGTTGCGACGTCGCAGCGCTAGATTTGGACCAATGAGATGTCGCAGGGCAACATTTGGAATCTCTAGGTTGGTCCAAATCTAGTGCTGCGACGTCGCAACGCAACGCAACGGAGCAGTGTGGCTTCACGGTTAGGGCGAGGCCCCACTAGTGCGTTGCGTTGCGTTGCGACGTCGCAGCGCTAGATTTTGGATCAATCTATTTGGACCAATCTATAGATTCCAAATGTAGCGCTGCCACGTCTCATTGGTCCAAATCTAGCGCTGCGACGTCGCAACGCAACGCAACGCACTAGTGGGGCCTCGCCCTTAGTGTTGCGATAGCAATTTATAACGTTGCACGCAATAAGTAAGTATCGCTAACCCAATCACGGGCGTACAGTGATTGACAGGAGTCGATGATCGCTATTGCAACACTATTTAACGCGTATCCACTATAAGATAGGTCTTCTGGCTTACTTTTCTAAATTGTACTATGGAATATTCTTACAAAAAGAAATTACATAAACATAACTTCACGCCTTCTTCCCCGAAGGGTTGGCAGAGGTGTATAGTACACCCACGTTTCGCCGTTATGTTTAAGTCCCATGTAATAGGGGGCGAGCCTATTGCCATCAACCGGGCACAAATCCAGACTCCAAGCTGCTACTGAGTAATTCCACACGGAAAAACCCAATAACACTTTGCCCGACCTGGGGATCAAACCCAAGACCTCACGCTCAGCAGTCGCGCTTGCGACCGCTAGACAAACGAGGCAGTCACAAAAAAGAAATTATGCAACCATAAAAACCGAAACCAAAACTATTTATTAAATAATTAGTAGGTACTTCTAGTTTTACAAAAATCTTTGCCTTACCTTATCATAGAACAATTCCATGCTACTAAATTCTTATATATAAAGTTAATTAATCGTAATCAGCATAACTCGTCTCTCTTTCCACATCATGTCTTATTATGAAATCCAGAAATTGAGCTGGAGGACCTAAGTTTTGTTGATGTCTACCCCACGCCATATACCACAATACAGACCTGACGTGGCTACAACAACCATGTGTTCTCTTCCCAGAAATACAGGAACAGTAATGTCCTTTTATTGCTGCTACGCCATCATTAATCCCTTCTATCAAGAAGGTCTAGAAAGAATATTTAAGATAATAATGTGAAAGCGGGGGACGCGGAATGACTCATTAGAGTTGCCGAGTAGGTAGTATATAACAATGGGAAACTTAAAATATCACACACGGAGTATTTTTATTCAAGAAAAATAACGCCTGATAAAAAACAATAGCAATCTACTAAACACTCTCTAACTTGATTTTGTTACAATTAGTAGACCTAGCTCTTTTTGCGATTGATTTGTCATACAGTCCTCTAACATATAGCCTAGGTTTCAATTCTGGCGAAAAGAAAAAAAAAAACATGCCAGCTATATAAGGCAAAAGTTGCATAGCCCTTTACCACAGAGGTTTAATGTCTCCCGTTAAGTTTAATATTAAATGTATGCATTCTTATGCATTAGATTAAAAAGATACTGGCTGAAAATAAAAATCTGCGGATTAAAACCGAATTGGTGAAAAAAAAAACAAATGGCGCGCATTTCGTACCATTGTAAAACTTTGATACTTCTTATTTAGCAAGAAAAGTTTTAAAAAATTTAAATAGATAGCGATATGAATTCAAGTCCAGAAAGTATAAAAACAGCTGCAAAAGAAATTGTTAATAACCTTTTGCCGCAAAAGTCGCAGGATAACCTTGTTTTCATTAACTTGAGTTTTTATTTTGAGTAGGTATATTTTATCACGGTAGGTAAATTGGTAGTTGAAAGAAAAGTAGATTACGCACCTTGCTGAAGTGAGTGATTAATGCACTCGTGCTAATTTAGTACCCTCGCTTGCGCTCGGGCACCAACATAACACTCGTGCGTTAATGACTCACTTTGCGCTCGGTGCAACAATCTACTATTGTGAAAACTGCCCTTTGTCTCGCTGACTGTACATTTCTTTTCAAAATCTGTGAAAGCAGATAGAAATTATTTCAAAAGTTGAGGATGATCTCCTAAGAATTTTTTTCCTATAGCTACAATGGTCAAGGTAGCTGCCCTTCATGCTTCATCTCCAATAGATCTAGAAATAGACCTGTCGGGCACTAATTTAGCGACGGAATTTCTGTCTGGCAATTTAATTATGGTTTATCTGATAGCCAAGTAATAACATAGTAAAATTTCAGATTTGCTGAAAAAACTTTTTTTTTACTTCCTTGTTTTGTCACCGTCTTTGCAACAGGGATAGTGTCTGGCAATGATGAATTAATATCACGAACAGTTTCCTTAAAACAATCATTTTAATAAAATTTAAGCTGAAGTCACGTAATTTAAAAAAAAACGGTTTTGACTGTTCCCACAGGTAAACGCAAGGCGTATGACTACCACGGCACAGCAAGGAATAAGATATAAAAGAATGAGCCTTGTTAAAATGACGAAAACGTCGGTAGCTCTCTTACTATTACGTTAGTAAATATTTTATTTCAAAAACAATACTGTTATCACATAACAAAACAAAAATGTACCATTAATTATAATTAATATACCCAGGTTTTTATAACCAATAGCGGAGCATCAACGCGATGACATCCTGTTGTAAATATTTGTCTTCAAAAGCAATATTCTTAAAAGATTATTTTCCATCCATCACTACTTAATTAATTGGTTTATAAATGAATTTCTTTCGATACTCATACCCATTTGTGTCCAGAAAATAAAAACGAAATGAAGTGCCTTAAACGAAAAAAGAAAATTGAAAGCAGTAGAAGTTGTCGTGTGGAAGTTTCATTAGACAACTTTGTTGACAAAGATGTGCAGTTGATGCTTTTACCGTTAAATTTGATGCAAAACATTTGGTTCTGTCCCAAATACAGGATAAGGAATAATTTTATAACTCCAAATAACCTGCTGTCGAAATTTTCGTCATTGTGTGGCATGATAATGTTCATTTTGTTTTACTTCTACCGCATCATGGATCTGCATTCCAACAAAGATAGTTGGAATAGTCTCTTGTTTAGCTCTTACTTTGAGTTTGGTTTCTTTGGTATTGGATTTCTAATGAATTTTATGGTCAGTGTTTTTCAAACGAATAAAAATGTTTCGTTCGTCTTAAAAATCCAAGACGTCCACAGATTTCTCAATGATAAAACCAAGTTCAAACTCTTCACCATAAGAAATTGGATCAGAGTCATTATGACGTTGGTATCTTTTCTTACAATTATCGTTTATGATTTAATCGAGTTCGATATTCCGTTTGCCTTTATTTTGTGTGCTTTCACGATAGTGAGTTTTGACGGAAACATGATTTATGGGTAGTTCTTCGAAATTTGATTCTTCGACTGATCCATATGGCCAAAATTTAATTTCACTTTCAGCTCTGTAACACATGTTCATATGAAAATAGGTATGCCAAATAACATGTATTTGAATGAGGGACTCGTTTTTATAAAGTAGTTTTCAAGATATCGACGTTCGAATATTTTGTGCCCAGATGAATCAGAATTTGTTACAAATGAATCAGAAACAGAAATAAAAATGAAAAACTTTACGTAGATGGGCTCTGTATTAAGAAAATAATCATATTTTAACAACAACAATAATGTGTTTTTATGAAAACAATTATATTATCAGTGATATTACGGAAAAAATCTGGTGGATTCAACAATAATTCTGGTAAAACATTTTTGAAACTCCAGTATACAGGTTTACTGGTAATTTGACGTATACCTTGCACTACGTTATTGGGGGGCTAAAATACAACACATTTAACCCCCCATATGTTCTACTGAAAGTCAATGAATTTCGTAATATTGAAATTTTTGTATTATTTTGAATAATACCCAGAATTCCTTCTTAAACACTATTTATCTCTAAAATATCGAATTGACTGGCTTTGATTATTGATATTAGCTTGTAGCTGATACTTTTACAAAGCTTTCTGCGTATTTAACTGTTCTTAATGACCATTCAATTGAAAGTAATCATTAAAAGTTAATTAGGTGTATTAGAAAATCGTCGAGGTACACGATAGACAATGGTGTTTATCTCAAAAATTGACTGTGACAGTAAGTGAACAAAATGCAAGACAAACATCCTTATTTAATCAGCTATCCAACGAGGTATAGACGTACACAAATATTTAGAAACTAATGTAAAAATGTCTTCATGTCTTTTCTGATGAGGAGTCGATGGGACATCTCTGGTGAATTTTGGAGTTACAAGTTTTTCATCGATTGACGAAGTCTCCATCCAAAAGCTGTCATCATCGGGAAGGTCGAGGTCTTTTTGGGCTGTATCCGAATCTTTTCCAGTCTGAATTTCAGTAGCAGATATTTGGCTACGTTTGATCAAAGAGGCATGTACCTTTCTTCGATGTCACCTTTATTTTATTCGCAGATTTGACGTCACCACCACTCTGTTGTTTATTAATGTCTTCTATGGTATGATTCATATGGGGTTTTGACCATACGAATCAGGCACAGATGAATCAGGATTTTGCCTACAATCATGCATAACTCATTATACATACAGACTTCATTTTTGTCATTTTTCTACACGAATCTATAACCAAAAAGCATCACACGAAACACAGATAGAAGTTTTAAAACAATAAAATAAATCTTACAAAGTAGCCATTGTAATCAGAATGCCACCTGAACCAAACACAGATGAATCAGACATTAACCTTCGTAACATCGGGATCTAAGCCAATCAGCTGTACATCCACCTTCTAGCTCGTCCGTTGCAGGACTGGCTTTTCCCCGTGCGGGAAGCCAGACCCTAATTATTATTACCCGACCAAGTACGGTCAAGCGCAGCTTACGCCACATTAATCAGTATTACACGCCGGACACTTCTTATTTACTTATTTATAAACACACTAACGTAGTTAGAACTAATACGCATTTTTTTTGTAAGAGGACAATTCATCTCCTTTCGATATAACTATAATTTACATTGATGTATCAAAGGGAAAATGCGACATATACCATTTTGTTCCGGAAAATGGCAAACGGACGCGCTATATGAATCAGAAGAACAAACTTCAAATATTTTTATTTTGTACCTAGACAGCAATTATTTAAAAAATATAATTTGTCCCAGTAAGGGATAAAGATAAACTGTACTAATAAAAAATTACATGCCGTTTTGTTAGTTGGTTACAAAAATATACCCATAGAAATCGAAAATTTTGTCCCTGAAGAACTACCCTTATGCTATCAGTCTTATTAAGCTTTTGAAAAACAAAGTTGATCTATGGAATATCCATGCCCTCCATTTACAAAGAATGGGAGGTAGGAACCGCGAGACTTTGACTAATTACGAAAGAATGACTGAGGCTTACGTTAATATATTGGAGTGCTATGATATCTATAGGGTCTCTTTTCAACAAATGGTAAGAATGTAATTTTTTTCACAACTAATACGTAACCTCAACTGTTGATGAAGATCATTTCGTCGTTTTAACAACATTTATCGTTTTTCAGATCGCGTATCATACTATAGAATTCGTTTGTTACGTGTTAATGTATGTGCAATTAACAATTGACGTTGTGAAATTGGTGGCAATCAGTGGCCAAGACGAACAAGTAAGCTGTTTTGCATTTGTAGTGCTATAGTTTAATTCAGATTTCAGTTACCCAGATTCAAAAATCTTTGCCTTATCTCTTTTCGTAGATATTAATAAGGCAATTCTGTGGCATTCACATAACAACACATTCACTTTCAATTCATAATTCAAGCTATTGAAAGATCTATGCTAAACCCGAGCATTGTTCTTTCCAAAGCATGAATACAATGAGAAATGAGAAAGCCCGTAGAGGATATTGATTGAGCACTTAAAATTAGCTAGAAGTAGAAAATTAGCATAAAGCATCAATAAGTCGAAGTTGCTATGAGCGGGCTTTTAATTTAGTTAAACTGATAATCATTAGAAAAATTCTGAATTGGCGACCGCACTTTATTGGGATAATTTAATTGTTTCTCTTTTAACCCCTTATCATGTTGTAATTATGTGGATGTAGTGGACCAAGATAATGATATCAGCATCGGCTTTGTAAGAGCGGTTATTTTCTACATTATGACAAAACTTCTAAAGGTCGTATTCATAAACTGTATAAGAATACACTTTACTTTTCATTTTTTATGCTGTAAGACAGCGAGGCTTTACTACATTCTTGATTTTTACAGCATTCAGTATGGATACTGACAGCATCGTTATGCACTTGGGTATTAAAGACTTTTGCTTTGCAAGCTGAATTATGCCTGCACTGTGAGGAGTTTTACATAGCTATGAACAATGCTCAAGATTCATGCGCACATATTTTGAACAACAATAACTGTACAGGTATTGGCTAGACATTTTTTAATCTATTTTTGCTTGTTTAATTTACTTACTTCAACTAAAATCTATATTCAGTTCATTATCTTATGGGTTCGGAAAATTATGTTAGTATAAATACGTGTGGTTCGGGTGTTTGTGCCTACCCCTTCTGTTCACGCTGTACACCAGCGACATTCCCAAACGTGGCTTGGCCAAGTTGGCTCTCTTCGCCGACGACACGGCTATCTACTATTCCGGTAGGAGTCTCGATAGCATCTCTCGAACCCTTCAAACCGCAGCCGACGCCCTCGGGGTCTGGTTCCGGAAATGGAGAATAGAGGTGAATCCCGAAAAGAGCGCAGCCGTTCTTTTCGAGAGACACGGTGATACCCACACCCACATCCGTCCCGTCGTCATGTTTGGCAAACAGATCCCTTGGGAGATGAAAGCCAAATACCTGGGGGTTATCCTCGACCACCATCTGAGTTTCCGAGACCACATCAAAGCGGTGCGCGCTCGCGCCGCTTTCGCTGTCGGTCGCCTCCACCCCATCCTTAGAACGCGCAGTAAATTGTCACTTAGAAATAAGCTGAGAATCTACGTGACGTGCATCCGCCCCATCTTGACTTACGCTAGCGTCGTGTTCGCACACGTTAAGCCTTGTCGCTTTAAATCCTTCCAAACCCTCCAGAATCGAGTGTTGCGCAGAGCCGCGGCTGCCCCGTGGTTCATGCGTAACGTCCAACTCCATCTCGATCTAAAAATGCCAACCATCAGGCAATACCTCAAACGCATTTCCAAGCGTTACTTCGACTCTGCCCCCCGCCATCCGAACCCCCTAGTCGCCGCAGCGGCCGACTACAGTCCCTCTCTCATAAGTAAAGTTCGCCGTCCCAGGCACACACTTTTAGAACCCGATGACGAAATTACCCTCCTCCAGGAGGCGAGTAAATCGACCAGCACACTACACAACAAACGCCGCCGCCCGGCATACCGTCCTCGCCGACGAGGCCCGTCGCGACGCCCCACCGCCGCCGGTCATGATCCACCGAGCTCTCCCGTCGTAGAGCCGGTCGTCTCTTCAGACTCCGCAGTCACCCCGATAATTCAGCCCTCATCAAGCTGTCTCCCCCCCCCCTATGTCCACGCCAGTAACGCCCTAAGCCGAGGTCCGAGTCCCACTAGGGGTCGCCCTTAGTGCTGTTGTTGCAGGTAGTCATGATGTTAGTGTAGTACAAGTAGTTAGCTTAGGTTAAGTATTTTACTTCCCCCCCATTGGCTGGAGACCCTTCAGGTCTCGCTAATAACTGCCCGGTTACGTAGAAACCGTCCCCTAGGACGACCTACTGCAGTCAAATAGAAAAAAAAAAAAAAAAAATGTTTGTGCCTAAGAATAAGAATGCTTTCTTTATGTAAAATTACAGATGAGGAGAAAAGGTTATGCAAGAATATTAAACGACTACATCGAGCGACATTCGACAAGATACATGTCTGTAGAATGTTCTACGTTAATGCTAATTTACCATTAAGCACGATGGCGCTAATTACTAACTACACTATTGTGCTGCTACAGTTTGCATTTCTACAAAATTGATATCATGAAAATATGTATTGAAACAGGTTTAAGTACATTTTATCTAAAAAAATAATTGTTATTTGTGTACGTTTTTTCGATAGTAGATAAAGTAATGCTAGCACGATGATAAAATAAAGAAGCAAAATAATTAAATCAAATTATCGCGTCGCTTGGTTTTCAGTAAAATTCGCAAATAAAAATGTTATGAAATGCTAAGAGTTTCAGTTATACACCGGTTCATTCAATGTCTAGATTTTAATTTTCAGTTCATGTGTGTATTTTAGTTTTACCGTGGGACGGTAGCGGCTCATCTACTAACGTTCTTTCTTTTCGACTTGTCCTGTTGAATAAACTGTACAGAAACGCAAAAAGATAAAATAAAACCCTTGAAATCACTAACTAAATCATAAGCCTAAATTTTTTCTCGTGAACTTATCAAAGACAAAACAATATTTCTGTCAACAAACTCACGTATATGTTCATTCCTGTTAGTTTCTTGTTGGTCAAACCAAAGGATTGCTTGTCAGTGGATGGTTTTAATCCTGATGATTCATAAAGATTGTTGACATTCAGAAGGAATGCTCGTCATTTGTATTATCTTTATGGAATATTTTTATTTTGCAACAATATAACGTGTATCCGTAAGCTAAGGATTGCTATGGCTGCTGCTACAACTTTGAAATTTATTGTCAGTGACCTATTCAATGTTAAAGAAGACACAGAATCTTGATTAAAAAGTGGTTAATGGAAAAGTATAAATCTTCTTGTTGTCGTCTAAATATTTATTTTTCATTTGCATTAAGGTAAGATGAGCTTTGCAGGTACTACTAAATTAACTTCTGTAGTGTATGTTTGGGCACATTTTGGATGTTATCTTTTTTAAGTTTTTAAACTGACATGGTCACTAACACAATCATTAGAACTTAAAACGCGCTGGCATGGCGCTTGTAACGGTGCCGAAATATCGGAAACTCATAACAAATAATAAACATGGTAAATATCCCGTTTTAAGTTCGAATGATTGTTATCTTTTTGTTTATCCGTCTGCGATGATGATCATAAACGAGCACTTAATCTTGCCGGACAAAATAAACAGTACCCCAAGTGTGAGTTTTTAACGCTACTACTGTAGTTGCGTTACGCCAAAAACGTCGACCAAATTTTTAGTTACTCTATTCGCCGCTAGAGGCGCTACCTAAATTTTCATACATTTTTGGCGTGACGCAACTACAGTAGTAACGTAAAAAAACTCATACTTGGGGTACTGACACTAATTGGTTCAGTGGTCGTGACGCATCCTTCGCGACGCGAAAGAAAAGAGGATTTTGATACCGTCGTTTGTTCACGCTATCGTCAACCCACAGGCGTTCATTCCTTAAAAATTATAGATTCTGTCTTTATCTTCCTTCAATCATATGAAATAACATAAGTGAACGCAAGACAAACATTAGATCAACAAATTGTGTTAGGCTTTAATCAAATTTATTATTTTTGTATTCGTTTACATTACATATTCGTACATTTAATTCCATAACTTATAAAAAATGGACTACAGTGTTTGTGTGAAACTTTTTTAGGTAACATCACAGAACTTATAATAAGAGAATAGAAATGGTATCAATTGTTTTTCCTTCGGGAACCGATGTCGCCGCTTTTTTACCTCTAACTCATACATAGAAAAAACTAGAACCATAACTACGCAATTACGCACACAATTACTTGTACATTTACTACTTACAATTATGAACCTTAAGACTAAGAAAGAGCGTTGAATAAACACCTACCGCATATTATACTCACACTTATATAATTATTTTACATTTACGCTAGTACTTGACGCAAGATAAAATGTTATCGATTGTTACAATTTGCAGATCCAGTCGCTAGGGGATTTCTAATATTAAAGGATTTATTTTATTTGGTGTGGATGGAAATTAGTCCATGAAGAAGGTTGATACATAATTATAATTAGTGACGATTTACATCATAGTCCAATAGTATTAGAATGTGACATGTTTGGCTGTGTCTATGGAATTGCGTGTGTTGAAGAATGATGTAAGATGTGTGTATGTGTATCTGTAGAATGTGTTAGTATCCTTTACGAAAATCAGTATTATAAGTTTCAATTGTACTGTGTATTATCTTGCACTGTGTGTTAATTTATTTTGTGTTCTTTGATGAAATTTATATACATTTTTTTTCAATCTATGTTGTCCCACTTCTGGGCAAAGGTCTCCCCCATAGCCTTCTTCTCATCTCTATGCATTGCCTTCTCTGGCCAATCTCCCATAAACGACTCTAAATCATCACGCCAGCGTTTCCCAGGCCTCCCTCGGCGACGACGCCCGTCTTCCGGCACCCACTGGTTATATTAAAAATAAAGTTATAGAAGTCTTGATTAACAAATCACAACATTATTTACAAAAATTGACAAAATACCTAGAGTTGCTTACTAAAAATAATGCTTTAATATCTATTTGCTGTTTTGGGTTGCTTAAAAATATTTATTACCCTGTGAAGTGAAGGTATTTGTTTAAAAGTTGCCTTTTTGGCGTTGAATTTTTCATAAGGTAATGTAGGCGGATATCTATACAACGTGTTACATAATTCCGCTCAAAAAAGAAAATGTTAATCAAGTAGTCTTTTATGGTTGTTGTCATTTACCTTTCGGGGTGCATGAAAAGAGCCTCCACGAGTGACGATACTTAAGTACGTCCGGCACACCCTGGGCAGTCAGCCTCGCTACCAACTTTGCTGCCTGGCTAATCATTACACCACAGCATGAGCTATACGAAAATAGCTATACATATATAAATAGAGAAGAAGATTTACCTCTCAGAGGAAATTAGGTAAGAATGTAAATAACTTTCTGGATAGTCTACTCTTTATTTTTATGTTTTCAGGATAGCTTTTCGGTGATGATTTTATTTTATGATTCGTCAAATTTTTTTTTTTTGCGTGTTGCTTTTCTTTTAAAATATTGCCAATAGACTCTTTACAAAGGACCTTTTAATCCCCTTTCGGCTTTAGGGGTATTTTTGTAACACGTTGTATACCATTCCATTACACATTTTGTTAGTAGAATTACATGATTGTCCATGGGCACTTGGTCAAATTGGTGAAAATAAATTTCTTTAAAAATGTTGATACCTACGAAATGATACTAAGCTTTAGCTGACACATGATTTTTAATTTTTTCTAAATTTCTTCCTATTTGCGCATCATCATTCTGCCGAATGACGTCCACCGCTGGACATAGGCGTCTCCCAAACAATGGTGGGGTGGGGGGGGGGGGTTCATAATCGCCACGCTTTGCAGGCTGGTTAGCGATCGCAGTATGGTTGTTAAAGTATTCAGAGAACGCTGCTACCCATCCTCTAGTGAATCCTTTAGTCGCCTTTTACGACACCCACGGGAAGAGATGGGGTAGTGCTATTCTTTACGCCCATTACCACACGGACGTAAAGAATAGAATAGTTTGGGCATCAATTGTAGTATTTTTAAATCCATTTCAATTTTTTGACTTGACTTGTTGACTTTTGATTTGGATTAAAATAAATTATGAAATGAAATGACACCAAAAACGGAATAAGAAAATAAAATTATATTATCACTGGAATTTTAACAAATCAAAATTTCTTGACTACTGTGGATATATCGATAACTGGGAAACACTGATATCACAGCACTAACTCACGTCTGCCAACAGCGGCCGTACTATGTCATAGCTGTGGGTGAGAAAATATCGTTTATTGTTTTAATCCATTGCGGTGTCTCAATCGTAGCTTACTTTGTGTTCCGAACTTAAACAAGCAATGTATATCGAATTACTTGGTAGTAACAACATTCGGTGCTGTTTTTAAATTTGTCCGCAAAATTGTTGTTTTTATTAATATTATGTTATTTTTTAAATTACGGTATTCACCAGTGGAATGTAATCCTTTTAGAAGCACAGTCACCCTTTCCTGATCAATTTCCACAGTTGGATAAGCTACAATAACCCATTTTATTGAACAGTTGTCATGACGGCGGTTCGTTTCAGACTGAGCCCGGTAAATCAAACATCTGGCTTTTCAACCAGATAGGCGCCTCGCGCTTTTAGCTGAAGTAACATTTCTATTCCTCTTATTATAAGTTCTGTGGGTAACATAGTTTAGTTAGTACGTGAGCTCGTGGCTAAATAATTACAGCCGCATAGACCGATCTTCCGGGTTAAGCCACGCTTGCCGAGGTTGGTCTGTGGATGGGTGACCATTTACCATAGCGAGTTTCCTCCGTACCTCGGAAAGCACGTAAAGCCGTTGGTCCTGGCTGTCATTTGTAGATCTTTGACAGTCGTTACTGTTGGTCAGAAGCCAGAAAGTCTGACAACCAGTCTTACAAAGAGTATCGTATTACCCAGTTACTGGGTTGTGGAGGTCTGATAGGCAGTCGCTCCATGTAAAATACTGATATTCAGCTGCATCCGGTTCGACTGGAAGCCGACCCCAACATAGTTGGGAAAAGGCTAGGCAGATGATGACAATAGTAACGATGATAGCTAGAAAAGTATAAATTGTGGCACAGCTATCAACACCCGACAATGGGACAGAAAGATATACATTTTGTTCCAGACTATCTCAAAGGAAATAGCTATGAATAATATAATTAGTGAACGTATATAAACTAAAAAAATAAAATTCAAAATCCAGTCAAGTGCATTATGAGGTGTTGGGGGGTGTGCGTGTGTGAGAGAGAGAGAGTGTGTGTGTATGTGTGTGTGAGTGTGTGTGTGGGTATGTCTTTATAGTTTGTATGTGGATGTGCTTGGATGTGTGGATGTTATTTTAAGTTACCACAAGTTGTTCAGTTCTTTTGCCACACTATTACATAAATATTTTTTATAAAAGTTTATTCTGTTTCTAAATGATGTGCAAATATATTTTAATTAAATGCTACTAAAAGGATATGTTTAAACTTTCCGTTGCCAAAATGTTGTCAAAAGCCCTGGGTACGGTTAGTACAATACACGAAAACAAAACTATTATCATCTGAAAATCGTATTAATGTTCGTAATAAAAACACGATTTTACAGATAAGCGAATTGCAACAGTACAATTATGTAATTCGTGACAAGTCCCATAAAATATATTGGTAGCGTAACGTCTACATAAAACAAGCCACACGCGGTCATCTTACTGATCGTTCGATTTGCCTGGAACACGTTCTTGCAAAGATACGCTTGACTGTCTGTAAGCAAAACCATTACTGTTATAATTATATTTGCAATGCAATTTGAAATACCAAACGATTCTATCTAGTTGCAATTTGCGTTTCAAGACCTTAAGTCCTAAAGCAACGGACTGGAATAACTGCCAACGCTGAGTGAAATTCAACGAATGAAACACGAACTGCATGAAATGTAGGATTATTTAACAATATTTAGAAACTCTTAAAGGTCACCTTTTACAACGACCTTGACGATACGAGAAAGCAGAAATGTAGTCTATTTGTAGTTCAGACTTTCTAACTCACTTGTACAGTTCCTGTTCTTCAACCGCTGTATACACGCCGTCTCAGCTTCTTCAATGGTTATATAAAACTTCTCGCATTCCACGCTGTGTATAATTACTATCAATATATCCTTTACTTGCCATGCAAATATCGCAATCCAAAACATATACTGGAAAATAAAGAGGAAAGGTTTCATTTTTTATTAGAAATTATACAAAGGATGGGTGTTTATGTATGAAACGTGCTTTTCTAACCTAACCAGCAAGGATGAAAAATTTTAACCAGAAAAGCGTTAAATAATGACCATATAATAAAATTAACATTTTCTGAAGTCGGTGCTAAGCCACGCTATATACAGGGTGTAAACGAATTCGTGTAATTCCTTCAAATCATATGATCTATTAACGGTATAGATTAACCCCGCACAGGATTTAGATTGATTAAAAATAAAACATAAACTTTTTTTTTCCCAAATTAAATTTTTATGTGATAGAAAATTTCAATGCCATGCACCAATTAATGAAGTCACTGCGACACAGCTGACGGGTACGCCTAGCGCGATATCGATCCATGCAGTCTGTTAACTTGGGACGCTAAAATTACTCAGATACAGAATACAATGGTTCATTTTTTGAAAACTTTTTTTGTTCTTTCTTAAAAAAACTTATGCAGGGTCAATCAGTGTCACCAGTAGTTCACGCGGTTTGAAGGAATTACACGAATTCGTTAACACCCTTTACTATTTGATTTGATTGATCTGATTATATTTTCATTCATTTGAAATAAATCTGTTATTTCATGAAATCATTCTTGCAATAAGATTAACCATAACCTCATAATATGTTTGTTGGTTAGTTGGACCGTTTTTACTAATGGTCCTTTATTAATTTACTAGCTTCTGCCCGCGACTTCGTACGCGGATCCTGTTGCTTATGCCAGCGACAACGGAGTCGTCAAAATCGAAGATCTGAAACGTCTGATGTCGAATTCTAAGAGCCCGGGGACGGGAAAACAACGGGATGCGCGAGACGATTCGGGACGTTCCAGATCTTTCATTTTTGTAAGTTAACAGGAAATGCCCATCAGACTAAACAACTTTTGCTAAGACGTCATTCCTATACATGCTATAGTGTCGATGGGCTTTGGAGTTGCACAACAGGTGTTCCAGATCTTTAAATTTATTCTCACAGCAGAAAATGCTCTTCACGTGGAATATTTTTTGCTATGGCACCATTTTTGTATCTCTTATACTTTAGCTGGTCTGTTGCGGTTCTGCATCAGGTGTTCCATTTTCCAAAATAAATTATAGCCTATATGTTGCCCATACTTAATACCTATACCTACAACAAAAAAACTTTTCTTCCCGTAATTCCGCAGCGGATTCCAAGGGTACACTGAATTAACAATAATATTGCATAGAATTTAAAAAAAAAATCTTTATAAACTATCATCATCTGCCTAGCCTTTTCCCAACTATGTTGGGGTCGGCTTCCAGTCGAACCGGATGCAGCTGAATATCAGTATTTTACATGGAGCGACTGCCTATCAGACCTCCACAACCCAGTAACTGGGTAATACGATACTCTTGGTAAGACTGGTTGTCAGACTTTCTGGCTTCTGACCAACAGTAACGACTGTCAAAGATCTACAAATGACAGCCGGGACCAACGGCTTTACGTGCTTTCCGAGGTACGGAGGAAACTCGCTATGGTAAATGGTCACCCATCCACAGACCAACCTCGGCAAGCGTGGCTTAACCCGGAAGATCGGTCTATGCGGCTGTAATTATTTAGCCACGAGCTCCTCATCTTTATAAACTATATTTGGGGTTTTTCCTTCACGAGCTTAATATATTAAGACCGGATGCGTTGCTGATCCTTGAAAAAGCAACATAAAGTTGGCCATGAGAAAAACAGCCGGTTGTCAGGTCAACACCAGCGGCTTTAATCGTCTGCCCTTCTGACTTGGTTATTGTCATGGCAAAGCATGTAGTCACAGGGAACTGTGTGCGCTTAAATTGAAAAGGGAAATTGTTGGGGATGAGTGGTATGCGCGGTATGAACACAGCCTCACCGGCACCACACCCAGTGAGGATTGTAGCAACAATTATATTACGTTGTAAAGCGTTGACAATAAGACGGGTTCCGTTGCACAGTTTTGGCGGAGTTAAATTTCGCATCAGCATTATGGGAACACCGACTTTAAGTCTTATTTTATGAGCAGGGAGACCACTCGCTGTAAGGGAATTGAGAAACTCAACTGGGTAATTAGCGGCGTCGTCCTGATCGACAACACTGTCGAAAGAAGTGTAAACCACTTCATCCCCTACAATATCCGCCAAATTATTTGATTCATTTTTGCAGCTTGATCATTTTTTGGGGTCAATATGGCGCGTTCGCATAACCATGAATTTTCTAATAATCTAAGTGACTGCTCCCCTGCGTTACCGGGTAGGCTACCGGGTCACGAAGATAAATGGAAAAGGAAATTAAACACTCAAATAACATAAGCTCGAAGGCATATTTATTCGATAAAATAAAAAAAAATGGTAGTTTTGGCGAGTCAAATTTTCAATGATATACTATCGTCATCAAAAATCTGTCCTAAACTGTTACCGTCTTCACCGCGTGGAGGTACTCCAAGTTTATTTTATTTTATGATTATACAGTGAAATTAGTGATAACTTTGATTTCCACATCAGATGTTTCTGATCTTCGATTTTTATAAGTCAACAGGAAATGCCCATTAGACCGAACAAATTTTGATAAGACGTCACCCTATATGTGTTATGGTGTAGCTGGGCGCTTGGAATTCCACAACAGGTGTTCCAGATCTTATTTTTTTATACGTCAACAGAGAGTGCTCATCAGGTTGAACAACTCTTGCTAAGACGTCATTCTTATATATGTTATAGTGTAGCTGGGCTCTTGGAGTTTCACATCAGGTGTTCCAGATCTTCAAATTTACTCTCTCGTCAGAAAATGCTCATCACGTGAAATAATTTTTGCTATGGTACAATTTTTGTATCTCTTATAGTTTAGCTGGTCTGTTGCGGTTCTGCATCAGGTGTTCAAGTTTCTAAAATAAATTATAGCCTATATGTTACCTAGGCTTAATACCTATACAAAAAAAGAAAAATCATTCAAATCCGTCCAGTAGTTCCGAAGATTAGCGTGTACAAACAAACAGACACACAGACAAACAGACAGACTTTTTTTTTTGGATTCGTGCTCTATTACTGTTTCTAAACCCCCCTCCACTATTGTTTTTTTAATAATATTCAATGTACAGACACAGTTTTTTTACTGTTTTATTATATGTATATAGTTGAAAATGGCGCCTTATGATTACTTTTGTGCTATTGTTTGGTAAAGATATAAAAAGGGAGGTAATTCTCCAAATAAGACAGTCTTGGACCGATTACAGGAAGACAATACGTTAAGTACTCTGATTGTTATTTTACACTGTTACTATGCTACTCTGATTATAAATACATATGTCTATGCTATTTGGTTGTAAATATGTATTATTTGCTAAGTGTGTTAATGTGTATTTCGCTTGACACTGATATATTGTCTGACCTATAGTATCTAACTAGCTTGTCCTTCTTATTTTCCATCTTGTGAATTATTATATTGTGAATATCATGTAACTAACAACTAACCCAAATACAAGTACTCTCAGTGATGGAGAGTCTATGTTGGTTACATTTACCATACCCGCTTTGCTCCTGATAGGTAGATATTGATCTTAACTGTAATATTATGCTCACTTTATCCATTTCTATAACCATGTCTGCCGACATTATTGCTATTCCTAATATCTAGTACATTGATATTGCTAAATTATTGTTCAAGTGAAATAATTAATTATTAGTATAGGTACGTTAGTTAAAGATATTTGTAGTTTTCATAATAAATTATTCATAGTAAATGTGACGGTGCAGCGGTGGCGACTAGCGGGGTGCGCCTATAAAAGGGCCGGCACGCTGCACTTCGTCCTCTCTCGCGCCTCAGCAGCCGCCTAGTTAAGTACTACTGTCTACCTACTACACCTGAAGACCCTGGACTCCTCGTATCGTACTGTGTAAAGAACCACGCCCTGTTAACTAATCTTAATATTATAATCTTGTAACTATTATTAAAATATACTATTGTATGGTTAAAAGTGTTTTCCTTAATATTCTTCTATTCTGATTTTATGTGCACCTGCTCGTTAAGGGTTGACTCCTCAAGCCACCCTTAACCCGCTAAGCGTGACATAAATAATTCTGGTTTATATGTTATTCTATATTTCTCTCATTATATTTATATATATACCTACAGCATTTTATGATATGTCTATATAACCTCATACCCGCGATTTCAGTCGCATCCTAAGAAAACTACTTCATGCGTGTACCCAGGTAAAAAGTATCCTCTATCTTTATCCAGGTCATGGTCTACTTGTGTGCTAAATTTCATCCAAATCCGTTACGTCCAAATTCACAAACTGACAAACATCCAAACTTATTAGTAGGAAGTAGTATTGCAAATCAAATATACAAACAAACACAGCTTGGCACACTGTCCAGTTGACCCGTAGATATTAATTTTGATAATTATATTCATCATTATGGTTGCAAAACATGTCAGTTGTTCCATGTAAGAAAACAATGAGAACTAATGAGAAGGTAAGCTTAGTAAAAAGGGAGCGAATATAATTTTAAAAACCCAACTACCTCAACAAAAATCTAGGAAATAACTAAAATGAAGATAAAACAAAGGTATTAACAATGTAATACTTACGTTGTTTGGAAACTGTCCCTGCATTTTCAATACTTGTAAACATTGCTCTAAATAAAATAAAGTATTGAAAAATGTATCGACTGTGTGATATTATATCTGTAAAAAATAAAATGCGTAATTAATGATGAGTTCCGAGCTATTCATCATTAATGCATAGTAAATAAATCGTTTATTTATTATTAAGTTAGTAAGGTCAGATATGCTTATGTATGTAAGTGAATGTTGGCCGTGGCAGAAGAGGCATGAAAGTAGAATAAAATAAAAGCCTTGGAAATTCGTTCCTTGCGAAGTATATTCAGTGTAACTCTGAATGATAGATTGAAGAATGATGTAATAAAACAAACTTGCGGTTTAAAAGACGATGTAGTGACAAAAACTGAAAGACGTATGCTTGGGTGGTTTGGTCATGTTGAGCAAATAAGTGATCGGCGATTAACAAAAGGAATTTATAAGGCAGGTGTCAGTAGAAACAAAAGTAGAGGACGCCCTAGAAGGACATACATCAATGTTACTGGTGGTGTTCATCAAAAAGTACAGGTCCGTAGTGCTCTCAAACGGTGTGCGTGTATGACAAGACGTATGAACATGGAAAAAGCGAAATGAGTAATATATAAGTGCGTTTATAATGACATTCAACAGTTTCTACCAACCAAGGGGGAAAAAGCGAGAGTTTATGTATGTATATATGTTCAAATATGCACGAATGGTAACTATCCATGGATTGACAGCGGCTAGCGCAGCTTATCCTTGCGAATCGTAATTCGTGCAGTTGTTAATTAGCCCCGAGACTGTGAAATGGAGATATATTTGAAAGAATTTTCCATATTAGTCTTTTTGAGATTTCATTCAATATTTTCGAATTGTTAAAAAGAGGAAGAGTAGAGTACTCTTTTTAAGGTGCTTCAACAAAGTTGCTTATTTGGTTACCTACTCGTACCTATATTAAAAAAACCTGCACAATCAATTATAGTATAGACTTCTTCATTTCAATGTCTACACTCTCGGGATTATTTAACTGTTTTGTTTTGCAATTTGAAGAATTTGGTGAAATGAAAATACTTACCAATACTTGAAATAGTGTCTTGTACAATTTGTAAGCTTTCAATATTTTCTCATACGTCTTCAACATATTTGTACAGTATTTGTCGTTTTCCGGTTCATCATACATCATAATGATATTTTTGATCCATTTATCGAGATAGTTTTTTAACAATATTATAATACGAATAGCATAAACTGAATTAATATCAATTGTGGAATACATTAAACCACTAGCTAGGTAGAACCAATTAAAGGTTTCTAACGTGACATAATTAAACACAGTATAATTAAAAACATCAATACCAAAAACCGTTAAAACTGAGATCCAATTCCAAATGATAAAACTCCGGATACTTTTACCAAAATTAATGCTTTCATGAATTGCCTGGATTATCACAATAAGCAAGATGTTGTTATGACTGTACACAAGGTTCAGAACAAAAATCATTATAAAACCGAAAAAATAAGAGAAATAAAAGTATACAAAAGTCCATATCATGACAATATTATTTTCGTAGATTCGGAAGATATCATCGAAGCACATATGATTAATAAAGATCGCAGTTATAAAACACACGCTAAATAACGCCAATATGTTATACTTCATTCGGTTTGGAGTTATAAAATTATGGTGTATATTATATTTTGAAGAGAATACTAGCGTTAGTATTAAGTTAAAGGGATAAAATATCCTTTGAACTTCTTTTTCTAGCCGATTATTGAGTAATAATTCAACCGGATAAGGTGAGATCTGTTCCATGGTTTTAGATTTTTTGAAAATTGTGGACAAATTATACCACATAATACTGACAACTTATATCGCCCGTTGATAAATAACAAATGTAGGATATTGAATTGATATTCTTAAACTGGAAAAATCAATGAACAAATAATTCCACTAATTATTTACGATTCATAAGTAATACACTCTGTTAACCGTAACGTAGTTGATGGCACAGCTAAAGTATACATTGTCAAATTAAATTAAAAGGTTCTAGCTATATTTTTTCTCAATCAGATCGATAAAAAAATTACCATTCAACGAAACGTTTAATGTCAACAGGCGATTACTTCAATAATATAACAGGTAACGTAAACCTACCCAAATTGGTCCGCCCACCATAATCTGACCACTAATTGTTACTGCATTTTTTTATTAATACAGTGTATTATTAAGCTAGGTCTTATTGGCATTTGAAACTACACTTTTAACTTTGTTTACCATTAAAAGAGATTTTATAGATATTTGTTTTGTTTCGCAATAATATTAAAATTCATAACGAAACGGTGCATTATGCGTGTTTTTAATAGTCAAAACGTCAAAACCAGACATGAGACAATTAGAGAGTTCTGTAAAGATTTAAACTGAATTTAGTAAGTATAAAGTTTTTGTGGTATAGTATAATTGATAGACTTGAGTTACAAGTAGGTAATAGGTGATTTAGTTTATAATTAGTATGCAAAACTTATCAAAATAAAGTGGACGGTATTATAGCTAGTAACACTACAGTACTGATCGAATACCGACCGGAGGTCGGTATAGGAGCAATTACCGTGTTCACTTTAACTGATAAAATTATATTTGAGTTATAATAACTCAAACCTAGAAATATTTTTTATTATTTACCTGTTTGATAAAGAATCTTGTGACCGAAATACGACCTACTATAAATTGTTTATTTATTTCGATAACTGTATTTTCATTTCATGAAAATTCATTATTAGCACCGTCGTTTATGGAGAAAAGCAGTATAATACTTACATGATTTTCAATTAACTGTACTTGTTATTGGTTTTATTCTAATGTAATTTATTTCTAAAACATGTTTACCATCTATCGACATTGTTTATTTCTCTAAAAATATTAAACTTTTCAATAATTGAAGTAGTTGAAAAGCGGTCGGTTGTTAGGTAACCGTTTTACATCATTTCATAATACCGTCCACCCTCAAAGCTTATCGTGATTTGTACTCATTTCGAAGAGCTTAAACTTTTTAGCTGGAACTTAAAGTTTATATGACTACATTGTAGACTTTATGTTAGCACCTTTCGGCTCCTTTATCTGACCTTGGATATCAATCAACTAGGAAAAGAGTGCCCATCGAGACAAATCAAACGAGCCGAAACCATTGATAAAACAAAACTACTCGAAGGGCTTACATTAATACATTGTGGAGTAGACGGATTTTTTCTGTGACAGTCATGTTGTACCTATTTGGATTCCGACCTCATTTCTAGAATTTTCATACCCAAAAACCATAGACAAGAAACCATAAAAAACTATACTCATGAAAATAACTTTTTGAATTTTGACTCATCCACGGCATCAGCACCGCCGAAAATTATGGAATTGTCACCCATGACGAATCATTTCCAAATTTTTATGGCGACCATCTTGGATTTTGAAGTTGCCCTCGTTTTCTTCATCATTACACCCGAATTCCATGGAATTAACACCATGACGACTAACTTTTAAATGTTCATGGCTGATATCTTGGACTCTGGGTTTTTCCACATTTTTGGCATCAGCAGCCCCGAAAACCATGGATTTGACACCCATGATGAATAATTTACAATTTTTATAGCCGCCATTTTGGATTTTGGTTTTGCCCACATTTTTGGCATCAGCAGCCCCGAAAACCATGGATTTGATACCCATAATGAATAATTTTCAATTTTTGTAGCTGCCATTTTGGATTTTGGTTTTGCCTACATTTTTGGCATCAGCAGCCCCGAAAACCATGGATTTGATACCCATGATGAATAATTTACAATTTTTGTAGCCGCCATTTTGGATTTTGGTTTTGCCCAAATTTTTGGCATCAGCAGCCCCGAAAACCATGGCTTTGACACCCATGATGAATAGTTTACAATTTTTGTAGCCGCCATTTTGGATTTTGGTTTTGCCCACATTTTTGGCATCAGCAGCCCCGAAAACCATGGATTTGACACCCATGATGAATAATTTACAATTTTTGTAGCCGCCATTTTGGATTTTGGTTTTGCCCACATTTTTGGCATCAGCAGCCCCGAAAACCATGGATTTGACACCCATGATGAATAATTTACAATTTTTGTAGCCGCCATTTTGGATTTTGGTTTTGCCCACTTTTTTGGCATCAGCAGCCCCGAAAACCATGGATTTCACACCCATGATGAATAATTTTCAATTGTTATAGCCGCCATTTTGGATTTTGGTTTTGCCCACATTTTTGGCATCAGCAGCCTCGAAAACCATGGAATTGACAACCATGATGAATAATTTTCAATTTTTATAGCCGCCATTTTGGATTTTGGTTTTGTCCACTTTTTCGTGGAAATGGTTTTGTGGGGCTTCGATCTTAATTAATGTAACGTTTCTGTACTATATAAAAAAAACCTCTTTTCTATATGACACCATGAAGTTAGTTGTTTACATAGACCTACAAGGTGTCTAAAGCTCTGCAAAAAAGAGTACGAAAAATGGGGGTGCCACTAACAATAAGCGCTCTGGTAGAAAGTCGAAGTGAACTTCTACCGCGCATACATAAGTACATACACCGTTTTTTTACTTTAATCTAAAATGGAATGGGCCATCAACCGGGGACTGCCCACTGGTGCTCTATGAGAGTGCAATCAAGGATGGATGGATCCCCGGAGGATGTAAGACAAGCACAATAATGTGTATTGCAAAATATAGAACCTTAAATTATTGGTCAATTGATACGGGTGTTTAATGGACAAGTCCAACTTCTTTTTCTGGTAGAAAATTGGTTTGGCAGACGGTGGCCCACTAACTCGCTAGCTGGGCAAACAGGCAAAAGGTTGCAATACCACTGTGAGCTGTTAAGGGGATCGAGAAGTGAGACCCTGGCTTCAGCAAGTTTGCAAAGGGCAAATTTGGTGGACGGTATTAGGTATGTCAGTGGTCGGATTACGGCTGACAGTTATTTCCCGGACGGAATTAAGGCGGGCAGCAGATTTGAAACTCTTTTTACTTCATATCAAAACGAATTAAATATGAATTTTATATTCCTTGCTAGATTTAATAAATATATGAATTTTACTTTAATATGAGACCTACAGCACCAGAGTTTCCCTTATCAGTCGCTATGTCTGAATAAAACAAAAATGATGGTCCTTAGGAGGTCGGTATTCGGTGGGTTTACGTTATTGAAAATCTTTTAACTAATATCGAAGGTAGGTTGCCTAACGAATAAAATGAAAATATCAGCGTTTGTAAACTAAGGAAGATGTTAGTCAAAAAAATAATATTTAAGTACGCCCATATGTTATGCAAAAAACACGGTTTTCATGGTATCAATCTAAAGTTTTATAATATACTAATCTAAAAACTAAGTAAAAGTGAAGTTTTTTTTTAGTTTTTAGTGACTTTTTGTTATTTGTTTTTTTTATCCTAAATTGTAATTTTTTTACAAAAGTTAAATAAAAATGTTTATTAATCACTAATTTCAACAATTACTAGCCTAAACGGTAAACAATAACATTGTTTTAAGTTTACGTAAATTGAACAATGTGTTAATTTAATATCATTGTACGTAACGACTATCGGCACAGTGACTGATGAGTCAACACATCATGTCATCATACCATCCCACATGTCAACAACCTCGTGTGCCAAATAATTTTTTATCCTTTTCGACTTTCACTGTCCTACATGACTAGAAAATCATGTAGGACAGTGATATCAACAATCAATTTGCGGCGATCTATCACCACTATGTCAGGCTTATTGGCAACAATAGTTCTGTGGATGATGATAAATCAATCCACTACAGTATGAAAATACCATTTTCGAGATCGGGCACATACTTACAGCATGGTAATTTTGCGTCCACAAGGTTGTATTTCAGAGAAAATTGCTGATAGATAATCTTAGCCACTAACGGCCGTTTTCAATAACCTGTCTCCGATTACAGATAGATCGCTACCCCCGGTTAACAGCAAGATCTTAACTATCCATAGTCTGCGTTTCACAAACAAGGATAAGTGCTATCTATCTGTGTTTAACTAACGATAGCTTCTACCCTCTTGAAACGTTTAGTTCTTTGCTGCGAAAATGTTTAATTCTAAAAACAAATATTAATTACATTTGATAAAAATGATTAAGAATATTTTTTCATAGATTTTAAGGTGAATCAACGTTGAATAGTTTTTTTTTCTTGTTTAAGAAATTCAGTCATGAAATAAAACGTTTTGACAGCTTTGACATATCTCGTTTTGTCGCGTCGATTGTTTGTTTATGTTTATTTTGTTTATCATTTAAGAGTGAATTATAATGAATTCTGTAAGTACCTATCTACATTTATGATATTTTTTACATTACAAAATGCGTTCAAACTTTTAAAGATTTTTTTTTTTACAGTCAACTAATAATAAAGCGGCACCAATGACCAAAGATGAGACGATGCTTCTCGTACAACTTGTGGCGGCAAGTGCGGTCATAAATTGTAAAGCGACGAATGCCACTAATAATAAGATGAAGGATCAGGCTTGGCAAACTTTAGCAGTCGACTTCAATTCTTCTGTGTCAAGTTCCCGACGAACCCCAGCGCAGCTTCGTTTAAAATGGGAAAACAAAGAAGGCTGCTCGCAAACGCTGCGCAAACATGAGAATCAGCCATAATAAGGTTAGTTACTGATTGTTTTTCGGTAATTGTGCAGAACGGTAAGTTAAAGTTAAAATTTGTATTAAGTGCTTATTGATTTTTCAGACTGGAGGAGGCAAGGACTACTTTCCACCAGATGAAGTCCTGGACAAAGTAGCTTCACTGTTAGGCAGTACATGCCAAGGTTTTTCTGTGGAGTTTGGTGGAGATGCTATCATTCAAACAGACTCTAATTTTGTGATGGATGAAGTTGAGAATGTGGAGGTTATAAACATTATCAATAATAGTGATGGACAAGGCGATGGAGGAGGTCTTGATGAGAGGGAGGTGTTGAAAGAAACACAAATTTTTGAGACAACTCCTCCTCTCCCTAAACAAAAAAACTTTTTTTGTAATAGAGCTAGCGGCAGTGGCACACTAGGTGGGTGAAGGTTATTTTTTGTTTTTTTCCAACTTGGTGCTAATTTCCATTAAGTATTTGAATTATAAGTATTATTTGTTCCCTGTTTGAGACATCCTAAGTAGAAGATAACACTTCATGACTACCAAATAAATCAGTAATGAGTTTTAGTTATTAACATACTTAAGTATTATTTTTGTTTCTTGCAAACCTTCAATGCAAAATAAGGAGAAAAGTCCAATTCATTAATGGGTTTATCTGCAGAGTGAAAAAGGGATCATATTTATGGCATTTTTAATAACTTTTGATCATTGTTACAGCCAAGCGGAAACAGAAGATGGAAGAGGAAAAAAATAAGGCCCGCATATATAGGGAAAATGCATTAGCAGAGTATTTATTAGTTAAAAAAAGAAAAATAGAACTAGAAAATGAGGAAAAGGAGATAAATATAGCTAAACTTAAGATAGAATTAGAAAATACTAGATTAGAAAATGCTAGATTACAAAAAGATTTAAATTTTATTGGTTAGTTAATTAATTTTTAATTGAGTTTGTACGGGTCAAGCACCGTAAAACACGTTTTACTTAGGTCATCATAATTGCGACACCGCACCGTATGATTCGATCATTTATTTTAATACAAAATAAGTAGCAATTAAGTTAGTTCACCGTTTGACGTCATACCGTGCGCGTGACTCAAATCCCATCCTTTTCACCTCATTCTTTAATTATTTTAATCTTAATCTTTTAATTGTGTACCTTGGAATTATAGTGATTTTTATTATCTTTTATCCGAGTTTATCTTTATCTCACCCCAACCCCGAACAGAGTTATTACCTAGTCTGTTTAGTGTATGATATTGTGATGTGAGAGTTAAAGAAAATAAAAATGTACACAAAATATGTATTTATCTTATTTATTTTACACATGAAAGTAATTATTTATTAGAAATTGCCGTTCTGATATATTTAAGGAAGGAGAATTGTCATTAACAATTACATTTTCATCCTGTGTGGTATCTGGAATTGATATTTCTGGCTCTATTTCTTCCAAATTCAAATTTCTGGCAATGTTATGTAACACGGCAGTGGCTATAATAACTGCTTGAATATTTTCTAATTTAAGCCTCATTTTCAAGGACAGTATGGAGAATCTTCTTTTCCAAACTCCAATGCATCTAAAATTACAGTAAGTAGGTATTAATATTTTTTTTGTTTGAATCACTGCATATGCACATGCTAATATACTAAATAAAACAAACCTCTCTATAGTATTTCTTGTTTTAATATGTGCTTCATTGTATCGTTGCTCTGATGGAGTATTTGGGTTGAGTAGAGGTGTCAATAGATAGCCCAACTAACAATTTATCGTCGTACAATAGTTTAGTAAACGTTATCTTATTACCACAGCTAGGTCACACTAACGTTTTCATAACGTTTGTAAAACGCGAAAAGGGCCCCATTTATACGACCTCCGTTGTTGTATAATCGTCATACAAAAGTCATAAGACGTCTTCGTTGAAGTCATTCAAAAGTTGTGTGATCGTTATGAAATTACCACTTTCATCGCACAGCAGTTTCATCATAACTTTACTACGACTCGATTCGTCGTACTGTGGTCATACAAGTGATTCGAACAACACCTGTACAACTGATTTATATTTCTTGTTAAAGATTTGTGAGATTTGAGTGCAAAATAAATAATTACAAGGAAATAAAAGGTAAGTGTTATCTAATTTTCATATCTTGCTAACTGTAATTGTTTCTAATACCGTTTAGTGCGACTGGGAATTTAAGTTTTATGATAATATACCTATGTAAATACTATTCGTATTTACATGCCCCTTCTTAGTTTTGTGTTTGAAACATTATATTTTTATTAATAAAAATATGTTTATTTGTAAAAATGTAAGACATGTTGCTTTTGTCTCACACTTACCTCTTTATGACGTTGTAAAGACATTAAGTCGTTTTAAGGTTATTTCAAGACCATGCAATACGCCATACGCCATTGTTGTTAGGGTTCTTCAGAAAATTAAAAATCCTTTTTAATTTGTCAATGTTCACCAATATTAGTTATCTTTAAATTGATTTTAGGCAAAAGCTAATCGTAGTAAAAGCGTAGTGCAGAATTTAGGGATGTCGGAAGTGAAAAAAAAATCGATATTTCGATGTATCGATATTTATTAAAATATCAATATCAACCTCGATATCACGAGGAACAAATATCGATATATCGGTTAAATATTCAGAGATTTTCGGTTTTAAAATAATGATGTATTAAGTTCAGTCTGACTCAATAATAGGTAATAATATTTTTTATACAAAATGCACATTATTTCAATGTATGAGAATCTTAATAAAAACGAAGGTGTTTTAATCATTAATCCTTTTTATTAGGCAAAATCGATACTTCAGTACGTCCGACGCACCCTGGGCAGTCAGCTCCGCTGCCAACCTTGCTGACTGGTCAATCTTCTCACCACAGCATGAGCTATTTTTGTACAACTCGTGCTGACACGAGAGAAGAAGAAGAAGATTAGGCAACATTAAAATATATCAAAAACGAATTAGCAATCTTTTAATATTTTTAAGACCAATTTATTATTTCAGGCAAACCAGTATTTGTCCGGTAACGAAAGTAAAAGACTCTGCTCTTCACATGCTCCGCTGTCAGCCGGCTCCTATTATTAAGAACCGCTAGATTTACGGCAGAAGCTACTCTCTCTGAAGGCACAGAGAAAGCCGTAGATGTCAAGTATTTAAGTGCCACATTCGAATTAACTGGGGTAAAATGTCTTGTGTCTATCCAAAATTTTATCGGGTTTTCCTTACGGGGTAGATTTGGAGCATCTAGGAATTGCTTCAACTCGTCCGGCATTCTGTTACTTCGGGAGGCTAAATTAGCTGCATTGTTAGTGGCTGCAGCAGCTGGTGCTAGTCCATAGACAATAGTTACTAAAATAAATATTGATACTGAACCCTTTTGTTGTTTGTGTTGTAAGCTTTTCTTCTTCAACATTTGTGACCAATACCACGGATGTTGGTGTTGTACTTTTGAATAAAAGGAAATTGCGATTTACTTTCCTTTTGAAAGCTCCACTACGTTTAAGTTTTCTCCACGAATTTTTTGCTTGCATGTTTCGAATGAAATTATATCAAACTCTCCGTTAATATGGCGGCCAAAACGTTCAAAAGTCAAAACTTGACTCAAATGCGACAACAAGGTTGGTTAAAACCCGGCCATGACATTTAATCGACATCATGTAGTATAAAGGTTATATTTAAGCCGTAAATGAACAACCAAGTCATTCAAGTGTCTCAAATTGACTGCTTTATAACAAGATGGAGATCGTTTTACAAACGTCATTGTCAAAACGTGTATACAACTGCTTCATTATATAAATGTCATATACAGGTTTTTCAATCACCTAATTTGGTCAGTTGAAATCGTTTAATGGACTATAACGTTAGTATGACGTATTGCGTTGTCGTACAAACGTTTTAGCTAAAACTTTAATATAACGTCGTGTAGTTTAGTCTTGCCGACGTTGCCATGACCAGTTTATTGTGACATATTCGTCGCACGACTAAAAAGTCAAATTTAAGACGTCTATAGGTCCTAGCAGTCATCACATTACTATTATAAGACTACAATACAACTTGTAGTCGTACAAGCCTTGCCTTATATGACGTTTTTGTTTGTTGGGGGGCTTACACGGATAGCCACTGTCACCGAGCAGCCAACGATTTCCAAGTAAACCTTGTTCACAAGAATCTGCAAGTTTTATAATAATGTAAGACGTTTATGCCATAGGAACAGTGTCATTCACATAATAAACAACAAAATAAGTAACCTTTTAAATTAGAGTGGTTAAATATAGTTGCATCATGAGTGGATCCTGGCCATCAGGCAACAACATTTAGAAAATCTAGAGAGTTATTACACACAACTTGCACATTGATAGAGAATGTTCCTTTTCTGTTTCTGAACTCTTCGCCTATATTTGAATCTGTAAAAGAAATAGTTACTTATATGAAGATATATATCACAAAAAAAATTAAGTGTCCCGGTCTAAATAGTTGAAAGTATGAATACGTAGCAGAGATCTAGATATGAGTATGGATGAGGTTACTTACTTGGTGATTGTATTAATATATGGGTGCCATCTATGGCCCCATGCACTCTAGGAAATCCAGCAATGTTATAAAACTCTTGTTGAGTGTGATTTTGTAGCACAACAAAGTTTGAGTATAATCTTGCTATGGCTCTAGATACATCAGAGACAATACGACTAGCGGATGCTATGGATACTCCGATAAAATCTGCAATGGACACCAGCATGGTACCCAATGCATAGAAACGTAGAGCCAAAAGTATCTGATGAAGGGGAGATATGCCATGATTTCTGAAAAAATAACAACTTTATTTAATGCTGATATTCTATCAATACAACCCCTACTTATATTAGTGCCTAGAGATAAAAAATTAACCTTACCTTTTAGATGTTACACTTAAGTATGGTTGTGTCAAATCAATTAACTGATTCACAGCACTTTTACTCAGTCTAAATCTATACGCAAATTCGTAGTCATTTAATTTTGTCAAATAATTCACACGTTGTTTATATTCTGGCCGTAACGTTAAGTTCTCGGTATCACTGTCACTGCTTTCATCATAATCTATTATAATTTGAAATAATTCCGTATCGCTATCATCACTGCTAAAATATTCCATTATTTTAGAGCTAATTAATCAATAATTACTTAAACACTGTTTTAAGCTTTCACGGTTTGTCTTTAAATTTAAAATGTCACTTACGGGATATCTTCCGTGATTATTTGTTTGTTTGAGTTCCCGATATTTCGCGTCAACCCGCGATCATGGCGCTTGCAACAGCGTCGAAATATCGGGAACTCAAACAAACAAATAATCACGGAAGATATCCCGTAAGTGACATTTTAAATTTAAATAATTACTTATTTTTGAAAGGCTATCTGTACCCGTAACCGGCCGATGTTGATGGATAAACAAATGACGTTACCAGAGTTAGCTACGCCTATCGGAGAGTAACTTGAAACTTTTAATGAAATGCAAGTAAGATCGATTAGTATGTGAGTTCCTATCTCTAGTAGACTCCCGTCTCCCGACTCTCCGTCCTCCCAGCGATAGATAGACAACTTCGGTAGGAAATGCTATCTGTCGGTAGGTTATTGAAAAGAAAGTAAGCGTAAAAGGATAGATTTGACTATCTGTAGTAACTAGAACTAAGGATAGATAGGTTATTGAAAACGGCCGTTAGTTAGCAAGGCGAGGACACTCAAAAATATTTTTTCGGTTGGATACTTTACAGAGCAAGCTCTGTATCGAATATGTCGAATATATTTATCCGCATTAAAAGTAGAAAATAAAGTAATATTGAATACTGTTCAGGAACGGGGGCTTCGAAGACCTTTCAATGATTTATTTTATTCGTTTATGCGTATAATCGTTTATTAAAAATTAATTACAAAATATGTCGTTATCGTATGCGTGAAAGAATATGTGTGTGTCAAAAATCTAGACGTTTCTTTCGAAGGCCTCCTGCAGCCGTCAGATTGCCTCCTCCGTTGTTTACTAGATGGCGTTGGTAGTAGCGAGCGCGCGCGGCGACATGCCCCCGGCCTTGGGAGCACCTACTCCCAACGTTGATGAATCGGGGTGCGTTTCTTCAGGTTGTAGCGGCAAAGGGCATATTTTCGAGAAAGCCCTTCTCGTGGTCCCCGTCGCAGTATAGATGTCTGCGACACGGGAGACTCCGTCGGTACCTGGGAACACCTTAGTTATGCGTCCAAGCCGCCACTTGAGGGGTGGCAAATTGTCGTCCTTGATCAGAACCAGACTGCCCAGAGATAAATCAGGTTGTCTAGCCTTCCACTTTGTTCTTAGTTGTAGTTCCGATATGTATTCTTTTGACCACCGTTGCCAGAAATGCTGACGTAACTGCTCGATACGATGATAGCGGCTGAGTCGTGTCGTCGAAGCATCAGTCACATCTTCGGTCGGTGGAGCAGTCAACGGCCGGCCTATGAGGAAATGACCAGGTGTGAGAGGAGTGAGATCGGTAGGATCGGTGGATAAGGGTGTCATTGGACGGGAGTTAAGGACGGCCTCGATTTGTGTTAAAACCGTGCTTAGTTCCTCGTATGTAAGTTTCGCATTACCGGCAACGCGCCTAAGGTGGTGTTTGCATGACTTTATCCCACTCTCCCATAGGCCTCCAAAATGTGGTGAATATGGTGGTATAAATTGAAACTGAATGCCATCAGTTGTGGCGAAGTCGACTATTTGATTTGAATTATTGAGAAGGAAAGAAGATAATTCTTTAGCGGCACCTACAAAATTTCTACCATTGTCAGAATAAATAGAATGCGGTTTGCCCCTTCTGCTAATGAAACGTCTAAGCGCTAAAATATATTGTTCAGAGGATAGACTAGTAACCAGTTCTAAGTGCACAGCTCGAGTTAGAAAACAAATAAAAAGACATACGTAACATTTTTCTAGCCGAGCACCTCTGCCCTTACGATTTAAAATCATCATTGGACCTGCATAATCCACTCCCGTACGGATAAATGGAAATCCAGCGTCCAAACGTTCGGATGGCAAGTTGCCCATCAGTGGGCTTAACGTCTTGCCTCTAATTCGCGTACAGACTATGCATTCACGCACGATTTTACGAACGAGATTTCTAGCACTCAACAACCACCACTTTTCACGAATATTAGATGAAAGAAGTTGTGGGCCGGCGTGAAGCAAACGTTTGTGCTCATGTCGAACCAATAAAACGGATAAATTATGTTTGCTACACAATAACATAGGATGTTTTTTGTTAAAATCAAAGTTCGTTGAATTACTAAGTCTACCTCCGACACGAATTAATTTGTTATCGTCTAAAAATACGTTTAATCCTGAAATACGGTTCATTACTGGATTATTAGTCTGTATTGGCCTATTATTTAATAAACACTCATACACCTCAGGAAATGATTGTCTCTGAGCAAAGCTAACTAGTACGCGCTGTGATTCATTTAACTCGTCAGCTGATAAGCAACCGGTTTTTTGCACTACTACATCGCTACGTTTCGTAGCTTTGCTTAATATGTTATTTATAAATCGCAATACGTATGCCCATATACGTATAACTTTGTTAAAAGATGAATAAGTTTCGAATTTAATTAAATCATATGAACGAATACAAACGAAATTTTTAACATTACATTTTAATTCTGGCAAAGTGTTGGCATTACTTACTTCATTATGTACTAAATCGTTATAAAAATTATCATTATTACAATGCAGATAAGACGGACCGTTCCACCATAAGTCACTATTAATTAACGAATCGAGAGGTAAACCCCTAGACAATAGATCAGCTGGGTTATCCTTGCTGGAGACGTGTAACCAATTCGAATCACCAGTGTTGTCGTTTATTTCTGTGACACGGTTCTGTACAAAAGTTTTTAGCAAATGAGGTGACATGTTAACCCAACCAATGACAATTGTCGAGTCTGTCCAGAAGTAACATTTAGTGACAGACAATCGTAATGAGTCCCTTATCTTTTTATAAAGTCTCGCGCCTACTAGTGCACCGCAAAGCTCTAGTCTAGGTATGCTGATTGACTTTAAGGGTGCAACTTTGCTTTTTGCGCACAGTAGCCTAACAGTCACCTCCGAATCTGCATCATATGAGCGGATGTAAGCACAAGCCCCGTACGCATTTTGTGATGCGTCGGTAAATATATGAAGTTCTTTGTGTTGTACATCACTATTCATTGCATGACGAGGAATCCTTAATTGTTCTAAATATTTTAATGTGCCAACAAAGTTATTCCATGCTGCGACAATATCAGGTGACACTGAAGTGTCCCAATCAAGTTTAGTAAGCCATAACCTTTGCAATAATATTTTCGCCATAATTACTGCTGGCGAAAGCAAACCGAGCGGGTCATATATTTGCGATATTATAGATAACATTACTCGTTTAGTTACATTAGACTTATTCGAACAATCATTAATTTTAGTAACGTAATATAATTCGTCACTAGTATTTTGCCAACCGATACCTAGCGTTTTGTTCTGTGAGTGTTCTCCTTCAAACAAATGCTCAGGCGCACTACTAGTGACGTCAGCGTTGAATGTCCACTTACGTAGTGAAAAACATCCAGACTGCAAAACTTTCGCTGTTTTTTCACAAATGGTTAATAATTGTTGATGATTATCACTACCGGTAATTAAATCGTCTACAAAAATATCTTTGGTGATAATGCGCGCTATCACTTCATCTTCACACTCTAAAGCAAGCTGTTGTATACAACGCATACTGAGGTAAGGCGCTGATGCCGTCCCGTACGTCACTGTATTAAATTGATACACCTTTAGAGGGTCTACTGGTTTATCTCGCCAAAGTATGAGCTGCAACGACCGTTGATCCGGTTGGATCAAAACTTGCCGAAACATTTTCTCTACGTCGGCAGTTGCGACGAATTTATACTGCCGAAACCGTATCAATATAGAAAAAATATCATTTTGCAAAGCTGGACCCGGCAACTGGATGTCGTTTAACGATTTATTGGATGAAGTTGCGGCACTAGCATCGAAGACTACTCGCAGTTTAGTCGTTGTACTGCTTTCCCTAACTACGCCGTGATGCGGCAAGAAATAGTACGTTTTATTAAAATCGTTTATATGATTCATGTGACCCAAAGCTTCGTATTCACTCACGAAGTCACAATACATACGTTTATACTCGGGTGAACGTTCGAGTTTGCGTTCAAGCGAGAGGAACCTACTCTTAGCTAAATTATATGATTCACCTAAGATGTCAGGCGATTCCTTTAATGGGACGCGCACAGAAAATCTACCACCTGATTCACGCTTTGTCGTTTTATTAAATAAGTCCTCACACAATCGCTCATCATGTGTGAGTACATTAATTGATGGTTGAACATTTTCTATTTCCCAAAATCGTTTAAGTGTTTCGTCTAATGATTGATTGAAGTTACAATGAACTTGCATGAACTTGTTTTGACTTACGTCTTTCGTATACAACGGACCAGACAATAACCACCCAAACTTCGAATTTTGGAGGTACGGGCCATTTATTAATCGAATTCTACTTTCGTCTATAATTTCCCAGAACAGATCCGCACCAATTAATAAATCTATTTCCGACGGATTATGATAAGTGGGGTCTGCTAGCTGGATATTATTTGGAATACGTATAAGATCGGTATTTATGCTCGTCGTGGGCAAACTGGATGTTATGCGCTTCAAGACGAAACATCGTACCTTTCTACTATAATCGTTTAATTTGGAACGTATAATTATTTCACATGACTCATTACACTGTGTCACGGATTCATAGACGCCTGAAATACGAATAGTGGACTGTATAGAAAGCGTATTTAATCGTTTTCTAAGTTTATTTGATATGAAACTATGTTGACTGCCATTGTCTAATAGCGCTCGGGCTGTATGCACACGTTTATCTTTATCTATAATATCCACCAACGCGGTGCACAACAAAACCGGTTGCAATGGATGACGTATTGAACTACGAGTATCTTCCGCGCGGCCAGATGTGTTATGCATACCTATAGCTAAAGAGTGCATTAAAGTCGAAGAACAGGCAGGTGACGTATTAGGATCAGCTGTGCGTTCGTTACGCACACACTCACCACTCTTATTGTTTAAATGAAGCAAAGTGTTATGTTTGGCTTGACATTGCTTGCAAGGCCCAAACACACATTCTGTAGACGAATGTCCTGCACGTAAACAGTTGCGACATAAACATTTCTCATCTACAAGTTTAATTCTATCCCTAACCGATAAGTTTAAAAATTTATAACACGTGTAAAGTGCATGACTATCGTTACACGAGGGGCAGTTATTTACGATACGTTTACTAGGGTTATAATTGGAAGATTTACCTTTAGAACTTGTGCCACCTGCGGTTACATAGCTATGCACTTGTACGTTATTTTTGTTCTGAGAAACTTTGGGTTCGTTTATAACTGAAGGTTTCGTTTGAGATTTATTGTGACTGGCGTTAATCATGTCTAACATGTCGGCTTTGTTCCTTAAAAATGATAACAAATCCTCTAGTTTTAACTTCTTATTGTTGTCGGAAATAATAGAACCTTTATGTTTTTCCCAGTCACGCTCAGTAGATGAATCTAACTTAGTTGTAATTAAGAAGATAATAATTGTATCCCATGAATCAGTGGGTTCATCTAATGTTTTTAGGGCCCGTAAATTCCTCAAAACAGTATCGATTAATTTCCGTATTTGCATATGAGATTCCTGCTTTAACGGCGGGATAGAAAATAAAGATTTTAAGTGGTTGTGTACCAGAAGTCTAGCGTTGTGATAACGATTTTCCAATAATTCCCAAGCGTGTTTGTAATTATTGGCAGTAAATTCTAAAGCACTTATTACTTGTGACGCATTCCCGGTAAGTGATGAACGCAAGTAATGAAACTTCTGAATTTCATTTAAATCCGTACGTTCGTGGATCATTGTTACATACGTATTTCTATATTCTAACCAATGATCAAATAGCCCATCAAATGAAGGCAACTTAATATCAGGAAGTTTCAAATTTGCTCGAGATATAATACGACCGTTAGGTTTTGAATTTGGACTGTCACTAGTCTCTCCAATTTCAATAAAATTTTCGGCTATCGCTAAAATATCAAAATACAATGATTCAAAAGATTCTACGTATTCGCAATTAGAAGAAACTTCAGCGTCAGAGCAAAGCAACTCAATTTGACTCTCAATCTCATTGAATGTTTTATAATGATCAGTAGCAGCTTGCATCCTAAACTTAATCTGTTTTATTTGTAATGGGGATGGGCTGCTATCCTCAAATGCGTCTAAATACTTTTTGAATTGTGTTAAACGGCATCTCAAGTTACCTCTTTGCTTCTTGAGGTCAGAGAGGTCACTAGATCGTTTCTTAGTTGGAGACACTGAATAACTAGGGGAAGGAGCCGCTAATTTATCATCACCACCCATTTTAAAGGCCTACGTATAAGAATAGGTTAAAGTACTCACGGTTTAAAGTCTGCAATAACCTGGCTCCCGAGCGTGGAGTATCGTATACTAACTTCTGGAATGCACAAAATCACGGTTTTAACACTAATCGCATAGGAAAGGTGAAGACGGGATCAAAGACCTGACCGTTGAACTGAAGAATCACGAAGATGAGTTTTCTCGAAGGCACCGGTGCGATGACTTGCAAGATTTCGTATTTCTCGCCTTTTCTTCTTCTCTTATCCGGCTCGAAGGACCATATGTTCAGGAACGGGGGCTTCGAAGACCTTTCAATGATTTATTTTATTCGTTTATGCGTATAATCGTTTATTAAAAATTAATTACAAAATATGTCGTTATCGTATGCGTGAAAGAATATGTGTGTGTCAAAAATCTAGACGTTTCTTTCGAAGGCCTCCTGCAGCCGTCAGATTGCCTCCTCCGTTGTTTACTAGATGGCGTTGGTAGTAGCGAGCGCGCGCGGCGACAAATACATAAGGTATAAGGTATAACGGGCTGGTATCCGCAACTCCACGTCTAAGCGCGTATTTTGCGTGTATATATATATATATATTGAATACATACATGCCCCTCAGCTCTTTTAGGCATTTGATAAAACTTAATCAACATTTCTGTATACATTAACGTATCAGAAAAAACTGCAATCGTGTAGAAAAGAACCTGAAATTGGTAATAAACAATACAAATTATTCAACCATGCATATCTGAAGAAATAATACAAAAAGAAAACGAAGCAGCAATTTGTCTCTACGGACATAACAGAATAAAGATGATAATCATGGTGATGAGAAAATAAATACTTGGTTTACTAACCATATGCTGATAAGTAGTTTTATAAATCTGGTAACATTTTAATATTTGGATATAAGTTTGAAATAATCGATCGCGACACATTTCACCATGGCTACACAAGTTTAGAACTTTGTGATTCCACAGAACAATTTTGTCTTTAAGCAAAATCACTAGTCTGATTGCACTAACAATGTTAGCATCAAAATTCATCAAAAACATCATGTTAAAAATTATATAAAACTGAAGACCTTTATATACAATAAAGTTATAAATGGCAGAGAAAATATAGAAGCCAACAAGCATGGTGACACTAATCCAATTTCTGTAGGTAAATCTCTTGAAGTTGGCCTTGTTGCTGATAAATCTATGGACTTGTTGAATGGTCAAAATGAACACAATAATCCTCTTCGTTTGAATAAGATTAACTATAATGTTTATGATGAGCCCAAAGCCATAAAAACAGAAGTCATAATACGCGGCAATGTATTGAAAATCCACCAATTGAAACATTTTCATATTTTTGTCTGATAATTGAACAATGTGATATAAATATCCAATTGTGAAAGTTACTAGTCCACAGAGTAACACGAATTTATTTAAGAGATTAATTGGTGTTATGAGATTGTTTTTGATACGATACTTGAGATTTAATGTAATGGTTTGCAGTAGGGTTAAAGGTAGAAGCATAGACTGCACATTTTTATCCACTATGTTATTCAACGGAATTTCTACACGACAACTTTTGCCAAAATTCAGCTTTTTCCTCCGTAATAAAGACATCGTTACAGAAGCACTTTATAAACGCAAATGTATTCGTAGTAATCGTGCTTAGCAAAATGGAAAATTAATAAAATTGAAGTATTGTGGTATTACGGTTAATATGGTGGAACTATTTGTCAAAGAATAATTAGTGACTGTCACTTATGTACTGTAATAACGAATACTTAATATACAGGATGGAAACGTTAAGTGTCAACAGGCGATTATTTTGTTATTTTTAGAGATATTGAAAAACTTGGTGAATATCAAAGCTACGAGTAGCTTGCCTACGAAATAAAATGACATAAATATCTTTATGAAAATAAATCGCAATTATGTTCGAAATTTTGTTAACATTGCGTCCATACATTATGAATGAAAAGCAATCTGTTTGGACGATTCAAAACATTGATGTTACAAACTCTTCGATATTTAACCTCTTTGATTTTGTACTTGAGACCAAAATGTTGGCCATCATTTAAAAAAAAAAGAATTTGAAATTTTCTTGTTATTCTGTTTCGATTTTTCTTTAAGTTTTGTTTCGATTATCTTTATGGTAATCTGAAATAATCGTTTAACTTTGTTTATGTAACATCTTATGTTAATATGCCACAAGTACGAAGACATATGGACGTAATTACTGCAACCAGAGCCGTTACAATGATCCAAGAAGGAATTTCGCAGCGGTCTGTGGCTTTACATCTGGGTTTTTCTTGGAAAGCTATCCAAAATGCTTGGAATCGCTTCCAAGAGACTGTTAGTGTTGCAAGAAGACCTGGTTCGGGTAGAGTTTGCATTACAACTGTTCACGAGGATCCTTACATCCGGTTAAGTGCCTGCCGAGAACGTACAGTGACGGCTCGTAAGTTACAAAATCGCTTACGGTTGACAACGGGTACTCGCGTCAGTGACCAAACGATCCGTAACCGATTGCACGAAGACCAGCAAACTTCAAAACGTCGAGTTGTTCGAATTCCTTTGTCCAGGGCTCAACGTGCAAATCGTTTAAGTTTCTCCCGTCAATATTTAGACTAGGGCATAAACGAGTGGGGCATGGTGCTTTTCACCGACGAGTGTAAAGTAAAATTCTTTAATGACGATCGGCGCATTAGAGTATGGAGGCGACGTGGCGAGTGATTTTCTGAAGCCTGCATTCACGAGGTTGACCATTTCGGTGGACCCAATGTAATGATTTGAGGTGGAATAAGCTTACATGGCAAAACTGAACTCGCTATTTTAAATGAAGGTTCCGTAACTGCTCAGCGTGACATTGAGGAAGTCATCAGGCCTCATGTGATTCCATTTGCACAGCGAATGGGTCCTGGGTTCATCCTGATGCAAGACAATGCCTGTGCATACACAGCTCAAGCGACCCAGTCTGTACTGGAAGGCTCTCAAATTCAAGTGTTGCCGTGGCCAGCAAACAGTCCGGACTTAAATCCGATCGAGCACATGTGGGACCAATTAAAACGAAGGGTTAGAGAGAGTGCGCAAGAGGTCTACAACCAGCACTAACTGATTGATGCTTTGAAAAGTGCCTGGGAAGATATCCCAGCTGAAAACGTTAGCCATTTGATAGAGAGCGTGCATTCCAGGCTACAGGGCAGAGGAAAGCATACCCGTAATTAAAAAAGAGAAAAACAAATAAAAAGTGAAGTTTTTTTTTAGTTTTTAGTGACTTTTTGTTATTTGTTTTTTTTATCCTAAATTGTAATTTTTTTACAAAAGTTAAATAAAAATGTTTATTAATCACTAATTTCAACAATTACTAGCCTAAACGGTAAACAATAACATTGTTTTAAGTTTACGTAAATTGAACAATGTGTTAATTTAATATTTTTCATGGTATACCTTAAATACCTAGTGGCTCTTATTTTGTTTTGAGTTGTATATTACCAATAGGTAAGTGCAAACTGTTGATTTCTTTCAAAATAAATTTGTTATAGACAGAACTACCACGGGCACCTCGGTGGTTAAATTAACTCCAAACAAATAATCTCCCATACCTGTACAATTTGACTTCAAAATGAGTGCGCATGTATCCTGAGAATTCTCTATGGCTGTATAGAATGCCTCATGTTGGAGTTGTTTTAATAACGTTAACACAAATTAGTTCCAATTATCTCCCTAGATGGCGTTGTTAAGGTACGCTGAATCGCGCTATGGTTACGTTACCGCTAGGAGTATAAGTAAGATAGAAATCGCCAACCAAGTAAGCAAAAATAGGCCTCAAGTGTCGGGTTCTGTCCCCTTTGTTTGTCGTGTCTGGTTACTTGGTGGTCGTTATCGTACCTTTTTGGTTGTGGTTGTAAGTCGGGAAAGGTTCCTATTCCCAAAAAGTACGTCACTAGATTATAGTTAGATAATTAAGTTCTTTAGAGGTAATTAAATAAAGAATTACTTTATTTAGTTACATCTAATCTAGATTAGCTCAAAAGTCCGAGCTATAATATAAGTTAGATTATTAAGTTTTAGTATTAAGAACAAAAAATATAAAAATACAAAAAAAATATAGATAAAGTTAAAAGTAATATTATAGTGTAAGTGTTCGATAAGGTTTAAAAGTCCTGGTTGTCTCGCACATATTAATGAGTCGATAAAGTTAAGTTGAAAGTCCTGGTTGTCTCGCACATATTAATGGTCCTTCGAGCAGGATTCGCGAAATAATATTATTTCGGCGGATATTGATCGGCTTTGGTCTCTCGAGTTGTGGGTGCGAGTCTTGTCTCTCTATCAAGTCAGCTGTTCTGGTCAGTTGTGTGTTGGTCAGTTCAGTCACAAATTGTTCAGACGATTTAGTTTAGTACGATTTAGTTAGTATTTAGATTTAGTTTATTTGATCGGGAAAATGGAGAACTTGTACTTGTTGCAAGAAAACACGCTAGATGCGATTACGAGGGTTATAGTTAATTTTAAGAAAAGTCCTAAGTCTCGGTTGTCTAAGTCGTATGTCCAAATTAAATTGGAAACGTTGGATCAATATTGGGAATCGTTTCGCAATACTCAAATGGAAATCCTTAAATCTGTTAAAAGGGAGCAAATGAAAAAAGATGCGTATTTTGTAGAAGATTTATTTTCCAAGGGCGAAGAAGAATACACCATGGCAAAGTGTGCCATGCTCGAGGTGATGCAATCTTTTGAGTTTGCTGTGGCCGCACCGTCGAAACAGGAAGGATATAAAATTCAAGAAGTGAAGTTGCCTAAGATAAACATTCCGCAGTTTAGTGGAAATTATAATGATTGGGAGACTTTTCAAGATTTATATACATCTCTCATTCATTGTAACATGTCGATTAGTAACGTGCAAAAGTTGCATTATTTGAAGAGTAGCGTTACTGGCGAAGCAGCTCAGCTCTTGAAGAACATCCAAGTCACGGAGAAAAATTACGAGTTGGCCTGGAACACCCTGAAACAAAGATATAACAATAAACGCATTATAATAAATAATATATTTAATAGATTTTTCGGTCAAAAGAAGTTGTCTAATGAATCCGCTAAGGGAATTAAGGAGTTATTAGATATCACTAAGGAGTGTATTAGTAGTTTAAAAAACCTTGATGTGGCAGTTGAGAACTGGGATCCGTTAGTCATTTATGTCATTGTTAATAAATTAGATGTTGATTCACATAAATATTGGGAAGAAGAATTGAATAACTTACCTGTTCAAGAGTTGCCGACATTAGAGATCTTCTTAGAGTTCCTTGAAAAAAGATTCCGAGTCTTGGAGATGATACATATTAGTTGTTCAAATCAACCTCGTACCGTAGCAGCAAAATCGTTTCATATTTCATCTGAAACAAAGAGTAATGTTTGTGTATTTTGTAAGCAGGATCATCTCATATTTAATTGTAAAGAATTTGCTAGTCTTAATGCAGAAAAGAGATCAGAGTTCGTTCAGAATCAACGTTTGTGTTTTAATTGCTTGTGGCCAGGGCATAGTGTTAAGTATTGTCGACGTCAAACCATGTTAAAAGAAAAAAGTGTTACACCAACTCCTAGCACGGAGTCGGATAAGAAGGAAGTAGAGAAAACTATACTCTCACATGTTTCAACACATAATCAAGGGTCCTTACTAGCAACTGCGATAGTCAACGTTCATACTGGAAAAGGTCTTCAGTCAGTAAGAGCATTAGTCGATCCTTGTTCACAGGAGTCGTTTATTACGGAAGCGGCTGCTAGAAAGTTGCAGTTAAAATGTAGTTTTGTTCAAGGAGAAGTTAAAGGTGTTGGTACAGTTTCTACTCCGATCAAACACGCGGCGGAGTTAGAGTTGTCGTCTAGAATAAATAGTAGTTTTAAGATTAAGTTAACCACATATGTTATTAACCAAGTAACAGACACGATGCCAGTTTCAAGAATTAGTACACATACTCAGTGGAAGCATTTGAGTAATTTAAAGTTAGCAGACCCGACTTATTATTCACCTGGCCAGATTGATCTTCTTTTAGGAGTGAAAGTATACACGGAGATCATGATGGAAGGAATTATAAGAGGAGAACCAGAAACTCCAATAGCACAGCAGACCCAGTTAGGATGGATTCTGTCTGGGAGTGTATCTGCAACGCACAGTCACATTACAACTTTTGTTAGTATGCATGCAAGTGTAAATTTAGATCACATGCTACAAAAGTTCTGGGAAGTAGAAAATTTAGAAGAGAATAAAAACGTTCTTACTTCCTTAGAGGCTAGAACCGGTATTACCGGAACACTCAAAGCAAATAGCGATGAGAAGATTAAATAGTTTGGAAAAAAGATTAAACAATAATGAAGGATTAAGAAGAGAGTACAACAAGGTACTACAAGAATATATTACACTTCATCATATGGAAGAGGTAAAGGAAGAGAAAAATGTCAAACAAGCTGTATATTTACCACATCACGCAATTGTGAGAGAAGATAAAGAGACTACTAAAGTACGTGTTGTGTATGATGCATCATGTAAGGGTTCTAATAATGTGTGTTTAAATGATCAATTTCTTGTAGGTCCTACTCTACAGAAAGAATTGCGGGATGTATTAATGACGTGGAGATTAAATAAGATCTGTTTTATAGCAGATATTGAGAAAATGTACAGGCAGATTCGGGTTAGGAAGGAAGATACAGATTATCAGAGAATTCTATTCAGGTTCAATCCACATGATGAGATAAAAGAGTATAGACTACTAACTGTCACTTTTGGGACTGCGTGTGCTCCGTATTTAGCTATAAAAACTTTGAGACAGGTTGCATTAGATGAAGCTGTAGATGGAAAGTATAGCTTAGCCAGAAAAATAGTTTTGAATGATTTCTATATGGACGATGTTTTGACCGGTCATGATAAGGAAGAAGTAGCAATAGAAATGGCAAAACAGCTTTCAAGTCTGTTAGAATTAGGCGGTTTTAAATTACAAAAGTGGTACTCAAATAGTGAGATCTTTATGAAAGAAATAGAACCCAATAGAACAAACCTAGAGAAAGAAATAAACATGTACGAAAAGAGCTGTGTCGGAACATTGGGTATTCAATGGAGAATAAAAGATGATACGTTACAAGTTTCTCAAAATAAATTTTCTACATTTAGCCATAACAATCGGTTAACAAAGAGGAATATTCTAAGTCAAATAGCGTCTTTATTCGACCCGATGGGATGGTTGGCTCCAGCCATAATTGTAGCTAAAATATTCATGCAAAAGTTGTGGTTAAAGAAGCTCGACTGGGATGAAGAAATTCCAAGGGAGTTGGAAAATGAGTGGATAAGCTTTAGAGATGACATACTGATTTTATCACAGTTATCAATAGATCGATGGATTGGTTATACTAAGGAGAATAAGGTTGAACTTCATGGCTTTTCGGATGCTTCACAAAGTGCGTATGCAGCTGTAATATATGCTAGAATTGTAGATTGTAAAACAAACAAGGTTAAAACCTCACTTATCATAGCCAAAACTAGGGTGGCGCCAGTCAAGCAGTTATCACTACCTAGGTTGGAATTATGTGCTGCCGCTTTGCTCAGCAAATTACTGAAACATACGTGTGAAACACTAGAAATACCATTCTCGCAAACTTTTGCTTGGTCCGATTCTCAGGTTGTATTAGCATGGCTTAAAGGGGATCCTAATAGATGGGTACCTTTCGTTAAAAATAGAGTCATAGAAATCAGAAAAAATGACATACCTTGGTTTTATGTAAGGTCAAAGGAGAATCCTGCTGATGTAGCTTCAAGGGGGATTATGCCAAGTCAGATGAAAGAATGTCATATATGGTGGACCGGTCCCGAATACCTGAAAAAGGCTGATTTTAAAGTTAAACTGGTTGATTTATCTGATACAAACATTGAAGAAAGAAAAACAGTTAAATGCGTCCTTACTACCGTAGAAAATAAGATGGATGATGAAATACTTACCCTGTTGAAGAAATACTCGTCGCTGAAGAAGCTGCTCCACGTTGTAGCATATTGCAGAAGATGGTTGTACGTCCTGAAAAAAGATAAAAACATTAAATTACCGAAGCATATAACCTGTAAAGAAAAATAAGAAGCACTTACCTTTTGTATAAAGTTATCGCAAGTATAAGAATTTGATAAAGAATTAGCAGTATTGAAAGCAAGAAAAAAAAGAAAGGTTTAAAGAAAAATAGTTTATTACTGTCATGGAATTCTTACCTGGATCATAATGGATTAATTCATATCATGGAATAGAAGCACACCGTCGACTATATGATGTTCAGACTAGTTTAGATATTTTACGACGATCCATAGCGAAAGGTTGTCGACTTTCAGACAAGTGCTAGGACTTAATGTCCTAGGCGGCGGAGTGTTGTTGGAGTTGTTTTAATAACGTTAACACAAATTAGTTCCAATTATCTCCCTAGATGGCGTTGTTAAGGTACGCTGAATCGCGCTATGGTTACGTTACTGCTAGGAGTATAAGTAAGATAGAAATCGCCAACCAAGTAAGCAAAAATAGGCCTCAAGTGTCGGGTTCTGTCCCCTTTGTTTGTCGTGTCTGGTTACTTGGTGGTCGTTATCGTACCTTTTTGGTTGTGGTTGTAAGTCGGGAAAGGTTCCTATTCCCAAAAAGTACGTCACTAGATTATAGTTAGATAATTAAGTTCTTTAGAGGTAATTAAATAAAGAATTACTTTATTTAGTTACATCTAATCTAGATTAGCTCAAAAGTCCGAGCTATAATATAAGTTAGATTATTAAGTTTTAGTATTAAGAACAAAAAATATAAAAATACAAAAAAAATATAGATAAAGTTAAAAGTAATATTATAGTGTAAGTGTTCGATAAGGTTTAAAAGTCCTGGTTGTCTCGCACATATTAATGAGTCGATAAAGTTAAGTTGAAAGTCCTGGTTGTCTCGCACACCTCACAATGCAAACTTAGTATGATTTGTAACATCAAGTTCTTCAACATCCATAAGTAAATCATCACCGATGTAACAGATATAGTATACTAAAAAAAATAACACAACATTACCAAAATATTAATTAGTTTACTTCTCCAACTCGAAGCGTGGTGGTCACTGACGCGAGTACCCGTTGTCAACCGTAAGCGATTTTGTAACTTACGAGCCGTCACTGTACGTTCTCGGCAGGCACTTAACCGGATGTAAGGATCCTCGTGAACAGTTGTAATGCAAACTCTACCCGAACCAGGTCTTCTTGCAACACTAACAGTCTCTTGGAAGCGATTCCAAGCATTTTGGATAGCTTTCCAAGAAAAACCCAGATGTAAAGCCACAGACCGCTGCGAAATTCCTTCTTGGATCATTGTAACGGCTCTGGTTGCAGTAATTACGTCCATATGTCTTCGTACTTGTGGCATATTAACATAAGATGTTACATAAACAAAGTTAAACGATTATTTCAGATTACCATAAAGATAATCGAAACAAAACTTAAAGAAAAATCGAAACAGAATAACAAGAAAATTTCAAATTCTTTTTTTTTTAAATGATGGCCAATATTTTGGTCTCAAGTACAAAATCAAAGAGGTTAAATATCGAAGAGTTTGTAACATCAATGTTTTGTTACTTATTAATTACATAACGTTCATTAAATTACACTGAAATGTGAAAATAACGAGTGGCTCTTATTTTGTTTTGAGTAGTATATATTATATGGTAGGATTTAAAGCCAAGAATATTCAAAATAATATTATTCTGAATCCAGATCAATGTTGAAATTTTGAATCAACTTTCTTTTACAGATGAAGACAAAAAGTTATGCAAAAATGTTCAGCGCGTGTACCGAGCATCATTCAGCAAGATGCGCGCCTGTGGACTATTCCACGTCGACCTTTGTCTTCTACTACGTCTAATAAGTCTTCTGGCCAACTATACTATTATTCTGCTACAGTTTGCGTTTCTCTAATCATTAAACACAGTAAAGTAGTTTTTGTATTTGTTATTTACGTCGTTCAAGACTTTCTATACTCGTATAAGGCATAAGCATAACGGCAACTCGCCGCAGCGACAAGGGTTCTTATTTAATTTTGTTATCTGTTCACGCAAACATAATAGGTATAGGTAACTGCCGAAACTTCACATGGTTACAAGGTTTTTTTTACGTCATAATGATATTGACAAGCTGATCGATAGCCCACCTCATGATAAGTGGTTAAAGCCGCCCATAATAATATATACCTACGATACAATAAGTTACCGTTATGTTGCTAACCATGGCTAAAGTTGAAAAGTCGTATGCCATCGGCATGCATGCCTTTCAAGTCAGAATATAATACGTGCGCGCTCTTCGCTGTATTAGTAAGGTACCTATATTGTGATGTAATTATCTAAAATTTAGGTATTTTTGTTTTAATGTGTTCAAAGTCAAAGCCATTTTTTTTGAGACCCCATTGTAGCTCCTTTTGAAAAGTCAATACTAGGTTCTATTTATGTTATCTAGTAACCTCGTAAAGTTTTGCTAGTTAATTTGAAATACCTTGATGCAAACATATTAATTAGTCGTTTTATGGTATTGTCAATATTAAATTCACAAAGCAGTTAGAAAAGCAATGTTTTTGATAGTCGGTAAACAGGCAGATCTAAACATGATACATAGAAGGCACTAGTCTTGGAAACGGTGCCATTACATCGAATAACTCAAAAGGATGGAAATGAGTGCGAAGTGGATCAAAACTTTCATTCCAACGAAACCTCAAGAAAAATATAAAACGGAATAACACCGTCTGACCTTACACTGGTCATATGAGTATCAGTAAAATAGACAGAAAGCAAACATAATATGTTTTAAGCACTAGACGTAATTTCAAATAACTTAAATAAGTAATATGAATACTGAACAAACAGCAGTCATATTACCAATCGATTGACTTTCACCTATTACACCATTCAACATAAAACTGTTTAGTGTATTAAACATGTGGTCGACTTTTAGGAAAAAAATAAAACCCAATAGAATTGATGTTCTGATAGAGACTGCTTCAACAATTCCGTCCAATAATGAATTACTCAACAACGTAACTGACAAAGATTTGCAATCCTTGCTGAGGCCGTTGAATCTGATGCAAAGTATTTTCTTCTGTGCGAAGTATACAATCCGTGATAACTGTATCACTCCTAATAATAATTCTTACAACTTTATAGGAGTATTTTACATACTGTTATTTCATGCTATTATTTTGTATGATTTGATTATCTCATTTACCGATGATTGGGTGGGATATAGCTTGATCTTTAACTTAAGCTTTATTTTTGACTTCATCTTTTTCATGTTCGGACACTCATTAAACTACTATATAAATATTACGCATAGCTATTATAATGTATTACTGGTTTTAAAAATCCAACACGTGCATAGAATCTTGGAAATTAATGGCAAAGACCTCAAAAACTTCATTATTTACAACTGGGTTTACGTAATTGCCTTAAATGCTTTTTATGTTTGCTTCGTTTTGAACTATTTTATCATCTTTCTTCACAATACTATTATGAGGACTGTCCAGTTATATACCACCATAACTTTTGATGTGAATGTTTTGTACGCTTTGTTGGTAATAAAATTAATGGATAAAATGCTTCGTATGTGGATTGAAAATGTTCAAAAGTCTGAAAATTTCGAGGATTCAGAAAGAGAAGACTACTGGAAAAAAATGTTTAATGTATATCTGGATATACAAGAGTGTTATGAAATAATAGAGAGAACGTTCCGAAATCAAGTAAGATTTAATTTAGATTTACTATTCGGGTTTTAGCTAGTAATACTAGATTAAAGAATGAGAAGAAATAATCTTTTCTAATATGTCAAAATGTATGTAATTGTTTACCGATTGTTGGTCATGTATATGCTTCTTCAATAACTGTTTTAATGCTTCTTTAATAACTGTTTTTGATAAATTTTATTAGTTAACGCCAAAAATTGCTTAGATCGATGATTTGATCACATTATTATTTCGCCTTGATAATATAATCATTTTGCTTCTTGTTTCCAGATTGCATATTATACGGTACACGTAGCTTATCATAGCTTATGGAACGTAGCGACGTCAATAATAATAAGACCGGAAGTTTTAAATGGTAACCTTGAAGTAAGCATTAAATCATTCTTAAATAATTTCTTGGTGAAAATGTTCAACGACGGCCGCGACACATTTACGAGTGGCTAGCGATTTGGGGAAGTGCCGTGATATTGATTAAGGCGTAACAATGGATTTATGGTTGTCGTCAACAATGGGGAATCTAAGAGTCCTACCTCTTTCCCCAAATACAAAACAAGACGGACACAATACCCAGCCGCTGTTCTTTTCAAATTATCGATCCAAATTGAACCTGTTTGGATTTTCCTGAACTTGATCATAATTATGTAGCTCCTGCGGAGTCCTACTCATACCGGGGACGATCCGGTTAGTTTTCATTCCCATTTTAGGTAGATACGTTCAAGTGAGTTACAGAAAAAAACGCAGTCACAAAGCAATAATGGGTCGTTCATAGGTACAGCTAAACAAAGTGTCTATTTCAGTTTGTTGCGCTTATAACTATATCTCAAACGTGGTTTATAAAGAGCATAATCTTAGAAATATGTTTGAGTATAACATGTGAGAAATTCTATGCAGCAATGAGAGATATTCAGAGTACTTGTGTCATGCTCATGAAGTCACGGAATTGTTCAGGTAAGTAATTCTTATTTGACTGCCTTTTTATATCATGGATTAAATATCATTATGTAGTAATGAAGTAACGTTGCGAAAAAAAGGATCTTATTGAGTAAAAGTTTCTGTTGCTCACCAACCCAGAATTCCTTAGCTTGCTATGTTTTATACTATCAAAATAGATGAGAGAAGCGATGACTATGTTGTAATAACGTGTGTAACTTATTTTTCACAGATACACAAAGAACAGTTTGCAAGAACATTCAACGTAAACAAAAGTCATCATTTAAGAAGATGAGCGCGTGCGGCATAACCGACATAGATGCTGAGCTACCTATACGATTGTCAAAATTTATCACTTCTTATACCATTGTTTTATTACAATTTGCATATCTTTATTCTTAGTACTGAAGTATTTTTATGTAAATGTTTATTTGGCTGTTTATTTCTTTCATAATCGTAGAATAGGGATCTTTTTGTAGTCAAACGTAAGTCTTACTGCACGTGTGTACTCAAATTGATGCACTTTCAAAAATTGCAGAACGATCATGAAGTTATGAGATTAATAATAAAAAATAATTAAGTGATGTAAAGGTGGATTTAAAATATTAATCCTTATTAAGATTATTATCATAAATATAATTTAAAATTGGCACGCTTGGCGCTGGAATATATCAAGCGCTGCACACAGCTGGTCAATTGTCTGACAGTCTGCATTTTTTTTTGATAAAAGTTATTTGTTAAAAATCCTCTTCCATATAATTTAATGGTACGCGTTAGAAGACGGGGAAGAAGGACGCCTAAAAATAAATTTATGTCAAACAGATATTGATATTTATACCGTCATGATCCTCTTGTCTCGTTAAACTCAGAAAACATTATATTCTTAAGGCCAGTTTCTATGATATTAGTTATTTAACGGGAAAAATGTGGCCTTTTAATTTTATTCATATTTGTATAAATAGCGGAGGATCACAAACATGATGTCATCCTTATGTAAATGTTTTGCCTCAAAAGCAATACTGTTAAAGCACCGTTTTCCATCCATATCTATTACATTAATTGTATTTATTATACGTGAGTTTATTTCGATACCTTGAGTCATTTGTGCCCAGAAATTAAGAATGAAATGAAGTCCTTTAAAAGTAAAAATAAAATGAATATCAAAAAAAGTTATCGTGTGGAAGTTTTAGTAGACAATTTTGTTGACAAAGATGTGCAGTTGATGCTTTTACCTTTAAACCTGATGCAAAACATTTTTTTCTGTCCCAAATACAAAATAAGGAATAATTTTATCATTCCGAATAGCCTGCTATCGAATTTAGTGTCATTGTGTGGCATGATCATGTCCAATTTCTTATACTTTTACCGCATCTTGGACCTACATTCCGACAAAAATACTTGGAATAGTCTCATGTTTTGCTCTTATTTTGAGTTTGGTTTGTTTGGTGTTGGATTCCTTATGAATTTTATGATCAGCGTTTTTCAAACGAATAAAAATATTTTATTTGTCTTAAAAATTCAAGACGTCCACAGATTTCTCAGTAACAAGACCAAATTAAAATACTTCACAATAAGAAGTTGGATCAGTGTCATCTTGATGATGGTGTCTTTTGTTACCGCTTTTATTTATTTTTGCATAAAGATAAAGGTTCCGTTTTACATGTTTTTGTGTTGTATCACTTTAGTGAGTTTTGATGCAAATATAATTTCTGCTAATAGTCTTATTAAGCTATTAAAAGACAAAGTTGAACTGTGGAATATGCAAGCCCTTCATTTACAAAGAATGGGGGATAGAAACCGCGAGACTTATTGCAAGAAGACGTTTGAGGCTTACGTTAATATGTTGAAATGCTATGATATTTATAGGATCTGTTTCCAACAAATGGTAAGAATCTAATCATTTTCTGCAACTCCTACACGGCCTGAACTATTGATGAAGATAATCTCTTAACTACAACATTTATCGTGTTTCAGATCGTGTATCATACTATAGAATTCTTTTTTTACATTCTAATGTTTGTTCAAATAACACTTGACGTTTTGAAATTGGCTGCATTAAGTGGCCAAGATGGACAAGTAAGTTACGTTACATATTTTTGGGTTTATTTTTATTTTTCACTTTATTTCTAATTTAGGTTACCTAGCTTCAATAAACATTGTCCTATCTCTTCTCCTAGGTATTACAAGAAACAACGTTGTGCTATTCACATCATTTTTATTTTACGTTTTCATGCTATGGAATGGAGTGGAGTTTTTACTACTTTTACTGTTAGAAATTACAACGTCCGTAGAGGACATTAATGTAGCACATAGAATTAGCCCTTAACATAAAGCAATAAGTTGAGGTGATAATGAGTGAAGTGAAAACCCTTGGGTTAGGAAAGTTTTGAAATAGCGACTTCATAATTTGGCATTTTATCGGAATAGTTTAATTATTTTTCTTTGAACAGCACGTCATGTTGTACTTATTTAGATGTAGTAGACTAAGATAATGATATCAGCACCAGTTTTGTAAGGGTGATTTTCCACATTGTATCAAAACTTCTAGAGGTCTGATTTGCAGATTATGTGCACACTTTACTATCCATTTTTTGTGCTGTAAGATTTAGTTAAAAAACGAGGCTGTGCTATATTTTTTTTTCAGGATTCGGTGTGGACTACCACATTATCATTATATATTTGGATATTAAAGAGTTTTGCGTTGCAAATCACACTAACCCTACACTGTGAGGATTTCTACATGGCAGTGAATAATGTTCAAGATTCATGCGCACATACTTTGAGCAGCAACTGTACAGGTATTTGCTAAAGATTTTTTAATGTATTTAATACTTAAAACGTATATTCCGTAATGTTAAAACAAAAGTAAATAAGTGTGGTTCATCCCCTAGAAGATTTTAAAGTATTCATGGCTAAGAATACCTATCGTTGACAACAATCGTTGTCGTCATATTGGATGTTGATTCAGCAGTAATTGTGCCGATAGTAGTTACGGCGAATGGCTTAATAAAATACCCAAGAGCCTCGACCAATAGGAAGTTCTTCTCTCTGAGGCTCTGACTACCGGTACCGGTACCCTATTCCCGATGTTGGTGGGCTGCTACGTTTGTTTTTTTTTAGATATATTTAATAATGTTACTTATAATATTGATGAATAAGGGAAGGTAAACTTAGTAAATTTTTAAATCACAGATGAGGAGAAAAAGTTGTGCAAGAATATTAAACGCCTACATCGAGCGACATTCGACAAGATAGATGTCTGTAGAATGCTCTACGTTGATGCTAATTTACCATTAAGCACGATGGCGTTACTTACTAACTACACTGTTGTGCTGCTACAGTTTGGATTTCTGCAAAATTGATTACATAATAATAAAATGATGCATGTTTCAGTACATTTTTCTCTAGATTTTTTTTGTTATTTTTTGTGTGTTTTCAATGGAAGATATATATACTTAGTATTGGTTTCGCAATGAAAAAATAAAGAAGCACTTACCCTATGATTTCAGGTTTTTGAATTAAATCTATATCCGTACATATAATCAAATCTTCACGAGCAAAAACTGTAAATAGAATTCCATCAAAAATATTCATGTAAAAAAAGTCATGTCTCGCGACTCTTTTGCCGTGAAAAGTTCTGAAATCTAATGTACAGCCACGTCGCGCATTTTACATTAATGTGTTTGATGGGATCTCATTTCTTTTGGTAAGTTGTTCCATTTCTTGTAGAATGGTTACCGATTTCCACAAAGCCATTCCCTATCTTTCTCCTATTCCGTGTTACAAAACCGATGCTACTTCTATTTTTTCTACTAACGCCATCTAGCAGCGTTTTAGTAAATAATAATAATAGTAATTTTTATATTTTTAAATGTTTTTTTTATTTTTTATAATGAAATATTTAAAAATGTAAGTTATATGTATTTAGATGAATAAACGAAATAATAATTAATAATAATAATTGATTTATTTATCTCCACAAATTACATTAAATAAAGTAGACAATTGAAGTTGACAAGCAGTGTGGGCGAATTAGTAATTTGTGGGAGATCTGGAGTCTAAACTAAGCCTAGGCCTGTATTTTAGAACTCCAGCACCCCCGTTACATCATAATGTACAGAATTACAGATTGTCAACGTGATGTGTGAGTTTGTATGAGTGTATAATAGATGAATGAATAAAATTGAAACACACAGACATTACTGACAGTCATTTATTCTGAAAAATTTATCAAGTGCGACTGAAAAATAGTCGGGAAATAACAATATCATCTACATATACTACATAAGTAACATAAGTTTTTGTCTAATAAGTATGCAACCGACAAAATATTTCAAGATTTTATAATTTTTCCTTCCATTCCTTCCTAAACACTAACTGTACGCCAAATATCAAGTTTGTAGGTCTACTAGAAGTACCTTATAATATTGATGATCGTTAAATCATTGAGTACGTGTTACGAAATAATTTAACTTTGATAGCAGATATTTTGTAAGCTGTTTCAGTTAGAAACTTGTAATTTGGCAATACAGTTAAATACATTTAGTACTATCTGTACCATAATTTTTAAGCTTTTAGTCTCATCTGTTACAAAGATATAGGGGGCTTCAAAGAGCCTTCAGTTGCTTCGACATAAGAGTGTACGGCTATGCCTGCTCGACGTTAGCGGGAGAAAAATCGAAAAGGCAGAAAATTTTGAAAAAAAAATGCTACTTTTATTAGGAACGATACTGATGCCAAAACTGAAGTTTTTATAATTTCTATCCTTTTGTATGTTTGAGTTTCACGCCTAATCACCATTATAGAACGGTTATAGTGTACAAAAATGGTCACGCGTTTGAGTGTGAGTGATGAGCAGTAACCCAATGTTTCCGAGGGCAAAGCAAGTTATTTATTTATTTACACACACACACATACACAATTATAACACCTTAACAGTAAAAACCAAAACGGTGCTATAAGTAACATATTAGAATTACACTATAAAATATTATAACAAACACAAAAAGATTAAAAAATATATTTTATAAGTTAAATGTACTTATATAAAATAAATAACACTTTATATACTATAATAGCCTCTCGAATATTAGTTGTACAGCTTGTAATAATTTCGGCAGGTTTTCTCCAAAAATATCCTCCGACATACCTACATTATTTATAAGTCGTGCGGCTCGCGCTATAGAATAAAATTCGAAACTGGAGATGTTATAAAAATAATAAATTATAACTTCCTGTGTTTACGTTACTTCTAACATTAATACCATAATTGAACGCAAGACAAACATTGGATCAGTAATTTGTGTTAAGTTACAATCATTTTTAATATTCATAATTCAAACAAAATGGAGCCTCGCGGTCGTGTCAAAGTTACTCTAAGCAACATAGTTGACAAAGATGTGCAGTCAATGCTTCTACCTCTGAATTTGATGCAAACTTTAGTGTTAAATCCAAAATATCGCATTAAAAAGAATTTTATAATTCCGAATAATCTAACAAATAAGTTTATATCATTGTTCGGGACGGTAATATTTCTGGCCTCAATTGTACATCGAGCCGCTGAAGTATTTTTTGATGAAAATTTGAAACGATATTGTATTATTGATTTTCTTTATCACGCGATTTATTTTGACTTCGGCTTTTTAAGTGGGGGGATCATCATGAACTTTATCATGAATATTATTCAAGCAAAGAACAACATTACATTTGTTTTGACCTTTCAAGAAGTACACAGATTTCTTAATAATAAGTCTAGTTCTTGTAATGGTTTTGTTATTAAAAGTTGGATCAATATTGCTTTAATCTTTGGATTTTATATCATTATTTGTATTTATTCATACGTTACCTACCTGCGCCCCCCATGGCATGGTGTTTTTATTGTAATGGTATTTATAATTCTCGACACTAATCTAGTTTATGCAATAAGACTTATTAAGTTATTGACAGACAAAGTTAACCTATGGAATAAAAAAGCTTTATTTTCAAATGAAAATGACTGCAATGACGTGCATTGCAAAAGAATGTTCCAGGCTTATGGACAAATATTAAAATGCTACAAGATCTATAAAAGTACCTTCCAACCATCGGTAAGTAAGATGCATAACTCGATGTTGTATGTCTCTTTGAGAAATATCAATTGTTGCGCAAGTGCGATTGTTGAAATCCAAAGCAATTCCAAGTTCTAAAGCACTCATGCACAAAGCTTTAAATGGAGTAAATTCAAAACTTTAAACAATATCATTTGATGATGATAATGATTCAGCCGAAAGACGTCTAAAGCTGGAAATAGGCCTCCCCCAATAGAGCGGGTTTGCCATAACCGTCACGCTTGGCAGGTGGGTTGGCGATCGCAGTATGGTTGTTAAAATTCTCAAAGAACGCTGCTGCCCATTCTCTATGAATCCCTTAGTCGCTTTTTACGACATCCATGGGAAGAGATGGGGTAGTACTATTCTTTACGTCCGGCACCACACGGCCACATCATCATTAATAAGCCATTTTTTCTTAATTTTTTTTTTCGTTCGAAATCCTCCTGGTTGCCCTCCGCCCGGGGAAGGCAAAGGCTTATGCCGGCTCTTACCGCCTAAAAACCTACGGTGTTCCTTTTCCTGACCTGTGACCCGGGTCGCAGGATTCTCACCTGCATGCACCGCAACCCTAGCAGGTCTCTCCTTCTGTGGAGCTTCGTCTCACGTCCATTGAGAGGCGCGCGCTGGCCACACACTAGAATAGCCGGAGATAGTCGCGCTCTCCGGAGGCGCCAGGTGCGTCTGAAAGGAGAGTGGCAGGCGCCTCTCTCTACGCTCCCTCCTTGGTCGCCATCACCTCATCGGAAAAGAAGTCGATGGCTTCCCATGCACACTTGCTCCCGACCACAGACAGAACCACGGCGGGAAGCGATAGGTGTCATCTACAACCTTGGTTTTTATACAGGGTGTAAACGAATTCATGTAATTCCTTCAAACCACGTGATCTACTGGTGACACTGATTGACCCTGCATAGGTTTTATCCAGAACGAGCAAAAATTTTTTTTTAAAAATGAACCTTGTTTTTCTGTATCTGAGTAATTTTAGCGCCCCAAGTTAACTGACTGCGTGGGGCGATATCGCGCTAGTCGTGTCCGTCAGCTGTGTCACAGTGCTTTCATTCATTTATGGGCGGCATCGAAATTTTGTATCACATAAAAAAAAAAAAAAGGGAAAAAAATGTTTATTTTTATTTTCAATCCATCTAAATCCCGTGCGGGGTTAATCTATACCATTAATAGATCATTAATCAATAGATCATGGTTTCAAGGAATTACACGAATTCGTTAACACCCTTTATCTAACAAAATAATTTAATAAAATATAATGTGAAATGTTGTTTATTTTCAGATAATTTTACATACAGTAGAAACTTTCATTCGTGGTTTAGTCAACATTCAAATTTCTATTGAGTTTTTCAAGTTCATTTCAAAAAATAAAGATCTCGTAAGTATTTAGCTAACTAATCTTTTAGCATGTGCAATGACTGCAAAGTCTGATGATTTTTCTGTCGGAGATAAGGTTAAATACTTTACAGAAAATGTCAACAAAGCAGTGTATGAGTTTTTTTCTGAAAAATCGGATACGGATTAAGAATCGGAAGTTTATACAAACATAGAGACAGGGTTAGTGGTTATTGATCACGACCTCGCTGCAGAATTTTAGGACACATGTTATCCAGTACAATAACCAGTGATCGGAAAAGGGTGAGCTAATTTACCTAAACTTCAAAGAACAGAGACAAAAACTGGAGACTTCCTTACGACAACATTTTTTTTCGGGAGAATTTTCTCGGAGATTGTCTTTCATTAGTTTTCAAAAAATAAAAGACAATCTCCTTTTTTGAAAACAATAAACAATCTCTTTTTTAAAAACAATGAAAAACGTGTTATCTGATTTTGTGACAATTTTGGGAAACAAAAATAGGAAACGAATTTAATTGTTGTCTGTACTATATACGAGTATTAACATTAATATTAAATGACGACACGTTTGGTTTAGTGGCTAAGCGATTGGCTTCTGCGCTACGGGTCGTGGGTTCGATTCCCACACGGAACAAAAATTTGTATGGCCTACAGATGGTTGTTTCGGGTCTGGGCGTTTGTTTGTGAGATTTGTGTCTGTAAACGCACCCACGATACAAGAGAAATCTTAGTGGAGGGAAATGTTTAAAAAAAAAAAAAAATTACTTTAGTGATGTCCCGAAACCCGAAATAATTTTCACGAAAAAAAAATGTTGTCGTAAAGAAGTCTCCAGTTTTTGTCTCTGTTCTTTGAAGTTTAGGTAAATTAGCTCACCTTTTTCCGATCACTGCTAATAACCCACTAATTCTTTATGCACAAGTGAACAATTTTTAACCGACTTCAAAAAGAAGGAGGTACTCAATTCGTATGAAAGTTTTTTTTTTTTTTGTGTTTTTTACTCGATGTCTCCACCAATTATGAATGGATTTAGTTTTTTTTGTATTTGGTTTGGTGGACCATACTTCAGAGGTGGACCCATATTAATTTTATCGAAATTGATTCAGCGCTTTTTGAAAAAATCATAAAAAAAAATATAGGTAATACTTAGATGACGTTTTGGTTTGTGGTTCCCTTCAACAAATGTTTTGATGAGGACTTTCAATCTCTGTTTTAACTGTCATCACAGAAACATTAGTTAAGAACAAAGAAGATTGTATGTATATAAGGAGCGGTCATGTCAATTGTACATTCATATCTATTCTTAAAGAAAACTACCTAGTTGTTGGAAAGATTACGCAACCATTTCATTTTTTGTAGTCTTAAACCGTGTAATTTATGGCACTAAAACGTATTTAATAAATAACTTTATATAAAAGTAAAAATCGACTTCAAAAAAACTAAAAAGAGTAAAATAATTACCGTAATATATAATTAACAGTTTCAGAAGTCGGTTCAATTCTACACTGAAGCACATAAAAGCCTAAACTTCTGAAACTGTTAATTTTATATTATGGTAATTATTTTACTCTTTTTTTTTTTTTTTTTTTAAGGCGGTTTTTACTTTCATTTATCGTGATATGAATTCAAAGTTGCCAAGCCCTCACTTTAAAAATAATATTTAAAATAATAATATCTCGAAAACGGTTCACTTTTGAATAAAGTATTTCACAAGAAAGGTGCTTACTAATTTTGAATTACCTACCTATCTATATTCTAACACCATATTTATTTTGATTTGATCAGGTCTCATTTTTGTGTTACAACTAGGTACTACCCACAAAATAGAAGATTAACCGCTTTTAAGTTTCACGTTCACATTCAAAGTATTTATTAATTGAAGAGCCTAGTTGTGTTTTCTGTTTTCGGAGTAAATTGATTCTTAAATAATGTCAAGAAAGTGTAAAAATCCTGACAAGTTTTATTACATTTGTGGCGTCATTACTTTTAAAACTCAGCCAAGAAATTTTACGCCATTAGTAACTTAGTTATATGAACAGTATTTTAGCTTTGCCATCGGACAACAGGACAAAGCGTGAGTTCCACACATCCGTTGTATTACATGTGTGGGTCATCTCACTGGATGGGCGAAAAGATCTTTATCTATGCCTTTTCTAAAATATAATAAAATCAAATTACAAAAAAACTGTTCGTATTTGGAAGATTCTAATTTTTTTTTCTATTATCCTTATCCTATCCTACGTTAACTAGCCAAAAGTTTTCATGTTACATACAAAAAGTGTTTTTTTGTTGACCAGAACCACTAAGCCTGTGGATGATCTGTTTTTTATTATTTTATTCAAATAAGTTATTCAGTCGACAGCGATGCGGAGGAATATTTTGATGCACTCTTTTAGTTTGTATAGGTAGTTTTAATCTAATATGTATTTTTCTTTGTTTATACTATATTATGTAAGTAGTCTTGATTTCTGAACAAGTCAATAGTTACAAATAATAGCGGGGAAACCTACTCCGGGTCTTTAAGTCCCGCGACGGCGAAACCTGGGCCACACCTCTAGCCGCTAATACGTTGTTGCCCTCTTCGCCTATTATACTGGCAGCTTTTCAGGGGGCCCAGCTAAACTTTTCAATTTTAAACTTGAAAGGCAGACACCGCTTTTTTTCGGCAATAGAAGTTATCGAGTCCACTTAGCACCCCTTCCCATAGACCAGATATTTTCCCAGATATAGACCAGATATAGTCTTGCACCCACCTGGGACGGTCCATGACTGTACTCCAATAGTGCAGCCGTGAATAGTCCCCGGTTGGTGCCCCACCCCATTTTAGATTGAAGTTCTCAAAGGGGCCTCTGCGCGTTGGACCTGTGTCCCCCGTATGCCTTCCAAAGGACCGGACATCTTCCGCACGGAAGATGAGCCGTGATTCCAAAGATATACAAATAATAATAATATGAAGATGCTAAGAATTTTTGACAATAATTTTCCATTTTCCGAAACAATATAGTTACTAAATCACAACCGTCAGATAGTTTTGTTTACAAAAATAGTCAAATGTTCACTCCCTGCTTAAAGAATTGACGAGGCTCTAATTTAACTTTGATCATAACCAAAATTGTTTATTTATATTTTCAGCTGCAAGTACATTTTATGCAGATAGTAGTTGTTTCTTGGGTGATAAAACGCTGCCTAATGCAGACAACACTCAGCTTGTACCTCGATGAATTCTATGAAGCTGTGAAGAATTCACAAGATTCATGCGCACTCATTTTGTCATCAAATTGTTCAGGTAACTACTAAAATTAGATCTATGGGCTCTTTCAATTTAGACGTTTCGTGTCGGACCGCTGCGGTGCCGAAGCGGTGCGTTTGTCGTATTGCGCACGGACGGTCGCTTGTTTTCATACAAAGCGCGCGGTACGGCAACAGTGCGGCGTCGGCACCGCGAACGCTCGACAACAGGACGGCAACATCGCAAACTCCACGTGTTCTTTTCGCTGTTGAATAGTGCGGTGAATAGGCGTGAGAGCTAATTTCATCGAATTTTCATTTATTTTTTTGCTTAAAATGGATTATATAAACGTGGAAGAATTTATAAATGAAATTTAAATACGTCCTACTTTAAGGAACTCCAAACACAACAAATACAGTAATCGCACGGAAATAAAATAGTTTTTTGCCGCTGAATTTTACTTTTATCTAATTCAAGTAATTCGTCGAAACATACTATAGGCATTCCTAGGTAATTAAAAAAAATTGCTTGGATCTTGTTTTAACCTAGGGTAAAGATTATGGAAATCACCAAAACTACATGTTAACGAAAACACCGGTGATGCTCTTTTACGGGGGCGTCGTTTTTGTTTCTGTTTGATGTTTTTCAACAAGAGCACTAACAGTAATGTTTCTTCGTCAGAGTCCATGGCTTAACTGCTGTCAAAGATATTTAAAACATCACTAGCATACAAACGCACGGCAGTCAGATACGCTTTCAATTTAGACGTTTCGTGTCGGACTGCAACCGTACTGCAGCGGCCCGACACGAAACGTCTAAATTGAAAGAGCCCTATTAGTTTATGAATAATGAACATGATTATGAGAAGTTTGGATGCTTTCGATACCGAGGCAGCTGCAGATATCATCATCATCATTCAGCCGAAAGACGTCCACTGCTGGACATAGGCCTCCCTCAAAAGGGGGGTGTTTCCCGTAATCGCCACGCTTGGCAAGCGGGTTGGCGGTCGCAGTATGGTCGTTAACGTACTCAGAGAACGCTGCTGCCCATCTAGAGAATCCTTTAGTCGCCTTTTACGACACCCACGGGAAGTAATGGGGTAGTGCCATTTCTTAAGTCCGGCACTACACAAGACAGCTTCAGATATGTGTTATAGAAATCAACCATTGATGATAAATAAAGAGTTAAAGAGGGGCTCGTGGCTAATTAACAACCGCTCCAATCATATGATTTGCAAGGTTAAGCTGCGCTTGTCGCGGTCAATCTGTGGATGGGTGACCGTTCGGTACACATCGAGACCCCTCCGTGCCTCAGAGAGCACGTTAAGCCGTCGGTCCCGGATGTCATACGAATACCTATGACAGTCGTTACGGGTAGTCAGCAGCCCGAAAGTCTGACAACTGGTCTATCCTTAGGGTATTGGCATTCCGCAGTAGGTAACTGGGTTGCACGGATCTGATGGCTGCCGCTGCGGGGAAAATTCTGGTACTCAGATGCATCTGGTTAGAATGGAATCTGACCCTAATATATCGGGTGTAAAGAGACCCTTAACGATAACAAAAACCACGTATTCTACCCATCATTGGGATAATTTTTTTCGAACAAACTATACCTGGGAAATCATTGGTTTTGGAGATATTGAAAGTTAAAGTACAAATATATTTTTTTGGTTTTTTCCAAAAACGATTTCCAAGTCATAATACTAAACTTTCTTCCATACAAACATTATCAAAAATTTCAATTTTTCCTAACTAATTACGCATTTGAAGTTACAAAAACGCAATGAATATCAAACGCACACGACTGCCTTGGCTCGGCTGTGTGGCCGCTGCACGCCTGCAAACGCGCGGCATCGCCACAACCATAATTTGCGCGCTACAAAACAAGCGTTTTTTTTTCATGCCAAAAAATAAAAGTCGTTTCCCAGCAATTATTTTTGGTCAATGTAATTTAGTTTGATGTACAGAGCGCGTAGATTTCGCCTATGTGATGGATCTTTTTACACCCTGTATGTAGTTGGGAAAAGTATATGCAGATGGGAAGTTTTGATGCTTTCAATACCGAGGCAGCTGCAGATATTCGACATAGAAATCAAGATTCTTCTTATTCTCCTGCCTGCCCTTATCCAAAGTTACTTGGGGTCGGCGCAACATTTTATATTCTACTATTCTTTCCTGTTATTCGCCCGCTATCATTTACTCTCTACTCTTACACAATCCATCCATCTTTTCTTTGGTCTCCCTCTTCCCCTCCATCCATCATCATTTATATTCATCACTCTCTTAGTCACATGATTTTCGTTCCTCCTCGTTACATAGGAATCAACCATCCTCATCATGATCATTCAGCCGAAAGACTACCACTGCTGGACATAGGCCTCCCCCAAGCATCGCCACATCGACCAGTCCTATGCTTCTCACATCCAGCGGTTTCCCGCGACCTTCACCAGATCATCGGTCCATCTTGTGGGAGGCCTACCCACGCTGCGTCTTCCGGTACGCGGTCTCCACTCCAGAACCTTTCGGCTCATCGGCCATCGAGCAATGTGCTCGCAACCATCCTAATCCTAACTAATATTACAGTCTACCTATATCTTACTGCTTACAGTCGGTCAACGTAGAACATTGTCGCAGAGCAATCGTGCGGGGGGTTGCGGGGTGAAGGAGCGGAGGTTATGTCCCGAGTAGCCATACTGCATACTTGGGACATAACCTCCGCCCCTACATAATTTTGACATTTCATAGGACCTGTCAAATGTATGGGCGTTGATCCACTGTATGCAGTAAGTAGGTACACTGTGCTAATATCCTAACTAATATTATAAATGCAAAAGTAAGTTTGTTTGTTTGTTACCTTTTCACGGCTATCTAAACCACTGAACCAATCATCCTGAAATTTTGCATATACGTTGTCAGGTGTACAGAAACGGATATAGGGTACCTTTCATCCTGAAAAAAAAGTACTGTTCCCGAGAAAAACACCAATAACGATAATAGATGGCGCCACGTGTCTTTCGAATCATGATTGAATTATATTATCATAGAAATTTTAGTAGTGTATTTAGAGTGTTTTAATGCGAGCGAAGCCGCGGGCAAAATCTAGTTGATGATAAAGGAATCGCTGACCTAATTTTACATACTAATATTTATTTTGGAATTTATTTAATTTCAAACCCATTTAATTTCCAAACCAACGTTTTTTTAATCCTCAGATGAGCAAAAGACTTTATGCAAAAATGTTCAGCGGATGTATCGAGCGTCATTCAGCAAGATGAGTGCGTGTGGCATGTTCTACATCGACATTGCTAAACTGTTAGGGCTGATGGGACTTCTTACTAACTACACTATTGTGTTGCTGCAATTTGCATTCCTGTAAGCTTTAAAATTAAGAATTGTGTGGATATTGTTTTAATTTTCCTGTTCTATAAAATTAAATTGCTTGCATATTGTTTTTTTATTTATTTGACTGTTGCATTTGAGCCTAGTCACAGTATGGAGGCATTTTCTTATACCCCTCTGTCTCTCACATACATAACGGAACACAGTAAATTGCTTGGTCCGGACTTTAATGTGAGGATGGTAGCTAGCCAGGTGGACCGAATAGATCTTACCAAAAGGCGTGCTGGGTTTTGTTGTGTTAACGAATTTGTGTAATTCCTTCAAACCACGTGATCTACTGGTGACACAGATTAACCTTATATGGGAATTTTTGAAAATCAACGAAAAAAGTATTCAAAAAATGAACTTGGTTTTCTATTTCTGAGTCATTTTAGAGCTTTGAGTTATCTGACAGCAAAGAGTGAAATCACGTTAGTCGTGCCTGCCAGCCGTGTCGCTGTGCTTTCATTAATTTATGCGTGGCATCGAAATGTTCACACAAATAAAACATTTTTTTTGCAAAAAAAAACAATTCTTATTTTTTTACTGAATCCTTATTAGGTGGTTTAGATACGATCGGTAACAAAGCCGCATGAAAAAATAATATTTTTTTTATTTTTAATCAATCTAAATCCCGTGCGGGGCCTGTCTACATCAGTAGTAGATCATGTGATTTTAAGGAATTACACGTATTTGTTAACACCCTGTATATTAGCCCGTCCTCATACGGGATAATAAGAAAGATAAACTCGTGTAAGGATCTATAATGAAACATAGTTTTCATAACTTAATACAAAAGACCCGCTTATCCGTTAGAAGCACTACTAATAAATTATTATAATAAAGTCCCGAAAAATATTCGAGAACTACCGCTACTGCGCATGAAAAGAAGTTTAAAACAATTGCTCATAAATAATGTATTTTATAATGTCAAAGAATTCTTAGACTGTACATTCTAAATATATGACGGATGAACATCTTCACAATCCTCATTAGCACTCATAACTGTGGGCTACGGTGGATAGTGTTGGATAAAGAAAATGCAATCGTACACTCAGATTATAATTCTAACAGTTATAATTAGGTAGGTACAGTAAATAGGCAAGCAAATATAACAAGCCACGTATCATAGAACACGAGATGGTTCAGTCGACCGCCAGCCATAGAGTCCCCTGACATTCAATACTGAAGCATAGAAGTAATAATTACCTACTACGCACAAAGTCCTTGTACTGAAGTCCCTACTCGATGGTGCGTGCGTCACTAACTCCATCGAACGTCAACTAGATGGCGTTGGTGTCCTTGATACGACTCGATTCCGACATATATAATAAAAAGTACACATAATTGCGTGATACTACTTAGTTTTTTATGTCTGCTTTTCTAAGAAATGTGTCAATATTAGTTTTACTTGTGACTGTAAATGACAAAAATAATAATGATATGCATGCACCTTGTTTATGACATTTTTCATAATTAGGTATTATATTTTTGCACGCCACAAAAGGCAAAATGTGTTGGAACTATATACCTAATATTGACTCTGTTTTCATCTGTCTGTACCCATGTTTTAAGCGAAATAAATGATTTGATTTGATTGGCTTTCGAATGTTTTTAAAGGCAGTAGTGAATACAATGATTGGTAAGAAAAACGTTGTTGCATACAGTGTATTAGTTTGGAGTTGCAGTACCGGAAATTTAACGACATGTTACACACTTTTCTATCGACAAATATACCCTTTTTTGTAATACTATGCCCCTCCTCTCCGAATGGCAATCATTTTGATTTTTGGAATTTGTTCGAAAGAGTTACCGCGGCTCTGGAACGTACCTAAAGGGCATTAGGAGGAACACAGGTGGGTTTTAGTCAGTAAGAGTCTGACACTCCCTTCCGCTCCTTCTAAAGGTTCCTTAAAAAGGTTCTTTAGAATTGGATCGATAAATATAATTTATCTTTTCGATAGATTTTAACCAGGTGTCTAATGCAAATGTCCTAATTTTTCGTTATTATGACCTACTCCAGTTCACACATTACTTATTACAAATGACTAAAATCACTATCCTCAAATCCTATTTTTATGATCATAAAATTACTGCCATCTATCCGTGGTAGTACCAAACTAAAATTACGTCCTCCCCAGTTTGAAAGTGTTTCAGTTCGCTGCCACCGCGGATAGATAGCGCTAGAAGTATGATCATAAAATTGTTCTCGGTATAATTTTCATAATATTAGGTTGTAGTCTTTGTGTCACTCACCTGTCCATTACCTTGTACGCCGTGTGCAAACATGTCTCTTTTATACGTCCACAGCTGAATATGGGCCTCTTCTTTGCCTCTTACTATAAGTGGTCGTGAGCTTGACAGACGGGTACAGAGTTATAGAAAATATACTAGCACGCTCTTCGCTGCTATTTACTATCATTAAGGGCCGATTCTACCAACGTTTCTTGTATCTGAGAAATAAATAAGTGGTTTGGCAGCTCAGGCTTTTGTATAGAAATTATGTTACAACGTCTTACTTATTCCTAAAATAAAAGTATTCAGACATTAAAGATCACATTAAAGTCCGGCGCCAAGCAGTTTACTGTGTTCCGTCGTGTGTATGTGAGAGCCAGAGGGGTATAGGGGAATCTCTTTATATCTCTGTAACTTGGATTCGTGTGCTCCATCTTAGACCCTGTCTGCGCTTATCATCAGGTGCGACGAGGGTCAAGCAAGACCAAGACAAATAATGAAAAAAAACAGTCTTTGGTAAAATCGGACTTAAAAGAAATAGTTCACTGTTGTATGACTTTTGGAAACACGTCTTCGCTACACAAGATGCGGGGCAGGAAGGTGACGTAAGTCGGGCGTATTGTTGACGGTCCACGTTTTAGTAGTATTCTATGAAGCATGTCATACAAAAGAAAAGGAGTATACTTCGGTGGTTTGGGCATGTTGAAAGATTGAGTGAACGGCGATTAACAAAAGGAATTTATAAGGCGAATGTCAGTGGAAACGCTAGTCGAGTACGCTCTAGAAGGACATACATCGATGTTATTGGTGATGTTCTTCAAAAAGAACAGGTGCGTAGTACTTTCAACCGGCGCCGGCGTGCGTGTATGACAAGATGTATGATCGTGGATGAAGCGAAACGAGTATGTAAGGATCGTAGCATGTGGCGTTCTACAGTTTCTGCCTACACCCATGGGAAAAAGGCGTAGCGCTCGTTAGTAGGTCCCTAGTATTCAACGGATTACTATGAAGCATATCACGGTCATCTGCCTTTTCGCCGAAAATTGTTTGCCAGATTTCCAATTGCCAACTAACGTTTCGCAGAATTTTATTTCGCCGAATAATCATTTGCCAACTTATCATTTAATTTAGTTTTATTTCCCAACCTCACAGTTACCAACTGTACGTTTGGTCTGCTTTTCATTATGACACTTTTTAAAATGCCAACTTTCAAGTAGCAGAATGTTTTAGTTTGCGTAATATTCATTTAGGTAGTTTAGTTTCTACTAAATATCATTTCATTACAATACATTTCAAACAAATATTTTAGCTTTGTAAGGTTGTTTGCATTTCCAAGGCAGAGTCGACGGAGCCCCGCTGGGCGGGGCTCTTATTTCTGTCTGTAGGGTTTAAAGTAACCTAACACGAAGGGGATGACTGGGGCTTCGTTCGCTCGCTTTGCTCGCTCACTTTAGCCCCCGTCATCCCCTTCGAACCTAACCTATCCGTGTCGGGGTGCCTCAAATTCCCGAGCTCGCTTCGCTCGCTCTCTAAATTAAAAGTAGTTTATTTTTTATCATTATATCAATGTATGAAAAGGGAACTGTTACACTGACAAAACGTCATTCGTCTAATAGTTGTGTGGCCTAGTGAAATGTTTGGCAAATGATGAATGTCCCAAACGTTTTGTGTCATTATAATAATCAGCTTAACAATAATTCTACCAAATGAAACGTTGTCGTACAAAAATTAGCTAATCGTTAGTTGTCAAAGTGAAACATCGGCGAAACGTTGGTTGGCAAGTGATAATCTGCCAAACAATTTTCGGCGAAAAGGCAGGACACCAGCATATCACATCACATCAGTGGCGTAAGTAGGAGGGGGGAGGGGGGCAGGGACCCAATTATCCTAAAAGAAATCTTGATAAACCGCAACCAAACCAAGGCCGAATCGTTCATTCAGACAGTTTTCAATTTAAAAAGCTGTCAAATTGTTTGACACAAAAACCAATCATTTTGACAGTTTTCGTAAAAAAAACTGACTGATGGTTCAGGTTTTTTTTGTGTTTGGCAACAATTTTGTTACTCGAATTGGGCCCCAGGTACACGTGCCTTGGGCGCCATTTAAAGGAGGGCGCAAAACTCGCAAATTAAACCTCTATTATATTGTTCCAATTACTATTCAAATTATCACGTGATACCTAGAATTTTCTGACTTTGTCAGGATTTTAGAACAATGCCGCTTATGAGCATGGTCAATAGAAGTTAGAATGCTTCTATTGATCGTGTTCAAAAGCGGCTCTATCATTCCAGTTTGAATTTTCATAATGCTGCTTTAGATCTAAAAGCCCTCCTAGGCTCTTAGACTATTTTTAGTGTGTCTATTTATTTTATATTTCGATTTAGATACCTTGCTGACTAGCTAATCTTTTCACCACAGCATGAGCTGTTTTCGTATAGCTCTTGCAGACACGAGAGAAGAAGACGAAGAGGGCAACTTCGATGTTCGCCCTAGGCACCATTTTCCATTAGTGCGCCCCTGCACCACATGCAAGCGCAGGCCCGCCGTCAACACGACTTGCAGACGCCTCGCGTTTGGTGTGTTGAAGCCTTTAAAATAATACATCTTTCTATACAACATTAACAGTCAATTATGAGGTCACATTGATAATTCAGCCCTCATCAAGCTGTCTCCCTCCCAATCACCCACCAGCAATGCTCCAAGCCGAGTCCGAGTCCCACTAGGGATCGTCCTTAGTGCTGTTGTTGCTAGTAGTCATGATGTTTGTGTAATATAAGTAGTTAGCTTAGGTTAAGTATTTTACTTCCCCACCATTGGCTGGAGACCCTTCAAGTCTCGCCAATAACTCCCCGGTTACGTAGAAACGGTTTGCAAGGACCATCGAGCAGTCCAATAGAAAAAAAGCTTGTCAAGTATCTATTGTATGGATGGGAAGACTTTCTTTTTAGATTTGTACAAAGTCTGTTTTCGACAACATTGAATATTGGATTGTCTTTATTTTGACACAGGAGTATGACAAAGGTACGAGTTTATAGTCGACTGCAGACAGCCGCAGCATATGACGTGTCGCTACTACACTACTGGTTTGGGATCCCTTCTTTTCGCATATTGTTCTTTGTCTTAATATACTTCGGCATAACGATTTTGGCACAATTTCTTTTGGCATAATAATACTTCGGCATATTTTTTTAGGCATACATTTTATGTTGGCATAATCATCTTAAAGACTAATTTGTTTTGGCATAAATTTGATTCGCATAACGTTAGTAGGCCTAATGACTATTAGCATACCGTTAGTTATGATAATCAGAAATGTTTTTACCATTGTCTAATAATCTAGTCGCAGGCGCACCCCGACACGGATAGGTTAGGTTCGAAGGGGATGATGGGGGCTAGAGTGAGCGAGCGAAGCGAGCGAACGAAGCCCCCGTCATCCCCTTCGTGTTAGGTTACCTGCTTTGGAGCCTCAACCTTACAAACATCCCCTTAAGTTTTTATTGTGAAAATGAAAGTAGGTGACGAATAATCGTCTACCGTATAGGTACCTATAAAAATATGTTTTAATGTCATTATGCGTAAATAAATTTATGCTTTAGGATATTCTGCTTAAAAAAGTTATGCTTAAGAACTTTATGCTTAATCATTATTATGGTTAGAGAAATTATGCTTAAAAAAATTATGCGTAAGCTGTTATGCGTAATTATACTATGCGAAAATATAATTATGCCAAACAAAATTATGCTAAGTTATATTAGGTCTTAAAATTTTATGCAAATGGATAGGGAACCTACTGGTTTATATGCATTTCTATGAAATGGGTGAATAGTTATAATCGACTAATATTATGTTATGTCTTAATATTTCACGATATTTTGTTAAACATAGATATGTTGCTGTTTTCGTTTTTGAAGTTGAGTATCCCACCCCTATGAAATACCTTCCGCAGCTAGCAACACGTCGCATAACCGCAGACAACGAGTCGCCCGACCGTAGATCAGAGCCCCTAGCACGAGTTTTTGCTAAATCGTGTAGTTAACGTATTCGTTTCGTTTGCGACAAATGTATGACAATTTTACTAGCGCCACGTGTGCGTATTTGGAACTAAACACTCCATAGCACGAGTTTTTGACAACCGCTTTCGTATCGAGTTCGAATAGTTATGGTAACGTTAATGCGCTAAATGTATGAGAATCGGTAGCACGAGTTTTCATTTTGACGTTAAGATTCGAGTTTCTCCATAGCTGGGTCGACACGAATACGGAAACGGTCTCACTGACTTTTTCTTAGTGAGAAACCTAACCTACAAGATTGTTTACCACCATTTACCAGTGTTAATGTCCTAGAATGATAAATAATGGCACACGCCGGGTATTACTATTTTGCCTTCCGTTTAATTAGCCTAGGACAAGAAAAGAAGACGTGAAGTGAGGTTGGTAAAACTTATTTTATGTTTACAAACACAAGCAATAATTTCTTTTCGTAAACCATTTTTGTAACTTATTGTAACTCTTTCTTTTCTTCTTATTACAGCTTGATTGAACAACGCATTCGTGTTCGTAATATGACGGATTCATAACACATTAATGAGAGGGAGTTTAAAAACAGATACAGGCTGAGCAAACAAGCTTTTAAATTCCTTTGCAACGAAGTACGTTGCAAAAGTGGTCTCAATTCGTCCCAAAGGATAACTTTGGAGCTTAAGGTACTACCAAATTATATTTTATTAAAACTGCGATATAATTATTGCATTATACCAATATATGTTTACTACTTTCAGGTGTTATTTGCTTTATTATTTTATGCCACGGGTTCATACCAACGCATAGTTGGTATGGGCAAGAACTTGGGGCAAACTACCGTCAGTAAAGATGTTTCTGAAGTTACTGAAGCCCACCACCCAGCAGTGGCTAACACTTTATTATGTTTCCCACTTCAAGGGCAGATAGAGACTTAATAAAGCAAAGTGTGCACGACAGCATACTAAATGAATCAGGTACAAGCAGTAACACTAATAACTTAGCGGCCTACATTCAACCTCAGTGTAAAAAGAATAACGTTACTATCCAGTTTAGGTATTGGCTGATAAGAATGTGTCCTTTCGTTTAGGTTACCTAGGTTATAAGTATTTTTTATGTGTAATTTATATGGAAATAGTAGTTATTTAGGTGTTAATTACTTGATTAATAGTTAGATTACTTGTTAATTAGACTCCTTGACATGTATATAATAAGGCACAATCACGATACATACCATGATAAGTAACAAAATACGTAGATAACAAAGTAAATATTTTATATATGTTAAGTTTCCCTCTCGCACTTTGGAGGTGATAACTTCGGCTCTGGGAGGGTTAAGATTGGTATCATGGTATGCATCGGTTAAACTACGAACCGTACTAACCCCCTGTCAAGACGGGATGAATGTAACCATAATAGTTTACGAGGTTACAGGGGTTAAAAAGGGTGGGCACGCCGCAATAGCGGCGGTAAGACCCGTTATGGAGGAGTGGCTGGAGAGGCGGCATGGCGCCCTCAGCTTCCGGCTGACGCAGGTGCTCTCGGGACATGGATGTTTCGGGAAGTACCTGTGTCGCATAGGCCGTGAGCAGACGCCCGGATGTCACCACTGCGTTGACTGCCCTGAGGACACGGCGTTTCACACGCTGCAGGCGTGCCCTGCGTGGGCGACGCAGCGCCGTGAACTGGTCGCGGCAGTCGGTGGTGACCTCTCGCTTCCAGCCGTGGTTCTGTCCATGGTCGGGAGCGAGAGTGCGTGGGAAGCCGTCGCCTCCTTTTGCGAGGTGGTGATGGCGAACAAGGAGGGAGCGGAGAGGGAGAGAGAGGCGGCAGCCACTCTCCCTTCCCGTGCCAGACGCACCGGGCGCCGCCGGAGGGCGCGCGACGATCTCCGACCACCCTAGTGTGTGGCCTGCGGGCGACGGATTACGGGACCCGTCACCCGACCAGTAACAGGCCCGAGAAGGCGGCGCGCATGTGTTCCGTGCGCGCCTCTCAGGAGGATGTGGGGCACGGCCCCACAGAAGGAGAGGTCCGCCAGGGGCTGGCGGACCGAGGCCTGCTGGGGTTGCGGTGCATGCAGCGGCGAATCCCGCGACCCCCAAGGGTCAGGAGAAGGAACACCGTGGGTTTTTAGCCGGTAAGAGTCCGGCATAACCCTTCGCCTTCCCCAGGCGAAGGGATCCATCAGGGTTTTCCCACGAAAAAAAAAAAAAAACGGTTAAGAAAAGGTAAACAAACCATGATAAAAATAGGAAATAATACTTATTTTATTATTGTAAATACGTTTCGGTCATATTATATGTTCTGCGGTTTTGGTGCATATAATTAGCATAGTAGACCTTAGGATAAGTGTAGATAAGCAATTTGAAGATAAAGGTATTGTCATTGCCACAATATTTAAATTATTTTATTTCAATATAGTAGGTAGGCTGCACATGTACATAATTATGTAAATTGATTAAATTTTTCAGATTTTTTAGAAACTTTGGAATTCCAGGGTCTGTGTCTGCATAGATGGATCCCATATCCACATATTTAGGCCAATAAAGGAAGTAGAACATCTTTTTTATTGTCAAAAGCATTTTCATTCCCTGAATGTGCAAGTTGTAAGTTTAAAAAGTTTCAAATATTTTTGTTGGCTGTACTGTCCACAATAATTAAGATTTAAAATATATATTTTCCAACAGGTTTGTGATAGTGATTGCAAAATCGTAAATGTCAATCCCAAAATATGGTGGAGCAACGCACAACACTTTTATCTGGGAAAATAGCCAGGTCAAGACATACATGTAGCAATTGCAATAATATAGTATAATAATAACAATGAGCAAGTGTGGTTATTGGGTGTCTAATATTTAATATGGTGTACATTTACTGAAATATTGTAATTTCATTGGAAACTAGATTAAATAAGCTTTATTTGTCACAGGTGATTCTGGGTACCCACAAAGACCTTGTATGATGACCAGTAATCGGAAAAAGGTGAGCTAATTTACCTAAACTTCAAAGAACAGAGACAAAAACCGGAGACGTCCTAACGACAACATTTTTTTTCGTGAAAATTATTCCGGGTGTCGTGACATCACATATTTCACCCTTTAGTGGTACAATTTCCAAAAACCCTAAAATACGTGTATATTTATTTCTCTTCAAAAATTTTAATATTTAATTCCATGCTTCTTACTTCAAAATTACCAGATTTCTTATACGAACTTTCAACACTTATTTCACCCCTTTAGGGGTTGAATTTCCAAAAACCCTCAAACGTGTGTACATTTATTTCTAACCAGAAACCCGAGTATTTAATTTCAGAAAGTACCAAAGTTCTCATACAAACTTTCAACACTTATTTCACCCCCTTAAGGGTTGAATTTCCAAAAACCCGAAAAAACGTGTACGTGTATGTTCTGACCAGTAACCTAAATATTTTATTCCATGCTTCTCACTTCAAAAGTATCAGATTTCTCATACAAACTTTTAACCCTTATTTCACCGCCTTGGGAGTTGAATTTACAAAAACGGTTAAACACGTGTACATTTATTTCTAACCAGAATCCTTAATATTTAATTTAGAAATAGAAATAGAAATAGAAATAGAAATCATTTATTTGCTAAAAATGTAGGTATACAAATAAGGTGTTAAATAATAATATTAAATAGTTCCGTTACATTTTACCTTGCGGCATGCAAAAATATTCTTATAACAGAAGATATTAAAATGTAAGTGCACAGTCACTATTATAAAATTAATAAATTCCATCTAAATTACAGTAGAAAATAATCCAAACATCAAAATTAAAATTTTCAATAACAATTATCATGCTAATAACAATTTTTTTAAAACAAACTAAATTAAGAAAATTACAACAAAGATAACAATTAATTAATAACTATGACAACTGATATATTTTAATTTAAATTATCATTTAGGAAATCTTTTACAGTGTAGTAACATTTATGAATTAACAGTTTAGTTAACTGTTTTTTAAACATTTTTATGTGTAGGTCTTTAATATTTAGAGGAAGTTTGTTATACACAATAGGACCCATGGACAAAATATTATTTTTTAATAGGGCTGTTTTATGCCCACCTGTGTATAGTAAATTTTTATATTGGGATCGTATTGGTCCTGTACGTTGTCTTATATCAACCATTGACGTAAATAAATTCTTGTTTGTTTTAACGAATAAGGCTACTTCAAGTATATAAAGACTGGGTAAAGTTAAAATTTTTAAGGACTTAAACACTGGTTGACAGCTCTCTGTAGTCTTTAGGCCTGTCATTGATCTGAGGCAACATTTTTGGGCTTTAAATATCCTTTCTCTCTCACTGCAATTACCCCAAAATATGACACCGAATCTTAATACAGAAGCAACTAAACCATGATAAGCTATCACTAACGTATTTATGTTTACTTTTTTTGACAAGTTGTATAAAATAAAGGCAGTTTTACTTAATTTTTTGCACACATGTTCTGCATGAGGTTTCCAAGTCAGTTTACTGTCAATTTGAACACCTAAAAATCTTGCTACTGAAGTTGTGTCTACGTTTTGGTTGTTATATTGAATGATTATATTATCTGGCTGTAAACGCTGGTAAAAATGCATGACATTTGTTTTTGCTAAATTTATAACTAGATTATTTTTATTGAGCCAATCTATTATTGTTTCTAATGCATTATTTATTTCTTTTGCGTATTGTGTTTTATCGACGCATTCAATTATTGCAGTACTATCATCGGCAAATAGTGTCATTGGTTGATGAATTTGACTAGGCAGGTCATTAATATAAATTATAAATAATAATGGTCCAAGAACACTACCCTGCGGTACCCCATATTTAATTTCTCTACATTTAGATAGATATTTAAATTCCCGTTTAGTTTTGGTACATATTCTTGATATCTCTGTGTATTGTTTTCGGCCCGTGAGGTATGATTTAATTAGATTTAAAACATTCCCTCTGATACCGCCGATAATTTCATGCTTAATCACCCTGTTCACCCCCTTAGGGGTTGAATTTTGAGAAACCCCTTCTTAGTGGATGCTTACGTGACAAAAGGAACCGAAAGTCCAAATATCATGTTTCAGTCTTTTACATTAGAAGAAGACAAACAATTATCCAATACGACTCGCGCGCCACCTATTGCACGTGGAAGTTAACAGGTGTCAGAAACTTTCGCGTGAGTAACAACTATACAAAGTTTCAACTCAATCGGGTGAACGATGCGTATTTTTATTTACAATTATACGATACGACTCGCGCGCATCCTCTTGTACGTTAATAGTACCATATCACAAACTCTCGCGCAAGTGCCAACAATAAAAAAACTTTCATCCTCTAAGGGTGGATTTTCCAAAAATCCTGAAACACGTGTATGTTTTATGCTTTTTACTTCAAAAAGGAGTACCAGACTTCTCATACAAACTTTCTACCCCTATTTTACCCCCTTAGGGGTTGAATTTACAAAAACTGAATGAAACTTGAATTAAACAGGGTCACAATAGATTGTGGGATAGGCCTATCGGGGAAACCACGTTAAAAAAACGCGCCAAGTACGCTACCTTCCAGGTGGCGTGGAAACGCATATTATGAAGAATACAACTTTTTCAACCACTCTATCTCAGAAACGATGACGTTTAGGAGAAAAATTGTAGACAATTTTTATAGATAATCGCATAATCTTCAATTTTTGTCTGACCTATTTTTATCATAAAACTTACCGTTTGGCTAAAAACGCAAAAAACCCATATTTGCGAACTTTGTCCTTGATTTTTTTTTTTTTTGCGCGTTTGGATTGGCGGGGACTTTTTACATTTCATTTATAATGGTGTTCCAAACATTCTTACCAATTTTCAGATCTGTGCGAATTTTTGTTAACCTACCCCTATTTTTTGGGCTAACTTGACCGGACTAGTATGTCAGTGGTGTCTTAGATTAACTAAGAAAGTACATAATGAAATTGAAAAGTCACAAGGATTTGAACCTCCAACCCGGGGTGCTTAACAAGCGGGGCTGTAACCTCCGGGCCACCACGACATTTTCCTCTATTACATGGGACTTAAACTTAACGCCCACATCAAGGTGTACTGCCCAACCCTCCGAGGAATACAGGATGTGTTATGTTATCTCTACGATAATCCTTTTCAAATATTGATATTCGAAATGTCATTCCAATATTGGAATTGGAAATCGATACTAAAGATGAATAAGCTATAAAATTGGTATGTGACGTATTGTATTTAAGCCCGTGTTTCACAGTTGATTGAGTTTGGTCCAAATACGTCATGTTTACGTAATGTCTGTAAATAATGATTGATTGCAGCCATTGAGTTCTGACGTCATTGTTGATAGCCTTGGAGGCAATTGTGTCAGTTAAGGGATTACCTACATTAATCAGCATTGTAATGCGTGGGAGTGAAGTTTTTTTTTCTTCTTAGCTTCCTATAGAAGCTTAGTTTTAGTATACACTAAACCTGAAACTGTTTTGTTCAGAATCACCAGGAGAATCGATTGACATATTTTTTAAACCAGTTTTTTTTTTACAAAAATTTTAATATTGTTTCAGTTGTTTTCTACCCATAACAGTTGACGGGAATAGACACCTTGAGGCTTGAGACGGTCCTCTCGGTCAGTACAACCCCTGCATAGCAGCACATCTCAGGCATTTCACACTTTTTTAGGGAACTTAACGCGACATAAACTAAGGTGTAACTTGGAGAAAAAAAACACATATTCACAGGCAGTTCTGATGAAAATCTTGTTGGGGTGTCTCGGTTTTCGTATAAAGTAAAAATAAGGTTGTATAATCATATGACTTCTTCCGCTCTGGGTGGAGCGGAAGGGAGTGTCAGACTCTTACTGCCTGAAACCCATCCGTGTTCCTTCTAATGTCCTTTGCGTTCTAGGGCCGCGGTAACTCTTTAGAACGAATTCCGCAACTTGATGTAGGTACCCCTAGTAGATTGTACAGACCAACCGTAGGGTATTTTCCATTGTTCTATGGTATATGACGTCATCGGAACACTTGGGATTTTTTTTTTCATTTTATTCCATAGTACATAATTATAATATTTTTATTCCCATTTTTTCTATGGATCATGGCTATTTATTTTTTACTGGAAAGCGAGAGCGCCCGCGGTTTCGCCCGCGTGGATGTCATTTATTGCGTATTCCGTGTTTTTCGGGATTAAAGTAGCCCATTTTCTTCTCCAAGGTATAATCTATCTTTATACCTTTTATCAAAATTGGTCGAGCAGTTTAGGCGTGAAAGCGTAACAGACAGACAGAGTTACTTTCTCATTTATAATATTCATCATCATGATCATTCAGCCGAAAGACGTCCACTGCTGGACATAGGCCTCCCCCAAGCATCGCCACATCGACCGGTCCTGTGCTTCTCGCATTCAGCGGTTTCCCGCGACCTTCACCAGATCATCGGTCCACCTTGTGGGAGGCCTACCCATGCTGCGTCTTCCGGTACGCGGTCGCCACTCCAGAACCTTTCGGCCCCATCGGCCATCCGTTCTGCGAGCAATGTGCCCCGCCCACTGCCACTTAAGTTTGGTAATTCTTCGAGCTATGTCGGATACCTTGGTTCTCCTGCGGATCTCATCATTTCTGATATGACCACGCAGGGTAACTCCGAGCATAGCCCTCTCCATTGCCCTTTGGGTGACCTTGAGCCTTCTTATGAGGCCCATTGTGAGCGACCACGTTTCAGTGCCGTATGTAATCACTGGCAACACGCACTGGTCAAAGACTTTCGTCTTGAGACACTGCTATAGTTGGGACGAAAAGATTCTACGCAGCTTCCCGAACGCTGCTCAGCCGAGTCGGATGCGACAATTGACCTCTTTCTCGAAGTTGGACTTATCTAACTGGACAGTTTGCCCTAGGTAAACATACTCGTCAACAACGAATGACAGAGGTTACTTTACCGTGGGATATGCTGATGACATAACCATCATAATAAACGGCACCCGCGAGAGCACACTATGTAACCTTATGCGTCAAGCCTTGAAAATAGTAGAAGATTGGTGCAAAGAATATCAATTAGCAGTGAATCCAACCAAAACCAAACTTGTCTTTTTTACCAGAAAGAGGAAGTTAGCGGGACTACATCCACCACAATTCTTTGGAACAACTCGAAGCCTAGCTTCTGAGGCCAAGTACCTGGGCATCTACTTGGACAAGCAGCTGAACTGGGCAAGGCACACTGAATACATCACCACGGAGGCCAGTATATCCTAATGGCAATGCAAGAGACTACTCGGTAGGAACTGGGGCATTAGTCCTAAGGTCACTCACTGGCTATACACCACTGTTATCCGACCAATTATAATATACGGCTCCCTAGTCTGATGGCCCAGAACGGACTATAGCACAGCTCAAAAAACACTGGAAAAACTACAGCGATTCGCTTAGCGAGCACCAGCTGTATGAGAACCGCACCCACCGCCGCCCTACAAGCAATGCTGGGACTGCCACCGCTACATCTTATCGTGCGGGAGGAAGCAGTATTAGCCGCTCTCAGACTCAGCATAGCCGGCACTCTGGGAAGTGACTCCAGAATAAAACACATAGGTACGTATAAAAGACGAAGCAATCAAAAGGCAACCCATGATGGCAGCACCCATCGACAGAACCAAAAAGGCATACAACTTCCAGAAACACTACAATATACAGAAGTTCGTAGAAATGTTTGGATGACAGATTCAAAACAGATTTTTTTCGCGCTTATATAAGTGACATATTTATTGTTTTCACTTGTTCATTTGCATTTGATTTGATATATTCGTATCATAATTAAGAATCATTATAGCATTATTCATATATTATTGTTGAAATTGATTTATTTGTATAAACTAGTGATAGTTTTGCGTAGTGATAGTGCAGTAAAAACATGGTTAGTGGCGTTGTATTGTTTGGTGATCGTCTATTTAAATAGTTAGTAAGTAAGGATTACTATTATAAGATAGTTTTTTTTAGTTTGTAGTTTTATTAGAAAGTAGTTATTTAAGTAGTGATTTTGATATTATTGAGTAAATTCGATAGTGTTGGGATCGGGTTAGAAATTGTAAATAGGCAAGATTTCAGAATAATTAATATTTATTGTTACGAGAATACAACCATGTTTTTAAACCGAGTGACAGAGAGTTCAATAGAGTTCAATAGACAAGTACTCCTAAAGAGATCTTATTTCAAATATAAAATTTATTTCTCAACAGATAGCATGGTGGCATTAGTGAACGTAGAATGCTGTCTGACAGATTATTTGTTGACAAAGGAAACATCCTTTTCAAAGTTGAGTTTTGAAAATAAAAAAATAATTAATTCAGTTAGGCCGTGCTCGCCCTGACATGATTATAAATTACAAACGACGCGATGGTTTTTTTTAAACATTTTAACAGTTCTTTGTACGACAAATACCCTTGGCTTACGGGAAGTTGTAAATTAAATAAAATGTTTGGTTTTCCTTGCATGTTATTCTCAGATTCTAGCAGCTTATGGAGCCACACGGGATTTAAAGACATTAATAATCTGTCAAATTCGTCCAAAAAACATGTTCAGACCGAAAAACATATCCGAAGTTGTTTATCTTTGCATGATTTCGGAAATCGTAGGATAGAAACATTTTTTGCTAAAACGTAAGAAGTTCATAAAAGAAAAGTAGATTGGAATAGAAGTTTAATGAAACGGTTAATCGACACAGTAATTTTGCTAGGTAAACAAGAATTATAGGCATTTTTATGTCCGGCTTCCCTTTTAAGAAAATTCACCCTTCGCCACTGGAAGATAGATAGATTTTAGAGTACGTTTTATGAAATTTTTGAACAGCTATTTCTCTTAAACTATTGACTTTTGGGGAAAGTTGTAGAACAAAAGTTATTCATTACTTTTCGTACCTACTTTAACACCCTTTCGTATAAGTACCCCCTTTCTGACCAACCTTGTTTATCCTGTACCAAAAATAAATAAACAAACAGAAGAGTTAAAAGTTAACCGTGGAGCAGTGATAGGCAGTTTTCCATTAATTTCCATTGAGTGTTTATTTATAACTAGCTTATTTTGCACGCAGCTTCACTTGCGTATTTTTTTCATATACATTTTACCACCCCTCTCCGCTCTCTTAGGGGCCAAAGAACAATGGCAAAATCATTGCTGAGATTTAAATAAGCGTCTAGTGGTAAGAGGTATATTAAAAAAAGCCTAATTTTTTTGTAGTTATTCTTGTAGCTTTAACATTTAAAAACGAACTCTCTGAAAAAATTATATTATATTTCAAAGTTTTACTGATATTCCCGTTAACTGGAATAATTTTTATTTGTTCTCCATGCTTCTTTAATTTTGCAACACTTTGAGAGATGCCCTTATAATTAATTTCGAAGATTTTTTACCAGCTATGTTAATACATTTAATGCTTAATTATTTTATAAGATGTTTTATTTTGATTAATGAATTATTATTCAATAATTCGTGAAACAAATACGACAATAAAGACAGCAAAGCTTGGTGTATATTAGGAAAGAAATAGATTTTCTATAATCCTGTTCACCTAATAGAAGTATATGAAAAAATAAGTATAGCAACACAGACATGACAATGCTTTCTTTCAAAAACTGTCACTGTCAATCCTAGAGTTGTCAAATATCAGTATATTATTAGGCCCCTATTCGACGAGATCGAGGCGCCGGGTGAATCCCGGCCAAACTCGTAGACGAAATGTTTTGTACCCGCTAGCTAGCCGGGTTAAGTGCCACTTATATAGGATGCGCCGTGCGTACAACTGGCCTCCGCAAAGAGTGCACATAGGCCTCCGTACCAGTTTGAGCACAGGGTAGCCACGTCGTAACCGATCACGGCGGCAAGCTGGGCCATCGTTAGCAACGGTGTCGTCAAAATAGCTCCATACTGTCCCATACATATCCGACATCCAGACTTACTACGGTTTAAAACTGTGCGTAGCCGGTAGCCATGGTCCTAAAAACAGTGTTGTCAGCAAGGGGCCTAACTTTACTGCCTACACGGCTACGCTTTGTCGTTGGACATAATTATTATAATTATATTATATTCGGTAATAGTGCTACGGTTTCTGACAAATATTTAAAACTTCTACGTTGTGTTAATGTTACGTTGTACTACTCATTAAAGGACTACGATTTCACTAAGTGAAAAGTGGCACATGGATTTTGTGGATTTTTCTGTGTAGTGATTGACCAAGTGAATTTTTCTGAGTAGGTATAGTCTCAGAGGGAGTGGAAATACTTCTTTAGTAAGAGGGAGAATAAAATCATGGTACGTGAACCCGTGTCATCATGGAGGAAGTAACTTACTAAAATGTTCATTGTCATGACATTGGTGTGTTACAAAGGAACCAAGGTATCAAAGAAATAAAGCAGCACCAGCAGAATTGTTGTGTTACTCATTAAGAAGAGCAAAAGACAAATAAATATAATAACACGAAATCTTTTATTTATACCCTACATCCACCTACATCTTACAAAGTAGATTTTTTAATTTTTACTGAACTCGTACACCTATGTTCATACAAAACTATAACCGAGGGATGTGCTCACAAATTATTGCATAGGCTAGGGTGTTTATATGGATTTCATTGAATTCACAACATTTTTAAGAATGATGTTTCGTTGGTTAGGGGCATCAGGCATAATGCTAGGCGGCTAGACTACCAAAGTGATATTCATGGGATTTTTAGCAGAGAGATCTGCTGCACTGATGAAAGATAGAATGAAATTACCTACTTAATAAAAAATATAATTTGTTTCGTATAATCATAAATATTGTAACCTAAATATACTTTATGAGCTATTTTCTCAAATCCCAGGGATAAGTGGCGAATCGCTCATTTCATCAGAAATGGCTCAGTTTCATTATGAATTCAAAAATTAATTGCGAATACACAAAGCCTACGATGACACGAAGATGTCAATTTATTTATACAGATAAAGTGATGTATCAAAGTTCGCCATTGTTCTTTCTATTTCTAGTTAAGCAAAACTTCAAACTAGAATATCTTGAATTCGAGAGTCTCTTTAATAGTAAGCCTTAAGACAAATCTGTTCAGAAATTCAAGCTCTATACTTTCACATATGTTTCAATAGCAGACGCAAAAGATTATTTCAACAATAGTTTGTTTGGGAGTTTGCCGTTGTTCTTTTAGAAAATCCCAAGCTATACAAGGTTAGTCAGAAAGGGGGTACTAATCCAAAAGGGTGTTAAAGTACACATAATAATGAATAACTTTTGTTCTACAACTTTTCCCAAAACTCAATAGTTTAAGAGAAACAGTTGTTCAAAAATCTCAAAAAAAAAACTCTAAAATCTATCTATCCCCAGTTATGATCGCTGTGTTTACATTTTAGGTCATATTTGGGGTCATGTATTAGAACCACCATTTTCTGAATTTGTAACTAAAGCAGGGAAGAAGAATTTTTGAAAAAACTAAAATAAAATTCATTTTATTTGGAAAAAAAATATTCGAATTTTGAAATTTTTTCACTTGCTTTCAAACAGTCATCAGCGATACTATAAGTGGGCTTCGGATTAGTACCCCCTTTCCGACTAACCTTATATAATTTATTATTTCCTATAACTATATCATTGTACAAAATATTTTTTTTAAGTCTATTAGACCGCGCAGTGAAATTCTCCCTTAGGTACAAACTTTAAGCCTCGTTACGGCTTTTTTTAGTAAGTAGTTTTAAAATTATAAAGGCCGTCTTTCGTTATTTACTTTAAAGAGTGTTAATGCCAAAGTTCAAGTTTATAACTCCTTAAAGGAATAAGAATTTTCATACAAACGTTAACACCCCTTTTCAACGTCTTGACCAATTATTTTTGTGTAGACTTGGAGTTGGTTTCATATGAATAACTGATCTGTTCTAAGCAACACTAACAAAGGCATCCCCAAGGGTTGACGTCAGGTAGGCGACCGGTCATAAAACTTAGCCAAAACATTTGCAGCATGACAAATGAAATAAGAATTTTGACATGTGCTTCAGATCTGCATGATCTAATTCCCCCCTGCCCTTTTTTCTATCGGACGGCCAGGAGCACGAAAATGCGCCATCGGTTGATGGTTGATATACCAAAAACCCGTACGAAGCGCTTTGATTCCACTTACATTGTGAAAACCGCCAATCAGTGGAATGCGCTGCCGGAGTGGGTGTTCCCCGACAGCTACAATGTGGGTGTCTTCAAATCACGAGTGAATCGGTTTCTTCTGGGCAAGCATGCTCCATCATAAACCACATCATCGCTTAACATCAGGCAAGATGGCGGTCAAACGCAGGCCCATTATCAAATCAAATAAAGTATGGAAGAAAAATAAATGCTGCGCCAAACCCAAATAAGTTGGGATAAGAGCAGGAGGATGATGGATGACGATATATATATTCATTGCAAGTGCTGGATTGATTCACGCGTCTACATCGCGTGCGCTGATTTGCTCGGTTTTCTTTTGATGTACCGACACGCCGTGGAGCAGAGCTGAACGCGAGCGAAAGCCTTCGTGCGCATTCGCTCACCTTCGCTAAACCGTCCACACCCTCTCCTTCGTGTTCGTTCGGTTGGTCTGTATATACAGGGTGTAAACGAATTCGTTTAATTCCTTCAAACCACATGATCTATTAATGATATAGATTACGGGATTACGGGCACGGGATTTAGATTGATTAAAAATAAATAAAACTTTTTTCAGTTTTTTTTTATTTGACAAAAAAATTCAATGCCATGCATAAATGCCTATTTCCACTTCAGGCGCTGTGCATGCTTACCCGCGTCTATTACTTCGGTTTTATGCCTTATGTCTTTGCTCTTCTGTTTGTCTTTTAGGTGTGGGTCATTACATGATTTTCGCGAAACGTAACGTAACTAGTTACGTCGAAGGCGTCACCAGTTTTGAAAACACGTTATTTAAGTAACTAGTTATTTTTTCAAACAGTGTTCAGTGATTCAATACGGTGATTCTGTCGAAGTTACAGTTATTTACGAAACGTAATCAATATTTACGTTTCGTAAATATTGAGTACATTCCATATCGTTTCGTTACTCAATATACACGTTTCGTAAATATTGAGTGATTACTACCTACAAAATACGTATCACAAGCTTTAAGTTTTTGGAACAAAAAACTTTTTGTACTTAGTTATGCAGTTACATCACGTAATACTAAAACAAACAAATAAACTTCCCTTCATTCGGTCACTGCATTATAATTATGTAACTACATACTTATAAAATAACGTGTTTACGAAAATCACTAGTTTAACGTTTTACTCGAAACTAGCTATTCGGTTACATGTCGCGTAACCAGTTATTGTAACTTTAAGCTTGATATCTAAAATACCTAAGAAGAAGGCGGGCATTACAAATACCAAAATTAGAACATCGTTATGATGCAGCTTCAATATAGTACGATGGTATTGGCACAAGTTATACGAGAATAGCTCATGCCGATGCCGTGTTGAAAAGATTAGCCAGTCAGCAAGCTTGGTAGTGAGGCTGCCTAGCGTATACACGTAGAAAGCGGGTTGCTGGCGCCGATCTGTCAGCGCTTGTCGGTGCTGGTCCGCGCAGTTAGTCGGCGCAGGTAGTTTATACTGTGTGACGAACCAGCGCCGAAAAACTCCAAACGTCACCGACAAGTTCCGACCTGCTCCGATCAGCGCTTGTAGGCCGTCATTTGTTGCTGTATTTGCAAGAGAATAAGGCGTATTTTTGTTAAAAAATGCCAGCCCCTGCTTCTACCCGCTTCCTTTATGTAGCGGTTACCTGCACACACCAGTACCGACAAGCGCTGGCAGGTTGGCGCTTTATGTGTACGCCCTAAGGTAGTATAGTGTATTATCTATGGTGCGCCGGACGTACTTAAGTATCGTCACTCGTAAAGGCTCTTTTAATGTACCCCAATTTAACATCAACTTTAAACTCTTAGTCAAATCTCAGCATAAAATAATCGCATGAATCTAGAGAATACCTAAAACACCTTTTTAATATCGTCGATTATTCGATACCTTATTGTTCTAGAACATCTGCTAACCAAAAAGTCTGACATTATTATTGTAATAAAAACTTTTTCGGTGAAATTAAAAAGCAAAGTTAAAATGCCAAATTCAATATTCGAATAGAAAAGTTTTCAATTGCCGTTTGTATGCTAATCATTGTAACGTTAAAAAGAAAAAAACCGGCCAAGTGCGAGTCGGACTCGCGCACGAAGGGTTCCGGACCATTATCTGTAGAAACGGCAAAAAAAACACGTTTGTTGTATGGGAACCTCCGTAAATATTTATTTTATTCAGTTTTTTTAGTATTTGTTGATAGAGCGGCATCAGAAATACATCATCTATGAAAATTTCAACTGTCCAACTATCACGGTTTATGAGATACAGACTGGTGACAGACGGACAGATGGACAGCAGCAAAAAAATCACGTTGGTTGTATGGGAGCCCCCTTAAATATTTTTTTATTCTGTTTTTTAGTATTTGTTATTATAGCGGCATCAGAAATACATAATTTGTGAAAATTTCAACTGTCCAACTGCCACGGTTCATGAGATACAGCCTGGTAACAAACGGACGGACGGACGGACAGCGGAGTCATAGTAATAGGGTCCCGTTTTACCCTTGTAGTACGGAAACCTAACAAAGACCTTCTTCTTCTTAGCGTGTCGATGACAATCTACACGATGTCGGCCCAGAACTCAGCAACGAGTTTAGCACTATCCGTAGCGTCCATTAGTTCTTGAGGTGTACAGGTAACAGGGCAGGCGGGGCATGATGTTAAGTGCGCCATAGTTTGCGGAACGGCACCACATTTACACTCAAGGTTTTCCTTGCTTCGACCAACCTGAGTCCGAAGTCTATTTAGAGACTTCCAGGTCAGCCAAGGCAACTCATGCCCAGGTGGGAGATCCTCGGAAGGGGCAACAAATGGAGTGGGTAGAGAAGCCTTATCTCGCCACAGCTGGACTCTTGCCTGTGAACGTTCGCCATTGAGTGGGAGGACACGCTGTGCAAAGCTATTACGGCTCTTAAGTCTTTGCCGAACGGGGATGTTGTAGTGCAGAGGGTGACGCGTATCGCTTTCCATTTTAGTTCTTTCGCTAGAGCTAGCTACTGCTCTACGAACTTCTGGTGGCGCCATTCCTGCCAGTGGATACAGCATTTGTACCGGGGTCGGTTTGAGGCAACCAGTGATAATCCGGCACGTTTCATTTAGTGCTGTATCCACAAGCTTTGCGTGGGCAGAACGACTCCATACAGGACATGCGTATTCGCCTGCAGAAAAGGATAACGCCAGCCCAGAAGTCCGCATAACTTTAGGCGAAGCACCCCACTTGCTAGCAATTAGTCGTTGCAGGAGATTGTTGCGTGCGTGCACTTTCTGCTTTATGTTACGACAATTGTTGCGAAATGTGAGTGACCTGTCCAGGGTAACACCAAGATACTTTGGGAAGTCACTATGCTCAATGAACACTCCATCCCAAACAATGTTCAGTTTACGACCCGCCTCTCTATTGCGAAGACCTATCTCTATTACATTTCAATTATTTTGCCATTAAATTCCGCTTTCTGTTGATAAATAGTACCCTTTTCAACGTAAGGTTATTCCTGACGTTTCCACAAAACGTTACCATACAGATTATATCAAACATTAAAACAATAACAGTAATTGGATAATACACCGTGGGCGGAGGTACACGAAAGATTTTAACCACGCCTTTCTGATGGTATTATGAGTCAAATGTTATATCAACAAAAGTCTAATTCAGTTCAGTTCAATTTTTTTTTTGTTTTTCGATACTTTATACCTACATCAATTAACTTTAGTACTTCCTTATAAACAATACCTTAGGTTGAACTGGCAACATTAATAAATTATCGTGTGAGTGGATAAGAAACTTCTCACTTCACAACCCTCCCCAACAAATAAGACATACGGCGAGTGGGGTATGATATGAAAAAAGTCGCAACGCCGCGTTCATGGTACTTGTTACCATAGAAATTTTTCGAGTTGTCAATTTCCGTAAATAATGAATATTTCGAAAATTAAGCTTTATTCAACAAACTATATCCTAGCTTTTCTTCACCAATTAGGCATCGGAATCGAAGGTTAAAATCTTTCGAGTACCTCGGGCCGACGGTATATAGCTATTTTACGGTTTCTGATGATGTCGTTTACGTTTTTTCGATAGCAGTCTCTTTACAACTACAATTTACGAAATTACCGCTGTCAGAACTCATCTTACGTTGAACAAAGTATAGCTGCTGGGCCCGTCGCCGGGGGCGATCGTTGAGATGCTTAAAGTATGTGAGACCTACCCTGCTGCACATGGAATAATAATATAATAATAATAATTTATTAAAAATGAAAAACAGTTTACAGAAACTCTGTGTTCGATAACAACTGCATTAGTTAATACTGTGTCGCAGTCATTAACGCCCACCTCCAAAAAGTCGATATAAAAGCAGAACCAAAACTAAAAACTAAACTAAAGATAAGGGAAACAAAAAATAAAATAATAAAATTTAACATACAAAAGAAATTGGAACTTAATTAAAACTGAACAATATTTTGACTGTCCAATTTTATGTGAAGGATTGTGTAGTTTTATGCGTGGAGTGTATATGTATGTGTGTGTGTGTGTGTCTGTGTCAGTGTGTGTGTGTGGCGGGGGGATGTTCTATATGGGGAATGGTCTATAATGCCAAAAAATGTGAACGCATGGTCTTTGCAGTTGCTGGTAAGTGCCGGGAAGATGCCCTTGAACTTGTCATAAACGGTACGCCACTAAGTAGAGTCACAAAGTTTAAATATCTTGGGCATTTTTTTACCCACGACCTCAGTGAACATACTGACATTGAGAGGGAGCGGAGGGCTCTAGCGGTCAGGGGTAATAAGTTGGCACGAAGATTTGCTCGGTGTACTAACCAAGTAAAGATTACGCTTTTTAAAGCTTATTGTCATAGTTTTTACACCGGTAATCATCAACAAATCAACTACTCGAAAAGGTCGCTGGATGTTCTACACGTCCAATATAATAATGTTTTTAGGATGTTGTTGCAACTACCTCGTTTTTGCAGTGCCTCAGAAATATTCGCGGTAACCCATACCGATGGATTTCATGCCATCATCCACAAAAAACGGCGTCACTCCTGAAAAGAATAAAAGGCAGCCATAATAGCATCCTGAAGACTGTGGCGACAGATGCTTCCTCCGTCATAATCAGGCAATTTATGCGAAGACTTGTTCCATAGTTTCTGGGTGTCGTGCTGTTGGGTGGTCTTCGCATTAATTCGTCTTTAGTTTAAGTTACTAAATAGTTTTTTAAGTGCAAAACTGTTACTAACAATGTATGGATCTCGTTGTTGTCTGAAATAAAATTATTTTATTTATAGCGACGCGCCCCGGCGTCGCTCGAATACGTTATAAAGCTTTAGGGCCCTCCGGAAGACATTACCTAAATTAAAATAAAAACCGCATCAAAATCCATTGAAGAGTTTAGAAGAAGTAACAGAACAAACAGACAGACGAGAAAAGCGAAATTATTTATTTAGAGATACTTTCTTATAATCTTAATTATTTAATTAGAAATCAAGGACGTGTTAATTAATTTATTCTACGTGAAGGTGTTCTACGTCTACTTAAAAGTCTTTGTTTTCTAAGAAGCATTAGCCCGTCATTTATTATTAAATGTCTATTCTGCCCAGATAATTCTAAAATGAAAATAAAACGGTCAAGTGCGAGGCAGACTCGCGCATGAAGGGCTTCGTACAATATTGCACCTTTTGCTGTGTATAGACTCTGATGGTTGTAAATAAGATTCACTTTTGCTTGTTCGGGATTCGGATAAATTAAATACGTGTTGATTGAATGCAAGCATATTAGCGACTAATCACTAACGTAATACTATAATATTAAATACTTTTAAAGACGACATGAGATATACATATAGCTAGGTATGTGGATATGTGACTTACGCAGCTACTAAGACAATTTTCAACCTAACAGACTCAATAAATTTATTCGCTTGACAGACAGATGTGTGTTGCTGGGGAGTTTGTTGCGCCGTTTCTTCTTCACAGCAGAAACACTAGGAAGCGGTGAAGGGAGGGTGCTTTTGGGCCGGTTGTCACCACTGCGTCGACTGCCCCGAGGACACGGCGCAGCACACGCTGCAGGCGTGTCCTGCGTGGGCGACGCAGCGCCGCAAACTAGCCGCGGCAGTCGGTGGTGACCTCTGTCCCCCTTCCTTCCTTCTGTTCATGGTCGGGAGCGAGAGTGCGTGGGAAGCAGTCGCCTCCGCTGCGAGGAGGTGATGGCGACCAGAGAGGGAGCGGAGCCCAGGGAAAAAGAAGCAGCTGCCACTCTCCCTTCCCGCGCCAGATGCACCGGGCGCCAGAGGGCGCGCGGCAATCTCCGGCCACCGTAGTGTGTGGCCTGCGAGCGGCGGGTTAGAAGACCCGTCGCCCGACCAGTAACAGGCCCAAGAAGGCGGCGCGCAGTGTTCCGTGCGCGCCTCTCAGGAGAATGTGGGGCCAAGCCCCACAGAAGGAGAGGTCTACTAGGGACTGGCCGACCGAGGCCTGCCGGGGTTACGGTGCATGCAGCTGCAAATCCCGCGACCCCGGCCAAGGGTCAGGAGAAGGAACACCGTGGGTTTTTAGCCGGTAAGAATACCTCTTCGCCTTCTCCGGGCGAAGGGCAGCCGTGAGGAATTTACCACGAAAAAAAAAAAAACAAATAATGGGGCGCTTTTGTTTTGCTGTCTTCTAAATAACATTGACGTTCAAAAAGAACTAAGTAATTCTAGTCTATTTTGAATAAATGACTTTTGAAGTTGAAGATTGAATAAGAGAAGTAAAGCTCTTTGTGAAAGAATACATCCAGGGAAGTTATACCTCCATACCTATTTCTGCCGGTAAGCAGCATTGCTGCGTTCTGTTTTGAAGCGAATGGGTGCCGGTGATATAACAGGCATATGAGACATTCTAACTTCGTCTCTAAAGGTGTGTCCAGACCTGGCGAAAAGCGCGCGTGTTGCTCGCGTACAGCCTACGTTTGGTGCGCCGCTCTAGTGCAACTCCGGCAAGGCTCGAATGGGGCGCGCGTGCAGTGCGCGCGCCTCTCGTGTGCACATAGCTTCTTTCGCGTTTGAACTATGAGCCTCAGTTGTGACGTATTTAGTCTCTGGCATTTAGAAACAAACTGAGCGGGTATGTCTTCGGGGCGAGGGAGGTGGACCGCGGGCGGCATGCGTGCACTTCCTGCGCCGCTCGAGTACGGCGCAGGGGTTGCGTACGAACATGAAATGCACGCGCGCTTTTCGCAAGCAGCTCGCGAGCGGCGCACCTTTGTCAACGCTTCAGCAAACCTCTTGGTGTTGTAGGCGTATATAGGCGGCGATAACTACCTACCATCAGGCGGGATGTCGACTTGTGTGCCAACATATATAAAGCTGAGCAACGACCTAAATTCTTATGTACCATGCGACGCGCAAAGTCAAGTATTCAATTATTGATGTATTTTTATTATGATATTACGATGTTTACTATGTCTAGGTAACCACAGTCTAAATGTGTATAGTCTATGGTAAAGCAAACTTGATTTGCATAGATTAAAAATTTAGTCATAGTTTTAATTTTTACTTTTAATTGTTTTGTGTGTTTGGGTTGCCAGGCAATTATATGTTTAAAGGACAATGGGACAAAATGTAGGAACCCCGTCCCCACCCTTGTAGCACTATAGAGTGAGTTTGATTGAATGAACGAACGAATGAATAGTCGAGAATGAGTGAAGGAATGAATGAAAACTGTTTGAAATAAATAAAAATGATAATTTTTTTTTTATTATTTCCTAATTTTAAATCAATTATTGGCTGAAAAATAAATGCTATGCTGACTTAAAGAATGAGTCATTATATTCAAAATGAACGGTTTATGAAATCAATGAATCAAAAATTCCTAAATGAAGAGTATTATAACTATGATTCTTTATTTTTCTGGAGAAGGTTATAGATAAAAATACATTTAATTATAAATTAAAAGGCTTAGAGCGTTGCTGGTGGGGGCTTGGGGGGGGGGGGACAGCTTGATGAGGGCTGAATTATCGGTGTGACTGTGGAGTCTGAAGAGACAGCATGACCGGCAGCGGTGGGACGTCGCGACGGGCCTCGTCGGCGAGGACGGTTAGCCGGACGGCGGCGGACGCTGTGTAGCGTGCTGGTCGATTTACTCGCTTCCTGTAGGAGCGTAATTTCGTCATCGGGCTCTAAAAGTGTGTGCCTGGGCGGCGAACTTTACTTATGAGAGAGAGACTGTAGTCGGCCGCTGCGGCGACTAGGGGGTTCGGATGGCGGGTGTCGATAAATTGTCGAACTAATGTTTGGAAATACGTTTGAGGTATTGCCTCATGGTTGGCATTTTTCGATCGAGATGGAGTTGAACGTTACGCATGAACCACGGGGCAGCCGCGGCTCTGCACAACACTGGATTTTGGAGGGTTTGGAAGGATTTGAAGCGGGAAAGCTTAACGTGTGCGAACATGACGCTAGCGTAAGTCAAGATGGGATGGATGCACGTCACGTAGATTCTCAGCTTATTTCTAAGTGTCAATTTACTGCGTGCTCTAAGGATGGGGTGGAGGCGACCGACAGCGAAAGCGGCGCGAGCGCGCACCGGTTTGATGTGGTCTCAGAAATTCAGATGGAAGTCGAGGATAACCCCTAAAGGATCTGTTTGACGAACATGAGGCCGGGACGGATGTGGGTGTGGGAATCACCGTGTCTCTCGAAAAGAACGGCTGCGCTCTTTTCGGGATTCACCTCTATTCTCCATTTCCGGAACCAGACCCCGAGGGCGTCGGCTGCGGTTTGGAGGGTTCGAGTGATACTGTCGAGACTCCTACCGGAAAAGTAGATGGCCGTGTCGTCGGCAAAGAGAGCCATCTTGGCGAAGCCACGTTTGGGAATGTCGCTGGTGTACAGCGTGAACAGAAGGGGCGATAGCACAGACCCCTGAGGAACTCCGGCGCGGATGGGGCGAGGAGATGAGAAGGTGCCTTCTAGGCGATAGCGGAAGGAGCGATCCGACGGAAAATCTGGAATGATGAGCACGAGACTGTACGAGTTTGTATAATAAACCGTTGTGCCAGTTCTTGTCGAAGGCTTTTGCTACGTCGAAGAATAGCATACCGACTATGCGGTGCAATTGTCAAATGCAACAGTGCTTGGTTCGAAAACCGAACTGTTCGTCGGGGATGCAATTGTGGGTACGATGCGCAGGTAATGTAAACTCTATCGGGTGATATTACTTTTGAAAATGGTAACTACTGAACCGCTCTGCCTAGGGCCGCGCGCCTCTCGTTCTCTCTTTCCCACATTGAACTATTGTTACACTAGCTTTGGAGCTCTTCAAATAACCCCTTATCACTAACTAAAATAATTATATTCGTATTGAAGTAATAATTAAGCAATTTTTTTAAGGTAATTTTTATGTTTTTTCATATTAAATAACTATTAAACTATACATTTTACAGATGAGCTGTCATACAATAAAATGAAGAGATTAATAAGGTCTTTCATATGCAATAGGTAAAAAAGTGCTACACTGCTGGGGACGTTTTGTCCCATTGTCCTTAAGGAAAACTTATTTTAGAGCAATTATGTTATTAATTTTAAGTATGCTTGTGCGTCGGTTTGGGCGTGAGAATAAATACTTTTTCTTTCTTTTCTTTCTTTCTTTCTTTCATATAGCATAAAAAAAGTTTATTCATAATCCTTACATAATACTTAATTTTTACGCAGGATGTAAACGAATTCTTGTAATTCCTTAAAACTACATGATCTATTACTGGTTTAGATTAAGCTTGCACAGGATTTAGCTTGAAAAAAAAATAAAAAAAACAAAATTCTCTTTTTTTTTTCTTGCGGTAGGTGTTTGTTTCTAAGCAAACTTGTAAGGGCATGAGCCTATACATTAAATGTTGATAGAAATTAAAGTAAATGTTAATGTCCAAGAGAAATGTTTAATAAACTTCACAAAATAATGTTACTTAAAAATATAATAAAAATGTTCAAAAATATGTTTAAAAATGTTAGATGTTGAGCGAGCTCGATATAAACCGAAAGACTGACGTACTTGCGTACGTGACGACGTTAAATTTTATTAATTAACCAAATTTGCAGTATTTCTAACTAGGCCAAAGTACAATGTGCGGTTGCTGACCGTACATCTTGGCGGGGCAAAGAATCGAATAAAAAATAATTAAAAAAAATAAAATAAGTTAAATGTTATAAGAATGAGGTGTTGCATTGGTAGCATTTCTAGCATTCCTGATCGTGTTCAGTTCTATGTTTTCGGAGGATGACGCGACCCTTGCTGGCTTCGGTGGCGGTAATCTGGTGGACTCGCCGGCGGCATTGACGGTTATGTTGCCGCAGCGTTTGCTGTACACGTAGGCTCCTCCCGCGACGACTGCTGACAGGATCAGAAGTTCCATCGTAGTGTATGAAACGATGTACTGGTGTACATCGTGTGGCGACATTTCAGTCTGTTTTATTTGATCTTCCAATTCCTTTAACGAATTATGAAGTTTCTCGTAATCGTTTCTTACTAATTGTGTGTTTTGTTGCACAATTGATAAATCAATCGGCTGAACAGATGTTAAATTGTTGATGTCTTCCAGATCTATCAGCGGGATTTCCGGGTTGACATAAACGTTGTTTGTGTAGTAAACTTGTGTGTAATACGTTTCTTCATTATTTCTAATTATACATCCTGCCTTGGCTTCTAATATTCCCGTTGAATGTATTGTCTTAACAGTCATACGACCTTCGCAGATGATCTGTAATTGACAATCCGTGCAGCAGACATAAAGCCACGTGTTAGGTTTCCGTAGTGGTGTCCATTTATTGTTGCAGGTTTCAGATGTGTAGACACATTTTGATAGGGTGATGTTTGTTATTGCACCAATTTCGCATGGGATTTGATGATTTCTCATGTTACGTGTTGGTTTGTTTAAAGAGCAAACATATGTACTTGGTTCAATTTTTAATACAATGTTCAAAGTCACTGTCTATGAGCTGCATATATGACTCTTTTCTTATATTGACTGGAACATATTCTGAGCTTGCTTTCATTATAAGTGAATGTTTGTTGTTTGTTATCATCGGAATGGGAACTGTTTTATATATAGCGAACGGAGTGTCGCCTGTTAATGGTAATGTGATTTCGATGATGAAATATTTATCCAATAATCTAGATTTGACCTCAAGTAGTTTGTATATAATATATCAGCTAATTGGGTTTGAATATTGTCAACGGGTATAGATAATTGTTGTGGTAACTGTCCTGAAATGATGTTGAGCTCCTGGAAAAGCTGGCTCTGCGGTAAAAGTCTGGTGTCTACATGACCATGGTGAATGTTAATGGCTGTGTCTAAAAGCACGTGTTGGATGTGGCGCAGTTTAGATAAAATGATTGAACTGGTCACAGCCATGATGTTGAAGTAGTTTAAAGTTTCCTCTTGTTGAACAGCATTACCCAAGTTTTGTAAATAGGTGTCTGTAATGTAAAGATGTTGTGATAGAAGATTTAACTGGGTATTCATCGCCTCTTTATTTCTCTTCAAAATGTTATTTTGTGCCTCAATTATTGATGTTTGTCCTTTAATCAGCTTCAATAAATGGTCTCTGTTATTATGCAATGTTTCTATGTCCTGTATATATTGTATTGCGAACTTTTCGTCAAGCACGCCGAATAGGCTGTTTGCTAGATAACCTATTCCGTTGATGAGCCCTCGGGTGACGCGCCCCCTTGTCTGCCCATGATGTGTCTCCAACATGTAATTGTTATGATCAAGTTCTCTGAGTTCCTGTTCGAATTCGGTCATAATGGTTTTGCACATCGTTTGATAAGCAAATTGCTCGCACCTTTCTCCCAGATGTTTCACAACTCCATGTATATTTTCTATGCCTTGCCAGTAGGACGTCATATCGTAGTAGGTAACAATCTTCCGGTCATCATGTACGCTTTGTAAATTGCCAATTTTGTCAAAGTAGATTGCTTTGTTTGGTTCAAACGGTGTGACGTTTATTGCGTCACTGTTTTGCTTTGTGGGCTGAAATAATGTTAGTAATGTTATGAGCATACATAGCAGACTGGAATTTATTTTCTTCGATGTTCGATGACCTCGCTGTTTTCGATTAGTGTTATCTGTTGGCTTTTGTTTTTCCGTATATTTTGTTACATAGGTGGTGGTGTCAGGGTTTTCTATTTGAGGCTCTGGTATCGGGAGTTTAACTAATTTTGTTATTGGTCTTGTTAGTAGCCCTGTCTTTGTCTTCATTGTCACTATGATCAAATTGTCCCTTCCCGGGTGAACATCCTGTATTCTACCAAGTGCCCATTTTGCAGGAGGAAGATTAATCTTCTTTGATTAGGACAATGTCTCCGATTGATAGGTTATCCGTTTTGTGTAACCATTTACTTCGGACTTGAAGTTGTTGCAGGTATTCAGATGACCATCTAGTCCAAAAGCCTTGCTGCATCTTAATTAGTAACTGCCATCTATGTCGAATGTTGATATTTTGTTCCCCGATATTCTCGTGTGGTAGGAATGTTGCTGGTCGGCCAATTAAGAAATGTGATGGAGTGAGGTAGTCAATATCTTCCATATCCTCTGTTAAAGGGCAAAGTGGTCTAGAGTTCATGCAGGCTTCAACTTGAGTAAGCAGTGTTAAAAACTCCTCGTATGTCAACCTTTGCTCTCCTAGGACACGTTTTAAGTGATATTTCATGGACTTAACTGCAGCGTCCCAAAGTCCACCTGCAGTTGGCCAGCTAGGGGCGTTAAAGTGCCATTCTATTCCCATTTCGGTGTTTCTTCTCGACAAAGACTCGCTGTTGAATGTTTGAGCAATATGCAGTTGTTTAGCCAGCTCCTTCTCGGCTCCAACAAAGTTTGTTCCGTTGTCGGAGTAAATATGTTTCGGGCAGCCTCGTCTCGCAATCATGCGGTTGAGAGCAAGTATGAATTTTTGTGTTGATAAGTCAGATGCGAGTTCTAGATGTACAGCCTTTGTTGTCATGCACACAAATACCACAACGTAACCCTTACTCGTTCTGACTCCTCGGCCCTTGTTCAGTTTGACGTGAATGAAAAGGCGGTGATTACGTTATCCTCTCACTGGGTAAGTCAGCCATCAATTGATATTGTTTCAATGGTCTGATAGAAAGGCGGTGATTGCGTTATCCTCTCACTGGGTAAGTCAGCCATCAATTGATATTGTTTTAATGGTCTGAAACGGCAGCACTTCACACAGTTTTGCAGGCATTTTTAAGTGTTATTTCCTCCTATTATCCAATATTTTTGCCTCAAAGTAGCCAAAGTTAATCTCGCTCCGCCGTGTAGTGTTGTAGCATGCGCACGATCAATGAGAAGATATGTCAGCTTGCTGTTTTTTGGTATTATAGCAGGGTGTTTTGTTTCTTCTGGTAAGCTTGAATGTTGTAACCTCCCTCCGACGCGTAATATGTTATCTTCATCGAGGTAAGGGTTAAGTTTCACAAGTCTACTGTTTTTGCTTACCTTCCCTTTTGTGTTTAAATCTTTAATTTCTTGTTCGTAATGTTCCTTCTGTACGTGTTTTATAATTATAATAGTAGCGCGTCGAATATCAGCGAGTGTTAAATTGCATTGTTTTGACGCGAGCAGGCCATTCACCTGATTTATTGTTGTGTCTTCCTTGTGACGTTTTTTTCGTGACGTGTTTGTAATGAAACGCGAGACCCAAGCGACGATGCGTATTATAGTCATAACACAGCTGTTTTCGCTAAGAAGTTTTGTTACAATGTCATTATTGTTTTCCTTAGTTTGTGCCGTAACTGCATGCACCTTTTTAATTTCTTGGTGTCAAATATGTATCACATGTTTCAGGGATGTCCTCGCTGTGAAGCCATTCAGGTCCATCAAACCACAGAGGAAAGTTGTGTAACTGAGAAGGTAGTAGTCCCCGTGACGCGCAGTCGGCCAGGTTTTGCTCCGATCTCACGTGTTTCCAATTCTCCGCGGGCACTACAGATATTATCTCTTGAACTCTGTGTCCGACGTAGGCCTTCCATCGCGAGATATCGCCATTTAGCCAACCAAGCACGATCATTGAGTCCGTCCATGCAGTTACTTTAATGTTTGGTCTATCGAGGCAATGTTTTATTTTCTTCACCAGTTGAGCTAACAGCTGAGCGCCACATAACTCAAGCCTGGGGAGTGATTGTTGTTTCTGGATTGGGGCAACTTTTGTTTTCGCTGCTACCAATGTTATTTGGGGTTTCTGCGTCCCCTCTCGAACCTTGCTGTACACCACACATGAGAATGCCCTTTCCGACGCGTCACAGAACGCGTGTAGTTCACAACGCTTGATTGTTTCTAACCCAATCCATCGGTTAATTTTAAAAGGTTGCATGTTTGTTAACTCGTTTCTGAGTTTTCCCCATTCCTTTTCTATTCCGTCCGGAACAGCATTATCCCATTCGATTTTATGTTTCCAAATCTGTTGGAATAGAATTTTTGCCTTGATTGTTATTGGAGATAGCAACCCCAGCGGATCAAAAATTGTTGACATGTCGCTTAAGATTTGACGTTTTGAAGAATTTTTATTAATGCCAATGTTGTTTTTATTTTTTAATATCGGTGTAAATATGAATTCATCTTGTTTCGCATGCCACGTTAATCCTAATGCCTTTGATGCTGATGCCTTTGTAAAGTTGAAACTGGCTGGGCTAATCATATGTTCTGGCAGATCATCTAACAGTTGATGATCATTGCTGGACCACTTTCTGAGGTTAAACCCTCCTTTTAATAACTGTATCAGCTGGTCTCTCGTATCACGGGCCTTGTCCACGGCATCCGTTTCAAATAACGCATCATCGACGAAAAACTGGTTGAGTAAGATGTTTTTAGCTTCCGGGTACTTGTCACCTTCGTCCATCGCTAGCTGTTGAAGTGTTCGGAGCGCTAAGAACGGAGCAGCTTTAATACCATAGGTAACCGTACACAGTTGGTATTGTTTTAGCAGTTATCGTGGGTAATCCCTCCACACGATTTTCTGTAAGGGTTCTGGATTTACTATTATGAAACGATACATTTTCTCGATGTCGGATGTTAAGACATATTCGTACTGTCTCCATTTCAGCAAGATGCTAAGAATGTCTTTCTGTAGATTCGGTCCTGCATCCATTAAATCGTTTAGACTGTACTTTGAACTTGTTTTTGCCGACGCGTTGAACACAACTCTCAATTTCGTTGTGATAGCGCCTGGTCGCACTACTCCGTGGTGTGGCAGAAAGTATTCAATGTTGTTGTGTCTAGTGTTAGTCTCGACTTGTTTCATGTGACCCATTTTTTCATATTCTTCTATGAATTCCTTATAATCCTTTGCAAACGCATGGTTTTTCGCCATCTTCCGTTCTAGTTGTTGTAATTGAGCGATAGCCTGTGGTTTGGATGTTCCTAGGTGGTCGATAAAATTATCCTTCAGAGGGAGACGAACTTGGTATCTCCCACCAGGAAGTCGTTGTGTTGTTTCTTTGTATAACTGTTCGCACTTGTCGTTAGGGTCCATATCATCTTTGTTATCTTGCAAGGACTCCTGTTCCCAGAATTGGGCAAGATCTTGAATGTTGTTGACAATTACATGGCAGTTGAATGTTTTGTATTTCCCACACACTACCCATCCAAGCTGAGTTTGTTGTGCTATGATGGACGACGTGTTTGTTTTGATGAGCCCCTCTAACAATATTTCGGAGTACACGTCGGCTCTCAATAGCAAATCTATATCCAGAGATACATTAAACTCAGGATCAGCGAGTTGTAAATGTTGTATATGCTCAAAGTTGCCTATATCTACTGTTTTACTTGGCAGTTTGTTTGTTATTGACTTCATAATAAGCGCATTAATGTTAATGCAATAATTATTGTATAAATCTTGGCATTTAAGTTGAAGCACTCCTTTGCGCTTGGTGGTGGCTGAAGCCCCAACACCTGACACCACAGCGCTCATCTTGTTCCGTTTCAGCTGCAATCTCTGTGCGGCATTCTCCGTAATAAGGCTGACTTGAGATCCCTGATCTAACAAGGCACGTAGCATAATCGTAGTTCCATCATCAGCTGTAGTCTTAACTTGAGCTGTGGGCTTCATCCCAACTAATCCCTAGTCCCAACTCGCCCGATTTTTTATATACCTATTAGATGCCAGGGTATAGTTGGTCGGAAAAGTGCTACGATGTAGAAAATAAATACTTATCACGTATAAATTTCGCTCTTGATATTTTTCTATACATTTTTTAACAAAATAACCTACTTACATTCCGTTCTAATAAGTAGGTAGTTATTAGAGCACATTTTTGAACTTCGAAAATTAAATTACCTACGGTTGAAATGTCAATGTTCAAAACATCGAAAACTTAAATATCGAACGACCATAAAACCGAAAATTAAATTAACGTAAGTTTATATTGTCGAATGGTTAGACAACCTACGTCCAATATATCTAAAATATAATTATCTACAAAAGTGACATCGAAAGACCTAAATATCGAAGTACAGAGTATGGAATGGGGTACATAAACAAGCAAGCAATCAAGCATGCCAGTGTTTCTGAGCATGCTCCGCCACGAGACTCGCTTTGTCGCCCCTTCGCTTCGCTCACACACTCGACCGGGGCGCTACGCTCGGGCTTCGCAAGCTTCTGGCTCCACGCTTTTAAATAACACTCTAGGGGTAGGACAGAATCTGACCACGTGGAGTCGGGGTGTCTTGTGTCGGATTAACATTAAATTCGACCTATTTTAATTAATGCCGTGGTAAAAGAATGTTCTGGTAGCTCAATCATTATGATGAACTTAAGTGAATGAAATGTGATTTTTTTAACAGAGAGCTTTAAGTATTGAAAAAATTGTGATTTCTGAGACGATAGTTTAAATTATTGTATATACAGACTGTGATTTTTTAGCAGAGAACTTTAATTTATTGTAAAAACTGTGATTTGCGATGACTGAATAAAAATAAATATACAAACCATTCAAGCACTTTTCTTACCATCAGTACTTTTGCGCCTTTTGCTATACATGTAAGTAGATACATATGGACCGGGCGAGTTGGGACTGGGGATCAGTTGGGACGAAGCCGAGCTGTGGCTAGTAGCACCTCATTTGAGTTGTCATGCGCTAAGTGCGTGTTCAATCGTTGACCTACATTGGACTTGCTAGGTCTCGATTTTGTAATTTCGATGGCCTCGTGCAAAATGCTACTATGCGGTTCTTCGCAGTGCTTGCACTTTTTTTTCAGTCACACATTTTTCGCTATTATGGTTAAAAAGACAATTTAAACATACATGTAGGTTGTTAGCGGTTTTTAACCTCTCCTCTGGTGACATACTTAAAAATTCTCTGCAATTATAGAGACCATGTCGTTTATTACATTTGCGACAAATTATAATATAATTATGAAATGTTTTATTGTTATTAAATGCTCTCGGTATGTTTTTTGTTTCAGCTTGAATGTTCTGTTGTTGCATTTTAGGCTTACTGTACATTGCATTATGCACTGTTTTCGGTTGAATGTGTTGATGTTGATTGTTAATGTTTCGTGGGCGATTCGTGTTCGTACTTGATTCCATTGACATGAATTTGGTTTCAATAAATTTCAGGAACTCGCTCAATGTTGGCATGCCCCTAGGATCATCCAAGGATTCATTAAAGGACTGGCTTGTCTCCGAATCAAGCTTTTGCATTAAAATGTAAACCACTAAGGGATCCCATGTTGAAGCATCGAAATGTAGATTTTTAATAGCCTCAATGCCCTCGATGGTTGTATCATGCATCCTTTTTAACCGACTTCAAAAAGGAGGAGGTTCTCAATTCGGTTGTATTTTTTTTTTTTTTATGTTTGTTACCTCATATCTCCGTCATTTATGTACCGATTTGAAAAAATATTTTTTTGTTCGAAAGGGTACTTCCCGATTGGTCCCATATAAATTTTGTTATGATTAGACCATGAACTGCAGAGATATGGAACGGAACTCCTCATCGGATCAAAGCAAAATTCTCAAATTACTAATATTGCTTTGTTTATATTTGTTGTTGGGAACTGACAACTGGATAAAACATAAACTTTAAAAAAAAAGTAAAAACCGACTTCAAAGAAATACTAAAAGGAGTAAAATAATTACCATAATATAAAATTAACAGTTTCAGAAGTCGGTGGCTTCTATTTGCTTCAGTGAAGAGTTACACCGACTTCTGAAACTGTTAATTTTATATTATGGTAATTATTTTACTCCTTTTAGTATTTCTTTGAAGTCGGTTTTTACTTTTGTTTTTAAGTTTATTTTTTATTAAATACGTTTTAGTGTCATAATTTTAACTCCCTCCTTCATAACCCTTCTTTTTGGCTTTGACGTAGTCGGGCATAAAAATTCCTTTCAAATGATACCTTACACGATATAATGAAAACATTCAAAAAGGGGGGGGGGAGGGGGGGACACGCACCCCCTCCTCTTTTCCAGTAGTCAGTTCCCAACAACAAATATAAACAAAGCAATATTAGTAATTTGAGAATTTTGCTTTGATCCGATGAGGAGTTCCGTTCCATATCTCTGAAGTTCATGGTCTAATCATAACAAAATTTATATGGGACCAATCGGGAAGTATACCCTTTCGAACAAAAAAATATTTTTTCAAATCGGTTCATAAATGACGGAGATATGAGGTAACGAACATAAAAAAAAAAAATAAAAAAAAAAAATACAACCGAATTGAGAACCTCCTCCTTTTTGAAGTCGGTTAAAAAGAGGAGGGGGTGCGTGCCCCCCCCCCCCCCCCCCCCTCCCGCCCTTTGGAATGTTTTCATTATATCGTGTGAGGTATCATTTGAAAGGACTTTTTATGCCCGACTACGTCAAAGCCAAAAAGAAGGGTTATGAAGGAGGGGGTTAAAATTATGACACTAAAACGTATTTAATAAAAAATAAACTTTAAGAAAAAGTAAAAACCGACTTCAAAGAAATACTAAAAGGAGTAAAATAATAACCATAATATAAAATTAACAGTTTCAGAAGTCGGTGCAACTCTACACTGAAACAAATAGAAGCCACCGACTTCTGAAACTGTTAATTTTATATTATGGTTATTATTTTACTCCTTTTAGTATTTCTTTAAAGTCGGTTTTCACTTTTTTTTAAAGTTTATCAGTTGAGCCGCCGTTGGGCTTTGTATGTTGGGTTGATTCAGTAGAATGTTAGCTTGGTAGGAAAATAACAGCCTCTTGTTATCGTACCGCTGTTGAAGGATCTGCCAACATGTTTCGTAATTATCAGCACTAATGTTCATGTGCTGTATTAAGCGCTCGGGCTCTCCCTTCAATTTCGATTTTAAATGTTGCATTTTTTGAGCGTTAGAGATAAAAGTGTTGCGATGCACAATTTCTATGAATAAATCTTTAAATGTTGTCCACTGGGCATAGCTGCCACTGAAAACTGGAAGTTAATTTTTTGGGGTGGATTTCTCTTGGTGTTTATTTTCCCAAATTTTCTTATTAATCTGTTCCTTCAAAATCAAAATCAAAAGTTTTTATTTCACATAAACCATTACAGGCGCTTATGAAAAGTCGAATTTAGGTGCACGGTTCCAATTAGTCGTTTCCTATGGAGAAGAGCCGGCAAGAAACTCCATGGTTACTCTTTTAAAATCCATATCTTTAACAATTTGAGTGGGTACAGTTATGACTTAGATATGAGAGAACAAAGTAGACTTAAGAGCAGGAACCACATAAAAAACAAAATGAAAAATATGGTCACAAATTAACTAGGTATCCAGGCATCTAGCAAGTCTACAAAGCTCTCACATTTACAAAAGGTAAAAGGACGCTAAACTATATAAAACAACTGACATGGTTAATTGTCATCAAAACACATTACAAAGAAAATCACTGTATAGTAAGATAAAGATATCTTGAGAGTAACGATAGTAATAAAAAAAAATGCTTTGCTGAATTCATACAGCCTTTCTAATCTGTTATAATCACTTTCAAATGCCTGCGTGTCGTCTAACATGTTATCACGTTTCCAATAAGTTGAATTGACTTTTTCCCAGTTGTGTGACTATCCTCAATTTATCTTCAAGTTGCCACTTCTCTTTCAAATTTTCAATGTTCATGCTCCGTACTGCTCTCTCAAAAGCTTTAATGTGCGACCGCTGTTCATTCATTATGTCTTTAGTACGTTGGTCTACGACGTTTACCTCATATGACGTGTTTTTAATTTCATCTGCAATTTCATTTCCATCATGTTGCTGTTCCGAAGGTTTTTCCTGAGTACGCATCGCGCTACCTTCTCCTTGTTTTTGAGCTTGACTAAAGGAATCAAATCTCTCATCTTCGATTTTAGCCAATAATCTTTGATTAGACTTATTTATCGTACACTTCGTCTCTTCATATAATTGTTCCAAACGCTCGTAAACCCGATTCTCGTAGTAAGCTCCAGACTTCTCGCTTGCAAGCAAGGATAATTGGACGTCGTTCCTTTTAAACTCACCCCATAAACCCTCCAGCTTGTCAAGTCTGTCATTATGATAGTCAAGAGTAGATTTACGTGTAGGACTATCTTTCTTAAAATTTTCATTTATTCTCTTAATAGCATCAAGATTCGCAGATTGAGAGTTAAGTAAAGTATCGTAAGAAGACATTGTTGTGGTTTACTGGTGTTGAATGCACACAATAGAATCCAAAATTTCAGAAAAACAGTAAAATGGAACGTGCTCACCGGATCCACAGCATCTGTCTGTTGATTATACCTCACCGCGATCAGTGCAACTATCACTCACTGTTCACACTATTCTAATGTTCAAAATGTTCTAATGTTCTGTTCAATGTTCAAATGTTCCCGCAAGCGAAACCGTACCACGGCACTGATTCTATTTTTAAATACTCGAAGGACCAAAATGTAAGGGCATGAGTCTATACACTAAATGTTGAATGTTGATAGAAATTAAAGTAAATGTTAATGTCCAAGAGAAATAAACTTCACAAAATAATGTTACTTAAAAATATAATAAAAATGTTCAAAAATATGTTTAAAAATGTTAGATGTTGAGCGAGCTCGATATAAACCGAAAGACTGACGTACTTGCGTACGTGACGATGTTAAATTTTATTAATTAACAAAATTTGCAGTATTTCTAACTAGGCCAAAGTACAATGTGCGGTTGCTGACCGTACAAAACTCATAAGGAATTTAAAAAAAAGAAGCAAAAACAAAATGTTTGTTAGATCACGCGGTTTGAAGAAATTACATGAATTCGTTAATACTTGATTACTATATCACTACATAGTATAAAACAAAGTCGCTTCCCGCTGTTTGTCTGTCCGTATGTATGCTTAGATCTGTAAAACTACGGAACGGATTTTGATGCGGTTTTTTTTAATAGATAGAGTGATTCAAGAGGAAGGTTTATACGTATAATACGTGCATATTACAGTGGAGAAAAACGCGGAATACGCGATAAACGACAACCACGCGGGCGAAGCCGCTGGCGACCTCTAGTTATATTATAAACAGAAAAACAATACAAATAATAGTAGCCTTCAGCATCGGGAACAGGGTCAGGACAGTGTTTTCTTCGAAAACTGTTATTGTTTGAAACATCGTCTTATTCTTCCTGCATTGTGTATTACTGTGGAATGGTGGAAAAATAACGTTCCAAGTAGGCTTGCCCTTGCCCTTGATGCTCATTACAGCAAATGTTACTCAAATGAAATATTCCTTTATACAGGGTGTTAACGAATTCGTGTAATTCCTTCAAACCGCGTGACCTACTGGTGACACTGATTGACCCTGCATAGGTTTTTTTCAGAATCAACAAAAAAAAGTTTTCAAAAAATGAACCATGGTATTCTGTATCTGAGTAATTTTAGCGTCCCAAGTTAACTGACTGTATGGAGCGATATTGGACTAGTCGTGCCCGTCAGCTGTGTCGCCGTGACTTCATTCATTTATGCATGGCATCGAAATTTTCGATCACATAAAATAAAATATTTGGGAAAAAAGATTTATTTTTTATTTTTAATCAATCTAAATCCCGTGCAGGGTTAATCTATACCATTAATAGATCATGTGGTTTGAAGGAAGAACACGAATTCGTTAACACCCTGTATTTTAAAATAAATATAACTGCCGTCAAAGATTTTTGAAAACTTGCTAGCCTTAACAGAATGCCAAAAACTTTTTGTGTCAGTTTATGGCATCAATCGAAAATGATGAGGATTAAAACTTCTTTAAGAAATTGGAAATATTGTTTCTCAAAAAAGTGAAACCGTGAGATCTGACATAAAGAGGAATGACAAGATTTCCTTTACGATTCGGCCAGAACCGACAAAGATGAAACATATATTATTAAAAAGGGCAACATTTTTAGAATTTATTATAATAACAACATTTCCGATGGACGTACACCAAAAAAACTTATAGCTCGATAAAGATGACCAAAATAGTAGATTGTTAACCTAGGGAAGAAAAATAATTTGAAAATGGAACTAAGATTTTCTATACTGTTATCGTACCCTGAAGGATAGCTAATAAAATAACAGAATTTACTAATAGGATTAATAGCTTTTCAGCTTTCTAGGGCGTTATTTATTAAAAACAGGATAGTACATAAGAACTGAATACTTTATTACGATCAGTTATTATTCCAATGAGGGAATATCAAACACAGTCATAATTACAATGTAAAAATAAAACAAAACAACAATTATAACAATTGTGAACGTCCGTCCGACCCAAAGGTCGCAGCAAAAGTGAGAGCACGAGTACCTTTTTTTTTTTTTTTTTTTTTCTATTGGACTGCAGTAGGTCGTCCTAGGGGACGGTTTCTACGTAACCGGGCAGTTATTGGCGAGACCTGAAGGGTCTCCAGCCAATGGGGGGAAGTAAAATACTTAACCTAAGCTAACTACTTGTACTACACTAACATCATGACTACCTGCAACAACAGCACTAAGGGCGACCCCTAGTGGGACTCGGACCTCGGCTTAGGGCGTTGCTGGCGTGGACATAGGGGGGGGGAGACAGCTTGATGAGGGCTGAATTATCGGGGTGACTGCGGAGTCTGAAGAGACGACCGGCTCTACGACGGGAGAGCTCGGTGGATCGTGACCGGCGGCGGTGGGGCGTCGCGACGGGCCTCGTCGGCGAGGACGGTATGCCGGGCGGCGGCGTTTGTTGTGTAGTGTGCTGGTCGATTTACTCGCCTCCTGGAGGAGGGTAATTTCGTCATCGGGTTCTAAAAGTGTGTGCCTGGGACGGCGAACTTTACTTATGAGAGAGGGAGCACGAGTACCGCACCGCATACTCTTTTATAGACAGTTTTGACAGGTCGTGAAGTAAATATGTGCGGCTACCCACATGACATCATTAAGTCTACATTTTCGTGAAACCCGTTTCGTACTTGATGGCAACGGAACTACTGTTTACAAACTTAATATTTTTAAGTTTGTTTTTTAAATTATAGATTTATAAATATATTATATACATAGATAGTATTTCTAAATGCTTAAATCAAATGATTTAAGCATTTAAAAATAAACTTAAAAAAAAAAGTAAAAACCGACTTCAAAAAGAACTAAAAGGAGTAAAATAATTACCATAATATAAAATTGTTTCAGTGTAGAATTGTACCGACTTATGAAACTGACGTAGTCGGGTATAAAAAGCCCTTTCAAATGATACCTTACACAATATAATTAAAACTAGAGATGCGCCGATTAGTCGGCCAAGCCGATCACGGTTTCGGGGGTAATTTCCGTGACGCTTTGTTTACAGCAAATTCGCGCGAAAGTCGCAACCGTGTTTTAATTACTTCACATTGTTTCTCGATTTTTGCTTTATCACAGGTCCGAGAGGTGTTTTTGTAAAAAAAAGTAAAGACAATACTGTTATTGTTCATTAAAGTGAAAGAGCTCAATTACAAATAAATCATGTCAAAAAGAAAGTCTCGTGTATGTTTTTTTTTGACCAATTGGGCAATGATTCCCGTGAAGTCAAGTAAGAAGCCAGATAGTTGGCGCTCTTTGCCGAATAATCACCGACTACGAAAGTGGGCGGATAGTCGGCACATCATTAATTAAAACATTCCAAAAAGGGGGGGGAACGCACCACCTCTTCTCTATAACCATTTGGCTTTACCGCAGTCGGGTATAATAAGTCCTTTCATACGATATGTTACACGATGTAATACAAACATTCCGTAAAGTGGGGGGAGGGGGTTTGATGCACCCCCTCCTCTCGCCCAGTAGTCAGGTATCAACAACTTATATGAACAAAGCAATATTAGTTATTTGAGAGTTTTCAGAAAGGTAACCCGTTTCTAATAAATCACACGAATAGTGACAAACCTGTATGTATAATGGTGTTATATTTAGTAGTTACTGGGAATATTGGTAACAGCTTATTATTAATAAAGCTAAGCAGTATTATACAGGCTGTAAGGGTAAACACCGTTATCCTTGAAACCAGTGGTTTGGTTTCATTTATAGAACGTAAAATCAATGAAAAATAACAATTTTTTTTTTTTTTTTATAAATATTTTTCCTCAATAGCATTTCACCCTATGCGCGAGGGCAACAAGCTACGGGACGGGGCGCGGGGAACTCGCCACGTGGCCCGACGCACGGCCCCGCACAGTTTGCTACCCCAGTCAGTCAGCTGTCTCGTTAGCGAGTGTGTGTACGCCGCGTTGTAGCGCCACCGCGCCGCTCATTTCTCGCGCGTATATTTTTTTATTTTTCTTTACTCGGTCCTATATGTTTATGTTTAAGTCAACTACCCATGGTTTGAGTGATAACGGTGTTTACCCTTACATGCTGTATTTATACTTTTCGCACAAAATTTGTATAGAAGCGAACTTAATGCCTTAAGGTGCGTACAGATTAAGTAAAATGTTACGTAACTTGTGTTATATAACACGTCCACAATATGTAACATTGTTTTTTAACATTGCAACTAGGTAACAATACTGTACACATTAGAATAACAATGTAATATAACCATGTTATTTAACATTGTCGTTTGTCGTTCTGCAGTGCTGTTCACAATGTCGACACGAGAGGACGTTTTGCTAGCCGCTGCAGCGACTGTTGTACTTTTAAATAACAAAAGAAAAAAACGTTGATGCTGGGTTCGGCCTAGTTTAATGACATTGTTGTAAATATTAACAACATGTTAAATAACACGTTTGTTATTATAACATGTTTTATAACATTCAGTCTCCTGACTGAAACATGTTATATAACAATGTTTTATAACATGTTATGTTATACAATATGTACTCACCTTTAGGCGTTTTCTACCAGTTGACCTTAGGATGATGCAAAGAAAAAATGGTACCTACCTTCAGTGCTCCTGCACTAAATAGTGTTATGTGTGTGATGCGAAGGTATTAATGCCAATAATATTTACACTTATAAATATAAAGATACAGATTAAGTAAACCTATAAAAATACATATAATCGTAACCTACATACTATCCACCGTGGGCTCGAGGTACCCGAAAGATTTCAACCTTCGATTCCAATGCCTACTTGGAGAAGAAAAGCTAGGATATACACTCACCGGCATAATTAGCGGAACGTTTACATTTTTTTATATTTTTTTATTATAATATAATAAAAAATATAAAAAAATGTACCCCTCGATATGGTACTGCTATTGCTATGTCGATTTTTTTATTCAAAAGAACCTTCCATTAGGATTGCATGTAGAAGAAAAATTTGGTTTTCCTAAGCGATTACAGGTAAATTAGGCCCAGTTTTGATTGTACAAAGATTTTGCCCTTTTGTGTTTTTGATAGGAACTTTGTTTTATTTAAGTAGTGGTGGTTTGGCCTTAGTGTATTCGTTGCAATTGGAGGATAAACGTTGCGTAGAGGCTGAAATAAGTAATTTTCCTGTGACAAAAGTAACGAGGGATGTTACAGTGATCGATGAAAGTCAAACCTATCCTGCAGTAAATTAAGCACTAGGTGTATCGATATTAGTCATTCCTCGCAATGTCCATCGATACAGGCAGACAGGATGTTTAGTTAGAAGATGAGGATAATGCAGAAATCAAGGAAAAAGCGCCACTGATGATTGTTTTGAGACAGTTCAACCCGGTTCAGGCTCTGAAAAATTGGGGCAATGCTGCTATTCGGACCTGTAGCATCCTGGAGGTGGTCCGTATTTTGATTGTGAGTATGCGAAAAGAAAGACGACGTCTCATTGCAGGTAATCTGATATCTAACGTGACTGATGAATGTCCAAAACGTGCTGTACGTCATCGCGTAGTTAAATTAAGTTTTGCTCAAAAACGATAACATATAAATTAAAAAATTAAAAACCGCCAACGTAAATAACAAAACAGCTGATGACCCTGCAACGGCTGAACCGACTTTGATAAAAACATGTCTCAACCACCGCTAGAAAACCAGCTTTTAAATTAAAAAAAACGCACCTAAATCGGTTCACCCAATTAAGAGCTATGGTGCCACAGAGAGACACACAGACAGACAGACACACATAGCAGTCAAACTTATAACACCCCTCTTTTTGCGTCGGGGGTTAAAAATGAGGGGTAAAATAAGGGGTGCTAATTAAACAGACTTCTTTTTAATAGCAACATTCGCCTCTAAAAATCTACATTTCCTTCTAAATAACTAAGTCAGCCACAGTTAACGAGCGTCTGAATGATACTATCTTAGCCACTAGTTATCTTCTATATAAGCCACTGTTCGTCACCCACTGCCATTTTCACAATAAAAACAAATGAAAAACAAAAAGCAGAGTCGACGGAGCCCCGCTGCGCGCGGCTTCTATTTATGTCTGCAGGGTTTAAAGTAACCTAACACTAAGGGAATGACGGGGGCTTCGTTCGAACCTAACCTATCCGTGTCGGAGTGCCCAAAAATTTAGTTGGCGTTGTAATAAACAAGACGAATTAGTTTATTAGAGGTTATCTCATTTTCCCGTTGCTTAGTTATAAAATGAGAAGTTTGGTCACGTGGCCAATAAATAAATTTGTGGCTTGATTTTTTTTTTTCTATTGGACTGCAGTAGGTCGTCTTAGGGGACGGTTTCTACGTAACCGGGCAGTTATTGGCGAGACCTGAAGGGTCTCCAGCCAATGGGGGGAAGTAAAATACTTAACCTAAGCTAACTACTTGTACTACACTAACTAACATCATGACTACCTGCAACAACAGCACTAAGGGCGACCCCTAGTGGGACTCGGACCTCGGCTTAGGGCGTTGCTGGCGTGGACATAGGGGGGGGAGACAGCTTGATGAGGGCTGAATTATCGGGGTGACTGCGGAGTCTGAAGAGACGACCGGCTCCACGACGGGAGAGCTCGGTGGATCGTGACCGGCGGCGGTGGGGCGTCGCGACGGGCCTCGTCGGCGAGGACGGTATGCCGGGCGGCGGCGTTTGTTGTGTAGTGTGCTGGTCGATTTACTCGCCTCCTGGAGGAGGGTAATTTCGTCATCGGGTTCTAAAAGTGTGTGCCTGGGACGGCGAACTTTACTTATGAGAGAGGGTCTGTAGTCGGCCGCTGCGGCGACTAGGGGGTTCGGATGGCGGGGGGCAGAGTCGAAGTAACGCTTGGAAATGCGTTTGAGGTATTGCCTGATGGTTGGCATTTTTAGATCGAGATGGAGTTGGACGTTACGCATGAACCACGGGGCAGCCGCGGCTCTGCGCAACACTCGATTCTGGAGGGTTTGGAAGGATTTAAAGCGACAAGGCTTAACGTGTGCGAACACGACGCTAGCGTAAGTCAAGATGGTGCGGATGCACGTCACGTAGATTCTCAGCTTATTTCTAAGTGACAATTTACTGCGCGTTCTAAGGATGGGGTGGAGGCGACCGACAGCGAAAGCGGCGCGAGCGCGCACCGCTTTGATGTGGTCTCGGAAACTCAGATGGTGGTCGAGGATAACCCCCAGGTATTTGGCTTTCATCTCCCAAGGGATCTGTTTGCCGAACATGAGGACGGGACGGATGTGGGTGTGGGTATCACCGTGTCTCTCGAAAAGAACGGCTGCGCTCTTTTCGGGATTCACCTCTATTCTCCATTTCCGGAACCAGACCCCGAGGGCGTCGGCTGCGGTTTGAAGGGTTCGAGAGATGCTATCGAGACTCCTACCGGAATAGTAGATAGCCGTGTCGTCGGCGAAGAGAGCCAACTTGGCCGTGGCTTGATTTATTATTTCTCTAAAATAAGTAGAAGAGTCGACAAAAGAGAACAAGGTAGTCAGTGCCCTTAACACTCAACGCTGACGAATAGGCATCCATTTTAGCAGGGATCTATCTATACGCTTTAAGCAGTTTCAGTTCAGTTTTTTATTTGTCCTAACACAAACACAGAAAATAATCAGAAAACATTAGATTTAAATGAGTCGCTACCCAACAAGACGTTAGGCTTAAATTGGGACTCTTCAGCAGATAACTTATTATTTTCTATAAATATTGATTCAAACAGAAAGAAAGTGTCCAAACGTGTTATATTATCACTAATCAGCCAAGTGTTTGATCCCTTAGGACTGCTAGGACCATGTACAGTCGAAGCAAAAATGCTTATGCAATCGTTATGGATCGACAAATGCAGTTGGGACGATGAAGTGTCACTTGATATCAGAACAAAATTTCAATGTTTTATTCAGTCACTTTCAGTTTTAAATTCATTACGCATACCACGTTGGGTTTTTTGTGACAACGCTGTTACTTTTGAATTACATACGTTTACAGACGCTTCAGAACGTGCATATGGCGCATGTGTGTACGTCAGAACGGTCGATATACAAGGTAAAGCCTGTGTCCGACTGCTAGCTTCCAAGAATAAAGTAGCGCCTTTAAAACCAGTCACAATTCCTAGGCTAGAACTGTGTGGGGCGTTATTAGGTACAAGACTCTGCACTAAAGTTTTAAAATCGCTCACAATTAAATTCGAAAAACGTTATTATTGGACTGATTCGATGATCGTCCTCGGTTGGCTAAATACTTCACCTAGCCGCTTAAAAACTTTTGTGCGTAACAGAGTAGGTGAAATTCAAGATTTTACCTCTGATAGTAGATGGAGCCACGTGCCGTCGAAAGACAACCCGGCAGACCTGGTTTCTCGCGGGGTGAAGGCTGATCTCATTATCGAGTCGGCTCTGTGGTGGCACGGACCAAGCTTTCTTCATCATACACACATCAACTTTCCAAAAACACCAGTAACTCGCACAGAGGCATCACTTCCAGAAACATCACTACACACAGTAGTTGCAGACAATACAGACAACAATAACATCTTAAAACTCATTCACAAAATGAGTAATTATATGAAATTAATCAGAACCGTAGCTTATATTAACAGATTTATTCAGAACTGTAAAAATCCTGGTACCAAAAGTGCAGGTATTTTATCGTTATCAGAACTTCAAACAGCAGAAAACATAGTGCTGAATACAGCACAACGTGAAATGTTCTCTGAAGAATATTATATTATTAAATCAGCCCAATTGTTACATAAAAAACACAAACTTAATTCATTATCACCTTTTGTTGATTCTAACAATATCTTACGCGTTGGAGGACGCCTAAGTAATTCGAATTATGAATACAATATTAAACATCCTATTCTACTAAGTAGCAAACATCACCTTACACAAATCATCTTTCATAAAAAACATATAGATCTATTACACGCAGGCCCACAAATGCTACTGTCACACATCAGACAGACCTACTGGCCAGTGGGGGGGAGGAACCTCGCGAGGCGCACTGTACACAACTGTGTACGTTGTTCAAGATTTAAACCTAAACCTGTCCAGCCTATAATGGGTAACTTGCCGCGTGACAGGACGCATTTAGAGTTTCCTTTCCTACACACTGGAATTGATTATGCCGGGCCAGTGTTGATCGCAGATCGAAAAGGCAGAGGTAGCAAACTCACGAAATCTTATATTTGCGTTTTTGTTTGTTTTGCAGTCAAAGCGTTGCATCTCGAGCTCGTCACGGACCTTACCAAAGAGGCATTCATTGCTGCCCTTCATCGGTTTATGAGTCGCCGTGGCAAGCCACAGACCATTTCATCAGACAATGCTACAACCTTCGTTGGAGCTAGTAACGATATTCATTCATTTTTTAAAACTTATTCAGATGAGATTCAAACAGACATGACCAACCTAGGAATAGATTTCAAATTCATACCACCCTATACTCCACACTTCGGTGGGTTATGGGAATCGGCGGTAAAGTCGGTCAAGCATCATCTCAGGAGAGTACTCTCTCTGACGCACCTAACGTACGAGGAGATGTCAACTTGCCTGGCACAGGTAGAGGCTATCCTTAATTCTCGGCCCCTTATTCCTCTATCTACAGATCCTTCAGACCTTTCTTGTCTGACACCATCCCACTTCCTCATTGGACGACCGCTCACGTCGGTTCCTCATCCTCCAGTCACAGAAATCAACATCACCAGACTGCAACGCTTCGAAAGAATTGAAAAACTGAGGCAACATTTCTGGCAGCGCTTCTCACTTGATTATGTAAATCTTCTCCAACAGAGAACCAAGTGGGACACTGCTAGCGACAACCTCAAGCTGGGATCCCTGGTCTTAGTGAGGGACCGGCATCAGCCACCACTGGTGTGGCTTCTGGGAAGAGTCGCAAAGCTGCATCCCGGACCAGACAGCGTCAGCAGGGTGGCCGACATCCGAACTAGAAAGGGAGTCATACAGAGGGCGTACAACAATATATGCCCTCTCCCCGTCACCTCTTCATCTTGAAGCAGCGCTTCAACCCCGGGAGCATGTTCCGGCGTCGCGTCGTATCCACACGACACGACACGGCACGAGAGTGCGCGCGCGCGCCTCTAGACCACAGACTACTACGACTATTCATCGCATCGCGCAGCCATGCTCTATGCCGCACCGCGTTCAATCAACGACCATGCAGTTGCCCGTGCGCCTTAGCGAACGTCACTCGCACGCACGGTGTAGCTCACGCATCAGAATTAAATTAGTTTATCTTCTATGTACAACATGTTTTCATTAGAATAAATTCATTGTAACCAGTAAACAGTCCATCATTTATCGAAGCCTACACAGCCTTAACACTCACTATCACGGTTCATGAGATACAGCCTGGTGACAGACGAACGGACAGCGGAGTCTTAGTAATAGGGTCCCGTTTTACCATTTGGATACGGAACCCTAAAAAGTGTTGAAACTTACTAACTAAAATATAAAATACTACTTAATGTCACTCGCTCAAGTGTACCGAAAACGGTACGGCCGCCATTGTTTATCTATTGTGTCTATAATTACAGTACTACACAGGTTAAAATAACTGTTCGACGGTGTACTTCCCCAGATTTTATTTATTTAATCTATATAATTATATAAAAGGAGAAGCTGACTGACTGACTGACTGATCTATCAACGCACAGCCTAAACCGCTGGGGTTAGAAAGTTGAAATTTTGACAGTAGGTTCCTTTTGTAACGTAGGCATCCACTAAAAAGGGATTTTTCGAAATTCAACCCCTAAGGGAGTTAAATAGGGGATGAAAGTTTGTATGGAAAATCGTCATTTAACGGGTTCAAAATTTCACGCGGGCGAAAGCTAGTATTGCATAAATCGTATAACAAATAAACACGAATTATCAAAATTGCAGTATGTCTGTCGGAACTACTTAGTACTAGCCGGATTAAGGCATTCCCCACAGATATAGAATTCCCCTTTATCATCAAAGGACATCAAGGAAAAGTGGGGTGCGTGAAAAGAGCCTCCACGAGTGACGATATTTAAGTACGTCCGGCGCACTCTGGGCAGTCAGCCCCGCTACCATCCTTGCTGACTGGCTAATCTTTTCACCACGGTATGAGCTATTCTCGTATAGTTCGTGCCGACACGATAGAAGAAGAAGATCAAGGAAAAGTACACCTTTTGCCCGGTTTTGACATATTAGATACGGAACTCAAAAAAAAAACTTTTCTGTCTTAAGAATCTAGTCTAAATAAATACTTACCTAAAATGTATGAGACATTGTGTAGACTAATCATATATTGCCACAAAATTCAACAAATAAGCTATTGTGAACAGGTTTAGTTTTCAAACTGATTCGTATCGAAGTCGAGAGCTTTATCAAATTTTCTCGCGCTCGGCGTCGGCAGTCTGCTATCGCCGGCTGTATGAAGCGGATGCCTTGGCGTGTATAAAAAAATAAGTCGAGCGGGAAATCTGTCAAATTGAAAGTGACAATTTATAATTGAATGGAACTATAAACTTTTATTAAAAACTTTTGAGTGATATTGTGCAGTGTTTTGTTTTTGAATTTTAAAGTTTGGTAAGTGTTAATACTTATTTTTTTTAGTTTTACACTGTTTAGTACGGAAAGAATTTTTTTTTTTTAAGTGAAATGATAATATTTTAAGCAAATTTTTTGTAAGAAAACATATTCTGTAGCGTTTTCTTTTGGGAAATTTCGAGTTGAAATCTTTAAATACGTGTACAAACTTTTGCATAGGTGAATTTCCCGCGTATTTCTAACGTTTAAATTAAATGAAAAGCAACTATTTCCATATACGTACCAATGCATTCCAGTAATACTTAATCGGGATTTATGGAAACATTTTATTTATTTAGTAATTCTATTTTTGGCTACATTTCAAACTTTTAGATAAACAAAGTGCGTTTTCATGTACCTACTCCAAACTTTTGATAACAAAGAACTTGACTGACATTAGAATTTATTCAAATAAGTGATTCTATTTTTTTTTGTCTAGTAATTTTATCAAAGTCAAGGACAAAGTCAAAGTTTTTTATTTGAAATAGACCAGATTACAGGCACTTTTAAAACGTCAAAACTAGGTGCACGGTTCCAAAATGTAAAAAATTAAAATCGACTTCAAAAAAAAAACTAAACGGAGTAAAATAATTATCATATATTAAAATTATCAGTTTCATAAGTCGGTGTAATTCCACGCTGAAACAAATTGAATGCACCGACTTATAAAACTGTCAATTTTATTATACGATTAATTATTTTACTCCGTTTTTTTTTTTTTTGAAGTCGGTTTTGACATTTTTTTAAAGTTTTTTTTTTGAGCCACTACTGTGTGTAAGTTTCCTCACGATGTTTTTCTTCAACGTTAACGCAAATCATAATCAAATTCTGATCCGCACATTAATTTGAAAAGACACAGGTGTGGGTCGCCTTCGATCTCGAACCCATGGAAGGCAACCGTTCAACTGCTATACTGTAAATATAATTACCAAAATATTGTTTAAAAGAAAGAAAAAATATTTATTCTTCACTCCCAAAGAGCATTACAAAACTAACATGAAATTCGAGTCTGGGAAACCGTGTCTTAATGTCAAGAGCATAAAACCTAACTTCCTAACTAATGTTGTAAATGCGAAAGTAAGTTTGTTTGTTACCTTTTCACGCCTGAACCTCTGAACTGATTACAACGATATATTTGCAATGATGTTATTCTTGGTTATCAAAATATTTTCTGAAACGATTAATAAATGTGCGCCCGTTCTATATTGAATTCATTGCCACGGACTGCCTTTTTATCAAAACGGGACATTTCTGTGTTTTTGGGGACAACGAGACACATAGCTCAAAAGCGGGACTGTCTCGTTCAAAGCGGGAAGTATGGCCACGTTATGTATAACATAAGCCAGTACATTGAAGATAAAAAATTCTAGAACGCAATTCCCAACGGTACACTGCGGCCCACTGGCCCTCCTTAATTGGCTGCTTAAGCTGACATATTTGGACTGTGCTGGTTGACTTTAATATCCTGTCATGCCTAACTATTTGAACGTTACAAGAACGCTACAAGAACGTTGGTAAGTTCTTTCAGAATTCGTTCCGGACACATGCCACTAAGATCCTTTGCATTTCTGATGAAGAAGGTAGAATCTCCGTTTTGTTTAGCCTGTGATAGTAATGGTGCTCCCACACTGGTGTTACAAAATGTTTACAAACATTTTCTAACATTAATACATTGACTAAAAATGTAAGAAAAAGATAAAAATATCGGATAGTAATAAATTTAATCTATCTATTAATAGATTTTAGATAATATTTTAATACATTTTTTTTATTTATGTTTCTTTATAAAATGTTTACTAATGTTAGTAAACATTTTGTAACACCAGTGTGGGAGCACCATAAAGTAGAAGATGTTTATCACCTCTTGGTGGAGTGTGTCAGGAATGGGCCTGAAAGAAATGCGTTAGTTAGTGAACTAAACATAAATAAGTTAGATGTAGGTATATTTAATATGATCTTAGCGAAACCAATGTCGTCAGAGGCTGCATTGGTATATTCATTGGTTAATTTGTAAGTTAGTTAGTAATTAGATTAGTTTATGATGGAACTAGCGTAACATATTGTTAAAAGTTCCTAAAACATATAAAGAAAAAAAAAAAAAAAAAAAAAACTATTTGACATTTCACTGAACCAATATTTTTTCACTCATCTACGCATTATATCGATTGTCTAGTGGACAAACGTGCTGATTACAAAATAATTGAGTTTGGACATTTTAATGCCAAATGTACCTATTAAATCATAAATTATTTATAATCAGGCTACTTAAGCTCATAGCCTCTCTCAATCCTATAGGTTGGGAGAGGTTCGCTTTGCATAGGTCGTCTTGGCGCTCTATTATCTAAAAGAATATAAAATTATTTGAACAAAAACGGCACGATACACTAAACGAAAAACGCCAAATAAGTAAAGAGAGACCTAAACCCTCCTACACCTATACTTTTAACTCTGAAAGTCAACTTTATTGTATTAGTTGTGACCGGGTATTCAAAACGAAATTCGGTCTGGCGAGTCATATTAGGGCACACGCTAGGAAATAGTTTTTAAAGGGTCGCCGTTATCAAAATCAATAAGCAGGACTATATATACTTAGGCCCATAGATATATACCTTACAAACTATAGTATAGAAACTTAAGCTTATGTTAGTAAAACTTCACTTAAGCACTATGTCATTATGCGATCGTGTGGCACTTGTCCGCGGAAGCGACGGAACACCACTCCCTCCGGCCAAAAGTTCTCTTCCATGACGTGGTGCAGAAAATACTTTGGTACTCGCACCACGAACGCCTTGAAGTTGGCGTTACGGTGCGATTCCAGCAGCTGCACTCTCACCATGGACTTGACCTTTTGGCATACGTACTTCACGATGTCCTCCGCGTTAGTGATGTAGTATACAAGGTGTTAAAAAATCAACTCTAAGAATTTTATGGGGTTACTCGATATCGGATATTGAACAACTTTTGTTCTACAACTTTTCGAAATTCACGTATATTTTTTATAACTTTCAATACAAATCAATTTTTTTTTAATTGGTTTGTTTGGACAGGCATAAAAAATCGGCGAATTTCGAAAAGTTGTAGAACAAAAGTTGTTCAATTTCCGATACCGAGTAACCCCATAAAATTCTTAGAGTTGATTTTTTTTCTATTTGACTGCTGTAGGTCGTCCTAGGGGACGGTTTCTACGTAACCGGACAGTTATTGGCGAGACCTGAAGGGTCTCCAGCCAATGGGGGGAAAGTAAAATACTTAACCTAAGCTAACTGCTTGTACTACACTAACATCATGACTATCTGCAACAACAGCACTAAGGGCGACCCCTAGTGGGACTCGGACCTCGGCTTAGGGCGTTGCTGGCGTGGACATAGGGAGGGGGGGAGACAGCTTGATGAGGGCTGAATTATCGGTGTGACTGCGGAGTCTGAAGAGACGACTGGCTCTACGACGGGAGAGCTCGGTGGATCGTGACCGGCGGCGGTGGGACGTCGCGACGGGCCTCGTCGGCGAGGACGGTATGCCGGACGGCGGCGGACGTTGTGTATTGTGTTGGTCGACTTACTCGCCTCCTGGAGGAGGGTTATTTCGTCATCGGGTTCTAAAAGTGTGTGCCTGGGACGGCGAACTTTACTTATGAGAGAGGGACTGTAGTCGGCCGCTGCGGCGACTAGGGGGTTCGGATGGAGGGATTCTTAGAGTTGATATTTTAACACCTTTTATACGGGAGATGTACACCGGAGTGTTAGGCATCGCATGATGCCGAACTATTGAATGATAATTATTAAATGAGCATGTCGTACCGTTTGCACTCACCAGAGCGCAATTTTTTTATCTCTTTCTTCCCAAATCGTAGCTGCATATCTCTACATATAAAAAAGTCGCTTCTCGCCGTCTGTACGTTTAGATTTTTTAAACTACGCAACGGATTTTCATTTTAATTTAGGTAGGTACTTTCTTTCGGAATGTTTTAGCTATAAAACGTACCCGAGCGACGCCGGGTCGGGTGGATAGTTTATAATAAGTGACATTAAAGTAGCAATAATAATAATACAGGGTGTAAACGTATTCGTGTAATTCCTTCAAGCCGCATGATCTACTGGTGAAACAGATTAACCCTAATGGGTATTTCTGAAAATTAAACAAAAAAAAAACTAAACACAATCTTGGTTTTCTATTTCTGAGTCATTTTAGAGCCCCGAGTTAATTGACAGCAAAGAGCAATATAGCGTAAGTCGTGCCCGCCAGCCGTGTCGCCGTGCTTTCATTCATTTATGCGTGACATCGAAAAGAACAAAGAAATTTTTAAAAATGCAAAATTATCTTTTATTTTATTTTGTTTTATTAGGATCTCCAACAAAGAATACACCTTACATGCTATATTATAACGGACAAAAACTAAAAATCCATGTGCTCCTATAATAATAGGAGACCACATCATGCAATAAAAAAAAAACAGTATGAGATGCCTAAATTACATCATTTTAAATGGAACTAGCACTCAGAGTTAAAATTATATAATATTATTAAAGTTACATAATAAACCAGTGTATTATTAAAAATGACAATTTGAATTCAAATTAAATTAAAAAAATAATAATAAAAAGCAAAGAAACATATTTTGTAGAAAAAACTATACAGATAAATAAAAATAGCAAACAATACAATACATCACTAGGCAGATAGTTCAACACTTACATGTCATTTAATTGTGTACGAATTAGTGACTTATATTTACCCAGAGTATTTGAAAAGATGTCTATGTCTTCGGATGTACATGACAAGGCATTGTATTGATTTTCTTCGCTTATTACTGAATCATTGTAGCGTGGTTGAGATACGATCATTTACGCAAACGAATTAAAAAAAGATTTTTTTTATTTTTAATTTAGCTAGATCCCGTGTGGGGCCTATCTACACCGGTAGTAGATCATGTGGTTTTAAGGAATTACACGAATTTGTTTACAGCCTGTATAAATTACGAAATGTAAAATCATCATCATTCTCCTGCCCTTATCCCAATTTATTTGGGGTCGGCGCAACATGTATTTTTCTTCCATACTTCTCTATTAGTCGTCATCTCGGTAGTCACCCCTTTTCTAACCATATCATCATTCACACATTCCATCCATCGTTTCTTTGGTCTTCCCCTACTCTTATAGCCATCGACATTCATACTCAAAACTCTCCTCACTACATTTTCCTCGTTCCTCCGTACACGTGCCCATTGCCCATACCATGACAACCGATTTCCACACAACTTTTCAGCTATCAAACTTCCTCTTATGTACTCATTTCTTATTTTATCCATTCGTGTAACACCACACATCCCTCTTAACATTCTCATCTCTGCTGCATGCAATTGCCTTTCATTTATCCCTTTTGTGGCCCAACATTCTGATCCATATATGACGAAATGTAATATATTACCTTAAATAATTTCTCTTTGATTATCACAATTCATAATTTGTCAATAGTTTTGATCTCAATTATAATGAGTGATTTTAGTCTTAAAAGGGGCCCAATTCTCCTAAAGTAAATTGTTGCCAAACGCAATCGAACCACAACCGTCAGTCAGTTTTTGTTTTCCAAAACTTTCAAAATGATTGATTTTGTTTTTTGTGTCAAACAATTTGACAGCTTTTGAAATCGAGAACTGCCTGAATGAACGGTTCGGCCTTGGTTCGGTTGTGATTTATCTGACTGTCCTGTTTTTAATGATAAGTGCCTTAGACAAATACACAATAAGCTAAGTGAACACTTAAATACCAATACTCAGTAAGTAATGGTCTTTTTTCATGTTTCATTTTTTTTCAGTATACAGCATTAGTTTGAAAGGTGAAACTAATCCGCAGGCCACTTTAAGTGTCACTGATGACGGTTTTAAAGCAAGTGTCAAAATTATTTTCATTTTAGTTTTTTCATAAATTCTTCGTCCCTCCGTCCATTATTTTTCAAAACTCCAACTGGCAGACTAAGTAATTAGAATTCTAATCGATGCTGTCAACATGCCTATTGCATATTTAGCCCAGTCGCCAGGGGCCTAATTCCGCTAGAACAAATCTTGATAAATCGCAACCGAACCAAGGCCAAACCGGCCATTTTGGCAGTTTTTGTAATGCACTAGTGAAAAAAGATCCACCGTTCGGTTCAACCTCAGAGCAATAACGGTAGTACTGTAGTAGTAACTGGTAGTATTATTGCCTTACAAAAGGTCCGTCAGTCCTGAATTTTGGATATGTGGTATGTTTCGGTGTTTTTATGAAAACTTCAAGATTTCGACCTTGAGTGACTTCGGCGCGCTCCGCCATCTTTTATTAAAGATCCCAAAAATGAGTTTTTATTAATTAACTCCTAATCTATGGATTTTACGCCAAAAATTTATCAGACCAATTTTGTAGAAAATTAAATTCTTTACAATTCCTGCCTGAAGTATTTTTTTCTATAGCTAATAGTTTACGACATATTGCGCTTTGAAGTAGGCAAAAAATACAATTGTTAAGCATTTTTTATTATATTTCATGTTTTTTGGATGTAAAGTGACTAACCATACATGCTGTATAATTTAAAAATCAGTTCATACTGGAAATGATTTGCTTGATATGTACAGACAACACCACATCAAGCTACCCGAAATTGTCAAATTTTCCCAATCAACCTTGAACCTAATGCTTTTGCGATAAAGATGAAAATCTAATAAAGAAATTTGACAGATTGTAGTAGCTTTATGTGCTGGCGTCTGTACCAGGGCCAGGGGCCCAATTTACCTAAAAGAAGTTTGAATAAATCGCGACCGAACCAAAGCCGAACTGTTCATTCAGGCAGTTTTCAATTTCAAAATCTGTCAAATTGTTTGACATAAAAAACAAAACCAATCATTTTGACAGTTTTTAACATACTTCAAAAAGGAGGAGGTCCTCAATTCGGATGTTTGTATTTTTTTTTATGCTTGTTCGTACATAACTCCTTCATATACAAGGTTAGTCAGAAAGGGGGTACTAATCCGAAAGGGTGTTAAAGTACACATAATAACGAATAACTTTTGTTCTACAACTTTTCCAGAAGTCAATAGTTTAAGAGAAACAGTTGTTCAAAAATCTCAAAAAAAAAGTCTCTAAAATCTGTCTATCCCCAGTTATGATTAGCTGTGTTTACATTTTAGGTCATATTTGGGGTCATGAATTAGAAGCACTATTTTTTGAAATTGTAACTAAAGCAGGGATGAAGAATTTTTGAAAAAACTAAAATCAAAATCAATTTATTTGTTTTTTTTTTATCGAATTTTGAAATTTTAACACTTGCATTCAAACAGTGATCAGTGATACATAAGTGGGCTTCGGATTATTGCCCCCTTTCCGACTAACGTTGTATACGAATTTGAAAAAATCTTTTTTTATTTGAAAGAGTATTTTTCCGAGGTGGTCGCATTTAAATTTGGTGAAGATCTGATGAAGAGCCTCGGAGATTGACAATGGAACTCTTCAATGGATAACAGCAAAATACCCAGGATTGCTGTAATTGCATGTTTGTGTATTCCACTTATATTATATATGCCACTTAAAATAGAAAAATAAAATAACTTAAAAAAAAGTGAAAAGCGACTTCAAAAAAAACTAAAAATAGTAAAATAATTACCATATTATAAAATTAACAGTTTCAGAAGTCGGTGCCTTCAATTTGGTTCAGTGTAAAATGGTAATTATTTTACTTTTTAGTTTTTTTTTAAGTCGGTTTTTACTTTTTTTGTAGTAATTTTATCGTAAACAAAAACCAAATGACGGTTGTGGTTGATTTGCGTTTGGGAACTCAAGTCGAAGGGGGCCACTCCCGGCCTGTTTTGCACCATTACCTTTATCTAAAAACGTCTTGAAATGTACCTAAAGTCGTACGTGTCACGTATTTGGTAGCACTCGATGTCGTTTCTAATTTTCTGCACCGATGAAGCTTTTATGCCTCAGAGAGTTAAGCGAGAAAAGAGGATTGGGCAAAGTGCTCCTTAAAGGTTCGCGCACATTATGTCGGGTCGCAGCGGGGCGGAGCGCCGTATAGTGTCGCTGGGCTTTGGAGTTCCACATCAGGTGTTCCAGATCTTCAAATTTATTCTCTCAGCAGAAAATGCTCATCACGTGGATAAATGTTTGCTATGGTACCATTTTTGTATCTCTTACAGTTTAGCTGGTCTGTTGCGGTTTTGCATCAGGTGTTCAAGTTTCCAAGATAAATTATAGCCTATATGTTGCCTAGACTTAATACCTATACAACAAAAAAAAAACATTCAAATCCGTTCAGTAGTTCCGAAGATTAGCGTGTTCAAACAAACAGACACACAGACAAACAGACAAACAACAGACATTTTTTTTTGGATTCGTGCTCTATTACTGTTTCTAAACCCCCCTCAATTATTTTTTTTGTAATATATTCAATGAACAGACACAGTTTTTTTACTGTTTTATTATAGAGTATAGATGTATAGATATGTATAGATGTATAGATATAATTACAAAATTAGACTACAGGGAGTGGTTCTTAAAGATACAAGGAGTCCAGGGTCTTCATCTGTAGGTAGATTTACTGGTGGCTGCTGAGGCACGAGAGACGACGCACTGCAACGTGCCGGGACTAAAGAATCATGGCAGGATTTGTACAAAAAAATAAAGATTTTTAGAGAAGTTGGATTAGTTTTACCATTGATCCTTGCTCCCTAAAGAATATCTTTCAGCATTTAAAATAATGTTAGAACCCCGGAATAAAATATAATATTCTAAACAAAATCTTTTGAAATTGAGTTATTTTCTGAACATGTCATACTAATTACCTGTCAATGTTGCTGCGTTCAGAAATTAGCCCAATGATAAGTTAGGAATCATAAAATAAATTATATTTTTATTGCGGGGTTATAAAAATATTTTAAATACCTAAAGCTACTCTTTAGGCACCAAAGATTAATTATAACGACATTCCAACTTGGCTAATATTCTTTATTTTTGTGTACAAATCAAAGTATGGGACTCGCCGTTATTCTTTAGTTAGCAGAGATATTTACCTTAAAAGGTGGGTAAAAATATAAAAAAAAAATTAGATTATGCACAGGAAAAGCAAAAATGTTTTTTTGATGTTTTTCACATATTTTGCTAAACAGGTAAACTTGAACGTTGTGAAAATAAAGTTTTCCATCTGTCACGAGCGGACCCCAGTTGCTTGACAGCCGAAATAAGCGGTCAAATAGATCCCTCCACAGTCACAAAGATATTTATTTTATTTATTTAAAAAGCAATTACTTACTATACTTACAGTTACCCAACACGTACAGTAGGCTAACATGTTATTTCTTATTAGGTATAATTTTAAACATGATTCTCAATCATCAAATCATCAAGAAATCGAAACAGTAAACAACAAACTGTTTAAGGTTGTTGTTGAAAATGTCAACATCTGGCTGCTGAGCAATCAGGGCGTTGAGCATTGATACAGCATATGAATTGACCTAACTTGAAAGTAAAGGTACGCTGCGTGTGTGGGCCGTTCGTATACCTAATCGTAATTTTACTTTTTACCTATATTTTCTACAAATGCATCCTTAAAGCCCATCATTCACTACATGAGTCTCGCGCCGTACGCCGCGCCTTACAAATCAGTGGACAAATCCGTCGTCGCACACACATGCACAGATTTGTCCCGTGCTGCGCTAGGTTTATCAGACGGCGAGCTTACTCGAGCGACTTATCCGCGAGTCGCATGCCGTACCGCGCACCAAAACATTCACACGCAGATTTGTTCGCGGACTTGTCGCCAGCGACCAATCCGGCGGACGGGTGCGCGTGTGAATGGTGACCGTTATCTACAATATAGAAAATGTCAGTATGGAATAAATAACATAATATAAAACAATGTAGTAATAGGAGGCGAGCCTATAGCTGTCAACCTTTTTTTTTTTTTTTTTTCTCTTGGGAGAATCCTCATGGATACCCTCCGCCCGGGGAAGGCGAAGGGTTATGCCGGACTCTTACCGGCTAAAAACCCACGGTGTTCCTTCTCCTGACCTATGGCCGGGGTCACGGGATTCGCAGCTGCATGCACCGCAACCCCGGCAGGCCTCGGTCCGCCAGCCCCTGGCGGCCTCTCCTTCTGTGGGGCTTTACCCCTTTGCCCCACGTCCTCCTGAGAGGCGCGCGTGGAACACGGCGCGCCGCCTTCTCGGGCCTGTTACTGGTCGGACGACGGGTCTCCTAACCCGCCGCCCGCAGGCCACACACTAGGGTGGCCGGAGATCGTCTCGCGCCCTCCGGCGGCGCCCGGTGCGTCTGGCGCGGGAAGGGAGAGTGGCAGTCGCCTCTCTCTCCCTCTCCGCTCCCTCCTTGGTCGCCATCACCTCCTCGCAAAAGAAGGCGACGGCTTCCCACGCAGTCTCGCTCCCGACCATGGACAGAACCACGACCGGAAGCGAGATAGCTGTCAACCTGCCATAACTCCGGGCTGCTACTGAGAAATTCCACACGAAAAAAACCCAGTAACACAACCAGATCAGGAAATCAGATCCAGGACCTCACGCTCAGTAGACGCAATTGCGACCACTAGAACAAAATATTAACAAAATTATGGAATAAAATTAAAACCAGTACGATAAATCTGATGTATGCTCATTAAAATTATTACAAATCTGGTGCTTGGCCAATTATTTTCTCTCATAACAGTAATTTTATTTTGCTAAAATTGAACGATAAATAAATTACAATGACTGTACCCTGTTTGCTTGTGTGTAAGTTAATTGGTTTTATAATGATAAATTATTTTTATAATAGGCAAGCTTGATGTTAGCAACGGATGTTTTTCTTATCCTTTAATGTTTTATTTTTCCGTTTATTCATTTACAAGACTTTTAAAAATATAAAAATTAATAGCCTACCGGCATCGGGAATAGGGTCCAAGCTACCGGTGGTCAGGGCATCAGAGAGAGGATGATGATGATGATTCAGCCGAAATACGTCCACTGCTGGACTTCGGCCTCCCCCAAGCATGGCGATTATGGTAAACCACCCCCCCTGGGTTTACCATAATCGCCACGCTTGGCGCGGGTTGGCGATCGCAGTATAGTTGTTAAAGTACTCGGAGAATGCGGCTGCCCATCCTCTAGAGAATCCCTTAGTCGCCTTTTACGACACCCACGGGAAGAGATGGGGTAGTGCTATTCCTTATGTCCGGCACCACACAGAACCAGAGAGAGGAACTTCCTAACAGTACGCGCCGTCTCCAGAAGTACGGTTGTCTCTGTCAGGCCCTTGATCCAGCCGCCCAACGAGAGTCGCTTTAGATGTTGGTCGAGGCTCTTGGCTATTAAACTATTGACCGTAACGACTATCGGCACAATGATTGCTGAATTAACATCCTACATTAAGACAACCTTGTGTGCCAAGTCTTGATATTTAATTTCTTTATCTTTCTCGGCTTTCACAAGGTTCTTCAAGGTAGCCGCGTCGACGGCTGCAGTGTTATCGGCCGTTGGCAATATGTCGCTCGTCTGTAAGAACCCTAATGGGATCTAGAAGTTTCTCACGCATCTTGCGTTCGATCGATGTTATATTCGGCGTATTTTTAAGGGTTCTTACAGACGAGCGGCACTTTGCCAACGGCAGATACCACTACAGCCTTCACCTCCCGTCGACGCTTTGTATGCCTCCCGTCTGTAAGAACCCTTATTCGCGATTTATAAACATTGCATTGTAAATATTACGAAATAGATAAAACTAAAGTGCCCTTACACTTCTTTAGTACGGGAACCAGCGTCGCCAAACTGACAACAATTATATTGAAATGTATCAAAGTTTTATACTTTATACACTTCTGTGAGATACATTTATCGTCCAGCTATCATTGTGATACGTTAAAATCCTACTCCTAACTTACTATTATAAATGCGAAAGTAAGTTTGTTTGTTTGTTACCTTTTGACGCCTTAACCACTGAACCGATCATCCTGAAATTTTGCATATACGTTGTCAGGTGTACAGAAACGGACATACGGTACCTTTCAACCCGCAAAAAAGTACTGTTCCCGAGGAAAACAACAATAATGTTCTTACGATAATAGATGGCACCACGTGTCTTTCGAATCATGATTGAATTATATTATCCCGAAGAATACGGCATACGTGATAAACGACATCCACGCGGGCGAAGACGCGAGCGACCTCTAGTTGCACAATAAAGCATGATAATAATAATAATAATCCCCCTCTGGGAAAGGCGTTACCTCATCATGAGATTAACGTGAAACCGGAGGGAACATTAGACTAGCTTTCTACAACCCCATCATATAATAAAAAATGTATCATGAGGTCTACTGAAAAGCTTACAAACCGCAGGGCAGCTTGTGGCGAGCTGTTGGTGAGTGGCGACACTGCGTACCTTATTGCCTCAGAGAGTCGGTCAGGGCCTCGTCTCCAGTTTGCCTTTATTGGCTGGCTGAAGTGGAACCCCAAGAGTGCCCGCAGGACTCTCAACTCTGGCTTGCCTTTATCGGCCGGCCAGAGAGGGGCCGCCAGACCTATATGCTCGGGGGTGCAAATGTCTAATGGCGTAATAGCGGCCAAACCCAGTCCGGGTCTTTTAGACCCGCGACGGCGAAACCGGGGCCACACCTCTCTACACCCCTAGCCGCTCACACGTCTGTTGCCCCCTTCGCCTATGTACTGGCGGCTTTTCAGGGGGCCCAGCTAGTGAGCTGGCGAGTCACGGTCTGCCAACACAATTCAATTTCAAACTTGAAAGGCAGACGCCGTTTTCTTCCGGCAATAGAAGTCAAATAGTCCACTTAACACCCCTTCCCATAGTCCCGATATTTTTCACCACATTTTACAATAGTCTTGCATCCACCTGGGACGGTCCATGACTGTACTCCAATAGTGCAGCCGTGGATAGTCCCCGGTTGGTGCCCCATCCCATTTTAGATTAAAGTTCTCAAAGGGGCCTCTGCGCGTTGGACCTGTGTCCCCGTGTATGCCTTCCAAAGGACCGGACATCTTCCGCACGGAAGATGAGCCGTGACAAAAGCGAGATACAAATAATAATAATAGGCGCGTATTGTTAGGAAGTTCCTCTCTCTGAGGCCCTGACCTCCGGTAGCTTGGACCACTTTTCCGATGCCGGTGGGCTACTATATTTTTATATTTTTAAATGTTTTGTATTTTTTTTGGTTCGAAATATTTAAAAATGTAATTGTATTATTTGTAAATGAATAATAATAACAATTTATCATTTATTCTCTCTTCACAAAGCGGACTTAAAGTTAATGTGTACAAAAAAATTCTCAGCTGTATTCCACCTTTGTGAGAGACTGATGCCTGATGTAGGTTTGGGACCTGATGATTCTTTTGTGTTACAGAAAGTATCTGATTGCGTGAACCAGTGTTGCGTGATTAGCAATTTTCTAATCTTTTGCTTATTGATAAGTATTTAATGTGATTATTGTTTAAAAAAGCAAAAGATTTTTATTTGGAAACCATTTTGCATATCTCTAACCACAAATTACAAAATGTGCACATTTTGGGAAGTGTTCGTTATGAGAAGTGCAAGTATTGCGAATTGCACATTTCGCATCAAGTGCACATTTCTCGAAGTGCACATTTTGTTTCAAGGGCACATTTTGCATCAACAGCAATTATTTCGAAGTGCATATTTTGTTTCAAGTGCACATTTTGCTTCAAATGCACATTTAGCGAAATGCACATTTTGCTTCAAATTCACATTTTGCGAAATGGACAGTTTGCAAAGTGCACATTTTGCGAAATGGACAGTTTGCAAAGTGCACATTTTGCGAAATGGACAGTTTGCAAAGTGCACATTTTGCGAAATGGGCAGTTTGCAAAGTGCACATTTTGCCTCAAGTGCACATTTTGCGAAATGCACATTTCGCGTCAAGTGCACATTTTTCGAAGTGCACATTTTGCCTCAAGTGCACATTTTGCATCAACAGCAATTATTTCGAAGTGCATATTTTGTCTCAAATGCACATTTTGCGTCAAATGCACATTTAGCGAAATGCATATTCTGCGTCAAACTCGATGTAACAAATAGAGTTTTTCAAAATATTAACACATCTTTAATTGTGTCTGTTAAGCCCAACATTACACGGCGACCCTACCATGATAATTATAATTAATAATTATGATTAAAGATCTCGCTAAGAAATTCGCACGGAAATTTCCGTTATACCTACATAAAATTAATTCGCCATCATGGGTCCAGTTTATTAGATTTATTATAACGCCGACAATTTCTCTTCAACCATAAATTTATAGCAAATTCTCGAGTTTTCCAACAATATTAATTTTCATCGCTGTGTTTTAAATATGTCACTCAGAACGATGAGCTGACGAAAATATTAATGGTCGTTAGAATGAAAAATGTATCGCATCTGGTGTGACACAATCCTTTGAATACAAATCACGCGGGCTAGCCGACGACACGAAGCGCTCACGTCCGTTTGGTGTGGCGAAGGCTTTAATATAGTCTATTAACATGGTCTATTATTTAATATAGTCTAGTATTTAGTATAGTTTAATAGTCTGCATCACTCCACGAAGATTGAGGAAGTCGTGGAGTATTTAAGAGTGAAGACCAACTAGACTCTCGAGGGTTGAAAGGTTGGAATCGCGCCACAATATTGACTTTAAGTCGTTCGCGGTAAGGGTTCCAACCCACCAGCTACAGACCTTCTTAAAAGAGGGTTTTTGGCCGAAGGGTGTCGTATATCGACGTTTCCGAGGTCGGTTACGCGACATCACGCAGCGAAACACCACGCCGCCGACAACGTTACGTGTTTAGTTAATAAGGTTTTTTAATATGTATTAGTTTATTATTAAGCATATAAGATTATTTTGTGTATTTTTTCTACAGGGTGTTAACGAATTCGTGTAATTCCTTAAAACCACATGATCTACTAATGGTGTAGAGAGGCCCCGCACAGGATTTAGCTTGATTAAAAATAAAAAATCTTTTTTTTTCATGCGGCTTTGTTACCGATCGTATCTAAACCACCTAACAAGGATTCAGTAAAAAAATAAGAATTTTTTTTTTTGTAAAAATTATTTTATTTCTGCGAACATTTCGATGCCACTCATAAATTAATGAAAGTACGGCGACACGGCTGGCAGGAACGACTAACGCGATATCGCTCTTTGCAGTCAAATAACTCAAGGCTCTAAAAAGACTCAGAAATTAAAAACCAAAAATTTTTTTTGAATTTTTTTTTTGGTTGGTTTTCAAAAATTCCCATTTAGGTTTAATCTGTGTCACCAGTAGATCACGCGGTTTGAAGGAATTACACGATTTCGTTAACACCCTGTATAGGCCTCAGTTGCCTGAAAATAAAATAATTATTAAATCTCTGTTCACGGCTCATCTACCGTGCGGAAGATGTCCGGTCCTTTGGAAGGCATACGGGGGACACAGGTCCAACGCGCAGAGGCCCCTTTGAGAACTTTAATCTAAAATGGGATGGGGCACCAACCGGGGACTATCCACAGCTGCACTATTGGAGTACAGTCATGGACCGTCTCAGGTGGGTGCAAAACTATTGTTAAATATGGTAATAAAACTGGTCTATGAAAAGGGGTGTTTAGTAGATCGGTTAACCTCTATTGCCGGAAAAAAACGGCGTCTGCCTTTCAAGTTTAAATTTGAAATGTGTTGGCAGACGGTGACTCGCCAGTTCACTAGCTGGGCCCCCTGAAAGCCGCCAGTACATAGGCGAAGGGGGCAACAAACGTGTGAGCGGCTAGAAGTGTAGATAGGTGCAGCCCCGGTTTCACAGTCGCGGGTCTAAAATACCCGGACTGGGTTTCCCCGCTATTACGCCATTAGACACTTCCACCCGTAAGCATATAGGTCTGACGGCCCCCCTCTGGCCGGCTGATAAAAGCAAGTCAGAGTTGAGAATCCTGCGGGCACTCTTGGGGTTCCACTCCAGCCAACCAATAAAGGCAAACTGGAGACGAGGCCCTGACCGACTCTCTGAGACAATAAGGTACGCAGTGTCGCCACTCACCAACAGCTCGCTACAAGCTGCCCTGCGGTTTGTAAGCTTTACAGTAGACCTCGTGATACATTTTTTATTATATGATGGGGTTGTAGAAAGCTAGTCTAATGTTCCCTCCGGTTTCACGTTAATCTCATGATGAGGTAACGCCTTTCCCCGAGAGGGGCGATTGATTATTATTCCGTTTATTCATTTAAATTCACATATCAAATTACATTTTTAAATATTTCTATAAAACAAAAAACATTATAATGATATAAAAAAAAATGTATCCCACCGGCATCGGGAACACGGTCCAAGCTGCCTGCAGTCGTAACGTTTAAACTAACTTACATTATTATGAATATTATGACATTTATTGAAAGGTGGGTATGAACAAAAGAAACAACACAACATGATTTATGACCTTGTTGAGGATTCTTCGAGGTGTATAAATGAAAAAAGCGGACTGTAATTATAGGTAGATTCGTATATTTATTGGACGTAAGAACGCGCGCCTCTGGTCCGTGTTTTAGGGTAAGTAAGTGCAGGTCGGCGGCTCGCGGCTCCTCGTCCCCCGCTCCCCGCTCGCCGCTGTCCCCCCTCCGTGGTTGCAGTGACGTTTTGTCTCCGACAACCCCGCTTGCAGCGAGAAAATGTGTTTAGTATGATAGTGAGGCAACGGCACAAATCTTTTGTGCCACTGATGACGTTACCTACCTTAAAAGTTTCCAACCGTTTTTTTTTAATCTTTGCCAATTATCAAAATATTCAAATAAGTTTTTTAGAACGATCTATATTTTTGTATTATAACTTCCGTGAGACACAATTTATGATTAGTTACGGTTTACTCACGTGCATTTTTCGGGTCTGCCCGAATAGTTTTGGACCCAAAAGCTCGGTCGGCTTGGGCCAAAACGGAGGTGTGCGGAGATGTCCGAAACGGAGACGAGAAGATATGTTTTTCAGCTAGGGTGTATCCACCGAAAATGTGCGGAGATGCGTACTGGATAGACTGTAGCGGACATGTGTGCTGGCTAGGGTGGAAATGTGCGCTTACTAGAGTGGAACTGAGCTGCGTGTGGCGAGCATTGGATGTGAACACACAGTTTAGTGCGATTTGACACGTAAGGTAGACGTGAAGTCATGTCGTCAGCTTGCGAAGCAAAGCTCACATCTCCGCCTTATACCGCGGCCCAGCTCAATCTGAGCGAGGAACAGCTCACATCTCCACTTCCATCGCGCCATACAAATATGATAAATCTCCGCTCAGTGGTATCCACTTAAGCTGAGTGGAGACGAGATGTGTGAATAACGAAATTCTATTGGTTTTTTAAAATACATCTCCACTCCGCTCGTCTCGTCTCCGCTTGGGTGGAGTCCGGACCAAATGGAGCCCTTAATCATGAGCTGATCACGCGGCGAGGTCGCGAGCCGAACTCGCAACCCCAAAAAATGCACGTGAGTAAACTGTAACTAATCTTAAATACGACTTATATTTCCAAAAAAAAAACTATTTTATCTATAGATTGTCCCCATTGTCCATTGGAGGAGCTCGTGGCTAAATAATTACAGCCGCATAGACCGATCTTCCGTGTTAAGCCACGCTTGCCGAGGTTGGTCTGTGGATGGGTGACCATTTACCATAGCGAGTTTCCTCCGTGCCTCGGAAAGCACGTAAAGCCGTTGGTCCCGGCTGTCATTTGTAGATCTTTGACAGTCGTTACTGTTGGTCAGAAGCCAGAAAGTCTGACAACCAGTCTTACCAAGAGTATCGTATTACCCAGTTACTGGGTTGTGGAGGTCTGATAGGCAGTCGCTCCATGTAAAATACTGATATTCAGCTGCATCCGGTTAGACTGGAAGCCGACCACCAACATAGTTGGGAAAAGGCTAGGCAGATGATGATCTATAGATTGTCCCCATTCCATTTTAATGAAAATCAAATTATAGCAACAACAACTAGTTCATTAAAGATGCACTAAGTTTATAGTAAATAACGTTAATTTGTATTTTGTTCCTTATTTCAAGCATTACAGGCCAGTTTTTGTGATAATATATCCAACTAGCTTTTGCCCGCAGCTCCGCTTGCGTGAAATTTTGAGCCCTCGTTAAGCCCCTTGTTAGGTACAGTTATAAAATCAAAAAAATCTTTCATCCCCTATTTCACCACTTACGGGTAGAATTTCCAAAAACCCTCAAACACGTGTATATTTATTTCTCACCAAGAGCCTACATTTTTAATTCCATGCTTCTTACTTCAAAAGTAAAAGATTTCTCATACAAACTTTCAGAACTTATTTCACCCCCTTAGGGGTTGGATTTTCAAAAACGCTCAAATATGTGTAGCTTTATTTCTAACCAGAAACCTTAATATTTAATTTCATGTGTCTTACTTCAAAAATGACGAACTTACATACAAACTTAAATCCCCTATTTCACCCCCTTAGGGGTTGAATTTCGAAAAATCCCTTCTTAGTGGATGCCTACGTTAGGAAAGGAACCTACTGTCAAATTTTCAACTTTCTAACCCCAGAGGTTTAGGCTGTGCGTTGATAGATCAGTCAGTCAGTCAGTCAGCTTCTCCTTTTATGTATATAGATATAAGGACTTTGTCTCCTACAGCTTAAGGCGCTTCCCCCACCGAAACTGGAGCCACTCCAGAAAAAAAGCATTATTTCTGTCAACACACAACATATTGAAATTTGGTACGTACAACATTTTAGTCAAGTGTTACAGAAATTTTCAAACACCAAATATCATATCATAATTACAATAAATAAATAAATAAAAATAAATATTAGCCTGTAACTGTCCCACTGCTGGGCAAAGGCCTCTCCTCGTACAGAGAAGGAACGAGCATTGATCGCCGCGCTTGCTCATTGCGGGTTGGCGATTTCAGACCATTAAAGTCCAGGTTTCCTCACGATGTTTTCCTTCACCGTATGTCAGTGGCGTCTTAGATTAACTAAGAAAGTACATATGAAATTGAAAAAGTCACATTGGTACATGCCTGGGTTTGAACCCGCAACCCGGTGCTTAACAAGCGGATCTGTAACCTCCGGGCCACCACGACATTTTAATACCATGCCATAATTACAATAATTGTCAACAAATAAATGATATAAATAAATAATATCAACAAATAACAAAAAAAAAGCGGAATACAACGGCACACAACTATGACTGAATTGGTTCGCGTCCACGGACCCCTGAATACAAGAACGTCCCACGGAAATCGGAACGTCCCACGCAAATCGGAACAACTGTCAACGCTCTTTCCGTCTGATATCTTTAATTAAACAATAATAGGCTTACTTCTTGTGCAATACTGCCGTGCAGGCCCTAAAGTGCAGTATGAGAGAAAAAGCGGTTTCGAGTAAATCGCGAAAAACTTTTTGACGCTGTTTTTTTTTATATTATTCATTTGTATGGTGGATATTTTTATTGCCACAAGGACTACCTGAGAACAAAGATTATATTTACGAATAGAAATATGAATTTAGTTTATTAAGTTCTAAATAAAACGATTTTTTCCAAAATCATGGCAGTTACTGCACGCAAAAAGGTACACGTATGCAGATTAAAATGCGGTAAAAATACTTGATACTGCAAAATCTTTGATTTATTTGCTACTTTGCAGAGTAATTTGCAGCATAATACCTTTTTTACTGCATTTCAATTTGTATCTTGAACTAATTGCACGTGTAGTATGTAACAAATTTTCCAACTTACGAATTATGTCCCAGGTAGGAATTTACAGAATAAAACAATTTTATGTATGGAATAAGAATAACGTTTATTTTTTAACAATTTCTGCTAATATTGTTACTTATCTTTAGGCGTTTCGAGCACATGCGGCTATAAATATACTTAAGAAACAATATTAAATAGTAAGAAACTTTTTGCTTTCGCAAGAAACATGAGATCTTTTACTTAAATGGCACATGGTTTATACCTATCTAAAAATAAATCACAAAAATCTTAGATATCAAAATAACATAAAATAAATGCTCAACATTCGGTTCATGTTTACAAGGCATGCATAATCATAAAAATAATAAAATAGGTATATGATACGCGTCCTTTGAAACGCAGACGATTTTTATTTATGGTCGAATGGCCCGCGGTCCATTCGCTTTGGGCCGTTCAGACTAAATACCCGTCTTATAAAACGGGTAATGTTGAGGACTTATGGTTTTTTTGATACATTCGTGTTTTGTTATTTACTTATATCTTTTGTTTTTGGTACCTACCTACCTAAGAGATTACAAAGTTATTTACACACATTTACATAATTACAAACAAAAATATACAAATAACGAAAAATATATCCTAATAAAACTATAAACTAAAATAGGGCATCGAAATATTCCTCCGCATCGCTGCCCACTGGTAGCGTGCCCAGAAGGCTGGCAGCATTGCCACGTTGTATGGCAATGCTAATCCTTTGGCCAAAGTAGAGGCCAGCCTTCGGGTCACGGGAAGCGTCGACCAGCCGCCTTGCTACCTCTCTATATAGAAGTCGGGCACTCGGACCCCACGACCCGAGTGTTTCGACCCCAAACGGCTCGAAAATATAATTACTGATGAAGTTATTATATTTTCGCCGCTTGAGGGCCTCCGCAGCTGCAGCAGCAGCGCCAGCACAGCCTGCCGAGCTAGGAAGGTGGGATGGTGCAAGGGTATCGACGCACGTTGCGTCCCATACGAGAGGCCTACCCATCTTCCATGGTACCAATGACATGCCATCTGGTCTCTTACCATCGTCACGTGCCAAGCCATTGGGTTCCAATACAGCTGGAACGCCGGCAGTGACAAGAGCACGACGGATAATATCATTTAAGTTGGCGTGCCGTGCTATACGACCTGCACTCCTGCTGCAAGACAAGCCGTGGTGTCCGAGGCTGTCAACGGCTTCACCGCAGTGGCAGCGATGCGGAGCACCGCATGGAGCACCCAAACGAAGGCATGTAGCGATCCGGAAAGTAGTGTAGTAGGAACATAGTACCTATGTTGGGCGACGGAAGTGCCTGGAGCCATAGGCCCGACTCCCATTCACCCACAGCCAGCAGGCGAGCACGCTCAGCGGTTGTGATTGACGTATTTATAAGTTGATTCCGTATCACAACGCAGAGCGGCTCATCCCACTGTCTCTGGGAAAATGGGTTGACGGGCGGATCCGTATTCGGGCAAGCGATTTTCCAAGCATTCAAAGCCTCGGTCAAGCACGTTACCTCAAAATTAACAGTGAGTTGGCTAAGATATTCCTGGTTAATTTTTCAGTACTGTGAACCAAGGATAGGAATGCCGGTAGACTTATACGGGTAATTTTGCGGACGCCGAGGCCCCCAAAACGGATGGGGAGCGTAGCTTGTTCCCAAGCTCGGTCGTCCAAAGCTACCTAATAATACCGAGTAAATGATACGCGTATCATATACCCTATTTTATTATTTTTATGATTATGCATGCCTTGTAAACATGAACCGAATGTTGAGCATTTATTTATGTTATTTTGATATCTAAGATTTTTGTGATTTATTTTTAGATAGGTATAAACCATGTGCCATTTAAGTAAAAGATCTCATGTTTCTTGCGAAAGCAAAAAGTTTCTTACTATTTAATATTGTTTCTTAAGTATATTTATAGCCACATGTGCTCGAAACGCCTAAAGATAAGTAACAATATTAGCAGAAATTGTTAAAAAATAAACATTATTCTTAATCCATACATAAAATTGTTTTATTCTGTAAATTCCTACCTAGGACATAATTCGTAAGTTGGATAATTTGTTACATACTACACGTGCAATTAGTTCAAGATACAAATTGAAATGCAGTAAAAAAGGTATTATGCTGCAAATTACTCTGCAAAGTAGCAAATAAATCAAAGATTTTGCAGTATCAAGTATTTTTACCGCATTTTAATCTGCATACGTGTACCTTTTTGCGTGCAGTAACTGCCATGATTTTGGAAAAAATCGTTTTATTTAGAACTTAATAAACTAAATTCATATTTCTATTCGTAAATATAATCTTTGTTCTCAGGTAGTCCTTGTGGCAATAAAAATATCCACCATACAAATGAATAATATAAAAAAAACAGCGTTAAAAAGTTTTTCGCGATTTACTCGAAACCGCTTTTTCTCTCATACTGCATTTTAGGGCCTGCACGGCAGTATTCACTACCTACACCACCGGCACGACGCGGACACAAACGTCTTTCTTCCGCGGCAGCGTTCGACACGACTGATTGACCGAGCAGTGTTGCCAGATGCCTTGAACCTTTTATCTGTAGTAGAAACTGCTAAAATCTGTATTAAATCTGTATGCTATTTTAAACTTAAAATCTGTATAATCAAATAAACCAAAATAGAATATTAATGGTTTTTTAGATACTATAATGGTTCACAAAAACACAATCAATATTAAATTAAATGAAAGTTTGTACCTGTATGTTATTAATTATTGACGTATTTTACGTACGTACTGTTATGACCCTTATTACAAGGCAGTAAAGCTGACATCAGCACGCCTATTGTTTACTTCATGAAGTGTTGGCTGATTAATGCAATTCAGCACTCTGTTTACTTAAGATTTTATTAATTAATTAAACTTCAGTTAGATTCTGGATACCACCGCGTGCAGTACCAATATTTGGGAAGTCATCTTAAAATAATTCCGGTCTATGTGTATTATGTAGTTTGTGATTCTTTAATAAATAGTGTTTTGTGATAAAGTAGTTTTTTTTTAAAAAGACAATCGGGGTCGGTCGTCTAACAAATTGGTGTCAGAAGTGGGATACCAGAGAAGAAATCTTACGACGTTGAGTCAAACAGATACTGGTATCCCGAACCTAAGCCACCCCAACCGTCTCTGATCGACAGTGAGACTTGGCCTAAGGCGAAGCCTGCGTCAGCTACGAGGACGACAGTAAATCACCGCTTTTCAGCTGTGTCTGCTCCAGTCACACTACAAGGACGACGTTAAGCCTCCGCTATCAGCGTGAGCCCGCTCCAACTAGGATCACATTTTGGACGACAGTAAATCACCGCTCTTCAGCGTGTGTCTGCTTCAGCTACATCACAGGACGACGATCAGTCTCAGCTAATAGTCTGAGCCCGCTCCAGCCGGATCCAGTTCCAGCTCCATCCAGGTCTAACTCGCCAACCATAGAAAAGTCAAGAAATTCCACAGTTAACCGTGTGAACATTCCACCGACGACGTCAGCGTCACTGCAACAGGACACCGGTTCCCACCGCGGCGATGCACGTGCAATTCTTCGTGTTACTGTGAGTGTTTCTTGTGCTTGCAAACTTCATCGTTTTAAAAAGTGAAACGTATTTCTAAATCCTACATCGTACAATTTCTAAATCGTAAATCGTACAATTTCTAAATCGTAAATCGTACAAGTTCTAAATCTTTCTATTTCTAAATCAATTGTACTTCTATACAAATATTTACACTGTTTCCTATTTCTAAATCAATTGTACTTCTATACAAATATTTACACTGTTTCCTATTTTTACATTGTTTTACATTCTTTTTACATTTAACATATTTTTACTTGTTTTAATATTGTGTGTTATTGACAGTTTCGTCCAGCACATCATAATCTTATGTCTCTTAAAAAAGAATCCTCAGATAAGAAAAGCGAAATGTCGGACAAAATTACCTTATCCTTTTTAACAAAATTTATTAAAACCTATAATGGTGACAGGGAGTTACTTCCCGCATTTTTAACAAATTGTGAAAATGCAATGAGCTTAGCTACTCCAGATCAGCAATCTATTTTATGTAAATTCGTTATTACACAACTAGAGGGAAAAGCCCAAGTTGCGTGTAGTCTTAAAACATTTTCTAACTGGTCTGAACTAAAAACATTTTTAAGGTCTACATTTGGTGAGAAAAAGCACGCTACTCATCTTTTATCAGATTTACAACATTCCAAACAGTTGCCCAATGAAGATGTCACAAAATACTCACTTAGAGTTGAGGCAATTTTAACACGTATTCAGTCTGATATACATTATAGTTGTAAAGATGAGAAGGAATTACCAGGCAGAATAGCAGCCATGGAAGACCTTGCTCTCAATTCCTTTTTGCTAGGTTTAAACCCCTCTGTATCTAATATTGTCCGGTGTAAAAATCCAGCAACCCTCAGTGATGCTGTACAATATGCCACTGATGAGGAAAAATTATATAATTTATCTAAAAATATTAATAAAACACAAAAACAGTGCTCAATCTGTAACAAAATCGGACATAGTTCATCTGAATGTTTCAGAAATAAGAAATCTAATTACAATAATTCACATAAATCTTATCATATTAATCCTCAACCTAATTCAAATAATATAGGTTTCAATTCTAATTCTAATTCTTACGCTAAAACATGCAATTATTGTAAAGGCATTGGTCACACGATTGAAGAATGTCGTAAGCGTAAATTTAATATGCAGCGCCGTCAAAATACTGACCATGCGCAACGTGACCGTAACTCGCCACGTACTTATAACTCTACTAATGCACCTGCGCATACATGTGAATGTGAGGCTAATAATTATGATAATGAAACTGAGCCTCTTGATGATAATAATTTAAACTAAATCCGATTTTGGTGCCGTGTCTGTCAAAATCGACTCAAGGTCATGACACGATAAATGCTAACTCTTATACTAATTTTACTAAATCTACATCTCAATCTAAACGATTGAGTCTTACTAAATCTCTACCTCAACCAAAAGAGTTGAGTCTTACTAAATCTACACCTCAATCTAAACGATTGAGTCTTACTAAATCTTATCCTAATTCATCCACCAACGAACAGGGTAACCAGCCCCAAACTCACGGTGGTCGTAATAAAATTAAAATTTCTAATTCATTCACCAACGAACAGGGTAACCAGTCCCAAACTCACGGTGGTCATAATAAAATTATTATTTCTAACTCATCCACTAACGAACAGGGTAACCAGTCCCAAACTCACAGTGGTCATAATAAAATTTCTAATTCATCCACCAACGAACAGGGTAACCAGCCCCAAACTCACGGTGGTCGTAATAAAATTATTATTTCTAACTCATCCACTAACGAACAGGGTAACCAGTCCCAAACTCACAGTGGTCGTAATAAAAATATTATTATTTCCAAATCATCCACTAACAAACAGGGTAACCAGTCCCAAACTCACAGTGGTCTGAATAATATAAATATTATTCCTAACTCACCCACCAACGAACAGGGTAACCAGTCCCAAACTCACGGTGGTCATATTAAAATAAATCTTTTTTCTAATTCAGCCACTAACGAACGGGGTAACCAGTCCCAAACTCACGGTGGTCATAATAATCTAAATACTATTTTTAATGGTAAAATAAATTGCCAAAAATGCCTAAATAAAATAAAAAATTCTAATACTAAATCAATATCTCAATCTAAATGTTTGAGTCCTCCTAAACTTACGTCTCAGTCAAACGAGCTAAGTCCTACTATTTCTAACGGCAAAGCAAAATGCAAAAGTTGCCAAAATAAAATTCAAAATACTTATCTTAGTTCTAAAGATAACCTACTTAAATCTAACTTACACACTAATTCTAAATCTAATTTACATACTAATTCTAAATCTAAACTTATGTACGAAATTAATGATTATAGTAAAAAAATATCCTTACCTCACACTTATTTACGTTCTAAGCATTCCTTGACAAAGTTATGTTTCCTTATCGATACAGGATCAACTATCAGTATTATAAAAAGGTCCTGTTTGCTGCAAATTCCAAATCTTTCTGATGAAACTGTAAAACTGAAAGGCATAAATAGTTCTGAAAATCCTGTTGAAACACTAGGTACTTTTCAGATGGAATTTAATATATCTGACGCAACGTTTAAATATAAGTTTCACGTGACAAAAGATGATATCAATTTAAATAATTATGACGGAATTATCGGTAGTGATTTCTGTAATCATTTTAAATCAAATATTGATTATTTTTCTAAATCTATGTCTATAATGAATCGATCTATTCCTATCATTTATACGCAACCGACGTATATTATTCCAGCGCGTTCTGAAGCTGTTATCGAATGTACTGTATCAAATTACTCGCACGAGCTTTATCATAACAATGAAGCTCTCGTACTAGATCATACCTTAAGTGAAGGCGTTTATGTCGCTAATTGCATAGTTTCTATAAAGTCAAACAAGAAAACAAATATTACTATTTTAAATACTACAGAGACTGATATTGAAGTAAAAGATTATCATGTAAAGTTAACGCCGCTTGAACGCGAGTGTCTTGTCTCCGAATCCTGTTATAATATTAACTCTATTTCTACTACTAAATATGATCGTATAAACAAAGTATTAAATCTTATTCGTTGTTCTCATCTAAATGATGAAGAAAGAAAAGCTCTCTTACAATGTTGTTCCCAATATACAGATATTTTTCATATCGAAGGTGAGCCTTTAACCTTCACAAGTGCTATTGAACATACTATAAACACAGGTGATGCACCTCCTATTCATGTCAAATCATATCGCTTCCCTGAATGTCATAAAGAGGAAGTAGATTCTCAAATTCGTAAAATGCTTGATCAAAAAATCATTCAACCCTCTATTTCGCCTTGGAGCGCCCCAGTTTGGGTAGTCCCAAAGAAAATGGACGCTTCTGGTAAACAAAAGTGGAGAATAGTCATTGATTATCGCCGTTTAAATGACGTCACCGTTTCTGAGACGTATCCACTGCCACTTATCACTGATATTCTTGATCAATTAGGTCACTCTAAATATTTCAGCACACTGGACCTTACCAGTGGCTTTCACCAACTCAAAACTTGTCCCAAGGACGCCCCAAAAACGGGTTTCACAATTAGTACTAATTCAAGCATGTCTGGACATTATGAGTTCACCAGAATGCCTTTTGGGTTGAAAAACGCCCCTGCTACCTTCCAACGTCTCATGAACACTGTATTATCAGGCTTACAAGGCCTCCACTGCTATATATATTTAGACGATTGTATCGTTTACAGCCAAAATCTACAAGATCATATGATCAAATTACAATCAGTCTTCGACAAATTTCGTGAATTCAATTTAAAACTTCAACCCGACAAATGCGAGTTCTTAAGACATGAAGTTACTTACCTAGGCCATATTATCTATACTAATATTATAAAGAGGTAGAATTTGTTTGTTTGTTTGTTTGTTTGTTTGTATGTAGGAGGTAATCTCCGAAATTACTCATCCGATTTCAAAAATTCTTTCACCAATAGGAAGCTACGTTATCCCTGAGTGCTATAGGCTATATTTTGGGATCAAAAAATTAGGGATCCGTAAATTAACGGGAGCGAAGCCGCGAGCAAAAGCTAGTTACCGATAAAGGTGTATCTCCAAATCCTGAAAAAGTGAAAGCTGTATCGCACTTTCCAGTCCCTGAAAATCCTAAAAATATAAAGTCATTCCTTGGTCTCATAGGCTACTATCGCCGATTTATAGAAAACTTCGCTAAATTAACTAAACCACTTACCTCCTTATTGAAGAAAAATGCTGTCTTCCACTGGAACACTGAACAGCAACACGCATTCGATTTCCTGAAAGAAAAATTAATTACTGCCCCACTTCTTCAATATCCAGACTTCTCACAACCTTTTAACGTCACTACTGACGCTAGTAACTACGCCGTAGGCGCAGTTTTGTCTCAAGGTCCTATAGGTAAAGATATGCCGATAGCATATGCATCGCGCACACTAAATAAACCAGAAGGAAATTATTCAACTACTGAAAAAGAACTTTTAGCCATCATATTCGCTGTAAAAACTTTTAGACCATATCTATATGGTAACCGATTTAAAATAATAACAGACCATAGACCTCTTGTATGGTTATTTAATGTAAAAGATCCAGGTAGTAGACTTATTCGTTGGCGCCTCAAACTTGAGGAGTACGACTACGAAATTATTTATAAACAAGGTCGTTTGAATTCCAACGCTGATGCGTTATCACGTTGTCCGGTAAATGCTATTGATGTTAACAATTTAAATAATTCTACTTATGAAGCATATTTTAAGGCCCAATTCACAAACCAAATTACTAATTCAAATACTATTATAGAAGAATGCACTCAAGGTTTACATTTATCTAAATTAAACACAATCGCGTGTCCAGTCTCTTTAGACTTTGACTACTCTATGCCTCATTGCGAAGAAATATTATCTCAGCTTGATAATACTGCTGAATTACTTAATTCCGAGCGCGAGCCTCTTACAGTAAAATTAATTAATGATAAGAATAAAAATTACTATTTTCTATTTACTAAAGTTCATCATTATGATCAAACACATTTTAGAGACGTTTATAATCTATTAATCAAACTTAGAAATATCTTAATTGATTGTCCAAATATTAAAGATCTTGCTTTACCCGACTTTTCAGATCCATTCTCTAAGTTAGCTTATACTAAAATATACAATATGATTTCCTATATCTTTCATGACACTCATATTAAAATTCATATCTATAAAAATCAATTAATTTATCCTACTCCAGTAGAAGTCCCTAAAATACTAAAAGAGAATCATGACTCAGCTATCGCTGGTCATCCAGGATCACAGCGCATGTACAAAAGAATTAAAGCCGCCTATTATTGGAAGGGCATGCGCTCTGACATTGAACAATATATAAAAAAATGTAAATTGTGTCAAATTAATAAACCTTTAAGAAAATCTAACAAAGCTCCTATGGAGATAACCTCTACCTCTACTAAACCATTTGAACGATTAGCTCTTGATGTTGTAGGTCCTTTACCTGAAGCTGGTTTTCAAAAATACAAATTTATACTCACCTTACAAGATGATTTAACAAAATTTACAAGTGCCTATCCCATGGTCACAGCTACCAGTGAGGAAATAGCTAGAAGTCTCGTACATTTTATGTCTCTTTTCGGTTTTCCAAGAACAATTTTAACAGATTCAGGTACTTGCTTTACTTCGGATTTATTTAAACAGCTGACAGAAATTTTAAAAGTTAAAGCTCTTTTTACTACTCCGTATCATCCGCAAACTAATGGAGCACTTGAACGCTCACATGCTACTTTAAAAGAGTACCTGAAGTCCTTTGTAACTGAAAATCAAAATGACTGGCATTGTTATTTATTTACCGCAATATTAGCTTACAATACTACTCCTCATTGCACCACTAATTTTACTCCGCATGAATTGTTATATGGCTTTAAGCCAAGTATCCCAAATTCTTTGTATGAAACCTCCGGTAATACAACTTATAACGAATATATTCGTGCTCTTCAATACAGAATGCGTTTTAGTCGAGAAAAGGCTATTGAAAATATTATTAACAGCAAAGAAAAGTCTAAGCAATACTATGATTCAAATTCCCGCGAAATAACTTATAAAACAGGTGATATGGTGTACCTAAAACATCATCACCGACTACGTAAAGCTTTATCACCCATATGGAAGGGCCCATACAAAATCGTAAAGGTGCACAATAAACACAACGTAAGTCTACAAGTAGGTCGCAAACATATAAAGTACCACACTAACGAGATAAAGCCCGCTACTCCTTAAATTAATATAATATTTCTTTTCAGAACATGCTGCCATGGCATATTATGCTACAGCCACACCGAATCAAGTATAATTCCCATAGCTCATAGCCCTGGCATCTATTTTGAACCAACTACTCATATTAATTTTTATAGTGATTACTGGAAAGTTGTAACACACGTCGACTTAATCTCTTTAGAGCCCTATCTTAATAAAATAGAAAAACTATAACAAGATACTCTTAATCTTTGTAACAAAATTCAGTCTCAAGATTTAAATTCGTGCAAGGATATCTCTAGCCCTATTGAAGTCCTAATTCAATCTAGTTATATTAAACTCCAATCCTTGTCACACATTATTGCTGACAGACAGACAAATAAGATGAAACGATCTTTAGAGTTTGGAGGCGAAATTTTAAAGTTTTTCTTTGGCACATTAGATGCAGATGATGCTAGAAAGTATGACGCTGCAATTGAATCGTCCAAAAAGAGTGAAACAGATATATATCATTTAATGAGAGATAATATTCATATAATCAAATCAACAATAAATAATTTTAACACTACTATTTACAAACTTAATCAAAACGAAATTAGACTAAATGCTCAAATAAATAGTATGAATGAAATATTTTCTCAAATTACAAAAACTGACAACCTATTGCTTTATATTACCAAGTTAAATAACCTAATGAATATAATTGAAGGTTCTTTACTTACTATTTCTAATTTACTAGATACTACGTTAAACTCTATCTTATTTTCTAAGGTTAATGTGTTACACCCTAGTGTAATTAGTCCCTTAAGTCTTTATAAGGAATTATCTAAGCATAGTAATCAAGTTAGCAAAAGACTAGATTTCCCAGTTCCTCTAAATATTCAAAACATTCATTCATTCATTGATATTTCTAAACTTAGTTCTTATTATTATAATAATAAGGTCATTTTTGTGTTGCACATCCCTTTAATAACATCTGATAAATTTACAGTCTATAAAAACATACCTCTACCTACACCTCACGATGAGTCACACAATACATTCGCTTTGATTCAACCTTCTAATTCATATATCGCCCTAAGCGACGACAGAATGCATTATGCTATGCTGGACACTCTTGATAAGTGTAAGATAATAAATAACAACTATTCTATTTGTGAATTAATTACTATATACTCTTGTATAAGTAACCCAAATTGTGAGTCTAAAATATTAACTGAGGTAACACTTTCATTGCCTTCAGAATGTAATGCCAAAATTCTATATGGCCAAATTGATATTTGGCAAAAGTTGCAAAACAATAGATGGATTTATGTTCAATCAAATACAAATAAATTAAATATTCGATGTGATGATGACATTAATGACTATTCAATTGTTGGTACAGGAATTGTAAAATTAACAGAAAACTGTATTGGTTACTCAAAAACTATCCAGTTATTGCCAACTAATTATTATTCTTTTATAATTAAGTCTCCTTTAGATATAAGCTTTGATATAACAGTTGATGACTGCTGTAAAAAGGACATATTTAATAAAAGCTTACCACATTTATCGCCAATTTCCTTAAGTAAAATTAACCTAGACTCTCTAAAATATGCAAATCATCAAATGGATAATTTGGAAGAAGAATTAACTAATTTAGAAAAAGAATCCCATTTTATTAGATATGGTCCATACTATTCGACATTCACTTGTATTCTAATTGTGTGTTTATTTTTATATTTAATCTATAAGATTTATAGATACATTAAACATAGAAATTCAACCAACTCTGGATGTTGTGTTCAAATATTTAATCAATGTTATAATAAAAAATCTGTTAAACAAAAATCTAAGATGTCTAATTCAGTAGAAATGGTCGAAATGTCTTCATCAAGTGATGATGATAAAAAATCTGTACAATCTTTGCCAATTCGTCATCAAAATTATAAATCAACTGTTTGTCATAAGGTTCAATTTCCTTCAAATAGGAATTTAAACTATTAACTAACTTAAGAAATAATTATAGTTTCTTTTACTTTATTTTTCTATGACGTAATGTTCTAAAATTTAAGTTTCAAAATAACTAAATCTTTTCAAATTTCTATATTTCAAAATCTTTGTAAATGACTCCCTAAATCTTCTATACTGCATCACTTCAATTTTCTTCGCTTCATCTAAACAAGATAAAGCTTCGTCAAAAAGGGGGAGCTGTTATGACCCTTATTACAAGGCAGTAAAGCTGACATCAGCACGCCTATTGTTTACTTCATGAAGTGTTGGCTGATTAATGCAATTCAGCACTCTGTTTACTTAAGATTTTATTAATTAATTAAACTTCAGTTAGATTCTGGATTACCAATATTTGGTGCGCGTGCAGTACCAATATTTGGGAAGTCATCTTAAAATAATTCCGGTCTATGTGTATTATGTAGTTTGTGATTCTTTAATAAATAGTGTTTTGTGAAAAAGTAGTTTTTTTAAAAAGACAATCGGGGTCGGCCGTCTAACAGTACGACACGGCGAATGCGAGAGTGAAGTAACCTGGAGAGCACGCAAAAATGTCTGGGGGATTTCCCGAGCAGAGCGAGTGAAACTTATAATGCTGCCAGACTCAAAATTAACGTTGTTTGTGAAAAATAAAAAACCTTAAAGAATAGAATCATACAATGGTGTGTGTAACGCGGTATATAAGTCATTTATTTTGCTATGTTCTGTTATAGGTTGAAAATGGTAATTTAATCAATAGAGTTAGAAAATTCTGTATAAAAATCTGTATCCAGTGCTAATCTGTATCACACATCGAAAATCTGTATAAATACGGAGAAATCTGTATAAATGGCAACACTGTGACCGAGAGAGAGAGCGACAGATCCTAACTAGAACGCAGTAAAATATGGTCTCGATTGCAGTGGAATGAAGTAGCATTGTTCAAGTTATCAATTATAATGCAGTAACAGCTACTCATACTGCTATTTAATTAGCATTAAGTTATTTTCACCTTTAAAATAATACCGACTATACTGCAGTAAATAATGATCATACTGCAATTTAAACAGTAGCATTCATACTCGAACGTGATTTGCGATTAAAGTAAAAGCAGTAAAAGAAAGAATTTTAAATTTGCTGCACTTTAGTTGGTTTTCACTCTAAGAACCTACTTGAATAAGACTAAATAAAATACCACATACAAGTACTTTGCTGCGTTTTAATCAGTAGTTCGCCTGAAATAAATTAGTGATCAACCATGCAGTATTAATACTGTTGGTACAAAAACTACTTACTACGTTTTAATTTATATGCGTCAATATTTGTTTGCGTGTAGAATACAGATTTTTAGTGGTAGGTAATAAAGATATTTACTGCATTTAAATAGGTAAAGTGACGAGTCGTGGTAGACGTAACAGCTGTTACTGTATTTTAGTTAGTCTTATGACATATTTAGACCCGCAAACGTAAGTTACTGCTTTCACTAATTCGTCTTTTTTACCGTTTAGAACATCCCAACTAAAAACCGGCAATATCACTGTGTTCCTTATAGCGTGACCGTCAAGGTTCAATATTCAACTCAAAAACGTGAAAAAACCTGTTACTGCGTTTTAGGGCCTGCACGGCAGAATATAAGATTTGTTTTTTCGAAACAATAGTGGATTTTTACTCATAGCTCGTGGCTAAATAACTACAGCCGCATAGACCGATCTTCCGGGTTAAGCCACGCTTGCCGAGGTTGGTCTGTGGATGGGTGACCATTTACCCTAGCGAGTTTCCTCCGTGCCTCGGAAAGCACGTAAAGCCGTTGGTCCCGGCTGTCATTTGTAGATCTTTGACAGTCGTTACTGTTGGTCAGAAGCCAGAAAGTCTGACAACCAGTCTTACCAAGAGTATCGTATTACCCAGTTACTGGGTTGTGGAGGTCTGATAGGCAGTCGCTCCATGTAAAATACTGATATTCAGCTGCATCCGGTTCGACTGGAAGCCGACCCCAACATAGTTGGGAAAAGGCTAGGCAGATGATGAGTGGATTTTTACTCATTAAATACTGGGGGGCAATTCTGCCAACAGAAACTTTTATCAATGGCAATTATTGAATCTTTCATTCAGACAGTTTTCGCCTACGAAAACTGTCAAAATATTTGGTTTTGTTTTTGTTGTCAAACAATTTGATAGCTTTTGTAAACGAAACCCGTTCGAATAAACGATTAAGTTGCTATTGATAAAAGTTTCTGTTAGTAGAATTGGGCTCCTGGACACAATTCCAGGTTTCAGGGTGCCTTTCCACCAGAAATGTGCTGTGCAGGGGCCCAATTCTCCTAAAATAAATTGTTGCCAAACGCAATCGAACCGCAACCGTCAGACAGTTTTTGTTTTCGAAAAATTTCAAAATGATTGATTTTGTTTTTTGTCTCAAACAATTCGACAGCTTTTGAAATTGAGAACTGTCTGAATGAACGGTTCGGCCTTGGTTCGGTTGTGATTTATCAAGATTTATTTTAGGAGAATTAGGCCCCAGCTTTGCTGCGAGAATGTAAAAGCTAAGCTACGAAACTATGTGACCGTTTCTACTGATGCTAAGCTATGTAGCGGAGCGAGTAAGATGTGCTATGAAAATGCACCACCGCAAGGTAGCTGTGCGACGAAGATGCGCAGCTCGAGCTGTGCGACGTATCAACAGTAGGGAAGGCACGGGGAACATAGCTACACCACTCGCCACCATCCATAGCAAGAATCCACAGCACGCATCCTTCCATATCTACTCCGCACTTTCAACCTCATTGCTGATGACGTCGATATATTCTGTTGCACTTTGGGTGAATTTGAAAGAATAGCTACCTATAGAATTTGTTATGGTACAAACAGTGGAACTATTTTAATTTTTAAGTGTGCTACAATATCGCATTGGGTCTAGCCTGTAAGGATATTTGTATGTTTAGAGTAAATAAATAAATAAAAAATAATAAATAAATATAAAAAACGTTGCTTAGTTGAATCAGTTTCATCAGTGCGATGCTATGTAGACCAATGAATATGATTGGTGGATATCAAACGCATACATAGCTACGTTGCATAGCACCTCTCTGGTGGAAAAGCAGCCTTAATATCTACATAGTATAAAACAAAGTCGCTTCCCGCCGTCTGTACGTTTAGATCTTTTAAGCTACGCAACGGATTTGGATGCGGTTTTCATCAATAGACAGAATGATTCAAGAGGAAGGTTTATATGTATAATACATGCATATTACTTATAGGTATAGTAGAGAAAAACGCGGAATACGCGATAAACGACATCCACGCGGGAGAAGCCGCTGGCGACCTCTAGTTAATACATAAAATGCAAAACATGTAGCTGGGAACAGAACTAATAGGTTATTTTGTTTACGGATCTATATAAGGTCTATCTATTCATACACGAAATATTTTAAGGGATATATCTATAGGTGGACAAGAAGCCAAAGACAAGTGAAAAACAATTTTTTTGATGAGTATATTATTTTACGTAATTATTGTAATTGTAATTTTGCTTGAGACATTTTGCATAAAGAACAACGGCAAACTTCCAAACAAACTATTGTTGAAATAATCTTTTGCGTCTGCTATTGAAACATATGTAAAAGTATAGAGCTTGAATTCCTGAACAGATTTGTCTTCAGGCTTACTATTAAACAGACTCTCGAATTCAAGATATTCTAGTTTGAAGTTTTGCTTAGCTAGAAATAGAAAGAACAATAGCGAACTTTGATGTATCACTTTATCTGTATAAATAAATTGTAACGTTTTCGTGTTATCGTAGGCTTTGTGTATTCGCAATTTTTTTTTTAATTCTTAATGAACCGAGCCATTTCTGATGAAATGAGCGATTCGCCACTTATCCCTAGGGTTTGAGAAAATAGCTCATAAAGTATATTTAGGTTAGAATATTTATGATTAAACGAAACAAATTATATTTTTTATTAAGTAGGTAATTTCATTCTATCTTTCATCAGTGCAGCAGATCTCTCTATTAAAAAATCCCATGAATATCACTTTGATAATCTAGCCGCCTAGCATTATGCCTGATGCCTTAACCAACAAAACATCATTCTAAAAAATGTTGTGAATTCAATGAAATCCATATAAACACGCCTATGCAATAATTTGTGAGCACATCCCTCGGTTATAGTTTTGTATGAACATAGGTGTACGAGTTCAGTAAAAATTAATAAATCTACTTTGTAAGATGTAGGGTATAAATAAAAGATTTCGTGTTATTATATTTATTTGTCTTTTGCTCTTCTTAATGAGTAATACAACAATTCTGCTGGTGCTGCTTTATTTCTTTGATGCCTTGGTTCCTTTGTAACACACCAATGTCATGACAATGAAACATTTTAGTAAGTTACTTCCTCCATGATGACATGTACCATGATTTTATTCTCCCTCTTACTAAAGAAGTATTTCCACTCCCTCTGAGACTATACCTACTCAGAGTAATTCACTTGGTCAATCACTACACAGAAAAATCCTCAAAATCCATGTGCCACTTTTCACTTCTCAACTCCAAATTGAGGAGTGAAATCGCAGTCCGTTAATGATTAGTACAACGTAACGCTAACGCAACGTAGAAGTTTTAAATATTTGTCAGAAGCCGTAGCACTATCACCGAATATAATATAATTATAATAATTATGTCCAACGACAAAGCGTAGCCGTGTAGGCAGTAAAGTTAGGCCCCTTGCTGACAACACTGTTTTTAGGACCGTGGCTACCGGCTACGCAGTTTCAAACCGTAGTAAGTCTGGATGTCGGATATGTATGGGACAGTATGGAGCTATTTTGACGACACCATTGCTAACGATGGCCCAGCTTGGCACCGTAATCGGTTACAACGTGGCTACCCTGTGCTCAAACTGGTACGGTGGCCTATGTGCTCTCCTTGCGGAGGCCGGTTGTACGCACGGCGGATCCTATATAAGTGGCACTTAACCCGGCTAGCTAGCGGGTACAAACCATATCGTCAACGAGTTTGGCCGGGGTTCACCCGGCGCCGCAATCTCGTCTACTAGGGGCTTAATAATATACTGATATTTGACAACTCTAGGATTGACAGTGACAGTTTTTGAAAGAAAGCATTGTCATGTCTGTGTTGCTATACTTATTTTTTCATATACTTCTATTAGGTAAACAGGATTATAGAAAATCTATTTCTTGCCTAATATACGCCAAGCTTTGCTGTCTTTATTTTGGTATTTGTTTCATGAATTATTGATTAATAACTCATTAACCGAAATAAAATATATTATAAAATAATTAAGCATTAAATGAATTAACATAGTTGGTAAAAAATATTCGAAATTAATTATAAGGGCATCTCTCAAAGTGTTGCAAAATTAAAGAAGCATGGAGAACAAATAAAAATTATTCGAATTAACGGGAATATCAGTAAAACTTTGAAATGTAATATAATTTTTTCAGAGAGTTCGTTTTTAAATGTTAAAGCTACAAGAATATCTAGAAAAAAATTAGGCTTTTTTTAATATACCTCTTACCATTAGACGCTTATTTAAATCTCAGCAATGATTTTGCCATTGTTCTTTGAAAAAAAATGCCCGCTTCATTGACAATAAATACTACGGAGAAACTAGCGTAATGGATGTTGAAAATAGTAATGAGCTAGTATTTCACACGTCGCCGTATCGAGTAAATTAAAATTATTTACTTTAAAAAAAAACTTAATTTTTCTTTTTTATTAATTTATATGGCTTCTTTATATCTATAGATGTATCCCTTATAATATTTCGTGTATGAATAGATAGACCTAATATACAGGGTAAAAACGAATTCGTGTAATTCCTTAAAACCACATGATCTACTACTGGTGTAGATAGGCCCCGTGAAAAATAAAAAAAAAACAATTTTTTTTTTCATGTGTTCGCGGTATTTGATCATAATAATATATAAAAAAGAGCAATCAGTAAAAAAATGTATATATATATATTTTATTTTATTGCAAATGAAATGTAAAAAGTCCCCATCGATCCCACACTTGCAAAAAAATATATTCAATGTCAAAGTTCGCAAATATGGGTTTTTTGCGTTTTTTAGCCGAACGGTAAGTTTTATGATAAAAATAGGTCAGACAAAAATTGTAGATCTATAAAAATTGCCTACAATTTTTCTCCTAAACGTCACCGTTTCTGAGATATAGTGGTTGAAAAAGTTGTATTCTTCATAATATGCGTTTTCACGCCACCTGGAAGGTAGTGTACTTGGCGCGTTTTTTAACGTGGTTTCCCCAATAGGCTTATCCCACAATCCATTGTGATCCTGTTTAATTCAATACTATTTCAAAATATGTAAAAACTGGTACTATTAGAAATGATGAAAGCCGTGTGAATTCTAAAAAAATTGGTAAAATTATCCGTCTTATTCATAATCATGTGATAATTCTGCTTCCTCTTCTTCTTTTTCGTCTTCTTGTACTTCTTCTGCTTGTTCTTCTTCCTGCTGAGTGTAAATAAATTGTTCTAACAGCGATGCATCAGATGTCTCCTCACTGATATTGTACGTCCACGTCGCGACGTCGTCAACGTGGAACGGTGCAGTGACGTGGCACGGTGCGTTGACGTAACGTGCAAATTTACGTTACCGTATCGTAAAAATGCACGTCAGGATCATTGTTAGATTTATCGTTGACCATGTAGATCCTAAATTTTAATAAGAGAAACAGTAAGGTATGGTTTTAAAGCATCGGAGCACATAGACGGCGGTTAACTTGGGGCGTGGAGAGTGCGCTTGCGGCTAGAGGCGGAACGTGTTACGTTACGGTAACGTAAATTTGCACGTTACGTCAACGCACCGTGCTACGTTAACGCACCGTTCCACGTTGACGACGTCGTGACGTGGAGATGTGGACAGGCTCTTAGTGCGCAAGTTCGATAGACACTTGCCCGGTTTCTTTATTTTGAAGCAGTAGGTTGGTAGTAAATAAGCGAACAACAACAGCTTACAGAAGAAATAGTTTATTGTCACTTAGAAGAAGTACACAGAGGACACTAGTTTGATAGAAGGCGAATAGAGGAGCACAGAACAGAAAGCGATAGTTTTAGCACGTCTTATTTTACGCACTTTAACAAGCATACGTAACATCCAATAATATCGATAGCAAGCCGGCGGAAGTGCGAGCGACATGCACTCGTGACCAAGATTAGGATTCGACTGACGGCCGATCGAGAAACAAATGCGCCGGACACGGCACGTATGCGGCGCTCGCTAACCGGTCTGCATTCCACAAATCGTCACACAAAATATCTAATAAGAAATTTATCTGTTTGTCCTAATTACTTCATAATTTTAATTTACTAAGTTTTATTATATTTAAGTATATTTAGGTAATTATAATAACATGTAAGTTTTGACTATTGTATATAATTGTATATGTATATATTTACTTACAATTTATTTTTATATGTTTATTTATACCTATACATGTATGTACCTAAATAAATGCACACAATATATTATATTTATAAGAGTAGCTACGCTACAATTTATTTTTTTGTCGTGTCCATTTTTATGTGCAAAGAATGAACTTTATATATTTCTTTCTTTACAGACGACCTTGCTTACTTATTCATTCCCACTCTAAAAACAATTCCAGCGAAACTTAAAGAAAACAGTTTTATTTTTATACAATTTCTCATATTGATCGGCTACAAAAATTGTAGTATACAAATTGATTATCTTCCCACTATAATCGTAAAGTTGGAAAGAATGTAGTAAATCTGTCACAATAGATCGTACAATATTTTTCATTGGATTAGATAAAATCACGTGTAGAAAAACACGTGGTGGCGAGGCGTGCGTATTTGAGAATAACATTTTGGCATCATCATCATCAGCCTAGCCTTTTCCCAACTATGTTGGGGTCGGCTTCCAGTCGAACCGGATGCAGCTGAATATCAGTATTTTACATGGAGCGACTGCCTATCAGACCTCCACAACCCAGTAACTGGGTAATACGATACTCTTGGTGAGACTGGTTGTCAGACTTTCTGGCTTCTGACCAACAGTAACGACTGTCAAAGATCTACAAATGACAGCCGGGACCAACGGCTTTTCGTGCTTTCCGAGGCACGGAGGAAACTCGCTATGGTAAATGGTCACCCATCCACAGACCAACCTCGGCAAGCGTGGCTTAACCCGAAAGATCGGTCTATGCGGCTGTAATTATTTAGCCACGAGCTCCTATAATAACATTTTGGCATATAAATCGGAAAAAACCGGCCAAGTGCGTGTCGGGTCACGCGCAGTAATAGGGTTCCGTAGTTGCACAATAATGCGGACTAAGAAGAGGGCTTAGTAATTTTTCAATGGAATTTGTACGAAATCTTTACTTTTCCGGTTGGTCGACTATTACTTGTAAACTTGTAAAGCCTACTTAGCTGTGATAGTTTTCCTTTTAACTTCGTTGTGTATACTACTACCACAGTCTACCTATATCTTACTCCTTACAGTCGGTCAACGTAGAACATTGTTGCAGAGCAATCGTGCGGGGGGTTGCGGGGTGAAGCGGGCGGAGGTTATGTCCCGAGTAGCCATACTGCATACTTGGGACATAACCTCCGCCCATACATAATTTTGACATTTCATAGGACCTGTCAAATGTATGGGCGTTGACCCACTATATGTAGTAAGTAGGTACACTGTGCTACTACCGTGAATTTTTTGACATATCCAACACTAGCCGTTTAGCTGGCAGGGCGGGGGGACACTTGACCCTAACAAAAATTAGCACTTTAAAGTTTAATATTTCAGAAATGGATCCCTTAATCGAAAAATTGGATCCACAAACTCCCAATATTTTTGAAAGACCTATCCAACGACACCCCACACGATGAAGTAGACGAGAAAAAAAAAACATCCCCATTTTAGATGTACGAGTAGGTACAGGAGGCACCCTCAAAAAAATATTTTCATGATTTTATTTTACCACTTTGTCGGCGTGACTTGTATGTAAGTATATCCGTGCCAAATTATAGCTTTCTAGTACTAAGAGTCTCTGAGCTAAGCTGCGGACGGACGGACGGACATGACGAAACTATAAAGGTTCCTTCTTGATTACGGAACCCTAAAAAGGGTAATATTCGGAAAAGGTAATAATAGCTATAAACAACGTTATTCCAAACGGGAAGTACAGTCAACAACTGAACACGATGAATATTTTAGGACTCATTGTCTCATTAGGTTTTATTATTCCTTATTAAATTATGAAGGGGCTCGTGGCTTATTAACAACCGCGCGGATCATATGAACTGTAAGGTTAAGCTGCACTTGCCGCGGTCAGCCCGTGGATGGGTGACCATTGGTTACACATCGAGAACTCTCCGTGCCTCGGAGAGCACGTTAAAGTTCATGGCACATTATACCGGCACCGCAACTGCACAGCTGCAGCGCGGCGTCGCTTCGAATTTAGGCTACAGCTAGCCGCCAGCACGCTAATGCAGTCTACACACCAAACCCGGCGACCCGCCGTCATGAGTCGTCGGCTTTTTTGTCGGCGGGTTAGTCGGCAACTTCACATCTCGTTCAAGTAGTAAAATTTTGTCGGCGGCACGAAATCAGTAACTTTTTTGGTAGTTAGTGACTGCCGCGTGTAGGAAAGTGACGTGTGTTGTGTTTCTCGAATTATTCAGCCTACATTTATCTAAACATGGATAGTGATACTGATCTAATAAAAGCGGCACAAAATTGCAAAAAAAAACACTAACGTCACTATAGCTCGAGTGTCGGCGGGAAAATGAGCGCGTACGCAAGTCGCAGACTTGCCACCGACATGTTGCCAGAAGTTGCCGGGCGACACGCGCGGGTGCAAGTCGCCGACAAGATTCTTTTGAAATAAAGCCGTCGACATCAAGCCGCCGGGCTGTGTCGGCGGGTCGGCGGCTTTGGTGTGTAGACTCCTTAACTACGCGTCGTCTGCGAGGTGCAAGCTCGTAGTCTGCGCGCCGGCCGCGAGGTGCAAGCTCGCAGTGCAAGCAAACGTGCAAGACGACGCAACGACGTTGTTTCGCTGGCAACTCGGAGTCGGCCCGCAGTAAGCACGCGGTCCACTCGCTTGCAGCGCCGCGCGCGGGCTGCGAGTCGAGTTGTATGGTAGCGGCAAGCGCGCTGACTGCCCGCCGTTGGCTTTTTCATAGCATTATGAAATATATTATATAACACACGATTTAATGATCTAATTTGAATGACAAGTTAATTGCTGAGATGGAGCGGTGCCGCTGAGTTGGAGCGGTGCCGTTGCGTTGTCGGTATAGTTTGCCATGATCTTAAGCCGTCGCCCCCGGATGTCATACGAATACCTACGATAGTTGTTACGGGTAGTCAGAAGCCCGAAAGTCGGACAACTGGTCCTTAGCATATCGGCATTGCCCAGTGACTGGGTTACAGAGGTCTAATGGAATGGCAGTCGCTCCGTGTAAAATACTGGTATTCAGCTGCATTTGGTAAGATTGGAAGCTGGAATTAAAATAGTTGCAAAAACGCTAGGCAGAACAATTCCTTATTGGATTATTATGTGAATATTAATTATTTCTGGAGTTAATTGTTTATCTTTGTTATAATACTATGTATACCTAGAGGAATTCTCTTCTCTGTCGCTATGAGTTACAAGAAATAATAATTGTCTGTTTTCATTCATGAAACACTTTTGAAACTTTGAACAATCATCACAAACTTTTGATGTTGACTGTAACTTTAATTTTGAATAAAGTTTGATCTACAAGTTAAGAAATACATTTTCGAATATTTCATTAAGGGCCGATTTTTCAATCGTCAGATAAATTTTATCCAAGGAATAAATATGACGGTTTGACATATTTTCTATACAAAAGCTGTCAAAGCGTCAAACTTATTCCCCAGATAAAAGTAATCTGACGATTGAAAAATCAGCCCTAAAAATACGCTAAAATCTATCTATTATTAACCATGTTTACATTTAAGGTTGTAAAAAGGGTCACGGACGAATAATTGGCCTCAATTATTATAGGTAGAATTTTATTTTTTTATTTTTTCCTTTTCCTTTCTGATTAATGGCTCATTTACATTAGGTCGTTTTGAACGATTCGGTTGCAGCCCGTATTCGGTTACTGACTAGTGTAAACGGGTTTTCGGTTAGCCGAATTCGACCAGAGCCCGTATTCGGACACCGACTAGTGTAAACAGGTTTTCGGTTAGCCGTATTCGGCCGCAGACCGTTTTGGTGACGGAACATGGCTGATTTGAGTTAAAATTCCTTGTCGTAACACAATAATTATGTCTATCCGTGATGATGCTATCAACACGAGTGTACACAGTTCGGCTGAATGCGGTCGCCGAATCCGGTAAACCGACAACTTAAACGAATACGGTCGCCGTATTCGGTGACCGACTTAATGTAAACAGCCCATAACTTTGTTGATCAAGATTTATAGAATACGTCATCATCAACAGTCTGAGGACTGTTGATGATGACGTATTCTATAATATAAACCAATCCATTCGCTTAATATAGATATTTATACGTCAGCTAGCGGTGTTCATGTTTTTTTTTGAGTTATTATTACTTTACGTAAACAGAACAATAAACATCTTTATGACGTAATTTAACTAATTGCCTAAATATTGCATTGATAAGTTGTATTTATTTATATTTTAAAACGTATTAACGTAACTTACACATTTTAATTTATTTTTGTCGAACAAAACAAGAGTTGCGTATATCATGGTCAACAAAAATACAATAAAATGTATCGTTAAATAATTTCAGTAAGAGTTATCATACATTTCATTCAAGTAAATAAATTAGGAAAGTCGTGTATGGAAATAAATAAATAATGATTAAAAATTCCAAAAGTGTTTTATGAATAAAAACTTTCTATACATTTTCAAATAGTAAAACTTATTAACAGAGAAATTAAAAATAGTATTATAGTAAAGTTTGGTTTTTTTAGTTTTTTACTACATTTAATTTCAAAATACCAAACTGTTCATCGACTTTTGCTATTGACTGTACAAGTTTTTTTGTTTACGACTTGTTTTAAGTGTAAACAGGGTGTTAAATAAAACCGGCCAAGTGCGAGTCGGACTCGCGCACGGAGGGTTCCGTACCATTATCTATAAAAACGGCAAAAAAATCATGTCTGTTGTACGGGAGCCCCCCTTAAACATTTGTTTTATTTTAATTTAATTATTTATTTTTAAAGTGATTATATAACTAAATATTCTGTGAATATTTCAAGCGTCTACCTGTTGCCGTTATCAATATCGAGCAAAAACGAGTAAAAAAATCACGTTTGTTGTATGGGAGTCCCCTTAAATATTTATTTTATTCTGTTTTATAGTGTTTATTGTTATAGCGGCAACAAAAATGCATCATCTGTGAAAATTTCAACTGTTGAACTATCACGGTTCATGAGATACAGCCTGGTGACAGACAGACGGACAGCGGAGCCTTAGTAATAGGGTCCCGTTTTATCCTTTGGGTACGGAACCAAAATTAACCCTAAGAATTTTTCAGGGTTGTTCTGGGAAAGTTGTTCAATTACCGATACCGACCCCTTGAAGCGTGGCGCGCCATATTTCGCGGTGAACTCATTGCGTGACCCTTAAATTCGCGGTTTGATTCGCGGATTATTGCGTCTAATTAAAACGTCGATATCTCTTAAGCTACGATAGCTAGCTCTCTACAAGTTACGTCGTTGGAATCTTTATTAAATTACCTATCCGACGATATATGGATTGGTATAATTAGGCTTACAATGTATTAGTAATTTTCGTGTAGTTTTCCGTTTAGGGAAATTTTCCCATTTTCTTGTGAAAATTATATTTTTCATAATAAAAATAAACCATTATTTAACAAAACTATTGTTTTATATGCATAAATACACCTTATTCCACACTAATAAAACAAAAGAACAGCACTCGCAAAATTCTTGGAGCAAATTTTTTAGCAGTCTGTATAAACAAGAGGTTAGCTTGCCGTTTCATTTTATCCACCGAGCTCTCCCGTTGTAGAGTCGATCGTCTCTTCAGACTCCGCAGTCACACCGATGATTTAGCCCTCATCGAGCTGTCTCCCCCCCCCCCCTAAGTCGCCGCTAGCAACGCCCTAAGCCGAGGTCCGAGTCCCACTAGGGGTCGCCCTTAGTGCTGTTGTTGCAGGTAGTCATGATATTAGTGTAGTACAAGTAGTTAGCTTAGGTTAAGTATTTTACTTCCCCCCATTGGCTGGAGACCCTTCAGGTCTCGCCAATAACTGCCAGGTTACGTAGAAACGGTCCCCTAGGTCCATCTACAGCAGTCAAATAGAAAAAAAAAACCGTTTCATTTTACGTTCCGCCATCAGAATACTTGAAGTCACGTGGCATGTCGACATATTATGTTCGCAAAATACGGGTCTGATTGAGCTCTGAACTGTAGCAGTGATTTCTGTAGTGTACTGCCCCGTTCCCACGCCCGGCGGTTAAGGCGATATTAGACGGTCCATCGGGAGTGACTCACTCCCTAACTTTAGACGATAGTTTAGGAATAACTCAACCACCCTAATTAAAATATTCAGTTATAATCATAAAACATACACTGAAATTTTACTTTTAAGTGCGTAAATACAGGGTGTTAACGAATTCGTGTAATTTCTTAAAACCACTTGATCTACTACTGATGTAGACAGGCCCCGCACGGGATTTAAATTGATTAAAAATAAAAAAATAAATGTTTTTTCATGCGGCTTTGTTACCGATCGAGCGATCGTATCTAAACCACCTAATAAGGATTCAGTAAAAAAATAAGTTTTATTTGTGTGAACATTTCGATGCCACGCATAAATTAATGAAAGCACGGCGACACGGCTGGCAGGCACGAATAACGCGATATCGATAACGCTCTTTGCAGTCAGATAACTCAAGGCTCTAAAATGACTCAGAAATAGAGAATCAAGTTTTTTTAATTTTTTTTTGTTGGTTTTCAAAAATTCCCATTTAGGGTTAATCTGTGTCACCAGTAGATCACGCGGTTTGAAGGAATTAAACGAATTCGTTAACACCCTGTATTGTTTTTTTAAGAAAATGGTATTACTTTTCAATGATAACTGCATTTAAAATTCAGTTTTATGGCCTTGACACAAGGCAAATTTTTCCTTACGTCTATTACAAGATTGATACGAAAAAACAAAGGTTTAAAAAAAAACTTTAAAATGGCTGAAATGATTCAGTAGCCGATTCTCAACAACTATTACAACACTAGTTTTGGGATTTGCGTCTATTATGTTACTTGTTGTATAATCAGTCGCTATCGAATGAATCATAGACGGGCTAGAAAATAAAGCCTGCTCACCGCACTCTGGGAGTAGACGCGTGTTGTACGATTTAACAAAAACCAGCACGCTTGGTGGTAGGATCTATACGGTCCGACTGGCTAGCTACCACCTGAACGTTAAAGTCCGGCGCTAAGTAGTTTACTGTGTTCCATCGTATGTATGTGAGAGCCAGAGGGGTATAGGGGGATCCCTCTATATCTCTGTTACTTGGATTCGTGTGCTCCATCTTGGATCCTGTCTGCGCTTACTATCAGAGGTGACTAAGGATGTGTCCAGACCTGGCGACTGTGCCGCTCGTGAGCCGCTTACGAACTGCGCGCGTGTTGCTCGCGTGCGGTTACAGCCTACGTTTGGTGCGCCGCTCTAGTGCAACTCCAGCAAGACTCGAGAGGGGCGCGCGTGCAGCGCGTGAGCAGCTCGTGTGCACATAGCTTCTTTCGCGTTTGAACTAGAAGGGTCAGCGCACACCGACAGCAGAGCAGAGCATTTTTTGAGACCACTGAAAAAACGACTTTAATAGAATAGAATAGAAATAATTTATTTGCATTGAATGTAGGTAAATACATGAGTTGTTACATTAATTTTAGTTTTTGTTCCTGGTACATTTTACCATTTGGCATGCAAAAATTTATACTTTTAAGACTATAAGCATGCAGTGCAAAATTAAACACTTCCAAACTTGATGCTCGACCATGCTCGCCTGCAAGATGCGTGTTCGATTATTTAATTTTGCACTGTATGCTGTAGTCTTAAAGTCGTTTTTTCAGTGGTCTCAGAAAATGCTCTGCTCTGCTCTGCTCTCGGTCTGCGTTGGCCCTAAGCCTCAGTTGTGAATTTGCTTCCGAATTTGATTGCGCGGGCGGCACGCGCTCCTACTGTGCCGCTCGAGTACGGCGCTAGCAAACGCGCGAGCGGCGCGCGGTCCATGCAGGGGCTGCGAACAAACATGAAATGCACGCATGCAATTCGCAAGCGGCTCGCGAGCGCATTCGCCAGATCTGGACACACCTTAAGGTCAAACGCAATCAAGTCAAATTATAAATAGTCGTAACGTTCAGCACTTTATAGCCTAAGATAATGATGAACCAAAAGTGAATCGTCTAATACCCTCTTAAAGCGGGCCGACATCAGAAGAATTTTCGTCGATTGCTTTATTAGATTACAAGAGGTCATGCAAATTGGTTTATAATGTAACTAGACTCGATTGGGGTGATTGGGTCGCCGAATCTTGAATCAGGTCACGCGAGGTTCACATGCCTAGGTGTACTTACAATGTAGGTTAAGTCATTATCATCTCTTACAAACATATTAGTAGCTTCTGTGTTAGTAGCAGCATTACGAAAAAAAATCGGAAAGATTTTAATGGTTGATTTTATACAAATATGCAATTACAATATTAATTTACTTAATTTTAAGGCGCAATTCTGTTAGGCAAGTCTTGCATGCAAGTATGACGTCACATTTGCGTACAAGTTGCTTACATTGGAAACATATTTTCAAGAGTGTGCAAATTGCATGCAGGTTTTACTTGCATACAAGTGGAGATGTTCAACAATTGAGTTAGACATCAATTGATATTATTTTGATACTCCTCAATAAATATGATTATTTTCTCGTGCCCCCACTTAACAGCCATTGTTTTTCGATTATTTGTACAGAGAGCGATACCATCACTCGTACGCAATTCGAAAAGTGCAACTAAAGTTCGCGCGTTCAATTTGCACGTCACTTGAATAAAAAATGTACAAGTTCAAACTACCTCATACAAGTTGTAGCTTGTACGCAGGTTTGTTCAAGTTGTATGCAATTTGCAACTTGCCTAATGGAATCGCGCCTTTAATTCCGCCAAAATATAATAGTCCATCAAGTTTGGATGCAGTATGCAGCACCGCCGTCCCGCCCGCAAATAATACTATGCACATGTAGAAAGTACGATTAATATAAAGCAACATGCACAAGCAACATGGACAAGTGCTGCATATTACATCCAAGCTTAATCAAATAGTTTGGTGGAATTCAACAACTAAATATTTTTACATTTACAACTGAATCGAAGACAAATTTTGCTGCGCATCGTTTACGGTCAGGACATATTCCACTTAAAAACTTTGCTTACCTCATGCGAAAATCGGACTCACCTAACTGTGAGGTGTGTGGTAGAATAGAGGATGCACAGCATGTGTTGGTGGAATGTGTCCTAAACGAAAGGAACTTCTCGATTCCAATAAATTGTCGTCAATGGATGTTGGAATATTTCGTAGCCTTTTAGCAAAGCCTACGTCTGAAGCTGCGCAAATTTTATATACCTTTTTATTAGATAGAAAATTATATTAAGTTCACACATGTTTGTGTTAAATGTTGTGTTTAAGTTTTTAAGTTGGTGATATTTTTGTAAAAGTACGATGGGATTGACATCGTCACATAATGTGTACAAAAATCCCTTAAAAATAAAGGAGAATAAAAAAAATAATTATTTTTTACATTTTTAACCTAAATGAATACGATATAAATCTAAACTAAATCTAAAGTAAAAATAAAGAAAAATTGTATCCTAGACTAAACTATCAATATAAACTAAATTAAAATATTCCTCCGCATCGCTGTCCACTCGTAACATGCCCAGAAGGCTGGCAGCGTTGCCACATTGTATGGCAACGCTAATTCTCTGTCCGTAAAACAAGCCAGCCCTCTGGTCACGTGAAGTGTCGACCAGTCTTCTTTCTATTTCCTAAAAAGGAGACGCGCACTCGGACCCCATGACCCAAGCGTTTCCAACCCAAACGGCTCAAAGTCATAGTTTCCTACGATGTTGCTATATTTGCACCGCTTGAGGGTCTCCGCAGCCGCAGCGGCAGCGCCAGCACAGCCCGCCGAGCTAGGAAGATGGGATGGAGCAAGGGTGTCGACACAAGTCGCGTCCCACACCACCCACCCACTAAATATTGTACCTAGTTGCATATTTGTATACATGAATTTCCGTTAAGTAAAGCCTGATTCGGTGTGGTGCCAAACGTAAAGAATAGCACTACCCCATCTCTTCCCGTGGGTGTCGTAAAAGGCGGCTAAAGAATTCACTAGAGGCTACGCAGCAGCGTTCTCTGAGTACTTTAACAACCATACTGCGATCGCCAACCCGCCTGCCAAGCATGGCGATTATGGCAAATCCCCCCAACATGCGATGCGTGGGGGGTATGTCCAGCAGTGGACGTCTTTCGGTTGAATGATGATGATGATGAGGTCTTTGAGTGGCTCGTGGTTAATTAACAACAGCGCGGATTCTATGATTTGCAAGATTAAGCTGCGTTTGCCATGGACAATCTTTGGATAGACCGACCGTTACACATCGAGCCCTCTCCGTGCCTCGGAAAAGCACGTTACGCTAGAGATGGGTAACTAGCCGAAATTCCAATAACTTAGCTAGCCGGCTATTCGTGGTGAAATAGCCAGCTAGCTAGCCAGCTATTTAGCTATTTGGCTATTGAATAACTGGCTCACTAACCGACTAGCGGTTGCGGCGGCGTAGCTAAACTAGCTAGGCGATTCGAGTTCGATCCTCACCGCGGCAATAAGTTTAGATGATAATAATAAGTTTGTTATGATTTCGTTTAAATATGTATTGATACTTTTTTTTAAGAAATTCTTTCCTTCTTTATTCGTATGGTTTTTACTAAAAAAACGAGGTTTCGGCTAGAATTGGACGTAGTTACTCCGGCTACTTCGGCTAGCCAGCTACTCAGCTATCGGCTACCGTGGCGGCTGCAAACAAAACTTAGTTGTTTTATACTCTGTGGTGCAGTTCCGGCTGTGCCATAAACTTGTCGGTTATTGTAGCTAATCTAACTAGCCAGTAGCCAATAGCTAGGTATCGTGTTGACGGATATCATAGCCGTGGCTATTTTAGGAATAGCCGCTAATTAGCTAGTTATTAGAATAGCTACCCATCTTTACGTTACGCCGTCGGTCCCGGGTGTCATACGAATACAGTCAGTTGTTGCGGGTACTCAGAAGCCCAATTCTCGTAATTAATTTGAAGTAAGACTGAAGATTGACCGAACTGAGATTAAATTATGAATTGAATAAAAAATGTATTCTGGTACACTTAAAGTTTGGTCCGGTTTCAGTATCATCTCAGTCTATCTCGATATAATGTCAATTCAGTCAACTTAAAATCTATTACCGATAGCATGTTGATATCAACAGTCATAGACTAAAATTCTAGAAACAAATGAGAACTACTGGTCTAACCTTAGGCTATCGGCATTGCCCAGTCACCTAGTGACAGAGGTCGGACGGCAGTAGTTCCGTGTCAAAAAAAAAAAAACTGCCGCATCTGATTAGACTGGAAGCTGACTCTAGTGCTTGATAGGAAATGCTGGCGCCATGTAGCCTTAAGAAAAAACCGGCCAAGTGCGAGTCGGACGCGCGCACGAAGGGTTCCGTACCATTATCTATAAAAACGGCAAAAATATCATGTCTGTTGTAGGGGAGCCCCCCTTAAGTATTTATTTTATTCTGTTTTTTAGTGTTTTTTGTTATAGTGGCAACAGAAATACATCATCTGTCAAAATTTCAACTGTCTAACTATCACGGTTCATGAGATACAGCCTAGTGACAGACGGACGGACAGCGGAGTCTTAGTAATAGGGTCCCGTTTTACCCTTTGGGTACAGAACCCTAAAAACATGAAAATTTACTTGTAAATGTCTTGAACAGATTTATTTTTAGAATTAAAAATCATTTATCATTAATCATCTTGTTATTCTGAAAAACTATATTTCACTAGTATAAATAAAGTTGTCTACATACACAAATACATACGTAAAATCGGGTCACATCACTAACCCAGCAACCCTGACATAGAATCCAAGATGGCGGCCGCAACAAATATATCGGATTATGCTTACATTACAAACAATAAATACTTTCGCGTAGGATGTTATAAATTCTAAGAGGTAAAACAAATGTTTTTACATTCCTCTAGAATAGCTGCAATTCAATTGACGTCGGTATTATGTTTGGAATGAGTCATACGGTTTGGGGGTAAACAGACTTGTAGGTTGATAAAAAAAGTGTTATTGAGATAATGTTTGTACATACAATGTTTTCTGTTTTTTTTAAATAGATTCATGTCCGTACGGTGCCGGATGTAAAGAACAGCACCACCCCATCTCTTGCGGTGTCGTAAAAAGCGACTGAGGGATTCACTAGAGGATGGGCAGCAGCGTTCTCTGAGTACTTTAACAACCATACTGCGATCGCCAACCCGCCTGCCAAGCGTGGCGATTGCGGACAACCCCCCACCCGCCCCCTTGGGGGAGGTCTGCGTCCAGCAGTGGACGTCATTCGGCTGAAGGAGAATGATGATGAGACTGTTCTACAGTAAGATTTCTCAAGTATCGTGGGTGCGTAAAGTACACCATTCACTACACGAGTCTCGCGCCGCACGCCGCGCCTTAAGGCCTCTCTACATTCGCGCGCGAATCACGGCGTGAAATCGCGGGACGGATCGCGGTGCGAACCACGGCAAAATTACCAAGTTCCACATTCGCAGAGGTTCGCGCCACGTTCACAGTATAGTTCACGCACTTAACGAACATGGACGCCGATATTGCTGCTGCGGGAGCGGGGCTACTTTGCGCATTAGCGATTTATAATTACGGGTTATGCTTGAAAGCATTCTAAAAATGCTAGTTGTAATTGGTTAGACCAATTTGTGCTCATTTTCAAAGCTTACGTGCGTAATTCACTATCTTGTACGTAATATTCTGTAGGTATCCCTATATAAATTACAGATAACCGCTCGCTGCACTTGACTCGACACGACTGAGCTGCGCGCGAATGTGGAGCGTAGTCGCTTTCGCGCCAAGTTCGCGGCTTGCGAACCCTTTGTCGCGGGACAAAAAACCGACAATTTTCGGGAACGAGGCACGAACGCGACGAGAAGCCGCGAAGAATATGCGAATCGGATCCACACTCATGGATCGCGGGTGATTCGCGGCTTCGCGCGCGATTCGCGCAGGAATGTGGAGAGGCCATTACAAATCCTTGGACAAATCCGTCATCGCACACACATGCACGGATTTGTCCGGCGCGGCGCGGCGCTAGCGTCTTCAGACGGCGAGCGTCGGACTTATCCGCGAGCCGCATGCCGAACCGCGAACATCAAAATACTGAAGTGACTTAATTTTCATAATATAATAATATTTATTTAATATAACAATGTAATATTATAACTCTGTATTTTAAATCCAATAATAAACACTAAACATTCACACGCAGATTTGTTGGCGGACTTGTCGCCAGCGACAAATCCGGCGGACGGATGCGCGTGTGAATGGAGGCCTTTAGGCGTGTGATCCTCTCCAGCACGACCATGGATGATTACCTTAATTTTAATGCGGTACATATTCATGACAAAATGTTTACTTTGTTGTACTAACGACTTTAAAATATGTACCTATTTGACGGCGCGACACATGACATTTGACGTTTGCTGTCGTTGACGTCGGACAGAATGGCAGTATGACAGATGTCAGCTGTCATTCTAGCGGAACGTCACACTGGTGGTAGCGAGGCGGCCATCTTGTTCACTTTTGGATGGAGAGCCGCCAACGCACCACGCGCTCGATGGATCGCTAATTACCGACGCCATCTTCAACTGTTTTTGTCTATTCAAAGTGCAATTGACTATTATTTTGTGAATTAAGAAGAAGTAAATCATTTCAAGACTAGTTTGAGACATTGTTTGAGTTTCTGACCCACATAAAATATGGAAAATTCTGATATAGGCCATCCTGAGTCTATAATTCATATGTTTTCGCTGTTATAACATATCGACCGTGGCCGTGCTAGGTAGAACCTTTCTGCCACGACCACTATAGATTTTAGGTATTTTTATCCACTGTAACATGAAAAGTTATATAAATATATTGTACTGAAATGTACTCCATTTTATATTTAATTTTAAGCTGTCATTTACCCGTTTTAGGGCTGATTTTTCAATCGTCAGATAACTTTTATCTGGGGAATAAGTTTGACGTTTTGACAGCTTCTCTATAGAAAATGTGTCAAACTGTCACATTTATTCCTTGGATAAAATTTATCTGACGGTTGAAAAATCGGCCCATAAAGAAAAAAAAAATCTGCGGTGCAGCTATAGCACTATTCAATTCAATTCAATTTATTTATTGCAGATAATAAAAATCCATAATTTTACATAAAAACAGAATAAAAATAAAATAAATTAAAATAGAACACACAGAAAAAAAAAATACTATGTTACGCTATTACTATTTCTAAGTAGGCAAAATTCAATAAAATTACATTTTAAATTGGATCAATAATTGTTTTATTAAACGACACGCACGTATTACAATCTTATAATAATTATTAAATAGCGGCATACATCAATAAAACCACATTAATATTCTTAACATCATCGGATTTCTTTTTTTTTTTTTTCTAAATCTTCATACGTATTCCACTGATACGATTGCTTACAGTGAACCCTTAAATGGCCTGGAATGTGTTCAATGAAGGCAAAAACTGCATATTTTTTGGTGCGTACAATAATCTGAATGGGCACATTTTTTAGCACACATGAAGGAGCGTCAAAATCCTTGTGCGTAATACAGTAACGTGCATCAATGCGTCAGTCGCGAGTGCTGCGTCATGCGACTCCATACAATTAGGTAAGTATGTAAAGTTTTTTTGGTATTTTTTTATATTTTTTCCTTAAAGATTAGGCAATTTTAACTAATTTGAATATTTTTGTTTAGTACTCGGTAGTTTATTTTTAAACATGCTAGTGATCCTATTCTGTGACGTCACTGAATAGTTTCACAACATTTAGCGAGAGAGTTAGTTTTTAGTTTTGAGGTTAAAAAGTTGATACATTGATTAATATTGATATTCAGAAACTTGTTTTTATATTGAAGACTCTGAATTGAACATATTTAGTTCATTCCGCTGAATCTGTGGCTTTAGAGGTCAAATAGATGTCAAGCGTATTTATGTAAAAATAAGCACCATCTTATAATTTCAAAAGCTGGAAATAGCAAAATAAGCGGTCTTAACACACCACGTTTTTTTCAGGCGCTGTCGACGCGCGTCCCACGCAACTATAACGCGCTGCAAACGCGATGTTATCGCAACCAATTGACCTATTCACACGTTCATAAAATTGTAGTATGCAGACGACGACTTTTTCGCGAGCTGTCAACGCGCTCGTAGCGTGGAGTTACATCAATACAGACGCGCTGGCACAGCGCGTCTCTTTAGCTGCAAAAACATACGTACAGCGCGTTTGATTTGTTCGCGCACGTGCTACGCGCGTTTTATTTTGCAAGGTGAGTTGCTCACGCGCGTCTGTAGCGCATTTCTCGTGAGTTTGCAGCGATGCAATCGCAAGTAATCTGTCTATTTCAAGTTTAGCAGCGCCGACAACGCGCAATAGCAAAACGCGCGTCGACGGCGCCTTAAGAAAACGTGGTGTGTAAGATCTCTAAGATTTAGAAAACTAAAGTTTCGAAATGGTTTTGGAATAAGCATACGTTAACTTTTACTTTACACACCGAATTCAGTGCGAGCGATGCTTTAATCGTTCTGACGCGTGTCGCTCCAAGAGCATCACCGTCGGCGAACTGCCTAAGGTGGTCCATACAACGCCCCAATGATGTTATATAGGACTAGATCAGCAGTGTACGGCACCGGCGCGTTACTACGTCGTATATGTCCGCAGGCATATCTGACTTCAGTTGTCAGCTTGACGTCAAGTGAGAGATTGCTCCGCGATAAAAATTATCAAAATGGTAAAATGTGCAGTTAAAATTTGTATGTCACAATTGGTCACGATCTGAAAAGATTAATAAAGGAAGTGGTGCTAAATTTTCGCAAGATTATTCAAAAAAACATTACGAGATCAAATAAATTTATCAAACAGTTTTTGCCATCAGTGTTACCAGTAAAACCGATTTTGATTTTGCCAGACTGTTGGGAGTTTAGTGAATGACCAATGTATGTTCCTATAAGTCTAAATTATTCAAATATAGTTAATAAAAAATAAATATAATATTTACGTTGATGCATTTTTTTTCTTCCTTAATGTACATAATTCGACCTTTCATAGTAATTGATTTCATTAACACCATCATTCATTCTGGGGAAATTATGTAGATCATTGGCAACTCTAGCCGTTTTTCCGATAACAGTGTCTTGTCTCATTCCAACATAATTAGTTTGACGGTAGAAGAAATGAGACAAATATAGTATTTTGACAGATTGACATAATTTATGTAGGTATCCGTTTCAAAGCTACCACTTTAAACTCGTAAGTGGTTACGTTTTTCTGAATTTGTTAGAAGGACGCTGCTCCTCTAGTATTATATAACCTCATTGCAACGCCCGATTTGACAGCTTCTGAAATTGAAAACTGTCCGAATTAACGGTTCGGCCTTGGTTCGGTTGCGTTTTATCAAGATTTCTTTTCGGTGAATTGGGCGCCTGTTAGCAAATAATAAGCGGGAAAAATAGCAATTATTTATTCACTGAAGCAAACATAATCGGAAAAATATAATATCTATTTGTATACAGACGGGAAAACAGAAAGAGGAAACAGGAACTACGATGAGCGGATGACAAGTTAACTGATCTTATTTTCATCTGTTGCGATAACGAACGAGGTGCGTTATTTCGGTATTTTCCGATAGGTAACTAAAATGAAATGAAGTAAAAAAAGGATTTCCACTTGCCTGCTTCATTTATTCGTTTTATGATAGTTTTTTTATATTTAATTTAATTGAAGTTACCTACGTTAATTGATTTTTAAAAAGACTTTAAACTTAATTTCTGTTCTGCCTACCCTTTTCCTAATCATGTTCGGGTCAGCTTCCAGTCTTACAAAATGCGTCTCGACCAGTATTTTATACGGAGCGATTGCCATTGTTACAGGCGTACTGATTTGGGAATTGCGGAACACAAGTGAAACACACGCCCCCTTATTACAACAGATGGTCTAAGAAAAACCTAAGGAGGAGCTCGTGGCTAAATAATTACAGCCGCATAGACCGATCTTCCGGGTTAAGCCACGCTTGCCGAGGTTGGTCTGTGGATGGGTGACCATTTACCATAGCGAGTTTCCTCCGTGCCTCGGAAAGCACGTAAAGCCGTTGGTCCCGGCTGTCATTTGTAGATCTTTGACAGTCGTTACTGTTGGTCAGAAGCCAGAAAGTCTGACAACCAGTCTTACCAAGAGTATCGTATTACCCAGTTACTGGGTTGTGGAGGTCTGATAGGCAGTCGCTCCATGTAAAATACTGATATTCAGCTGCATCCGGTTCGACTGGTAGCCGACCCCAACATAGTTGGGAAAAGGCTAGGCAGATGATGATGATGGTCTAAGAAAAACCTAAATAAATTTAAAAAAAAATATTAGCCTGTAACTGACCCACTGCTGGGCAAAGGCCTCTTCTCATACAGAGAAGGAACGAGCCTTGATCACCACGCTTGCTCACTGCGGGTTGGCGATTTCAGAACATTAAAGTCCAGGTTTCCTCACGATGTTTTCCTTCACCGTTTGTCAGTGGTGTCTTATATTAACTAAGAAAGGACATATATGACATTGAAAAAGTCACATTGGTACATGCCTGGGTGTGAACCCGCAATTCCTTGCTTAACAAGCGGGTCTGTAATCTCCGGGCCACTACGACCCGACAAAGAAAAAACTAGGTTTTAAAATAGCCCCGTCTCTTTTTGATATACATATTATGTTAGAAAGTGATGGGTATATTTTAAATCTGGGTTTATCTTAGTCTCGGTTTAAACCACCTTTTGTAATAAGTTTGTTGTAATAACTGGTTTAATTAAAATTTGGTTAAGCTTTACAACTTAGAATACAATTAAGTGGTTATTTAACGTAACATCGGTGTTTTAATAATGAATCAACTGTTACCAAGAGTAAATAGCGGTTAAAGGTTTTCTAATCAGTGATTCTATTCGTTTACAATGTAGTACAATGGTAAGCTATTTAGAATAATGGTGACATACAATGTATCACATAATATAAAGAAAAAGGTTAACACAGCGGTTACGCACTGCATCCGATCCGAATCCGTGAAAATATTTAATCAAACGAAGTTTTTTTTTAGCTTTGAGGTTAAAAATTAAAAAGTAAGATAAGGTCAAAGTAAAAAACATTGATTAAAATAGATGTTCAGAAACTTGTTTTTAAATTGAAGACTTTGAATCGAACGTATTTAGCACATTCCGCTGAATTTGTGTAGTAATTTAGAGGTCAAATAGATGTCAAGCGTATTCGTGTATTTATGTAGAAATAAGCACCATCTTATAACTTCAAGAGCTGAAAATAGCAAAATTAGGTTTAGAAAACTAAAGTTTCAAAATGGTATTATTACTTTTTCTTTATTACCGAATTGTTGCCCTGCTGGGGCCTTATTCTCTTAAAATAAATCTTGAAAAATCACAACCGAACCAAGGCCGAACCGTTCATTCAGACAGTTCTCAATTTCAAAAGCTGTCTTATTGTTTGACACAAAAAACAAAATCAATCATTTTGAAAGTTTTCGAAAACAAAAACTGACTGACGGTTGTGGTTCGATTGCGTTTGGCAACAATTTATTTTAGGAGAATTAGGGTCTCCCCACATTTATCGACGCGGAATCGGCCGACACCGGTCAAAAAAGCCTTTATGTCTACGTAATAAGGGTGTTACTAATACCATTCGCATCGGCTCGGCTCGGACGACGCGTCGCGACGCCGGCCGACGGCGAAACGAGCCGTTTGTATAGATAAGTCGAGTAGTGTGGTGATACGCACTCGGCTTAAGCCGATTCCGCGTCGATAAATGTGGGGAGACCCTTAGGCCCCTGTTCTTCGGTTTAAATACAGTATTTCAGAATAAATACAGTACACTACAACGGTCATTCTGACTAGAATTTTATCCCATTGAGATAAAGTTTAATTTCTTTAGTTGTTTAGATAATTATGAATAGTCTGTTGCGATACATTTGAAGCTGACTGTATGGTATGCGTAGACTACGGCTTCTTTAATTTTTACACCCCGTGTACACCCGTAGGTCCGAAAGTATTTTAACCATCGATTCTGATAACTAATTGGAGAAGAAAAACGGGGATATAGTTTGTCGAATAAAGCCTAATTTTCGAGATATACAGGCTGTTAACGAATTCATGTAATTCCTTAAAACCACATGTTCTACTACTGATGTAGACAGGCCACGCAGCACGGGATTTATCTTGATTAAAAATAAAAAAAATATATTATTATTTTTTCATGCGGCTTTGTTACCGATCGTATCTAAACCACCTATTAAGGATTCAGTAAAAAAATAAGAATTTATTTTTTTGCAAAAAAAATGTTTTATTTTGTGTGAACATTTCGATGCCACGCATAAATTAATGAAAGCACGGCGACACGGCTGGCAGGCACGACTAACGCGATATCGCTCTTTGCAGTCAGATAACTCAAGGCTCTAGGAATTTACTCGGAAATAGAAAACCAAGATTTTTTTATTTTTTTATGTGATTTTCAAAAATTCTCATTTTGGGTTAATCTGTGTCACCAGTAGATTACGTGGTTTGAAGGAATTACACGAATTCGTTAACACCCTGTATTCATTATTTATGGTACAAGTCGAATCGTCAAATCTCTAGGGTAACAAGCCCTATGAACGCGGCGTTGCGACTTTTGTCATAACTTGGTCATACACCCCACTGGCCGTATGTCGTGGAGGTTCGTGAAGTGAGAAGTTTTCTTATCCACTCACACGATAACTTTTACGTTTCCAGTGCCCCAAGTGTGAGTTTTTTTACCTTACTACTGTAGTTGCGTCACGCCAAAAATGTATGAAAATATAGGCAGCGCCTGAAGCGGCGAATAGCGTAACTAAAAAGGAGAATGGGCAAAAAAAAACCTAGATCCAACAGAAACGGCTTGTATTGGTATTTGTTACACTTAATAATGTCCTAAACAATCCTGCATAATTATTTTTTTCCTCGTGTCCGTCTGGACCCATGAAAATGAGGTCAAAGATTGAAACAGTGTCTGTTCGTGTATTGTTGAAATCATTAAATATTTATTCTAATCATTATTTTGCAGTGCACTGCTGGGTATAGGCAGCTTCTATTACTCGACACCACACCATGTACTTGCTCATATAATGAATTAAAACAGTATCAAAGTTGTAAAAGTGTTACAATGGAAAATGGTATAAGCATATATTTTACATCTATTTATTCGACATAACTACCTAATTATTCCATCTCCATAATGTGAGATATTTACATGGTCAGAGAACACCGGACTTCTAGTGACTGCATAGTCAATTCTCTACCTTGATGATATTAATAGGCCGAAGGACCTATTGACAGCCTTGGGGGCTTCGGTTGAATAGTTCAATGGTTATTTGAATTTTTCGTTGTACTAACCACTTTTACAACTTTGATAATGTTTTAATCCATCTGACCAAGCACCTGGTGTGGTGACGATTAATAGGAGCTGCCTGTACCCAGCAGCGCACTGCGATATAATGATTACAATAAATATTTAATGATTTCAATACACGAGCAGATACTTTTTCATTCTTTGACCTCATTTTCATGGGCCCAGACGGAGCCGAAAAAAAAATTTGCAGGATTGTTTAGGACATTAAGTGTAACAAATACCAATACAAGCCGTTTCTGTTCGATCTGGGTTTCCGATATGTGAAAGCCCATTCTCCTTTGTTTGACATTTTTGGCGTGACGCACCTACAGTAGTAACGTAAAAAACTCACACTTGGGGTACAGCTCGATCTAAGGTATTGTTTACAAGGAAGTACGAAAGTATGTTTTTTTTTTTTTTTTAATCCTTGCTCCTATCTAGGATTTCTCCTGTATCGTGGGCGCGTTTACAGACACAAATCTCACATACACAAACGCCCAGACCCGAAACAACAATCTGTAGGCCATACAAATTTTTGTTCCGTGTGGAAATCGAACCCACGACCCGTACCGCAGGAGCCAATCGCTCAGCCACTGCACCAAACGTGTCGTTTTATATTTTCCTGTACGTGACACGATGTACTGATTCAATAGATTTATTTTGTTCCGAAAAACAAAATACTTAAATTGACTGAATTGGACTTATTTTGAGATAATGTTATTGACTCAAAACCCATCAGGAAGGCGTGGTTAAAATCTTTCGGGTACCTCAGGCCCACGGTGTATAGAGCATGCATAAAAATTTAAAGGGATTCTCTAGCTAGACCGTCACCAAACGGGTTACGGATTAATACGGAATTCTACGAAAGCTATTCAATTTCCAATACCGAGTAATCCCACAAAACGCTTAGAGTTAATATTTTAACAGACTTTATAAATGAACTATAAAAATGATAGTTCCCATTTTAAAAGGCTCTAGCTTTAAAACTAACGCGGCGTCCTACGTGAGCGATCTAGAAGCAACGCAAGCGGCGCGGCGCGACGCGAAAACAACAAACAGTCGATACCTATTGAAGTGGCCTACGTGACCAAATGCACCAGGAGTGCGGTGCGGCGCGGCGCGAAGCGAAGCGAACGCGTTCAGTTGGCTTGGTATTTTCGCGCGAACTGGATGCGGTGTCGTACAATGCTACTGAACGGCGGCGGTGCCCGGCGGCGCAGTAGACATGTAAGCTAAAGCAGTACCTCAACTTACTATAATCTCAAGAATTGAAACACTCACACAGACACGCTCTGTATACTGAGTAGTTTTTTGTTTTTGTATGGAACTGCATCCAGAAAATACCTTATTTGTCTTGTTGCAGTGCGTGTCTGTGTGAGTGTGGCAAATCGGACGATTGTAGGTAGTTGAAGTACTGCTTTAGCTTATAGGTACTCGTATGTCTACTGTGCCGGCGAGCTGTTCGCGAGCTCGTAGGATAAAGCCGGCCGCTTCGCTCGCATCACATCGCATTGAATTCGCGTGTCACCGCATCGGATCGCTTCGCAATCCCGTTCGCTTTGAACCGCCTACATAGGACGTTTAACAATTTTTTAACTGACTTCGAAAAAGAAGGAGGTTATAATGCTTCTTGTACAATATTCCATGTGATGCCGGACGTAAAGAATAGCACTAACCTATCTCTTCCCATTGGTGTCCTAAAAGGCGACTAAGGGATTCACTAGAGGATGGGCAGCAGCGTTCTTTGAGTATTTTAACAACCATACTGTGATCGCCAACCCTTCTGCCAAGCATGGCGATTATGGCAAACCCCCCCCTATTGGGGGAGGCCTATGTCTTCAGTAGACGTCTGTCGGCTGAATCATCATAATGCTTCTAACTTCAAAGTCAAAAGAAATGAAATGACAAACAGATAGAAAGGCCCATCCTGGGGCCCTACTCCCTAAGTCCGTCAACGAAGTTAGTCGTCCGTCTGAAAGTAGCCCGACACGTAGGAGTGAACAAAACAATGGTCAAGTTCAACTTTTCGGACGGCCAAAAATACATCGGTAGTAGGGACAACTGTCAAATCGTGTTGTCATTCATTCTTAGTTCGGGTCCCGAAATAATCGTATGTCCGTAGGTGATAGGGAGTAGGAAACGCTCGTAACTAAGGCCTTCGTGCTTAGGAAGTAGACCCTCTGGTTATGTTAGAACCGGGACCACTAAACGCGCGAGCCGAGTGAGCGTGGCGAGCGGTGCCGCGGCAGGGGCTGGCAAGAGCCAAACGATTCGCCAATCACTATTCACCATTCGTTTAATGGACGCGTTCAAAGAAGTGTTTTGTGATTTATTATAGTGCGAACAATTAGTTTTGCTGTGGAAAGCATTATTTATGAAGTGTGTCTTAAACATTTTTCGTTGTTATTTTCATCAATTTTAAAGTGCCCTTAAATCTATCCCATAAACAAATAGTTATTCACTATATTCTGTGTGTGTGAATACGTGTGCTTTACATCGGACGGACCCATTATCTCGGTGTATTCCTAGAAATCCAGGCGGCTGTTGTTGCATAAAGCGTTACTAGGATAACCCTTGGTGCGTGGCCTATAATCCTAGAATCGTAACCAGTAAAGGTACGAGTTCGAAGCCGACTGTAGACAGTAGCAGAAGACGACGTGTTGCTGCAACACTACTGGTTTCTATGTATTTCTATGAAATACCTTCCGCAGCTAGCGAAACGTCGCCTGAGTACACGTCGCAAGGAAAGTGACAAAAATTTTTTTTTAAATTCCGAAGAAGAAAACTGCAGCCATCCGCAGTTGGGTTCAGAATCATGACTGCAGCGACATGACGGTGCGACGTGTCGCTGCGACATGTCGCAAAGTCACGTCGTCAGCTGCTGCTGTCTCTGCTGTCGTCTACAAACTCATACCTTTAAAGTACTATTCCGAACCGAGCTGCCAACTGCAACAGCCGACAGCACGTGCAGCGGCTGCATGAAGTCGGCCGCAGCTGCACTACTGGTTTGTATGTATTTATATGAAATGGCTTCCAAGCGTCGCTGCAGCAGCCGACGGTGACTGCACGTGCTCGTCGACGAGACTGCACGAGACGTCATCCCCTTCGAACCTAAATTATCCGTGTCGGGGTGCCCCAAATTAAAGAGATCGCTTCGCTCGCTCTTGAAATTAGTCAGTTGGGAGACAAGTTACAGCGCACTTGGTCGCCGGTCGCCCGGGCGACTATGCTTATGTTTTGGTCGCCGAGAAACCAAAATGAAACCAAACCACTGGTTTCAAGGATAACGGTGTTAACCCTTACAGCCTGTATATATTATAACCCCAGAATAATTTAAATAAAAACTTAGTTCAAAAACTAAAACCCGACTACCTACTGAAAAATTAATGAAAATTTTTGCACTTTGCTCTAAAACTTATGATCGCCTACTACTAGAATGTATTGTTTTGTTACGGTAGGTGGCATATGACCACGGCTAACAATTTCAGATGATAATATTTTCTTGTTTCATTTATTTTTCAACAGTCTTTTTGTTAGAATTTTGTTTATTTCTCCACTTGCATGTTTGAGCTTCACGCGCCGGTGCCATTGGACAGATCTAGTTAAAAGGCAGCCACGTCCGTTAAAGAGCGTTATAATTTGTCTTTTTAAATAAAAGTTGTGGTTCCATTATCGAAGTGTATTAATTAATGACACTCTCATCAGTAAATACGACATTGATGACGTGGATGGGATAGTGTTGTAACGAATGAGAGTGTAATTAATTAATACACCTCGATAATGAAATCAAAACTTTTATGAAAAGAGACAAATCATAGATTAACATCCATTCGTTGCGGTGCACGCCTTAATTTAAATTGGCGTTCATAGGCGGAAAACGCCGATCGGCGTAAATAATATTTTGGCCAGAACTTGGCCAAATTCTATTTTAAAGGGATATACTTTTTAAATGTGCATGTTCACCGTTTCTGTAAATGATGATTTTTGAAAAATAACAAAACCCTAGTCAAGCGCGGAAAATGCCGAACGGGGCGTCTTCTAGAGGTTATCAACATTGAAAACATTTTGAATAAATATTATTATTTTATTTATTTTAACTATTTAAATAATAATAATATTTTTATGGAATTAACAAAGAGTTATAGGTACACACTATGAGCAATCTTGATTTCATAGTTGATCGTTATCCATTTTGTTGCGTTAATATCATTATTATTTTTAATCAGTAGTCCATCAGTGATTGTCGCAGCATGGTGTTACGAGATGAAATATACCCTCTGTGCAGGGCATGTTTGGGGGCCGAAGAAACGGCCGCACACATGCTCCTGGAATGCACAGGGGTCACCCGAATACGAGAAAAAACCCTTGGTGCACCGAAATCACTCGCAAATGTTCTGAGCGGACTGAGAGCCCTAATCTGCTTCTGGAACGAGGTGGGCTGGCTGGAATGATGGCCGCCATGGCCCACGTACAATAGTCCACTTAAAGGACTAAGTGCGGAAACTACATCTCCTAACATAGAACATAGATAATAATAGTTTTAAAGCAACGCGGTCGATATAGTCGGGAATGGCCATGCCGTTCTATTTTAATACCAAAAAGTCTGTATTTTTTTGCGGGGGAGGGTCACACAAATATGCATTCTACACTGTAGCTACGACATTTACACATTAAAAATAAAACAAAATTAGGCCCCAAGTTGACGAGTTGACAGAGGGTAAATGTACAAGTCAGAGACGGGCTGCAAACTGCAGACTGCAACCGCAGACCGCAAGTCGCCATCGGAATAGCGCCTTGAAGATAGCCATAGATAATACATTAAAGTACGACTTAAGCCTACGTGTGCGACGATGTCGTTGCAACAAAACGTTGCCATATTTAAAAATATTATATTTCTCAGTTTCGATTGTTTCTTTATTGCGTATTAATTTTTTCTTGTATTTAATTTATTTGTATCCTTATAATTGCTGCACAGGTGGACGTCACCACGTCAACGCCGGCTTTCGCTGAAAACCAGCGCTGTGGCTCCGTCTTGCACGAGTCATAGCATTATGCTGAGCGATGGCCGTTTTGCGTACATGTGACGCATATTTTTCCCAAGTTTCTTTGTGGTTTTGTTTATAGTTTTTTATTTTTGTGTGTCATATCGGCGCAAATAAATATTTTTTTCTTTCTTTCTATTCTTTTTAAGATGTGCACTTTAAAGGTGCTGTTTCGGCAGTGACTGCGAAACTGCAACCACAGACCGCAGCCGCAGATCGCACCGCAAGCGATACTACTTTTGCAGTTTGTGGTCTGCAGCCCGTCTCGGACTTATACCTTAAATGTTCCGTATGGCCACTCCCGACTATGTCGACCGCATTGCTCTAAGATAATAGTAGACAAAAATCGATTAATAAAAGATTTTTGAAACTTAAAAAAAAATAGTAAAAAGGTTTGCAATCCCAGGTCATAATTTCAATAATACTGAAAATATTAATATTATACAAAAAATATAAAATAAATAAAACGAATTTCGGACGGACACTATGTATATTGTTTAGTTGTTACGACTACGACACAATGTTGTTATCCGACTTCCACGCAGATAAAGTCACGGGCACAGCTGGTAACAAATATTGGAAAACTTCAAAATACCACGAGTAAACAGTATAGGTACTATTAAACGATCTATTTCAGTGTACAATGAGTCACAGCGTTAAATCATACTAAATCGACATTGTTCCAAACCAATTTGTACGTTTGTTTGTCTAACGCCTTATTAATAGTCCCAGTTATTATTGTTAGGCGTATTTACTGTCTACTTTTCAATGTTTTATTGCGTATTCTTCTTTTTTTGTTTACTGTACAGATGTGAGTATTGTTTCTTTGGAATCGGAGAAAATATTTCGGGGAATATGAATTTAATAAAAACATGAAGATATTTTGTTGTTGGAAAATGTTTTGTTGACCAATTGACCGTGTTGTGAGACGTGACGCATGACGCTGTGAATGCTCAATCAAATATCAATGCGGTTAATTTTTAAATGCAACATCCTTCGATTATACAACGTGAAACATAATAAACGCAAACCTTGAAAATAGTTTGTTAAGAGTCGGCTACTGAATCGATTTCAGCCATTTTTAATGTGTATTTTTTGTGTTGGTGAGCGCTGTGCCCGTTTAAGGTCGATGCGTTTTAACATAATGGTGATCATTCTTAAGCTAAGTATCCACTAAAGGCAGCCTCGGGTCGAGCGGTTGCCTCGACCTGAGGCAGCACAATTGGAGACGGGATGCCTCAACCTGAGGCACGCCGCGCCATGAGCCAATTCGTCGCCGCGGGCTGAGCCATATTTTGTCGGTTTTTTGGTATGCTCAAAGGAGCCTCAGTCTGAGCCGTGCGTTTAGTGGAGACGTGCGTGTCGCCTCAGGTCCAACCCGCAATGGAGATCGATAACGATACTACTTCCATGCTAAACTCTATTGCGATTCCTCTTTTGTATTTTTTTTTGTTGTATTCCCTTTTTTTAATAGTTTTAATGACAATTAAAGCAACAGTTACTCTACGTGCGTCTGGTGTCATCGCGCTTTTGCTTTAAACTGGATCGCGTCGCCTCACTTTGATCCGCAACGTGGGTCGACCCTCTGCCTCAAGGTGAGCAGCCTCAGTCTGCCTCAAGTAGAAGTTGCTCGGCCTGAGGCTGTTCAAATGGATACACAGCTTTACAATAGTTTCGATAAAATCGACATTAAAGTCAGAATAGTGGGGTGTTTACAAGCGCTGTACAAACGTATCTGCTCTATATGCAATGTAATATAGGGTTAAGCAAATAAAGGTAAAATGTCAGTGTCTTCATTATGATTATAACTGAATATTCTAGGTATTTGAGTGTTAGCGTTATTCCTATTACATGTTGTAAACAGGTTGTATTAGTATGTCTACACCCTTGCGCTTTCATGTTCATCTTGCGCTTTCAACTTTCAATTCCTCTTGCGTCAAGCGCATGCAGTATTGATTGCCATAAGACTCGATGTATTTATTAGGGCATGGTCTATTGCATGCGCTATGGCGCTTCAGGCATGCGTCAGACGAAAGCGCAAGATGAACATGAAAGCGCACTGGTGTAGACACACCATATCAGAGTTCATGTAATTCCTTATTGGATTCAACAAAAATCTAATTTCAAAAAGCAAACATGGTGTTCTTAAAACTAACTCAATCGGGCACAAATTGAATATAAATTGCACCACTTTATAAAATAACATAATATTTAGTTTCAAACTGGTTTGCAGTCGATTTTCCTCGTATCGCATTTTCTCAGATTTCAGTCGGATGCAATACACAAGTGCTCTAATGAGGGTATAGAAAGAAACCTATATATCTCAAATGATAATGCAGTGTATAAACCCTCAAATGAGCCAATAAAAAATATTTGTGCTTGTGAAAGCAAACAGGGTCTAAGATGGAGCAAACGAATCCAAGTAACAGAAACAAAGACGGAATTCCCTTTAACCCTCTGGCTCACACACACACGACAGAACAGTAAACTGCTTGGCGCCAGACTTTTATGTGAGGGTGGTAGCTAGCCAGGCGGACCGTACAGATCCTACTACCAAGCGTGCTGGGTTTTGTTGAACCTTACAACACGCGTCTATTTCCAGCGTGCAGTGAGGAAGTTTTATATTCTATCCCGTTCCCACACGGGATAATTATTATTAGAAACTAGAAATCGTGATTCGAAAGACACGTGGTGCCATCTATGAACGTTATTGTTGTTTTCCTCGGGAACAGTACCTTTTTCGGGATGAAAGGTACCCTATGTCCGTTTCTGTACACCTGACAACGTATATGCAAAATCTCAGGATGATCGGTTCAGTGGTTTAGGCGTGAAAAGGTAACAAACCTACTTTCACATTTATAATATTAGTTAGGAAATCCATATTTACAATAGGTGCTACTATTTTTTGATCAGGAGGCCAATTCCACTAACAAAATTATTGCCGAACCGCTAACGAACCACAACTGCTAGAAAGTTTTCGTCTACGAAAACTGCCAATGTATTTGGTTTTATTTATATTTTCGCAAAAAAGTACAGAGGTAGACTTAATGTCTTAATCATTTTCTACCAGTCCACCTTACTCGTGAATTACATACTCGTAGAAGCAGCGTAAGGTGTGGGCGCGACACCTCGCAGTGCCGCTTCAAATCTTTTTCGTACAAAATGTATGAAAGCAACGCGTCTGCGACGCGTCTGGGGCCCAATTCTCCTAAAAGAAATTTTTGTCAAACGCAATCGAACCACAACCGTCAGTCAGTTTTTGTTTTCGAAAACTTTCAAAATGATTGATTTTGTTTTTTGTGTCACACAATTTGATAGCTTTTGAAATTGAGAACTGTCTGAATGAACGGTTCGGCCTTGGTTCGGTTGTGATTTATCAAGATTTATTTTAGAAGAATTAGGCCTCTGCTCTTCCGCCTCGATTGTTGTACAGTCGTGGACTTGAAATGTTTACCACCCTAACTAAATTCTATAATTGCTTGTATATTACTTTTTCATAAGGTCACTCGGTCGCTCACAAAGAATTGACACGGCAAAGACATTTTTTTCTTAATTGATATAAAAAGGTTAATTTAAAGAGGCTATACTAGGTATCATAGAAAAAGAAATCTACCTATTTAGTAAATTCAATTATTTTCGCTCTATACAACTTTTAGAATTAGAATTTTATTTATTTGTAAGAATGTAGTTTTACATAGTATGGTGTTAATATTTTGTTGAGTTCAATACATTCTCCCACAACATGTGGTTTACAAATATTCAAATGTCATTCTTATAGCTTCGGGTCGTTGAGTTCCCTGCAACATGGTTGAGCTGAACGAGCTGTGAACGGGTGCTGTCTGTTGGGACTGGTCAGCTCGTAACTGCTATGGCAATCGTTTTAAAAGGCTAACTTTCTCATTGCCTTTCATGTTGTTAACTGCATGTACATTAATCTGCATTGTTCTTACATTACTACAATGAAAATTGTCAATCCATTTACTTTTTTAAAAAGAGTGTCTATGGAGTTTCTTGCCGGTTCTTCTCCAAAGGACCTACTACTTGGAATCGAGCACCTCTACTTGAAATAAAAACTATTTGACTTTGAGCTAAGTACAATAAATTTTAAGTTTTGTGATACAGTAAGTCCAATATTAATTACTTATTTACTTACAATATGAATTAATTTTGACTACACACATATCCGAAAAGGAGTTCATAACATCAAAAAGTGGTTAATAGCCTTTTTGCTATAATCGACGCTTCACAATTTTAAAAAGTAATACTTTTGTAAGTTGATATGACATCTTAAACCTTATTGCGCACGGAAGGAATCGAATTTGAAATCTGACAAACATTTCGAGTCCGCGGCTATATGTGACACGATACAATACAAAGATAACTGTAAGGGCGCGTTCAGAAGACACGCGCCCGCTAAGCGCACGACACGCGCTTCAGCACCCGCGTCTAACTCGCTTTGAAATTTATTGTATACAATTTGAGTCTTATGACCAGTGATCGGAGTAGGTAGATTGAATTGGGGTCATTGATCCGAAACGTATATATTAATATGGACATTCCTCCGGAATTTCGTAATTTTCGGAAAATTTCGGAATTGGATGATTATTAAAAAAAAACGGAACTTAAAATGAGCAATATTATATTCTTCATTTTTTTTTAACGGCACTCTTTCAATATTTGACACAACCCAACGATCAATTAGAACAAAGGATCATGGGTGGTGCACTAACCGGTTATCAAAACAATGCGTACGCTCGCCGACGACATGCCAGGTAGCTGACTCGTTTACTTTGGTTCGTAGAGTGCATAAAAATGTATTAATGCTTCGATCGGAATTCGATTGTTTTTATTATTCAACAGATAATTACTAAATTAATTTAGTTTTGATACCTTCCTTTAAATTCTGAATTGAGTAGTAATAATTTCACTAAAAACATTAACATTATTTAATTGAATCCGGAAATACCGGAATTACTTTCCGGAAAAATGGCTTATCCATGTTATTCTTTCTGTTTGCATTTATGATACAAGTACCAAAATCAATCTACCTACTCCGATCACTGCTTATGACACACTAGCTTTCGCCCGCAGCTTCGCTTGCGTGAAATTTTGAACCCGCTAAGTGACGATTTTCCATACAAACTTTCATCCCCTATTTAACTCCTTCAGGGGTTGAATTTCGAAAAATCCCTTCTTAGTGGATGCCTACGTTACAAAAGGAACCTACTGTCAAAATTTCAAGTTTCTAACCCCAGCGGTTTAGGCTGTGCGTTGATAGATCAGTCAGTCAGCTTCTCCTTTTATATGTATAGATGAATAGATCTCAAATTGCATTTGCCATCCTAGCCAGGAGGGTGGAGGTGAAGCGGGCGCTGCGCGATTGCGACGCGTGTACTACGCGACAGCTATTCAGGCGCTGAGCGAGCGCGTGTACTTTACAACGATAAAAATGTACGTTAAGACAAGGGACTGACTATTAAATTCCAAAGTTTCTGAGGAGGGAGCGACTCGTACGCGACGCGCACTCGCTTTCGCGCCGAAAAAAGTCGCGCATGTGTGAACGCAGTCCTAAACATTTTCGGTTTTGTTTTTGTTGTCAAACTATTTGACAGTCGCCTTCGATTCAGTTGCGATTAATCAACGATTCTGTTGATAGTTTTGGCCGTCAGTGCATTTCACCTAATTCTGGCGTTAATTGATAGTAAAACATGGGTAGTAAACCAACAATATGTTACCTCCCTTTTATAACAACGTTCCTTAATGGATTTGGGGACAAGTATAATGACCAGACACATTAACCTGTTCATTAAAGGGATTATTATGACGTCACGTGATAGACTATTATTATTTTCAGTTATGACGTCATGTGTTAGGCTCTTATTATAATGACACTAGCTTTCGCCCGCAGCTTCGCTTGCGTGAAATTTTGAACCCGATAAGTGACGATTTTCTATACAAACTTACATCCCCTATTTAACTCCGTTAGGGGTTGAATTTCGAAAAATCCCTTCTTAGTGGATGCCTACGTTACAAAAGGAACCGACTGTCAAAATTTCAACTTTCTAACCCCAGCGGTTTAGGCTGTGCGTTGATAGATCAGTCAGTCAGACAGTCAGCTTCTCCTTTTATATGTATAGAAGATCACATGTTTGGTATTATTTTTGTATTACTTTAAAATCACGGCTCATTTTCCGTGCGGAAGCTGTCCGGTCCTTTGCAAGGCACACACGGGACACAGGTCCAACGCGCAGAGGCCCCTTTGAGAATTTTAATCTAAAATGGGATGGGGCACCAACCGGGGACTATCCACAGCAGCAGTGCAATTCTGTAAGAATCTCACCTCGATCGCGACTGTCAATTAGACACTTGTCGTGATACAGCGTGGATAACAAAACTACGCGTTATTGATTATACTGTCGATTATCTGTGTGTTATTTGCTTCTATTATCCATACTGTGACATTATGGATATCGAGCTAACCGTCGATATTGAGGTGGGTTTCTTACAGAATGACACTACTGCACTATTAGAGTACAGTCATGGACCGTCCCAGGTGGGTGCAAGACTATTGTAAACCGTTACCAATGAAAAAAAGTATGAATACGTAATTATATCTCAAGAAAGCAATAAAAAAAAAAATGGTGCGGGGTAATACTTCTACACCGTATAATACACCCTCAAGGAGCTCTACTTCTATTAATACCTTTTTTAATAACGATAAAAATAAAAATATTCCTATCGATTTTCTTAAGGACGCATTTACAAAATGCGTTGGTGAAAAAGTCGGATTACCTAGTACATATTACACGCGGACGGCCCACACTCACAGCGTACCTTTATCTTCAAGTAAGCAATTGCAAAATAAATGTTTTCTGATTTCTAAGAATAAACCAAATATTTGTGAACGTGGAGGGATCTATTCAGGGCCGCATTTAGCATTTTACAATCTGTAGAACCTTTTTTTTATCTTGTGAACATTCTCATGGATACCCTTTGCCTGGGGTAGGCGAAGGGTTATGCCGGACTCTTACCAGCTAAAAACCCACGGTGTTCCTTCTCCTGAGCCTTGGCCGGGGTCGCGGGATTCGCAGCTGCATGCACCGCGACCCCTGGCGGACCTCTCCTTCTGTGGGGCCTTGCCCCACGTCCTCCTGAGAGGCGTGCACGGAACACATGCGCGCCGCCTTCTCGGGCCTGTTACTGGTCGGGCAACGGGTTTGCTTCGAGCCCCTAGACTGTAGCTTATGTAGCCTAGGCCATGTAATACGGCCCTGGTTTATTTGACCACGTATTGCGGCTGTCAAGCTGCTCTAGTCCACTCACGATGGTGCCCAAAATCAAAATGACCGAAGGAAAATCAACCCACAAGGGTTTTAGTTAAGGTTCATTTGTCATAGCAAAATCTACGAATATATTTGTCCTGTGTGTATTCCATACATATTACTTTTTTTTCCTGTTTGCTTAGGGCCAAAACACAACTGAGCTTAACTAAGATACGCAAAATACGCTTAAGTATGGTTATAGCCGCTGAAAATACGACGAATATAGTTAACTTAACATCGATCGAATGCAAGATGTACGCCAAACTTCTAGGCCCTATTAGGGCCTTTTCACTGTCATGCGGGTTCGTGCCCGCATGCGTGTGTTACCCGCACCCGTGGCGTCTGAATTCCACCTTTTCAAAGATGTATTTATTGTGATGCGTGAAACACGCACGAAAAGGTGAACTGCGAGCGCCACGCATGCAGGTGAGGCACGCACACGGGCACGAACCCGCGTGACAGGAAAAAGGCCCTAAGGGCTTTTTCACGTGGTTCACGCATCACCATGGGCGTACCCAGGGGGGGGCAGCTGCCCCCCCCCCCCCCCCTGGGTACTCGCAGAACATGTATGAACTCGCCTAATTACTATTCAAAGTGTAAACGGGGCCTTATGCTCTAACTTTTAAATAAACCGCGCAGTAGACACTGGCAAAATGCACGGTGCAATTACCAAAAAACCGCGCGCGACGATGGCGGACGAAGATTACCGAATCTGCTGTATTCGGTAATCTTCGGTAGAGAGTTGCGAGCCTGCGAGCGGTGATCCTCGAAAATTACTAGCGATTTAAATAAAATAAAAATGCATGCACAGTCAAATTTACTTTTATTTATTTAACTACCTATAAAACAGGATCATTTGCGGCTGTTTGCCCTACACACTGCACTACATATACCTAATGTTTCATGTAGGTGTGTTTGTGTAGTGTGTATGACAAAACAGCCGCGGACGATCCGACCTAAAAAATCTGACTTGCCCCCCCTAGGCCAGAAGCTGGGTACGCCCATGCGCATCACAATAAACAAATGTATAAAAAGGTGAAATTCAGGTGCCACGGTTGCGGGTGAGGCACGCCCGCCGGCACAAACCCGCTTGACAGAAAAAACGCCCTTACGCTCGGCGTATCGGTGCCCGCGTGCGTGCCTCACCCGCATGCGTGGCGCTCGCAGTTCACCTTCTCATGCGTGTTTCACGCATCACAATAAACAAATGTATAAAAAGGTGAAATTCAGGTGCCACGGTTGCGGGTGAGGCACGCCCGCGGGCACAAACCCGCTTGACAGAAAAAACGCCCTTACGCTCGGCGTATCGGTGCCCGCGTGCGTGCCTCACCCGCATGCGTGGCGCTCGCAGTTCACCTTCTCATGCGTGTCTCACGCATCACAATAAACAAATGTATAAAAAGGTGAAATTCAGGTGCCACGGTTGCGGGTGAGGCACGCCCGCGGGCACAAACCCGCTTGACAGAAAAAACGCCCTTACGCTCGGCGTATCGGTGCCCGCGTGCGTGCCTCACCCGCATGCGTGGCGCTCGCAGTTCACCTTCTCATGCGTGTTTCACGCATCATAATAAACATTTGTATAAAAAGGTGAAATTCAGGTGCCACGGTTGCGGGTGAGGCACGCACGCGGGCACAAACCCGCTTGACAGAAAAAACGCCCTTACGCTCGGCGTATCGGTGCCCGCGTGCGTGCCTCACCCGCATGCGTGGCGCTCGCAGTTCACCTTCTCATGCGTGTTTCACGCATCACAATAAACAAATGTATAAAAAGGTGAAATTCAGGTGCCACGGTTGCGGGTGAGGCACGCACGCGGGCACAAACCCGCTTGACAGAAAAAAAACGCCCTTACGCTCAGCGTATCGACGTATAATACGCGTGGTGAGGCAGCGCAGGAGAATTTGTATGTAGCGCGATGCATACGCGTAAAGCTGGCTTCCCACGGTGCTGGTAGCGCGCACCGGCTGTGCGTGGCAGCAATTTTAAGGATTCACTTAATATAGCAATCAACCAATCAGCCTTTTTTTTCCGGAGAGATATCTAAAGACGCTATAGTCGTCCATATAGGATATCTGAAGATCTTTCTAGGAATGTCAAATGTGACGACACAAAAAGACGTTATTTAGAGTTTATTAGTAAAAGGCAAATATTTTTGACTGGTTTCTTCTCTATCGGTTATTAGTTACTACATTTCGATATCTCGGAATTGGAAGCCAACTGATCCAAGTACAATAGAATTAACAGTTATTTCTGGCAATTTGGGAACTAAAAAAAAACTTAGTTTAGTTTGCTTCCACGATATCTATTTGTATTACGCGTCTAGCTTCGATTATGAGAGATATTATGTATGTTTAGATCATCCGTAAAATCACGCACCGTGGGAAGCCACATTATGAGGGTGTGTGATGTGGATACGGCGCACCGCTCCGCACGCGTCCGCGTTACCACGGACGAGTCTCTTCCCATGGTGCGTCGGTGCGAGCTCGTGCGTCGCAGTGCGCGCTATCACGCACCGTGGGAAGCCGGTATAACGCGACAAAACATGAGCCGCGAAAAATACACTCAGTGTGTCTGTAGCCTAATAGCCCTGTACGCACGAGCGAACACGAACATCGCGAACAACGAATATCGAACACATTGTTTGCACGTGCGTACATACTACCGAACAGTGTGTTCAGCGAATACCTTCATAATAATTCGTGTTCGATGTTCGTGTTCGCTCGTTTGTACCCGGCTTAATGATAAAAATGTCTGCTAGCTAATGGAATTTCTTTTATGGATTAAAAACCTGGAATTATTATGAAATATGTATCAAAACTCACCCAATTTTCGTTATTTGCGTGGGAGAGTACGAAAAATGTACATTAATGATGTATTATTAATAGTCAAATATAAAAAGCCCTTTCATTTGACAGGCAAAGGAGACTCTTATTTAAATGTCACCATAACATTTGATTAAGTTTCTCGGTTTTTTCTCGAAAAACAGCGTATTTATAACATTATTAGCCCACAACTGGGACACCACTGCTGGGCACAGGGCTCTTCTCAGAATGCTGCAAACGTTAGTGGTCAATCAGACTGCACTAGCGGGTGCGGGGGCTTGCGCGGGCGCTTCTGCGTGTTCACAGTAATGCCGAACGAGCTATCGTACGACGCTTCGGCGGGTGAATCAAAATAGTTTAGAACCACACGCGCAGTCACATAACAGACGCTATATCACTGTGAACGATACGGGCGGACTGAGCCATTAGAAACACCCGCGCCACTCGCGACCACACCCGCCTCATACAGACGCGCGGCTCCCAGAATCACTGTGAATCAGTGGCGAAGGGTAAATTTTCTCAAAAGGGAAGCCGGTACAAAAAATGCTTACCTTGCTCAATTGTGATGCATGAATTGCAGTAACTATTCGTTTCGAAAGGGAAGCCGATAGGAATCGAGTTGTATGGAGCCTTCGCCACTGCTGTGAATGCAACTGGCGTCTACATACATTTTGATTTACACGCGTCCGCGCTAGCACCCGCGCCCGCCTCCACTCTGAAAGAGTACTTAGCCTGATGCGGGTTGGTCAACTACACACACTATCGAGAACTTATAAATGATATTTATTTCTGTAAATAAATCTGTTACAGACACTTTTACAAGTCAATGTGAGTTTTTTTTTAAGACTAGATGGCGCCGGCATTTCCTGTCTGACTCGCTCTGAGAAGAAAAGCCGAAACAAACTCAGAGGTCAACGTCTCTTTTAAAGTCCAGACATTGTGGTATAAAACTATGCGAGTGTAACAATGTAGGGCAACGTTTGGAATGGTCTTTTGAGGAAAGAGCCATAGCAGGTTTGAGTTGTCCCAACTGACGGCACGCATGCATCAGCCATCACATGCAGGAGCTCAACGACCCGACGCACGACGACACCAATCAGCCGGAAATTTGCGTAGGTCACAAAAAAAAATTACTCAAACCGCCACTCACAATTACTCAAACCGCCACTTTTTGGAGTCCTCTCATGTTGTATGTTTTCCTTCACCGTTAATGCATGTGATAATCAAATTCAGATCCACACATGAATTCCAAAAGTCAGAAGGCCAGCAATGTAACAGATTTTAGTCTGTGTCGGTGGAATTATATAGCAGTTTCCTGATATCGACGTATTAGGCTTCCATAGTCACAAAAAGTGGAATAAAACTCTCCCCTTCCTAACCTTTTCTACTATGTTGGGGTCAACTTCCAGTCTAACCAAATGCGGCTGAATACCAGTATTATACACGGAGCGACTGCCATCAAACCTCCGTAAACCAGTTACCGTTACAGTTATAGGCAGTTGTCTCACCGCCGGCGAGGAAGCGACTAACTATCGACTATTTTCTCGCCCAAATAACGTAGGTATAATAAATATACATTCCGTGTAAACAAAAGAGATGCATATATTAATAGTCGATCGCTGACTGTTTACACTACCGGCGAGGACTCGCTCCACTAGTTTGTCATTGAGCGAGAAGAGCTATCAAAGATAATACCCGCTCAGCGCTAGTTTGTCATTGAGCGAGAAGAGCTATCAAAGATAATACCCGCTCAGCGATACTTGCTCACGAGAGACCAACCAGCGGTCATTTGCGGGTGGTGCGAGTAATCGCCCGTCGCACTCGCTCGCTTATAGTCTATCGACAAAACTATCGGAACTACACAATCGCTTCTCACCGCTCTTCAACTCGTTTCTAGTTTCTACCTCTACTCGCTGCTCGCTCATCGTTCGCGGTGGGACAAGTGCCATAGGCACTGCCGATATTCTAAGGTTATACCGGTCGTCAGATTTTCAGGCTTCTGGCTACACGTAACGGCTGTTATAGGTATTCGTATAACATTCGAGACCGAGGGCTTAACTTAGGGAAGGGTATCGATGTGTAATAAACGGTTACTTATTCCACGAACTGCATGACTTCGGCAAGCACAGCTTTACCTCGGAAATCGTATGATTGGCGCGGTTTTTAAGTAGCCGTCAGCCCGTCTAAAAAGTGAAATAAAGAGTCGAAAAAATTGAAAAAGAAAAATGTAAATGGAATATTCGGTCTGTCCCCCTGATATGTCACCTTTGGGGGACAATCAGGAATAAAAAATCGATCTTTCTTCATTTTTTTTTTAAAAAAAAACCTTGCCCCTCACTGGGGTTTCTCCTGTATCGTGGGTGCATTTACAAACACAAATCTCACATACAGAAACGCCCAGACCCGAAACGACTATCTGTAGTCCACACAAATTTTTGTTCCGTGTGGGAATTGAACTCACGACCCGTAGCGCGGAAGCCAATCTCTCAGCCACTGCACCAAACGTGTCGTCAACTGTTCCCCTGTCACCAAAACAAACGGACAGATCGAACGAAATATCTCCGGTCTGTGTTGTTCTTTAGGGGGACAAATAAAAATTAAAACGTTTCGATCTGTCACCCTGTTACCGACGTGGGGACAGATCAGGGGGACAAACCGGAATATTCCCTTAAAATGGAATAAAATAAATCTTTCCCCTCTTTAATAACAGGGGTTCCCAAGGATTTTTATTAGTCCAATATAAATGGAAAATAAAGATTCTTATAATTGCCGAACGGCGTCAACCCCTTGTCTAAGAAAATAACTTGGGTTATGACAGATACCTTTTTCATTAAGGACCCTTTATCTGACATCCAATAACTGTACAACTGTTTGGACAGTCAAAGTGTCATCTACAGCGCCTTTTTGGTTTTGAGTAAAATAAATAATAAACAGCTTTAGAAATGCGAATGATTTTTGTTTATGTTCAAAGATAACAAGATCAGGGGCCCAATTCTCCTAAGGCCTGATTTTTCAATCGTCATATATAACTTTTATCTGGGGAATAAGTTTGACTTTTTGACAGCTTTTGTATAGAAAATATGTCAAACCGTAATATTTGTTCCGTAAATAAAAGTTATGTGACGATTGAAAAATCGGCCCTAAAATAAATTGTTGCCAAACGCAATCGAACCACAACCGTCAGTCAGTTTTTGTATTCGAAAACTTTCAAAATAAGTGATTTTGTTTTTTGTGTCAAACAATTCGACAGCTTTTGAAATTGAGAACTGTCTGAATGAACGGTTCGGCCTTGGTTCGGTTGTGATTTATCAAGATTTATTTTAGGAGAATTAGGCCCCAGAAAATAAGGACAAGCTAATGTAGGGCCAATTTAATAGATTACATTTGACATCTGACAGTTTTAGCTTCATAGTGAGATGACCTGCTTAAAAACATCGATTAGAGTGAATTAATCGATACGGACTTCAAACATATGTAAATCGAATTCAGTGCATAATCATTGCATTCGATTCTACTAATCAACTTTCGTTTTTTTTTTGGGTAACGTCTCTAGTATTTAAAAAGAATAAGGGTTCACTGACGCAACATTGTAACGACGTTCAGTTCTCTTTAGAACGGAAATTGTTTATTATGTTTAGAATGGTTTATTAGTGAATGTAAATCGTAAAATTACCTTCTTTTGTTATTTTTACAATAAATGTGTAATCGTAATTGAAATAAGTTAAGCAATTGTGCAGTTCTAACTTCGAAAAAATAAATAATAATTTACGCCCGCCGTTACTAGGTTACGTTGTTAAAGGGAAATGCCCAGATGCCACACATAAAAATGCCTGAAATAAACAACAATGAAATATACGCCAAATTGCACTATAAGTCGTAGGGAACCCATATCATTTTCAATAATTACAAAAAAACTCGGCAAAACTTGTTCCAAACATCTTTTTCTAAAATATAGGTTAAGTCAAGGTTTAAGATTATTACGCAATAATTAATAAACAAAACTGCATTTAAATGTTTTAATCATCATTAAAAACCACTAACACATCATCAAGAAACTGTGCAGGAGGATTGATATTGGGTTGGTACCGGGCCCATGCTAAGTACCATATTATTGACATAGTATGGGCACAGGTACCAACTGTTCGCCGTCCCACGAGGCAGTTACAATAGCGATGCTGTAAAGCCCTTATCCCTGATAAGGAATTGTTAATTATTATATAAACAAAATATATTTTTTGAGAAATATGTCTGCTTTGTATTTTTCCTCGAAGTAAAAAGCAATTACCCGGAAGAGATAAATGCTCAACTAATTCGTTATCCAGTTCCCTACATATTTCAATCTTATAAATACCATTCGCTCGTGTGTGCTCGCCATAGTATGAGCGAGCCTGTTTTATTTGGTACGTACCACATGCCAACAAAACCATTTCGCTGTATGTCAGTTGTGGGAAATCAGCAACATTGTTAGGATTTATATTAATGCTTTGGAATTGCGCTCTGCGACGATTCAAATTATTTGTGATCACATAATCAGCTAGTATATTTTCTGTATACATATTCTGATGTATTATTTGCAAAATATCAACAGCATCTGGCCTGTCAACTATTCTAGTATAAAACCTATTAATTAATGCTGCTGCTATAGAGAAATCTACCATTAAATGTCTCGAAGCTCTATTAAAAAAATCTTGGCGAAATAATTTGAATTGCTGCTTGAATATTCCATTTACGGCTTCCACAACCCAGCGGCAAATAGTAACTCTTCGGCTTTTATTAGCTTCCAGAGTGGATAATTGAATTTCATTTACTTGCAGTGTTGATGGCATGTGAACACTATAATTGCAAGATTGCAAAAGTGGAATGGAATCCCTGAACCCTCTATCAAGAATGAATACGTCACCATCCTGAAAATATTGTCTCAATGGCTTACTGGGTTCATCAAATTCACTAATCATTATCTGAGCATCGGAAGTTGTTGCTGGATAAGGGCCTAACACATCGATTATATAGCCATCGGAGCAAACAAGCAAAAATGGCTTCACAAGGTTTCGATATTTGTGAAGAGAATATGTCTCTTTTTGGTACAAATAGTTGGAGCTTTTTTGTACATAGATATATGTTCCATCAATAATTACGACAGGCTTCCTTATTCCGTCGACTTCGCCAAACAGCCCATTTGGTAGAACAAGGTTTCTTGCTGCTATTTGTTCTCTTGTTATATGTCCAATTCCAAGGTTCATAGGAACAAAATCTTGATGCAGTTTTTCCCTTGCTTTAGCCATTAGACGTTCCAGAGTACTTCTCGGTATTTGTAGAAGAGATGATAATCTTTCATCAGAATCTCCAGTTCTCAATTTCATCAGGTAAGCTCCAAGGGCAGTAGAACCTCTATGCATTTGCGCCAATCGGGGCACCTCTCCCATTAGAGTACCAAAACTATTTCTACTCATTCCTAAAAAGTACCACACCATATGTTCTTCCATTAAGTGTATATTTTCGAAGTCCAAAGCACGACATTCATAATTCACAAATGATGCAAAGTCTTCAATGTGGTCCACAGTGAATTCATGATTCATATCTTCCAAAGCAGGGAGTTCATGCCAAAAGTCACTATTCAAATGATGACTACATATTTTTGAATTCTTTGGTATATAAAACTTGTAGTCCTTGAAGAGCCACACCCTTAATGAAAGTGGTACCACATGTCTATCAATCATATTACATCCTGGATAGAAACAATGACTTTGAGTATCAACTGCTCTTCCGTAATTAGGTAACAGTACGCTGGATCTTATTTGAGGAGGTTCTTCATGTAGAGGTATATTCAAACTACCTGCCTGACTGGGTACCGGACTCGGGCTTGGTGAAGGAGTAGTAGGGGGTGAGGTAGCCCGGCTGCATCGTTGCCAACATGGGTGGCAGATCAAATCCGAAGAACGTAGCTGCAAGCAAAATGAAAAGTAAAAGTTGGTTTTGTTTTACTTCAAGCTCGATGAACGAAAACCTATGCATAAAAAAGTACTCTGTGATAAGTTTTTAAAAGACATGATAGTGACGTTATTTGCACGGGATAAGAGGGAATTACACAGAATTAGGGCAGAGGAATGAACTTACCTGGCGTGGTTGGATTCTGTGTGCTACTACATTCATTATGTGCCTCTCACGATCACTGCTATTTCTTACAACATGTGATCGTTGTCGTAGAACAGACTGTCCACAGCAAACGCACACATGTTGGTGGCCTACTTGTCTACCTGGCCGGCTGGTTCCAGGTGTCTCGGTGATAGTGTGAACCGCTAATCTAAGACATGCATCACAAACAACACTACCTGGTTCAACCTGTGAGAAAGAACAAAAAACAATGTACTAATTGTTCAATGTCAGTGCGTTCAGTTCAATATAATTATTCACAAAAACTATGGAATGAATATACTTACAGCTAATGGTGTTATCCATGCCTGTATTAAACGACGTACTTCATCATTTTGCTCTGATACGACATTACGTCTCATCGCTGTAAGATCGAGATAGCAATTAACACAGTGTACGTTTCCATCCATTTTTAAATGTACACGGTGTAAGAGTCCAAAACAATAGCAGAGTCGTATAAAAAGCAGGTCCAGGTCCGTCGTCAAAAAGCCGAGTCGTCGTCAAGGCGGGTTCAATCTAAGTCGAGTTCGAAAAGGGGTAACGTGTGCAGAAGTAAAATCAAAATCCTTAAAAATGGCCAAAGTCGTCGTTATTATATCCTATTAAGTTATACTCAAGTCGCAAACGCAAAATGTGAATCGATCAATTCAAAACCACAATTCAACGGAAAAATGAAATGCAGTAATCAATATCAAACTGTCAGTAAGGCAAAGGACATGTTATCCATGCAGCCTACGATACTTTTTCTTATTTGAAAATAATTTTATTTTAATTAATATTGACATGCATATAATATTACTTTCATTAGATAAACGTTATAATTAGGTCGAATTATTCTAAATGAACGATAACTGTGCAATAATTCTATAAAATACTTCGATAAATTATTTGAAAATTCTTGTTTGGCTGAATGTCGATTACACATGTCAGATTAAACACAGTTGTCCATTAAAAAATAAGAATGAATTAGACGGATATCAAGCGAAATATTTTAAAGATCGTTATATTTTCCTCCTACGTTTACAAACTTGAGAATTATTCATTATGCATATTTAATTCTAATTAGAATTTAGGACTATTAGTAGTTTCCGTTCATTTCAAGCATTTTATGGGCGTTCCCCTTTTGATGAAGTGTCAAAATGTAATCTATTAAATTGACCCTACAGACAGTACCTATCATCGCAAGGGTGGTGTAACCTTAGATAATGCACTTAGGAGACAAAAAATGACAGTACGAAGTTCGCCGGGTCAGCTAGCGAGCAATAAAAAAAATGTATTAGTATTTTTTTTCTTATTACCTATAACTGATTAAATTATAGATATCTATTTCTAAATGGAAAAAGGAGGGTTACACCAATATTGTAGGTATTGAAAGTGTTTTTTGTCAAAACAATTAAGACATTGTAAATTTTTTGGTCAATCGTGAGTTGTCCACAAAAATTTGTGAAATTTACCTCTTTTTAAATGTGTATCGACTCTTTTTCATGAAATATTTCTTGAATACATGAAATAATTAATTGGCTACTTTATCAGCGTGCGTTGACCAAAATGCTTTGATATCAAGCAACATATAGTTGGGGCTCAGGCAGTAATGAGAATCTAATATGTAAAATTCTCGTGTCACAGTTTTCGTTGCCATACTCCTCCGAAACGGCTTGACCGATTTTGATGAATTTTTTTGTGCTTATCCGGTATCTATGAGAATCGGCCAACATCTATTTTTCATCCCCCTAAATGTTAGGGGTAGTCCACCCCTAAAATTTTATATGGCAAAACAACGTTTGCCGGGTCAGCTAGTAAAACTGTAACCATAAAATAATTATGTGTATATTTGTATATAAAACGGAATACAAGACAATCAACAAATAGGAAACAATTTAGTGGCGGCAGCGCGGAGGCACGACGCGCGTGCGTCTATAGCGGACAAGCGGAATCGACTGGTTGGTTCAGTGGTCTCGAACGTCATAGAGCGAGATCGGTAGAGCTGCCAGCTAAAATCGGTATATTTGTACCCAAAATCGGTATTTGACAAAAAAATTGTTTATTTATTAAAAAAAAACTTATAGACTAATTTATAACAATCACACTTAAGTATAATTATTTTTTATACCAATATTCTTTGGCCATAGCCGCGGTCATCTTCGAATTAATTTCAAAATCATAACAATTAGCTCTATTAAAGAGTCGTTTTGCATGTAATAGACCAGTGATTGATTCAGTAGACAGCCTATTTCTTAGTTGTAGGACACAAGGATATTCCCCAAAATATATGGAATTGAGAGCTTACCCGTAACATTAACATAAATGAAAAGAGTTGCCAACTTAAAAGTGTAAAATCGGTAAATAATCGGAAGAACCTCCTATTCTCAAAAATCGTGAGAAATTGTTTACATTTCGGTATTTCGGTAGAAGCGGTCCCATATCGGTAGAAATACCGAAAAATCGGTAGGTTCGAGACCACTGGGTTGGGGTTTGTTGGTCAGGCGGCCGCGCCGCTTATATGTAGAGTGCGCGCCAGATAACTCTGCGCGCGACTGAGGGCGTGCTAAACGTTTCCATGATCGCAAAAGTTCAAATTAGCGCTTTTTAAGCTTAACTTTTTTATCGCTTAACATAATTTTCCCGTTAAATATTCCTACAATCAGGTAGTTCTACTATCAAAATTGATAATACGGCACACACTTTGGTGGACCATGATTAGTGCCGATTTCGGCCGCGCGCAGACTTATCTTGCGCGCACTCTAACAGTAGGTAGCCGAGCGGGCGGCCGACGCAAACTTTAGGTACGCGGAGTGGCAGTAACTACCGCGCGGGAGGTCGTGCTATAAACACAATGTTTTGCAAAAATATTGGTTTTAGTAGTTCTGTAAACCGTGATAAAACTTGTCTAACTTTTATATTTCATATACGGTAACCGCTTTTATTTTAAAAGTATTAAAAATGGGATTGTATTTGTGTTGTTCTCCAATGCCAACGCGCGCGAAGTTGCGGGAAAAAGCTATTAAATAAATGAAAAGGGTTTGTGTTTGTACTTCCGCGTTTCAACCAGTGGCCGTAGTAACCTGACCTAGCTATGTAACCAAGGGCTCCGGGGCAAAAATGAAATTGGGGCCCTATTTAAACTAAACTAACTACTTTGAAGGTGCAAAACTACTTCATCATCAGCTCCTTATCGCCCACTGTAGGGCATAATAAAGCAAAGCTATTTACTAGTAAGCATTATGTCTAACGCAGCAGATAATTATTTAATCGTAATTCCTAATAATATTATAAATGTGAAAGTTTGTTTGTTTGTCACGCTTTCACGTAAAAGTCGTTGATTAGGGGCCAAAAAGATACAGTCAAAAATTCTTTATTCAACTAGGATGTTATATAACTTTTTCGAACGTCGTTCTTGGAGGCCGAGGGGCTCCTCGAGCTTGGGGCCCCTCGGGGGCCCTTTCGGGGCCCCGGTGCATTGCCCCGTCTAGCCATACGGTAGCTACGCCACTGGGTTCAACAATAGCTGTGTTTGCTGGTTTACTAGCCAGAAATAAACTACAAAGAAACGCTGTCTGTTTAATTGAATTAACAGAGATCTCAATCACGTTGTTTGATTTTAACGTCCGACACAAAAGCGGGGTGTTATGAGTTTAAAGGTACAAGTCCGAGACGGGCTGCAAACCGCGAACTGCAAAAGTAGTAGGTATCGCTTGCGGTGCGATCTGCGGCTGCGGTCTGCGGTTGCAGTTTTGCAGTCGCTGTCGGAATAGCACCTTTAAAGTGCACACCTTAAAGGCGCTATTCCGATGGCGACTTGCGGTCTGCGGTTGCCGTCTGCAGTTTGCAGCCCGTCTCGGACTTGTACCTTTACCCCTTTGTTTATCTGTTGCACCGTTGCTCTAAAACCAATGAACCAATATCAATGCGGTTTTTTAACTTCGTTTTTCATGTGTTTTGAAGGCGCCTGTATTTTTTAGTTAGTTAACTCTTTGACCGCAAGCAAAAGCGAGCTTTCGGCGCCAAGCTACGATTTCATCTTATAAGTCTGTCATGTAGTCGTTACCGTGGCGTGCTTGACACATTTTACTTTGTCATGTATACATGACTGTGGCAGTCAAAAGGTTAACAAATCGCAGTGTATACAGGTTGTACCCGAAAACGTGTGATTTCTTTAAACCTCTTGCTGTACTAGTCCTCTTCTTCTTAGCGTTTTGATGACAAACTAACTATTCAATTATATTACTGCAGCCCAGAACTTAGCCATTTTCAATGCTATACTAGTGATACAGATTTAAAATACTGATATTCAGCTGCATCTGGTTCGACTGGAAGCCGACCCCAACATAGTTGGGAAAAGGCTAGGCAGATGATGATGACTAGTGATACAGATTGACTCTGCATGGGACATCTTTCATCCGAGAATTTGTACACTATTGTAATTGTAATTTGTTGCACTAAAAAGTATTAAATAAAATAACTTTAAAAAAGTAGAAACCGACTTCAAAAAAAAAACTAAACGGAGTAAAATAATTATCATATAATAAATTTATCAGTTTCATAAGTCGGTGTAATTCCACGCTGAAACAAATTGAATGCACCGACTTATGAAACTGCTAATTTCATTGTATCATAATAATTTTCCTCCGTTTAGTTTTTTTTTTTTTTTAAGTCGGTTTTTACTTTTTAAAGTTATTATAAACAGATAAATATTATGCGTATCTCGGAGTTACATTTAATTTTTGTTTCATCGTAATCCATTCGCTCAATGAAATGATATTAGAATTTAAAGTTGACAAGAACTTTGTTTAGTTAGTGCGACACAATACAGTGTAAACTCTATACATATAGCGACACTGAAGGGACTGTGCATTTTATGGCGTTATAGAGAGTTGTCGTTAAATGGAGAGAAGAAACATCAGAATTAGAAAAAGAAAAAGTTTATTTCCGACTATTGTTAGTAGTTATGTGCATAAAAAAGAATGTTATTTGAACGCTATTGCGTATAGTCTGTTATTTTTGTCTGATGTCTTTTGCTGCACCAGTAATTTGTAAACAAAAGAACGAATTTCTTAGAAAGTTCGGTATGCATGATGCCGACAGTCGAGTTTATTGCGGGCTAGGATAATAAAGCGACAATAGATCGTACACAGCTGCGCAGTTTTTACTAATTTTAGCAACTTAAAAGGTACTTTTTAATACTCAATTGTTGTCGTTATTGAGAGTGGGTCTAATGCTATGTAGAGTGAAACATTGTATGAAAGACAAGCTAAACCAACCAAAGCCAATTGATTTCGACGCTTAAGGGAGTTTGTCGTTAAATAGAGTGACGTTACATGGAGTTTACACTGTATTTGTTTTTGAGTTCCACGCCGATAGAGTCGCAGACACAACAAGTCTATACTAAATACTATTAACAGGTAAAATTGTTCGTGAAAGGTACCATTTGAAAATACTGATCAAATTACCAAAAGTATTTCACTGAAAGCTAAACTATTAACGTAACATAGAATAGGTTTTGTTTCGAAAAGATTTTGTTTTAATCACAAAATCAATAGGTACCGTAGATCGGGGTTACTTTGATAATTTTTTTGAGCTTCATGTGTTTGTTTGTATTTTATTTATTTTCGCTTTTAGCTGCTACATTAAAAATATTTCATGTAGACTGAATTTATGAACTGAGATATATAAAATCACATAGGCTAGATAAAAAAAAAACTACAGATCATTTTCGATAAAAAAAAAGGAGAAATGTTCCTTATCAAAGGACCGTAGGCTTTTACTTTGATAATCCCTGTTTTATCATTCGGTGTCAAAGTAGCCCCAATTAGGACTCGAATTTTGTACATAATCAGGGCTGTGATTTAGTATTTTTTATCTTCGCCATCTAACTTCGCAGACACCTCTTTACCGTATGGTAAAATAGGAAAACTGTCAATGTTGCCTATACAGTTTAGTTAAAGTTAAAATGCATAAGTTCCATTTTTACAGAGATATATGACCAAATGCAATATTTTTAGTAACTATCAATGTCGCCCCTTGATATCAAAGTGACCTCAATCGCTGGTATACAATTTTTTTTAAATTGTTTTTAGTATTTCATAATTTCGATCGGTCTATAGAAATGAAAACATTTAAATTTCGACACGCGTATTCATGTTGTCGATCTGGCTGTACTGAAAGTGCTTAATCAAAATAAACATGGCCAGTATTGTTGGGTTTCAAAGAGTAATTGTTCAGGATTCTGACAGAGATTTGGGCTATTATAGTCCTATTGTTCGCCGATATTATAAACGAAAAAGGTATTGTGAAACTAAATTAAATAGCAATTTATTCCTTCATTTGTTATCTGGGCTTCATTCAATGGCGTATTATTTTGTTTCGTTCAATAAATTACCGAACCATTCATGAAAATGCTAAGTACACATTGTGTTTAAATATATATACAGCCGTTATCGTCCAACTGTTGAGCAAAGGCCTCCCCCTTAGAGCCTTTTGTGCACTACAAGGAATTTTACTGTCCGGCAGTCCGATTTTTTACGAGCCGATATGGCATGAAAAAAACGGATGATTAGCTTGTGCACTTGTCCGTCTTTACTCGGATCGGTGCGGCGCAGTTTAGGGTAGCTCTCTTTGAAACTACACGCCCCGCCCGCTCATGAATAACACTGATCGCAGACGCAGTGCACAAGCATAAACACGTTTTTTATTACTGTCATCTCGGACCGGAAAACCGGCCCGGAATGGAGAAAAGTAAAATGTCAGACGGTAAAATTACGTATAGTGCACAAACTAGTATACAAGGTTAGTTTTAGTATATACTAAACCTGCAACTAGTTTGTTCAGAATCACTAGGAGAATCGATTGACATATTTTTTACACGACTTTATTCTTTTTAATTTTTGTTTCATAAAGGACAATGCCCATCTTGTTAGGAGCTTTGGGCCCCTATAAAACTTCGCATGTCACGGTGGTTTTAACTTGGTTTTGTAGACCTAAAATTACCTTTTCATAATCTGAAATCGATTTTCAATTTTTCACCCTAGTTTAAGAGAAATCTTATTTTTTCGGATGCTGAAATTGAGGTTATAAAACTTTTTTTTTTTGTTTTCATCCTATTTGAAATTAAAATAATATTGTTTAAGTATTAATATTGATTCCTGAATTCAGATAACACTACATAACTTCTTCACTAACTAGGTATTATGTAGGTTAAGTACTTGCGCTTACATATATCCCTTGCCGTGCTATGCCGGCAGTCAGCATTAAGTGGGCTGTGCCCTCACCACTAGTAGGTAGTGTTATTAAAAATCTTGGACGTACAAAAAAGATACGTCCATGTTAAAAATAAATACTTACCTACGATTAAAGCCTTAGGTTAGAGTAGCTCGTAGCTATATAAGTTACAACAGCCGCACGGATCCATCTCAAGTTAAGCTATGCTTGCCGAAGTTAGACTGTGGATGCGTGACAATCCATTACATACAGACTCCTCCTGTGCGTCAGCTAGCACATTCAAGCTGCTGGTTCCGAGTGTCATTTGTAAATCTTAAATACTCGTTACGAGTAGCCAGAATCCCGCAAGTGTGACAACCAGTCTTACCGAGGGGTAACGTGTTATAACCCAATGTATGGGTTGTAGAGGTCAGATGGACAGTCACTCCATGCGCAATACTGTATTCAGCTGCGTTGGTTAACACTTTAACAGCATCTTCTGTGCGCTACAGCAACATAGTAAGATCACTGCCCCGCTTCCTAGTGAGTTCACTATGATTTGTAGTTTGTGTAGTTGTGTGGCTTAGTTATAGACCAGTTTATATTAAAGTAAGACGCCCTATGGATGCTTACTTTAAAAAAAAACAGCAATAAATAGTAGGTAAAACATTTATTGTTCAAGGATATATGATCTAGAAATGGCGGTGGGGCGCTTATATCATTAAAACAACCCCAGCTTAAATACCACAATATGGTGATAGTATGAGCGCAGCACCCTACTGTTTGATTTCCCACTAAACAACTACAGTAACAAGCAATGATACTCTATATCATTGCTTATGCTATACTACAGGAATCACGGGATCTGCAATGTTATCGTCCATGTTATCAGTCACTGGCGCAGACTCCACGGTGAGTCTGTTAACGCCACCTGGCTCTGTATTTCTCTCGATGCAGTCTCTCAACAAGCACGACAAACTCGTTCCAAATGTAAGACCTGAAAATAAGAAAATATTACATTTATACTACCTATTTTCGTTCAATTAGTTCAATCATAGAAATTCTGCCAAGATTAAAACACTTACATGAATGTGCTGGTGTCCATCTTAGCATAAGATTCCTTTGAGGACAGTCTTGACTAACCCTGTGAGTTCTGCGACTTGCAATTGACATGCCACACGCAAAACATATGTTGAGGTGTCCAAGGGCAGGGGATACAAGGGATAGAGATGTGGTTGATGATGTCCAGTTTTCTAATAATACAAAACATTCAACACACAGGATGTCATCAGAGGATATCTGAAAAGTATAAAGAAAAAATCTGTGAATTCCTAGGTAAATAATAAACACATAATTATACATGTGCTCATTGCAATGGTCTAGGTTTTCTCACAGATCACCTTACACTGCCTAAATTCCGTTACAAAATAGTTTTAACACAAATGTTAGATTGTATTGTGAATCCATTATGATTACATGGGAATAATTAAGAGGTATATCCAGAGAATAGGTCTAAGATGAATAATACTTTTATTTACATTTTGCTTTTAAATGAAAATGTATGATCACCAAAAAATTAAGTATGCAGACAATTTATTTTTCCACTACGCCATCAACATTCATTATTATTATGTGCATAAGGGCTTAATAAACTTAGGCCACACATAGAAAAACAATCTGCATACAGCACACTGTTTAAAACTAATTGGAAGTTAGCTGCCTAGATATAAGACTTATCTGTTTTGCTGGTTGTTAATTTCTGTTATAGCGGAAATAATAGAGATTTACAGTTGACGATGACCCCTTGATTGACCAAACATAGGCATCCTAAATATTCATATAAATCTTGTAAATGACACATATAAACTTACCGGTGTAGGTGTTACCCAGGATCTCAGAAGCCGTCAGAAGAATAAGCAATGGTTCATCTAATTCTTCGATTTGACGTCTACGAAGATTAGGCGTCCAACGTCTCGGAGCAATTGACACACCGGCGAGAGAGAAGGCGGTTTACCCGACCTCTACTAGGTGTAGACATTTTTCAGGAGTAAAATAAGAGTCCAAGGCTCACTTAAACTAGAGTCAATTTGCGCACTTATCATTAAAACAGGAGTCCAATATCTCAAAACAAATACACTAAAGGAACGTAAACGCTTAACTCGACAGCTTCAAATTGTAACGAACAGAATTAAATACGGAGGAATATTATTGTAAGTAGACGCAAAACGAAGGGCGAATCTAATAGTTTGATTGATGCATTGATTTGACAGATAGATCTGTCGAGGTGTGACCATGTGAAATATTTTGAAAATCGATTCACTGAATCGATTTGTTTTAATAATATTATTTTCATAAAACGATAATTATAAACGCTATTTAGGTATGTATGGGCAGTACTAACCTAAGTACTAACGACAATAATGTCTGTGGTACTTCGCGCCTAATCAGATTCATGAGAATGTTAGTGGATTAGTAAATTATCGATAATTTCAATCGATTACAATTATTTAATTGACATAGTCTATCGTCTGGCAACATTCAGGTTAAGTTTTAATGGCGGAACTGACTTAAATTCAATAAAATAAATATTAATTATGTTCTCCAATGCTAGGGTAAAAGAAATGTTGATAAAAAAAACTTGAACTTGTAAAAATACGACTTAATTTTTGAGAAGTAAATAGTCTTGACACGGCACCAAAAATAAGGGGCCCATTGGTGGGCATTCTCCTTTCAATTTTGTTTCAGTAGTTTTCTACCCATAACAGTTGACGGGAATAGACACCTTGAGGCTTGAAACGGTCCTCTCGGTCAGTTTCCGTGTATTAGACAACCCCTACATAGCACATCTCAGGCATTTCACACTTTTTTAGGGAACTTAACGCGACATAAACTAAGGTGTAACTTGGAGATTTACTAAAAAAAACACATATTCAGGCAGTTCTGATGAAAATCTTGTTGGGGTGTCTCGGTTTTCGTATAAAGTAAAAATAACGTTGTATACAATTATGGCGTGCCATAACGGACCGTAAAAAATCGGACTGCCGGACGGTAAAATTCCTTGTTGTACACAAGCGCCCTTAGTCTTCCACCCTTCTCTATGCCTGGCTGCTCGTCGCTATTATTTATCAAAAGCGTCGAGTTCATCTCGCCATCTTCTGCAAGGTCTACCGTGGTAGCACGGCAATGTTATCTAACAGTGTTCTATCTTCTTACAAACGGTCGGAACGCGAGTCGTACGGTCATACGGAGATTGACAATGGAACTCTTCAATGGATAACAGCAAATTACTCGGAATTGCTGTAATTGCATGTTTGTGTAATGTTTATGCCACATATAATATAAAAATAAAATAACTTTAAGAAATAGTAAAAACCGACTTCAAAAAAAACTTAAAAGAGTAAAGTAATTACCATGTTATAAAACTAACAGTTTCAGAAGTCGGTGCCTTCAATTTGATTCAGTGTAAAATTGCACCGACTTCTGAAACTGTTAGTTTTAGGCCCGGCGCAGACGACGAACTTTTTGTCCGGCGGACTACCACGGACAAGAATGAAAGTAGTTGGTAGTTTTTGCCATCGCAGACATTAGAGTTTTAACAACAACTACAGACAAAATTACCGTGGTTTGCGTTGAGTCCGTGTTAAATTTCGCGACCGGCAAAGACTACCAACCACGTCAATTCCTGTCCGCGGCAGTCCGCCGGACAAAAAGTCCGTCGTCTGCGCCGGGCCTTATAATGTGTTAATTATTTTACTCTGTTTAGTTTCTTTTGAAGTCGGTTTTTACTTTTCTTTTTGGTTATTTTATTATAGAGTCGATTCGAAAAATGTATCTATTAAGATATGAATAAAACCACAAGATATCTATATCTTATGTCAAAGGAGGTGGCCAACTTTTTAAGGGACCGTTACCCCACCATCGAAATGCATGTACACAAAAAATAATTACTTCATTTCAAAGCGTTTGACTTCAAGACTTACAATATGGAAACAAAAAGCGCCTAGAGGTCCTGTATTTTTTTTAAGGGCAGTTTTTCTTACTCTACTATAACTTAAATGTCAGGTGTTATTTATTGTTAACATTGAAATAAATATTGTTTAAAAACCTTCAGAAAACGTATTATACCTATGTTCCAAGTTATCCCGATTAGTTTTTAGTCGTTTTGATACTAAACTGCTACATAATACCAACTACTACCATATATCTGCTGAAATTAAATTAAAGGATTTTTATATCACCTGTATTTCACAATATGTTATCCCCACGCTCAGAATTCCATGATATTACAATTTGCAATAATCGGCTAAATTATTATTAATTTAATTCTAATTTTAAGTAGGCACTCAACACGTTTGATAAATATATAATGCATGTTGTGCTTACCTGTAAGAAATTGGTACACTAGTCTGTAAGTCCATTGAATGTATCTCATATCTTTGTACCTATTAGTGTATTCAATTGTTGGTGAGCCAAATAAATAAAATAAAAAAACATATTTCTCATCGAACCTAGCTAAAGCACAATTATTGACACAATTCAAAATGAATGATGTCCATAATGAAAGCTGTGAAAATCAGTTTTCAATTCAAATTATATCTAACGTTAAAGAAAATGAGGAATAGATACACACAGATGACACAGATAAAAAATATAAAAATAACAGGTATTTAAAATACCAGATAACATTTGTTCCTTACAGTAACTGTTATCTGTTAGTATAAATAACATTCACGACGCGGTTGACACAACGCCCTGTTAAATAACGATGTTTTTGTCTCATTCTTACTGACGACATATAACCTTGCTAAAAAGATGTACCTAAATAGTCTAAAAATATATACAGGGTGGTAATTTGAGATGGGGCATGAAGCGCAGCTACCTTAACCATTGTAGCTACAAGAAAACGTTCTTATGAGACCACCCCTAACTTTTGGAATAATTTCTATTTGCATTCACAGATTTTGAAAAAAATGTACAGTCAGCGAGAAAAGGGGCAGTTTTCAGAAAACATTTTTATGATGCCAATCGATCCTATTTCCCTTAAGGATCAAAACACTCTTCCGGACCATTTGAGGTTGGAGTACTAGAAACGTCAGAAATATTTGGAAGTGCATTCATAGATATGGGTTTTATTTCGGTATGAATGTAACTTTGACGATGATGATTTCTGACGTTCTAGTACTCTAATATCAGTGAGTCCGGAAGAGTATTTTGATCTTTCTAAGAAAATTGATCGATTGGCACCATAAAAATATTTTGTGAGAACTGACAATTTATTTGCTGACTGTACCAATTTTTTTTTTTCAATAACTTTGAATGCAGTTCGAAATAATGTCAAAAATTATGGACAGTCTCCTATCAACATTTTCCTGTAGCCACAACGATTAAGGTAGCTGCCCTTATAACTACCCTATCTCAAATAGTTTTTTTTTTGCGATTTCTGACATTTCTTGTACTCCAACCTCAATTGCTCCGGAAGAGTCTTTTGATCCTTACGAGAGATAGGATCGATTAGCATCATAAAAATATTTTCTGAAAACTGCCCCTTTTCTCGCTGACTGTACATATTTTCAAAATCTGTGAATGCTGATAATAATTATTCTAAAAGTTAAGGGTGGTCTCCTAAGAACGTTTTCCTATAGCTACAATGATTAAGGTAGCTGCCCTTCATGCCCCATCTCAAATTATCACCCTGTATAACCTACCAAGGTTCATAAGAAGCAATATGTATAAAAATGTATGTCTCCTTTATTTGGTCACGTAATCTGTGTCACGGTTATTTATTCGGATACATTGATACCATTTTTCGAAATAAACGTTTAAAGATTCAGTAAATAAGAAAAAATACATCACAGTAGTTCACAAATTAATAGAATATCGTAATTGTAATAAAATACGAATATTGTATGATTAAAAGTTTTAAAATATTCATCCATATTATAAAATGATCAGATAACTTGTCACCTTGTCAGTGGTACTAATCGGTAGCTAGTACAAAAATACTAGGCTAGACAGATATTTAGTACTGTTTTTTTATATAACAGAGATAACAAGTATTATTGAACTGTTATTACAACCAACCTTTAAGTCAGCCCGCCGAAATCATGCTGGCCATTTACATTTTTTTTCTTTTTTCAAAGCTTTTTTATTCTTATGACATTTTCACTGTCAGAAGGTAATTATTAGTGCTGGGCTCGCCCGGTCGCAAACGTGTAAATCGATTGTTCTATGTAGTTAATTGATTAATTAATAATAACGCTAATTGTTTAATTTTTCTATTACAAGTTACAAAGTAGGTACCGTTGCAGTTTTCATGAACTTATTTTAATATTCTAATACAAGTCACTAGTTATTTTATCCTTAAAGGTTTTGTCAGTAGTTCCCAAACTAAGCAAAACTGTAGCTTGAGAACCTGGGTAAGTAGTGGCATCTTGAATAGTTGTTTGTGTTCCTTTCGATAAAATCTATTTATGAGAGAAAAAAATAATGGTGTGGTTGGCGCAGCGGTTGAGCGGTCTTTTGGGGAGTTACGTGTCGCGGGTTTGATTATTTGATTCCCGGACTGATCAAGTATCTGTATGGTCTACAGACACATAATGGTTTCCGAGTTTGGTGTTTTTGCAAATGACTATTTGTGTTTGTAAACGCGCTCACGATAAATAACGTATTTAAATAAAAAGGGGAAACGTATTTTTAAAAAGCTTGTCATCCTAAGTAATTTTTGAAAGAAAAAAATAAACTAATCTTAAACTGTGAAAAATTAAATGACATCAAATGTACTTAATAATCCTGAGTTATTAGGTAGGTACTTAAATTATTATTTGTCAATTTAGTTAATAACAAAATACGAAAATATTAATAATAATAGGTATATTAAATGGCTTATTTACGTTTATTTGAATGTTATCGATCCATGTGAATTGTACTATAGGCATAACGATTTTTTTACTGAAATCGATTATCACAAAATGAACAGCCCTTAGAGTTTAAAAGAAATTCAAATGTCATCCATCAATAATGCATAATGGCCGACGGGCGGAAAATATCAATATACTATCTTATTATCTTCATCATAATTTCCAGGACCTGTACAGAAAAAATGAAAAATAGGTCTTACAATAATATGTAAAGAACGTTTTATCATTGATTACTTTACTTTGTACAAGTTCAGTTTCAAATAAAAGTGTGTTATCGACTATCTGGGGCAGATGTTGGCCACCTCCTTTGACGTTTACAATAGATAGGTACATTTTTCGACTCGATTCGATAAAAAGATCCGTGCTTGCACCGCAGGGCCGAGTCACAATACTGTTAGATAACATTACCGAGACCGTAGTGCCCGTTTCCCAGCTGTCGGGGTCCATTCTGTCGCTATTTAGCCCATTTATTATCCGGCATGCGACAGACATGGCCACCCCTGTCCCATTTAGTTTGGCAGTCATCTGAGCTACATCTCTGAAATTCGTTTTGGAGCGCAGTGTAGTGTTTCTAACACGATTGCTAGTTTTAAACCTAGTATGCTGCGCTCCATGCCTCGCTGGCACACCTTCCCCCTTATTACAAACGATGGTCGAAGAAAAACTCAGGCTTTAAAATAGACCCGTCTCTTTTTGTTATATTAAGTTAGAAAGTGATGGGTATATTTATCGGGTGTAAAAAGACCCTTAACGATGATAAAAACCACGTATTCTACCCATCATTGGGATATTTTTTTTCGAACAAACGATACCTGGGAAATCATTGGTTTTGGAGATTTTGAAGGTCAAAGTACACATTTTTTTTTAGTTTTTTCCAAAAACGATTTCCAAGTCATAATACTAAACTTTCTTCCATACAAACATTATCAAAAAATTCAATTTTTCCTAACAAATTACGCATTTGAAGTTAAAAAACGAAATGAATATCAAACGCACACGACCGCCTTGGCTCGGCTGTGTGGCCGCTGCACGCATGCAAACGCGCGGCATCGCCACAACCATAATTTGCGCGCTACAAAAAAAAACGTTGTTTTTTGTAGCGCGTGTTAGATTATTCCAATAATTTTACTTTGTTTATTACACAAATTCACGTCTCATTAATAATATTAAATGTCTACCTAATCATTTAAGTCATTATACTTACTTATTTAACTTATGTACCACATAAAAATGTGTTTTATAATTATAACCTTGTTTACTTGTGATAGACAACATTACACCGGTTCCTTATCAAAATATTATACAATACTATTACGAAATACATTTATAACATAGTTTAAACTGTGTTCTTTTATTATTGTTTTGTATAATATCGTATTTAACTGTTTGCACAGAAATAACGTGACTTGTTCACTAATTAAGCCATTGTAAGACCAAGTATGTAATGTAACTAATTAATATCAACAATTTACTTTATTTTATATAATTTTATGAATTTGTATTAAAATCATAGGATGTGACGTCACTTGTTTACTACCGATCATATTAGCCGTTGCTCCGCCGTACTCGGCACATTCGCTCCGCAGTAGTCACACCGAACGGACCTTTTTTTTTTTTTTTTTTTTTTTTTTTTTTTTTTTTTTTTTTTTTTTTTTTTTTTTTTTTTTTGCGTGGGGAAATCCTCATGGACTATCCCCCGTCTGGGGAAGACGGGGGGGTGTGCCGGACTCTTACCGGCTAAAACCACCACGATGTTCCATCACTTGACCGTGGGCCGGGGTCGCGGGATTCGCAGCTGCATGCACCGCGACCCCGGCAGGCCTCGGTCCGCCAGCCCCTGGCGGACCTCTCCTTTGTGGGGCCTTGCCCCACGTCCTGCTGAGAGGCGCGCGTGGAACACGTCGCGCCGCCTACTCGGGCCTGTTACTGATCGAGCGGTGGGTCCCCTAACCCAGCGCCCGCAGGCCACACACTAGGGTGGCTGGAGGTCGTCGCGCGGCCTCCGCCGCCCGGTGCGTCTGGCGCGGGAGGGGAGAGTGGCAGCTGCCTCTCTCTCTCTCTCCGCTCCCTCCTTGGTCGCCATCACCTCCTCGCAGAAGGAGGCGACGGCTTCCCACGCAGTCTCGCTCCCGACCATGGACAGAACCACGGCCGGAAGCGAGAGGTCACCACCACCGACCGCCGCGATTAGCTCGCGGCGCTGCGTCGCCCACGCAGGACACGCCTGCAAAGTGTGCAGGGCCGTGTCCTCGGGGCAGTCGACGCAGTGGTGACAACCGGGCGTTTGCTCCCGGCCTATGCGACACAGGTACTTCCCGAAACACCCATGTCCCGAGAGTACCTGCGTCAGCCGGAAGCTGAGGGCGCCATGACGCCTCTCCAGCCACTCTTCCATCACGGGCCTTACCGCCGCTATTGCGGCGTGCCCTGCGCTGGGTTGCGCAAGTCGTTCTCTCCACTCTGCCACTAGGATCTGGCGGAGCTCACTCCGCCCAGGCGCCTCCTCGCGCTGCTGATATCTCAGCGCGAGGGCTCTCGCCTCCAGATCCCAGGGCATTGATCCGGCAAGGAGGCTCGCCGCCTCGAAAGAGATCGTACGGTAGCCCCTTATCACCCTGACGGCCATCGCCCGCTGCGGTCTCCGCAGGATAGCGACGTTGCGGGCCGTCAAGGTGTCCGCCCACACGGGTGACCCGTAAAGGGCCATGGACCGCACGATCCCCCCATAGAGCCTCCGGCAGGAGGTATTGGGCCCCCCCAGATTGGGCAGCAGCCGCGACAGAGCAGCCGCGGCGCCCATCAGTTTTGGCGTTAGCTGCCGAAAGTGAGGCCCAAAGTCCCACCGGCTGTCGAGGACGAGTCCCAGGTACTTCATCGTCGACTCGACACCGATGCGAACCCCTCCCACCACGATATGGAATCCCGAAGGTGGTCCCTTCCGGGGCCCATGGAAACACAGGGCCCCGGACTTTTGCAGGGCCACCTCGAGACCCAGTCGCCGGATCCTCTCGACGACCTGCGCAACCCCAGCTGTGACCAGGATGGCCGCCTGCCGGTGCGTCTTCCCCCGCGCCGTCACCAGCGTGTCGTCGGCGTAGCAAGTAAACACCGAACGGACCTAAGTTAAGTACCCTTATCTTGTTGATGGGTTTTTATGTGTATTTATGTGTATTTCTTAGTAAATATTCTACTGAATATTTACTAATATATTTTAATGTATAATATGTGTATTTCGCTTGATATTGCTGCTATGATCTGGTCTATAGTATCTGACTAGCTTGTCCTTCTTATTTTCTATTCTTATGAATTATTACATATTACATATATTGTGAATATCATGTAACTAACAACTAACCCAAATATAAGTACTCTCAGTGGTGGAGAGTCTATGTTGATTTCATTTACCATACCCCCTTTGCCCCTGAAAGGTAGGTATTGGTCTTAACTGTAATGCTATGCTCACTATATATTTCTATAACCATATCAGCCCACATTATTGCTATTCCTAATATCTAGTACATTGATATTGCTAAAGTATTGTTCAAGTGAAATTAGTAATTATTGGTATACTTTAGTCAAAGATATTTGTAGTTTTCATAATAAACTATTCATGGTAAATAATTCTGGTTTATATACTATTCTATCTTTCTCTCATTACATTGATACATACCTACAGCTATTTATATGATTATATGTCTATATAATCTAACACGCGCAATGTAATGCACGTAGCCGATTGTGCCTGTGTGTGTTGTGCGGCGGCTACACAGTTGAGCCACAGAATAGTAAGTTGAGCCAAGGCGGTCGTGTGTGTTTGATATTCATTGCGTTTTTGTAACTTCAAATGAGTAATTTGACAGGAAAAATTGAAATTTTTGGTAATGTTTGTATGGAAGAAAGTTTAGTATTATGATTTGGAATTAGTTTTTGGAAAAAACTAAAAAAAAATGTGTACTTTGACCTTCAATATCTCCAAAACCAATGATTTCCCAGGTATGCTCTCGAAGAAAAAAATGATCCCAATGATGGGTAGAATACGTGGTTTTCGTTATCGTTAAGGGTCTTTCTACACCCGATATACATTTTTTTTTAATAAAAAACGTTGCCCTACACTAGGATTTTTCCTGTATCGTGGATGCGTTTACAAACACAAATCTCACATACACAAACGTCCAGACCCGAAACAACTATCTGTAGGCCATACAAATTTTTGTTCCGTATGGGAATCGAACCCACGACTCGTAGCGCAGAAGCACTGCACCAAACGTGTCGTCAATTTTAAATCTGGGTTTATTTTAGTCTCTGTTTAAACCACCATTTGTAATATGGGGGTTTGAGTTTGAACTACTAAATGTTTGGGTATTGTGATGTTATATGTTTTTTTTATTTTTTTTATTTGATAGCTTTCGCCCGCAGCTTCGCTTGCGTGAAGTTTTGAACCCATTAAGTGACGATTTTCCATACAAACTTTCATCCCCTATTTAACTCCCTTAGGGGTTGAATTTCGAAAAATCCCTTCTTAGTGGATGCCTACGTTACAAAAGGAACCGACTGTCAAAATTTCAAGTTTCTAACCCCAGCGGTTTAGGCTGTGCGTTGATAGATCAGTCAGTCAGTCAGTCAACTTCTCCTTTTATATGTATAGATTTGGTCACGTTTGACTTTAATCGCATCTGATGGTAAGATGACACGAATACAAGAAACAGAGATATTGAGATATTTCCCTATTCTCTTGCTCTCACATACACACGACGGAACACAGTAAACAGCTTGGCGCCGGACTTTAATGTGAGGGTGGTAGCTAGCCAGGCGGACCGAACAGATCCTACCACCAAGCGTGCTGGGTTTTGTTGAATCTTATAACACGCGTCTACTCCCAGCGTGGGGTGAGAAAGTCTTATACAAGGTTAGTCGGAAAGGGGGTACTAATCCGAAGCCCACTTATAGTATCACTGATGACTGTTTGAAAGCAAATGTTAAAATTTTAAAATTCGATAACTTTTTTTTCCAAATAAAATGATTTTTATTTTAGTTTTCTCAAAAATTCTTCATCCCTGCTTTAGTTATAAATTCAGAAAATGGTGCTTCTAATTCATGACCCTAAATATGACCTAAAATGTAAACACAGCTGATCATAACTGGTGATAGATAGATTTTAGAGATATTTTTTTGAGTTTTTTGAACAACTGTTTCTCTTAAACTATTGACTTTTGGGAAAAGTTGTAGAACAAAAGTTATTCATTATTATGTGTACTTTAACACCCTTTCGGATTAGTACCCCCTTTCTGACTAACATTGTATTGTACCCCGTCCCGCCCGTCACACGGAATGAAAAGATAATAAGATTAAACTCTCAATCGCTGTAATTATAGACACAATAGATAAGACAATTAAGTGTCGTCCTGGGACGACGAGCGGTACGCAACCGGTTAAACTGTACAAATAGACCAGTTGAATACAACAAAAACTCTTAATATAACTTATTTTTGAGGGAAAATCGCACCGGACAATACCTACAACGCTCTTTATTGTACATAAAACCCGGAAACATTGTTATAAAAATAGAGATAGAGAGATTTTGAAATAAACGCATTATTATTATACAGGGTGTTAACGAAGTCGTGTAATTCCTTCAAACCACGTGATCTACTGGTGACAATGATTCAAAGCAAACAAACAGCGTTAAAGCATTTCTAAGAGTCTTATTAATGTCGGTGTAGGAGTGGTCTGCAAATAGTCCAGATTTGAGTCAAATCTAAATTTGTGGTACATTGTAAAGAAAACGTTGTCCAATAAACATATTACTAACATCGTACTACTACTAGTATCATACCACACCAACTTTAAGACGCCTTTGTAGAAGCCTGGAGAAATTAATATTCCTTTGGAAATGTATGAAACATTGATAGAATCAATGCTACGTCGTTGTAGAGCTGTAAACGATAGCAGAGGCTTCCCAACCAAACACTAATTGTTTATTATAAAACGTTTGTACCATTTAACTTCATTATCTCACACCGATAATTCAGCCCTCATCAAGTTGTCCCCCCCCCCCCCCCCCCCCTATGTCCATGCCAGCAACGCCCTAAGCCGAGGTCCGAGTCCCACTAGGGGTCGCCCTTAGTGCTGTTGTTGCAGGTAGTCATGATGTTAGTGTAGTACAAGTAGTTAGCTTAGGTTAAGTATTTTACTTCCCCCCCATTGGCTGGAGACCCTTCAGGTCACGCCAATAACTGCCCGGTTACGTAAAAACCGTCCCCTAGGACGAGTATATCAGTTTTTACATAAACGGTTATATGATACGAGTATTTCCAAAACTGACATAATAATACTTCATGCTGTGGATACTTTATAGATAAATAGGTATAAGCCCTCTATGATACGTAACACATTAATTATCAAGTTAATTTGTACTAAACATAAAAGTCACACTTGGTGTTTCTAATTATATGTAGATCAGCAGTGTACAGCACCAGCGCGTTACTACTTCGTATATGTCCACAGGCATATCTGACTTCAGTTGTCAGCTTGACGTCAAGTGAGTGATTGCTTAGCGATAAAAATATCAAAATGGTGAAATGTGAAGTTAAAATTTGCATGTCACGATCTGAAAAGATTAATAAAGCACTTGGTGCTAATTTTCCATAAGATTATCCAAAAAAAACATTACGAGACCAAATAAATTTAACAAACATTGTTTTTGCCGTCAGTGTTACCAGTTAAAACGATTTTGATTTTGCCAGATTGTTGGGAGTTTAGTGAATGACCAATGTATGTTCCTTTAAGTCTAAATTATTGAAATATAATTAATAAAAAATAAATATTATATTTACGCTGACGCATTTTTTTTTCTTCCTTAATGTACATAATTCGACCTTTCATAGTAATTGATTTAATTAACACCTTCATTCATTCTGGGGAAATTATGTAGATCATTGGCAACTCTGGCCGTTTTTCCGATAACAATGTCTTGTCTCATTCCAACATAATTAGTTTGACGGAAGAAGAAATGAGACAAATATAGTATTTTGACAGATTGACATAATTTATGTATCCGTTTCAAAGCTACCACTTTAAACTCGTAAGTGGTTACGTTTTTCTGAATTTGGTATAAGGACGCTGCTCCTCTAGTATTATATAAGCTCATTGTCCACCACTGTATCTGACTGCAAAGAGCGATATCGCGTTAGTCGTTCCTGCCAGCCGTTTCGCCGTACTTTCATTAATTTATGCGTGGCATCGAAATGTTCACACAAATAAAATTATTATTTAACAAAAAAACAAACTTATTTTTTTACTGAACTCATTCAGTCAGTTCTCAATTTCAAAAGCTATCAAATTGTTTGATACAAAAAACAAACTCAATCATTTTGAAAGTTTTCGAAAACAAAAACTGACTGACGGTTGTGGTTCGATTGCGTTTGGCAACAATTTATTTTAGGAGAATTGGGCCACAGGGGGTCTACTCCCTAAGCACGAAGTCCGTTATTTCGGCCTTAGTTACGAGCGTTTCCTACTCCTTAACACCTACGGACATACGATGATTTCGGGGCCCGAACTAAGAATGAATGACAACACGATTTGACAGTTGTCCCTACTAACGATGTGTTTTTGCCCGTCCGAAAAGTTGAACTTGACACTTGTTTTGTTCACTCCTACGTTTCGGGCTACTTTCGGCTAACTGCGTTGACGGACTTAGGGAGTAGGCCCCCAGAACCGGACTTAGGAGAGGGCAACAGGCCGTTAATACCGGGCCTCTGCAAGAGAGGAGCCCCCACAATATGAGTTTATGAATTTTAATGCACATTGCAAGCAGACCGGATGGCCGGTGGAGTCGAAATGTTCTGGAATGGCGACCGCGTACCGGATGGCGTAGTATTAGGTAGGTCTCCCACGAGGTGGACTGATGACCTGGTCGCGGAAATCGCCTGGATGCAAGAAGCACAGGATCGGTCGATGTAACGATGGTTGGGGGAGGCCTATGTGGACGTCTTTCGGCTAAATGATGGAGATGATGAATTTTTTTGATAAGAAAAAAACTGACACTTCCAGACAAAGAGAAAAAAGTTCTTAATCACGAGGTACTTTATAAAAAGTTTCAACGGGCCTCCACTTCTTCGTTGCTTCAGGGCCTCCAAACCTTCAAATCCAGCCCTGAATACGTGGGTATCATTAATGTCATGACGTCATCACATTGTGTAGGTTTTCCATTTTCTGCGATACAGTTCTACATACTCAAAATCTGTTAAACATAATGTTTAGTTGCACAGATTTTGCTACTACTATTAGCTTTCTGATTTAATCACTTAGCTGTTCCATAGAATTTTCTAGAAGTTAGGATTGGTTTACATGTAAATAGCATTGTAGAGTGTCCAAATTTCGAGGATTCCGTGGACAGGTCCCGATTTGCCTCTGACCTGGACGCGAAATGTCCCAATTTTGGGTGATTCAGACTTCGGTCATCAAAAAATATTAACTCCGAGCATCTAAGGATTGCATCCGACGAATTCAATATAAAGTACTTTCAGAGTGGAGGCGGGCGCAGGTGCTAGCACGTAGCACGGGCGCGTGTAAATCAAAATGTATGTAGACGCCAGTTGCATTCACAGTGCTCCCGCGAGCCGCGCATTTGCATGACGCAGGCGCGGGCGCGGGTGTTTCTAATGGCTCTGTCCGCCCGTATCGTTCACAGTGATATAGCGTCTGTTAGGTGACTGCGAGTGTGGTTTTAAACCATTTTGATTCACCCGCCCAAGCGTCGTACAATAGCTCGTTCGGCACTACTGTGAACTAGTGATGGATTAATTCGCATTCACATTAATTGTTAACATGCGAAGACTTCATTCGCATTTCACAACTTAAATGTAGTTGCGAAATTCTGTGAAGTGTGAAGCGAATTCATCGCTCTTCTATCATATAGCGGCAGCGTGCGCTCTCCGTCGCACCCACGGGAATACTAAATCTATCTGTTCGTGTGACCCTGACTTCGTTCGCAAGTGAAATTATTAGCAATTTCGCAGGTGATGCGAGGAATGAAGTTAAGCAATTATTATCTTTGATTTGCTTGTACTTAAGGTCGCATATTGAATGAATGCGTGTGATTGTTGAGTTAGTTTAAATTATTAGCAGTTTAGTTCAGCAATTATTTTGTTCATTTTAGCAAATAGCATAGCAATAGCAATTAGCATGCTAAGACTCATGAATTCGCATGCTTATGAAATTTATGCGAAATCGCATTGATTGCCATCGCTACTGAACACGCAGACGCCAAGACCAAAGCGCCCGCGCCCGCCTCCACTCTTTGTTTTGTAGTAACCTTTTGCTACAAAAAAAAACTGTTTGACACTGTTTCCAACTTTTGTAAACACTAGTGGGGGAGAACCATAATGTGATCTTTTGCTAAGTAATACTAAAAAACCGGCTAAGTGCGAGTCGTACTCGCGCACGATGGGTTCCGTACCATTACCTATAAAAACGGCAAAAAAATCATGTTTGTTGTATGGGAGCCCCCTTAAATATTAATTTTATTTTTTAGTATTTGTTGTTATAGCGGCAACAGAAATACATCATCTGTGAAAATTTCAACTGTCTAACTATCACGGTTCATGAGATACAGCCTGGTGACAGACGGACGGACAGCGGAGTCTTATTAATAGGGTCCCATTTCACCCTTTGGGTACCGAACCTTAAAGATTATGATTACAAAAATTTATTTATTTTAATTTTGTTTTGCAATGTTTTGTTCCTTCTGCAACTAGAACTACTTACATAGTTTACTGTACAATATTAGGTAGATTAACTAGCTGTTTTATTGTTGTTTATATACTTTGATGTTTGTACCTACGCTCATTAGTAAGTTTACTTATTTTGATATTAATTGTTTCTCATGTAAGTGAATGCTCTTTGTAATACTTATGAGGAATAAAGATTCTTAACCAGAAAAACCTAGTTTTGTTTAGCTGTCCTGAATTGAAAACCCCTATTTCGTTTTTTTTTTTTTTTTTCTATTTGACTGCTGTAGGTCGTCCTAGGGGACGGTTTCTACAAAGTTTTTTTTTTACCTTCTGTCCCGATATTTGCCATATCGGACTTGGTAACACTACATGTAACTTATACAACAGGCGAATTTGATTCTCCGTTTTCTTCGAAGAATCTCGACTAAATGCCTGACGACCATAGAAGAGATTTTTCTAGGAAATAAGCAGTGCCTTTGTACTCTATTCCTAAGCAATTCGATATGTAAAGTAAAAGTTAACTTATACTGATTCCAAAAACATTTCGAAACGTTAGTTTTCTAAACCTTATTTTGCTATTTCCAGCTCTTGAAATTATAAGATGGTGAAGATTTTTATATAAATACACGAATACGCTTGACTTCTATTTGACCTCTAAATTTCGTTAAATGTACGTTCGATTCAGAGTCTTCATTAAAAAAACAAGTTTCTTTTTTTTTTTTTCTATTGGACTGCTGTAGGTCGTCCTCGGGGACGGTTTCTACGTAACCGGGCAGTTATTGGCGAGACCTGAAGGGTCTCCAGCCAATGGGGGGGAAGTAAAATACTTAACCTAAGCTAACTACTTGTACTACACTAACATCATGACTACCTGCAACAACAGCACTAAGGGCGACCCCTAGTGGGACTCGGACCTCGGCTTAGGGCGTTGCTGGCGTGGACATAGGGGGGGGAGACAGCTTGATGAGGGCTGAATTATCGGTGTGAGAAACAAGTTTCTGAATATCAGTTTTATTTATTTATTTATACTTTCGCACATAAATTTGTACAGAGGCGGACTTAATGCCATAGGCATTTTCTACCAGTCGACCTTAGGGTGATGCAGAGAAAACATGGTAGGTGCACTAAAAGAGCTATGTGATGTGTACGCAATTAAAAATAAACAGTTTTGATCAAAGTAACAACTTATTAACCTCAAAGCTAAAAACGAACTCTCTAAAAATGTTGTAAAAGAAATCAACATCAAAACTATTTAGTGTTGTCGTAGAATAGGATCACTTGCAAAAGTTTAAAAAATAATTAAAAAATAACTACCGCGTAGTAAACAAAAATATTCAAATAAGTTTCTTAAAATAGCCAGATCTTTAAAAACAAAATATATTTAAAAAATACAAAAAAAACTTTACATACCGAATTGTCCAATATTGTGTTTTGTGAACACACAAATAAAAAGGACATTACGTAAAAATGTATGGAAGGCGTTCTATGTGGAAAATGTTGACCTACAAACATAAAAATGGTGTCGATGTGTTCGGAATAAACTACTTTATAGCCAATTTCAGTTCCAAAAGCGTCAGAGTTTTTAATTATGTATTTATCATAAATGGAATCTTTAAGTTATGAATAGGGTATTACGCCCATTTTTGAAAAGTGTTTCAATTAGTTTCTATAGCGCTACTGAACCACTAAAAAAATCACAAAATTTTAATTCAATCGTTAAGTGCCATAAAAATGCATTAAAATTTTGCATTTTCAAATTTCGCGCGTAATTTGACGAAAACGCTGGACGCAGTGGACGCCATATTGCTCTATGGTCATGACGTCAGTTGGCTGTGTAAACAAATGCAGTGATATTTTGTTATGTTAATTGTTTAGTTGACAGTTGACACTTCTAAGTTTCATAGCCGTATGACGTAATAACATGGCGACTACTATTTAATGGTGTTAAGAAACAGATTAAAAAGTCGAATGAATAAAAAATAACCTTTGAATTGAATTTTAAAATTTAGTTTGCTATTATCAGAACAAAAATTAACATTTTCCGACTGCTTTTTGCCTAAGCTATCTCAAAAATAGGTATCTTTTTAGATTTTTTCTCATATAGAGTAAAATACCCTATTATGATGTAAAAACCTGTCAAGTGCACGTTCAATCACTCTAACACTCAGTTGCAAGAAAGGTCCATTAAATTTTAATGCTCTCATTAGAATGTTAATTCTCCATTAACCTCTTCTGTCCATTGCAAGAAGCTAGATTTAATTGAATGATTAACTATCCATTAAAATTAATTTTTGATGTGTCAAACTCCCCATGATTTCAATATTTATGATAATTAGTAAATGAAGAACGAACTACGACCTAATTAGCGTTCATGCAATAGCCATTAATTTAATGGAAACATTATTCTTAATGACGGATTAGTTAATGATCACTTAATGGTATCTTTCTTGCAACTCAGTGTTAAAGTATAGTTTTATTGTCTTCATCCACTGTTTGAATTGTTTGGAGAACGACATCCTCAAATACCACGCCACAAAGTTACTTTTTCAGTTGCCCAGAAACAGCATTTTTTTATTTGTAGATCTAACTGATAAGCAATGAAGCAGAATCGATGGGTCTGCCCCATTATTAGCTATTTTGAAGTAAGTAATGTTAACAATTTTCCGATCCAAACCCTCAATCAGATCAGCTCAGTAGTGCCGAATATTGAATTTACAACATTTCGAAACTGACACGACCTTAAAACAAAAATATAATTTCTTTACTTTCGTAATCCTGAGTTCAATTTTTTTAAATATTATTTTTTGTCTTCGTTTCTGATAAAAAAATTAAAATGAAAAAACATGTTATGACGTCACATAAATGGTGGAATGAGGTAGTTACCTTTGCCTATGCTTTCCAATGTTTTGTATGATAACAATTAATGTCAAACAACACAATCATGTCAATGTAACTTATGAGGTTTATCTATTTAAAAACAATATTTTTCGTATCAACTCGACACGCTGCTTACTGTTAAAATTATCAACTTTCATGGTGACTAAATAAATATAGAATGAGAATAATAACACTTGAAAATAAGAAATTTTACGAATTTAATTGAAAACAAACGTAAACAAAAGGCGCCATCGAGTTTGACAAGCTGACATAGTGACAACGACAAGACAAGTGTTATATGACAGTGACATTTAACTATCAATTTTTTTGACGGCTCACAGTAAAGGAAAGTTTTTATCGCCATTCTTCCGTATGTATGACGTCATTTGGCGCTTATGTCTTTTTAGAATACTTAAGCCGAATTTTAAAGTTGAAATTATTAATGAAAAGTACATAAATTCGAACAACTGAAAAATACCGGTTGGTAACCTGGGTTTGAGTTTTCTTTTATATAACGTAATAATACATGCAGCTTAAAAATATGAAGTGTTGTCAATTGTCACTAGGTATTGAATAGGATGAGCGGAAGTGAAAACAATACACTTTATTTGGCTATAATTTATTTGACTACATTAATTGTGGAAAGAGCTGAATCATTGTAAAACTGAACCATTTTCTATTAAACGTAGCCTATGACTATCTCATTTAAACCAGGTCTGAAACAATAAAATTAAATCGGTGCATCCGTTTGGGAGCTATGATGCCACAGACAGATAGGGCGAATACATAAGGGAAGCAGGTAACCAGCGCCGACCCACCAGCGCTTGTAGGTACCGGTCCGTGCAGGTAACCGCTACATAAAGGAAGCGGGTAGAAGCAGGGGCTGGCATTTTTTAACAAAAATACGCCTTGTTCCAAATACAAATTCGCGGAAATACAGCAACAAATGACAACTTACCAGCGCTGATCGGTGCAGGTCGGAACTTGTCGGCGAAGTTCGGAGCTTGTCGGCGCTGTATAGATACTACCTGCATCGACTAGCTGCGCGGACCAGCACCGACAATTGCTTACAGATCGGCGCCGGTAACCCGCTTTCAACGTGTATATGTTACGGTTAATGATAGGTGTGAATATAAACTTCAGATTAGCCGGTTAATGTTAAGTTTAGATTTAATGGTTGGCTAATGTTGTTTATCTAATACATATGTTACGGGTAAAGCCCGAATGGCGGGTACACCTAAGTTTACCCGGTTATTTAAGTCGACGGAGCCCCGCTGCGCGGGGCTCCTATTACTGTGTGCAGGGTTTAAAGTAACCTAACACGAAGGGAATGACGGGGGCTTCGTTCGCTCGCTTCGCTCGCTCACTCTAGACCCCGTCATCCCCTTCGAACGTAACCTATCCGAGTCGGGGTTCCCCTTAACCACCGGTGTGCGGGTACACCTAGTTCCCGTCATTCGGGCTTTTACCCGTAACATATAATTAGATAAACAACATTAGCCTACCATTAAATCTAAACTTAACATTAAGCAGCTAATCTTAAGTTTATATTCACAACTATCTTTAACCGTAACATATACACACATAGACAGACGTCACAGAATAGTAGTTGGCTTCAAACTTATAACTCCCATCTTTTTTCATTTAAGGTTAATAAAACGGTCACGATGATGACAATACAAGTCAAAAAAACAAATTAGCCCAGCGACAAAACTATCGGAACTACACACTCGGGGTAATTCATCAACTCGTCCTACATGCCTACGGCCCATTTAGGACGACTTGCAGAAAATCAAAATAAAAAATATTTTCATCCTGCAACTCGTCCCACATTACTATCAAAATGAAAAAGATACAATCAGTAGCAAAAGTGTTAGTTTGTAAATAATAAAAAAAAGTTAAATGGCCACAGAGAGGTATGGCGGAGCAAGGAGCTTCACGGACGCTTCTACCGGGCCCTTCATGGGCCCGATGTAGACTTTCTAGCGTCCGTAAAAAGTATCTCCTGATAAGTCTGCTCGCCTTGTACCATGCTTCATGAAATGTTAATTCCACATTTTATTTTACCGCGTCTGACCCGCAATTATACTGGCAATAATATTGCCAATACAATATTGTCAACATTATTGCGTGTGTGTGGGCGAAAAAAAGTATCTCCTGATAAGTTTGCTCGCCTGGTATCATGCTTTACAAAATGTTAATGTGATCTGTGTGATTCTTTTCTCATCACAGGCACTTCTAACGTTGAGTGTTAGGTAGAACGGCTGTAACGCGACCGATCCGAGAAAAAATGCACCTTCAAGAATAAGAGCTGTTATAAATATAAACGACGTCACGCGTAGCGGCCGTAGTGCGACTCCGTCAAATAATCTATAAACAAAACTAAAGTAGAACCTAAAAATTCTTAAAAAATGTTGTTAAATCTTGTCTTACTAACTGTACCAAATGTCGATAAAGTTTAAAGTTCCACACAAAAAGAAACGTGGGACGAGTAGCAGAATGAAAATATTATTTATTTTGATTTTCTGCAAGTCGTCCTAAATGGGCCGTAGGCATGTAGGACGAGTTGATGAATTACCCCACACTCGCTTATTTTATTTATTAGGGACAAAAAAACAGTTACATGTTCAAATTTAAAACTATGTGTCGATACAAAAATTGGTAAACATATAACCCAGCTACAAAACTATCGGATCTACACACGGGCTTATAGCCCAACAACAAAACTATTGGAACTACACACTCGCTTCTCGCTGCTCGCCAACTCGTTTCCAGCTTCCAGCTCTACTCGCTGCTAGCTCATCGTTCGCGGTGGGACAAGTGCCTTAGACAAGAGTAGATAATCGTGTCCGAAATGTCCGAATTGCCACTATCGTACGTTTTATTACGGGCTTTACTAAATTCTCCTTTTAGATTCACTTTATTACATACGTTGACGTTTTTAGGCAACGAGACGATCCGAAATAACATTAAACCTTCAATAAAACGTAAAGCTAGTAGCACGTTTTATTACGCAACCGACTTTGAAACTATGGACATTGCCGCAAGTAGATTTCTGAAAATTTTACGAACTAAGTAAAGTAAATAACAGCATAATTAGCGTTTTACATGTAGCATTTCAAGGCCACGCATAAACGAATGAAAGCATGGCGACACATCCGGACTAGACTAGCGCGATATCGCTCCGTACAGTCGCGTTTACCACCCGGTACGCTAAAATGACTAAAATACAGAAAATCATGAATTCTTCATGAAACATTTTTTTTTGTCGAATCTAAAAAAAACGGCACGCAGTGTCAGTCTTTGTCACCTAGATCACGCGGTTTGAAGGAATTATACGAATTCGTTTACACCTTGTATATGATAATTTTAGAGACATCAATCAGCCTCACAACTAGGCTTTCCAACCTTTATGTACGAATTTACCAGGACTTTGGCAGTCAAAATGCGGGACGTGGCAAAAAAAGCGGGACCCAACTGTCAAAGGAAGGCGAAAAATACAATTACAAATTATTTTTTCGTTCGTTCAATGCGAAACTCGCAGTCGCGATATCCACTCTTCTAGTTAAATAAAACGTGCGTTCACTAAATTCCGACTTCTACCCGAAGTCTTCGCCGTAGGTACGATAAAACGAGACAATTGGCGTCCCGCACACGTTTTTCGTGGGTCGCATCCTATAAAGCTCTAGAAACGGGACGTTCCGGCTTTCGCGAGACGATTGGCAAGCCTACTCACACCGATAATTCAGCCCTCATCAAGCTGTCTCCCTCCCAATCTCCCGCCAACAAGGTCCTAAGCCGAGGTCCGAGTCCCACTAGGGGTCGTCCTTAGTCCTGTTGTTGTTGGTAGTTATGATGTTAGTGTAGTATAAGTAGTTGTCTTAGGTTAAGTATTTAACTTCATCCTCATTGGCTGGAGACCCTTCAGGTCACGCCAATAACTGCCCGATTACGTAAAACGGCCCGCAAGGATCATCTACAAGCAGACAAATAGAAAAAGAAAAAATAACAATCACCGCATTTTGGGCATACAATAATTGAAGACTTTATTTCAAAAACCACTAACTCATAACATGAAATTTTTGACAAACGTGGTTTTTGAAATAAAGTCTTCAATTTTAAGATAACGTGACCAAATCTACGAATGCATTAATAAGAATCAAATTTAATTATTTTCAGAATCAAAAAAATCCTTAATAGGCATGTTGACAGCATCGATAAATAGCAAATATAATTAGTCCGCCAGTTAGTTTTGAAAAATAATGGACACGTAGTTTTTCTTTTGTTCAATCTATGAATATTTGGAAAGATAAAACGCATCAAAACTCGAGAGTGGGGGCTTGTGACGTCAGAAACAAGTAAAAATTGTACTTGCTTGTGACGTTTTGCCAATTTTAAAAGTGTCGTATCTTCGTCAATTTTGGTTTACGTTACAAAAGAAAAAATACGGGTCAAATATTTTTTGATAATCTAACTGACGGATTAATTAGATATTTTCAGTCAAATACCCTATTGTATAAAACATTTTTCTGTTAAACATTTTTTTTTATTGTACACGAAATAATCTTAAGGGTAATTTCTTAGAGTCCGAGGTATTTTATTATAAACTTTAACACTATACATATAAACACTATTTACTACTTCTATGGTAAAGATTAGTTCTACATTTGGCATAACTATCTTTGTAGAATCTCTGGGGCCCAATTCTCCTAAAATAAATTGTTGCCAAACGCAATCGAAACACAACCGTCAGTCAGTTTTTGTTTACGAAAACAAAAAAAACTTTCAAAATGATTGATTTTGTTTTTTGTGTCAAACAATTCGACAGCTTATGAAATTGAGAACTGTCTGAATGAACGGTTCGGTCTTGGTTCGGTTGTGATTTATCAAGATTTATTATAGGAGAATTAGGCCCCCAATCCCTAGTAAAAGCTGAGCGGGCTGAGCAAGCTGATCGACCAATGGAGCGCAATAGTTGCGTAGCTAGTGGATATCGCGCTTTAGGGCGTATAAATAAAGGTAGCAGGTAACCAGCGCCGACCTACCAGCGCTTATCGGTACTGGTCCATGCAGGTAACAGCTACATAGAGGAAGCGGGTAGAAGCAGGGGCTGGCATTTTTTAACAAAAATACGCCTTGTTCCAAATACAAATTCGCACAAATACAACAACACATGATGGCTTACCAGCGCTGATTGGAGCAGGTTGGAACTTGTCGGCGAAGTTCGGAGCTTGTCGGCGCAGGTTCGCCACACAGTATAGAGACTACCTGCGCCGACTAACTGCGCGGACCAGCGCCGACAAGCGCTGGCAGATCGGCGCCGGCAACTTACTTTCTACGTTTATTCGCACTTAGGATCAGTAAGTTGCTTATGACACAGTCGATCGCTGATTGTTTTTAGTTGCAGCTATAAAATGGCGATTAAAAGGATCCCGAGCAACTTAATTGCCCGTGTCTGTTCAGCCTAAAGCCACATAATACCTACCTTCTTATCTTTATTGAACCGAAATAAAGCACAAAAGTTTTTCTATTGCGGAGGGATTAGTTGAAATAAATTGAGTTACGTCTTCTAATCTTGTTTAATTGGTATCTATTAGTGATGGGTAATGGTTGATGGTTCTCGCGTAGTGCCGGACTTAAAGAATAGCACTACCCTATCTCTTCCCGTGGGTATCGTAAAAGACGACTAAGGGATTCTCTAGAGGATGGGTAGCAGCGTTCTATGAGTACTTTAACAACCATACTGCGATCGCCAACCCGCCTGCCAAGCGTGGTGATTATGGCAACCCCACCCCTTTTGGGGGAGGCCTATGACCAGGGGCCCAATTCTCCTAAAATAAATTGTTGCCAAACGCAATTGAACCACAACCGTCAATCAGTTTTTGTTTTCGAAAACTTTCAAAATCATTGATTTTGTTTTTTGAGTCAAACAATTTGATAGCTTTTGAAATTGAGAACTGTCTGAATGAACGGTTCGGCCTTGGTTCGGTTGTAATTTATCAAGATTTATTTTAGGAGAATTAGGCCCCAGCAGTGGACGTCTTTCGGCTGAATGATGATGATGATGAGTGATGGGTAGCTCGTCTATTTTAAATGTGGAAGGACCTCATTTTACCTCTTGAGGTACTCGTGATGCACTCCTCGTTCGAGGAGAGGATGGATTAAAGAGGCTGGTGAGCGATGGGCTCGCTTGTGCGTTCCCGCGTGCCGCTTCGCTGGGTGAGGGAAGAAGAGAGTAAGGGCGCCGAGTACACGGATGAACGCCCCCTTATTACAAAAGGTGGTCTAAGAAAAACCTAGGTTTTAAAATAGCCCCGTCTCTTTTTGTTATATGACATAAGAAAGTGATGGGTATATTTTAAACCTGTGTTTACCTTAGTCTTGGTTTAAAATATCTTTTGTAATAAGAGTCTTTACCACCCTAAGGTCTATAATTGCTTGCACATTACTTTTTCATAAGGTCCTTCGGTCGCTCGCAAAGAATTGACAGGGCAAAGATTTTTTTTCTTAATTGTTATAAAAAGATTAATTTAAAGAGGATACTAGGTAGCATAGACAAACAAATAAATCTATTTAGTAAATTCAATCAAATTCACTAGAGCATAATAAAAAAGATATTTCGAAAAAAAGAATCGTAAAAATCGCAGTAAGGTCACAGCTCATTAGAGCCACCCGGCACTCGACCCGCATCGCCTCGTCGCTAGGCGTCCACTCATTGTCAACAGGTGGTTCACGGGGGGACGCCGCGTTATCACCAGTAAACGTCGCGTGGTCAAGAGGAGTCATCGGAGGAGTCCACTCGATGGGACTCCTCGACCTTTACTTTAGATTAAGTTTAGTTTGTATTAAGAGCGTGTACGCCGTAAGGCATTTCATACAAATTTTCAAGTCTTTGTTTTTCGTAATGACTGAACCGATTTTGATGAAACTTCATACACATAAGCAGGATACTTAGGTCTAAAAAGTTAGTAGAAAACATTTTCGAAATATGTTCCTTAAAAAATGATAATTGGAAATTTATGTTTGTATGGAAAATTTAAAATCAGTCTAATTTAACTGTAACACTATTTTTCGAAAATCTTTTCTACTAACTTTTTAGTCCTATGTATCCTACTGATGGGTATGAAGTTTCATTAAAATCGGTTCAGTCATATCGAAAAATAAGGACTTGAAAATTTGTATGAAATGTCGAACGACGTACACGCTCTCAATTTAGGTTAAAAATGTACCTAAATAATACCCTTGTATGAAATTGAATAAATAAACAGTAAATATTTGATAATAATATACAAAAATAGATAAAGAAATGGCAGCATAAACTAATATCGCTCGCAGCACTCGGGCCGTTTGGATGTGTCAATTTTCATTTTGGTATTTTTTTTAGTGAAGTCTTGTCATTAACAAAAAAGAGATATATTATTACTCCTCGACAGAATTACTTGACCTGTATTACCCTTTGACCTTTCAATCCTTATCTTATAACCTTTCCCATCAAGAAATCACTGCGCTGTTTAATTATAAATGCTAATTTTGTTAGTGGAACTGTAAATTATGCTGAGATCTTAAATATGAAATAGGTATTGTGAAGACAGGCACGGAAGGTCCATTCAAAGTCAAAGTCAAATATTTTCTGTTTCAAGGGGCCCAATTCTCCTAAAAGATATCCTGATAAATCGCAACTGAACCAAGGCCGAACCGTTCATTTAGACAGTTTTCAATTACAAAAGCTGTCAAACTGTTGACACTGTGGCGGCATCTATCTCGCGACATGCGAATTATCCTACATCGCGCAATCAAGATTTAACACGCAGATTAGTATATTACATCCTCTCAACATCAACTGTTGGGCAGTAGCCCGCCAGGCACAAGGCTCCGCCTGGTTGGAGGATCCTCCCTTTGGTTGTAGGAACACCACACCACGTTCCTCCACAGTTTTGTTTTTTGGTGTTGTGGAGGAACGTGGTGTGGTGTTCCTACAACCAAAGGGAGGATCCTCCAACCAGGCGGAGCCTTGTGCCTGGCGGGCTACTGCCCAACGGTTAATGTTGGGTAACCACCCAACATTAACCGTTTGATTTTTTCATTGATTTGTTTCATCCTGTATATACAACCGTATATACAGGGTGGAAAAAATCAATGGGCCCTAAAGGGAAACTACTATAAATCCTTTAGATAGAGTATTTTACTTAAAGGAAACATTCCTCTATTTTTAAACGTAAACAAAACTGCATTCACAGTTTTTTCGACAAGCCTACCTTAACCAGGAAACGAACTAGCTAAAAATAAACACTCGCTATTTTATTTTACTAATCGATAGGATTATTGTTCAGGATAAAATCTCTCTAATAAATACAAGGTTAAACGTTCTATTTTTAAACTGTTCATCAGAACGCCTCGTGTAAGAAGAAAATGTGCATAGAATTATTATTACCAAGTAAAAGATTTTCTTATCTAAGTCTTCAACAAGGTACTTGGAGATAAATTAGCAAGCTATGAAATATAATATGTAGAGTGTATTTGGATGTTAGAGTTATAACGTGTCTTTTACTTGTTGAAAGTGAACAGTTCTAGTCTAGGTAATGTTGATTAAACCTCTTGTGTCCTAAATATTAGATTTCATGGATATCTTGTACGAATGAATGTCTTTTACTGCAAATAAAGATTATTCTATTCTATTCTAATGACGAGTGTAAGACCTAATGTTTCTTGGAGAAATTTTATCTTTAATATTGACTATATCGACTAGTGAAATAAAACAGCGAGTGTTTATTTTTTTGAATTTTTAGCTGGTTCGATTCCCGGTCTAGGTAAGCATGTCAAGAAATCTGTGAAAGCAGTTTTGTTTCATTTTAAAAATAAAGGAATGTTTCCTTTAAGTAAAATAATCTATCTTAAGGATTTAAAGTGGTTTCCCTTCAGGGCCCATTGATTTTTTTCACCCTGTATACTATCTATGATTATTTACGGTTTACTCCCGTGCATTTTTTCGGGAATGCCCGACTAGTTTCGGACCCAAACGGAGCCCTTAATCATGAGCTGAACACGCAGCCAGGTCGAGAGACGAACTGGCGCTGCACCGCACCGCGTAGCGTTTATTTATTGCTCGTGCATCTTCGTCACTTGTCGTGTCCGCAGTGCGAGCACGGTTCTTTTTATCGAGTCGATTCGAGAAATTTATCTATTCTAAACGTCAAATTTGACATAAGATATTGATAAAACGACAACGGTAGCTCGGATCGCATTTTATCGAGGCCTCGATATAATCGACTAATCTTAACGAATATGTCGAGTTTTGACAGTTCTTATTGGTAAATTTCTCGAATTATCACGAATTGTTGTCGTCAGTTAAAAGTTGGTTGATAAAGATTCTTTGAAGCTATTTTTGCAAAACAAATGGATTTTGGAGAATCAATTTTGTTAGATGTTGAAAGCAGAACGCATCGTGACATGAAAAGGATCCACAAGCGGAGTTTAGAGACGTGAATTTAAGTTTAATTCAATAATGTGTGACTAGTGGTGCCCCCAATTTTTCTACTCCGTTTTGACAGACTGTATGCCACTAAAATTATATTTTAAACATTTTTTACAATCTTAAAAAGATTATAAAAAAAATGTTTACAATATTTCTAACAAAATAATATAACGAAATAGTTTTCAGTCGCGAGAAATAACCAGGAAAAGATTATTTCGTAAATAAAATACCGTTTAAATGAGTGAATGATATTTTTAAATCTGGTGTTGCCATTTTGAAAAGTCGATAAGCTATCGAAGACAGCCGTCGACAAGGCTCGATAAAGATACCGAGGCAAGTTCCGTGCTACCGACTCTCGATAAAATTCGGTATGTTTAAACATTTATCGAGTCGAGAAGTTTATCGATCAAAGAACCGTGCTCGCACTGCCGGGTTGTTAAATGAAACAGTACCAGTGCATGCCGCGCTAACTGTGTCACACTCCAGACTTAACTTACTGTTATATGAAATATAACATTTGACTCATAATACCATCAGAAAGTCGTGGTTAAAATTTTTCGGGTACCTTGGGCCTACGGTGTGTATCCATCCACATTAATATATAACACTCTTCTGGTAATATGACTTTATGACCCTCCTCCAGGAGGCGAGTAAATCGACCAGCACAATACACAACGTCCGCCGCCGTCCGGCATACCATCCTCGCCGACGAGGCCCGTCACGACGTCCCGCCGCCGCCGGTCACGATCCACCGAGCTCTCCCGTCGTAGAGCCGGTCGTCTCTTCAGACTCCGCAGTCACACCGATAATTCAGCCCTCATCAAGCTGTCTCCCCCCCCCCTAAGTCCACGCCAGCAACGCCCTAAACCGAGGTCCGAGTCCCACTAGGGGTCGCCCTTAGTGCTGTTGTTGCAGGTAGTCATGATGTTAGTGTAGTACAAGTGGTTAGCTTAGGTTAAGTATTTTACTCCCCCCCCCCCGCCATTGGCTGGAGACCCTTCAGGTCTCGCCAATAACTGCCCGGTTACGTAGAAACCGTCCGCTAGGACGACCTACAGCAGTCCAATAGAAAAAAAAAATGACTTTATGAATTCATCATGTGCGGATCAGAATTTGATTATCACTTGCATTAACCGTGAAGGTAAATACCTCGAGTAATCCGAATGACGATATCGGTATGCGCGGCATTGCCGACGACCCGATGCGTGCGATCCGTCCGTTACCGATTAGTGAACGCACTTGTTTGACTAGGCATACAAGGAATACTTAAATCCATTTAATGCGATTCTTCCGATGCGTACGATGTGAAAAGGCCTAATTGGAGAAGAAAAGCTAGGATATAGTTTGTTGAACAAAGCTTAATTTTCGAAATATTAATTATTTACGGAAATTCAAAAATCGAAAAATATCTACGAACGCGGCGTTGCGAGTTTTGTTATAGAATACCCCTCTCGCCGTATGTCTTACTAGCTTTCGCCCGCATCTTCGCTTGCGTGACATTTTGAACCCGATAAGTGACGATTTTCCATACAAACTTTCATCCTCTGTTTAACTCCCTTAGGGGTTGAATTTCGAAAAATCCCTTCTTAGTGGATGTCTACGTTACAAAAGAAATCTACTGTCAAAATTTCAACTTTCTAACCCCAGCGGTTTAGGCTGTGCGTTGATAGATCAGTCAGTCAGTCAGTCAGCTTCTCCTTTTATATGTATAGATTTGTCGGGGAGGGTTGTGAAGTGAAAAGTTTCTTATCCACTCACACGATAATTTATAAATGTTGCCAGTTCAACCTTAGGTATTGTTTACAAGGTAGTACTAAAGTTAATTGATTTATAGTGTACCGAAAAAAAAAACTGAAAAAAAATTAATTGGACTTTTGTTGATTGGACATTTGACTCATAATACCATCAGAAAGGCGTGCTTAAAATCTTTCGGGTACCTTGGGCCCACTATGGTCATCATTTGAAGCTATTCAGTTACTTGAAGTCGGTTTTTTTAAATATTTATTTTATTGTGAATTCTTATCAAGTGAACTTTCTGCCCTATATTTTCTTACTTCCAGATTTATTTTACGAGCGCGAATAAGCCTAGAAGTTACCGAGTCCATTCATATCGCTTCAAAACGCTCTGTTGAACTTTATGGTTCAGATCACAGCCTTTATGAGTTATTGTCATGATGTCTGCACATCAACGGAGTGGAAAGTTATACGTTTTCGGTTGGCTCCGTAATAGATTGAAAGGGTTTTCAAAGGAATATGGACGTGTTTTGTTCGGTAAACTTACCTCGATTCCGGGAATGTGTGATAACATTGTGTTTAGTTATTTTTTTAGGTTCCTACTTTTTGATACTGTAAACAAATTGGGAAAATGTATTTTTAGTAGTAGTTTCTAGCTATGCCCGATATATCGCTTTGTATCGATATATCGTATCGTAATGTACCGCAACTGATTGTATCGATACACGATATATAAGGTCTATCTATTCATACACGAAATATTTTAAGGGATACGTCTATAGGTGGTAAAGAAGCCATTTAAATAGTAAAAAAAACTAAGTATATTTGTATTTAAATTAAATAATTTAAAATTTGATACACGTATCAAATACTGGCTCATTACCATTTTCAACATCCATTACGCTAGTTTCTACGTAGTATTTATATTCAATGAAGAGGGCACTTTTTTTTCAAATTTATGCAAAATGTCTCAATCATAATAATTAGGTTAAATAAAAAACTTATAAAAAAAAAAATCACTTTTCTTTGGCTTCGTGACCACCTATAGATGTATCCCTTAAAATATTTCGTGTATGAATAGATAGCCCTTATATATCGTATGCCTTTGTATCGATACTGTAAATATCGTATCGAAATATCGTATTACTGTTTAAGTGGAGTTGCAAAGTAGCCTTTAGTTTTAACGTTTGACAAACACATTTTGCACGCAAAATACTCTTACTAAAAAATGACCACCGATTTGATTTCACTGGCCGAGCCATGGCAGCGAAATGAATCTAGTTCTAAACACGGTAGTCTTAAACACACAATAACACAGTTTAATGAGATTGTTTGAGTACCTTCATTATTATAAAATCAACAAAGTCAAAAGTAATATTTACATTACCTTACCTATCCGCGTCGTATTACAAAAGTTAAAGTCGCACTTACAAGCGTGGCGGCATTACAATAAATAATAAGGTTATTTACATTTGTAATCTTCGTTATTGTTACTTATCTTCAAATTTCGCAAACCAAAGTACACAATACAATACGATATTTTTGCTGCGATATTCCGGCGAAGCGATATGATACAGCCAAATATCGCATTGACGTGTATCGATAAAAAATATTGACATATCGCATTCCGTTGTACACACTGCTACAGATCAAGCTATACGTTTCCAGTATAAGCTGATCTCGGATTGTATAGGATTTCCTCACAATGAGAGGTCAGTCTAAACTGGATATGTATAGCTTGATGAAAACTGGGCCTTCCTTGTGGTAATACTTATACGCAGCTAGAAAACATTGTGTTTATTAAGAAAAAACATTTACTGTAAAGTCTGGCACAAAAATTATTCAAGTTATCAGCAGAACAAAGTTTTGTAAAAAAATGATGTCTCTGACAGTTTTTTTTAAGTTTTTTTTTCTCTGCATACCATGCGAAGTGATTGAAAAAAACAAAAATTGGTCGTAACTTTTGAACCGTAAAAAATTGCAGCGACATTCTCAGGGTTAAAAAGTTTGGAAATGACCTTGCCCACGCCCCTATTCGATTTGATCCATACTTCTAGGGACAGCCTGTATTGTATTCCCTGTTTTTCAAAGTATTTTCCGTTACAATTTATATACTTTTTCATTCTTTGAAAACATTGGGAAAGTTGTTTTTGACACATCAACTGTCACGACATGACTGATGTTGGTTACGTTACACAATTGCCCTGCTGGTCCATATGATATCAGTGTTGCCCAGTAACTGTGTTGCGAAGGTCCGATGGCAGTCGCTCCGTGTAAAATACTGGTATTCAGCCACATCTGGTTAGACTGGAAGCTGACCCCAACAATGTTAGGAAAAGGCTAGGAAGAACGAACTAAAAGACAGCGCAAGAAAAAGAAGAACTAAGTTATACAAGGTTAGTCAGAAAGGGGGTACTAATCCGAAAGGGTGTTAAAGTACACATAATAATGAATAACTTTTGTTCTACAACTTTTCCCAAAACTCAATAGTTTAAGAGAAACAGTTGTTCAAAAATCTCAAAAAAAAAAACTCTAAAATCTATCTATCTCCAGTTATGATCAGCTGTGTTTACATTTTAGGTCATATTTGGGGTCATGAATTAGAAGCATCATTTTCTGAATTTGTAACTGAAGCAGGGATGAAGAATTTATGAAAAAACTAAAATAAAAATCATTTTATTTGAAAAAAAAAAAAACAAATTTTGAAATTTTTACACTTGCTTTCAAACAGTCATCAGCGATACTATAAGTGGGCTTCGGATTAGTACCCCCTTTCCGACTAACCTTGTAGATGTCAAATTAGTTTATGCCTTGAACTTCACCGTGTTACGCTACGTTCACACGGAGTCACGTTTTGTCGAATCTTATTTTCATTGGATCTGGAAAAACCGAATATTGTGTTCACACAGCACATCTTGCGTTGCCGTATACGACGGCCCCGAATTGGGATCCCATGTGAACACACGTCCCATGTCCCTCCCCACCCACTCCCCCGCTTGTGCGACCCGACATGTATTCGGTTTCAATCAATCCGGCAAATAACCGAATCTACACCTGCTTGTATCGTATGAACGCATGTATTGAATGCGCTATGCCACTGCACCGGATCCTACATTTTGCAGTACGGCCGAATCGGTTTGTAGTCGCCAAATCGGATGTCAACTTCAGCAAGATTCGGTTTTTTTTGCCGTGTCTTGAAACTGAATGCATGTGTGAACTCATGTATTGAAATACTGTTGCCACAAAACCGAATGCAAAATGCAAAAAACCGATTCGGTAGAGAAACACACGACGCCGTGTGAACGTACCGTTACGCGGCATTCTACGTGAGCGATCTAGAAGCGACGTGAAGCGGCGCGTCGCGACGCGAAAACAACGAACAGTCGATACCTATTGAAGTGGCCTACGCTACGTGACCAAACGCACGTGGAGTGCGGTGCGGCGCGGTGCGAAGCGATCGCGATCAGTTGGCTTGATATTTTCGCGCGAACTGGATGCGGTGCCGTACAGTGCTACTGAATGAAGGCGGCGCGCGGCGGGCGGTTCGCGAGCTCGTAGGACAAAGCCGCCGCTTCGCACCGCATCGCATTGAATTTGTGTGTCACCGCATCGGATCACTTCGCAATTTGCGTCGCTTTGAACCGTCTACGTAAGACGCCGCGTCATTAGTCGGCCTTCTGACGTGTCGTCTAAAACTGCGGTCCTACAGCCTGATTTATCCCAGGCCAGATCGCGCCAGGCCAGGCTGACAGGCCGTGGGAACCGTCGCATCCGATGAAGCCCGCGGTGGCCTGACGTCGCCCGTCCGATCCATCGGAAGTCGCCAAGTTCAAAGGCGCGGCACGGCACGGCACGACGTCTCTAGTCGCGACCTGCAAGGGCACGTGCGCGCGTCGCTATTCACTCATTCAATTCGTTTGCGGCCGTACGTTCGCGTACATGATGGAATGGACGAACGAATCACTTGCCATGTTAGAATGGCGACCAGCACGCCGCACCAGGCCGACTCACGCCGTGGGAACACTCGGCACGGACCGTGGGACCTTACCATTTGTAGTTCAACTTTGACAGCTCCTATTTACGTCCATCTCTGTCTTATTTTATCAGAGTGATAAAGATGGCAATAGCCTTAGTTCAGTTTAGTTTGTGCACAACAGAATCGTACCAATGTCTTCGATGAATAAATAAACTTAAAGTGAAGCCTTTTAATTGAACCGACTTTATGTGTTTCGCTGAATCATTGAAAGCTGTTCGATTTCTTTACACTGTTTTATTTCTGGAAATAAGCACAGGAATGGTAAAGTTTGGAACAAAGTTTGTTCAACAAACTGTCGGACGCGACTTACGGTCGCGACTTACTGACGCGACTTAGTGCTTGTTCACGTACAACTCGCGGGTGCGAGCGCGGTGGCGGGCGCGGTGAACTTGGCGAGTTTGTGTTCACATTGGCCGCCAGGCGTTTACGCGAGTGTGACGTGTTATCAGAAGTTGTAAACATGGACGACGATCCTGTATTTTTAATCGAAAATTCATTCCTAAAAAAAAAAAAAAAATTGCCTGTAACTGTCCCACTGCTGGGCAAAGACCTCTTCTCGTACAGAGAAGGAACGAGCATTGATTGCCACGCTTGCTCATTGCGGGTTGGCAATTTCAGACCATTAAAGTCCAGGTTTCCTCACGATGTTTTCCTTCACCGTATGTCAGTGGCGTCTTAGATTGACTAAGAAAGTACATATGAAATTGAAAAAGTCACATTGGTACATGCCTGGGTTTGAACCCGCAACCCAGTGCTTAACAAGCAGGTCTGTAACCTCCGGGCCACCACGACATCTCACAAAAGTAAAGCCAGTAGGTACTTACAAAAGTAAAGCAGTTTAAAATACCTGTAAATATAAATACCTACTTTTTATTAACTGGAGGGTATCTATCAGGAAATAATTCAGCAATTTCTTTCCATAACTTATTAAGAACGTTTCTGTTCAATGGTAACGATGTTTGCTTTGCCAAATTGGAGTTCTTGCCTGAATAGCACTGATAAATTCTTCTGTACTAAAGGACATGATGAAAAACGTGCTGTCGTTTCCAGCGATGAGTTCAAACGGGTTGATCTTACCTGACGATGCGAGTGAATTGCGCACTCCGCCGCTAGTTCGACGTGAACACTCGCAAACAACCTCACACGTTTGATACTATCGCGAGCGCGTCGCACGCTCCCGTCGCCAGTTCGCCCGCTACATAGCCCGCACATGCGTTTTATGCGCGAACACTTGCATATTGTGCCATATGTTTGATATTTCGCGACCGCGCCCGCCACCGCGCCCGCGAATTAACGTGAACAAGTACTTACGGCCGCGAATGATCATGTATCTGGTCTGTGAAATTACATCTACGCGTGCATACTATCTTACTTATTAATATTTAAAAATCCTAACTAATATTATAAATGCGAAAGTAAGTTTGTTCGTTTGTTACCTTTTCACGCCTAAACCACTGAACCAATCATCTTGAAATTTTACACATATATGTTGTCAGGTGTACAGAGACGGACATAGGGTACCATTCATCCCTACCGAGGAAAACAACAATAACGATAATAGATGGCGCCACCTGTCTTTCGAATCATGATTGAATTATATGTATTGTTATAGCAACCTTTAGTAGTGTGTTAAGAGTTTTTTTAACGCGACTGCGGGCTGTAGCTAGTACGGCATAAGCCCTTGTAAACGATACCATAGAAATATAATTACGCTCATAGTCGTTACCACATTTTGTCGTTCGTGTGTTGTAGAAAAACCTCGGTCGCGACTGATAGTTTGTGTCGGGTTTTATTTTAATAAAATCGATAGGTAAGACAGAAATAGAACCTAGAATTCTTGAAAACTATTATTAGAGAAAATAGAACAGTTCATCTTACCATTTTTTATAATCGCAGAGTTTTAACTTTCAATATATATTTATCGTAGATAATCTTTTTATTTATGGTATTATGGGAGGGTCTAGTGTGCACAGTTATGGAGTATTTGTGTTATAATTGGGCCAGTGAAGGGTTCCTTTGAGTCGAAACTGTGAGCGGTGAGTGGTGGCTGTGGACTGCGTCGACCAGGAGAGAAGTGTCCGAGAAGTGTCCTAGTTGACCGGCCGAAGTGCAGTATGATGTGCCATGATGCTGGAGTGGGCTGAGGGTCGTGACCAGGCTTGCGCGTTCGCTGCAGGCTAGTGGTCACATCACCCGTTGAAGCCGAGGATGCTGGCTGGCTGTGGGACTCGCTGCTTGCTGCTCGATTGAATGCTGAGTTGCTGAGGGAGTGATGATGTGGCTGCCGAGGCTGCGAAGGTTGTGTGTGACGTCACCAGTGTGGAAACACTGTCTGTGACGATCACGTCGGGGTCACCAATGTGGAGAAACCAGGCGGAGTCTTGTGCCTGGCGGGCTACTGCCCAACGGTTGATGTTGGGAGGTTGTATATACCTGTACTATCTGCGTGTTAAATCTTGATTGCGCGATGTAGGATAGTTCGCATGTGGCGAGATAGATGCCGCCACAGTCCCATAGCAAAAGTTGTTCATAATGATGAGTACAATGACCCCTTAAGAGATCGTCAGTGTCTCACCAGTCATTCTGTATACCTACATAAAATAGTATTCTAAATATTTTTATTGTTTCTAACGTGCATTCTTCATTTTTCTTGTGAGAATTTTCATTACGTTTCGTGCTATGAATATTTTGATAGGCATCAAACGCTGGGACACGCCCAAAAAAGTATATTTAAAAATCTTAGAGCGTGCTTTTCATTATACAAGGTTAGTCGGAAGGGGGTACTAATCCGAAACGGTGTTAAAGTACACATAATAATGAATAACTTTTGTTCTACAACTTTTCCTAAAAGTCAATAGTTTAAGAGAAACAGTTGACGGTCAGACGGAGTTCTGAGGTAAAAAAACATTAAAAAAAACATACAACCGAATTGAGAACCTCCTCCTTTTTGAATTCGGTTAAAAATACTACTAATGGTAAGCAAAACGATTCGTTTTTAGCCATAGGAACCGGGAATTAATAAATATTCCGTGATCAAATCATAAGTACGGTATCGGCCGTCAAACAGATCGAGTACGTCCTCTTTTCGACAACCTCGACGTCCGACGTCCATAATCATGTTAAATACGTCCTAATTTTTGGACGAAGCCTAAGTATGAGCACACCTTAAATTTCAAGCGTCGTGTCATTTTCACTCCTGTAATAGGCACTTATTCGTTTCCCTAATAAAATAATTGAATCATAAAAGACTCGTAAAATCTACTGCCTACGGATATTGCTATTATTGTAATTAAGTGGAAACTGACAGTTCTTGCTGTAGTTTTGCTGTCAAGGTAATAATTTATGGGACCGAAGTAGGTCGTTGCAAACTCAATTTGCCAAAATGGGGCATTATAGACCCTTTGTTTTTATATTGGGAAATTCCACACGGATACCCTTTGCCCGGGGAATGCAAGGCGAGATTTCCACCGACTGCCGCTACTAGTTCACGGCGCTGCGTCTCCCTCGCAGGGCACGCCTGCAGCGTGTGCAGCGCCGTGTCCTCGGGATAGTCAACGCAGTGGTGACATCCGGGCATCTGTTCCAGGCCTATGCGACATAGGTATTTCCCAAAACATCCATGTCCCGAGAGGACCTGCGTCAGCCAGAAGCAGAGGGCGCCATGCCGCCTCTTCAGCCACGGGCTTTGTATACCCTTGCTCCTTACTATGCCCCACTTGCTGGAGTGTCCAAAGTATCCGTACACCTGTAAATTTGAGGACATAAAGGATGCCACCGATGCCGCGATTGGCGTGGCCACATAATGGAACAGAAGGAGATTTATGGGGCTTTGATATACTGATCAATTACCCGAAATAGACTGAACAGATAAACAACGTGAATGCTTTTTTTACATTTAGTAGGTAGATATCAATCACCTTTCTGTTATACTCGCCATAACAAAGTCGAAGATTTATATCACCTATTGGTCTAGTGCAGCTCGTATGCCGATATTAAGGAATTGTTGTATGGTTTCATTGGTGCGGATTTTTATAATGGGGGAATTAGTGTTGTTCTCAGTTAGTGGTGGTTAATGAAACGTATAGCGCCAAAATATAACAGACTATGTGTACATAGCGTATAGCGTTTGCTATAGCGGCTCTTACTTCGCGCTATATTATAACGCCTCAACCTACTCAACGAATAAAAGTCTAAACACCCGTAGCGGGGCCAGAACGAGATAGCAAGATAGCGTAGCGACTAGCAATAGCGTGTAAGGGAATGAAATATTATTATATTCTTTAGTGTACAGCGCGTTGCGACATAACATTTACCGCGCATCATCAAGTCCGTTTAGCGTGTTGTTAAATAAAATTATAGCGTCTCCGCGTTCAGACTGCGCCCGAGTTTTGTAACACCGCGTTATAATGATAGCGTATAAAATAACAGACTATATGAATATATTTTATAGTTTATAACACGTCTACAGTTTATAGCGGATTTGAACATCACTATTCTCAGTCGGCCTCTTTCGAGGGAGGCAATGGCTGTTTATGAGTTTGTGGGGTGTGCTTTTTTGAGAAGGTCGGCCCTTCTAGGAGACGCACTTTCTATTGATCTGTAAGCGACTGATGCTTTTTTTGGAGGAGGTTGATTGGGACTGATATTGATTCCTCTGTTGTAGGAGTCCGTGCCGGTGGAACTGTATCGCGGTTCCCTGATGTTGACATTTTGAAGATACCTATGAGACTTGCGTAGTCACAAAAGAGTACTAAAGACTCGAAAAAAAAACGCTTTTGCCCAGCAGTGGGACAATAACAGGCTACTTATTTTTTATTAATGTTATTATGATTTTGAAGTTAAAAACTGTTATAAAGTGAATGGCTTTATTCATGAAAGGAGGCACAGTTTTATACAATCATACAGATTACAAGGTCAAAGGCAAGAGAGCGCGACAGATAATTAATTTTAGTAGCTGTCAATAACAAACGTCACTGATATTTTTAATCTGTGGCACAATGAAACCCGCCGCAAGTACGTGGCGGTTATTAAGCCGTAGTGGTATTCAAAGAGCGATTTGTATGGCCCAAAGTCATTGCATATTGAACCTTATCTCTTTTAAAAACGAAATAAATTCATTTGCAGTAAAAACCATAATTCACTGACGGGTAAGGAACACGGGAAAGAAAATTTCATTGAAATATTTCTAGTGACAAAAGTTAAAGTTGACTGCCTCATTGAGTGTTGAGTGTTTGAGTGGCCGCAAGCGCGACTGATGAGCGTGAGGTCCTTGGTTCAATCCCCAGGTCGGCCAAAGTGTTATTAGCTGGATCCACACTAGACGATCCAATTATGGATAGCCGATCCTGCGATCCGCGATTCGGGAGCGTGGAGCATGGATCATGGATCGTACTCGTCTGACGGCTTGAATTTTCAACACGCTCCAACCGATCCATAACTGGATTCCATATCGTTTGATCACAGACCATGCGTTTGATCGCGCGCTCCACATACAACCGTCCACACCACCCGCGCCAAGCGACTGAGGCACCTTTGTGCTTAATCCAAAAACCGACAACTAACGGATCCCTCGCGGCAAGTAGCGTGCGCTCCTGCCGTGCAGTTTGGATCGCGCGAGACACGTCCACACCATGCTCTTGTGGAGCGCGCTCCGGCCACGCGCGATCCGAGCGCGTTGGATCATCTGGGGCCTAATTCTTCTAAAATAAATTGTTGCCAAACGCAATCGAACCACAACCGTCAGTCAGTTTTTGTTTTCGAAAACTTTCAAAATGATTGATTTTGTTTTTTGTGTCAAACAATTTGATAGCTTTTGAAATTGAGAACTGTCTGAATGAACGGTTCGGCCTTGGTTCTGTAGTGATTGATCAAGATTTATTTTAGGAGAATTAGGCCCCTGGTGTGGATCCGGCTATAGGGTTTTTCCGTATGGAATTTCTCAGTGGCAGCCCGGAGTCTGGATTTGTGCCTGGTTGATGGCAATAGGCTCCATACATGGAACTTAAAACATAACGGTGAAATGAAGGTGTACTATACACCTCTGCCCAATCCTTCGGGGAATATAATAATAATGATTCGGCAACCACTGTGCCGATAATCGTTACGGCCAATGGCCTAATAGCCAAGTTGGGTGGCTGGATCAAGGGCCTGATACAGAAAGCAGTTCTCCTCGACACGGCGCATATTATGAGAAGGTTCCTGTCTCTAGAGCCCTAACCACGGGTAGCTTGGACCCAGCTCCTATTTGGACCCCTATTTTTTTTATATTTTTAAATGTATATAATTTTTTTTAGTTTGTTTTTCTACTTGATATGTATTTAAAAATATAATTGATGAGATTTTAAATGAATAAAGGAGATAATAATAATATAAACTTTATTTCAGGTGGCATAGACCCATAAAAACCTTATACTAGTACACATTTAATTACATTTCTATTTGCCTTGCCTACACAAGACTTGACCCACTGATTCTGAAAGGGACAGTCAAAACGTACAGCTATGGCGTTCAGAATGCCGTTGTTGCTGCCCCGTGTACGGGCCAGCGGTAGGTAAAGCTGCTTTGTTGCGCATGATGGCCTGGAAACCATCAGTGCGCACGTATTTCAATTCAATTCAATTTATTGCGAATATAGGTCAGGTAGGTGTTACATGAACATTGTTATAAAAACAATCTATGTGCAGCTATACTCTTCCATGCAGCATGCAATAGTAAATAATAGGTACAATTCTACGCCAATCTATCAGCTAAACCAACAAAGCAAAATACATAAATCCAGAGTTATGTCATATTTTAATGTCAAAGTGAATATTAAAAATGTAAAACGCAAGAAAATAAAATATAAATGAAACTAATTGAAAGTATTTCGTTGTGTTATCAAATTATGTCAACGTAGATTTAATTTTGTCATTAAGATACTTATTCACATCATAATATGCCTTATTAAAAAGAAACTGTTTCAACCTAAATTTAAATATATTTACGTTCGAACAATTCAATAAACACCTATATATACGGAGATGGTTGTGGACACGAGGCGTCATGCAAAGCACACTGTTACTAAATTGTGCAGTTTTGTTTGATGGAATACACACTTTATGATTATGCCGTTTACTCTTTAAATGTTCAAACATAGAAATATGCGTTTTACAAACACGGCTACCTCATATGTAAATACATGGCAGGGTCAATAATTTCAGACTAACGAAAAATGGTCTCTGTAGATTTAAGTTTACATATTGACCTCACGCACCTCTTCTGAGCCTCAAATATATTTTCTTCATCAACCGAGTTACCCCAGAAGATGACTCCATACCTTAGTAGGTCTTAACATACCCGTGATATGCAGTAATAACAGAAGATTGGTTCACAACTTTAGCAAGCATAAATAGTGCCTAGGAAAATTGCCTCAATTTTGTAACCGGAAACCATCCCAATATAGGCGTGCTATTATGTATCTAGTAATAAGCGAATGAAACTGGTTTTTGTCTAGATTTATACAAAAAATTGAGGTTTTGAGCAAACTTCGTGATTTTTTTCTATCGAGTCAAGTTAAGGCAATCGTGTTTCAGACACCATAATTCACTAACTGGTATACTTAAATATCACTACCAATAAAAAAAAAGTAGGATACGTAATTTTTATCTAGTTCAATAAATATTCCGAGCGGTCGAAACTTCAATTTTGGGTTTCACATCACCCTAGAGCTCCGAATTCATTTTCGGTAAAATTTGGACTACCGAAAAACGACTATGTACTCGTAGATTTCTGTTTCGAAACGATATTGGTTTCCTTAATAAAAAAGCACGGATTTTTCGTTTAAAAAAATATATGGAATTTTAAATTGACATTTAATGGAAAATGCTTTGCCGGCTACTGGACTGCGTTGAAAAACCCAACCTTGACTAAAATATTACGAATTAAGCCTCGTTTTTGTTAGGGGATAGAGGGCTCGTTGCTAAGTTGCAAGGTTAAGCTGCTTTTGCAATGGTCAGCCTGTGGATGGATCACCGTTCGTAACACATCGAGACTGCTGCGTGGCTCGTAGAGCCCGTTAAACCGTCGGACCCGGGTGTCATACTACTATATACATACTATGACAATCGTTATCGTTATACAGCTAGTATGAAGCCCGAAAGTTTGACAACCGGTCTAACCTTATTGCCCAGTAACTGGGTCGCGGAGGTCTGATGGCAGTCACTCTGTGTAAAATTTAAAATACTGGTATTCAGCCGCGTATGGTGAGACTGGTAGCTGACCCGAATATAGTTGAGAAAAGGGATATTTTGTTAGGGGACAAATGTACTTGGAAGCAAATGAATCGAGCCACTTCTATTTTTCACGTAGGTATAATTGTTATTATTTTTAACCGACTTCAAAAAGGAGGAGGTTCTCAATTCGGTTGTATTTTTTTTTTTTTTTTTTTATGTCTGTTACCTCATATCTCCGTCATTTATGAACCGATTTGAAAAATAATTTTTTTGTTCGAAAGGATATACTTCCCGATTGGTCCCATTTAAATTTTGTTATGATTAGACTATGAACTTCAGAGATATGGAACGGAACTCCTCATCGGATCAAATCAAAATTCTCAAATTACTAATATTGCTTTGTTTATATTTGTTGTTGGGAACTGACTACTTGAAAAGAGGAGGGGGTGCGTGTCCCCCCCTCCCCCCCTTTGGAATGTTTTCATTATATCGTGTAAGGTATCATTTGAAAGGACTTTTATGCCCGACTACGTCAAAGCCAAAAAGAAGGGTTATGAAGGAGGGCGTTAAAATTATGACACTAAAACGTATTTAATAAAAAATAAACTTTAAAAAAAGTAAAAACCGACTTCAAAGAAATACTAAAAGGAGTAAAATAATTACCATAATATAAAATTAACAGTTTCAGAAGTCGGTGCAACTCTACACTGAAGCAAATAGAAGCCACCAATGGAACAGATCAATTCTAAACATATATCGCCTAACAGCGGTTACGCACTGCATCCGATCCGAATCCGTGAAAATACGTTCCGAAGTAGCCATAGAACTATTTGTATGGTAGATTACGCACTACATCCGGCATCCGTCATCCGATTTCTATCCGTCATCCGTGAGTTTCTAATTCGGAAGAACAATTGACGGACCGAAGTAGCCTGAATTGTTTGAATTTGGATCAGAGATCGGAATAGTGCGTAAGCAACATCCGAATTCGGTCCGAGATTTTCACGGATTCGGATCGGATGCAGAGCGGAAAGCAATATCCGAATTCGGTCCGAGTTTTTTATATCCGTATTTTCACGGATTCGGATCGGATGCATTGCGTAATCGCTCTAAAAGGTTATTTGATAACCTTTACAATGAGGGTAGTTTTTTTGTATTTTGAATTATACAAGGTTAGTCGGAAAGGGGGTACTAATCCGCGGGCCACTTAAAGTATCACTGATGACTGTTTTAAAGCAAGTGTTAAAACTTCAAAATTCGATGATTTTTATTTCCATTTGAAATAATTATTTATTTTGGTTTGTCAAAAATTCTTCGTCCCTGCTTTAGTTACGAATTCAGAAAATGGAGCTTCTAATTCGTGACTCCTAATATAACCAAAAATGTAAACACAGCTGAGGATAATTCGATTTTAGCATATTTTTTATGTAATTTTGGAACAGCTATGGATTTCGCGGGCTATTGAGTTTTTGAGATAAGCTTCTTTATGAAACAGAAAAAAGTCGCCAAAGTGTTGTCGCCAGTATGTTACTAATAAAAATCTTTGCACTACATAGATTTAAAAAAAAAATTTTTTAGATTTTCCTTGAAATGAAACAACTAAACGTAAATTGGATAATATTTAACTGTTGTGCAGTGATAACCGGACAAATTGAGTAAAACGCCATCTATTGTACTGAGCTCTAAACAAAATGACTAACGATGGCTACTTTTAAACTACTTTATCATTCTATGGGTTCGAATTGAATTAGAAGACTTCATTTATCTTTTTTGTTGAAAATACGTGATGTGTGTGTGTAATTACATAAATCAAGATTAAGCAAGGATGTTTTGATTTTTACTACTTCTTACTTCAGCCAAAATCTGCCGTTTAACACTGTTTAGTGATTGTTAATTTCATAATTGTAACCCAGGCTGCCATCTATGAACTTTTTAGTAAGACTAATTATAATTTGTTCGAGTTGAGACCCCATGCTATAGGTAAACCGCCGTAAGCTTGGCCCTTCCAATGGTCACCAGTCGATTGGCTACTCTTTAGAATTATCTTTTCTACCTTAGAATTGTTAAACACAGTCCGCGATACCAAGCTGTGAAATTATTCAACAGGTTGCCTTTAGACATAAAAAGCATTGTTTACACTAGCTCTTTTAAAAGTAATTTGATATTTTTTCTACTGAATATGTGTCTACAGGTTGCCGTTAAACATAAAAAGCATTGTTTACACTAGCTCTTTTAAAAGTAATTTGATTTTGTTTCTACTGTTTAAGTGTCTCAATGCTGTCGAAGAACTATAAATATTAAGATTCGTGTGGTTTATTGTTGTTTTTTATAATTATTGACCAATATGTTTAATTTATTATACAATTAAATGCTGTTGATGAAATCTAAATTGATTGATGCCAAAATGTCAATTATGACTGTATTTTATTATTTTTAATTATTGTTAACTTCACACTTACTGTTTTATTATAAGATGATTCTAATATTGCGTAAATTCAAATGCAAATCATTGTTAATGAATAAATGACTATGACTATGCCTCGTTCCCCTCCCGCGTCCCGCAGATCATCGAGAGGGCCAAGTTTACAGCGATTTACTTTTATAGTCATAGCACAAAAACTTCACGGATATAGGTATCTGCCGACATTGAGCGAGGTCGTCGGACACGGCGAAACGTGTCGCGGAATTTTCGTCTCCTAATGAATATGCGGCCTTAATTAGCAGAGAGACAAGTAAAAATACCTAACTACCCTCACCCCTACTGCCCGTGGCATCACACAATGTAAAGGTGTGTCCAGACCTGGCGAATGCGCCGCTCGCGAGCCGCTTGCGAACTATGCGCGTGTTGCTCGCGTGCGGTTGCAGCCTACGTTTGGTGCGCCGCTCTAGTGCAACTCCGGCAAGGCGCGAGTGGAGCGTGCGTGCAGCGCGCGCGCATCTCGTGCGCACATAGCTTCTTTCGCGTTTGAACTATGAGCCTCAGTTGTGAATTTGCTTCCGAAGATTCCATACGACTGCCGTTAGCATAATTGCTGCGGCATCAGCTATTTTATTACTGACAACGAGATTACTGAGACGCGGGCGGGGCGAGGGAGGGGCACCGCGGGCGGTACGCGCGCACCTCCTGCGCCGCTCGAGTACGGCGCAGGGGCTGCGTACAAACATGAAATGCACGCGCGCAGTTCTCAAGCGGCTCACGAGCGGCGCATTTGAGGCGCATTCGCCAGGTCTGGACACAACGTTAGGATCGTTTCATCAATGCGTCATTGTGCTGAAGAAATACATCGTGAGGAAACCTGCATACCTAAGAGGGATCCATATAGTTCTGAATGGTGTGTGTTGTCTACCAACCCGCACCAGGCCAGCGTGATGAACTAAGGACTAAATCCTTCTTCTGAGAAGAGGCCCGTAGTGGGACAGTACTGGACTCATTATATATGTATGTATTTTGCTGAGATAGAAACCTTTTTTGACCTCGAAACTTTTGATTTTGATTTAAAACTTGAAACTACCCGTTTCAAGTTTTAAATCAAAATCAAAAGTTTTTATTTCACATAAACCAATACAGCCGCCTATGAAAAGTCGAATTTAGGTGCACGGTTCCAATTAGTCGTTTCCTATGGAGAAGAGCCGACAAGAAACTCCATGGTTACTCTTTTTAAAAAAAGGATACCTATCTTTTACAATTTCAGTGAATACAGTAGGTACTATGAGAGAGAACAATGTAGTCTTAACCACAGACCTTGGAGTATAGTACCGAGTCTTAAGTACAAAAATTAACCAAAAAGGGGAAGTAAAAAAAAAAATAGAAGAAAAAAAAATACAATATGAATAATAGTAATTTACACAATTATATGTATAGGCAAGTCCACAAAGTTCTCACATTTACAAAAAATAAAATGAAGCTAAACTCTATAAAACAATTGACATACTTAAATGTCATCATAACTTTGACAAAAATTATTATAGAGTAAGTAAAAGATATCTTGAGAGTAATGATAGCAAAAAAAATAAAAAAAAAATAATCATAATTCAGTGATTCTTATATCAGGCAAAAAATTACGAATTTAAAAAAACATTCATAATACGTAAATTTGTTTATCTATCGTGTTCTATGTTCAAATACATAAAACATTATGTATGAGGCACTTTATTCCGTTAATTACTTATAGAGTTATAAGCTATTAAAATTTGGCGCTTGGGACGGGAATTAAATTAAACGAGGGGAATGAAATAAAATGTTTATTTTAATCGAAAAACTAACCAACAATATTCATAGAGTGACAAATTGCACCTTTATACCTACTGTAGACATTTGGTAACAAGATCACAATTATTTAAACAATTAAGGTGGGTATCCTTATTATAAATAGTCTTTTGCAACATAAAACTAGTCAAAGTTATTTCTCAAACCAACAATTTTTGCCTTTATTTTTGATAAATCAACATTTATAAGAAAATAATGTATTATATTATATTTGTATAAGGTATAACTTGCTGGTGTCTGCAACTCCACGTCCAAGCGCGTATTTTGCGTGATGGGTGGTAAGTGTAGTCACTCGATCCACTCTAACTCTTCGAAAAAGGCCAGCACACCCTTGATGTTGCTGGTGAATTCTCGGAGAGTACCTGGGTTTCCGAAGTGCTTGGCCCTGTATGTAGCGACCGCAGGGTAGTTTAGTAGCACGTGGGCTGCCGTCTCGTCCTCCTCCATGCATGTTCTGCACAGTGAGCTGTCTATAACTCCAATCACAAAGAGGTGTTTGTTATAACAACCATGACCAGTGATGGCCGCTGTGACTTTACGCAGTTGTTGCTTTGACAGCCGGAGAGCTCGTCTAGTGAGACAACCGTCAATGGTGGGAAGCGCCTCCTTGGCCTGCCTGCACTCGCAATGGTTTATCCACGATTCGTTGTGTTGGTCTCTGGTGAGTTTCCTTACCAGGGTGCGTAGGTATCCGAAGGGGAGTGGTACTATGGGTTCGGGAGTTAATGCATCCATGCTCGATTCCCTTCTGGCGAGCTCATCTGCTGCATCGTTGCCTCGGGAACCGCTGTGTCCTTTGATCCATTGAATGGTTATATTATTGAGGTTACCCACCTGGTTCAGAGTTTGGTGACACTCGTGTACCAGCCCAGAATTAACTGTGTAGCTGCTTAGTGCTTGCAGGACGGCCATGCTGTCCGAGAGTATTCGGATTGAGTGGTCTTCAACCTTCCTGGCCATGATTGCTGACGCAGCTAGGGAGATACCCAAGCATTCAGCCTGGAAGACCGTGTTGTGGGCCCCCTAATGGTGTGGCTACGTGTACGTTAAGGTCTTCTGAGAAGATCTCGGCACCTGTGCTTGTATACCTGTTTTGGATCCGTCCCTGACCCTCGCATCGGTGGTCTTCGTACAGTTGAATTTTGTATTTTTTATCAAAAATGAATTGTTTAGGTATCCGGTCGTTTATAGCTCTTACAAGAGGGAACTCTAGCGAATTCCTCTAGCAACGAGGTGTGTTGTGTGTTACCTTTGCTCCAGAGGTTCAGTGTTTTTAGGCGTATTGCTGCCACCGCTGCTTCTTGTTATATTATATAAATAAAGAGGTGCAGCGGTGGCAGTCCCAGTATGGCCTCCAGTGCCGCAGTCGGTGTAGTCCTCATGCAGTCTGTAATTGCCATGCAGGCAAGTCTTTGTATGCGCTGTAGTTTGTTTGATGCTGTGCTCAGCTTAGTTTTAGGCCACCAGACCACATTCTCCACTTTAACCTCCTACACATAAGTTTTTGATGAACCATTATCGTCTAAAAATAAATAAAAATACGTATAGGCAACTATTTTTAAAAGCATAATTTGCAAATTTCATAATAAAAGAAACGAGTAAAAGGAAAACCTTTGTCTTCAGGTGGATTAGTTTTGGTTTTATTTCAATTTTTGTGATTAGTTAATGTGGATGGTGAATTTGGACGACTCATATTTCCTAAAACATTTATTTACTTAGCACATCATTATCAAAAATAAATATGTACCCTATATATATAAACCTACCTATATTATAATTTAAGCCAATTTTTTAATAAACTTCAGCCTACTAAATTATTTAGTTGAGTTATTTATTTACCCTTGATACATTTTCATTCTCCTCGTACGTTGAAGTAGAGGGAATGAAACATAGGGGAATGAGAAATTCACGTAGGGTCACGAAAAAAGCAATAAAATCGTTTGTACAAGGTTAGTTTTAGTATATGCGAAACCTGAAACTAGTTTGTTCAGAATCACTAGGAGAATCGATTGACATATTTTTTACACCACTTTTTTTTTTCATAAATTTCAATTTTGTTTCAGTAGGTTTCTACCCATAACAATTGACGGGAATAGACACCTTGAGGCTTGAAATGGTCCGCTCGGTCAGTTTCCGTGTATTAGACAACTCCTGCATAGCACATCTCAGGCATTTCACACTTTTTTAGCGAACTTAACGCGACATAAACTAAGGTGTAACTTGGAGATTTACTAAAAAAAAACACATATTCAGGCAGTTCTGATGAAAATCTTGTTGGGGTGTCTCGGTTTTCGCATAAAGTAAAAATAACGTTGTATATGGGAGGAAAAAGTAACGTGTTGATAGTTTCTTACTCATATTTAAATAAAAAAGCAATCATATTATAACCATAAGGTATACTTACCGAGATTTGAAGTATTTGAAGAATGAAAAAAACTTGGACAAACGTCGTATAAGGAACAATCACCAATAATATTTTCTTTAGATAGAGCGCTTGCTCCCGATCTCTGGTGGCAAGCGAAGACTGTTCGAGAAGGCGGAAAATTCGATGCGGGTAACCATTACGGTGCGAAGGCCCCTTCTGAATTAAAGTCGCGTTACGACATTTGTCGGGGTAATGAGTAAAATGGAATTACAATTTTTCTCTTTGGATTCTTAGCCTTTTGAAGATTTCATAGAATAATAAAATTATTAATACATTATTTATGCTTTATTAACAACATTAAAACAAGCTAGTTTTGATGTGAGTTTTAGAACAAAAGCATTGAAATCGTGGAAACAAAAGTATAACTACCTAGAGAACACTTAGGAGAATGAAAAAAACACTCATTTTTCCTCAAATAAAACCAAACAGTGAAACATACACACAAATGTAGTAGGTGCCCTTTTAAAACAAAAAATTAGGAATTATATATGATTTTTGTTAATTTAATTTGTATTCATTTTATCATACTTAAATGGATAAATCAGTTTTTTAATGTGATATGAGAATCACTCAATTGAGGATAGTTAATAGACATACACATACGTCGTTAATGAGGTACCAGGGAAGCCACATATGCAGGAACTAGAGCCAAACATCCCTGTCCTCGGTTTATTGTATGTCCCTGACCAAATAAGGTCCAAAATAAATATTTTTTGCTTTCTTTCTACCTTTTTCTATTCAACATTTGCTCATAATCTATGTATCGTGAATAATCCCAGTTTTCCGATAGTGGTTCTGACTTTTTTCCACTTAAATCGGTGTCGGCCCTTTTAATTTTATACCTAATCTTATAAGGGCCTTGTGAAGTGTCTATACCAAGCCAGTAAAGGCCAACAAAGGCCAATGAACGGGATTTGACACCGTTTACATCCGAATTAAACCGGATTCGTCCTACCTAAACAAAGTTTTTGTATTATAACTTTTGTGAAACACGTTAATGTTTATGATTAGTTACGGTTTACTCACGTGCATTTCTCGGGATTTCCTGCCTAGTTTCGGACCCAAACGGAGTGTCCAAACACACTATGCTGAAGATACGCGACCGAAGTTCCACGGCTGATTTTATGTTCCGACGTAATCGTGCCGAACTTCGGTCATGTATCTTCGGCATAATATGTTTAGACACTTAATCATGAGCAAAACACGCGGTAAAGTCGCGAGTGGAACTAGCGCTGCACCGCGCCGTGTAGCGTTGTGCTCGCGACGAGAGAGGCGCTCTGTGTCGGTATTGCTCGTGCGTTTTCGTCACTTGTCGTGTCCGGGTTGTTGAAGGACTGAGTGACGGTGCAAACCACGCTTACTGTGTCATACTCCAGATTTAACTCACTTTTATAAGGTAGACTATAATAACGTCGAACATTTGTGTGATCGTGGAATGTGTACAAATTGTTATAAAAATAAAGGATGTATTTAAAAGCATTTTAAAATTAATGAAAATTACAAAAAAAACTTAAAAAAAAGGTTTAAGGTACTCTTCAAAAATTATTTTATTTTATTTTTTTATTTTATTTTATTGGGACATAAAACAGTTACACATTCATTTTTACTAAAATACAGAGTTAAGTAGATAGGTAAACATGTAACCCACACTAATGTCCGCGGAATAATGTATGTGAGAGAGAAAAAAAAAGAGCGCGCGACTATCTGGTAGCAAATCAGATTATAGAAAGGAAATCATTTTAGCATTTCAATTGCCATTTTTTTAAATTTTATATGAGAGAGTGCGAAAATGTCAAGATCGGTGAAGTGTGTGTTATAATATATGATTCTAAAAGGCGTCGAAGAGGCGCTCGTGCGCCGGCATTGGTTCTGCACCTTACAGTGTGGAACAACCGAGGCACGCGCGCCTCTCGCCGCATGACAGTTCTAGGTACAATATAACATAACTGAGTAATATCAGTGCAATCGTACTTGTTATTGCATATACCATGCAGCATCATGGCCATCAGAAGTGTTTGTCTAGACTCCAAGCTTGGCAGTTTATATTGTTTCAATAGTTGTAAATACGATATTTTTGAACGATAACACTTGTAATGAGTAGTTCCCGCTCGTTAATACCCCCGTTGTTAACACTATTAACGACTGGGAATTATTTGTTCCACTCGTTAACAGTGTTGAAGAACGCGACATTTTTTTCCCAATCGTTCACCCCTCTCGTTCCGTGTCTAGTTCAAGAGTCAGGGTAAAGAAAAGTGAAATGAAACAAAAGATATAACGGTTATTGAAAGTGCTTTAATCACGATTTTTGAGGCAACAAATTAATAACGATATTGTCTAATGTTCAATGTTTACATTTGATATGTCTAAAACTTTAAATGTTTATAAATTGTACGCATGAAGGATTCGTAATAAACGATATCGAAAGATGTTTAAAACTACCAGGAAAGCAGAAATGAACTGGAACTAGGTGCATAAGGCGACTTACTACTTACCTCAATAATGGGTAAATAAGTATAGGTTTTGAAATTGAATCATTTGTTATTTTGAAAAGTACCAGGGTGACAGAAATGAACTGAAAATAGGCGCCTAAACGATCTCACTAAGTGACAGTTATAGTTAGCAAGATATAGTTCAGTTTTAAGACTTCTATCGATATAGTGAATAATAACGAATACTTTATATTCCTCTTTGTGTTGAATCGTTGAGCTAAATAGTAAGTCGCATAAGCACCTAGTTCCAGTTCATTTCTGCTTTCTTGGTAGTTTTAATAAATAAACAATTACGACAGTTGAATTTTAAAACGTCTATCGATAGATATCATTTAATTACAAATCTTTCATGATGCTCTTCTCTATATTTCATCGTTGGTGCGTTTCGCAGAATACTTTTGGTGCGGTTCGTTTGGTGCGTTTCAAAGTTGTTTCGCTTCGAGGAATACCCTGAATTATGAATTACGTCGATATTCTCGCAAACCAGCGATATGACCGAATGCAGGAGGCTAATCGTCATTTAATGCAGTTTTTAAACTTACCGTGGCTAGCAAATTTAATGGTAATGTGCAGTATGCGACGCGGTGATTGGCTATTTCAAGGCAAAGCTACTGCGGTGGTACGTGTCATGTTTGTTCCTGGCAGCATCGTCATAACTGATAAGCAATTGCCTATCTTTTTTTACTGCAGTTAGAATATAATATGTTATATTTAATACGAAACACTTTTACAGCAGTTTGCGAAACAAGGATAGAAGCATATATATTTTCGTTATTCGTTTTGTGCATTCAAAACTCGAAGGTACCTAATTAAAGCACTTTTTTTAAACCTATCTGACTCTTGAACTAGACGCAGAACGAGGTGTAAACGGTTGGGAAAAAAATGTCGCGTTCTTCAACACTGTTAACGAGTGGAACAAAACATTCCCAGTCGTTAATAGTGTTAACGACGGGGTATTGACGAGCGGGAACGACTCATTGTTATGCATAGACCTCAAGAATTTTTTTTGTAACATTTCTAGTCTTTGTTTATATTTTTCGTAAAAAGGGCACCAAATTGGGACTGCGTATTCCAGTTGAGAGCGAATAAGAGTTTTAAATAAAATAATAAAGGTATGCGGTCGTTTAAAATCGTTTGAGGATCTCATGACAAAGCCATACATTCGATAGGCCTTGTTAATAATGTTACCAATGTGAAGATCGAAGTGTAATCATGCTTTCTACCACAAAATTAATGTTTTGCAATTTAATTAATCAAAAATATTTGTTTCTGAACGCATCCGTTAAACGAATGGTGTTTTTTTCTTCTTTTAGAGAACTTCGCCCCACACTAAGATTTCTCTTGTATCGTGGGTGCGTTTACAGACACAAATTTCACATACACAAACGCCCAGACCTGAAACAACCATCCGTAGCCCAAACAATTTTTGTTCCGTGTGGGAATCGAACCCATGACCCGTAGCGCAGAAGCCAATCGCTTAGCCACTGCACTAAACGTGTCGTCAAACATATAATTAAGAATTTTGTTAAAATTATGGCAGCTTTACGATTTTATCTGATATTTGTGGCTATCAATCTCCAGACAATTCATTCGCATTTAAATCAATATCATTTTTAACGCGGGATATGCTGTTTTTTTATTTATACAAGTTGTTGAACTGTAACAGTGTCATATTTCTAGAGCAAATGTTTAGAAATGTGCTTGATCGTCTAAAGACCTCTACACACCAAAGCCCCGGCGGGTTATGCCGCCGGTCTTATTTCGCGTCATGTTCGCAATTTTTTTTTTTTTAAACTTTGCCCCTCACTAAGATTTGTCTTGTATCGTGGGTGCGTTTACAGACAAATCTCACAAATAAACGCCCAGACCCGGAACAACCATCTGTAGGCCATACAAATTTTTGTTCCGTGTGGGAATCGAACCCACGACCCGTGGCGCAGAAGCCAATCGCTTAGCCACTGTACCAAACGTGTCGTTTAGTTCGCGTTAGTTGGCCGCAATAAGCCGCCGGGTAAAGCTATACGGGGCGGCGGCTTTGGTCTGTAGAGACCTTTAGACGATTAAGCACATTTCGAAACATTTGCTAGCATTTGCTTTGGTCATCAGTTTGGTGTGTAGAGGCCTTAATAATACATATCGAATTCTACGGTTATTTAATAACCAAAGGGAATCATTTAAGCTCTATATAAGGTTAGTCAGAAAGGGGGTACTAATCCGTAGTCCACTTAGAGTATCACTGATGACGGTTTTAAAGCAAGTGTTAAAAATTCAAAATTCGATAATTTTTATTTCCATTTAAAATAATTTTTATTTTAGTTTTTTCAAAAATTCTTCGTCCCTTCTTTAGTTACGAACTCAGAAAATGGAGCTTCTAATTCGTGACCCCAAATATGACCTAAAATGTAAACACAGCTGATCACAGCTGAGGATAGATAGATTTTAGCATATTTTTCATGTAATTTTTGAACAGCTATTTCTCTTAAACTATTGACTTTTGGGGAAAGTGGTAGAACAAAAGTTACTCATTATTATGGGTACTTTAACACCCTTTCGGATTAGTACCCCCTTTCTGACTAACCTTGTATATTTTTGGGCTAAATCTGAAAGTCCCATTATAGCCAAACAAAAATAACATTATATTCCGGTAGAATCTGTTATTTTCTTCATTTATTACTAGGGCATCAAAGCTGTCGGGTCATTCCCCGCCAAGTTACATATTATAAGTTCGAAAATATCAACTTTTCATACTTTTTAGATACAGGCATAACAGTGGTGTCACAAAGTTAATCGACTTTTATATACAGAAACATCATCACGAACATGTTATATTAGGTCTCTGAAGTTTATTTAAGTCCGTTGTACTAGTTATATTTGTAATAAAATGTTGCTTTGATTTCATTTAGTTACTTGTCGCGGTGGATACCGTGTCCTAAAACTTGTTTACAACAATGCGTACAATTTTAGATTTAGCCCAAAATGAATGATGTCCTTTCACTTCTAAACATTAGCGAGGGTTTGAGAATAAATCCCGAAATGCCCCGATAGATGATCGCCATCGCACCTGTGTCATTCATACCTCCAAACGATGGCATACTGTTAATTAGTGACGTCAAATCTGTCGAGCGATTGATCTATGTCTTTTATTGGCCTAAAGTTGCAGAATGCACACATCTGCGTTGAACGAATGACGCGTTATAAATATTCTTTCTCACACATTTTAACTAGCAGCGTCAATTATGTGTGGCCATGATATCGTAGTTCATCTCGACTGTGTATATCTTTTTGACTTCAAAACTCATTTATTCCAAATAAACTAGAATTACTTAGTTCTTTTAACGTTTGTGGAGAAACTTGGTGTGGTGTTCCTCCAACCAAAGAGAGGATCTTCCAACCAGGCGGAGTCTTGTGCCTGGCGGGCTACTGCCCAACAGTTGATGTTGGGAGGTTGTATATATACTATCTGCGTGTTAAATCTTGATTGCGCGATGTAGGATAGTTCGCATGTTGCGAGATAGATGCTGCCACATGTTAAAAAACAACCCCCAAAAACGCTCGCCATTCACCGCTTCCTAGTTTTTGCTGTGAAAAAGAAACTCTGCAACAGACTCCTTATCAACACATATCTGTCTGTCAAGTGAATTAATTGAGACTACACACAGCTAAAGGCTATATTAATTACAATTTGAGACCGTAACATAACATAATTAATTAACATAATTGTTCGCGCAGTTGCCATGTCAAACTGTCGCCGGAGTTGAGTCTCCAGTGTGTATTGCCACCCTGAATGTCATTTGTTTGCGGATGGAATAAAACTCAATGCGTATATGTCTGGTGTTCTGTGAGAGAAAGTATGCGAGGATGTCCACTATTACATTCTATTTGAATTAGAGTATACGAAATAAATATTTTAGGTCGTAGGGGCCAGGAGGTTACAGACCCGCTTGTTTTATTGCATTTGAAGTAACCCTACATAAAGAGGGAAAGGAATTCGTGTTTGACCTGCAGCTGTCATATTCTGAGTGCCAGTCGGTCTTCTTCCACCTGTTACTTCATGCCTGTTTCACGGAAGGCTGCGAAATTTCGCCAGGTACCTATTTGAAAGTAACCCTACAGCATAATTAAACTCTAAACCACCAATTTTTATGCATTTTCAACTAGGAAACATCAATCACCGTTTACTAAAATTAGAAATGAAATAAGACCATCAAAAGCATGCGTTAAAATAATATTTATAACCGCACATTACTGTTGAAAAAAAGCCGAGGTAGATTTACAAGCCATCAACTTCAATGTGTTTACATTTAAATTGTACGTGCAAGCCGCCATGTTTGTTTTATTTTCGCGCTTATAGGTGATAGACAAGATTTCGTGAAGTATAAATAAATACTGGGAGTAGATTTATTAATTAATTCTGGGTACGTTTGAGAGAGCTTTATTAAATTATTAGTTTGGGATGATTTAAACTGATTGGAGAACGATTTTATTAACGTCGGATAATTTTAATCGAATTGAAATTTTAACAGGTGAACTGTAAGGAAGAATTCACACGTACAAAAACCACAAAAAGTAGTCAAACAGTGGTTACGTGTGAATAATGTTTGGCGTAACTGATACATTTTCCTAATGCATTATATTGTAATTTTCAAACTGTTGTTTTTAACTGTTGTAATATATATTATATTGTATTGTATTGAAGGAACACTAATTATCAATAGAGCAGAAGACTTGCAGTAATATGAAACTAAGTTTACACTAATATAATATAAAAATATTTTAACGGTAGTAAAAATTTGCTCTTGTTATTTGTGTGTTTATAATTGTGTGACGCTTTAATACGATGTAAAGTACGACAATTTTATTTTGCCAGTAAAATGAAACAAGTTCACACTAATATTAAATAAATATTTATGCTATTTTAACGGTGGTTAAAATTTGCTCTTGTTATTTGTGGGTTAAAGTTCATAATTGTGTGACGCTTTCGGCCGACTTAACGACTCGAAGCGAGTGGCGGGCGACTACTACCTATAGACAATAATATATGAGAAATAATAAATCAAGCCACAAATTTATTTATTGGCCACGTGACCAAACTTCTCATTTTATAACTAAGCAACGGGAAAATGAGATAACCTCTAATAAACTAATTCGACTTTTTTACAACGCCAACTAAATTTTTGGGCACCCCGACACGGATAGGTTAGGTTCGAAGGGGATGACGGGGGGTAGAGTGAGCGAGCAAAGCGAGCAAACGAAGCCCCCGTCATCCCCTTCGTGTTAGGTTACTTTAAACCCTGCAGACAGAAATAGGAGCCGCGCGCAGCGGGGCTCCGTCGACTCTGCTTTTTGTTTTTCATTTGTTTTTATTGTGAAAATGAAAGTGGGTGACGAACAGTGGCTTATATAGAAGATAACTAGTGGCTGAGATAGTATCATTCAGACGCTCGTTAATTGTGGCTGACTTAGTAATTTAGAAGCCAATGTAGATTTTTAGAGGCGAATAATGCTATTAAAAAGAAGTCTGTTTAATTAGCACCCATAATATATTATAACAGTCTTTGTTGCAAATAAATAATGGTTAGAATTTTAGAAATGTATAATGAATTATATTAGCTGTTATATGTTTTAGCGCCCAACATTACGTGTGAACAGTGTCGCTGCAGCTTCTTTCAGTTGCGTTGTGGTAACTACAAAATGTCGATGTGGTTGCGTTGTCGCTAGTAGGTAGTTGCGATGCGGTCAAGGCCGTTTGGAGGCCCTGAGCACATTAGGATAATGGGGCCCCAATAACCTGGACAGAACACTATGTTGTTACAATAGACAAAGAAATTAGATAAGCAAAGTTCTACATTTATTTTTATTTCATTAAAGTCACATAAAATGCATAGATAATAATAATATAATCCACAAAAGAGAGTAGAGTAGCTTCGCGCATGCAAAAGTTAATAGGCAAGTAGGTACTGTAGTCCGTCATTAACGTTTGATTTTTTCGAACTAAAATGTTTTTTCGGTACTAAAATTTATAACCGTTTTTTTTTTATTGATATTTAAAATCGGTTATCGTTTGGTGATCTGGCAGGAACTGTGCCCAGTGGGAAAGAGGGGCCTGAATGTGGTTACGTTGTGGCTGGTGTTTGCAGACAGACAGATCGACTCCGGCTTCAAGCGTTGCGTCGACGTAATGTTGTGTTTGCGAGTTGGCAGGCCGCTAGTGCGCGGTGTCGCTGGTGGTTGCGATGTGGTCGGAATCGCCCACACGGTTAAAATTGGCGATAAAATGTGGCCCGTGTGAATTAAACTGTTCATTTTCATATGAAATAGTGCCCGCCCACTCGTTGTTGTTGAGGTGTGGTTGTGGTTGAGGTGTAGTTGTGGTACATGTGGATCCATCCTTATTTTAACCAATAATAAAATCAGCCAAAACACACTAAGCGTATCCACGCGAAGCAAAATACGCTTACTGATGGCTGTAGCCGCTGAAAATACGCCGAATATCGTTAACTTGAATTGTTATATTAAAAATATTATAGCTAAAGTTTTAAACTTATTAAATGCTGTCTTGAGAACAATTTATTAGTATACAGGACGTAAACAAATTCGTGTAATTCCTTAGAATCAATAATCTGTTACTGGTATAGATTAACCCAGCACGGGATTTAACTGGAATAAAAAAAAAAACTTTTTTGTCTTACGATCCCTTCCTATATTATAAGGTCTTACTTTAATAATCCACGATATTTTTTATAGTGCCTTTGTAAATGCTAAAGATGAAGTACGTATCACAAAAAATAAATCTGATGGTATAATATATTCTTTTCTGTAAATTTTTTTTTATGAATAAATCAATTAATTTACTACAAATTATTTTATGTATAATAACATCCGTGCACGCTATCTACCAATGAGAGCGTGGCCATTTGTTTCTTAGATGCACGAATGTCATTACAACTTAGAGAACTCGTAAATAATGAAATTATGAATTCACCAAAAATTTAACAAAAAAAAAATTCTACTGATTTAAAAATGAAAAATTCATGTGTTAACGAATTCGTGTAATTCCTTAAAACCACATGATCTACTATCATGTGGTTTTAAGGAATTACACTACTGCTGTAGATTGGCCCCGCACGGGAATTAGCCTGATTAAAAATCAAAAAATAAAAATCTTTTTTTTTTCATGCGGTAGTGGTAAGTGATCGTATCTAAACCACCTAATAAGGATTCAGTAAAAAAAAGATAAGATTTTTTTTTGCCAGAAAATAATTTCATGCGCTTGAAAATTTCGATGCCACGCTTAAATGAATGAAAGCACGGCAACGCGGCTGGCGGGCAAGACTAACGCGGTATCGCTCTTTGCAGTAAATTAACTCGGGGCTCTAAAATGACTCGGAAATAGAAAACTAAGATTTTATTATTTCATTTTTTTTTCAGCTGATTTTCAAAAATTCTTTTTAGGGTTAATCTGTGTCACCAGTAGATCACACGGTTTGAAGGAATTACACGAATTCGTTAACACCCTGTAGATGATGCTGATGGTAGTTTTTATCTTAGAATTATTCTAAGGTTTTTATATTGATAGTGATTTTTCTGTTACTTTTAACGAATGTAATTTGTACCAACAGAGTACTTTGTAAAAAAAAACATTGACAACAAGAAAACATTGTTATCAGAAACAAGAAAACATTGAAACAACAAACAACAAAACATTTTGATGAAAACATTTAAACAAACAAACAATATTGTGAAACCGTTGAAACAAGAAAACATTGTTATCAAAAAAACAATCATCAATTGGTTTTAATTTAGTTTAACACAGTGACAGTGACAAAAATACACACATCAAAAGTGTCTAGGGATCAACATATATTTTTGCAATAACTTTTCTCCTGATTGATATTAATTAAAATTTTCTTTAAGGATTCATCAAATAAAGTGTTTTCGTTTGTCACAGTAACGATAAACCAAGTCACCTTTGCATTAATAAAGAAATTTGCCATTTTCCTAATAAAGGGATTTTTGACATTTGAACCACTAACACAAAAGTTCGAAAAAAAGACTAAAATAACAGTTTTCTTTAAAATTTTATTGGGTAACTTAAACAATTAATAATCCGTGTTTCTACCGCGAACACTAACAACACAAGAACATCGGTTTGGCATACTCAAAATGAGTTCATCCAAATCACGCTGTGGAATGGCCGCCCATGTTCGTTGCAACAACAAAAAAAGGTCTTCTTGCGACTGGATACCCTCCATATTCGGCAGAGCTCTTCTCTGTAGCATATCCCATGCATGCTCAATCGGGTTCAAGTCTGGCGACTGAGCAGGCCAGGGCAGGACATTGATGTTAGCTGCGGCGAGAGTCTGTCTTACAACTCTTGCGGTGTGCGGTCGTGCATTATCATGCATTAACTGAAATAAGGGACCGATTTGCGCTTGTAGAGGAACGATGACGTCTGATACAATCGTCTCAGCATAAATTTGAGCGTTGAGGTTGCCTCTGATCCAAATCAACTCAGTTCTTCCGCCGATCCAAATACCCGCCCATACCATGATGGTTCCACCACTATAAGGATGGACTTCCTGGCAGGATTTTAATCGCTGTTGGCGTCCAGGGGTTCTCCAGTGTCGTATACGTCTTGTATCCGGTCTCACACCAAAACGAGACTCATCAGAAAAGCACACGAAACGCCATTGTTCTTCTGCCCAATTTCTGTGTCCAAGAGCCCATTGATATCGAATCCTACGATTGTGCATTGCTATAGGTGGTACCCGTAGCGGTCTTCGGGAATGAAGGTTCACTTCATGCAAGCGGTTTCTGACTGTTTGGTCGCTAATTAAGTTCCCTGAAGAGTGATGAAGCCTCACGGCTAACATCATGGCGGTTATTGTTGGAGCTCTTCGAGTTAAGATTTGAATGTATCGGTCTTGTCTCCGTGTGGTGCAGCGATACCGTCCTCCATGGCGCTCAGCCACGGTACCAGTGCTTCGGTAACGTGTCCAAAGTCGACTGATAACACTCTGACTTGTATTCAGAGCTAAAGCCACAGTACGTTGCCGGGAACCAGCTTCTATCATTCCCACGGCTCTGAGCATTTCTTCCCTGCTTAAATGACGTCGCCGCTCCATAATAACGTTGGTTTTAATCAGTAGTAGGGAAACAGTAGCACTAATAATGTCTTCAATGCGTTGTATGTTTTTATAGGGAAAATATTGACAGCTGATTTTCATCTTTTACTCGAATTTGATTCACAGTTCCTGATTCAAATTATGAAATGCACCAAAAAGGATCCATATAAATTTATAAAATCATAAATTTATTACAAAGCCACATCTCAATCTCAAGAAATCCGCATAAAAATGCTTGATCCCTAGACACTTTTGATGTGTGTATCTGCAAAATTCAGAATTTTATTCCGTGATGGATATTTTTGAAAGGATTTTTGTGATCAAATTCTCAGTACCAGCCGGTCCTTCCTCGTGGTCAAACTATTTTGTCAAACTGATTTGACCACAAGGAATAGTTCTTCCTTGTGGTCAAACTGTTACGTAGTGAAACGATTTTGTCAAACTGATTTGCCCACAGGGAATAAGTTCTTCCTCGTGGTCAAACTGTTACGGTTTAAGAAAATTACGGGTTCTTCTTGTTTCGAAAATAACAAAAATTATAATTTATTAAAATGCAAATTTATAATGAAATGCCAATTACAATTTTTGCATAAAGAAATAAGTATCGGTCATTTCCTTGACAAATTACGTTAACGCTTTTCTTTGTGCAAAAATAGTAAATTGAAAGGAAGAACTATTCCTTGTGGTCAAATCAGTTTGACAAAATAGTTTGACCACGAGGAAGGACCGGTACCAGCGTATAGTTTGGAATTGTGCCTGATAAACGAAAATACGGTCCTCCTCTATTACATGGAACCTTATGAGGCTCAAAACAAATTTTTACTACAATAGGTTTGCTTTGTGGAATACGGATCGTATTGTTACGCACGTTTGTTAATAAAAAATTCTAGAATATGAAATAATCACGAGATTCAAGGTTAGTCGAAAAGGGGGTCGCTAATTAATGTACGATTTCTACCAAACGGACCACGTAGGAACGCAGCGTAGAGCATAGCAGCGGATACGCGAGCATGCGCCTGTAGCCGACCGCGTCCGCCCGACGGCTACAATCTGCTGGAAACCTGGCGCATTCTCGCGCGTGCTCGCGTATTCTAACATGCTTTCAGCGACTAGTGATGCTTTCGTGTCGCAGTCAGTTTCTACCTGCGGTGTGGCCGAGCGAAGCCGACCGGGCGCGACGACAGCCGAGCGCCGTCGCGGCGCCGTCCACGTATTCGAGGAGCCGACCGGCTTCCGTGGCGTCCAAGCGCAGCCGACCGGCTGACGCGGCTTACGTGCGGATCTAACCGAGTTCCACGCAGTGTAAATTCCATGCAAACATGAAACTTAACTATAGTATAGAAGCCTGAATTTCCTTTAGCAGTAAGAAATGCGCTCCGACGCGGCCCGTTTAGTGGAAATCGTACATAACAACCACGTGCATCGTACATGATACACATACAGTTTATGAACGGGCGACCGTTCGTTACACATCGAGGCCCCTCCGTACCTTTGAGAGCAAGTTAAACTGTCAACCCGGGTGTCACACGAATGTATATTCGTATGTCTATACCAGTGCGCTTTCATGTTCGTCTTGCGCTTTCAACTTTGTAATGTAACAGACTGCCCTAGGATCTCCCGAGTGCACGTCTGCTACACCAGTTGTAAAGAATGTGTAGGGCATTCAATACCTAGTACATAAATAACAAAAATAAAAATGGTTATAGAATAAGAGTCAGCATAGCTTTACGTCCCTTGGAGTAGTCAGCGAGTTCCTTCTCGAAGTCACGGCGTTTGTCGATGGCCCACACAGCCAGCTGATAGAAACCGGCGGCAGCAAACAGACCGGCTGTAGCATTTAGTCATGCCGGTAGATGTCAGCCAGTCCGATCGCCGATATCGTAAGTGTAGTTAGGGCAGCAGACGAAGTGAAAAGAAGGGAGAAGGGGTTACCATCGGGGCGCAGCTTCTTTATCTGGCTTTCCAGTTGGATAACATGCCACAGCTGTTAATAACACCAAGGGAAACACGTAGAAATTCCACAAATGCTTTTTATTTAACTTGATACGCTTCATTTCAGTAAAATATCAAAAACTGTTCTGCTATAGAAATATTCCAAATTTCAGTTTATAACATTTCTCTATATAAAATAAACAGAAAATATCTTGTACCAAAAAAACATCACCATGGTGTCCAAAAAACAATCTCCAAAAGCCAAGTCTAAATTAGAATCCCATCTGTCATCAATAAAAATGTATAAAATATAAATAGCAAGTAGGTAGGTGAATGACCATGAAGGTGATACTACAACTTTCAATTCCTCTTGCGTCAAGCGCATGCAATATTGATTGCCATAAGACGCATGCAGCTTATCGTCTACACCGGTGCGCCTCTGTCAGTCGTCAGTCGACTCGACATACAATACGAGATAAAACGTGCGCTAGGGGCATGCGCTTTTGTCGAACTAGTATTAAGGCATGCGCTATGGTGCTTCACGCATGCCTCAGACGAAGATGCAAGATGAACATGAAAGAGCACTGGTGTACACATAGCTTATGACCATCGTTACGGGTAGTCAGAACGCCGAAAGTCCGACAACCAGCCTACCCTTTCCAAGGTTAGACTGAGTATCAGACTTTATCGGCATTGCCACGAAACTGGATTACGGAGGTCTGATGGCAGTCGCTTAGTGTATAATACTAGTACTCAGCCGCATCTGGGGGTCTACTCCCTAAGCACGAAGTCCGTGGTTTCGGCCTTAGTTACGAGCGTTTCCTACTCCCTATCACCTACGCATATACGATTATTTCGGGGCCCGAGCTAAGAATGGATGACAACACGATTTGACAGTTTTCCCTACTACCGATGTGTTTTTGCCTGTCCCGAAAAGTTGAACTTGACACTTGTTCTGTTCATTTCTACGTTTCGGGCTACTTTCGGACGGGCGACTAACTTCGTTGACGGACTTAGGGAGTAGGCCCTAGGTTAGACTGGAAGCTGACCCCAATATAGCTGAAAAGGCTAGGAGCAAGAGAGAGTCGGAAAGGCGGTACTACTCCGAAAGGTGTTATAGTACCTATGTATAATAATGAATAACTTTTGTTCAACAGTTTTTCCCAAAAGTCAATTGTTTAAGGACGTATTTACAAATCTGCTGTAAATAAGCTGTTTTTCGGTATATTTTCCTATCAGGCCGTGAAACTTAGCTAGATTTTATGGTAAGCTATGGATATTTATGATTAATTACGGTTTACTCACGTGCATTTTTCGGGATTGCCCGAGTAGTTTTGGACTCAAACGGAGCCCTTAATCATGAGTCGGGCATTCCCGAAAAATGCACGTGAGTAAACCGTAATTAATTATAAATATGAATGTGTCTCACGAAAGTTATAATACAAAAAGCAATGGATAGACCACACCTTTGCTTAAAAATGGTGGAGAAAACATAGTGATAAATTTGACAATTTATGATTGAGTATTATTATTTTCCATATAGCGCGTATTTTATGACGCAAAATACGCGCTCAGACGTGGAGTTGCGGACACCAGCCTGTTATACTTCACATTATTATTTTCCGTAGGCTCCTCTCACGATAATACTGAAAATGGTGTGAGTTTCGGTACACATTCCTGAAGAATTCAAGGGTTTTAATCAATAAATACAATACGATTAGTTAACAGACATATGTACCTTAAAATTGTGGTAACAAAAAATGAAGAGAATGTTTGGAATATGCAAAGGAACAGTTTTTTTTTTCGTATTTTTTGCTAGGCACATGAACTTTTATAAGTGAAAATAAGGTTGGTTTTCTATTTGTAATTTTACTGCTGGCTCTCATCGTGCGTGGAATCGCGTCGCTTCATAGCAGAAAGAAGCGGTCAAATATTTCTGTCCCTGGTCACAAAAATTTGATTTGACCTAATTTTAAGATAAAGGTACGCTGTGTATGTGAGGGTCGTCCCACATATTGTAATTTTACTTTTTACCTACGCTTTCTGCAAATTCGCTTAAGGGCCGATTTTTCAATCGTCAGATAAATTTTATCCAAGGAATAAATATGATGGTTTGACATATTTTCTATACGAAAGTTGTCAAAACGTCAAACTTATTCCCCAGATAAAAGATATCTGACGACACGGACTAGAAAAAAAAGAAGGACTCCGCGCCACGTGTATCGAAAGTGAAGCACCTTAAGTATGCCGGACCGTTTGTACAAACATGCCTCACGCACACATTTACATCATACGGTGCCGACTGGCCGCCATTACGCGGCACCGCGCCGTCATTGTAGGTACTGTTTACGTCAAGTAGTAAAATAAAATAATGCCTTCTTGTGTTGTGAAATGATTTAAAAATAATTCTACATCCCAGAAAAAGTGTCAAGGAATAACATTCACAAGTAAGACACTTATTTAACCTGTTGATTTATTGTATTTTTGACATTTTAAAATCATTACTATTGGAACACAAAACCTCAAAAGACATAGAAGTGCTGTCGGAAAATAAATGGGTAATTTTCCCGAGAGATTGGGTAATCCATTTTTTTGTGTTCTTTGTGAGTTTTTTGCAAGTATTGAATATGACTATTTTTATAGATTTCCTACAGCAAATCAACCATGGAATAATGATTGGATTAAAATAATAAGAGCCTGCAGAGATGAAGAACATTGAATTCCGTCGAAAACGTTTTTCTTGTCACTCATACAAAATATATACTTAATTTTAAGTTTTAACTAAGTATATGTTTGTAATTTCAATTAAATAATGTAAGCGGACTTCTTATATGGCTTCATTTAAAGAAAAGAAACTTTCAAAATATTAAAAAAAAATGGGGAAATTTTCATTTATCTGGTATCCCTCAAATCACGCACACATAGATCGGTACGGTGCTTCACTTTTGATATGCGTGGCGCGGAGTCCTTCTTTTTTTTCTAGTCCGTGTCTGACGATTGAAAAATTAGCCCTAAGAGAAATAGCTGTTCAAACACTTCACAAAAAATACGCTTAAATCTATCTATCCTTAGATATAGTCAGCTGTGTTTACATTAATTTTAGGTCATATTATTTGGGGTCACGGATTAGAAGCTCTATTTTCTAAATTCGTAACTTAAGCAGATGAAGTCTTTGAAAAAACTAAAATAAAAATCATATTGCATAGAAATAAAATATTTATTTGAAAAAAATACATAAAGTTCGCTGAATCGCTTCTACTCTCAATACTGAACAAAATACTTTCACGTTTTGCGTTATTTCAATAACACGTTGTATTTAATAAACATTTAGAAGTAATAAATACTGAACTGTGAAGGGAAACAGAGAAATAACAGTTTTGTAATAAATCACGTAATGGGGATAGAGATATATGCCAACTGTCAGGTACAACGAGAACCATTAGGACAACAAATAGAATTTTCAAGGAAAGAACATATTAAAGCCGTCACGAACACAACTCAGAGAAAAATTCGTATATGTTACCGGCAATGTGTATAATGCAGGTATTCTATACAATGCCTAGGCAATGTATAGAATGCGTGGGGCCTCCAGGCAATGTATGAAATATTATGAATATTTTTGTCCATTACATACTTTTCCTAGGTAATGTATATGTCGTGGCCATATCGTAGAATTGATCACTTCATGATGTGGCCGGCCATTTCATGAAATGGTTGTATTTCATGAAATGGCCAACTAAAATTGGCCATATCGTTGAAACGTCAACGTTTAATGATATGGCCATCCACGTTTGGCCATATCATTAATGTAGGGTTTCCATGATATCAAAGGTTTAATAAAAAATCCAAATAAAGGAAGCACGTACCATGCAAGCAAAGGAGTAGACTACGGAATTTCGACCCACAAAATATCGATGCACGTTACCGCGAAAGTTTAATAGCTTGATTCACCAACAATTAAGGGGATCTGGCGCTCGGCGGCCGCTGCCGCGGCACGCTCGCTTCGCTCGCTCGCCTTCGCGCGTTATTGGTCACTGTTCTAACCTAACCTAACCCAAATGATTCAATGTACTAAATAGTACATGTTTGCAGTAACGTGCATCGATATTTTGTGCTGTAGTTTCACAGGTTAACCAGATAAATAATAGAACAAATAAAATTCTATGAAAAGTTCACCCGCAGTTACCATGAAGTCATATTTTGAAATCCAATAATAGTCCATTAATTTTCGTTGCGTGGTCACCCTACTTTACTTATTATTATTAGCTTTTTTGTCAGAATAATTGTCCGCCGCCATGATGCATCACAAAAACAAAACGATATCAGCGCCTCTAACGGTGAATAATGTAACTATTTTACGATATGATCACTAATGTTTGACCATATCATGAAGTGGCTTGCGTTTAGCTGATCATATCGTTAAACGCTGATTATTCATTGATCTGGCCAGGCCATTTCATGATGTGGGCAGCGGGTATTGGCCATTTCATGAAATGCAACCATTTCATGAAATGGCTGGCCACATCATGAAGTGATCAATTCTATGATCTGGCCACGACATATACATTTCCTAGGGATTGTATAGAATACCTGCTGGTCCACCGGCAATGTGTGAAGTAAATAGATTTGGTCATTCATTTGGGGCACCCCGATATGGATAGGTTAGGTTGGTAGGGGATGACGGGGGCTAGAATGAGCGAGCGGAGCGAGCGAACGAAGTCCCTGTCATCCCCTTCGTGTTAGGTTACTTTAAACCCTGCAGACAGAAATAGGAGCCCTGCGCAGCGGGGCTCCGTCGACTCTCCTTTGGAAACCCAAACAACCTTCCAAACATCCCCTTAAGTTTTTCATTTGTTTTTATTGTGCCTCGCGTGGAATTTACTGCCTGCTCGCACGTCTTCCCATTCACCGCTCTCGTCTTTTTCACACATTACCGGCTGCGCATTCGGTATTATATAGAATGCCTAGGCAAAGTATAAAATAATTAATATTTCATACATTACCTGAACGTTTTAGGCATTCTATACATTGCCTAGGCATTGTATAGAATACCGGATTACACAGAGTGCTGGTAACATATACACGGTTACGTATCGCTAAATCGCTATACAGCATGACCGATTAAGCGCACATACACTACAGCATGTAAGGGTAAACACCGTTATCACTCAAACCATGGGTAGTTGACGTGAACAAAAAAAATACAGGGTGTTAACGAATTCGTGTAATTCCTTCAAACCGCGTGATCTACCTGGTGACACAGATTACCCTAAATGGGATTTTTTGAAAATCAAGTAAAAAAAAAAACTTGGTTTTCTATTTCTGAGTCATTTTAGAGCCTTCAGTTAATTGATTGCAAAGAGAGATATCGCGTTAGTCGTGCCTGCCAGCCGTGTCACCGTGCTTTCGTAAATTTATGCGTGGCATCGAAATGTTCACAAAAATAAAAAAAAAATTGCAAAAAAATTAATTCTCATTTTTTTTACTGAATCCTTATTAGGTGGTATAGATAAGATCGGTAACAAAGCCGCATGAAAAATAATTATTTTATTTTTAATCAAGCTAAATCCCGTGCGGGGCCTGTCTACATCAGTAGTAGATCATGTGGTTTTAAGGAATTACACGAATTCGTTAACATAATGTAGGACAGAGTAAAAAAAAAAAATAGTATACACGCGCGAGAAATGAGCGGTGCGGCGGCGCTACGACGAGATAGCTGACTGACTGAGGTAGCGAACTGTGCGGGGCCGTGCGTCGGGCCACGCGGCGAGTTCCCCGCGCCCCCTCCCGTAGCTTGTTGCCCCCGCGCGTAGGGTGAAATGCTAACGAGGAAAAACGAAAATTAAAAAAAAAAAAAGTTTGTTATTTTTCATTGATTTTACGTTCTATAAATGAAACCAAACCACTGGTTTCAAGGATAACGGCGTTTACCCTTACAGCCTGTATAATATACAGGGTGTAAACGAATTCATGTAATTCCTTCAACCGCGTGATCTACTGGTGACACAGATTAACCAAGTTAAATGAAATCAACAAAAAAAAGTTAAAATAAAATCTTGCTTTTCGATTTCTGAGTAATTTTAGAGCCTCAAGTTAACTGACTGCGAAGAGCAATATCGTGTAAGTCGTGCCTGTCAGCCGTGTCGCGGTGCTATCATTCATTAATGAGTGGCATCGAAATGTTCAATCAAATAAAAACAAATTTTTTGCAAAAAAAAATCTTATTTTTTACTTAGTCCCTATTAGGTAGTTTAGAAACGGTCATTTACCAATGGCCCCAAAGAAAAAAAAAAGATTTTGTTTTTTATTTTTAATGAATCTAAATCCCGTGCAGGGTCAATCTACACCGGTAGTAAATCACGTGGTTTTAGGGAATTACACGAATTCATTTACACCCTGTATAATAATACCTAATGACGCACTATGCTTTACTATACAGGTTGTCCCTGGATCAAATTGAATAGGGTCGTGGGCAAAGTCATTTCCAAATTTTTTAATCCTGAAATTTGTAGTATCACCTTCATAGTCATTAACCTACCTACTGGCCATTTTTATATTTGATACTTTTTTTGGAATGACAGATAGGAATGGAAATTAGACTAGACTTGGGATTGTTTATTTTTGACACGATGTGGATGTTTTTCTGATACAATATATTTTCTATTTATTTTATGTTGATATAAATATTATAAATTCAATCTACTGACTGTTTAAGTATGTGGCATGCCACAGCAACCCACCTTGGAGCACAATATTTGCCTGGGGGAGTCCGTTTCTACACAGTGAGACAGTAGTCAGGGGTAAGGCAGTTCTAATCTTATCCCTGGTTGATGAAGCAATAGGCTAATGAGGAAAAGCTATTGTGGATTATGCACGCAGCCGAGTCTGCGTCTCGGCGATCGAGTCCGAGTGGTAAGCCCATGTGGCAATTGTAATACGCGCTTGCTGCCGCCGGATTCTGTCAAGTGGCTGTGTGGGCCATTGGCGAACGCCGTAACTTCAGGAGGGACCTCGCTGACTGCTGCAAGGGACGTGACGCTGTCCTGCCTCTTTTCTCTAACCATTTCTATTATTGTTGTTATGTACTAGGTATGGAATGCCCTACACATTCTGTACAACTGGTGTAGCAGACGTGCTCTCAGGAGATCCTAGGGCCGTCTGTTACATTACAAATTGTCGGTGCAATTTTTTATGGTTCAAAAGTCATGACCAATTATTGTTTTTTTTTTTAAATCACTTCGCGTACAATAAAATCATAAAAAAAACTGTCAAAGCTATCATTTTTTTCTCAGGACTGGCGAACAGTAGGACTTTCTTGTGGTAATAATTTTACTCAGTTAGAAAACATGTGTTCAATAAGAAAAAACATTTACTGCAAAGGCTTTCTTGGTCTGCCAAAAATTTGACTCAAGTTTTTACTACTACAAGTTTTGAAATGACCTTGCCCACGCCCCTATTCGATTTGATCCAAACTTCCAGGGACACCCTGTATAGCGAAATAGTATATAGTCTGAACTGCGCTTAATGGGGATAGAGGTATTATGCCACCTGTCAGGTACAACGGGAACTATTAGGAAAATAAATAGAATGTTCAAGGAAAAAACATGCTTGCGCCATACGGAAAGTTTATAGATTCTCTTAAACTAAAACAACTTATAAAAACTTATAATGTTTTTATTGCATTCACTGTTTTTCAGAGTAATTGATTTATTAACTTTATTTTTCAACTTTTCTTGAATCCCAGCGAAATTCGTAAAAAACTGACACATCGAAAATTTTCTCGACAGTTTAGGTAAACACGAAATTTTCACAATGGCAATTTTCACATGCAAGGAATAAACAAATGACAGACGTAAAAAATAAAATGTATTCTAAAGCCAAAGAGTTCCATTTTCAAAATTAGAAATTTATCTAACAAAATACAGGTTGTTAACGAAATCGTATAATTCCTTCAAACCGCGTGATCTACTGGTGACACAGATTAACCCTAAATGGGAATTTACGAAATTGAAACAAAAAAAAAAAATGTTGGTTTTCAATTTCTGAGTCTTTTTATAGCTTTGAGTTATCTGACTGCAAAGAGCGATATCGCGTTAGTCGTTCCTGCCAGCCGTGTCGCCGTACTTTCATTAATTTATGCGTGGCATCGAAATGTTCACACAAATAAAATTATTTTTTGCAAAAAAAAAAAAAAAACTTTTTTTACTGAATCCTCATGAGGTGGTTTAGATACGATCGGTAGCAAACCCGCATGAAAAAAAAAAAAAAAAATATATTTTAATCAAGCTAAATCCCGTGCGGGGCCTGCCTACACCAGTAGTAGATCATGTGGTTTTAAGGAATTCCACGAATTCGTCAACACCCAAAGTCCCTTTCAATGGAATCCGGCAATGATGTAAACAAACCAATTTAAACACGATTACTCTGTAATTACTTACACTTGAATCTCAATCCTTATCATATTCACATTTCAAGGAACCATACATTGTTCTTACAATCATTTCGACACCAAATAACTTATATCTGATAGATAATTAATTTAATAAAAAATACTCGGACGACGAAAATTTCAATAATTTGTAAAACTGACATAGGTATTCATTTTTTACTCATCAAAGTCTTGTTTGTCTTTGGAACTAGTGTTGTTGCGATAGTGATAGCCTATCGATAGTATCGTGATACTATCGTGGCCTTGAAAATCAGTCATACTATCGATAGTCCTATCGAAACTATCGACCCTTGACGATACTATCGATACTACCGATAGTATCGATTGATAAAATTAAGTAATACTATTGCTAAAAATCAATAGTATCGATACTATCGATAGTATTAGTACAAATACTATCGATGGTTTCGAGAGTATCGATACTATCGATAGAATGCGTTTCGATAGTATCGGTAGTATCGATACTATCGATAGTATCGATAGTAATGCCCTATCGATAGTCGAACATTTTACGATAGTATTGCTTGCTCATAAGGTATAATATAGCTGGTGATACATAGTTCATCTATCACAAATCATCCATAGTGTCGTTCGAACGGTCGCAAATATTAAACATACCGTATATTTGTGTCGCTGTGTTACCGACCAGGTGTCGTTTTACGCCCAGTCGATAGTATCGAAAATTCGTCGATAGTTACTAAAACAAAACTATCGATACTATCGAAACGCGTCGATAGATCATAGATAGTATCGACTATTTTGACACGATACTATCGATAGTATTGATACTATCGATAGTATCGTATCTCGATACTATCGATATAATCGATAGTATCGACAAAGTTCAATAGTATCGCCTACTTTTCACTATCGATAGTATCGATAGTATTGCAGAATTTCGATAGGTATTTTCGATAGGACTATTCGCGCTATCGACTGTTTTTCAAGGTCAACTATCGATAGCGAAACTATCGCTATTGCAACAACACTATTTGGAACATTAGTGTTGTTCATCGTTTTTACTCACTAATCGATTTTAAAAAGATTTTATCATTTGAATCGATGAGTCACTTCGAATAAATTGGTGATTGGTGGATTGCGTGATTTTTTTAAGGGCAAAAGAGTATTGTATCCAGAGCCATAAACGGGTAAATTTATTTAAAAAGTTTGACACTTCACTCACTGTCACTGTCCTGTGTGAGTGGGCATTGTGAAAAAAGTGAATCCTGATTTCATATAAAAAAATCGATACGTACACAAAAAGTCTAGTGTAATATTTAATAATTTAGGAGTATAACTATCTTAACAAAAGTTATTCGTTATTATGGGTATTTTAACACGCTTTCGGATTAGTATCCCTTTCCGACTAACCTTGCATAACTCCGATTTCGGCCTTTCCGGATAGCTCATTAATTCGTCGAATAATTTGTAAATATTTGGAAACTCAAAGATTGCGGAGGCGTTCAATTTATGGCATAGTACTAAAGGTACATACCGCACATACCACGCCGAGTAGAAGTATCGTTCCGAATCTCGCTCTGTTACTAATTCAAAATGTTACGTGTGCAGTTCAGACAACGGCGGGGCGGGGCAATCTTTTTGACCGCAAAACTAATAAAGACCGCATCTGACCGTTGATGCCCGCGGCAGCCCTCACCACGAACATAAAGCACACGAGGGACGGAAGCAGTTAGTTCACGACGTTCGTCCTAGTGAAGAGCACGTCAATTGAAGCTAGCCGTCCGCGCCGCCGTCTGCGTTACTGCATACAAACTGGTTTGCGTGATCCATGGCGGGCAGCCACGGATACGCCGCGCCGCCAGTACCCGCCGGGCACCGGCAGCGCGGTCTTTTTGTCCTCTATGTGCGTTGGTAGTATAGGATTCCCTTTGCACCATCGTTCGCGGTCAAATTGACCGGCCCGCCCCGCCATGTGTTTCACGCCTAAGTGTTTATAACTATAAAAGTTGTCTTGAAAAGTGTTTTTCTGGTTTGTCCGACTAGGGGTAGGCAGGACCCCTTAATCTGCGACCTCCTTTGTAACTGGTGTAGCCGACTTGTCTAGCTCAGTAGAACTTGGGACCGTCTACTACATTACAGTTTTCAAGTTTGACGATACGATAGGTGCTGGGGCTAAGCTCTGCTGTTGCGGGCTCGATTTCCGAACAGAAAAAGTATTTGTGTGGCCAATAGGGTTGCCAACCCTACTATATAATATAGTATCCTACTATATTAGAGGCCCGACTACTATATTTCTGAAAAAAGTATATAGTAGGCGAAACTACTGTATTTTAAAGACATCAAACTCAAAGCAATAATATTCGTTTTAAAACGTGTAAGTGTAATACGAAACGTCAATATCTATTTCTAAACGATTCTGGTATGTCAAGTTGACATTTACGTTCATTTTGAGTTTGACAGATTGGCAATTTCGATTTTCGCGCTTTCGAGTTTGTGTTTTGGTAACTAAGTAAGTACCTACTTTTGAAGTTAATTTATAAAAAAAAATATTCTTTTATGAAATAAAGTACTTATTTTGGAACCTACTATTTTTTTTTTCATCCTTTCGCTATCTACTATATTTTTGTGGGTAATAATTGTATAACTACTATTTTTGACCGACAAAGAGTTGGCAACCCTAGTGGCCAATGATTAGTCTGGGTCTGAGTGTTTGTGCACATGAACATTTGTATCTGTAAACGCACCCACGATAGAAAAATAATCACAGAGATGGAAAAAAAACCGCTTATAGGTACCTATTAGGTATTGTGGTGGCATCTACCACGCCACATGTGAGCTATCCTACATCGCAATATCAAGATGTGACATATTGATAGCATATACTCGTACCTCGTGGGCTCGAGGTACCCGAAAGATTTTAACCTTAGATTCCGATGCCTAATTGGAGAAGAAAAGCTAGGATATAGTTTGTTGATTAAAGCTTAATTTTCGAAATATTCAACATTTACTGAAATTCACAAATCGAAAAACATCTATTCTAACAAGTCCTATGAACGGCGTTGCGACTTTTGTCGTAAACCCTCTCGCCGTATGTCTTATTTGTCGGAGAGGGAAACTTCTCACTTCACAGTGAGAAGTTTCTTATCCACTCACACGATAATTTATAAATGTTGCCAGTTCAACCTAAGGTATTGTTTACAAGGAAGTAGGTATTAAAGTTAATTGATTTTTTAAGTAACGAAAAAAAAACATTACTGAATTGAACTTTTGTTGATATAACATTTGACTCATAATACCATCAGAAAGGCGTGGTTAAAATCTTTCGGGTACCTCGGGCCCACGGTGTATACAACCGTCCAATATCAATCGTTGGGCAGTAGCCCGCCAGGTATAAGATTCCGCCTGGTTGGAGGATCCTCCCTTTGTGTTGGAGGAGCACCATACCTCGTTCCTCCACAGTATAATAAAATTGAGAAATTTTGTGAAGATTTGCTGCTCAATCACGTATAAAAAAAAGGATTTGGATAAAAGAAGATTGGTCAAAGGAGAATGGGCAAAAAAAACCCAGATCCAACAGAAACGGCTTGTATTGGTATTTGTCACACTTAATGTCCTAAACAATCCTGCATCATTATTTTCTTCCTCGGCTCCGTCTGGGCCCATGAAAATGAGGTCAAAGATTTAAAAAGTGCCTGTTCGTGTATTATTGAAATCATTAAATATATAAGCTAATCATTATATCGCAGTGCACTGCTGGATATAGGCAGCTCCTATTAATAGACACCACACCAGGTGCTTGGTCAGATAATGGATTAAAACATTATCAAACTTGTAAAAGTGGTTAATACAATGAAAAATGAAAATAACCATTGAACTAGTCAACCGAAGCCCCCAAGGCTGTTAATAGGTCCTTCGGTCTATTAATATCATCAAGGTAGAGGATTGACTATGCAGTCACTAGAAGTCCTCTGGACAACCATCCGGTGTTCTCTGACCATGTAAATATCTCACATTATTGAGATAGAATAATTAGGTAGTTACTTAAACTGACGCCAGCATTGCCCGAAGAGTTGGCAGAGTTGTATAGTACACCCACATTTCGCCGTTTATGTTTACGTCCCATGTATTAGGGGGCGAGCCTATTGCCATCGACCGGGCACAAATCCAGACTCCGGGCTGCTACTGAGAAATTCCACATGGAAAAACCCAGTGACACTTTACCCGACCTGGGGATCGAACCCAGGACCTCACGCTCAGCAGTCGCGCTTGCGACCGCTAGACCAACGAGGCAGTCCAATAAAAATAGATGTGTACATAATATCATTTTTCATTGTACTAACCACTTTTACAAGTTTGATAATGTTTTAATCCATTATCTGAGCAAGCACCTGGTTTGGAGACTATTAATAGAAGCTGCCTATACCCAGCAGTGCACTGCGATAATTATATCGCAGATTATTTTTATTATTAATCATTAGATTAGAATAAATATTTAATCGTTTCAATAATACACGAACAGACACTTTTTCAATCTTTGACCTCATTTTCATGGGTCCAGACAGAGCCGAGGAAAAAAATAATTATGCAAGATTGTTTAGGACATTAAGTGTGACAAATACCAACACAAGCCGTTTCTGTTGGATCTGGGTTTCCGATATATGAAATTTGCCCATTCTCCTTTGACCCAAAATTTTCATAACGCCCGGCGCTAAAGAAATTTATCTCAGTTTATGCATTATCATGAGTCAAAGTCAAAGTCAAAGTCAAAGTCAAATAGTTTTTATTTCAAGTAGACCAGATCCCTGGTGCTTTCAAAAGGTCAACACTAGGGGCTCGGTTCCAAGTAGTAGGTCCTTTGGAGAAGAACCGGCAAGAAACTCCATAGACACTCTTTTAAAAAAGTAAATGTTTTGACAATTTTCATTGTAGTAATGTAAGAACAATGCAGATTAATGTACATGTGGTTAACAACATGAAAAGTAATGAGAAAGTTAGCCTTTTAAAACGATTGCCATAGCAGTTACGAGCTGACCAGTCCCAACAGACAGCACCCGTTCACGAGCATGACGCATACATCGGCGTCGCTCAGCTCAACCATGTTGCAGGGAACTCAACGACCCGATGCACAATGCCACCATCAGCAAGACATTTCAGTGAGCATGACAGACTCATACCGATAGACAATAGGCAGTCAAATATTAAGAATGAAAGTGTAACACTAGATGCTGCATGGTCCTCACATTTTACAGCCTTGCGTAGGTATTAACAGAATATTATTAATAATTAATAATTGCAATTAAATGTCAAACTAATTTATGCAAATATTAGCAATAAATAAATTAAATTAAATGTCAAAGAAAAGAAAACAATCAAAATTGGAAACATTAGATTAAAAAATAAGATAAAATAACATACTTATTGAGTCAAAAAAATAAAAAAATAATTACAATAAGTAGGCATTTGAATAATGTCCGTTTGTTCTGTTAGACGGTGCCAGAGGGTCGCAGTGTGCAGGAGGGAATCGTATGCCAGACATCTTTATCTACGATGTACTGATTTAGGCTATAATATGCTTTAGACATTAGTACGCGCTTGATATATAATTTAAACTTTGTATCTGGTAAATCAGTTACACTAGATGGAATTTTATTGTAGCATCTAACACTGTTTCCCATAAACGACTTACTGGTTTTCCTAAGTCTAAAACCAGGTACTGCTAGCTTGTCTTTATTGCGAGTATTAAGGTTGTGGTTGTCACTCTTCTTATTATACTGGGCAAAGTAAAAAATTACTGCAAATTTTTTTTTCGATTGCTGTCTTTTAAATATTTTCGTTCCTTTTTTGTACGATGACGGGGCGAGCGCGGCAAGGTAAAGGGGGAAGCGCGGAGGGTATTGCATTTCAGCGATGTGCACAGATATTTTGACCTTGTTATACGATAATAGAAGGTAGAATAGAGGATGTATTAATCAGTTTCACAAATAATATGCACATGGGTGCAAATTCAATACATTTTATAATAAAATAAATACATTTTTAATATTTTTCCTGACAAAATATATATCTAATATATAATATTACAATGATTGCCACGATTTTGGGTAATGGTGACTACCAATCTAAATATATAAAATGAGAAGCTGACTGTCTGACTGACTGATCTATCAACGCACAGCCTAAACTGCTGGGGTTAGAAACTTGAAATTTTCACAGTAGGTTCCTTTTGTGATGTAAACATCCATTAAGAAAGGATTTCTCGAAATTCAACCGCTAAGGGGGTGAAATGGGGGATTTAAGTTAGTATGTAAATCCGTCATTTTTGAAGTAAGGAGCATAAAATTAAATACAAAGGTTTCTGGTAAGAAATAAATGGACACGTGTTTAAGCGTTTTTGGAAATTCTACCCCTAAGGGGGTGAAATAAGAGTTGAAAGTTTGTATGAGAAATCTGGTACTTTTGAAGTAAGAAGCGTAGAATTAAATATCTAGACTTCTGGTTAGAAATAAACAGAGACGTGTTTAAGCGTTTTTAGAAATTGCACCCCTTAAGGGATGAAACGGGTTGTTAAACTTTCTATGAAAATCCTTATTCCAGGGGGCTTGAAATTTGGCATGATATTATTCAAAAAAATAATAAAAGCCGGACTTTTTGGATTTTACAACTAGGTACACCTAAAAAAGAAGTAATCGCGGCTTTAAAATTTCACGCAAGCGAAGTTACGGGCAAAAGCTATTATTAATAAACTAAAAATATACAAAAATGTGAGATTTTTTTTTCCGCCTGGCCTTGGTAAATTTTGTATTTGCCGTGACCCGTTTTCTTTGGCTCACAGATAGACCATATCCTGGATTAACATAATAAAATACTTTTATTCAAGTACATGAATTAGATCACGTAGGATGAGGTAAAACCGCGGGCAACAGCTAGTTTAGTACAAATTCAATGGGGCGTCGCGTTGGCATTGACAACGGTCAAAACTAATTAGTAATGTTTTGCGTAGTACGCTCACATTCCTGAAACTAATGCTACTGCCGTTGTAGTGTTACCAATACTGCCGTGCAGGCCCTAAAACGCAGTAACAGGTTTTTTCACGTTTTTGAGTTGAATATTGAACCTTGACGGTCACGCTATAAGGAACACAGTGATATTGCCGGTTTTTAGTTGGGATGTTCTAAACGGTTAAAAAGACGAATTAGTGAAAGCAGTAACTTAATTTTGCAGGTCTAAATATGTCATAAGACTAACTAAAATACAGTAATAGCTGTTACGTCTACCACGACTCGTCACTTTACCTATTTAAATGCAGTAAATATCTATATTGCCACTAAAAATCTGTATTCTACACTCAAACAAATATTGACGCATATAAATTAAAACGCAGTAAGTAGTTTTTGTACCATCAGTATTAATAATGCGTGGTTGATCACTAATTTATTTCAGGCGAACACACAATAAACCATGTGCCATTTAAGTAAAAGATCTCATGTTTCTTGCGAAAGCAAAAAGTTTCTTACTATTTAATATTGTTTCTTATGTATATTTATAGCCACATGTGCTCGAAACGCCTAAAGATAAGTAAAAATATTAGCAGAAATTGTTAAAAAATAAACGTTATTCTTATTACATACATAAAATTGTTTTATTCTGTAAATTCCTACCTAGGACATAATTCGTAAGTTGGAAAATTTGTTACATACTACACGTGCAATTAGTTCAAGATACAAATTAAAATGCAGTTAAAAAAGGTATTATGCTGCAAATTACTCTGCAAAGTAGCAAATAAATCAAAGATTTTGCAGTATCAAGTATTTTTACCGCATTTTAATCTGCATACGTGTACCTTTTTGCGTGCAGTAACTGCCATGATTTTAGAAAAAATCATTTTATTTAGAACTTAATAAACTAAATTCATATTTCTATTCGTAGATATAATCTTTGTTCTCAGGTAATCCTCGTGGCATTAAAAATATCCACCATACAAATGAATAATATAAAAAAAAACAGCGTTAAAAAGTTTTTCGCGATTTACTCGAAACCGCTTTTTCTCTCATACTGCACTTTAGGGCCTGCACGGCAGAATAGGTTTGTAAACGTGCGTACAGATTATGTAACATGTTGTGTAACTTGTGTTTTATAATGGTGCTCCCACACTGGTGTTACAAAATGTTTACTAACATTAGTAAACATTTTATAAAGAAACATAAATAAAAAAATAGTATTAAAATATTATCTAAAATCTACTAATAGATAGATTAAATTTATTACTATCCGATATTTTTATCTTTTTCTTACATTTTTAGTCAATGTATTAATGTTAGAAAATGTTTGTAAACATTTTCTAACATTAATACATCCCACCAGTGTGGGAGCACCATAACACGTCCACAATATGTTACATTGTTTTTCAACATTGCAACATTATAACAATACTGTACACATTAGTATAACATTGCAATATAACCATGTTATATAACATTGTCGTTTGTCGTTCTGCAGTGCTGTTTACAATGTCGACACGAGAGGACGTTTTGCTAGCTGCAGCAGCGACTGTTGTACTTTTAAATAACAAAAGAAAAAAACGTAAATGCTGGGTTCGTCTTAGTTTATTGACATTATTGTAAATATTTATAACATTTTATATAACACGTTTGTTATTATAACATGTTTTATAACATTCAGTCTCCACATTACTGAAACATGTGATATAACAACGTTTTATAACATGTTATGTTGTAACGGGTGTAAAAAGACCCTTAACGATAACCACATATTCTATCCATCATTGGGATAATTTTTTTCTACCAGACCATACCTGGAAAATCATTGGTTTTGGAGATACTGAAGGTCAAAGTACACATATTTTTTTCAGCATTTTGAAAAACGTATTCTTAGTGATAATACTAAACTTTCTTCCACACAAAGATTATCAAAATTTTCAATTTTTCCTAACAAATTACGCATTTGAAATTACAAAAACGCAATAAATATCAAACGCACACGACCGCCTTGCCTCAGCTGTGTAGCCGCTACTCGACACACACAGGCACAGTCGGTTACGTAAACTACATTGCGCGCTACAATAAACAGCGTTTTTTTATGCCTAAAAATAAAATTCGTTTCCCAGCTATTGTTTTTGGTCAATGTGATTTAGTTCGATGTACAGAGTGCGTAGATTTCGGCTATGTGATGGGTCTTTTTACACCCTGTATAATATGTACGCACCCTTAGAATACCAAATGAGTTTTATGTTTGTCCCATTTGGAGACTCGACTCGACAGATATTTGTTACTCAGGTTTGTTACACCGTTTCTTCTTCACAGCTAAAGCACTAGGAGTGAGGCGTATTTATCGTAACAGTTAAATATAACAGGTATCATCAAATAACAGACTGTAACTGTGACCAACTAACTGAAAACACAGTTCCTGTTCCACAAGATAACAAAATCCCTTATACGACAGTCACAAGCATTCCTCTATTCATGCTGAAGAGAGTTACCTTGCTTAGATTAAGATAAAAAATGTTACATGATACACTGTGACACCCTGTAACAGTCTTCACAAGCTCTTTCCTTTTCTTGCATAGATTCTTCTCTTTCTAAGATATTAATCTTCGTTAGAAAGAGAAGTGCCAACGTGTATGACTCAAGGTTTTTCGGGCTGCTACTGCGATCGGGTCGGATCTTTCTATCTGTGGTAACAGAGAACACATAAAATGAAATACCTAACACATCGTTTTTTGTAACAGGTTTTTGGAACTGTTATTTACGGGGATCAAGCGTAACAGATACGAGATTTTACCTGTTATACCCACTCCTAAAAAGCACTAGGAAGTGGTGAAGGGCGGGCACTTTCAGGGGCTGCCGTTATTTTGTAACAGGTTTTTGGAACTGTTTACGTGGAACAGGAACAGGTGTAACAGATACGAGATTTTACCTGTTACAACCCACTCCTAAAAAGCACTAGGACGTGGTGAAGGGCGGGCACTTTTAGGGGCTGTCTTATATGTAATATTGACGTTCAAAAATAACTAAGTAATTCTAGTCTATTGTGAATAAATGAGTTTTGAAGTGGAAGTTGAAGACGGGCTAGAATATAAGACTTTCTCACCGCACGCTGGGAAAAGATGCGTGTTGGAAGATTCAGCAAAACCCAGCACGCTTGGTGGTAGAATCTATACGGTCCGCCTGGCTAGCTACCATCCACACATTAAAGTCCAGCCAAGCAGTTTACTGTGTTCCGTCTTGAGTATGTGAGAGCCAGAGGGATCTAGGAGAATCGCTTTATATCTCTGTTACTTGGATTCCTGAACCATCAGGTGCGACTAAAGTCAGAAGCTACCGAGTCAAAAAATAAAAAAGATTTTGAATTACTGAAAGACTCTTCTCACTCAGGGTGATGGCAACACAACTGAAACTTGTTATCAACGGGCGTTAACATTTAAAAAGCAACCAATGTTCTCGCGAGTCTCAAGCTGTGACGATTTCAGTGAGGTATCTCACGGCATCATACACTGAGAACACGTATGCGGCTCCTGACTGCTTAGATTTGCTTTTTAACATGCTGGACGAATTTAAAAAGACATTGTGAGCCAACATGATGAATTTTAGAGTCAGTTTCACGAAAAGTTGTATTAGCAATATGCAGGCGATCAGCACTGCGAGACGCGCAAGACTTTTTTTTTTTTTGGTGCCCTATTTTCATTTTCTTCCTAGTCCTTTATCCCAACTATGTTGGGATCAGGTTCCAGTCCAACCAGATGCGGCTGAATACCAGTATTTTACATGAAGCGATTTCCATCAGCCGTTGGTCCCGGCTGTCATTTGTAGATCTTTGACAGTCGTTACTGTTGGTCAGAAGCCAGAAAGTCTGACAACCAGTCTTACCAAGAGTATCGTATTACCCAGTTACTGGTTTGTGGAGGTCTGATAGGCAGTCGCTCCATGTAAAATACTGATATTCAGCTGCATCCGGTTCGACTGGAAGCCGACCCCAACATAGTTGGGAAAAGGCTAGGCAGATGATGATGATTTCCATCAGACCTCCGCAACCCAGTCACTGGCAATATCCTAAAGTTAGACTGGTTGTCAGGCTTTTCGGGCTTCTGACTATCCGTAACTACTGTTATAGGTATTCGTATGACACTAGGGACCGACGGCTTTACATGCAATCCGAGGCACAGAGGGGTCTCGACGTGTAACGATCGGTCACCGGTCCACCATCGTATGATCCTCGCGGTTGTTAGTTAGCCATGAACTCGGTTGCTCATTGTAAGAATAGGCTAAGTATAACAGTCCGTTAACGCAGTTGGGGAGACTGGATATGGCAGGCGGAGAACCAATTATTACCTGATACAGAAATATTATTAAAACCTGTATCCTAATCTACAAGTTGCACACTTGACAATTGTTTTAATTTAAATTTATTTCTTTGGACATCACGGCTCATCTTCCGTGCGAAAGATGTCCGGTCCTTTGGAAGGCATACACGGGGACACAGGTCCAAAGCGCAGAGGCCCCTTTGAGAGCTTTAATCTAAAATGGGGTGGGGCACCAATCCGGGACTATCCACGGCTGCACTATTGGAGTACAGTCATGGACCGTCCCAGGTGGGTGCAAGACTATTGTAAAATATGGTGAAAGATATCTGGTCTATGGGAAGGGGTGTTAGGTGGACTAGATAACTTCTATTGCCGGAAGAAAACGGCGTCTGCCTTTCAACATTTAAAATTGAAGTGTTGGCAGACGGCGACTCGCCAGCTCACTAGCTGGGCCCCCTGAAAAGCCGCCAGTACATAGGCGAAGGGGGCAACAGACGTGTGAGCGGCTAGAGGTGTAGAGAGGTGTGGCCCCGGTTTCGCCGTCGCGGGTCTAATAGACCCGGAGTGGGTTTCCCCGCTATTACGCCTTTAGACACTTCCACCCCCGAGCATATAGCTCTGGCGGCCCCCCTCTGGCCGGCCAATAAAGGCAAGCCAGAGTTGAGAGTCCTGCGGGCACTCTTGGGGTTCCACTCCAGCCAGCCAATAAAGGCAACCTGGAGACGAGGCCCTGACCGACTCTCTGAGGCAATAAGGTACGCAGTGTCGCCACTCACCAACAGCTCGCCACAAGCTGCCCTGCGGTTTGTAAGCTTTTCAGTAGACCTCATGATACATTTTTTATTATATGATGGGGTTGTAGAAAGCTAGTCTAATGTTCCCTCCGGTTTTACGTTAATCTCATGATGAGGTAACGCCTTTCCCAGAGAGGGTTTATTATTATTATTATTTATTATTATTATTTATAACTTATTATTCTCAACAACTGCACGCACACTCACACACACACACACACATATACGCACACACACTCATATATACACACACACGCATATATATACATACACACACACGCGCACTCACACTCACAGTACTCCTTACTCTCTTTCTTTCCTTGTTTATATTATTATGTATAATCTACTGAATTATTGTACTGTTACTTGATAAGGGTTAAGCTAAAGTCCAAGCGACAGTAGAACACTGACTCCTAAGACACAGGGTATCCTAGTTTAGGAGGCAGGGTTTATTAAATTTGGACACCTTTCACAAATTGTAACGAGAGCTAGATATTAAGTAAATTTTAAGGTTATTTGTTCAATAAAGATCTCTCTGCAGTCACGGCTCATCTTCCGTGCGGAAGATGTCCGGTCCAAATTGAAGTGTTGGCAGACGGTGACTCGCCAGCTCACTCAATAAAGATTATTATTATTATTATTAATTATTGAGGTGCAAATTAGAAGAGGTTAGTTGCTTTCTGTTTTAAATTTGTCACACTCTAAAGGCCACCATTCACACGCGTACCCGTAGGCCGGATTTGTCGCTGGCGACAAGTCCGCGAACAAATCTGCGTGTGAATGTTATGGTTCGGCATGCGGCTCGCGGATAAGTCCGGCGCTCACCGTCTGAAGACGCTAGCGCCGCGCAGGACAAATCCGTGCATGTATGTGTGTGCGATGACGGATTTGTCCACTGATTTGTAAGGCGCGGCGTACGGCGCGAGGCTCGTGTAGTGAATGGTGGGCTTAAATATTTCTCTTCTATACACAAACAAATGCGGAACGATTATCTATACGCAGTACAATTATTTGTTCCATGCGAGATCAAACCCGCGATCCGTAACCCAATCGACCCGCTCTTGGTGCTACAGTAGGTTGCAAACTGAGTGTAATGAGTATTGATTGATTGGCAGACCTCATTGCAGATAGAGTTTGACCGGCTGATGCTCCAGATCCATCGTAATTAACTCAATGAAAACCAGTTTCAGATACACAATAGCAAGACAAAACGCTGCGAACAATACAGTGAAGCATGCCAAAACTACACCTCCGCTCTGTGCATACACGCACACACGCACACATTTACAACATTTTTTAATCAACCTACGATCAAACTACACCGCACTTAGTGCACACATGTTTACGAAACCGGCCTCACGTCACTGTTGACTGTGCTCTGTCTTGGTTTTTTATTTGGTCTGAGCACAATAGATTAACAATTGTCGGGAACTTCGTGGAGTGAGCGCCATCTGTTGTCCGCCACCTAACTAACCGTGACGTCAACATCGGACCACCACTGCCCGTTGGAGGGAGGAGACCAGCTCGCTCGGTGCGCCCGGAGGATTGCTTCTTGGACCGTACGACGGAACACTCGTCTAGAGTATTCTGTGTAGATCAGCTGAAGAAGTCTGACCATTTATATCTGACTAGGTTGTCCTTATTTTATGATCTTGTAATAACTTGTAATAATTATCTAAAAGTATTATATTGTGATCTAGTTCATGTTACTAACACTAACCCAAATACAAGTACTCTCAGTGGTGGAGAGTCTATGTTGGTTTTATTTACTACATTTACCTTGCTCACAATCCTGACATACCAATATTAGCGATAACTGTAATGATAGAATCACTCCTTAACGATTAAATTGTAGTGTCGCTAACACAATTGCCACCGCTAATCGGTAGCGCTGGGACATTAGCGGTTAACGCTCGCGTTAATTTAGAATTTGACAATCAACTCTAAACACACTACTAAAGTTTCTATAATAATATAATTCAATCATGATTCGAAAGACACGTGGCGCCATCTGTGAACGTTATTGTTGTTTTCATCGGGAACAGTACTTTTTCTCGGGATGAAAGGTACCTTATGTCCGTTTCGGTACACCTGACAACATATTGCACAATTTAAGGATGATCTGTTCAGTAGTTTAGGCGTAAAAAGGTAACAAACAAACAAACTTACTTTCGCATAATATTACTTAGGATTTTGAAGTTATTGATTGATATATATGACTAACTGTGCCCGCAACTCCGTCCGCGTGGAAGGCGGAAACCAATATCAAACGTTGTAGTCTTTTTACAATCACGATATGGCTTCGTCACATCTACATTGTTTAGTTTAATGCGACACTTTCATCATCAATTTTCCGGGAAACTTTTCCAATTTTTCATTCCAAAAAAATCGAAATCGGATTACGATGGATTATAAAAACTAAAAAAAAAAAACAGCTATATCGGTCCTGCCGTTCGCAAGTGATGCGCTTACCAACGAACAGCATTTAATTTTGATTTATACAAGTTTAGTTTTAGTATACACTCGTTCACATATAGAGGAGCTCGTGGCTAAATAATTACAGCCGCATAGACCGATCTTCCGGGTTAAGCCACGCTTGCCGAGGTTGGTCTGTGGATGGGTGACCATTTACCATAGCGAGTTTCCTCCGTGCCTCGGAAACCACGTAAAGCCGTTGGTCCCGGCTGTCATTTGTAGATCTTTGACAGTCGTTACTGTTGGTCAGACGCCAGAAAGTCTGACAACCAGTCTTACCAAGAGTATCGTATTACCCAGTTACTGGGTTGTGGAGGTCTGATAGGCAGTCGCTCCATGTAAAATACTGATATTCAGCTGCATCCGGTTCGACTGGAAGCCGACCCCAACATAGTTGGGAAAAGGCTAGGCAGATGATGATGAGTTTTAAGGCCATCAGTGAGGTCCGCCAGGCTTGTTTTGCGTCATGTTCGCTCGCTTAGTTGATCGCAATAACCCGCTGGCAATAACCCGCCGGGTGAAGCCGCCGGGCTTTGGTGTGTAGAGACCTTTAGTATACATACACTAAACCTGAAACTAGTTTGTTCAGAATCACTAGGGGAATCGATTGGCATAGTTTTAATACCACGTTAAATCTTGCATTTTTCTTCGTCATTTTCAGTTTTGTTTTAATGGGTTTCTAAGCATAACAGTGAACGGAAATACGAGTAGACACCTTGAGGCTTGAGACGGTCCGCTCGGTCAGTTTCCGTGTATTAGACAACCCCTGCATAGCACATCTGTGGCATTTCACACTCTACTGGGGAACTAAACGCAACATAAACTAAGGTGTAACGCGGAGATTTATATAAAAAAAATACATACTCCGGTGATTCTGATTAAAAACTTGTTGGGGTGTCTTGGTTTTTGTGTATACTAAAAATAGTGTTGTATATTAATATATAAGACACACTTTTTGCTTCGCTGTAGTCGAGTAAAAACCAAACAATAGATACAATTTCTATACACATTTAATAAATAAATGTTTTTATCTGCGAGATTATTTTATCGGGAGCATCAATTTTGCCGAAAGTGCCCCATTTAATTAGGTTTCCTTATCAGTTAGATAAACTGAAGTATGAGCTTTTGATTGTAATATATGGCCTAACGCTATCTTCATAGTTTTATGACAAATGTGGGTAGTACTCATAAAAATGTTGGGTATGTACATTTTCGAGGTGGAGAGTATTTTTAGTAGGTTCAAGCAGTTTATGGCATATACAGGGTGTTAACGAATTCGTGTAATTCCTTAAAACCACATGATCTAGGTACTACTGATGTAGACAAGCCCAGCACGGGATTTAGATAGATTAAAAACAAAAAAAAATGTATATTGTTAGCGACACTACAATTTAATCGTTAAGGAGTGATTCTATCATTACAGTTATCGCTAATATTGGTATGTCAGGATTGTGAGCAAGGTAAATGTAGTAAATAAAACCAACATAGACTCTCCACCACTGAGAGTACTTGTATTTGGGTTAGTGTTAGTAACATGAACTAGATCACAATATAATACTTTGGATAATTATTACAAGATCATAAAATAAGGACAAGCTAGTCAGATATAAAAGGTCAGACTTCTTCAGCTGATCTACACAGAATACTCTAGACGAGTGTTCCGTCGTACGGTCCAAGAAGCAATCCTCCGGGCGCACCGAACGAGCCGGTCTCCTCCCTCCAACGGGCAGTGGTGGTCCGATGTTGACGTCACGTTTAGTTAGGTGGCGGACAATAGATGGCGCTCACTCCACGAAGTTCCCGACAATCTACATCATGATCTGATGTAGACAAGCCCAGCACGGGATTTAGATAGATAAAAAAATATACATATATACTTATATATTTTTTCATGCGGCTTTGTTACCGATCGTATCTAAACCACCTAATAAGGATTCAGTAAAAAAATAAGAATTTATTTTTTTTGCAAAAAAAATGTTTTATTCGTGTCAACATTTCCAAGCCACGCATAAATTAATGAAAGCACGGTGACACGGCTGTCAGGCACGACTAACGCAATATCGCCCTTTGCAGTCAGATAACTCAAGGCTCTAAAATGACTCAGAAATAAAAAAAAAACAAGTTTTTTTTTGTTTTTTTCTTCAGTTTATTTTCAAAAATTCCCATTTAGGGTTAATCTGTGTCACCAGTAGATCACGTGGTTTGAAGGAATTACACGATTTCGTTAACACCCTGTATGTTAACTTATAAATAGGGATCGGATATTCGAAAGCATATTCACCTAAAGTAAATTTTTGCTATGAAAATATGGAAACGGCTTCTTACAATATTTTTTTGTAAGAAATAACCCGGGATGCCTGTAACACCGGGAATGCTATATCTAGTCGGGTGTACAGTAAGGTAGCACTAAATAAAAAGATTTATAAAAAAAAGTTGGAATGCATATGTACCTATTTAAAATTAAGGTTTAACCCCTGATGCAAATATGTGTGTATGTAGAGTGTAAGAAGAGGAGTGATGAGTGTTAGATAAATAAAATAAAAAAAATATAAATTAAAATAGTTGTCTTGGAACCGCGGGATTTTCCGATACAAAAGCGCATTCCATATTAGCCACCCTCTCAAGTTTAGGTGAATATACATCTGACTATCCGATCTCTACTTACAAATGACTAGCTTTCGCCCGCAACTTCGCTTGCGTGAAATTTTGAACCCGTTAAGTGACGATTTTCCATACAAACTTTCATCCCCTATTTAACTCCCTCAGGGGTTGAATTTCGAAAAATCCCTTCTTAGTGGATGCCTACGTTACAAAAGGAACCTACTGTCAAAATTTCAACTTTCCAACCCCAGCGGTTTAGGCTGTGCGTTGATAGATCAGTCAGTCAGTCAGTCAGCTTCTCCTTTTATATGTATAGATTAATTTTGCTTATCAGTGGTAGCAATTATTATCAAAATAAGGTATATGTAATTACTAGTGGTGGGCGTTGCAAAGACAAACTGTTTTCAAAGACCGTTTCGTGTTCTGCGACGATAGAACCGTTTTACTTCCTGAGCCAAACCAGTCTTTGAGTTGTGTGATGCGATTTTTTACTTACGACTAAAAAAATACAGTCGAGAATACAATGATTCGTTCGAAGTACTCGTCTTATAGCGAGTCTTCGTTCCGTTCGTTTGCAAAGCATTTGTCTAATAATAAAATGAAAATAAACTTTATGCCAACGAAATACAGTCGGTAATCTATTACGTTGTCGTTCGCAACGTGTACTAGTTGTAAGTTTTAAGTAACCGCAACCAATTCACTCCACGAAACTTATCCGTATCCGTTAGTTCTAAACTTGTCTTGTTCCGTTTGATACGTTTCGTCTTATCGTCCATCTTCAAACTTGTTGCAACGACAACCGTTTCGGCGACTAGTTTCCATCCTAAGGAAAACGGCTGCGTGTCGTCTACAAATAAAAACCGACGTCAAATAAAACTAAACGGAGTAAAATAATTATCATTCAATAAAACTACCACTTTCAGAAGTCGGTGCATTCAATTTGTTTCAGCGTAGAACACCGACTTCTGAAACTGGTAGTTGTATTGAATGATAATTATTTTACTCCGTTTAGTTTTTTTGGAAGTCGGTTTTTACTTTCTTAAAGTTTTTTTGATTTTATACTTTTTAGTGCCACAAATTACAATTACAATAGTGTACAAATTCTCGGACCAGCGCTACAACTAGAACGTCGTCTACATACGATTAGTGTATTTTTTTGTTTTTGTTGATTTTTTCAAAAAGTGCTTATTCAATTTCAATAAGATTTATATGGGACTACCTCTAAAGTATGGCCTACTGAACAAAAATAGAATCATCAAAATCCATTCATAATTGGCAGAGATATCGTGTAACAAACATACAAAAAAAAAACATTCAGACGAATTGAGAATCTCCTCCTTTTTGAAGTCGGTTAAAAATGCCACAACGACCCACCACTAGTAATTACAGGTAATTAATAATGGTAGGCCGCCACCGTGACCAGGGCTAGCAGAGCCACTGGGAACTAGGGGCCGTTTTTTTATGCTATCCATGTCGGCATGCGGGTTGGCGATCGCAGTATGGTTGTTATAGTACTCAGAGAACGCTGCTGCCGATCCTCTAGTAAATCCCTTAGTCGCCTTTTCGACACCCACGAGAAGAGATGAGGCAGTGCTATTCTCTACGTCCGGCACCACGTGGAACTCTGGTACCACACGAAACAGTAACGGGGTGTCCTGCGTAAGCGACAAACACGATGCGACGCGATACTGTGAAAGCGAAGAACGCGATCAAAACAATTCTCTGCTGGCGGCCTATGTAGCAGCCTGCGGCGAGACGCGACGCTACGTCAATTTTCATCGCGTCGTGTCGCCTGGCGTCGCATCGCGTCGCGTTTGTCGCTTACGCAGGACACCCCGTAAGGTAGAAATAAAAATAAGAAAAATACAAAAAAAATGTAACCGGTTTATGTAATAAGCCCTTAAAACAGCAAGACAGAAAATGTCGAAATGCAGCATACGAACTAGCCAACGAACACCAACGAATAGTGCCCGGTACTGCTAGAACCGAATTAAACTGAATTATACCACTTGTTCTACCGCCGACGATGAGCGAGAAGCGAGTAGAGCTAGAAACTAGAAACGAGTTGGCGAGCAGCGAGAAGCGAGTGTGTAGTTCCGATAGTTTTGTCGCTGGGCTATAAGCGAGTGTGCGAGTGCGACGGCCGATTACTCGCATCACTCGCAAATGACCGCTGGTTAGTCTCGGCGTGAGTTCCGACCGCCAAGCGAGCATCACTGAGCAAGTATCGCTAAGCGAGTATTATCTTTGATAGCTCTGGTCGCTCAGCGACAAACTACTGGAGCGAGTCCTCGCCGGCAGTGTAAACAGTCAGCGATCAACTATTAATATATGCATCTCTTTTATTTACACGGAATATATATCTATTGTACGTTTCTTAAGCGAGAAAATAGCCAATAGTTAGTCGCTTCCTCGCCGGCGGCGGTGGGACAACTGCCTATTTTATACAAAATTTGTTCAAATTCAACAAATGCCGAACGTTATTCGGCTTTGTTGGCTGGATGTGTATAATACGAGTACACTGCATTAGGATCTCTCCGTACTTGTCGATGCGGAATCGGCTTAGGCTGGTCGGATAAAGCGAGCGGCCGCGCCGAGCCTAGGCCAACGACGTCGGTAACTCTCTTATGTCCGAAGACATAAAGCTTAGTCCAACCGGCCTAACCTGATTCCGCTTCGATAAGTCTAGGGAGATACTAACCGCAGGTTTCTGATTTGAGAATTCGGGATAAACAAATACTTAAGTAATATTTGAGAACAAAGTTGTCAAAAAAATGCTTTAAAATCCGTATTTTTTTTGACAACTCCATACTCAAATGTTACTTAAGTGTTTGCTTATCCCGAATTCTCAAATCAGAAACCGGAGGCAAGATAAGCAAAACTTAAGTAATATTTGAGCATAGATTTATTTGCTTTATAATCTGCGCTCAAATAATTCTTAAGGTCTGGGTAAAGTAAAAAAAATATATTTTGAGATTGATCATTACTTTTCAGATATGCCATCAATCTACGTCACTTCATCAACAAGGATCATCATCATCTTCCTGCCCTTATCCCATGTTACTTGGGGTCGGCGCAACATGTTTTATTCTTCCATTCCGTCCTGTCACCCGTCATGGTATCACTGACTCCCTTCTCTTTCATATCATTCTTCACACAATCCATCCATCTTTTCTTTGGCCTCCCTCTTCCTCTCCATCCATCCACATTTATATTCATAACTCTTTTCGTCACATGCGTTTCATCCCTCCTCTTCACATGTCCATACCAAGACAAACGGTTCTCATCAACAAGGATATTTACACATAATTATTACACAAATCAATATTTGTATTTCTCTTTGTTACAGATCTGGAGTGAATAAAAATTCAAAGCAACAATAAATAAAATCGAAATGTATTTCAAGAAATTGACAATATTCATTCTCAGCATTGTTCTCTTAATAAGCATCGAACAAATCGATGCTGATAAACATGATGAAGAAGCAAACATAAATCTGAAGCATAAAGACACAAAATCAAGATTTAAGAGAACAATAGAAGATCACAGAGTAGAGAATTTAACAAAAGAAGAAACTCTAAGGGAAAATATGACAGAATGTGTAGGACAGAAAGAATTCTGCAACTTATCAGAAGAGGAATACGTCTCAATGTTGAACGACTACATCTATCCACAAACATATGAATGGATACTTATAGGCACGCACACATTAGTATTCATCACGGGACTGGTGGGGAATGCTCTAGTATGCGTAGCTGTGTACAGAAATCATTCAATGAGGACGGTGACGAACTATTTTATAGTGAACCTCGCAGTGGCAGACTTCATGGTGATTCTGTTCTGTTTGCCTGCTACAGTTTTGTGGGATGTGACGGAAACCTGGTTCCTGGGCGACGTACTGTGCAAGATGCTGTTGTACTTCCAGGTAAGGTTGCTTTAGTAATCTTTTAAGAATTAATTTGTTCTGATTATGAAGTTGATGATGATCAAAAAGAAGGCTAATTAACATTTGCAAGATTAATCTGTGCTTGCCGCAGTTAATCTGTGGATGAGTGACCATTCGTTAGACTAAGCGTATGCTGAGACGCAGGTGACGCAGGTGCACGCAGCGCAGCGCAGAGCAGATTTTGTAATGCATGAACGTACTAAAAGCTGCGTACGCTGCGGCGCAGACGCGTGCGACGCAGACATGCGTCTGCCCTGCTCTGCGCCTCGTTGTAGTGCCGGCACAGATTTCTGCGCGACGCGTGCATGTCGACATGTGTTTTTTACCGCTAATTCGAATTTTATTGCAATGACAGAACATTTAATTGAATTAGTGCGTTGTGAACCTTGTTTGTATGATACTAATCATACAGACTATTAAAAAAAAAAGTTCGTCAACTCAAATTATTTGTACTAGTTAAAACTCGAATGTGTCTTCGAGCTGCGTCGCAGCATGCGGTCGTGGCCTATGTCTGCCTCGCCTGCCCTGCGCGGCAAAATCTGTTCTGTGCTGCGCTGCGTCACCTGCGTCTCAGCATACGCTTAGCCTAACACATCGAGACGCCTGCATGCCTCAGAGAGCACGTTAAACTGTCGGTCCCGGTTATCATACGAATACCCGTGACAGTCAGAAGCCTGAAAGTCTGACAATCGGTCTAACTGTAGGACTTACATTGCCCAGTAACTAGGTTGTGGAGATCTGATGGCAGTCGTTCCGTGTAAAATACTGGTATTCAGCTGCATCTGGTTAGACTAGAAGCTGATGCCAACGTAGTCAGGAAAAGGCTAAGTCTAGTACATGAAGTTGATGATGACTTGGGTGTTGTGTCATTTAGAAGAGGCTTTCGTCCAAATAGTCCAACTCGGCCGAATAGTCTCATTCCAGGCACGACAAGATTAAAAAGTTGCCCGACGCACCGAGAATGCCTGGAAGAGCTATTGGTCAGAAACATCTAATGAAAGGTTCTCTCCCTCTTTCACTCAAACGAAAGCTCATGGACATGTGCGTTCTCCCCACCCTCACCTATGGAGCGCAAGCTTGGTCGCTTATTAAACGCCAGAAGTCCACACTTGGAGTCTGACAACGAGCTATGGAGCGAAGTATACTGGGTGTCAAACTTACGGACCGCATCAGAAACTCCATACTTCGCTCCAAAACACAAATAGCCGATGTTGGCCTCACAGCTGCTCAACTAAAGTGGAACTGGGCTGGTCATGCCTGCAATGCAATGGGCTAAAATAACCACTAATTGGATCCCAACTGGCAGAAAACGACCACGCGGCAGGCCCAGAAGAAGATGGCGGGATGAGCTGGACTCATTTTCAAAGGATTGGCCTACTTTCGCACTATATTGCGAAAGGTGGAAGGAGGGAGGGGAGGCCTTTGCACTGCAGTGGGACAACATGGGCTCATAATAATAATAATTACGTCCAACTACGGACTGTGACCGGCTGAATGATCGATTGATTGATGTTAATGATCTGAAGTTTTTGGCCATGCATTGGAATATTGACGAAATCATCGCAGTTGGCAGTCAATAATTATTTACATGAGACTCCTTTCGAGAAATTATCCTCGTCTAAGTCTGCCTTTGCACTACGAATTCACGAAATAGCTGGCTAAATTATTTGGCCATGCATTGGAATTTTGAAGAAATCATGGCATCGTAGTTGGCAGTCAATAATTATTTACATGAGACTCCTTTCAAAAAACTATCCTCATATAAGTCTACCTTTGCACTACGAATTCACGAAATAGCTGGCTAAATAATTTGGCCATGCATTGGAATTTTGAAGAAATCATGGTATCGTAGTTGGCAGTCAATAATTATATACATGAGACTCCTTTCAAGAAACTATCCTCATATAAGTCTACCTTTGCACTACGAATTCACAAACTAGCTGGCTAATTGCCAATTTTCAATAGAACTCTGGATGTTCTGCCTAGCCTTATCCCAACTATGTTAGGAGAAGTTTCCAGTCTAACCAGATGCAGCTGAATACCATTATTTTACACAAAGTAACTGCCACAGACCTCCGCAACCCAGTTACCGGGAAATGCCGACATCCTGTGGTTAGAAAGGTTCTCCGACTTTCGGGCTTCTGAATGTCATAGGAATTCGTATGGCAACCGAGACTGACAGTTATTTTAGACTCTCCGAGACACGGAGTAGTCTCGATGTATAACGAATGGTCACCCATCTACGGACTGACCGTGGCAAGCGCAGCTTAACCTTGCAAATCATATGATCAGCGCGGTTGATAATTAGCCACGAGTCCCTCGAGTTCTATAGAACTCTGCATGTGCCATAGATTTTCTATGAGCGGCTTATTTATGTCTGTAAATTCATCATCTGCCTAGCCTTTTCCCAACTATGTCGGGGTCGGCTTCCAGTCGAACCGGATGCAGCTGAATATCAGTATTTTTCATGGAGCGACTGCCTATCAGACCTCCACAACCCAGTAACTGGGTAATACGATACTCTTGGTAGGACTGGTTGTCAGACTTTCTGGCTTCTGACCAACAGTAACGACTATCAAAGATCTACAAATGACAGCCGGGACCAACGGCTTTACGTGCTTTCCGAGGCACGGAGGAAACTCGCTATGGTAAATAGTCACCCATCCACATACCAACCTCAGCAAGCGTGGCTTAACCCGGAAGATCGGTCTATGCGGCTGTAATTATTTAGCCACGAGCTCCTCTGTTTATGTCTGTAAATTAAAATATGAAATAAATGAACGGTAGAGAGGGTTGCTGGTGCGTTGTCAACCTTAGAGACCAAGATGGAAAGTTTTCATAATACTGCCTATTGTCTAGTAGTATCAGTCTGTCATGCTCACTTAAATGCCCTGCTGATGGTGGCGTTGTATATCCGGTCGTTGGGTTCCCTACAATATGGTTGAGCTGAGCGATGCGGATGTGCACGTCATGCTCGTGAACGGGTGCTGTCTGTCGGGACTGGTCAGCCCTTAACTGCTATGGCAATCCTAGAAGGCATATTTTTCTATTTGTCACTCGTATGTGAGTTTATTTCTTACATTAACCTGCATTATTCTCATTCTATTTCTCACACTACTGTAATGGAATTATCCTGAAGTACTATTTTGGAAAGAGTATTCTTGGAGTTTCTTGCCGGCTCTTCTCCATGCAACCTACCTTTTGGAACCGTGCATCTATGTAGTCTTGACGTTTTAAAAGTACCTGTAATTTGGTCTATTTGAAATAAAAAAGCTGTTAGAATTTGCCAGATCCGGCCGCCTGCGGCCTCTATTCTCTTTTCACAGTAAGGTGATTCCTGACGTTTCTCTACAAAAAAATCCCATACAATTATTATCAAATATTAAAAAAAAACATGGATAATTTATAGCTATTTTACGGTTTTTTATGACTTCGTTTACGTTTTTTCGATAGCAGTCTACAATTTACAAAATGACCGTAATGTTAGGACTCATCTTAGGTCGAACAGAGATATAATACAAAATATATTATAATACATAATATACAGGGTGGAAAAAATCAATGGGCCCTGAAGGGAAACCACCTTAAATCCTTAAGATAGCTTATTTTTCTTAAAGGAAACATTCCTTTATTTTTAAAAAGAAACAAAACTGGATTCACAGATTTCTCGATAAGCTTATCTTAACCGGGAATCGAACCAGCTAAAAATAAAAAAATAAACCCTCGCTATTTTATTCTACTAATCGATAGGATTATTGTCAAACGGAACGTTCTATTTTTAAACTTTTCGTCAGAACGCCCCGTCTAAGAAAGAAAATGTGCATAGAATTATTACCAATTAAATGATTTTCTTATCTACTAAGTCTTCAACGAGGTACTTGTAATAAAAAACATCAAATACACTTAGCGATAAATTAGCAAGCTTGTACTTCATAGAATGTCTTTGGATGTTAGAGTTTAAAAAAAAATATAACGCGTCTTTTACTTGTTAAAAATGAACAGTTCTAGTCTAGGTAATGTTGATTAAAGCCTTTGTGTACTACCTAAATATTAGATTTCATGGATATCTTGTACGACAGACGAGTGTAAGACCTAATGTTTATTGGAGAAATTTTATCTCTAACATTGACTGTATCGACTAGTGAAATAAAATAGGGAGTGTTTATTTTTAATTTTTTTTAACTGGTTCGATTCCCGGTTTAGGTAAGCATGTCGAGAAATCTGTGAATGCAGTTTTGTTTCTTTTTAAAATTAAAGGAATGTTTCCTTTAAGAAAAATCATCTATCTTAAGGATTTAAAGTGGTTTCCCTTCAGGGCCCATTGATTTTTTCCACCCTGTATAAAACAAAATGTTTGCGCAGAGGGTCTTCGCACACGTGTCAGAAAGTTTCTGGACGGTTAGTCCCCCTATGCTCTAGTCCCGTATGCTCGACTCGAAAAATACCTACTAAAAAGTTTTTCTTATAATGTGCGGCCGGGGTAAAACGTCCATACTTTTTGTTATTAAAATTATTGAATTTCCTTTATTCATCACAATTAACATTTTAAAAATATTTCTACAGGGTGTTAACGAATTCGTGTAATTCCTTCAAACCCCACGATCTATTAATGGTATAGATTACACCCGCACGGGATTTAGATTGATTAAAAATAAAAATAAACTTTTTTCTTTAAATTTTTTTTATGTGATACAATATTTCGATGCCATGCATAAATTAATGACGGCACGGCGACACAGCTGACGGGCACGACTAGCGCGCTATCGCTCCACGCAGTCAGTTAACTTGGGACGCTAAAATTACTCAGATACAGCATACCATGGTTAATTTTTTGAAAACTTTTTTTTGTTGATTCCGTAAAAAACCTGTGCAGCAGTGCGAGCACGGTTCTTTTTATCGAATTTTATCGAGACATTAAGTTATCCACTCTAAACTTCAAATTTGACATAAGATATTGATAAAACGACAAAGGTAGCACGGATCGCAATTTACCATTGATTTAAGAAACATAAGAGGATAAGACCTAAATTGATGTTTTTTTAAATACTATGCCAATATGTACCGCGTTAAAAAATATAATCTGTCTCGTTCTTACACGTAATTTACAAATGTAAAAAGTGTGTACACTATATGTCATAGATTCTAATTTTCTATTATAATTTTTCAACGTCACCAAGCTCCGCCTTGAAGGATATTTTTGACATGACGCCATTTTAGAGATCTACCCTTTCGTCTGTCATTCAAGCTTTGTTCGAAGTTTATTTACAGTTTTACAGTGAACTTTGGGTGTTTAGGTATTTTTTGTTGTATTATATAGGACTAGCTTTTGCTCGCGGCTTCGCTCCCGTTAATTTACGGATCCCTAATTTTTTGATCCCAAAATATAGCCTATAGCACTCAGGGATAACGTAGCTTCCCATTGGTGAAAGAATTTTTGAAATCGGATAAGTAATTTCGGAGATTACCTCCTACATACAAACAAACAAACAAACAAACAAACAAATTCTACCTCTTTATAATATTAGTATAGATAAGTGAACAAAACCTAACATTTATGATTATTTACGGTTTACTCACGTGCATTTTTCGGGATTGCCCGACTAGTTTCGGACCCAAACGGAGCCCTTAATCATGAGCTGAACCCGCGGCGAGGTCGCGAGACGAACTGGCGCTGCAGCGCGCCGCGTAGCGTTGCGCCCGCGACGAGAGGGGCGCGCTCTGTGTCGGTATTGCTCGTGCGTCTTCGTCACTTGTCGTGTCCGGGTTGATACATGAAATAGTACCGATGCATGCCGCGCTAACTGTGTCGCACTCCAGACTTAACTCACTTTTATATGAAGTAGACTTCAGAGCTGGTTTCCAGGCAGGCGGCAGTGTCCAACCACCGTCTCTATTGAAGTTCGGATGACGGCTGATTTCGATGGCTTCACGTACTTTTCGCGGCACGAAATATTTCTCCTTCGCTAGTACGGAAGCCTTATCGAAACGTATAAAGTGAGCCGTGCCCGTGTTACAGACGTGTTCTGCAACTGCCGACCTCTTGCTGTCCATACTCTTCATACTACTTATGTGTTCGCTAAGTCTGGTTGCGATATTGCGGCGAGTTTCCCCTATATAACTCAGGCCACAGTCGCACGGTATCTTGTATACACCAGGAACGCCTAGCGGATCTTTGTCCTTTGGTGAGCGTACCAACTGCCGCAGTTGTCCAGGCGGGCGATAGATCGTCCTGATGCTATATCTTCGGCGTAACAGGTGACCTATTTTGTCGGTAACTCCTCGCACGAACGGCAAAAACGCAGGAGTACGTTCCGCTCCAGCCGTTCGTCTCCGAGCCGTGTCCACCGTATTCAGACTACGAGTGCATCGCCGCCACTGGTAACCGTTGCGCTCCAATACGTTCTGTAAATGACGTAACTCCGTGTCCACGTACTGAGGATCACACAAACTGAGCGCCCGGTTAATCAGCGTTCTGGGTACAGAAGATAGGTGTGAAGGGTGATGATGGGAGTCTGCGCGTAGATAACGGTCTGTGTGAGTCGGTTTCCTGTAAACAGTGTGTGATAACTGACCGCCGGGCTCACGTATGACGAGAACGTCCAAAAACGGCAGAACTCCTGCATTTTCTTCTTCTGTTGTGATCCTTATCTTCCTGTGAATTCCATTCAGATGACTCGTAAAACCCACCAGCGCACCCCGGTCAATAATGGCGAAAACGTCATCAACATATCGCCACCAGTATCGCGGCTTACAATACGCGGATTCTAAGGCCCGGTGTTCAAACCACTTCCAAGATGGAGTGTCCATGGGTTCACCACTCGCGCCGGTGGTAGCTAACATTTTTATGGAGTGGTTTGAACACCGGGCCTTAGAATCCGCGTATTGTAAGCCGCGATACTGGTGGCGATATGTTGATGACGTTTTCGCCACTATTGACCGGGGTGCGCTGGTGGGTTTTACGAGTCATCTGAATGGAATTCACAGGAAGATAAGGATCACAACAGAAGAAGAAAATGCAGGAGTTCTGCCGTTTTTGGACGTTCTCGTCATACGTGAGCCCGGCGGTCAGTTATCACACACTGTTTACAGGAAACCGACTCACACAGACCGTTATCTACGCGCAGACTCCCATCATCACCCTTCACACCTATCTTCTGTACCCAGAACGCTGATTAACCGGGCGCTCAGTTTGTGTGATCCTCAGTACGTGGACACGGAGTTACGTCATTTACAGAACGTATTGGAGCGCAACGGTTACCAGTGGCGGCGATGCACTCGTAGTCTGAATACGGTGGACACGGCTCGGAGACGAACGGCTGGAGCGGAACGTACTCCTGCGTTTTTGCCGTTCGTGCGAGGAGTTACCGACAAAATAGGTCACCTGTTACGCCGAAGATATAGCATCAGGACGATCTATCGCCCGCCTGGACAACTGCGGCAGTTGGTACGCTCACCAAAGGACAAAGATCCGCTAGGCGTTCCTGGTGTATACAAGATACCGTGCGACTGTGGCCTGAGTTATATAGGGGAAACTCGCCGCAATATCGCAACCAGACTTAGCGAACACATAAGTAGTATGAAGAGTATGGACAGCAAGAGGTCGGCAGTTGCAGAACACGTCTGTAACACGGGCACGGCTCACTTTATACGTTTCGATAAGGCTTCCGTACTAGCGAAGGAGAAATATTTCGTGCCGCGAAAAGTACGTGAAGCCATCGAAATCAGCCGTCATCCGAACTTCAATAGAGACGGTGGTTGGACACTGCCGCCTGCCTGGAAACCAGCTCTGAAGTCTACTTCATATAAAAGTGAGTTAAGTCTGGAGTGCGACACAGTTAGCGCGGCATGCATCGGTACTATTTCATGTATCAACCCGGACACGACAAGTGACGAAGACGCACGAGCAATACCGACACAGAGCGCGCCCCTCTCGTCGCGGGCGCAACGCTACGCGGCGCGCTGCAGCGCCAGTTCGTCTCGCGACCTCGCCGCGGGTTCAGCTCATGATTAAGGGCTCCGTTTGGGTCCGAAACTAGTCGGGCAATCCCGAAAAATGCACGTGAGTAAACCGTAAATAATCATAAAACCTAACATGACAAAGTGTTGCATCAGAAGATGTAATTCATTGCTGAGGGCGGAGTCGACGCCATAAGAGGAAAACTTGGCTTCAGATCATGTGACCACATCGGATATCCTCTTATTTTTCTTTCATCAATGTAATTTACCGACGCCTCGATATGAAGTCGACATGCTCGATAAGATTTAACGATTATATCGACTTTTGACAGTTCTTATTGGTAAATTTCTCGAATTATCTCGAATTGTTATCGTCTTTAAAAAGTTGGTCGATAAAGACTTTTTGAAGCAAAAAAATTGATTTTGGAGAAATCGTCTCGTTAATATTGAAAGCAGAGCGCGTCGGGACGTGGAAAGGATCCACAGCGGAGTATTTTTTTATTATTCTGTGGTTATTTTCTAATTGCTTAGATTATTTAATAGTATTGTAAATATTTTAGTGATAGTATTTGTGTATCTGCATATTTCTGGTGTTGCTATTTATAAAGTTGATAAGCTGTCGAGAAAACATAGCCGTCGACAAGGCTCTATAAAGTTCCCGAAGCAAGTTCCGTGCTACCGACCCTCGATAAGATTCGGTATGTTTAAATTTTTATCGACTCGAGATCTTATCGAGTCGATTCGAGAAATTAATCAATTCTAAACGTCAAATTTGACATAAGATATAGATATAACGACAAGAGCTGTCGTTTTATCCACATCTTATGTCAAGTTTGACGTTTATAATTGATAAATTTCTCGACTCGACTCGATAAGAAGAACCGTGCTCGCACTGCAGGGTCGGTTTGAAGGAATTATACGAATTCGTTAACACCCTGTATATAAAAATTTTAAAATATAAAAAATAGGGGTCCACTGGCTTCGGGAGCTGGATCCAAGCTACCGGTGTTTAGGGCTCCAGAGACAGAAACCTCCTCACAATACGCGCCGTGTCGAGGAGCCCTCCTCGACACGGCACTTTTTGTATCAGGCCCTTGATCTAACCACCCAACGAGAGCCTCAGGTCGAGGCTCTTGACCATTAGGCCATTGGCCGTTACGACTATCGGCACAATGTTTGCCGAATCCACGTCTCACATGTTGACAACCTCGTGTGCTAAGTCAAGATATTTAATTTGTTTATCTTTCTCATCTTTCATCATGCGGGATGGTAACATATATCAATCATTATTGCAGTAAATAAGCCGAAAATCAACCGCATGCCACAAATTCCACGTCCACGCGGCGTCACACACGTTACCGAGAATAAGATTATTATTTATATAACCTATTAACTTGAAGTTGATGTATTTAAAAGTATGTACGATTTTAATACGGTTTAAACTGTACGGTTGGCCCTTATGGGACATGCCTGATGCAAAAAATCTATGTTTGAAACCTTTTCTCTCCATACTCATAAGGAAGTCGGAAAGTGGCGCTGGTAACTGTGAAATTGTGTGGAAACTGGTTGTCATTGTATGGGCATGTGATGCGAAGGAATGAGGAACATGTCGTGAGGAAAGTTTTGAGTATGAATGTGGATGTTTTTTAAGAATAGAGGAAGACCAAAGAATTGATGGATGGATAATGTAAAAGATGATATGACTAGAAAGAGAGTGACTACTGAAATGACGACTAATAATATATATATGGAAGAAAAACACATGCTGCACCGACCGCAAATAAGTTGCGATAAGGGCAAGAAGATGATGATTTATGAGAGTGAAAATTCTACCAAAAATATATGTTGTTACTACATTATTTTTCTAGTGAAAAAGTTGATTAGTTTTTATTTAAATCAATAAATGCTTGTGTAAACAGATATATTGCAAGCACCGTTTTAAACCAATTTACTTAAATTCTCTCAAGCTAATTCAATGCGATTTCAACGACTCTTTTTTCAAAAGATAGCTTTTTATGCACTAGTGATATGTTAATAAATTTTATTACAATAATAGATGCAAATATTGCCAACAAAAACTAAGATCTCTCGCAGCACTCGAGCCGTTCAGATGTGTCATTTTCCATACAGATATTTTTTGATGCGGTTTTATCCGCCGCGCTGTCAGTCATGTTTTTCATCACGTACTGTCATTACAACTCAAAAAATATGCGCTGAAAACGCGTCCATCGTCATATGTTTGAGTTATCCGCTTTACGGTCCCGCGCTAAGTACATCAGTCATGACTTTTGAGTGAACGTGTGATGGTATTTCGTCTATCACTCGTCAGTCAACGCCAAAGAGTATAGTAAATTACTATACTATTAGTAATATATGGGGTCAACGCGCGGACAGTGATTGAGTCAGACGCGGATCACGCAGAAAAGCTCCCGGCACAATCGCGCAGTACTTCACCGCCGCCCCCGTATGATATGCTATTAGTCAGAGAAAAGTTTTGTTTTTACATAGCTGTGGCCGCGACTCCGTCCGCATGGAAGTCGGAAGCCAATATTGTGTCGCAATAACTAAACTTTATATACAAGGTTATTCAGAAAGGGGGTACTAATCCGCAAGCCACTTAAAGTATCACTGACGACGGTTTTAAAGCAAGTGTTAAAAATTCAAAATTCCATAATTTTTATTTCCATGTAAAATAATTTTCATTTTAGTTTTTTTAAAAATTCTTCGTCCCTACTTTAGTTACAAACTCAGAAAATGGGGCTTCAAATTCGTGACCCCAAATATGACCTAAAATGTAAACACAGCTGATCATAGCTGAAGAGAGATAGATTTTACCATAATTATTTTTTTTGTAATTTTTGAACAGCTGTTTCTCTTAAACTATTGACTTTTGGGGAAAGCGGTAGAACAAAAGTTACTCATTCTTATGGGTACTTTAACACCCTTTCGGATTAGTACCCTCTTTCTGACTAACCTTGTATAGTGCACAAACTAGTATACAGGGTGGTAATTTGAGATGGGGCATGAAGGGCTACTACCTTAACCATTGTAGCTACAGGAAAACGTTCTTAGAAGACTACCCCTAACTTTTGGGATAATTACAATCGGCATTCACAGATTTTGAAAAAAAAGTACAGTCAGCGAGAAAAAGGGCTGTTTTCACAAAATTTTTTTATGATGCCAATCGATCCCATTTCCCATAAGGATCAAAAGACTTTTCCGGACCAACTGAGGTTCGAGTACTAGAAAAGTCAGAAATCGCAAAAAACTTATTTGAGATGGGGTAGTAATAAGGGCAGCTACCCTTCATGCCCCATCTCAAATTACCACCCTGTTTATGTACATTTATGGCGTGCCATATCGGACCGTAAAAAATCTGATTGCCGGACAGTAAAAATCTTTGTAATGCATAAACGCCCGAACAGCTCGAGCGCTGCGAGCGGTCTTAATATTTGCTATCATTTTTTACAATATATTACTAACCAATTCACTAGAGCATCATTTACCCTATCTTTTAAAAAAATAATCGTTGAAATCGCATTAAATTAGCGTGAGAGAATTAAACAAATATAGTGAGAAAAAGGTTTGAGGAGCTCGTGGCTAAATAATTACAGCCGCATAGACCGATCTTCCGGGTTAAGCCACGCTTGCCGAGGTTGGTCTGTGGATGGGTGACCATTTACCATAGCGAGTTTCCTCCGTGCCTCGGAAAGCACGTAAAGCCGTTGGTCCCGGCTGTCATTTGTCGATCTTTGACAGTCGTTACTGTTGGTCAGAAGCCAGAAAGTCTGACAACCAGTCTTACCAAGAGTATCGTATTACCCAGTTACTGGGTTGTGGACGTCTGATAGGCAGTCGCTCCATGTAAAATACTGATATTCAGCTGCATCCGGTTCGACTGGAAGCCGATCCCAACATAGTTGGGAAAAGGCTAGGCAGATGATGAGTGAGAAAAAGGTTTAAACATAGACTTCTTGCGTCGGTCTTCTCCTTAAGCAGTCTTGCAGCATATGGCTAAGTATTTCAAGATATTTTTCTTTTGTTCCAGTCAGTATCAGTGACGGTGTCGGTGCTGACGCTCACGTTCATCTCCTTGGATCGCTGGTACGCCATCTGCTTCCCGCTCAAATTCAAGTCAACCACGGGACGCGCCAAGTCATCCATTATTATTATATGGGCCTTATCCCTTACTTTCAGTGAGTATTCTGTTTTTCTGTATTATTTATTTATTTATTTTTACTTTAAATAGAACGGCCGAAACCAATTACACTACTTAAAGATATTGCAAACTACAAACAAGTAACACATTCATACTTTCCTCTCACAATACTTCATACATTCCGACAAAATCGTCTTCCATGCATCCCCAAACAAATCAAGGTCTGGGTTTGAATCCAGGAGAGCATTAAGCGCAGTCAGTGTCCGGGGTATGGGTGACTGAGAGTGTGCAACAGTTTGACATGAAGGGACTGCTAATAATAGATGTCTCCTGCTACGACAGTAATTATTAGGGACAAACAGTTTGCAGACTTGGTTATGCAGATCGGGGGCATCCATGATCCCTTTTAAAATTTTGCATGTGACGATCATCTGGTCATATGCCCGTCTCACCTCTAAAGAATTGAATCCCAAGCAGCCCAAAAGGAATTTCGTGGGATACAAGTATGGGTAATAGCCATTTAATCGTTTGTAGAGGTTTCTAAGAAATGCTTTTTGAACTTTTTTGATTACCAATATATACTTTTTCTCAAACGGATTCCACACGCACATACTTGACTCAAGTTTACTGCGGACTATTGCAGTAAATACAAGCTTAATTAACTTTCGTAAGACATTATGATGCTAAAAAATCAACTCTAAGAATTTTGTGGGGTTACTCGGTATCGGAAATTGAACAACTTTTGTTCTACAACTTTTCCGAAATTCACCAATTTTTTTTATGCCTGTCCATAAAAATCAATTAAAATATTTCTTTGATTTGTATGGAAAGTTATAAAAAAAATACGCGGATTTCGAAAAGTTATAGAACAAAAGTTGTTCTATTTCCGATACCAAGTAGCCCCATAAAATTCTTAGAGTTGATTTTTAACACCTTGTATATAATTGTAGTTTATGATAATTTTTCGGGATTGCCCGACTAGTTTCGGACGCAAACGTAGCCCTTAATCATGAGCTGATCACTCGGCGAGGTCGCGAGTCGAACTAGCGCTGCACCGCGCCGCGTAGCGTTGCACCCGCGACGAGAGGGGCGCGCTCTGTGTCGGTATTGCTCGTGCATCTTCGTCACTTGTCGTGTCCGAGCTGTATAAGGAAAGAGTGTCGGTGCATGCCGCGCTTACTGTGTCGCACTCCCGACTTAACTCATTTTTATATGAAGTAGACTTCAGAGCTGGTTTCCAGGCAGGTGGCAGTGTCCAACCAACGTCTCGGTTGAAGTTCGGATGACAGCTGATTTCGATGGCTTCACGTACTTTTCTTGAAGCACAAGCAAAAAGCCCTCCCTTCAACGCTTTCTAGTGTTTTTGCTGTGAAGAAGAAATGGCGCAACAAACTCCCCAGCAACACATATCTGTCTGTCAAGTGAATAAATTAATTGAGTATATACACAGAGAAATGTTAAGTAGCTAACCACATAAAAGCTTTACTGCTTCGAGATACAGTTTGAAATTCTTCATTTCTCAAAGATTACAAATCATCGAGAAATAAAATATCAAAATAAAAGATAATACGCGAACAATACGCGTAGATGTTACACACCGATAATTCAGCCCTCATCAAGCTGTCTCCCCCCCTATGTCCACGCCAGCAACGCCCTAAGCCGAGGTCCGAGTCCCACTAGGGGTCGCCCTTAGTGCTGTGGTTGCAGGTAGTCATGATGTTAGTGTAGTACAAGTAGTTAGCTTAGGTTAAGTATTTTACTTCCCCCCATTAGCAGGAGACCCTTCAGGTCTCGCCAATAACTGCCCTGTTACGTAGAAACCGTCCCCTAGGACGACCTACAGCAGTCAAATAGAAAAAAAAAGAAAAGAAGCACTTCGCGCAACAATTAATAGAAATAGCGACTCTTGCTACTAAGCAACAAAGTGCCTAACGCGATATTCACCTAAACGTTGCCGCTCTCTGCTAACGCGTAACTCTGTCGCTGTCTGGCGCGGAGTGACGCGCTAACTGTGGCGCTAGGGTTGTCGGCTTGCCGCTGCTTCTATAATGTTCATCGTCTATCTAGGTAGATAGACGATGAATTATATGGAATACGTGGTCAAGTAGGTACTTGACCACGTATTCTGTCTTATATTTGATGCCTATGATTACACAATCAATTAGGTAGATAGACAATGAGTAATAAAGTCCGTCATTTGTAATTAACAAATGAAAACAAACCTTCTTTAGGCTACCTAGATACCTCTTTGTTTAACATTCCTCATTACGAGTAACATGCAATAATAATATTTTCACATTTTGCATTAATTAAAAAGTTCGTAGAACAAAAACATCAAACATTCTGGTTGTTTATATTTTCACTATACTAATTCTTAATTCTCTCCTAAACGCGTAAACCAACTTACATGATTTAAACGGATAAAATGGTTTTCGACTTAGACCTTTCATTTGACACCAAAATCGTTAAGATATCTCAACAAACAAAAATCAAATTTTCAAGTTGCTTTCGTAATTATCCAACATGTATGAAACGCGTAATAATTCTTTTAATAACTATCTTATCAAACGTTAAATTTATTTTAAACCGGGTCTAATTCAATTAAAAGGAATCAAATTTTATTTGTGAACAACACGATAATCTATCTAATCTGCGCGCGAGTGGTGACAACCGACTGACGGAGTGGCGACGGCACCACGCGAAAGTAGGCATTTATCGCTTTAGGTACGGCTGAGTGAAGAAGGCCTGGTATTATGTCTATGTATTGTGTGTAGTATACCTATTTATTTTGCACACCACGGACCACCCGCCCCACCTTATTCATTGTCTTCCTGTTCATCCAAAGGTTGTCTGGTAGATATCGCTATCAGCGATAAGACCGGCATTTGTTGTGTTGACCCTTCAATGTATGATATTGTATAAGAGCTGTGTAACAATTTTTTATATTCTACTCTATTATAACAGGCACAAAATAACTTTTTGATCCCGACATTTCAACCAAATCACACCAGCCGTCACCCGTGATCACAACCGTTGTAATTCTATCGAAACAAAGGGATAAAAAAGGTAGTTCGTAAATTTTAAAATATTTTACGCGATTAGACCCGAACTAATATTTTTATAATGTGTACAAATCGCAAAAAATAACAATATCTGTATGTCAAGTAATGCGGGCATGAATATAGAAAATAAAAAAATGCAAACAGTCTACCACAGAGTACTTATATTTGGGTTAATGGTTAGTAACATGAGCTAGGTCACAGTATATTAATTTACACAGGAACAGAAGCTTTTATAATATCGGGTGCGTTGATCCATGACGACGACTACCCTTCCTTATCTTCTAAACGTTGCCCAGTGTTGTTAGCTCCTGACAAGAAGGTGATTTGTTTGAGAATGTTAGTGTCGAAACACACTATTCCGAAGATACGCGACCGAAGTTCCGCGGCTGATTTTACGTTCCAACGTATTCGGCTGATATAACACACCATAAGTGTCGAACTTACGCGGCAGAAATTCAGTTGCGCAAAATTGTGGGCGGACACGTGGGGCGCGGGCATGCCTGCCTCCCGCTGCTCCCCGCCCCGGATCTTCGTCGGCAATCTAACCGAACTTCGGTCGCGTATAATGTGTGCTCTACAGAATACGTTGCCGCCGAATTGTTGCTGAAGTTACGTCCGATTGAAGTTCGGCTGTATGCTATAACGCAACGTAATTTCGGCATAATGTGTCATCAGTAATTCAAATAGCATTGCAGGCGTAATCATGCCCAACTTCGGTCGCGTACCTTCGGCATAGCGTGTTTAGACACTATATTACCATCTTTTTCACTCTGATAAAAGTAGAATGAAACGGACGTAAATAACAGCTGTCTAATTTAGTTGAACTAAAATTTCCACACGACGACACGTCACAACGTGTCGACTAAAACACGATGAAGCTCAAGGCGTAAACTAATTTGACATTTCTAAGTTAGTTCTTGTCTATCACCGTCCTTTTCTCGCGTTGTCTGTTAGTAAAAGATAGCAATTCTCTAATTTTAGTTTAGTTTGTGAACAAGAGAATCGGCACTAATGTGTATTTGTATCCTAGATTCAGTTAAACATAATTTTGATTACCTTATGCCTACTCTGTTCAAAGAAAGATGTGTCCTGACATGGCGGCCATTCCGTAAATTGTAGCCTTAAAGAGACTGCTATCGATAAAACGTAAACGACATTTTCAAAAACCATAAAATAGTAATATTATCAACAAAAAAAAACAGTATTTGTTTCTCTTTGTATAGTAACATTTTGTGGAAAATCCCCAAGACTCACCTTACAATGAAAAGGATTTAGTGACAAAGGACAATGGGACAAAATGTATGGACCCCGTCCCCACCCTTGTAGCACTATAGAGTGAGTTTGATTGAATGAACGAACGAATGAATAGTCGAGAATGAGTGAAGGAATGAATGAAACCGGTTTGAAAAAAAAAAAAATGATATTTCATTTTTTATTATTTCCTCATTTTAAATCAATTATTGGCTGAAAAATAAATAATATACTGACTTAAAGAATGAGTCATTATAATCAAAATGAACGGTTTATGAAATCAATGAATCAAAAATACCTAAATGAAGAGTATTATAATGATGATTCTTTATTTTTCTGGAGAAGGTTATAAATTAAAAATACATTTAATTATAAATAAAAATCTGTTTATTTTCTATTCTGCATTTTCACTTTCGATTATTATTTCATCCCAGGCACTTGCTGGCCCAACGAAATTCGCTAAGTGCTTCCCGACACCGAGGTACCGTAGTATGCTTAGAACATGTGCGCATGCACCAACTGTCCTCATCCCAGTCATGCAGGAACAATAGTCCGCTTGGATGGCGTTTAGGCTCTGCTCGTTTGTTTTTATTAATAAATACGTGCTCACTCAAGCAGTTCCGAACAGGTACTAACGCCACGCTACGAGCAAACATGTGCAAATGTGGGTACTTTTTTTGGACTGCTGTAGATGGTCCTTGCGGAACCCTTCTACGTAACCGGGCAGTCATTGGCGAGACCTGAAGAGTCTCCAGCCAATGGTGGGGAAGTAAAATACTTAACCTAACCTAAGTACTTGTACTACACTTACATCATGAGACGACCTGCAACAACAGCACTAAGTGCAACCCCTAGTGGGATTCGGACCTCGGCTTAGGGCGTTGCGGAGGCTTGAGGAGGGGGGGGGGGGGCAGCTTGATGAGGGCTGAATCGGTGTGTCTGCGGAGTCTGAAGAAGCGACCGGCTCTCCGACGGAAGAGCTCGGTGGATCATGACCGGCAGCGGTGGGACGTCGAAACGGGCCTCGTTAGCGAGGACGGTAAGCCGGACGGCGGCGGACGCTGTGTATTGTGCTGGTCGATTTACTTGCTTCCTGGAGGAGCGTAATTTCGTCATCGGGCTCTAAAAGTGTGTGCCTGGGCGATGAACTTTCCTTATGAGAGAGAGACTGTAGTCGGCCGCTGCGGCGACTAGGGGGTTCGGATGGTGGGTGTCGATGAATTGTCGACACCCGCCTGACCTGACTAGCTTTGGAGCTCTTCAAATAACCCCATATCACTAACTAAAATAATTATATTCATATTGAAGTAATAATGTCAGCATTTTTTTAAGGTAATTTTTATGTTACTTTCATATTAAATAACTTTTATACTATACATTTTACAGATGAGCTGTCATACAATAAAATTAAGAGATTAATAAGGTCTTTCATATACAATAGGTCAAAAAGTGCTACACTACTGGGGACGTTTTGTCCCATTGTCCTTTTATAATTTTAGCTCCTTTGTTATTCGTCGTTGTATTCGGTATTGATTTGGGCAATTAGTAACATTACACCTCTTTTCTTTGGAGTTTACAAAGCAACAATCGCCTTTAAGTCTATTTTAAATCACTATTGAGTTTAATAAACCTTGGAAAAGCAACAGCAATCGCGGCGGTAACTACTTTCCACCGTGGGCCGTCGGCTTGTTTATCAATTACGAGTACTAAACAAATAAACAACTTAAAAAAAATTGAAAAACCTACATACTTTTAATAATACAATGTGTCCGGTCATGGACTAGCGATATTCTAAGTACTTATATGTATAACAACTATTATAGTACTCAAATACACTATACACTAGGGTCCAATCCACTTCCATTTTTTTGTTGAGATATTCTGTACATGTGTACAAAAAAAGTCATATCTCTCAAAGTTTTAGTCCTACTGAGATAAAAGTAAGCTTATTCGGAGGGCAACAATATTGTATATAGTTTACATTACGATACAATGAGTTCACATTCTCATAACTTTAAGGTAGAGAATGTCTCAACAAAAAAGCAAAATGGCTGCCAAATAGCGGGGAAGTGGATTGGACCCTAGTGTGTAGTGTGTTTGTGTACTAGAATAGTTGCTATATAAGTAGGTACCTAGAATATCGCTAGTCCATAACTGGACACATTGATAGTAAATATAAAAAAAAGTAACTACCTACTTTTTATAATGTAGTAAATATTTTAGTCCTTCCCTTTTTTTTTGAAGTTAGTTTTTACTTTTTTAAGTTTTTTATTTAATACTTTTAAGCGGAAAAAAATAAAATTACACTAGTGTACAAGATATTCGTGGACCACGACTACAACTAGAAAGTCGTCTACAGGTATTGTATTAAATAACTAGTCAACCATAAATAATGAAATTCTTATGAGACCAACTCAATAGTATTTCGCACTAAATAAAAAATAATTACTCAAATGTTTCGACAAATGTCGGAGAAATCGGTGCAAAGATACATTTTTTTTTGCATCGATTTGACAGTTGATGTCGAGGAGTAGGTTAATAAAAATAAACAGTGCATAATAGGTTATAAAGAAAAAATACCGTTGTTTACATGCTAACTTAACAGTTTTGCCGAGTGCGCTAAACCAATAAAGCTATTAATGGCTCAGGTGTAGCACCCTAACAACTTGACAACACCGTTTGAGAAAGTTACGAGCAATAAATTTGATATTAAACTTCATAATTTACAATGTAAAAGATCAAGGAAGTTCTCGAGAGGTATACAAACTTCGTCGCCTCTCAAACTTGGCTGAAGATAAATTGTTTGTGGCAATTTTAAGTAAGGATCCGCCAATTTATCTGTGAGATGCCAGATTGACACAACAATGATATTTATTATTCCGTGTAAACGTAAATAATAGCACTACCTCTTCTCTTCCCATGGGTATCGTAAAAGGCGACTAAGCGATTCACTAGAGCAGAGGTTCCCAAGTTTATTTGGCCATGGAACCATAATTGATCATACTTTTTTTGTACCAAAAACTACAATGTAGGTAATTATTTAAAGAGAAGAATGAATGTTTTTCACATATCATTTGATAATTAGCACTAAAATTAGGCTTTATGTCTGACAATTGAGGAGCTCGTGGCTAAATAATTACAGCCGCATAGACCGATCTTCCGGGTTAAACCACGCTTGCCGAGGTTGGTCTGTGGATGGGTGACCATTTACCATAGCGAGTTTCCTCCGTGCCTCGGAAAGCACGTAAAGCCGTTGGTCCCGGCTGTCATTTGTCGATCTTTGACAGTCGTTACTGTTGGTCAGAAGCCAGAAAGTCTGACAACCAGTCTTACCAAGAGTATCGTATTACCCAGTTACTGGGTTGTGGAGGTCTGATAGGTAGTCGCTCCATGTAAAATACTGATATTCAGCTGCATCCGGTTCGACTGGAAGCCGACCCAAACATAGTTGGGAAAAGGCTAGGCAGATGATGATGATGTCTGACAATTGAGCACGAAAATCTGGAGCTTATGAATGAAGTGGGAGTGAGAGTGTGAGAAAGTCTTTTACACGAACATTTTATTTAACTCTCGGACAGACCGTGGAACCCCTGTGACCATTTGACGGAACCCCAGGGTTCCGCGGACCACCTTTTAGGAATCGCTGCACTAGAGGATGGGCAGGAGCGTTCTCTGAGTACTTCAACAACCATACTGCGATCGCCAACCCGCCTGCCAAGCGTGGCGATTATGGCAAACCCCCCCAACCTGTCTTGGGAGAGGCCTATGTCTAGCAGTGGACGTCTTTCGGCTGAATGATGATCATTATCTTCCTGCCCTTATCATGTTACTTGGGGTCGGCGCAACACGTTTTCTTCTTCCATTCCATCCTGTCATGTCATGATATCACTGACACCCTTCTCTTTCATATCATTCTTCACACAATCCATCCGTCTTTTATTTAGCCTCCCTCTTCCTCTCCATCCATCCACATTTATATTCATAACTCTTTTCGTTACATGCATTTCATCTCTTCTCTTTACATGCCCATACCAAGACAAACGGTTCCCTTTTAACTTTTCTGTCACTAGCGCTACTTTCAAACTTCCTCTAATATACTCATTCCTGATCTTATCCATTTTGATCACTCCACACATCCATCTCAATTTTTTTTATCTCTGCTACATGCAATCTTTTTTCATTCGTCTTCTTCACGGCCCAACATTCCGATCCATACAGTACGACAGGTCTTATCACGGACTTGTAGATTTAATGATAATGATATTTATTTATTCATCTTAGGGCTGATTTTTCAATCGCCAGATAAGTTTTATCTAAGGAATAATTTTGACGTTTTGACAGCTTTTGTATAGGAAATATGTCAAACCGCCATTCTTATTCCTCAAAAAAAACTAATTTGACGATTGAAAAACCGGTCCTTGGTAAATTTATAACATTACAATTTTAAATATATCTATTAAAAAAGAAATATTGTATAGTAGCCCACCGGCATTTGGCAACAGGTGGCCAGTTCGACTAACAAAATTGTTACCAAACGCAAACGAACCCCAATCATCAGCCAGTTTTTGTTTACGAAAACTGGCAAATTGATTGGGTTTTGTTCAAGTTTTGTTAATTGTTATTTGTTAATTTGTGTGTTGTAATTTGACAGCTTTTGAAATTGAAAACTGTCTGAATGAACGGTTCCACCTTGGTTTGGCTTGCCATTTATCAGGATTTATTTTAGGAGAATTGTACCCAGGGTCTAAGTTACTGGCAGTCAGGGCCTCAGAGAGAGGAACTTCCTAAAAATACGCACCGTGTCGAGAAGTACCGCTTTCTGTATCAGGCCCTGAATCCAGTCGCCCAACGAGGCTCTCGTTGGTCACTTTATATGTTGGTCGAGGCTCTTGGCTATTAATCCTTTGGATGTTACTTCTATCGGCACAATGACTGCTGAATCAACATCCCACTTAGCGACAACCTCGTGTGCCAATTCTTGATACTTGATTTCTTTATTTTCTCGCCTTTCACTTGCTTACTTCACTTTATTTTATTCTATATGCACAAAATTAGTACAGAGGCGGACTTAACGCCTTAGGCATTTACTACTTATTGTCCTTAGCCAATATTATAGTGATATTGGCCAATTCCACTAAAAAAATAGTTGCCAAACAGCAAAAAAACTATTCTATATTATCTGTGCCAAACCGCAAACATGACGAAAATTATCAAAAATCGTGGCGGCACGAGCTATACAAGAATAGTTCATGCCGTGGTGAAAAGATTAGCCAGTCAGCTAGGTTGGTAGCGGAGCTGAATGCCCAGGGTGCGCCTGACGTACTGAAGTATCGTCACTCGTGGAGGCTCCTTTCATGTACCCCAACTGTCAAAATGTTTGGTTTGGTATTTGTTGTCAAACAAATTGACAGTTTTTGTAAACGAAAACTGCCTTAATTAACGGTTCGGTTGCGATTGATCAACGTTTCTGTCAAAAATCCAAATAATCACATTTATAATATTAGTAGGAAGTAAGATTACTGTCTCCTCACGTGCTTCATTTCGGGATTGCCCCACTAGTTTTGGCAATTCCCAATTCAACTAGCGACTTCGCCACGTATTCAACTCATGATAAACGCTCCATTTGGAGCCAAAACTGGTCAAGCAATCCCTAAAAATGCACGTGAGTAAAGCGTGAACAATCATTAATACATTGATCTCATTTAGCATTAATGTTATTGTATTGAAGGAAATATAATATTGAGTGTATAAATATAATTATGATAACCTATATTATCTTGAATGATCTCAATTATTTAGATACTTAAAGGTAATTTTGTTTTCAATTCATCCAGAATCATTATTTACTAAGGCCTCGTTCAGGAAGACGCGGAGCGTTGCGCGGTGCGTCGGACGTCGCGTCGCGCGGTCTAATCAAATATATGGTAATGTATGAGAGCGTTCATGTAGAAGCGTCATCATGCGCGTTTTGTTTGATATTGAGCGCTACTCGCAGCGGAAAACGCAGCGGCCGCCGCCGCGTGTGCCGCGGCTGCTACCGTCGCGTCGTCCGCCGTGTATCCCGCGTACGCGAGTGCCAGTTTGTTTTTAGCATCGAAGGCGAGCGAGCTTGTTGTATGTTGCAATAATCTTCTAGTAATATGTCGATGAAATCATACTACATTGTAACGACACGTTTGCGTTGTGAGATGTCCATAGAAGACTGCCAAAAGCGGAAGCTGTGGTGTCCGCTGCAGCGGCCGCGGCGGACACCGTCATTTCCCACGCACCGCACGATGCCCCGCGTCTTCATAAACGGAACTACACAGCAGTGGCAAAGGCTCCATACAACTCGATTCCTATCGGCTTCCCTTTCGAAATATGGCAAACTCTAGTATCTATTATTTTCAATTATCATTTAAACAAATAATTGGTCCGGCTTCCCTTTTAAGAAAATTCACCCTTCGCTACTGCTACACAGTACCACATGTTTGTGTTTGTGCGTGTAACATTGCGGCTGGCGCCGCGTTCCCCGCCTGCCGCTTCACGTGCCGGTTTTCCGTAAACGGAGAAAACGCGCAACGCACCGCGTCGCCCTGAACGAGGCCTTAGTACTTTTTCAGAGTGAAGGCGGGCGCGGATGCTAGCGCGGGCGCGTGTAAATCAAAATGTATGTCTAGACGCCAGTCGCATTCACAGTGCTCCCGCGAGCCGTGCGTCTGCATGAGGAGGGCGCGGGTGGCGCGGTTGTTTCTAATGGCTCAGTCCGCCCGTATCGTTCACAGTGATATAGCGTCTGTTAAGTGACTGCGCGTGTGGTTCTAAACCATTTTGATTCACCCGCCGAAGCGTCGGACGATAGCTCGTACGGCACTACTGTGAACACGCAGACGCCAAGACCCGAGCGCCCGCGCCCGCCCCCGTACCCGCTAGTGCAGTCTGATTGACCACTTATACTTTGTTAATCATCCGCAATTTGCATAATTCCCTTATTGTGATTAATATTACCTTTTTCTGTGAATAGACTCAATTAATTTGTTCACTTTACGGACGGGGGCCCAATTCGAATAATAAAATTGTTGCCAAATGCAAACGAATCATACACCTTCATCAGTTTTTGTTTTCGAAAAGAATCAAAATGTTTGGTTTGGTTTTTGTTATCGAACAATTTGACAGTTTTTGTAAACGAAAACTGCTTGAACGAACGGTTCGTCTTCGGTTCGGTTGCGATTGTTCAACGTTTCTGTTAGTAGCTCTGAGGAATCGATAGCAATTATTTTTAATGACTATTTAATGATAAGTCTTATGTGACTCTGAGAGAATACGCTATTTTGATTGCGATAACTGTATTGAGTTGGTTGCTATAATAAATACCGCATATAGTCACAGCGTATTAGAGCCACCAACCCGCATCGCCTCGTCGTTCGGCGTCCACTCGTTGTCAGCAGGTGGTTCACGGGTTGACGCCGCGTTATCACCAGTAAACGTCGCGTGGTCAACCGGAGGAGTCGTTGGAGGAGTCCACTCGATGGCAGCGCGCGGTTCACTCGGGACTTTGCGTTGGCAATACGCAGCAACGCAAGGCAAGTATGCGAGCAGCGAGTTGTCACCGAGTGGTCAACTCGTCGTCCGCGCGTGGACGGCAAACGCCCGAGGCGATCCGGTGACGCCAAGGAGTTGATGTAGTGAGCGCACATCCTTACAAGTTCATATAAAGAATACTAACCGCACGAGGCGAGGCGATGCGGGTCGGATGCGGTGGCTCCAATGATCTGTGACCTTAATTCTTATGTGACTCGCTATTTTGACTACGATAAATGGTATTGAATTGGTTGCTATAATAAATACCGCATAACTGGTAGTCATGCTCCTTATCAGAAAACCATGATTCCGCTCATCATTCTCCACAACTTTAACGGACACACAAAATAATCAATGTTGCTTAACAAAATGTATGGAACAGCTGACTCATCATCTCATCATCTGCCTAGCCTTTTCCCAACTATGTTGGGGTCGGCTTCCAGTCGAACCGGATGCAGCTGAATATCAGTATTTTACATGGAGCGACTGCCTATCAGACCTCCACAACCCAGTAACTGGGTAATACGATACTCTTGGTAAGACTGGTTGTCAGACTTTCTGGATTCTGACCAACAGTAACGACTGTCAAAGATCTACAAATGACAGCCGGGACCAACGGCTTTACGTGCTTTCCGAGGCACGGAGGAAACTCGCTATGGTAAATGGTCACCCATCCACAGAACAACCTCGGCAAGCGTGGCTTAACCCGGAAGATCGGTCTATGCGGCTGTCATTATTTAACCACGAGCTCCTCCAGCTATGTGGAACAGCTGACTCTTTTCACGAATTCAGAGTTTGTCCCATAGTAAAAGTTATACAGAATGATGAGCAGAATTCATGGTTTTCAGATGTAAATACTTACCGGTTATGCTGTATATCAAAGAAAGAAAGAAAGAAAATTATTTATTCTGGACTCACACAGGCAGCTACAGAAACAAAAAAAGGAGAAAAATTTAAACTACGTGCACGAGGCCAAAAATGGCTCATATCTAGTGTTGTAAAGGATTCGAGTCTTCGAGTCCTATATAAAAGGACTCGAATGATGAATTACAAGACTCGATTCATTACAACAGGGCTCTAAGACTAGAGAACTCAAGTCTCTACGAGCTCTTGAATGTCACACGAGAGCTCGAGTGTTTTTGTGCGTTCGAGTCCTTTTTATGCGGCGAGTTGCGCTCAAGCCTTCTTCGTGCATGAGTCTAGCATTAATTAAACTGTTACATCGTAAGTAGTATCTCAAAATATAAAGTCAGTTTATCTTCAGATCTTTATTTTCTTAGAAGTATTTTTTTTGCTGATTTCCTTTAATTGTATCTTATCAGTTTTTTTTGTAGGCATAGTTTCGTAACAACTAATTTAAACTACTCGAGTCTTTTCGAATGATGACCTTCAAGTCTCATCTTTATGCTCCGAGTTTTTCTTGAAGACTCGAGTTCATTTTAAGTCTCGAGTCCTTTGTAAGACTCGAGTCGCTGTTAAATGACTCTGGCTCGGCTTGACTCTAGACTCCGAGCCTTTTTAGCACACTGAGTCGTACATAATTGAGTCGAGTCTTTAAAATTACGACTTGAAGACTCGAGTCCTTTACAACACTACTCATATCTCAGCACAATGTTGCGACATTTAAAATAAAATCAAAATGTCGCAACGCTGGTTTTCAGATAGGACCATGGGCCATATCAGGGTATACAGTCCGTTGAATTATGCATCGTACACGCCTAGTCTGCGAACTCCAACAAACGTTCGTCATTTGTTGAATTAGGTCAAACTTTGCGTAGAACGAATTTGGTTTCATTCGGTTTTTAGCAGTATCGAACCTTGTTCGATGGCATTCGTGTATACTACACTAGCTTTCGCCCGCAGCTTCGCTTGCGTGAAATTTTGAACCCGTTAAGTAACGATTTTCCATACAAACTTTCATCCCCTATTTAACTCCCTTAGGGGTTGAATTTCGAAAAATCCCTTCTTAGTGGATGCCTACGTTACAAAAGGAACCTACTGTCAAAATTTCAAGTTTCTAACCCCAGCGGTTTAGGCTGTGCGTTGATAGATCAGTCAGTCAGCTTCTCCTTTTATATGTATAGATTAGGTGCCATCCATAAATTACGTCACACGTTAAGGGGGAGGGCAACAAAGTGTGACATCGTGTGACAAGAGGGGGGACGAGTCATAAGATTCGTGACGTCACATGTATAAATCTAAAGTATTAAAACTCTAAACTTCAACTCTGACGAAAAAAAAACACCGCCGCGCCTCTGTGATTTCGTCTATGTTTAATAGTTTATTTATTTATTTATTTATTTCACTCACTTATAACTATCTTTACAGGGTTTTTTTTTTAACCTAAGGCGATAGCATAATTTAATTTAATTATTTTTCTTACAAATATAATGTCTTAAATATATGAAACAATAGACAATGCCGTCTTTGTGAATTCACTCAGAGAACAACAGAATAGATCAGTTTCACTAGCTATGAGGTTGAGCGTGCGGAGTGCCCGCGTCAGCGGAGCCCTACTCAAGAGATTGGTCCTTGCGCGCGGCTCCGCCAACAGTGGTGGCTGTCGTCGTCGCCACACGTACCTGTCCGGAACACACAGGCTCAGTTGCCCTAATATATCCATCAGCTCTAATATATCCGCATTATGCACCTTACCTCTCAGAATTTTAAAAATATATAATGCGAGCGCCATTTCTCTTCTAACTTTCAATTCATTGTATCCTACCATACCTAAAATAAATAAAGTTGGGTAAATTAATGGGTAAAATGGATAAACACCATAATACCGCATATATAAATACCTAATAAATTTGTTTTGTACTCGCTCTAGCATGAGACTATACTTAGTTTCATGCGGAGCCCAGATGACTGCGTTACATTCTAATTGGCTTCTAACTAATGCATTATTTAACGCGACAATCGCTTTTATATTTGTGAATTCCCGCACCATACGAATTATAAAACCCAAATTCCGATAAGCTTTTTTACACCGGCTCATGATGTGATCACGAAAGTTTAGCCCCGTGTTAAAAACTACTCCCAAATCCCTGACTTCTGTGACCCTTACCGTCGGCAACCCGTCAATGTGATAATCATGTAAGACAGGTGTGTGCGTGCGAGAAAAAGTGATTGTCACACACTTTGAGTTGTTGAATTGTAAGCGATTTTCTTTACTCCAGGCAACAACCCTGTCTATGTCCCTTTGCAGTCTGGAGCAGTCATTCCGGTTTTTTATTCCTAGAGACATTTTGAGGTCGTCAGCAAACAACAAACACTTGGCGTCTTTAACCACATCTGGTAAGTCGTTTATCATCAGCAAGAATTCCAAAGGGCCAAGATTACTGCCCTGACTTACCCCGGACCTCGTGAAATATGGCTCTGATACATATCCCGCATATTCCACATATTGCTGCCTATCGGTCATGTAACTAGCAAAAAAATGCAGTAAGTGTGGGGTGAAACCAACACCCGCTAACTTCTTAAGCAAAATGTCATTGTCGACTAAGTCAAATGCTTTCCTGAAATCGAAATAAGCAGTGTCAGTCTGACCCCCACTGTCCACAGATGGCACGAGATTAGTCATGTGGCTAAGGAGGTTACTGGTGGTACTTCTTCCTGCTCGAAACCCGTGTTGAGCGTCTGAGAGCTGTGCGCTCACCTGAAGGTATATGCGCTTATGAATAGCAGCTTCCAGTACTTTTGCTGGCGTCGACAATACTGCCACAGGCCTATACCCATCCACCGATTCTGCTGAACCTCCTTTCGGAACCGGAACAACGCGGGTCACTTTCCACCTCTCTGGAAACACCGAAGTCTTTAGGCATTTGTTGTAGATATGCAATAACGGCTTGGCTAGCACCACCCGACAATCCTTCAGGATGTAAGGCGGAATGCCGTCAGGTCCTGCTGACCTTTTTGGCTTAAGCTCTTGAAGCGCACGACATACGTCTACTAACTGTAATTGGTCTAAGTGTACCCGCGCCGCTCCGTTTCCGCAACCAGCTTCTGCTACAGCCGCGCTCACATTCAACTCGGGCCGCTCTGAGCTATAGACAGAATAAAAATAATCTGCGAACTCGTCTACACACTGCTGCCCCGTTAACGCTACCCCGTCCTTTAAGATCAATCGAGGATTCCTCCTACCTCTTTTAGATTTTACATAATTCCAGAAGGAATTTGGATCTTTTAGCATTTCGTTCTGGGCACGGTGTTGATACTGTTCCTGCGCGAATGTTATCATATTTTTTACTTTGGTCCTACACTGAGCAAACGCATCGTAATCGGTGCCTGCCCCACTTTCTTTGTACCGTTTATGTAAAAAAGCTTTCAATTTTATGTCGCGAATTATTTCAACAGTGTACCACTCAGGGTAAATGTACCTTGAGTTTACACATTTCGCTTTTTTTTCGGAACACAGTCATCTATAATAGAATTAATACATTTATAAAAATAATTTAGACTCATTTCTACGTCCAATTCATACAACGGAGTCCAATCTACGGCCGCAATTAAGGAATACAATGACGAAAAGTCGGCTTTATTAAAGTTCCAACCTATTGGTACATATGCGTTTCCGTCAGGTGCTGCTGAGCCCGCTGAGCCGGAGCACCGGCGCAGGCGCGTGTGGATACTCACCGAGATCTCGAGTGGCGGGTGATACGCGTCCACCGGCACGAGTGGCGCCTCCGCCGCGCGCACTCTCACAGCCCCCCCCTCCGCCAATGTACTCAACACTAGATCCAATTGACGACCATTGCAATTACCTACACTGTTACTCTGAGTAAATCCACAAAAAGTTTGAAAGTATTCATAATAATTAGTTATGAATGGGGAACACGAACACAAATTGAAATCACCTAAAACTATTATCTCACTGTACTGATTACAAAACTGTTCAATGATGTTAAATAATAACATGTATTCATTCTCATTGCTATTAGGTGGGATGTAAACAACACAAAGTAAGAATAAAAATTTGTTACGTTGATATACATTAGCGCAAACCAGTTCAAACACATGATTATCGACGTTGACTTCACTCGGTAGCAATACTCGCCGTAGCTCAAAACACGGTGTGGCCACGAGACACGCGCCGCCTTGCTTTCGTCCATCCGCCCTGTCACAACGTATAATGGTGTATCCCTGTGGAACTAATTCTGCGTCATGGATGGATTCATTGCAGCCAGTTTCCGTAACGGCAAACAAATCTGCACTTGCTGTCGCGATGCTGTTGTTAAATTCCTCCAACTTTGTTCGGAGCCCACGTACGTTTTGGTAAAACATCTCCACGGATCTCTTAGGTGGTTTTTGGGCTATTAGTCGGTCTACGAAACCGCACCCATTCCGAAAATTCGATATTTACGGCCCAGCATTCTGGTTGACACAACTTATCGTATTTGCTTTCAGGGACTCCTATTATAAAGGAGGCATAATCCCTTACAGTCTTATGTTTTATTCGTTCCACTTTAATTGATTGAGTTAATGTCATTCATTTGACGCTTGACTATCGTTGAGTGATGGACGTGTTTTAATTTAATTATTTCTTTAACATTGCAAAATATGTGACGTCACACCAGGGGAGGGGGGGTTACACAAATTGTGACCACCTATGACAAGGACGGGGGGGGGGGCCAAAAATCGTGAAATTCGTGTGACGTAATTAATATAGGTTCCAACTCCTCGTTAACACATAGTAAGTTTTTCAAGAAACTAATCTCTATATTTCCTGTCAACAGATGCACCAGAGCTCGTGGTCCTGACCACCGAGAAGTCAGTGCCGCTTCGGTTCGAGTTGGAGTACCTGGTCCAATGCGTCGCGACGTGGTCCTCAAATAGCGACCTTGTCTGGCACATCATAAAAGTCATTCTTATTTACACGTAAGTACAGTTATACTTTCCTCTAGGCTTAAGCCTGATTTACACGATGCAAGTTTCTTGCCTGTTGCATACAATAAAACTGAAGCAATAAATGACTTGCATCGTCTAAATAACACGTGACATTCTTGCTCTATAGGGGCAAGTTTCTATTTAAAGGCTGATTTACACGACGCCAGTTTCTTGTGGCAACTCTGGTGCTATCTCTGTTTTTTCGCTGAGAAAGACAAAGACCGAACGATTCTTGCTTCAAGAAACTGGCGTCGTTAAATCAGCTTTTATACTGTACTTGGTGTAAACAGCAACTACAATTATTATAACGTTCAAAAATTGCATTAAAAATTCGCTAACGCAAATAGGTACATGCAATACATGAAGCAACGCGTCAGAAAATGGTGCAAGCACGTACAAGTCTGTATATAGACAAGTCAGAACTTGAAAGCAATAATTTTCTAAACATAATTGCTTTGATGTAAACAGAAGACACTAGCAATTATTCCGTTTCGAGATCTGAATACAATAATTGCATTCAATTTTATGTTTGTCATCCGCGTGTAAACAGCTGCTTACAATTCTTTATGTATTTTATTGCATTCAATAATTGCTCTGGTATGTACAAGAAACTTGCATGGTGTAAATGGGCCTTTACTCAGGACCGTATCTAAGCACAGCTCCACAAAGTGAGCCCCTTCGGGAACACAAAAATTGATTAAAATTAAAAAAGGTAGCTGGCTTGGGTTGGATGCGGAAGGCCTGCGTCCAGTGGGCTGCGATAGCCTCTGAATTCGAAAATTGCCTTTTAAACAATTACACGGGATAATTAACTCTCCCCTGACTTCCCAAAGAGGGCCGCTCCACAAATTAGCCTAGGACCGCAAATTCGAAACGGGCAGAGCGTGCAGCGGGGCGTTGTTGCGTGCACGCTCAACTACTGAACGTATGGATTTCTCTCTTGGTGTATTCGTAGCAGCATTTTTAGCGTGTACATAGGCGGCGTGATCAGTGTTCGGCGTTTTAACGAGCGTGTACAAGTGATATTTTATTCAGTGTGTCAGGATTTGCGTGTAAAAGTGGTGTGTGTGAATGGCGGCCTCCGATTGGTCAATGCATTTGGACGCCCCGCTCGCACGCACGCTTAGCGAAAACTAGTTGCGTGCACGTTATTTTTTTATTTTACTTTAACATAAAACGGCCATTGGCCAATTACATTAGTTAAAGACATTAAGTTGTATACTTACTTGACGAAATTCACACGCTCATATCACAATACTCCAAACATACTGACAAGATCGTCTTCCATTCGTCCGCGAACACATCACTGTCAGGCTTGGCGTCCAAGAGAGCGTTAAGCGAGGACAGAACATGTGGGATGGGCGACTGGGTACGGACTACAGTTAGCGTTGAAAATTGCGAAAGATACATTTTGTTTTTTTCGAAACTTTGTATCTTTCCCAATCTTTCCTGTATTATACATGTAATTTTCGAAAAATACATATATCTTGTTCGTCTGAAAAATACAATCATACACGTATAATACTTGTATTATACTCATTTCTTAGGAATTCTATACATTTCCTAAACAGCAATTGGAAATGTGTTGTTTGAGTTTCCAAAGCAGAGTCGACTCATTTTTCTGCCTGCAGGGTTTAAAGTAACATTTCTTTAAATGCGAAAAATACACCGTATAAAATACTTAAACTTGTGAAAGATTCAACCGAAGATCCGCAAGGAAAGTTTCTGTATTTTATTGAAAAATACAGAGGCGTTTGAAAGATATATGTAGGTATTTTACATGTCATTTTCAACGCTAGCTACAGTGCACCTCACAGCGACGGCAAACAATATATGGCTCCTATTACGGTAGTATTTAACCGGCGCAAACAGTTGGAGAAGTTCACCATACGGTTCGGGACACTCAATTTTACCACGCAAGAATTTGCACAAACTAATTAATTGGTCAGTATTCCTTGGCACCTCAAGCGAAATATAATCTAAACAGACAAGAATAAAGTTCGTAGGGTACATAAACGGATAGTAGCCAAATATACGCTTGTATACCTTAGGTAAACACGTTGAACGCGACGCTGCACGCGACAATACACGCTGGAACGCTCCGCTGCACGCGCTGCCGTTCCAAATTTGCAGCCTAGGGAACTACAGATCCTAAATGCGGCCCGTCTGTCACTAATTATTTCCGACTAGCTTTCGCCCGCAGCTTCGCTTACGTGACATTTTGAAAAAAGGTATTTAGTGCCTTTTTTAAGTTTTTACGCGACTAGACCCGAATCTATATATTCATAATGTGTACAAATCGCGAAAGTTTAAAAACATTTATTTTGAACCCGTTAAGTGACGATTTTCCATACAAACTTTCATCCCCTACTTAACTCCTTTAGGGGTTGAATTTCGAAATATCCCTGCTTAGTGGATGCCTTCGTTACAAAAGGAACCTACTGTCAAAATTTCAACTTTCTAACCCCAGCGGTTTAGGCTGTGCGTTGATAGATCAGTCAGTCAGCTTCTCCTTTTATATGTATAGACTAGCTTTCGCCCGCAGCTTCGCTTGCGTGATATTTTTAACCCTTTAAGTGACGATTTTCCATACAAACTTTCATCCCCTATTGAACTCCCTTAGGGGTTGAATTTCAAAAATCCCTTCTTAGTGAATGCCTACGTTACAAAAGGAACCTACTGTCAAAATTTCAACTTTCCAACCCCAGCGGTTTAGGCTGTGCGTTGATAGATCAGTCAGTCCGTCAGTCAGCTTCTCCTTTTATATGTATAGATTAAACATCGTCGATCAGGGCCCTATTAGGTAAAGGTATCTGAGGGCAAATTCGACTAACAAAATTGGTGCCAAACGCAAACGAACCACGACCGTTAGTCAGTTTTTGTTTACGAAAACTGACAAAATGATTGGTTTTGCTTTTTGTGTCAAACTATTTGACGGCTATTGAAATCGAAAACTGTCTGAATGAACGATTCGGCCTTGGTTCGGTTGCGATTTATCAAGACTTATTTTAGGAGATGTGGGCCTCAGTGGGCTTTAGTTCCGCGGCGCCCACGTCTGTATTTTTTTTATCAAGTATACAAGGTTAGTCAGAAAGGGGGTACTAATCCGAAAGGGTGTTAAAGTACACATAATAATGAATAACTTTTGTTCTACAACTTTTCCCAAAACTCAATATTTGAAGAGAAACAGTTGTTAAAAATCTCAAAAAAAAAACTCTAAAATCTATCTATCCCCAGTTATAATAATAATAATATCCTTTATTTCAGGCAACTTGGCCCATAGAAAACTAGTACATAAATAACATAAACAATACATAATTATAAACTAATACATAATATTATAAAACTACTGTACACGAAGCGACGGCGTCGTGTTGCGCTGCGTGGTGTCGCGTAGCCTTCCACGAAATCGTCGATACACGACACCCTTCGGCCAAAACTCTTCCTTGAGGAATGTCTCCACATGATGTGTCGGGACTCGCACCACGAACGACTTGAAATTTGTGTTGTGGCGCGACTCCAACTCCACGACCCTTAGAGTCCAGTTGGTCTTTACTCGCACATACTCCACAACCTCCTCAACCTTCGTGGAGTGATGCAGCCTGGACACGTAAAGCTGCGTCGAAGGTATTGCTGGACGCAGCAGCATGTTGGGTCCTGACAGCGCAGTACCGCACTGGTTCCGACAAGGTTTCTTCCTCTTCTTCTTCTCTACCTTTATGAAGCCGTCCTTATCACACGAGCCCTTAACTGGACCTTGCTGTTTCTCGTCCTTGTTGACAGACTCCGTACAGCTCTGCTTACCCCCTTTTGATTTTTCTGCTTGCCGTTTTGTTTGCGACATAGCAGATTTACTTGTGTCAGCTATGATCAGCTGTGTTTGCATTTTAGGTCATATTTGGGGTCATGAATTAGAATCACCATTTTCTGAATTTGTAACTAAAGCAGGGATGAAGAATTTTTGAAAAAACTAAAATGAAAATCATTTTAGTTGGAAAAAAAAAATATCGAATTTTGAAATTTTAACACTTGCTTTCAAACAGTCATCAGTGATACTATAAGTGGGCTTCGGATTAGTACCCCCTTTCCGACTAACCTTGTATAGCAACCCACACATATACGCGCCCTATGCGAGCCTCCCGCGGTCGGATACCGCCGCGATACTTAGACGGTACGTCTCTTTCTGTCACATAGAGACGCACTCTTTCATGCCGCTAACGGTTGCGATCGCGCGGCTCCGCAGTCCGCCGCCGAACCGTATAGTGTGTGTACGCGCTCACTGTTTGTTACGCGAATATCTATCTATCAATAGATTCTAGGTTTTTCGTACCCTGTGTAAATTTGTAATACTTACTGTTAACTACAATAAACAATTTAATTTCGTGTGTCGTAGTTCTGTTCCCCCTGAGACAACACCCCCTCATAAGTATTAATATACCTACACCTGTTCTGTCAAAGAGAAAAAAGTTCACAATCACGACGTTTTTTTTTAAATTTCTAGGTATATTGCTCCACTTTTTTGTTGTTCTGGGCCAGGGATGCACAGACTTATTAAGACTTGGGGCCACTCGAGCAAACTATGAGCTAAAGGCGGGTCACCACAATTAAAAACAATAAAAAAAGTTGAAATTAGAGATCTTAAAAAATACAAGTATCGTAGTGTGGGTTTTTGATAAAATTTTATATCTTTATTCAGAAACTAAATACTGATAGAATGCAGTATTTTCAAACAAACGCATAAAAGAGTTTAATTCACTGGCGGGCCGCATGTACATCGACGGGAGGCCGCATGCGGCCCGCGGGCCGCTGTCTGTGCATCCCTGCCCTCGGGCATCCAAACCCCCAAACCGACTCTCATCGATTAATTGATATTTGATAAATTGTCAATCGAAGCACGTAGAAATAGCCAATACTCGATATTCCTACGTATGAAACGAATTTCCTTTGAATGAATTTCGCTTCGTATTTACTATTTGAGGAGCTCGTGGCTAAATAATTACAGCCGCATAGACCGATCTTCCGGGTTAAGCCACGCTTGCCGAGGTTGGTCTGTGGATGGGTGACCATTTACCATAGCGAGTTTCCTCCGTGCCTCGGAAAAGCACGTAAAGTCGTTTGTCCTGGCTGTCATTTGTAGATCTTTGACAGTCGTTACTGTTGGTCAGAAGCCAGAAAGTCTGACAACCAGTCTTACCAAGAGTATCGTATTACCCAGTTACTGGGTTGTGGAGGTCTGATAGGCAGTCGCTCCATGTAAAATACTGGTATTCAGCTGCATCCGGTTCGACTGGAAGCCGACCCCAACATAGTTGGGAAAAGGCTAGGCAGATGATTTACTATTTCTGCCGAGTTTATTTCCCAACTATGTTTGGGTCAGCTCCAACCAAATGCGGCTGAATACTATTTTACACGGAGCGACTGCTATCAAACCTCTTCTTAGCGTTTCGATGACAAACTAATTAAAACTTAATGATATTATTGCGGCCTAGACCTTGGATACTTGGACTGCGTTGTCATTGGCAACCATTAAGTCTTCCTGCGTGTAGCTGTTAGGGCACAGATGTGAGATAGGCTATCGTATGGGTTGTACCGCACAAACAGGTCAAATCGGTACCATCACTGAATCCCCACCTAAACATGATGTCTTTGCTCCGACCGACTTGAGTGTGAAGTCTATTTAATGACTTCCAGATCGGCCATGGCAGTTCATGTCCAGGTGGAGGTCTCTCCGCAGGTGGCACGAATGGGTCTGGTAGGGAGACCCCATCTCTCCAAAGGTTGCACCTCGCTCTTGGCAACTCCGAGGCCAGAGGTTCGACGCACTTATAAAAGTTCTTGCGGCTTTTCAGCCTCTATCAAACTTCTGCAACCCAGTTACTGGGCAATGCCAATAACCTAAAGTTAGACAGGTTGTCAGACTTTCGAGCTTCTGACTAACCGAAACGACTGTCGTAGGTAAATCAAAATCAAAAGTTTTTATTTCAACTAACCATTACTTACAGGCGCTTATGAAAAGTCGAATTTAGGTACACGGTTTCAATTAGTCGTTTCCTATGGAGAAGAGCCGGCAAGAAACTCCATGGTTACTCTTTTAAAATCCATATCTTTAACAATTTGAGTGGGTACAGTTATGACTTAGAATAGTTATGAGAGAGCAATGTAGACTTAAATCACAAAATAAATTAAAAAATGAAAAAAATGACACAAATTAACTAGGTATCCAGGCATCTAGCAAGTCTACAAAACTCTCACATTTACAAAAGGTAACAGGACGCTAAACTATATAAAACAACTGACATGGTTAATTGTCATCAAAACACGTTACAAAGGAAATCACTGTTTACTAAGATAAATCTTGAGAGTAATGATGGTAATAAAAAAGAAAGCTAATCGTAATGAGGTTAGTTAACAGAATATACACATACGGTATTCGTATGACACGTATGACTTAGCTACATATGGCAGCTGCGCCATTTTGAGAAACGCTAAAGGCAAGAAAAACAAGGATAAGAAAACAATCATGATTCTGTATAGTCTCTTGCTAGACCACACAGTCTTTTGTGTTAGAAATGAAATTCGATAGTCCAGATTGAAATATACAAGCTTAGTTTTAGTATATACTAAACCTGAAACTAGTTTGTTCAGAATCACTAGGAGAATTGATTGACATATTTTTCCATCACATTTTTTTTTTCATTTATTTCAATTTTGTTTCAGTAGGTTTCTTTCCATAACTGTTGACGGGAATAGACACCTTGAGGCTTGAGATGGTCCGCTCGGTCAGTTTCCGTGTATTAGACAACCCCTGCATAGCATATCTCAGGCATTTCACACTTTACTAGGGAACTTAACGCAACATAAACTACGTTGTAACTTGAAGATTTATTAAAAAAAACACATATTCAGACAGTTCTGATGAAAATCTTGTTGGGGTGTCTCGGTTTTTGTATATACTAAAAATAACGTTGTATATTGTCCAAAACTTAACTAATGAAATGAGCTTAATGAACTGCGATGAGTTAAAATGATATCGAACACACGCGGCCTTGAAGCCTTTACATGAATTTGAGAACGCACGGCTTTCTTGATAGCTTAACGCGAACGAACTGAATATTAAAATGAAAATGCATATGTCGCGTCAAATTGCTGACTTAGGAATTGTACGGTTTTACTGCACATATTCTCAAGCGGGAAGATGAATGTGAGATGAGAAAATAAATAAAAAGGTGATTTCACTTGTTACTTATGTTTTGTTTAGTCTCTACTTGAACTCTGTTTTACGCGGAAAAGGCACTGTACACTTGTCTTACTTATGCACTTTACTGATCTTAGTGTCACCTGAAGCACACGGCATCTCGCACTGTTCACGCGCACTAACACTATAAAACTGAATATAAGAATTAACAAATTCTTGTAATTCCTTTAAACTACATGATCTATTGATGGTATAGATTAACCCTGCACGGGATTTAGATTGATTAAAAGTAAAAATAAACTTTTTTCCCCAAATTGTTTTTTATTTGACATAAAATTTCGATGCCAGGCATAAATGAATGGTGACACAGCTGACGGGCACGACTAGCGCGATAGCAATCCACGCAGTCAGATAACTTGGGACGCTAAAATTACTCAGATATCATATATATAGATATATGTATATCATATATACAGCCTGGTCACGACCCTCAGCCCACTCCAGCATCATGGCACATCATACTGCACTTCGGCCGGTCAACTAGCAGAGGCATTTCTCTCCTGGTCGACGCAGTCCACAGCCACCACTCATCGCTCTCACAGTTCCGACTCACTGGAATGACGCGGTATCCGGTTTCGACTGAAAGGAACCCCTCACTGGTCCTGGCAAGTTCTCAAGACTCAACGACCGCTGACTCATCAAGACGATCGACCTCCGGTCTCAGGGGGGGAATGATGTGGCGGCATCTATCTCGCCACGTGCGAACTATCCTACATCGCGCAATCAAGATTTAAGACGCAGATAGTATATATACAACCTCCCAACATCAACCGTTGGGCAGTAGCCCGCCAGGCACAAGACTCCGCCTGGTTGGAGGATCCTCCCTTTGGTTGGAGGAACACCACACCTCGTTCCTCCACTATACCTATGCAGGGTCAATCTGTGTCACCAGTAGAATACGCGGTTTGAAGGAATTACACGACTTCGTTAACACCCTGTATACTATTGTTTAGTGACGTAAAATAGAGTTCGACGTTAGCGGGGGCACTACCGTGCCCCCTGACACACACTAAAGCTTCGTCCCCACTAGGAACATTTGCCGAGCGACATGTGTCCCCGGAGACATCGGGCGATGTCGCCCTACATCGCCCCACGTCGCCCGATGTCACCGGGGACACATGTCGCTCGACAAATGTTCCTAGTGGGGACGAGGCTTCTATCACTACTCTTCATCGACTGTGCGACAAGGAACAGTTTCAAAAATGTCGCGGCGATGTCGTCCGACGTCGCCCGACATCGCCCGATGTCACCGGGGACACATGTCGCTCGACAAATGTTCCTAGTGGGGACGAGGCTTTATAGACACAGAATAGGGAGAATACACAAGTACCGCAACCGCGCCACATGGCAGCGACAAAAAGTGGTCAAGCAGTGGTTGCGTGTAAATAGTGTCGCTGTACCTTTGTTGGCGACAAAATGTGGTCTGTGTAAACTATTCATTGTCATAAAAATTAGTGCGTGTTGTTGTTGTGGTGTGATAGATAGATAAGACATTTATTTGGTACATAAAAGAAAACACAAGACACAAAAGCACAATTACATAAAACATAATGCCTACTAGAAAATACAAATATTAAAATAAAAACACAATAAAAGTAAAAGACAGAATAGGGTATTTGACTGCCGTTAAAAATGTACAACAACTTGGTATTATTTTAAAGAAAGTAGAAAGAACACGGCATGTGAAATAATAATAAAACCGGCCAAGTGCGAGTCGGACTCGTGCACGAAGGGTTCCGCACCATTATCTATGAAAACGTCAAAAAAATCACGTTTGTTGTATCGGAGCCCCCTTAAATATGTATTTTATTCTATTTTTTAGTATTTGCTGTTTTAGCGGCAACAGAATTACATCATCTGTGAAAATTTCAACTGTCTAACTATCACGGTTCATGAGATACAGCCTGGTGACAGACGGACAGACAGACGGACAGCGGAGCCTTAGTAATAGGGTCCCGTATTACCCTTTGGGTACGGAACCCTAAAAACGATGAAAAAATAGAGGAGATACATGCTTTCGAAGTTTGTGGAGGAGGCATTTTCTGTCCTTTTCACACGAAACGGAATATTTTATTAAACAAAGCGATGTCAAGTCACTATGCAGTTTTTAAGGACGTCAGTTTTAAGAAGTGCTGTCTCTGTCTCGCGAATAATTTAAATTCGTGTAACAACCATTTAAAGTGTGGATGTGGTTGTTGTTTAGTTGTAGCACAGTGTACCTACTTACTACATACAGTGGTTCAACGCCCATACATTTGACAGGTCCTATGAAATGTCAAAATTGGTAACACTTGTCATAGGGTTGTCACATAAACCCGTCGCCCGACCAGTAACAGGCCCGAGAAGGCGGCGCGCAGTGTTCCGTGCGCGCCTCTCAGGAGGACGTGGGGCAAGGCCCCACAGAAGAAGAGGTCCGCCAGGGGTTGGCGGACCGAGGCCTGCCGGGGTCGCGGTGCATGCAGCTGCGAATCTCGCGACCTCGGCCAAGGGTCAGGAGAAGGAACACCGTGGGTTTTTAGCCGGTAAGAGTCCGGCATACCCCTCCGCCTTCCCCGGGCGAAGGGCATCCATGAGGATTTTCCCACGAAAACAAAAAAAAAAAAAAAAAAAAGGGTTGTCACATAAAACAAATTACACAAACTTTGTCAAACAAACGTCCAAATTAATTAACGTTTTATAGAAACAGTGACACGCAAAAAAAAAACCACGTATGCGTAATTTTGACGATTGACAAAATAATGCAAAGGTATCTAGCCGCAAGTTCGCCATCTTATGCTGGAATTTACTAACAATATTTAAAACTACAAATTTTGTCAAGGTTACAGTCGCAGTGGCTAACGCTTGCGGGGGTAGGTAAGAGTAATAAATGATTCCCAAATCCAGGAAGGAGCCATAGAAAATTACTTATTATTTATGGTTATTACTTCTATGGTTTTCGTGGGTGCTGATGCTGGAAATAAAGACTAAGTAAGTATTCCTCGACAATAAACGGCGGTCAAAAAAATTTACCAGTTAAATTAAATTTGCCAGGTAAAACGTAGTCTCTATCTTGGTGTTTGAGAATAAATCTCGTTTTTGTAATCAGCGTCCCAGAAAATCATGGATTTGACACCCATCACGGCTAATTTGAAAATTTTCATGGCCACCATCTTGAATATAGATTTTGACCTCATTTTCGTCATTAGCATCCCCGAAAACCATGGAAATGACACCCATGATAATTAAATTGAAATTTTAAAAGCTGCCATCTTGGAAATGGATTTTGACCTCATCTTCGGCATCAGTACCCCCGAAAACCATGGAAATGACACCCATGACCACTAATTTGACATTTTTATCGCCGCCATCTTGGATTTCGATTTTGACCTCAGTTTCGGCATCAGTACCCCCGAAAACCATGGAAATGACACCCATGACCACTAATTTGACATTTTTATTGCCGCCATCTTGGATTTCGATTTTGACCTCATTTTCGGCATCAGTACCCCCGAAAACCATGGAAATGACACCCATGACCACTAATTTGACATTTTTATTGCCGCCATCTTGGATTTCGATGTTGACCTCATTTTCGGCATCAGTACCCCCGAAAACCATGGAAATGACACCCATGACCACTAATTTGACATTTTTACTGCCGCCATCTTGGATTTCGATTTTGACCTCATTTTCGGCATCCGCACCCCAGAAAACCTTGGATTTGACACCCATGACGACTACTTTACTAATTTTCATGGCCGCCATCTTGGATTTGGATTTTGAAGTTATTTTCGGCATCAGTGACCCCGAAAACCATGAAATTAACACCCATGATGATTAGATGAAAATTTTCATGGCCGCCATCTTGGATTTGGTAATGATGATCATTTGAAAATGTATTTATGCCGCCATCTTGGATTAGTAAACAGACTTTATAATAAAATTCTCTTAATAGGTACATACAACATACATACTATTAATAAATTAATATAATTTCTATGAACGATGTCAATCAAATTCGAAATCAAAAAGTGCGAGCCCTGGAATTTATGTCCCGAGTACGCAGTATGGCTACTCGGGACATAACCTCCGCTCCTTCACCCCGCAACCGGCGCACGATTGCTCTGCGACAATGTTCTACGTTGACCGACTGTAAGGAGTAAGATATATGTAGGTAGACTGTGGTTGTAGTATGTATGAAACAAGCCTAAGGGCGTATACATAAAGGAAGCAGGTAACCAGCGCCGACCTACCAGCGCTTATCGGTACTGGTCCTTGCAGGTAACCGCTACATAAAGGAAGCAGGTAGAAGCAGGGGCTGGCATTTTTTAACAAAAATACGCCTTGTTCCAAATACAAATTCGCGCAATTACAGCAACAAATGATGATTTACCAGCGCTGATCGGAGCAGGTCGGAACTTATCGCCGAAGTTCGGAGCTTGTCGGCTCTGTTTCGCTACACAGTATAGAGACTACCTGCGCCGCCTAATTGCGCGGACCATCACCGACAAGCGCTGGCTGATCGGCGCCGGCAACCCACTTTCTACGTGTATACGCACTTAGGCCGGTCAGAAAAAGCTTTATGTCGGACAACTGCGCCACCCGAGGCGAACGACGTGGGCTCAATCGAAATTGAAATAAAAACAAAAAAAAAAAGTCATAAACCAATACAGGCGCTTTTGAAAAGTCCAATTTAGGTGCACGGTTCCAATTTGTTGTTTTCGATGAAGAAGAGCCGGCAAGAAATTCCATGGTTACTCTTTTAAAAATAATATCTTTAACAATTTCAGTGAATATTATAGTACTTATGATTCAGGATAGCTACGAAAGAACAATGTACTCTTGACCACAAACCAGTGAGCAATGAAGTACCAAGTAGTAAGTACAAAAATTAACGAAAAAAACACACACAACATGAATATTAGTATATCTTCCCACTATCATAATTATAATCTTAATCCTAACTTCCTAACTAATATTATAAATGCAAAATGTAAATTTGTTTGTTTGTTACCTTTTCACGCCTAAACCACTGAACTGAACATCCTTAAATTTTGCATATACGTTGTCAGGTGTACAGAAACGGCCATAAAGTACCTTTCATTCCAAAAAAAAGTACTGTTCCCGAGGAAAACAACAATAACGTTAATAAATGGCGCCACGTGTCTTTCGAAGCATGATTGAATTATATTACTATAGAAACTTTAGTAGTGTGTTAAGAGTTGATTGTCAAATTCTAAATTAACGCGAGCGAAGCCGCGGCCAAAAGCTAAAGTATAAGTCGCGCGCAGAAGGTTTGCCGATGACTGCGCCTCCCACTTCACCGACCGCTACCCGCGCTCGTCTGAATCGTACCAACCATAGACGCGTGACGTCATGAGGCCATCGGCAAACCTTCTCCGCGCGACGTATAACTATGTCTATTTGTTTCGCTTTCACGCTTAAACCGCTGATCCGATTTTGATGAATCTTGGTACAAAGATAGTCTAAAACCTGGAAAAGGACATAGACTACTTTTATCCCGAAAAATACGGAATACGCGATAAACGACATGTAGAAAGTAGTGTTCGCGCTATGGTGACTAACACACCTTTCTCGTATTGATATATGGTAAGATATATTTGGTAAAAGTTAAAGTCTTGAATTGTAAGGAAAATACTTATATTCACTATAATCACTCACTACAATTATTTACAACTAGCTTTTGCTCGCGGCTTCGCTCCCGTTAATTTACGGATCCCTAATTTTTTGATCCCAAAATATAGCCTATAGCACTCAGGGATAACGTAGCTTCCTATTGGTGAAAGAATTTTTGAAATCGGATGAGTAATTTCGGAGATTATCTCCTACATACAAACAAACAAACAAACAAATTCTACCTCTTTATAATATTAGTATAGATTACAAGAAATGGTAAATGATGGTAAATTATGGTTAAATGGTAATGGTATTGGTTTTGAGTACGTGGTGTCTCACAGGAGACGTGATCGCGAACTGGCTCACTTTTAGGTGAACGAGCGAATGTGCATACTTGCATTCGATGCAATCACTCATATTCGCTGAGTGTTCGATTTAAACTCGAACACGATAGCTATGCGGGCGGAGCCACGAGCGACATCTTGTATTATATATTATGAGTAGTATATGACACATTAATGTATAGGTAAGGGCCTTTTCATTGTCATGCGTGTTTGCGCCTGCGTGCAGGCCAGGCACGCATGCTTATTTTCGCCTCGCCGCCACAGTAATGTGCGTGTCGCCAGGAAGAGAACTCGTGACAAAATGAATGAATGAATTTTCATATTGATCATACAACGTGCCTGCGACCCGCTAGACAGTAAAAACAACACTGACTGTCAAGGTTCGCCACACGCACACGGGCGGCACGCATCCGTGCGAACCACCCGCGATCCGGTGTGGCGCGCATGACAATAAAAACATATATGATACAATAGTTTGCGGGCAGCGCGCATGCGTAGCTAGCCAGCACGCGAGCGCAAACACGCATGACAATGAAAAAAAAGGCCCTAACAAACAAGGTAAAATGTAACCTTAAGGAGTCTACACACCGAACCCGCTGACACAACCTTGGCTTGATGTCGACGGCTTTATTTCAAAAAAATCATGTCGTACTTATCTTGTCATGACTTGTACCCGCGCGTGTTGCCCGGCGACTTGTGGCAACATGTCTGCTACTTGCGTACGCGCTCATTTGCCCGCCGACACTCGAGCTATAGTGACGTGTTAGTGTTTTTTGTGCTGCTAGAATTAGATCAGTATCAAATTTAGGTAAATGTAGGCTGAATTATTCAAGAAACACAACACACGTTACTTTCCTACACGCGGCTGTCACTTACTACCAAAAAAAATACTGATTTCGTGCCGCCGACAAAGTTTTACTACTTGAACGAGATGTGAAGTCGCCGACTAACCCGCCGACAAAAAAGCCAACGAATCATGTCGACGGGTTCGGTGTGTAGACTGCATTATAAGATCACTCGTCCGTCCGTCTGTCTGTCTATCACAGAGGTTTTTCATGAAACCGTCGTTACGAAAAAATGTTTGGTTTTCGTGACACGCACATAATTTGACAGTCAATGACTTATAGGAACGCGGTTGACGTAGTCGGGAGTAGGGTTACCATCCGTCCAGATTTGTCCGGACACGTCCCGACTTCTAGACTTTTGTCTGGACTTTGTCCGGCTCTGTAATTTGTCCGGATTTTTTGGCTTAGATGGAATACAAGTAATTAAACTTACTTATGTAATATCAAATAACTTTTTAATCTTTATTAACTTCTCATTCATCTAAAAACAAAATATGTATAAATTCTTTAACATTCAACTTAACGAGTGCAAACAATAAATCTTCGTATATTTGCATTTTGTGACTAAAATGTCCGGACTTTAATTATATATAAATGTCAGGCTTTTTGTCGAGACTTTTCAATTTTCTAATTGGTAACCCTTGTCGGGAGTGACAATACGGAATATTTCCCCTCTTTCAACTCGCTCAATTTGACAGTTCGTGTCAAATGGGACCTAATTTTGTTTTATTTTTAACTAGAGGTCGCTTTTGGCTTCGCCCGCGCTTATGTCATTTATCGCGTGTTCCATAATATTCAGGATAATATAATTCAATCATGATTCGAAAGACACGTGGCGCCATCTATTAGCATAAGAGCGTAATTGTTCATTTCCTTGGGAACAGTGCCTTTTTTTGAGATGAAAGGTACCCTATGCCCATTTCTGTACACCTAACAACAACATGTAGTGTGTAAACGAATTCGTGTAATTCCTTCAAACCGCGTGACCTACTGGTGACACATATTAAACATAGACGGGTTTTTTGAAATTCAACTAAAAAAAATATCTAAATAATATCTTCGTTTTCTATTTCTGAGTCATTTTAGAGCCCCGAGTTAACTTACTGCAAGGAGCGATATCGCGTTAGTCGTGCCCGCCAACCGTGTCGCCGTGCTTTTATTCATTTATGCGTGGCATCGAAATGTTCACTCAAATAAAATTATTTCTTTGTTAAAAAATTTTCATTTTTTTTCTCAGTCCTTTGTTTGTGGTTTAAATACGACTACTTACCGTTACCGCATGAAAAAAAAGTTTTTTTATTTTTAATCAAGCTAAATCGAGGCCAATCTACACCAGTAGTAGATCATGTGGTTTTAAGGAATTACAAGAATTCGTTTATATCCTATATATACAAAATTTCAGGATCGGTTTAGTTGTTTAGGCGTGAAAAGGTAACAAACAAACAAACTTACTTTCGTTTCGTTTGTTATTAGTTAGGATAGGATGTGTGAATATGACAGACAAAATGTGACAGACTTTTTATTATTGAAAGAGAACGCAATGGCCACTCCCGAATGAGACGTTGACCGCGTTGCTCTAAAGGTACAATTCCGTGCATCTCGGCCGATCGCAGCCGCGCGCGATCGTTCGCGTGCGGCTGACGCGCGCGGCTAAGGGTCTCCCCACATTTATCGACGCGGAATCGGCTAACACCGGCCAATAAAGCCTTTATGTCTACGTAATAAGGGTTGAGGTTGAGGAGCTCGTGGCTAAATAATTACAGCCGCATAGACCGATCTTCCGGGTTAAGCCACGCTTGCCGAGGTTGGTCTGTGGATGCGTGACCATTTACCATAGCGAGTTTCCTCCGTGCCTCGGAAAGCACGTAAAGCCGTTGGTCCCCGCTGTCATTTGTAGATCTTTGACAGTCGTTACTGTTCGTCAGGAGCCAGAAAGTCTGACAACCAGTCTTACCAAGAGCATCGTATTACCCAGTTACTGGGTTGTGGAGGTCTGATAGGCAGTCGCTCCATGTAAAATACTGATATTCAGCTGCATCCGGTTCGACTGGAAGCCGACCCCAACATAGTTGGGAAAAGGCTAGGCAGATGATGATGATGATGTCTACGTAATAAGGGTGTTACTAATACCATCCGCATCGGCTCGACTCGGACGACGCGTCGCGATGCCGGCCGACGGCGAAACGAGCCGTTTGGCGATTACATCGACGATAAGTCGAGTAGTGTGGTGATACGCACTCGGCTTAAGCCGATTCCGCGTCGACAAATGTGGGGAGACCCTAATGCGTCAATAGTCAGAGTATGAAAATGTATGGTTGTAACCAGCGTCGGGCACTAGTTGTCGGGCATTTTTTGCTGAACTGGACCTTTTTGGCGCAGCCGTGAGGCACACTTCCTTGCTAATTTCTTTTTTTGTTTTTTCTTATGTTTTGTTTTGTACTGTGTGCCTTTTGGTCTGTGTTAAATAAATGTATTTTCTTTCTTCTTTTTCTTTCTTTCTTTCTTATGGGACCGCTTCCGAAGTCTGCGACAGACGCGTGCGGCTAACGACAGATTAGTCAGTATATTATAGACACGACTATTGACGCATTAGCCGCGCGCGTCAGTCGCACGCGACCGAGCGCGCGCGGCTGCGATCGGCCGCGATGCACGGAATTGTACCTTTAGGTAAATGATAACATTTTTTTGTATCTTGGAAGGTTTTAATTTTCGAATGGAAAACAAGAACAGAATAAAAAAAGCATCGTAAAGGAGATGGCCCAAATCCCATACAAAAAAAAACCCAGCCCCGGCGCAAAAGTTTTGTGTCCCATATTTTAGAGGATATTTAAAAATAATATTCTATAATATCACTATCTCCGTATCGGGTGGCTTATTTATTATTTACGATTATTATGTAATCGCAATCGCATTCAAGATTATCTCAAAACCATAGGGGTAGGCATACATAAATAAACACAAATAAAGTAATATAAGTACGTACAGTCGCGAACTTGAAATGATTACCAACCTAAGGTCTATGATTGCTTGCACATTACTTTTTCATAAGGTCGCTCGGCCGCTCGCAAAGAATGGACAGACCAAAGATATTTTTTTTTTATTATAATACGTTTAAATATAGATTTAGTATCAGTATGCTGGTTTGTAAACAATTAACGAATGAAAGAATAATAAATATTTTGGACGATAAATGAGTTTTTAATAAGAACACCTACAAAACTTATTGAGCAAAAATAATAATGTTAGCCACCCGACAGAGTGATTGTGATAGTTTTAAATATTATTTTTAAATATCCTCTAAAATCTGAGATACAAAACTTTTGCGCCGGGCCTGGGTTATTTTTGGGCCATCGCCTTTCTTTTGTTCCTTCGTTTTTTCATAATCAGTTAGTAGGTATTGAGAAATAGGTAAAAGAGACCAGTAGCAAATTAAGACAATACAATAAAAGAGACTTGTTATAAAAAGCGCCCGAGGAGCGCGCCATGTACGCTGCGTTTCAGGCGCTTATTAAAATGGTTGTAAGAATATCTTTGCATATTTTTCATATTTTTCCTTGTCGTTTTCTCTGCGTCAATAATAAAGTTAAAAGAAACAGCACTAAAAAAGAAAGAAAAATTGTTTATTTGCACCAACATGACCAGGCCCCTCTTTCCCACTGGGCCAGGGCCCTACGATCGATAGAGCCCCCTATTTATTACCGAAAAAACATTTTATTTCGAAAAAATCAAACGATATTTACTGACTACAGTACTTACCTACTTGCCTAATAGCTTTTGCATGCGCGAAGGTACTCTACTCTGTTTTGCGGATTATATTATTATTATCTACACATCTTGTGTGGCTTTAAAGAAATAAAAATAAATGTAGAACTTTGCTTATCTAATTTCTTTGTCTATTGTAACAACATAGTCTTTTGTCTTCTGTAATGTGCCTATGGCCTCCAATAGCTTAAAGTCGCTTCTGAACATGACGCACAATAATAATATAAAAAAATATAAACGAAACCAAAAAGAAACTGTTGGGAAAATTATGCGTCACATCCGGGAGAAACGACCATCGCTCAGCATAATGCTGTGACTCACGTGTGTGACAGAACCACAGCGCTGGTTTTCAGCGACAGCTGGCGCTGACACGATGACGTCCATCGCTTCAGCATGTAAAAATATAGAAGTAAAATCAATTTAAGAAACAATTAAATACGCAATCTAATAAAGCCTGATTTACACAGGATAAGTAACTGACTCCAAACTCGAGACAAGTCAGTGCTGACCCGATATTTATCTTCTATACTAATATTATAAAGAGGTAGAATTTGTTTGTTTGTTTGTTTGTATGTAGGAGGTAATCTCCGAAACTACACATCTGATTTCAAAAACTCTTTCACCAGTAGGAAGCTACGTTATCCCTGAGTGCTATAGGCTATATTTTGGGATCAAAAAATTAGGGATCCATAAATTAACGCGAGCGAAGCCGCAGGCAAAAGCTAGTCTAGTATAAATTGATTTGGAGTCAATACAGCGCCGTTTATTGACACCTTATTCATTAAAATCGGTTCAGTAGTTTACACAGTTATTCACTTAAAAAGCTACGCAATACAGCCAATGAAGCTACGGCACTCAATGCTTATTACGACTACGTAGGATCTGTCTTGAGATACGGCTTGCTTTTATGGGGTAACTCTGTGCATATTCAAAGGGCTTTTATAGTGCAAAAGAAATGCATGAGAGCAATAACTGGAGCAGAACCGAATGAAAGCTGTAGACCGATTTTTAAAAAGTTAAAAGTTTCAACGTTGGCTTCTCTATATATTTTAGAAATTGGTATGTTTGTTAGGAAAAATGCACATTTCTTTCCCAAAGTTAGTGGAAACAGCAAGTTCATGAAAAGAGATCCCACGAAATTAAAAAATGAACTTTGTAGAAGCACCCTCCATTATAGAAATAGTTATTTAATGTGTATTAAAGTCTACAACCAGATCCCACAAATAATAAGAGAACAACCTTTACGTTTATTTAAAAAAGCCGTATATAAATGGTTACTTGATAATAATTTTTATACTATACAGTGAAAGAGTTTGTAGATAGTAAATTTAACCGGAAAAAATGACATGTTTATTTTTTTTTAATCTTGATCTCACAATGTACGCAATTAATGTAATATTTTATATAATGTAATAAGTGATAAAGTGATTATATTCTAAAATGATACAATTTAGTTAATAGTTAATGTTATTATGTAATTAATGATATTTGTATGCCTCTTGCAGAGGCGGATGTGTCGGAAAACTAATTGTCTACCTACCTAACAACTTTTGTACCATATCCTTGACGAATAAATATCTTATCTTAACCCTTTCATTATTCTTTTTTGAATAATAAATGAGAATACAACAAAACACATAAAAAATTGGCGTTTCACGAATTAATTTGTGTTGTCAATGCCAGTATAGAAAATACGAAACCCTCATATTTTTTTTTGTAATTAATTAAACTGAATTTGTTTACGAAAAATCTGAATGGATTTGTTTATTACATTTTTAATTAGTAAATTAAGAACCTTGATTAGTGGACCGGGCTTCTTTTTCTTTTTTAATAGACTTTTGGTAAGCTGGACTTTTATTGTAAATACTGGTCTAATCACAACATAGTTGGAACTTTACCGAAAAAGGTTTTTGGCTATCGCTAATTATTCAATGTGTATGTCTATTAACTATCCTCAATTATGATAATTTTTTTTATTTTGATTGCTGTCGTTACTCGCAAGATATCTTTTATCTTATCTTACAATGATTTTTTCTCTAAGTTTTGATGACATTTAATCATGTCAATTGTTTTATATAGTTTAGCTTCATTTTATCTTTTGTAAATGTGAGAACTTCGTGGACTTGCCTATACATACAAGGTTAGTTTTAGTATATGCGAAACCTGAAACTAGTTTGTTCAGAATCACTAGGAGAATCGATTGACATATTTTTTACACCACTTTTTTTTTTTTTTTCATAAATTTCAATTTTGTTTCAGTAGGTTTCTACCCATAACAATTGACGGGAATAGACACCTTGAGGCTTGAAATGGTCCGCTCGGTCAGTTTCCGTGTATTAGACAACTCCTGCATAGCACATCTCAGGCATTTCACACTTTTCTAGCGAACTTAACGCTACATAAACTAAGGTGTAACTTGGAGATTTACTAAAAAAAAACACATATTCAGGCAGTTCTGATGAAAATCTTGTTGGGGTGTCTCGGTTTTCGCATAAAGTAAAAATAACGTTGTATAATAGTGTAAATTACTATTATTCATATTGTGTTATTTTTTTCTTTTTGGTTAATTTTCGTACTCAAGACTTGGTATTACATTACTCACAGGTCTGTGATCAAGACTACATTGTTCTCTCATAACTATCATAAATCATAGTACCTACTGTATTTACTGAAGTTGTTAAAGATATCCTTTTTTTTTAAAGAGTAACCATGGAGCTTTTTGCCGGCTCTTCTACATAGGAAACGACTAATTGGAACCGTGCACCTAAATTCGACTTTTCATAAGCGCCTGTGTTGGTTTATGTGAAATATTTCGTTTTGATTTGATTTGATTTGTTCTTTTCTGCCTAGCCTTTTCCCAACTACGTTGAAATCAGCTTCCAGTTTAACCAGATGCGGCTGAATACTAATATCCCAAAAAAACATAATTAAATGTTAAATGTGAGCTAAGTTCAAAGTTATGATATGAGCCTTGCTTGTTGACTTCAACGACAAAAGAAGTGAGATCTAAATGGGTGCCAAGTTCAATGGTCAGTCCTGAAAATTTATAACAACAGAAAATATTTTAAAACAACTTAAAATATAATTTCTTCTTATAACTTAGGATAATATTATTGAAGCCTAAAGTCTGACTTGACTAGTTCTCATACACGTATTATTATTAAGCACCTACTAAAACAGTCAAGGAAGAGCCCTTTGTTCGATGGCTAATTTCTACCAGCAAGCCAAATTTTCGGAAGAATAAAATAAGAACTTACAGCTTTAGAACTTGCGAAGGCTATAGTATAATTGCTATATTGTAATTGTTAATTAGTCATGACCCTCTCCAATTGGCAATTCCTAATTCAAAACCAAAAATAGGCATCGAATTTAATTTTCCTTTTATCTTTCGTAATGTTGAAAAATACTTTTTTAATTAACTAACGCTTCATTGCAAGTTTCTTCCTGAACAAGACGTATGGTTCATCTGACTGTAAGGCCAGCACACGGGCCATTCGCCATAGCCACAACTGGCCAGCCACAGCCTGTTTCCATACTTATAGTCATCATTATCATCATGATTCAGCCGAAAGATGTCCACCGCTGGACAAAGGCCTCCCTCAAGCATCGCCACATCGACCGGTATCGTGCTTATCGCATCCAGCGGATTCCCGCGACCTTCACCAGGTCATAGGTCCACCTTGTGGGAGGTCTAATATGAGTGAGGCGTATTTATCGTAACAGTTAAATATAACAGTTATCTTAAAATAACAGCCTATAACTGTGACAAACTAACTGAAGAAACAGTACCCCAAGTGTGAGTTTTTTTCGTTAACTACTGTAGTTGCGTCACGACAAAAATGTATGAAAATTTAGGCTGCGCCTCTAGGCGCACCGTTCACTAACTAATATTCGCGCGTCAATTGAACGGTGTGCCTAGAGGCGTAGCCTCAATTTTCATACATTTTTGGCGTGACGCAACTGCAGTAGTTAACGAAAAAAACTCACACTTGGGGTGCAGTTCCTGTTCTACGAGATAACAAAACCCTAATACGACAGTCACAAGCTTTTCTCTATTCATGTTTATGAGAGTTACCCTAGTTAGAATTAGATAAAAAATGTTACATGTTACACTGACACCTTGTTACAGTCGTCACAAGCTCTTTCCTTTTCTCGCATAGATTTAACACCTTATTTAGAAAGAGAAGTAAGTACCAACGTGTATGACTATCTAAGAACGGCTGTAACAGTAAACAGGTTAAACGTTTCTATCTGTTGTAATAGAGAACACAATGGTTTGTTCCCACAATACATACATCATCATCATCTGCCTAGCCTTTTCCCAACTATGTTGGGGTCGGCTTCCAGTCGAACCGGATGCAGCTGAATATCAGTATTTTACATGAAGCGACTGCCTATCAGACCTCCACAACCCAGTAACTGGGTAATACGATACTCTTGGTAAGACTGGTTGTCAGAATTTCTGGCTTCTGACCAACAGTAACGACTGTCAAAGATCTACAAATGACAGCCGGGGCCAACGGCTTTTACGTGCTTTCCGAGGCACGGAGGAAACTCGCTATGGTAAATGGTAACCCATCCACAGACCAACCTCGGCAAGCGTGGCTTAACCCGGAAGATCGGTCTATGCGGCTGTAATTATTTAGCCACGAGCTCCTCAATATATACATAGTATGAAATAACAGACTGTTATTTTGTAACAGGTTTTTGGAACTGTTATTTACGTGGAACAGGCGTAACAGATACGAGATTTTAGCTGTTACAACTCGCTCCTAAGGTCTACCCACGCTGCGCCTTCTGGAATGCGACCGCGTACCTTTCGTAACCTTTCGGCCCCATTGGCCATCCGTTCTGCGAGAAATGTGCTTTGTAATTTTAGCACTACCACCATACCTATATCCGTCGCGAAGCAGCATAGACGTGTTCCGGATTGATCCATTATTCTTAATTGAAAATGTATTTTCTCGGGGTTTTCAGAATTTAATGAAAATTTGTAATATTTCGCTACATTTTATTAAACTTCAATTAATATTTTGAAAGGAAATAAACTGCGTGTAAAAACCAGATTACCGATTTACACAGCGAATTCAGCTCATTATTTTGAATTAAATATCCGTGGAAAATATCATCATAATCTTCCAAATTTAGCGATTTATAAAAAAATACATTTAATTTTTGCAACATGCTCTGTGTCCTAATATGATTCTATGTTTCACACTGTACAATTCGATAAAAAAAAATCGAAGTCGGACAATTCCGCGCAAAAGGACATCATTAATTTTGGGCTATATTTGAAAGTGCGTACATATTTTCTTAAAGGGAAACATTATCAATTAATTTTATAACAATACTGTTATGCCATTATCTAAAAAGTAAAAAAATATATTTTGCGAACTTACGTGACTTGGCGGAGAATGACCCTACAGTTTTGGTCCAATAAACCAGTAATTAACGAATAAAATAACATAATAAATATAATTATCCTAACAGAATATAACTTTTTTTTTGGCTTGCACTTTCGTATTTAGCCCAAAAATTTATATAGGTTGAATGATCCCCTTTCCACTTATTTTCAATTGAGAATAATGGGCTGAATTCAGTGTTTTAGTTTTCGGTACACCGTCCTTACACTCGGTATGGTAACCACTTTCCATCAAGTGGGCCTTTGGCTTGTTTACCAACCATTTACATAAAGAAAAGATCGATTGCCGCCACCGCTGCACCGTTTGTTTATCATTTTGGGTTTGTGTAATTTGGTCACAATACAATTTCGTCACAGTATTATTTAGTCACAGTATAATTTCGTCACAGTTTTGTAAATTGAATGGAAATTGGTCACAGGTATTTTTATTTAATATTTATTTTGTGTAATTTCGTCACAAACAGGTGCAAATTATATACCTATAAACGTCTACTGTTTTTACAGACAGCAACAAAATCGTTTAATTAAAACATTATTTGTAGTATATTTTTGTTTCTTCTTAATGGCGGGTGTTTTGGGGGCTGTCTTATGTAACATTGACGTTAAAAAAGAACTAAGAAATTCTAGTCTATTTTGAATGAATGAGTTTCGAAGTTGAAGTAGGTGTCAATATTATGATATATTTGTTACAAAAACGCAGTTTAAAAAAAATCAAGTATGTCTCAATTTGACTAAATTGCCTAACAATTTATACAAAATGCACCTGTGACCAATTTACATAAACCCGTTCCCCCTTATTACAAAAGATGATCTAAGAAAAACCTAGGTTTTAAAATAGCCCCGTCTCTTTTTGTTATATGACATAAGAAAGTGATGGGTGTAGGGTACATACCTACCATATAGTTTATTTATGTACATTATTAATTTATACTATTTATACAATTATTATGTACACTATTTACAACACACTTATACATAAACACAAATACATTATTTACCATATTTATATACATTAACTTATATTATAATAATTATATTGATGTATTATATGATTTACATTATTAAAACACATTCACATACATACGGCATTAAATATTGTTTAATACGATATAATGTCGGATGATGTCGCGTCACCGGTGAAGTGCACTGGACCCGCGCGTGATAGCTACGTAACAGTGACGTAGCCCGACCGGCGCAGGTGGGAGCGCGTGGAAGCGCTCGGTCGTTCACCTTGTTGCGACCTTCAGTGGTAATTAGCTATCGCGACGCGCCGCTGCACTAATTTATTTTGTGTCATCTTGTTCTCCAAAGTTTTACGAATATTATCTCATCAATTGTTTTATGTACTGTGCTGTGACTATTGTGACTGTTGTGTACTCGTATCTATCATCTGTAACATTTCTCCTTCTTTTAATTGTGTTGTGTGTGGACTTACTCAAACAAACATTATAATCGTGAGTACAGCAAGAACGAATTTTATTTAATCACCCGATCTACCTACCACACTAACTATATTGGTGACCCCGACGTGATCACTATAATAAAATGAGCAACAGTGATTCCGAGCACACCGCCTCATCGCAGCCGGCGGAACACGTGACACGCAGAGTGCAGCGCGCGAAGCGCGTTTCCATTGATCCGGCACACGAGATTTTTCGCATCGCAATAAAATTACCACCATTTTGGCCGGAAGAGCCGGATATCTGGTTCGCTCAAATAGAGGCACAATTTGCTAACGCAGGCGTGACGAATGACGTCACAAAATTTAATTATGTGGTTGGGCACTTGGAACCCCAATTCTCCAAAGAGGTGAAGGACGTCATCATGTCCCCTCCAAGCACCAACCGATACTTAAAATTAAAAACAGAATTGGTGAAACGCCTGTCAGCCTCCCAGGAGAAGAAGGTGAAGCAGCTCCTGATGCGTGAGGAGCTTGGAGATAGGAAGCCATCGCAGTTCCTTCGCCATCTGCAGGGGTTAGCAGGACCAAACGTGCCCGAAGACTTCGTGCGCACGATCTGGAGTAGCCGACTCCCCAGCAGCATACAGCCTCTCCTGGCATCACAGCCACACAGTACCTTGGAGGCATTGGCTGAGCTGGCTGATCGCGTACAGGACATCGTGTCTCCGGCTATGCACGTCGCCGCCGCTTCAACTTCGGCATCAGGGCCCTCCATGAGTGAGATGGCGGCCGAAATCGCGGAGCTCAAGAGCGCCATGAAGGACCTGACAGTGCAGCTGCGAGATAGCCGATCGCAAAATCGTTCTCGAGGCTCTCACCAAGACCAGCGTCGCAACTCAGCCCACCGATCCTCATCTCGCTCAAACTCCAGCTACAGACGGCACCCGCAGTGTTGGTACCACCTGAACTTCGGTGACAAGGCAAACCGTTGCGTGAAACCCTGCGACTTCAAGAAGGGAAACGCCGCGGGCGGTCGGTAATGGCGACTGACGATTGCCCCACCTCAACTGGTCGCCTATTCATCGCAGACCGACGCACGAAGACGCAGTTTCTGGTCGATACTGGAAGCGACCTCTGTGTCTACCCCCGTCGTCTGTTAAGTGAGCGTCGTGCATTAACGAACTATGACCTTATGGCCGCGAATGGTACGCCTATTCAGACGTACGGGTTCCTAGATCTCAATCTAGACCTCGGCCTTCGTAGGGACTTTAAGTGGCGTTTTGTAGTAGCTGATGTTACGAAACCAATTATCGGTGTTGACTTTCTGTGTTTTTACTCTCTCATCGTTGATTGTCGTAATCAACGATTGATCGACAGTAGTACAAATGTTTTTGCTATGGCCTTGAATCACTCAGATTCATCTATATATTCTGTAAAGATAAGTACTGGTGATTCAAGGTACCACAAAATATTAAATAGTTTTCCCGACATCACTCGACCTGCCGGTACACTACGCACTACACCGCATAACACTGTACACCACATCCGCACGACCCCAGGCCCTCCAGTTTCTTCTCCATTTCGGCGTCTAGCGCCAGACAAATTAAAAATTGCTCAGTAGGAGTTCCAGCTGATGTTGGCCAACGGAACTGCCAGACCTTCGGAGAGTCCTTGGTCATCTGCACTCCATCTTGCTCCCAAGAAGGACAATGGTTGGCGTCCTTGCGGTGATTACCGTATGCTCAACGCGCGAACCGTTCCTGATAGGTACCCAATTAGGCACATCCACGATTTTGCCCACAGCATTACTGGATGCAGAGTATTCAGCACAATCGACCTCGTCAAGGCCTATAATCAAATTCCAGTAAGCCCAGATGACATCCCGAAGACGGCAATCACCACACCGTTTGGCCTGTACGAATTTCCGTACATGACCTTTGGACTTAGGAATGCAGGTCAGACATTCCAACGTTTTGTAGACGAAATGACGCGAGGGTTGGACTTTTGCTACTGCTATTTGGATGATTTTTTACTCTTCTCCAGGACAGAAGCAGAGCACGAAGACCACCTTCGTATTCTTTTTGGCAGGATGAAGGAGTTCGGCGTTTTAATCAACACGTCCAAGTGTGTTTTCGGTGTCCCGGAAGTAACTTTCTTAGGTTACCTTATCTCCGAAAAGGGCACCAAACCACTTGACACTAAAGTCGACGCCATCAAAAAGTTTCCCCAGCCGAAAGACGTCCGTCAGTTGCGCCGATTTTTGGGCATGATTAATTTTTATAGGAGATTTATGCCCCACGCAGCTCAAATCCAGGCGCCACTTCACAATCTTTTGATTGGCAACGTAAAGGGCTCGCACCCTATATGTCTTGCGGAGGATACTTTACGAGCTTTCGAGGACTGCAAGGAGAGCCTAGCTAACGCTGCCTTATTAGCTCACCCCGATTGCAATGCCAAACTCGCACTTGTTAGTGATGCGTCGGATACTGCAATCGGCGCGGTGTTACAGCAGCATAGCGATGATGGCTGGCAGCCATTGGCTTTCTTTTCACGAAAGCTCAGCCCGTCGCAAGTAAAGTATTCTCCCTATGACAGGGAATTGCTTGCCATTTACGAGGCCATCAAATATTTTCGCCACATGCTGGAGGCTAGACATTTCGTCGTCTACACGGACCATAAGCCGATCGTTTTCGCGTTCCACGAGCGAAAAAAGAACTGTTCGCCAAGACAGTTCCGGCACTTGGATTTTATCGCCCAATTCACCACCGACATAAGGCATATTTCCGGCAAAGACAATGTCGTCGCCGACCCCTTATCTCGGGTGGAGGAATTACAAGTGCCGGTCAGTCTCGATACCCTGGCGGAATCACAAGCTTCAGATCCAGAACTGCGTAAATTGCTCCAGGAAGGATCTTCCCTGGTCCTGGAGAAAGTACAAGTCGCTGGGGAGCGTACTCCTGTGTACTGCGACGTCAGTACAGAGTCTCCCAGGCCATTTGTGCCCAAAATGCTGCGTAAACAAGTTTTCGACTGCATACATTCTCTCAGTCATCCTGGCGTCTCAGCCACTGCTAAATTAATCGCAGAGCGTTTTGTTTGGCCAGGCGTCATGAAGGACTGCAGGGAGTGGGCAAGAGCTTGTTTACAATGCCAGCGGGCAAAAGTGAGCCGTCATGTTTCCGCGCCTTTAGGTTCTTATAACCTTCCGCGCGCCAGGTTCACTACCATCCACATCGACCTTGTGGGCCCGCTGCCGATATCACAAGGCTTTAGGTATTGTCTGACGGCAGTCGACCGATTTACCAGGTGGCCAGAGGTCGTACCTATTGTCGACATTACTGCCGAGACAGTAGCTAAAGCCCTGCTGTCCGGGTGGATCGCCCGGTTTGGCTGTCCTACTGACATTGTTACGGACAGAGGCCGTCAGTTCGAGTCGGCTCTGTTTGAACAATTGTCCAATATAGCTAATTTTCAGCACAAACGGACAACGGCGTACCATCCGGCGTGCAACGGTATGGTTGAGCGGTTCCACAGGCAACTCAAGGCGTCCATCACGTGCCATGCCAATGACAAATGGACAGAGTCTTTGCCATGGGTACTGCTTGGCATAAGAAGCACCTTTAAACAGGACCTCCAAGCATCTTCTGCCGAACTGGTTTATGGCGAACCACTCAGACTCCCGGGTGAATTTTTTAATCCCGGCGATAGCGGAACGACCGACATCTGCGATTTTTCTGCGCGTATCCGCTCTTTCGCACATAAACTGCAACCAACTCCAGCCTCCCGTCACAACAAAAACAGCATTTTTGTTTTCAAAGACCTGCTGACCACGGATCACGTGTTCCTTCGTGAAGACGCATTACGTGGATCACTGCAACCAGCCTACACAGGCCCACACAAAGTTGTAGACAGGGGGGATAAAATTTTCAAAATTTTATTTAAGGGTAAAGAGGTCACGGTATCAATTGACCGCCTAAAACCAGCCTACATATTGGCTGACAAAGCTGACCCTAATGTAGATACTCCATCAGGCGACATCACTGAGTATACCACTCGTTCTGGTCGTCGCGTTAGATTCCCAGATTTTTATCGCCCTTGACGGTCTCTGGAGGGGGGTAGTGTAGGGTACATACCTACCATATAGTTTATTTATGTACATTATTAATTTATACTATTTATACAATTATTATGTACACTATTTACAACACACTTATACATAAACACAAATACATTATTTACCATATTTATATACATTAACTTATATTATAATAATTATATTGATGTATTATATGATTTACATTATTAAAACACATTCACATACATACGGCATTAAATATTGTATATTTTGAACCTGGGCTTACCTTAGTCTTGGTTTAAACCATTTTTTGTAATAAGGGGGGTTAAGTTTTCGTTAGATCATACCTAACACACCGTATTACCTGATCTTGGTAATTTAATATTCTAGTTGCTTAGTTCATTAGACAAGTGCTTTCCAATTTCGTGACAAGTTATGCTAAGTTTATCACTGTGTGTTAAGTTATCTTGATCTGTCTGACATTAAGTGAGCCAAGTTTGACGAGGTCTTCAAGTTTAATCAATGTTAAAACTAAAAGCTCTTACACCTTGAAGTCTTTGAAATTTGGGAACTATTCACATATGAAGTCCAAACAAAATAGGTGAGCAAACTTTTACAGATCACAGTACTCATGAATATAAACAACTTTTACAAAAAAACTAAATAAATAATGGTACGGAACCCTTCGTGCGCGAGTCCGACTCGCATTTGGCCGGTTTTTTATAAAAAAAAATCTCACGACCTGTAGCCTTATTGTCTAAGTCAACTGGTAATGGACATCGGCTTCATTTTTGACATTTGAAACCTAGCCTGGATTTCGATTGTCACTTTCGTATTGTGTAAATAGCTGTCACTTTTATCACCATTACCCGCGAAATTCAAACCCAGTGAATGAATGGAACTTCGTATTAAGGCTGATTTTGGTATTGTGTAACGCCGAAATGAATTTCAGTGGCAAATTCAAGCCCATGTGAAACGTCAGATGAAGCAGGGAGCTCATTCGAATCTTGTTTGAAGTGTTTTATGTGTTGTGTAAGTTTTTTTAAGTATTTTTTTTTTATCAAAATAAGAAAATTGTGGTGAACTTTGTGTTTGAAGCGTTGGAATAATCTCAGAAGTAAGTATTAATCATCTGAACACCCATACTTGAGTAGATAGGTACCTACATTCATTTCGGCAAAGAAAATACAAAGCATTCTCTCAATCAAATTTCTCCTTCCCAATTGGGAAAGAGTCATGCCTCAAAATATTTCACCTAAGTAGGTACTACATGTGTGTATATTGAGAGCACAATACACTAGTTCTGTTACACATAATTGTTTGATTTCAGGCGTTATGGCGCGAGCCATTTTGATGGCAGCCGCGGAAGAAGAGCGGCTAAAAAAGCTTCTGCGTTTAGACCGCAGAGTCTTGCGGCAGGCCAGCAAGCCGCTAATGTTGCCGGATAAAGAATTCGTGGCACATTTTCGTCTGCACAAATCCCAGTTCGAGATGCTCTGTGCAGATGTTATACCGCTCCTGCCGGCATCACAGCGCTCTAGCGCTGTGCGGTCTGAAATAAAGGTAGTAATTTATGTATATTAAATGTTTTTTATATAAAATAGATACTTTTGTGCGTGCTTGCAGTCATTTTATGCTATACTGCTTTGCAGGTATTAGCTGCCTTGGCATTTTATGGTAATGGCTGCTATCAGAAGAACGTGGGGGCGTACTACCACCTCGGTCTGTCCCAAACGGTGGTCTCAGACAGTTTGAGAGATGTTACTGAAGCTCTCAACAACCCCACTCTTCTGAGGAAGTACATTCACTTTCCTGTTACAAGGGCAGAGCGTGAGGCTGTGGCTAGAGGGTAAGAATTTCTTGCTAAATAGCAGCACGCAAAATTACCTAACAATAAAAAATCTCATGTTTATTTTGGTTGCAGATTCATGCAGAAATTTGGTTTTCCTGGAGTAGTGGGGTGCATAGACGGCACACATGTGGCCATCATTCGGCCACATGATAATGAAGAAATTTATTTCAATAGAAAGCAGTACCACTCGCTAAATGTATTACTCGTAAGTTATGATCTACCAAATCCACATGCTGTGTTTGCTTATTAATTATCAAGGTAGGTACATAATTATGCTAAAGGTGAACGAAAGTGAATGATTGTTTGATTCTTTAGATATGTGATGCAGACCTACGCATCCTGCATGTCGATGCATCGTTTGGGGGTCAAAGTCATGATTCCCACATATGGAATAACTGTCCTGTTAAGGGCCTCATGCAGGACATACACAATGAAGAGGAAGTGTGTTGGCTTTTGGGTAGGTAAAACAATGTTTCGCAACAAAATAGGTATACCTAGCAATATCGTAATATAAGTCAGTAGTCTGTCAATGCATACCTATAGAGTATAAAGATAAATAAAGAGTTACTTACACCATTTAACCGTTTAAATTACAGGTGATTCGGGGTACGCACAGAGGCCGTGGATGATGACGCCCATCCTAAATGCTACCCCAAACTCGCCAGAAGAACATTACACAAACACACATGTTCGCACCCGAAATGTGATAGAGCGGTGTAATGGCGTTCTAAAAACTCGCTGGCGCTGCCTCTTAGCCCACAGGTGAGCAAATTGATCAATATGGAGACGGAACAAGCAAGCAGAGCACCGGAGTACAATTCGTTATTTTCTTTTAACAGGGTGATGCACTATACACCCATCAAAGCGGGCAAAATAACAAATGCGTGTGTAGTACTGCACAATCTTGTAAACGACGCGCGCATCTCCGTCGATGAGGAGGAGATGACACGAGACCGTGCGCACCAACCCCCAACACTGCATCATCCCTCTGAAGGTGTACAGCGGGAAGTTGATGGAGGAAGGCAAGCCGTTGTCGACAGATTATGGAGGAGTCGAAGATAAAAAAAATTACAATGTAATGTGCAAAATAAAAAAAAGAAATAAAAAAAATAAGACTGATGAAAATGTGAATTCAATTAAATAAATTTTTACACGTTACTAATTAATGATCAGCATTACATCACATGTCATTCAATTCTGGGAACAGCGTGACACGTGATGGATGGTGATATAAAATTAAAGTTGGGGGTATATGTAATGTTAAATTATTAAATTTAAAAAAGTAACAAGAGGTTGCCGAATAGAGCAGTCTTTCGCAAAGTGGGCGATAACCCTTTAGGGTATTTATGTTCTGTGGCGATAACGCCCCCCCGCGGGCGCTAGAGGCCTACAGGGGGGCGTTAAAGGGCAGTAAAAGTAATGATTGCGATTATGATTTTTAAGATTAAGATGAAGGTTAAGATTTAAGATGTCGTAATGTTAAAAAATTTAGGGGGCGCTAGAAAATAAATGATTCTCAAAGTGGGATCGAACCTCTGGACCAAGGACCTCTTGGTAGTTATACTGTGGGTGCTGATGTGGAATTAAAATACAGAAATCAATAACACATGTATAATTTACAATATAAAATTTGTCACATAATCGCGAACGTGACGGTAATACGGCCGCGGTATGTACTGCTGGTCCCCCAGCATACCAAGTAGCTTGGCGGCGGCGTCGTCGTCGAGCGCCTGCGCAGCCGGCACGTGGTGGCAGCCCTGACGGCGCACAGGCACCGGATGATGCGGCATGCGGCACGCGCACCCAGCGAGGTGGCGGCGGCGTCGTCAGCTGCGCCGACAACTGACCAGCGGTGGCGTCACCGGCGGTCGCCCACGCAACTGCCGACCCCGGGTGTCCTTGGCATCGTCCCGCGCAATGATCCACGGGACACACCGCTACGGCGTCCTACGGTCCCGGGGGGCGAGCGGCGAATCGAAGAAGTGGAACCCACGAGTACAGCGAGGCAAGATGTTTATACCACGTGTATAGTATATGTATATAGTAAAAATGGTTACTTATCTACTATATTAAATATAATAATTATATTTATACCACGTCAAAGGCGCTATTGTTTATCACAAGACAAGTCAGTTCCAAAATACAGAAAAGTACATTGTTAACGCATAATCATTAAATATTTAATGTTATCGATTGCAAATCAATCGATACTTTCTGCAATACTTAGTTCTTATTGAAGTACTAAACAATTTAATAAGTTGATTAATATTGAAAACAAATGCAATAGATCGAAAGAACTATTTTTGCTGATTCCATTAATACTAATATCCCGGTATCTCGTACTGTATTAGCAGAGATACAAGCGCGAATACGTTTCACAACAATGAATGCCGTTGATGTTTCATTGTATCAAAAATAATGATATTTACTAACTTGTAATGCATGAATGATGCTGACACTATGGTCTTAAATCATAGGATTATGTGTAATTCACATAATTAATAATAATTAGTGGAATACAGATAACCTATATTAAGTAGTTTGAAAAAAACAAGAAAATGAGTAGTATACACTACATTTCTTGTTATGCACTGATATTTTTGGCTTTACTGGTTATGTGCAGTAACCAGCAGCTCCTCAATTCGCGCCACGGAGCGCTGTATCTCTGCTAAGGTGGCAACCATTGCCTCTAGCGCTCGCCCCATCATCTCTTCATTTGCCAGGTGGCGCTCCTCAATCTGTATTGCCCACTGAGGCACATCCGCAGCATGTGATGTATCTGTAACAATTTACAAAAATACAGCTTTGGAGGAGGTTCTGTCCAGCAGTGGACACTAATTGGCTGTTGATGTGATGTGACATTAATAGTGGTACGGGACCCTAAAATCAAAAGTAAATTAGCCATGAATAAATTTTTACATGATCGCCTGCGAGTTGGGGCCATATGCGGTGGTGGCGTCGCTAACGGAACGGTGGCGGCCGATGTTGACTCTGAAAAGGAATATTTATACTGTTCAATACGAAAGATAAGATTTTATCATCCCAGTAGATGAGATCATATGAGAATGTAATGTATAAAATTTTAAGTAGGTAGTAGACAATTCATTTTATGTAACAATAGGCATTCCGACGACAGAGGCAGTAGACATTAGACAGGCAGCCAGTTATAAGACACCAATCTTTCCAAAGAGGAAATACATGCTGTGCCGTTCCTATACAGTATTGGATAAGATCAAGGACATGATAAAACACCAGAGAGGGAAAAGTCCTGCTCCATGGAGAGGGCAGGCTCAGGTCCAGGCGCAGGTACAGGCTCAGGCACAGGCTCAGGCACAGGGGCAGAGGCAGGCGTGGAGGCAACGGCGGTGTCAGGCTGTGTGCGCTGTAAAGTACATTGTAATACTAAGTAAAAGTTTGAGTTAAATATTCTACTTTGATGTTATGTTGGTTCTAGACATAAGCCTCCTTTAAAAAGTGCCATGACAAACAGTCTTTAGAAATGCTACCAACTTTTTGCTACTGTTTAACATATTGGTCCTTTGAATGACATGGCCCTCCAACACTACATCACATATTCATGATCATCCTTTGAAAGAACCTTTATTCAATTCTTTATTGCAATCCATAATGTACACAGTCATACAGATGGTAAGCATTAAATATGGAAACAATTATGGACCCTGTCGGGCACAGCAAAAGTTTAAATAAGTAGGAGAGAGGAAGAGCGCTTTAATAATTTTTCTTATTACTAAATATTTAAATTATTTCTGATACATTTAATTATTATAAATATTTTTTTCACTTATACTTTCACTTATTCTCTGAATACATATAATATGTGTAAGTTTATCTATTTATTTATTTGCTATATTAAATTAGGTATATATCATTGTTTAGTTATTGTTCGCTTAAACATTTAGTATTGCAATTTGTAGGTATATGTAATAAAATGATGTATTACAATTAATACGTTTTAATATTTATTTTATTTATTATTTAGATTATAAATTATTATGTTCATATTTTAGGTAACTCATTTACTTTTGTTATTTTACTTATCAGTTAAAGTTATATTTATTTATTATTGAATTTATCCGATAGATATTCATCTATTGTGTAATAGCTTTTGTTATTTTCTCAATAGTTCTCAGTTCTCTAAAGGGCCTGCCGGTCATCAACTGAACTTGGTAATCCATTGTTGCTACATATGTCAATTCTTGTGATTTTGAATGATTATTGAATGTAAATTCTTTTCAGATAGAATAATGTCAAACAAAAAAATACAAAACTAACATGCAGAGTGACTTGCACCGATGTATTGCCAATGACTGATGCGCTCCCCAAGACTGCGAAAATTCGCTCCTCCATGGGGGTCAGGTTCCATTTTTTGCTGGGCCCTCCGCCAGTTCCTCTCCCATGCTCCCTAAGCTCCGTCACCTTCCTCCGCACCCCATATTTTTTTTCATTCCAATACTAGCATAAAAAGAGTGCGTGCAAAAGCTTTAAAATTAGATGGTTACTTAGCATTAGTGACAAACATTCAAATTTACAGTTAAAAAGTACTTACATCTCTCCACTTGGCACTCGAGCGAGTGGCGCCAGCCCCAACAGCATTGAGAGTAGCTGCCAGCTCCTTCCAATGCTGTTCGGCTTGTTGTTTCGCCAGTGGGCCGCTATTGGCAAGGCGGCCCACTGCGAAACCCCTGTTTTCTTCCATGTAGGAAACTAGTAGTTCCATCTGCCTGTCTGACACTACTTTTCTTGCTGGCATCCTGAAATAGCCATATTATCATATTATCGCACTGTTGTGTAACAACATACTTGATAAATTACCTTTTTAAATAAACTTACTTTGAAATAAATCTTCAGCAAAAATTTTCAAACAGAACACCAAATATTTGATACAAATTATCCCGCGAACTTTTGACAACTCCAACAGTGAGTGACATGAGTGAGTTTGACAGTTTGTAGAAAGAACACTTGCGTTTCGTTACTACTTTTTTATTAAACTTACGGACAAAATAAGTGATTAAATTGCAAATAATGACAAAAATAATGCACAAGCTGTGTTTTTACAGCATAATAAATATAATTACCGTTTTTGCAACTATTAAAAACTACTACTATTAAAAAGTACCAGTGGTACTATTGGTAGTCCGACTTGCATTAACAAAACGCATGAAAGACCGAAAATTTGGAAATTGGATTCACATGAATCATTCATTCCGAAACCGAAGCCCAGTTGAATACCTTAGACAATACCGATAACATTCTGACTGGGTCGACCACTGGTAATCGACTTCAAGTTCACTGGTAATGGATTTCAAGTTAGACAATAAGGCTGCTGGTTTCATTTAAATTTGGTGAATATCTGATGAATACCGGAGATAGACAATGAAATTCTTCAGAAAATCACTCGTGATTGCTGTTAACGCACGTTTATGTATCGTTAATGCCACTCAAAAAAAGGAAAATAAAATTACATTGAAAAAGATAAACCTACTTAAAAACACTGGAAAGCATAAAATAATTACCATATTATAAAATTAACAGTTTCAGAAGTCGGTACTTTCAATTGGGTTAAGCGTGTATTTGCATCGACTTCTGAAAACGTTAATTTTATATTACGGTTATTATTTTACGCTTCTCAGTTTTATTAAAGACTGTTTTTCTTTTTTTTTACTGTTATTATGTAAATACCAAACATATTCTATCTATAAATAAAAACATTAACTCACGCCTGTATTCCCCGAAGGGTTGGCAGAGGTGTATAGTACACCGACATTTCGCCGTTATGTTTACGTCCCATGTAATAGAGGGCGAGCCTATTTCCATCAACCGGTCAAAATCCAGTCCGGGCTGCTACTGAGAAATCCCACACGAAAAAACCCAATATCACTTTGCGTGACCTGGGGATCGAACTCAAGACTCCACGCTCAGCAGTCGCGCTTGCGACCGCTAGACTATCGAGGCAGTCTTTATCTACGCCGCGAAAAAACTCGTCACATTTTACGTTTGAATAGTTTCAGACTGGTCACAGTTATATAAAAGACCGTCATTATTAAATAAATATATATATGACGGCGCGTCGAGAGAATTGGCTTGACGATGCCAAACTTAATTGATTCCTGGACGAATGACATCTACCAGATGACAGCGGTCAATGTCGACTTGACGTAACACCGAGGACTGGGGAGGCGGCCCGCAAAAAGCTAGACAGATAACGTCAGAGCTATCGAAAAAAACCCGGTGTTGATTATTAATGGTGATCATTATTAAGATAACTTAAGTGATTGGGATTGGATGCATGTGCGCTCGCGCCCCACGTACTCGGTGGAACGTCGTCTATCTTTGTGCATCATTTTATTTGTGTTTGTCAAAGTATGACTTGTAATTGATATCAAATACTTTAATTTGCTTTTCCTCGCCCGCAAACCCACGCATAGTACGATGGCTGCTTCTGATAAGGACAACCAAATGCCTTTATATATATATATGTATATAGTTAAATGAATGATTTATTTCAGACTACCACTCCTGATGATGACTGTGGCGTACCACCAGATAGTGAAGGTGCTGTGGCGCTCTGAGAAGATACCAGGGCAAGCCGAGACTATCAAGTTGGCGCCGGCCGAACAAAGTAAGTAGAAATAGTAATAGGGTATATGACTACTTAAAAATATACAAGAATCTTCTTTCTTGCTTTCTTTCAAACTAAAAAAACAGATAACAGCTTCCCTTGGAAATCAGGATGGCCACCAGTTGCTATTCTTTCAAAATTAAATTACGTGAACATCTACACAAGGGATTGGCAGAATCATCTCAACAAAGATCTGTTTCTATATTTTTGTAGGTATTATATATTATGTATATTAATTAATGTAATATATATGTAGTTTATGATTATTGATATATGTATATTTATTTATGTATGCATGTGAATTTGAAATCTAGTATTCATTGGTTTATTTGATTTGTATTTTTATATTTATAAGTGTAAATATTATTCATTATCATCGCATCACATGCTAACACTATTAAGTGCACCTACCATGTTTTCTCTGCACCACCCTAAGGTCGACTGGTAGAAAATGCCTATGGCATTAAGTCCGCCTCTGTACAGATTTTGTGCGAAAGTATAAATAAATAAATAACAATGATTGTAATGCCAAAAGGGCCTCAGATCAGCGTAATGTCTGATGATAACACTAGGTGTACCACCTGACGTTGATTTTCAGCTGCAACCCACGAGTGCCATACGCTAGAATAATAAACACATAAGAAATGTGTGTCCGTTTTTAATATTAAGAGAATGACTAAAAGGTGATACCTGATAACAAAATAAAATAGTGTGACATATATGGGTGTGTGTGTTTTGTTGTGATTATTAAAACTCAAATAAAATACCCAATATCGGTGTATTACCTACCCACACAAAAAATATCTAAAAATAGAAAGTACCTTCAATGCAAAAAGAAAGAAAGAATACGATAAGTGAAAAAATACATATACAAGGTTAGTCGGAAAGGGGGTACTAATCCGAAGCCCACTTATTAAATAGTATCGCTGATGACTGTTTGAAAGCAAGTGTTAAAAGGAGAATGATCATCAAGTATGAAGAAAAAACCCAGAGCGAACAGACACAGGATGTAGCTCAGAATTTTAGTGATAATTAGTAATATCATTCTGTAAATGTTTCGCTGTCGTGGTGGCCCGGAGGTTACAGACCCGCTTGTTAAGCACCGGGTTGCGGGTTCAAACCCAGGCATGTACCAATGTGACTTTTTCAATGTCATATGTACTTTCTTAGTTAATCTAAGACGCCACTGACATACGGTGAAGGAAAACATCGTGAGGAAACCTGGACTTTAATGTTCTGAAATCGCCAACCCGCAGTGAGCAAGCGTGGTGATCAATGCTCATTCCTTCTTTGTATGAGAAGAGGCCTTTGCCCAGCAGTGGGACAGCTACAGGCTAATATTTATTTATTATTTATAAATGTTTCGCTATAAGATTTGATGGCTAAATGTGTGATATTGTGCAATTTTTTTTTCATCAGGAATGTTTTTTTTTTCTATAAGATATCTTCGGATTGGGTATACCCGACGATATTAATACATACATTAATACATACAGTATGTTAATTAACGAAGGGTGTTCCCGTTAATCCGCAACAGTATAGCGTACAAACAAGATAAAAAAAAAATGAAAAGTACGCAAAAAAAAAACTGCTGTTCCCTACATAGAATATATAATAATAATAAACATTTATTTCAGAAAATTCCATATTATTGTTAGTATTACATCTTATATAACTATGTTAGTGGTATTTACACATTCTAATTCATATATTTTCCTGCAGCATCAGAACCGCAGCTGTGCATACGGGTCCAATACTCCAGGAACACACAGTCTGGCCAATTGGCTATCACTCTCAAGATGTCATTGGCACTCCCACGAATCCTACGTAGTAGTGATGCCGATCTTTTTCGCATGATTGCTGAAAAACTATCCGTAGCCATTTTAGCAAACATTCCTGACGCGCTACAGTATCGCGGAAGCACCAATAACATCCTGAAAGCGTTATTGTACTGGACCCGAAGAGCGTTGTAGGCCCTGTGCGTGTGCCTTATCCACAGGCTGCATGTATAAAAAGATTGGCAGTACGCCTTGAAAAGGGTGATTTTAACTGGCTTCTTACACCTTGCAAACCTGCGGGCCAGCATATTACACCGGACCGACAACGACCTTCGTTCCCGTTCAATATCTTGGTCGTCATTCAAGTCTTCTGTTATCAAGTGGCCAAGGTACTTAAAGCATACCATATAAATATACAGGCGGCACTGCCCTATGTTTCTTAGCATTGACCCCAAATACCATAAATTCCGTCTTTTTTACATTATACAAGAGGCCGTGAGTTGTGGCATACCTCTCATAAACCTCAAGTAATCGCCTGATTGCTTCCATCGAGGGACTCAGCAGCACCATGTCGTCTGCATAACTGATACTATTTATAATCCTTCCGTCTATTGAGCATCCAACACAATATATGAGGTACATATTATGTTAACGTAACTGTATGTGTAACTCGACAAAATGTAGGGAACAGCAGGTTTTTTTCGAGTATTTTTACGTTTTTTTTTTGCATTTATTAACGCGAAACGAAGAGCGTTCCCGTTAACCCGCAATAGTATATCGCGGGTTAACGGGAACGCCCTTCGTTAATTAACGTATCTACTGTAGGTATGTATGTATGTAATTATATCGTCGGGTATACCCAATTCGAAGATATATTAAATAAATAAACTCATTCACCTATTCAATTATTTCATAACTAGCTTTTGCCCGCGGCTTCGCTCGCGTTAATTTAGAATTTGACAATCAACTCTTAACACACTACTAAAGTTTCTATAGTAATATAATTCAATCATGCTTCGAAAGACACGGGGCGCCATTTATTAACGTTATTGTTGCTTTCCTCGGGAACAGTACTTTTTTTTGAGATGAAAGGTACCCTATGTCCATTTCTGTACACCTGACAACGTATATGCAAAATTTCAAGATGATCGGTTCAGTGGTTTAGGCTTGAAAAGGTAACAAACAAACAAACTTACTTTCGTATTTATAATATTAGTTAGGATTACGATTGTAATAATGTCGTGATCGTGATTTCTTATAAAAATAACAGTCAAATACTATTACTAGAAGAGCTCTTTATCAAAGAGCTTTTTCGTGGAAGTACTGCCAATATACCTAGTTTTGCTGCCAAGCAGCATTACTTTGTTCCAGTTTGAAGGGCGGGTGCCGGTGAAATTGCAATTATATTATAGAGTCCCAGCATTGGACGCAAAATGAACCCTTTAAGACAGTATTTCTCAAAGTGTGTGGTAACGCCCCCTTTGAGCGCTAGAGGTCTACGGAGACCCGCGGTAAAAGTAATGATTGCGTTTGTGATTTTTAAGATTTGGTAAAGAAAACACATCCGTTATCCGTGTGGTGCCGGACGTAAAGAATAGCACTATCCCATCTCTTCTCATGGGTGTCTTAAAAGACGACTAAGGGATTTACTAGAGGATGGGCAGCAGCGTTCTCTGAGTACTTTAACAACCATACTGCGATCGCCAACCCGCCTACCAAGCGTGGCGATTATGGCAAACCCCTCGGAACATGGTTTGGGGGAGGCCTATGTCCAGCAGTGGACGTCTTTCGCCTGAATGATGAAAGAAAACAATTTTAGGGGGCGCTAAAAAATAATTGACTCTCAAAGAAGTGGGCGGTAGACGAAATAAGTTTGAGAACCTCAGCTTTGAGGTCTACTTCAATGAGATTGACCTTGTGGTAACTTAACCGTTTTCGAAGAAACTGCCCTTTATGTTTCAGTATATTTGTTATACGTACAGAATTGGTCGTTAATATTGGATTTACTTTAATTCTTAGCCTGCGCAAGGGCGCCATTATTTCCATAGTAACATTGATTTAACAATAGGAGATTGTGGGAAGAAAGACGTCCACTACATCACAACTACTTGAAGCCCCAGGAACACCTGCCTCCCAGCAGTGAATTGCAGTAGCCTATTTGGAAGGCATTGAATCGACTGCGCATCGAAGTAGGCCGCTGTAAACATATTTTGGCGAAATGGGGCATCTTAGACCCGTCTAACACCCAGTGCGGTTGCGGAGCTCCTGATCAGACTATGTCCCACATGCTGGAGTGTCCCAACTGTCCGTTCACCTGCACCCTTGACGATCTGATTAGCGCCTCAGACGCGGCAATAAACGTCGCCACCAACTGGGCCCAAGTGGTATAATTAGATGTATCATCGATACGAGAAGAATTGATTGAACGTGCACGTTCAGGTTTTGCACCAACTCTATTGATATGGAATACCTCTTTTTTTGAAGTTGGCTGATAATAAAGTTAAAAAATTTATTGTATCAGAAGCTGAACACTTTGTTACAATAGTACTGCCGCCGCCGCGTCGTAATGAAGAGTGCAGTAAGATCAATTTTTTATTTAGAATATTTAACCTTTTGCGTCTGCGATTAAAGTTCAATATTCTATGTTAAAAATCGCACTGACTGCACTCTTCATTAAGACGGCAGAACAGTACAAACTTTGAAATAAAATTCGTGCGAATCGAAGACGTGTGAGCGCCAAGAAGGTTTCTTTTCATTTGTTTTTGAAATTCTGGCGAAACATTCAAGCGAATGAAGACCTTGATCGATTCCTATGATTTATCGATCGTTACTGGTTAAAACTAAAACTCTTGTATCACACTCAACTTCACGTCTGTATTCCCCGAAAGGTAGGGCAGACAGAGGTGTACCTACAGTACACCCACATTATGCCGTTATGTTTAAGTTGTAGCAGACGTATCCCTACATTTTCAACATCATCCTCTTACGACATTTTCATCATCATCCTGTTACGACATAATCATCATCATCATGTTACGACATTTCACCGTCTTTTTAGTTATACAGGGTGTAAACAAATTCCTGTAATTCCTTCAAACCACGTGATCTACGAATGGTATAGATTAACCCTATAAAGGGCAATAACGACATTTGTACAGCGCTTGTAACCCCACTAATCTGACTTTAATGTCAATCTTATCAAAATTATTGTAAGAATGATCAGCCTTATGCTAAAAACGCATCGACATTAAACGGGCACAGCGCACAAACGCGACCACCAAAATGAATTTAGCTAACATGATCGACAGTGACGCCAAGTAATTGTGGTTTCATATTATGTGCCTTAATGCAAAATCTGCCCTTTAAAGGGTTAACAACGCACGGGATTTAGACTGATTGAAAAAAAAACATTTTTTTTATGTGATAGAATTTCGATGCCATGCATAAACGAATGAAGGCACGGTGACGCAGCTGACGGGCACGACTAGCGCAATATCGCTCCACGCAGTCAGTTAACTTGGGACGCTAAAATTACTCAGATACAGAATACCATGGTTCATTATTTGAAAACTTTTTTTGTTGATCCTGAAAAGAACCCATGCAGGGTCAATTAGTGTCACCAGTAGATGACGCGGTTTGAATGAATTACTCGAATTCGTTTACACCCTGTATTCATTTTTTTTTTACCAATCAAAAACGTTGTCAGGTATACAGTAACGGACATAGGGTACCTTTCATCCCGAAAAAAAATACTGTTCCCGAAGAAAACAACAATAACGTTCTTCTGATAATAGATGGCGCCACGTGTCTTTCGAATCATGATTGAATTATATTATTATAGAAACGTTAGTAATGTGTTAAGAGGTTTTTTTTAAATCTAAATTAAAGCGAGCGAAGTCGCGGGCAAAAGCTAGTAATCAATATACTCATTTTTCACTCAAAACCTGAACTCGCAACAACAAACAAAATTCACATATTTTTGCATAAATTTATAGAAATGCCAACATTCCAACCACATGGTGCAGCATATAATAATTGCAATAAATTAAGATGAAAGTTTAACCCGGCAGTGCGGGGGTGTACTGCATTCTTTTGAACCTGTTATCCTGTTTATAATTATAACAGGCCATAGATGAGACTTTTATGGGTTAAGAAAAAAGTTGTTTGAAATACAACGTTATCTATTGATTTTGGGTTTATTTTAGTAGAGTTTTAAAATATTTGTGTTTGAGAAAACTGGTTTTTGTTGGCTGTGTTTTTTTTTCCCGGTGAGAATTGCATTGTACTGCGATCGATGTTTTGTCAAGTGAGGTGGATATAACGATATCTCTCACGAATTCATTGGATGTATGTCAACTTTAATAACATTAGATGAATTTCATTTCATTTACTCATTGTAAACACATATAAATTATATTTTTAAATACATATCATAGGTAACAACATAGTATTTTTTTTTCAATCTAAGGCAGCACATTAATTAATTAATTAGTAAGTTTTCATTCATTTATATTTGTATGTCAGATTTATGTAACAATTATCAGTAATTAACTGTAACGGGTCGTCGGTCGGGACGTTAACGGTTAACTATATTTATGTACATAAATAAGTAACTAAATAAGTAAAATCTGTTCTATACCTACATTTTGCTACTCCTATGTTTAATGCATGCCGTGGCAGCCTTTAATTAAGGCTACACTTTAAAATGGAAAAATAATATGAGTACTATGCCATGCAATTTTGGTGTATGCTTTTTTTTTTTTTTTTACAAAACACTATGATTTCTCTTGTATCGTGGGTGCGTTTACAGACACAAATCTCACAAACAAACGCCCAGACCCGAAACAACCATCTGTAGGCCATACAAATTTTTGTTCCGTGTGGGAATCGAACCCACGACCCGTAGCGCAGAAGCCAATCGCTTAGCCACTGCACCAAACGTGTCGTCGCTTTGTAGGTAGTCCTTAAAAAAATGGCGTCGGGAACAGGGTCCAAGCTGCCGGCAATCAGGGCTCCAGAGAAAAGAACCTCCTCACTATGCGTGCCGTGTCAAGGAGTTACTGCTTTTTGTACCAAGTCCGATCCAGCCGCCCAACGAGAGCCTCATGAGGTGTTGATTGAGGATCTTGGCTGTTAGTTCATTCGCCGTCACGACTACCGGGACAATGACTGCTGAGTCCACATCCCACATACCGACAACCTAGCGTGCTAGATATTTTATTTACAAAAAAAAAATACAAAAATATTTATTTCATCTCAAAACATTGTGATCATACATAAATTGAGACAACACCAGTAAGTTACCGAGGTACTTGTGTTGGAGCTGTCTCGCTGCTTCCCATAAATTTAAGCTAAACAATGATGAGACCAGTTTTAGAAGAAAATGAGAAAATTAGAAATATGCAAACAAAATTAATTAAGGAGTTCTCTGCGTGCGCGTGCATGTGTGTGTGTGTATGTGTGAATGTGTGTGTGTGTGAATGTGTGTGTGTGTGTGTGAGTGTGTGTGTGCGCGTGTGTGGGGGGGGGGGGGGGGCTGTGAATAGGGTTTGTGGGAGTGTGTTTTGGGTTGTGTGTGTCGGTGTGGGGTTTTATGAGTATTTGTTTATCTTTCTCAGCTTTGACGAGGAATAATTTAATATTATCATTTATTTTTAGTCCCTCAGTCCCTCAGAAGCGGACAAAACCGGCGTCTGTTCTTTCCTAGAACAGAAAAGTAATTTGAAAATGAACTAAGATTTTCTTTATAGTCTGTCTACATATTCATGTTTTTTTTGTCCTCTGTTTTTGTAAAACTCCTCCCATTACTATAAGTAAGTACCGTAAACTGAGGATACTTTGATTAGTTTTTGAGCTTCATGTATTTATATCTTATTTATTTTTGATTTTAGATGCTACAACAAAAATATTTTATATAAACTGAATAAACAGATATACAGGGTGTTAACGAATTCGTGTAATTCATTCAAACCGCGTGATCTACTGGTGACATTGATTGACCCTGCATAGGTTTTTTTCAGATCAACAAAAAAAAGTTTTCAAAAAATGAACCATGGTATTCTGTATCTGAGTAATTTTAGCGTCCCAAGTTATCTGACTGCGTGGAGTGATATCGCACTAGTCGTGCACGTCAACTATGTCGCCGTGACTTCATTAATGTATGCATGGCATCGAAATTTTCTATCACATAAAAAATTTATAAGGGAAAAAAAAAACTTATTTTTAATCAACATTAATACCGTGCGGGGTTAATCTATACCATTAATAGATCCTGTGGTTTGAAGGAATTACACGAATTCGTTTACACCCTGTATATAAAAACCAAATAGCTAAATAAAAAAAAATAACAGCATTGTTTTCGAGAAAAAAAGGAGAAATGTTCCTAATCAAACTTGGACCGTAGATCTTCTACTTTGATGATCTCTGTTCTATCATTGAGTTTCAAAGTACCGAGTAATCGAGAAATCTAAAAATCATTTTTTTTAACAAAATCAGGGGTGTAATTTAATATTTTTTATAATTCGCCATCTAACATCGCACACCTCTATACCAAATGGTCAAACAGGAAAACTGTCAAGGCTGCCTACATAATTAATTAAAAACCATTAGTTCCATTTTCACAGAGATATATTACCAAATGCAATATTTTTAGTAACTATAAATGTAGTCCCTGTATTTGAAAGTAACCTCGGTTTACCGGTACTTACTTAAATCAATTAAATGGTGAATAACAAAATAAATCAATTTTTTGGTCGGAATTATTAATAACCAGAAAAGAACACCACAAATAAAAATAATAAAGACTCGAAACTGAATTTCATTCAGTCGGATTACAAGACTGTATGGTTTTAGGACCTCTGCCTGCCTACATTGGGTAATAATACTAATAATATAACAACAATCATGATGATTATCAGTCTTCCGTCGGAGTATTTTTAGTATTATTCCATATTTTTGGTATGATTGCATATTTTTGGTACGATTGCATATTTTTGGTATGATTGCATATTTTTGATATGATTGCATATTTTTGGTAGGATTGCATAATTTTAGTATGATTGCATATTTTTGGTATGATTGCATATTTTTGGTATGATTGCATATTTTTGGTATGATTGCATATTTTTGGAATGATTACATATTTTTGGTATGATTGCATATTTTTGGTATGATTGCATATTTTTGGAATGATTACATATTTTTGATATGATTGCATATTTTTGGTATGATTGCATATTTTTGGTATGATTGCATATTTTTGGAATGATTACATATTTTTGGTATGATTGCATATTTTTGATAGGATTGCATATCTTTGGTATGATTGCATATTATTCTGTATTTTTACTTTCCTCAGATTCGGAATGAAATAAAGATTTAATTAAGATTTTCACTTTTCTTGCCTAGCTTTTTCCCAACTATGTTGGGGTCAGCTTCCAGTCTAACCAAATGCAGCTGAATACCTGGGACCGACGGTTTAACATGCTCGCAGAGGCACGGAGGGATCTCGATGTATAACGAATGGTCACCCATCCGAGGACTGACCGCGGCAAGCGCTGCTTAACCTTGCAAATCATATTATCCTCTCTAATAATCTTAATTAAGATTTTCACATGAGATATTTTTTTTAAAAGGAATTTATAAAGCAAATGTCAGTGGAAACGCCAGTAGAGGACGTCCTATAAGGACGTACATTGATGTTATTGGTGATGTTCTTCAAAAAGGACCGGTGCGTAGTACTTTCAACCGGCGTGCGTGTATGACAAGATGCATGACCGTGGATGAAGCGAAAGGAGTATGTAAGGATCGTAGCATGTGGCGTTCTACAGTATCTGCCTACCCCCCATGGGAAAACGGCGTGAGTTTATGTATGTATATATACATTTTTCCATATTGATCACTTTCTATCCATGGTTAATAATCTACCTCGTATAAGAATATTTTCACCTAAACGTCATGTTAAATTAATTTTCAAAGACAACACAATCTGTAACAAGCGTATTAACTCTGTTTCGTAGTTAGGAACGCAATTTTGGAATCCCATGTCACTTAAGACAGTTGGAACTATGTCAGGCTTGTGGTTTGCGAACAGAAACACAATATACGCCTGAGGCGGGTATCAAATAGTTTATCAATAGGTACTTTGATTAAGGAAAGTGAATATGTCCCTCGCAGAGCACATAACAAGAGTAAAATTACAATGGAGAATTTCAAGCAGTAATGTACTTATGTGTTTCGTTTCTTATTTTTCACTCCATTTAATATGAAATATGCATGTAATTGAAAACTCTTTCATTATTTAAATACTACATTGTACAGGAGTCAAGAAACAAATTGCATTGTTTTTTACATTTTTTAACGCATTACTTATTTTAAAATTCATTATTTATGGAACTTGGTTTTTTTTGTGGAACAGAACGCAATCTTGAAACGCGTTGTCTTCGAAAACGCTGGAAGTGGTATCAAAATCCATGTGAATAAACCTTTAAATAATCTTTTCTTAGCAAACTGTTTGATTTCTCACTGAGGTAAGTTAGTAAGTGCTATTTCTGCTTGAATAAAGCATAAGAAATAATTTAATTTATAGGGAGTGCCTCCGCTGCCGGCGCTGGCACCCAAAAATAACGCCATTGGGAACCGGCGGTACATTAACTGCCGGCAGCCGAGATTAAAAACATTGGCTGCCGGCATCCAAAATGGACACCGGCGGCGGTGTTATAGTTATATGGTGTATAAGTTGATTGGTAGGTATTTTAGTTGAAAGGTGAGTTAGATTTTGGGCCAAACACTGTAACTTGTGTTCCAACTGACTAATTTCAAGAGCGATCGAAGCGAGCTCGGTTTTTAAGGACACCCCGACTCGGATAAGTTAGGTTCGAAGAGTGTTCGTGTTAGGTTACTTTAAACCCTGCAGACAGAAATAGGAACCCCGCCCAGCAAGGCTCCGTCGCCTCTGCTTCTTAAGTTTTTCATTTGTTTTTATTGTGAAAATGAAAGTGGGTGACGAATAATCGTCTCATGAAGAGTTTGAAGAGGCCTTGAAGGTGTATAAAAACAGCGTACGTCGTCGGCGCGGCGCCGGCAGCCACTTTAGCAACCGGCGCCGGCACTCGTATTGGCAACCGGCGCCGGCACACGTATTGGCAACCGGCGCCGGCAGCGGAGGCACTCCCTAATTTATATGATTTGTGACTAAAAAAAGGGCTACTTCCTGACTGATCCCTAGTCCCAACTCGCCCGGTCTAGCTAGAAGGCGCAAAAGTACTGATCGTAAGAAAAGTGATTGTGTGGTTTGTATTTATTTTTATTCAGTCATCACAAATCACAGTTTTCACAATAATTAAAGCTTTTTCTCGGAAAACCGTACCGTAGGCTTATTATAAAACTAGAATAAATTATTTAATAATTATTAACTACCTAATCTTTTGCACGGAATGTAAGTAGGTTATTTTGTTAAAAAATATACAGAAAAAGATGAAGAGCGAAATTTATAGTATTTATTTTCACTCCTAAATTTTTGCGTGCCCGACAGGGTCCATATTGTATCTTTAATTTGTTTATTACCATCTCTGTAACATATGGAATGCAATAAAAAATTGAGTATTGAGTATTTCTACAACGTAGCACTTTTCCGACAAACTGTACCCAAGCAGCTAATCGGCATATAAAAAAGCGGGCGAGTTGGGACTAGGGGTCAGTTGGGACGAAGCCAAAAAAAGATGTAAACAAAGCAGTATCGTGGATTATGACGCCACATTATGGCAGCGACAATAAAGGCTGTTTGAACTGTAGAAGAAAATTTTTGATGTTAAATAATTGTTTTGAGCTAAAACTAATTTACATTGAGCTAAAACATTTGACGTTTAATGCTTTTCTTGGGTTTATATTACTGTACTTAATTGATTCAGAGAAAAAAAAATATTTGCATATTTCCTATTCATAAGCTAAGAAGATCATCGGTACACTGTATATTTCGGATTGTCAATAATAAATCCAATTTACTCGTTATCTAGGAATCCTTAAATTAGCCTAATAAATAATTGAAGAAAGTTATAATTATTTCTTCTCACAGGTTTTGTGTTTTTTCGACTGTGACTCCAATTTATTATTAAAATAATTGCGTCGTTGTTCATCATTGCTCTATTAAATCAAATAAATCTATGTTTTATAAAATGTTAAATATGACTTTTTTACAGGTGGTTTGTAATTTTTTTATTTTTACGTTTGGCATCCTTGATGCGGTAGCCTGTCGGTGGCTTGAGTGCGCGCTCAGTTGCCCGGCTTCAATCACTAACTGCGAACTACAATTGCTACAGATTCTACGGCTCTTTTGCCGCCGGCAAAGTTTCCCGGCTGGTAATTTTGTGAAGCCGCCTAACCCCCGGGCTGTGCCACCGAGCCGGTTTCTGTTTGTAGACAACTCTGAATGCCAAAGATACCGATGTCGCCCAGTAATTAGTTTTTCCTTCGCTCGTGTTGACAGTTTAACGAAAATAGCTCATGCCGTTATATATTTAGGGGAAAAAGGTGGGGCATTTAAGCGTATAAATACAGGGTGTAAACGAATTCGTGTAATTCATTCAAACCGCGTGATCTACTGGTGACACAGATTAACCCTAAATGGGTATTTCGGAAAATAAACTGAAAAAAAATCTAAAAAAAAAACTTGGTTTTTTCCGAGTCATTTTAGAGCCCCGAGTTAACTGACTGCAAAGAGCGATATCGCGTTGGTCGTACCCGCCAGCCGTGTCACAGAAATGTTCAGTAAGAGAAAAAAATTTTTGTAAAAAAAAAATTGCTTTTTTTATCGAATCCTTAATAGGTTAATACGATCACTTACCGCGACCGCAAGAAAAAAAAGAATTTTATTTTTTTATTTTTAATCAATCTAATTCCCGTGCGTGGTCAATCTATACCAGTGTACCAGATCATGTGGTTTGAAGGAAATACACGAATTCGTTTACACCCTGTGTCGATTTGCATGCTGAATAAATTGATTTTCTTTCTTTCTTTCATTAATTTTTCGGGATAAAAGTAACCTATGTCCTTTTCTAGGTTCTAAACTATCTCTGTACCAAATTTCATGACAATCTGTTCAGTAGTTTAGTCGTGATGAGGTAACAAACAGATAGATAGACAGAGTTACTTTCATTTATATACTAACCAGCTTTTGCCCGCGGCTTTGCTTTCGTTAATTGAGCTCAAAAAAACTCTTAACACACTATTAAAATTTGTATAATAATATAATTCAATCGTGATTCGAAAGACACGTGGCGCCATCTATTTTTTTTTTTTTTTTTTTATTTATTCGGGAAAACAAACAATTACACATTAAGAATTACAAAAAAAATAGGATACAGAAATGATACAAATGTGAAATCAACCACGTTCTCCACAGATACACAATGAGACAATTTGGTAAATTTTAAGACTAGCGTTGTAAACAATAAAAAAGAAAAATGTTAATAGTAAAGTATCAACAAAAAATAAAGCTGTTAGTAGTGCCGCATAAGTGGAACAACAGTGTCACATTGATTTTTTAATATATTAAGTAACATGACTCTAAACTTTCTATGCGGTAAAGCAAACAGATCCAAACTGCAGAAATTCTTATTAAAGTTGCTCGCAAGGCGACGAAGAGGTGCACGCAAGCCGGCATTTGTACGACTGGAAGTAGTGGCGAATACAGGTCGTGCGCGCACCTCGCGTCCCTGGCATGTTCTGGGAACTATATAACACAACTTGTTACTAATGTCTAAACAATCATACGAGTTATTGCATAAGTCATACAAAAATGTAGTTTCAAGAAAAGTACGCCTTGAACTCAAAGAAAGAAGATTATATTTTTCAAGTAACTCATCATAAGAGAGATAACAACTTTTTAAGCAGCGATAATGCATAGACTTCAAAAATTTACGTTGTACGCTTTCTATACACTCAATATATTTATTGTAATAGGGGTTCCACACCTGTACTGCATATTCTAATTGAGACCTAACTAGTGATCGATAGAGGTTTAAATATGTACTAGGATGCTTAAATTCTGCGGCTGATCTCATCACAAAGCCGTACATGCGATAAGCATTATTAACAATTTTATTAACATGTGCGTCTAAGTGCAGTTTACTGTCAAGTAATATTCCCAGGTCGCGGATCAAATTCTCCCTTGCCAGAGTTTCACTATGTATTTCATAAGGATATTTAAATATATTTTTATTTTTAGTGAAGCTAATACAACAACATTTAGAGATACTGAGCTGGAGTTTGTTTTTATTGCAATAATCTGCAAGACGATTCAGGTCTTGTTGAAGCAGTTGACAGTCAAGCATAGTTTTAATGGGTCTAAAGACTTTAAGGTCATCTGCATAAAGTAAGAATTTAGAGTTAAGAAAGCACATGTCAATATCACTGATAAATATAATAAATAACAAAGGGCCCAGTATCGAGCCTTGAGGCACCCCTGATGAGACAGCTATGGATTTAGAATGGAAACCATTAACTACCACTTTTTGCGTTCTATTTGTAACATAGGAAGTAAACCATCGGAACAAATCCCCACGAATGCCGTTAAATGCTATTTTGCCCAAAAGTAATTTATGATCGACCTTGTCAAAGGCTTTACGGAAATCAGTATAAATAGAGTCCACCTGTACACGAGTGTCTAAATTATTGAATAAATAATCCGTATATTCAATCAAATTAGTAGTTGTAGATCTTTTCTTGACGAACCCATGCTGTTGCTTAATAATCTGATCATGAATAATCGGATATAGCTGATTGTGGACAAGCCTCTCGAAAAGCTTCGACAAGATTGACAGAATGGAAATAGGACGGTAGTTCTCAATTTCATATTTTGGACCAGATTTATGGACAGGGGTGATATTAGCTCGTTTCCACACTTCTGGGAAAGTTCCTTGGCTCAAACATCTATTATAAATAATATATAGTGGGAGACTTAAAGTGTCAGCCGTATTTTTAAGGAAGAGTGGCGGAATACCATCAGGTCCCGGGCCTTTAGAACAATCTACGGATTTCAAAGCACTGTGTACTTGTTCAATACTGATCACAAGATTGCTAACGAGACGACTATTCTTAGCATCGTCGAAGGTCTGCTGCTGCACATTGTTGAGAGTGGAAGGCTCATAAACAGAATAGAAGAAGTTTAAAAAGAAGTTACAGATTTCATCTGGATTGTTGGACGACTGTCCCTCGTAATGCATAGTTGAAGGAATGGAAGCTATGGATTTACGGTTCGATATAAAAGTCCAGAAATATTTAGCGTTAACTTTTATGCTATCCTCAACCGACTTTATGTATAGGCAATAACAAGTCCTAGATTCAGTATGAAATCTCGACCTATAAAGTGAAAATTGTTCGTAATCTGATAAATTTTGATACGCCTTCCATTTATACCACGCTTTAGTTTTATTTTTAAATATATGTATCAATGAAGGTGAAAACCAGACCGGATACATAGAAGACTTGACCGATGTTAAGGGAACTCGAGATTTAATGACTCCAAAAATAACTTCATAAAATAAATTTACTGCATCTTCTGCAGACTGCCCCTGTAATAATTCGTCCCAGTTAACCTTTTCCAAATCACCATTAATTTCTTCGTAATTCGCCTTATAATAATTGTACCTCTGTGTAGATTTACGTGTCATGGCTCGGCTAACTAAATTGAAAGAAGCCAATATACATAAGGGTGGGTGATAAGGGTCTGAGATTAATAGTGTGTCAGTGGGTGTTATCACTGAACACTCATTATTACTGATCACCAAATCCAAAATCTTACCGGTCGAATTTTTTATATTATTGTACTGGTAGGCATTAAAAATGGACATAAAGTTACTTATGTGTCTACAAATTGGAGAGTTGCTGCTACTTATATCTTGTATGGCAGAACATGAACCTCCAGTAGCTAACCAATCAATGTCGGGGAGATTGTAATCACCAAACAGATAGAAACTTTCAACACTTCCACTCTCAACAACCGCTTGCAAAAGTTCCAAATATGCAACGTAAACACTTTCGGGTGTTTTTGGTGGAATGTATGCTGAACATATGATGTCGAATTTCCCTCTCGTCGCGCTCGGTATACGCAAAATGACATGCTCAATGTATTGGTTTAATAAGATAGTGGAGTCAATTGTGACAGATCCCAGTCCCTTCAGTATCGCTATAAGAGTGCCACCACCATCCTTCTTTTGAGTAGCCTTGCGATCCCGATCACATCTACAGGGTGTTAACGAATTCGTGTAATTCCTTAAAACCACATGATCTACTACTAGTGTAGACAGGCCCCGCACGGGATTTAGCTTGATTAAAAATAAAAAAATAGAATTCTTTTTTTTTCATGCGGCTTTGTTACCGATCGTATCTAAACCACCTAATAAGGATTCAGTAAAAAAATAAGAATTTTTTTTTTGCAAAAAAATAATTTTATTTGCGTGAACATTTCGATGCCACGTATAAATTAATGAAAGTACGGCGACACGGCTGGCAGGAACGACTAACACGATATCGCTCTTTGCAGTCAGATAACTCAAGGTTCTAAAATGACTCTGAAATTGAAAATCAAAATTTTTTTTTTTATATTTTTTTTGTTTTACTTTCCGAAATTCCCATTTTGGGTTAATCTGTGCCACCAGTAGATCACGCGGTTTGAAGGAATTACACGATTTCGTTAACACCCTGTATATACGGAATACCGTTGATCAATAAACTCAGAATCGAGTATTTGAGGGGTTAACCAAGTCTCCGTGAGTATTATGATATCGTAGCAGTTGGATAAAATATTCATAAATAGAACATGCAGTTTAGTGCGAAGCCCCCTACAATTTTGATAGTATATTATTAATTTATCAGCCATAATCGTATTGTACTCCACAATCGAAGCAGTAATATTAAATAAGTCTGAGCAAGTATATAAGCGTCTCTTGTCAGATAGTGACAAATAGATAATTTTAAGATGTACAACTTGAAGTCAAGTATCATTAAAATTAGCAATAAAAATATAATCAAATTGTTAAAACTCTCTTTTACATAGAATAGCAAGTGTAGAAGACGCACGTATAGCATAATATTGAAAAAGCAAAGATAAGTTACTGAAAGCATGAGAGCAATGCACCGTAAAACTGCAACATTTATGAAAACATATACATTAGGCAAACAAGATATATCCACGTTATCAACATTCAGTATGGATACAATTAAAAAGTACATAATTAAAAAGTAAATAAACACTACATTGTAGAGTTCTTTATTCGTCCCTAGTGATAGAATCGTTCTTAGTGGCAGATTCGTCCCTAGTGGCAGCAGCCCTTGGTTTGATTTTCCTGAGATCTTGGTGTGACCGAATGGCGAACGACTTCGATTGTTCCTTTTCACGGACGAGTATAGTGCCATGCTTAACCCACACAAATTTATAATTATGTGTTGTAGCGATATTCTTACATTCACGAAATAGTTGTTTCCTCTTTAACGTGATATGTTCATGCATATATATGCGAAATGATGTTCCTGAAATATCCAGTTGGTCGGACGTCAGGCCCTTACATAAGCGAAAGGCGCTGAGAAAATTGTCACGCAATATACGTGAGGCCAATTTCACGACAATGTTTTTTGGTTTGTTATTACTCTGGTGAGCATGAGGAACCCGATGTATTGAAATAATATCCTTGATGTTTATATTAAAATTGATTTTAGAGCCTATTTTTTCGATTATCGACAGCAGATTTTCATGGCGTCTTTCAGGGAAATTACACAGTTCCAAGTTGCATTGCCTAGCATTTTGGTCTAAGTAGTCTATTTTCAACATGAGCTCATTGATTAAGCTCTTTGTGTCATCCTCATTCCTTTCGATGCGCGTTTTTAAATCAGTCTGTTCATCAGACAACAGTTGAACGTTGCTCTGTACAGCATCTAAATCATTTGACAAGCAGTCGTATTTTCCATCAAGTTTCGTTAGTTGATCCGTAAGCCGAGATTGCTCCGAGCGAATAGACGAGATTTCGGTTCTAATTTCCGATGTCACCACGGTAATAGAAGCAATCTCGCCTTTAATATTCAGAACGTTATCAGAAATAGTACTGATTCGTGCATCAAGCTCCTTGCGCCAATCTGTAAGAGTGTTTTTAAATTCTAGTGATAGCATCCTAAGCGCCTGCGTAAATTCGCATTCCGGTTGTTTACGCTTGCTGCGTACAGACACGTTTTGCTCGCCTAAGTCGGAATCAGAATGAGAAAATTTGCTGTCGGTAGGATTCATTTTTAACGAGTTTGTCTGATACCAATACTAGACAAATTTAAACAAGTTAAAAAAGTTTTTGTATCTAGCGGGACTCGATCCGGTGACCACGGCGTGCAATGAAGTGTAGGTACTTAAAGCGCTACGCCAAAGTTACTATAGACGCAGTGTCGAAAGTTGTAATCACTATGCGCTGGGCGTTGAATTGTGAGCAGGTGACAACGGGGACAGCGGTGGTTAGCGCGGGAGGTATCGAGCGCTCTGCGGGTTGTCGTAGGTCAGGGACAAAGTTCGTTATTACACTTTTCAAATTTAAGATTTTTTAACCACAGTTTAATATTAATATAACTTTGTTCCACTCAAGCGGATCACCATAAAACTTCACAGTTCGAAAGGTCACTTCACGGGCTTTAAGTAAACAGTATATTAATGATACAATTTCCACTTTTTACTACTTTACTTATTTAAAATCTGAGGAGCAAAACTAACAACGTTGTGTCTTTACCAATAGCGTACGACGTATAAATCTATGACCGTTATTATTGTTTTCCTCTGGAACAGTACCTTTTTCGGGATGAAAGGTACCCTATTTCCGTTTCTGTACACCTGAAAACGTATATGCAAAATTTCAGGATGATTGGTTCCAGGTTTCAGTAGTTTAGGTCTGAAAAGGTAACAACAAACACACTTACTTTCGCATTTTCAATATTAGTTAGGACTGTTACCCGTGGTTCATCCATGTTTTGTTTTTAAAAATAACATTAAATAAAAGAAAAAAAACAATTTCAAAAAAAAAAACCAAAAAGAGTAAAATAATTACCATAATATAAAATTTCCAGTTTCAGAAGTCGGTGGCTTTTTTTTTTTCAGAGTAGAATTGCACCGACTTCTGAAACTGATAATTTTTACCCTTTTTAGTTTTTTTGAAGGCTGTTTTTACTTTTATTTAAAGTTATTTATTAAATACGTTTTAGTGCCACAAATTACATGGTTTAAGACTACAAATTTAAATGACACTGTTGCGTAATATTTCCAACAACTAGGTAGTTTTCTTTAAGAATAGGTATAAATGTTATCATGACGGCTCCTTACAGATACAAACAACCTTCTTTTTTCTTGGCTAATATTTCTATGATGATAGTTAAAACAGAGATTGAAAGTGTCATCAAAACTTTTTTTAAAGGGAACCACAAACCAAAACGTCATCTAAGTATTATATTTCTTGTTTTTGTTGTTTTTTTCAAAAACCGCTGCATCAATTTCGATAAAATTTATATGGAACCACCTCTGAAGTATGGCCTACGAAACAAAAAAATAATAATCAAAATCCATTCATAATTGGCGGAGATATCGCGTAACAAACATGCAAAAAAAAGACATTCAGACGAATTGAAAACCTTCTTTTTTAAGTCTGTAAAAAAAAATCATTCAAACGAATTGAGAACCGCCTTCTTTTTGAAGTCTGTAAAAATATTTGATATTGTTTGTACCTACGGTAACGTTTTGTAGAAAAACTTCAGGACTCACATTACGTTGAAAAGGGTAGGTATTTAATGCGAAATATGCGATAAATTACGTACACGCGGGCGAAACCGCAGGCGACCTCTAGTGCTGAATAAAATTCCTTAAGCCTGACCTCCACTACATCTTCAACAAAATACCTACTAATACTTCTCTCTGGAGACCGCACATGAATAATACATATGCTACTGTAAAACCACGAATATTGGTAAATAATAGTTTTTTTTGGTACATCTTAGGATTTACCAACATAAGATGGTAAATGTAAGGTTTGTTATAAAATAAGACGATTTTTCGGGCTTTTACCGTTAGAGTTTGGCACATGCTGGGTTTTACCAATGACGATTAGTAAATGTGGGTAATATTATATAATTAGAAAGTCATCATCTGCCTAGCCTTTTCCCAACTACGTTGGGGTCGGCTTCCAGTCGAACCGGATGCAGCTGAATATCAGTATTTTACATGGAGCGACTGCCTATCAGACCTCCACAACCCAGTAACTGGGTAATACGATACTCTTGGTAAGACTGGTTGTCAGACTTTCTGGCTTCTGACCAACAGTAACGACTGCCAAAGATCTACAAATGACAGCCGGGACCAACGGCTTTACGTGCTTTCCGAGGCACGGAGGAAACTCGCTATGGTAAATGGTCACCCATCCACAGACCAACCTCAGCAAGCGTGGCTTAACCCGGAAGATCGGTCTAAGCGGCTGTAATTATTTAGCCACGAGCTCTATAATTAGAAAGTATTTATTAAAAATTATAATTAGCTACATTTCTTTTTCTTAATACTTTTGTATTTCTTTATCTTTAATTTTGTAATTGATCCTAAACCATTTTACGTAAAGTAAAATAAAATATTTTCAAACATTTTTAAAATACTTTTTGTGTAGTACCTACAATTAACAAAAATATTTTTTTAAGCAAATTATTCATTTACTGTTCTTATAATTTTGGTATTATTAATTTTTATTTATTAATAGAAAAATATCTTAATTTTTTTAACATTTTCAACTCTAAAATAAGCAAAAATAAAATTTTCTTCTGATAAAAATAATACACCTTCGTAGGCTAAGCTAATCATTTATGAATTGTTTATCATTTGGTATTTTAATTTGTCTAGACATGACTAGTTTTCAACGTTAACCGGTCTCTGAGATAAAACCTAAGATTTACCGAGTGAATGCTAGTAAGAGTCCGAAATTAACGATTACCACAGAATAGTTCGAACTTTTACCATAAATTCTTGGTAAATCTTTGGTGTTACTGGAAACTCTAACGATTTACCGTCGTTTGAGCATTTACTGTAACACATATACGATAAAATGTATCTTATTTTTCAGCACAAATATAAGTTCCTGTGCTATTTTCGGACACAGATACAAACTTATATTACATTTATATAATAAAGATATTACAGCAATAATAGATAGATGGATGAAAAACATCAGTCTACACTTATCTTTTAGTATTTTATGAGCATACCTCGGTGAGTCTATTGCATTACGATTTATCTATCTTCTTTTAAAAGAATTTGTCCTGACCGACTGATTTATCAACGCTGAGACGAAACCGCTGGGGTGGGGGCTTTGAAATTTTGCACAGAGGTTAAAACGTCCTGGGACATTACTTATCGTAGGGCGGGTATTGAAATCCAATACGATGCGGCAAAACGCCTGTCGACGATTGTGTTTGAGCCTCAATGAAAGCCACTACGTCGACAACCGGCCGCCGGCAATGGAAGCTTCATGAACGTGTCGTACATGTGTCTAGTGCGAGATATCTTAGCCTTGTGCTATCACCTGGGGTAGCTTTTACAAGTCACCAATATGGTCCCTGCCCATACATGTAAGCGTGCAGTACCTACATTGTGACACAACGTTCCACGGCGTGTTCCACGGCGTGTTATAATAAATAAATAAGTAATCTCTGTGCAAAATGTCAAGGTTCTAGAGCCAGGCAAACGGGGAAACAGGGCAAATTGCCCGAGTGTGTCGCATAAAACCGCCTTTGCTAGAAGACATTTATACGTGTTGAGCTCAATAATCTATAGAAACATAAAAAGATCCTCATTTATAGTTAGACTCAACAAGCACGACGCTAAAAATAAATTACAGAATCTGCTGTATCTTCTTGACTATGCTCAGACTGAGAAACTGCTGTTGCCCATGTCATAATTAAATTCGAAAGGTCACTGCATAACCACACTAACTTCCTTCACATGTAATAACTATATTAATAACATTCTCAACATTTGTACACACACACGCACACACATACATACATACATACACACACACACACACACACAAACGCGCGCACGCGCGCACTCACTCACAGTACTCCTTATTGACCACTTTTCTTTCCTTGTTTATATTGTTTTGTATATGTACCTATTTACTGTGAATAATCTGCTGATTTAGCGTTGTACTGTTTACTTGATGAGGTATAAGTTAGAGTCCAAGCGACAGTAGAACACTGACTCCTAAGACACAGGGTATCCTAGTTTAGGAGGCAGGGTTTAATAAATTTGTACGCCTTTCACCAATAGAGAATATGCATGTAATTCAAAACTCTTTCATTATTTAGATATACATTGTATAGGAGTCAAGACACAAATTGCATTTTTTTTTACATTTTTTAACTCATTACTTATTTTACAATTCATTGTTTTATGTTACGTTTTTTTCGTGGAACGGAACGCAGTCTCAAAACGCGTCGTCTTCGAAAATGCCGGAAGTGACATCAAAATCCAGATGAATAAATCTTTAAATAATCTTTTCTTAGCAAACTGTTTGATTTCTCACTGAGGTTAAGTTAGTCAGTGCGATTTCTGCTCGAATAAAGCACAAGAAATAATTTAATGTTAAAAATGAGATGTAAACAAAGCAGTATCTTGGATTATGACGTCACATTATGACCGCGACAATAAAGGACGTTTGAACTGTAGAAGAAAATAGTTGAAGTTTAATAATTGTTTTGAGCAAGAAATAATAGTAACATTTGACTTTTAATACTTTTCTTGGGTTTATATTAATGTGCTTTATTGATTAAGAGAAAAAAAAAGTTACATGCATATTCCCTATTGTGTAACACGAGCTAGATATTAAGCAAATTGTAAGGTTTTTAGTTCAAAAAAGATATTATTATTATTATAGCAGTTTCGCTACTGCTGTTATCCTAAGGATAGAACCATAGGATATCGGTATTGCTCAGTAACTGGGTTGCGGAGGTCTGATGGCAGTCGCTCCGTGTAAAATACTGGTATTCAGCCACATGTGGATGGAATGAAAGCTGACCCTAACATATTTGGGAAAATGAGGAAGAGAGTTTTTCGAAAATGAAATCGGAGCTAAAAAGAGGAAGTACCGTAGAACGGGATTACTTTGATAATTTTTTTGAGCTTCATGAGTTTGTATCTTACTTATTTTCGCTTTTAGCTGCTTCATAAAAAGTATTTCATATATACTGAATTAACTGAGATATATAAATCACAAAGACTAGATAAAAAAAAGCTACAAAACACGTTTTCCATACTAAAAAGCAGAAATTTCCTTATCAAAGTCGGACCGTGGCTTTTACTTTGATAATCCCTGTTTTATCATTCAGTGTCAAAGTAGCCCCGATTAGGACTCGAATTTTGTACATAATCAGGGGCCTAACTCTCCTAAAATAAATCTTGATAAATCACAACCGAACCAAGGCCGGACCGTTCATTCAGACAGTTCTCAATTTCAAAAGCTATCAAATTGTTTGACACAAAAAACAAAATCAATCATTTTGAAAGTTTTCGAAAACAAAAACTGACTGACGGTTGTGGTTCGATTGCGTTTGGCAACAATTTATTTTAGGAGAATTGGGCCCTAGGGGTGTGATTTAGTATTTTTTATCTTCGCCATCTAACTTCGCAGACAGGACACCTCTATAACGTATGGTAAAATAGAAAAACTGACAATGTTGCCTATGCCGTTGAGTTAAAATACGTAAGTTCCATTTTTACAGAGATATATGACCAAATGCAATATTTTTAGTAACTACCAATGTCGCCCCTTGATATCAAAGTAACCCCAATCGCAGGTACCTAAAAAACAAATTAAAAAAAAAACTATTTACGCGTGTACAGCAGAATACCATTTCTTTTTCAAATCTGCGAACAGAGCTAGGTTAAAAAGCTTGTATAATGCATTAGAATTTATAGCACATCGATACGAAATTCATAAGATAACGCTTGATCGAACTCTGGATTATTTACGACTATTTATATTAGGAATTTATATATACTTGGAAGCAAATAAATCGACCCACTTCTATTTTTCACGTATAATTGTTATTATTTTTGGTACCTATTATGGAACAGATCAATTTGAAACATATATCGCCTAAAATGTTATTTGATAACCTTTCTTCTTCTTCGTGTCGTTGGCACGACAATCATCATATGTTGTTAGCCCAGAACTTCGCCACTTCCACGGCGCCATCGGTGGCTGCGCAGAGATCGCTCTGGCTGCAGGTTCTTGGGCTCAGAGGGCAGGATAGGAGATGGGGCATAGTTTGCAGCGCAGCTCCACATCCACACCCCGCTGCTGTTTGGTTCAGGTAGCCCCACTTGACGAGGTTGGAGTTACATCTTCCCACTTGAGATCGGAGGCGATTCAGGGATTTCCAGATGGGCCACGGAAACTTAGACCCAGCAGGAAGATGCTCACTTGGGGGTAAGTAGTGAGTGGGAGGGGGACAGGCATCTCTCCACAGTTTACATCGGGCTTCGGCCGGGTTTCCTGACAGGGACGCCGCGGATTTTAAAAAACTATGCCTGCTTTTAAGGCGTTGTGTTGGCAGTTGGGCGCCGTATAGAGGATGTCTGGTGTCCGACTCCTGTTTAAGTTTCTCCACTGCACTTGCAATCTCTCTTCTAACATGTGGTGGTGCTATGCCCGCTAAAGGGTATAGTGCACGAACTGGGGTCGGTTTAAGGCAACCTGTAATCGTTCGGCAGACCTCATTCAGAACTACATCTACCTCCCTAGCATGGGCTGAACGATGCCACACCGGGGACGCATATTCGCCCGCAGAGAAGCAAAGTGCTAAGCCAGAAGTTCGAAGTACTTGAGGGGAGGCGCCCCAGGAAGTTGAAGTTAGACGCCTGAGCAGGTTGTTACGGGTGCCCACCTTTTTTTTAGTTTTCAGGCAATGATCCTTGAATGTTAGTGCTCTGTCGAGAGTGACTCCCAGGTATGTAGGGCGACTGCAATGGTCGATGGTAACTCCTTGCCAGTTGATGTTCAGAGTCCGTCTGGCTGCTTTATTGCGGAGATGGAAAGCGCATGCCTGTGTTTTTGATGGATTCGGTCTGAGGGCATTGTCTTTGTAGTACCTTTCGAGAACCTTTAAGCCAGCTTCCAGGATTTTCTCGGCATCTTCAAAATTGTTAGATTGAGTTGCCAGTGCGAGGTCATCAGCATATATGAACCTCTCGCAGTCTCGGATATTGGGTTGGTCGTTGGTGTAAATGTTGAATAGAATTGGCGCTAGAACACTCCCTTGGGGCAGGCCATTCTTCTGCAATCTCCATCTGCTTTTCTCCGAGCTTAAGAGAACTTGGTATCGTCTATTTCGCAGCATCTCACCTAATATTCGTATGAAACCCTGATCACCGATCATGCCAGACAGTTTTGCCAGAAGCCTTTTGACATTTACAGTATCATAAGCCGCTGACAGATCAATAAATACCACGCCAGTAATCTTTCGTGCCTCGTATCCATCCTCAATAAATTGTGACAATCGAAGGACTTGCCCAGTGCATGATTTACCTGGTCTGAAACCAGCCTGTTCGGGTATAAGTTCCGAGTCGATGATATTTTGGAGGCGATTGAGTAAAAGTCGTTCGAATAATTTGAACGTGTGGCATAAAAGGGAGATAGGGCGATAGTTTTTTGGGTTGTCAGGCAGCTTCCCAGGTTTAAGCAGTGCCGTAATTTTAGCTTTCCTCCAGATTTTGGGGATTTTAGAGCTCGCAAGGCAGGCATTAAAAAAGGCAAGAAGCCATGACACACCAACTGGGCCTAGGTTCTTAAGTTGCTCCACAGTGATATCATCCAGTCCAGCAGCTTTACCAGTCTTTAGCGCCTTTATAGCTGGAATTATATCCGACAGTGTAAACGGCTTACTAATTTCTGTTGAGGGTGTTAGGTTGATGGCAGGTTTTGGTAGCTTTGGCAATTTATTTGAAGCCTTACCATTTAGTAAAAGTTGGTGTGCTATCTGGTTAGCCGATACTTTACCAGGGTTTGTTGGTTCCGGAGGAGTGCCAGTGAGTTTTTTAAGGGTTGCCCAGGCTTTTTTGCTATTTTTCGTCATGTCTATACTCTCCACTGTTTTCAACCACTGTTGTTTGTGGTTTTCATTGACCTTCGATAGGAGTTCTTCTCCGGCACTGACCGTTTCCTCAGAAAAGGCATCATTAGCATACAATGTTTCGTAAGCCTGAAGTAATTTCGACGAGTCCGAGTCCAAACCAGGTATGTAGAGAGAACGGCAGCCTCTTGGGATATGTCGTCGTGAAACCAACCAGACCTTTTCCACAAACTGATCGTAGTTTCCTGGTATCGGCTTAATCTCACGCAGCTCGTTGTCCAAGTCCAGCGAGAAGCAGCTCCAATTGGCTTTAGAAAAATTAAACCGGCGTCTGAAGGGAACCATGGTGGGTTTTAGTGCACCAAAGACCTGGCATGCTATTGGCCTGTGTTGTGTCCTTGGGATTGGAAGGCCTACTGTTTTTACGCAAAGTTGGCTGATACTATTACTGGTGAAGATGAGATCAGGATTATAGCCTCGTTTCCATCGACCACTATTAAAAGATTTTGGAAGTTTAGCGTCGTGCAACAAAGTCAGGTTTTCTACTTCTGCCCAGTGTTCCACGGCGTAACCATCAGGGTTTGTATTCTGGTAACCCCAAGCAATGTTGTGGCTGTTAAAATCACCAACAACGATTTTTGTATCCCGATCATGAAAGTTGTTATTTGGGGTCAATTTGAAAGGTTGGTTTGGTGGTTTGTAGACAGAAGTAACGGTACAGTGTCCAGTGTCGATAGTCACGGCTTCTATTGAGTCAATAAAGCTGGTGGAGACGGACACAATTGCAGTGCTAGGTTTCGTGAACACTGCACTCCCATATTTCGGGTGTGCTACTTCGGCTACAAGTATTAGGCCAGGTATTTCTGGCCTTGGTTGTTCTTGGCTTCGGTGTGTTTCCTGTAAACATAGTATATCGCAGTTGGTAGTGCGGCAGAGCTCTGAAAGGATGTGTGCCTTTTCTTTCGAGAATCCTTCAATGTTAATTGAGATAACACATAGAGCTGGTGAAGTTAAGTTCCGGGGTGTGGCCCTTAGAAGAGCCATTTGGGATGGGTCTTGGGAAAGACCATTTCGTGCCATCGTGGTGAAAGGATTAGTCACCTAGACTCTGCGTTACCGAGTGCTAGGTGTCCAGGGTGCGCCGGACGTTTGATGGATTGGGTACCGATTTTTAACGTCACTCGGGGAGGCTCCTTTCATGCACCCCCTGATAACCTTTACAATGAGGGTACTTTTTTGTAAACTTAGTATAATTATAATCCATGAAACCAAAACTAATAACCAGGACACGTGAAAAAAGGAGTGGCTGGATTTATTTGCTCCCAAGTGTATATATATTCGTTCAAGCGTAGACATTTCGTTTTACTAATCATAGTTTGTTCTTGATTGGGTATCGCTTGTGGATTAACAGTTTGTTGAGTTTTATTGAGAAACTTTTAAGTAGAACGGCTATTTATAAAAACTAAAGGGAAATGTTGATTTTATAAATAGTAAAACTAATTATAATGTAACTTTTTTATCGCGTCTATTTTTATTCTGCCTAACCTTTTCGAAACTACATTGGTTTCAGCTTCCATTCTAATCAGGGGGCCTACTCCCTAAGTCCGTCAACGAAATTAGTCGCCCGTCCGAAAGTAGCCCGAAACGTAGGACTGAACAAAACAAGTGTCAAGTTAAACTTTTCGGACGGGCAAAAACACATCAGTAATAGGGACAACTGTCAAATCGTGTTGTCATTCATTCTTAGTTCGGGCCCCGAAATAATCGTATGTCCGTAGGTGATAGACAGTAGGAAACGCTCGTAACTAAGGCTGAAACCACGGACTTCGTGCTTAGGGAGTAAACCCCCCTTTTTTTTATCGTGGGAAAATCCTCCTGGATACCCTTCGCCTGGGGAAGGCGAAGGGTTATGCCGGACTCTTACCGGCTAAAAACCCGCGGTGTTCCTTCTCCTGACCCTTGGCCGGGGTCACGGGATTCACAGCTGCATGCACCGCAACCCCGGCAGGCCTCGGTCCGCCAGCCCCTGGTAGACCTCTCCTTCTGTGGGGTCTTGCCCCACGTCCTCCTGAGAGGCGCGCACGGAACACATGCGCGCCGCCTTCTCGAGCCTGTTACTGGTCGGGCGACGGGTCCCCTAACCCGCCGCCTGCAGGCCACACACTAGGGTGGCTGGAGATCGTCGCGCGCCCTCCGGCGCCCGGTGCGTCTGGCGCGCGAAGGGAGAGTGGCCGTCGCCTCTCTCTCCCTCTCCGCTCCCTCCTTGGTCGCCATCACCACCTCGCAGAAGGAGGTGACGGCTTCCCACGCTCTCTCGCTCGTGACCATGGACAGAACCACGGCCGGAAGCGAGAGGTCACCACAGACCGCCGCGACTAGTTCACAGTTCTGCGTCGCCCACGCACGGCACTCCGGGGAGTTACCCCCTGATGAGGCTAAATACCAGTATTTTACACGGAGCGACTGTCGTCAGACCTCCGTAACCCAGTTACTTGGCAATGCCAATATTCTAAGGTGAGATCGGTTGTCAGACTTTCTGGCTTTCTGACCACCCGTAATGACTATCATAGGTATACGTATGACAACCGGGACCGACCGGATAACGTGCTCTCCAAGACACGGAGGGGTCTATGTGTAAAGATGGGTCCACGGACTGCCCGCGGCAAGCGTAAGGGCCTGTCCACATCTCCACCTCACGACGTCGTCAACGTGGAACGGTGCGGTAAGAGCGGGGGCACACGATGCGTTGCGGCGCCGGAGCGGTGTCGCTGCGTCGTCTTACATAGAAATATCCATGGCATGTCACACGATGCACTCCGGCGCCGCACCGGACTTGCAACCACCGAGACGAGGCGGGGAGGGGTGAAAGCGTTCCGACGTCGGAGCGGCACCGCTCAGTTGTTAATGCATCAAAAGGAAAGACACACGCTCACTCATTTCGATTTGCGAGATTGCGCCGCTGCGACATAACAACGTTGCGGCGCCGCACCGCTCGTGTGCCCGCTGATACGGTGAAATCTTTGCGGTGCGGCGCCGCAACGCATCGTGTGCTCCCGCTCTAACGCGGCACGGTGCGTTGACGTATAACATGCAAATTTACGTTACCGTATCGTAACACGTTCCGCATCTAGCCGCAAGCGCACATGTATATGCGCTCCGACCGTGCTCTCCACGCCCACGAGTTAGTCGCCGTTTATGTGCTTCGATGCTTTAAAACCATACCTTACTGTTTCTCTTATTAAAATTCAGGATCTACATGGTCAACGATAAACCTTACAATGATCCTGACGTGCATTTTTACGATACGGTAACGTAAAGCACGTTATGTCAACGCACCGTGCCACGTTAACGCACCGTTCCACGTTGCAAATCGTATAGCCGTCTAGTTAATATGTTTTTTTTTAGAGTTTTCACTCACATAAATATGGTGACATATAATATATTTAGGGCTGATTTTTCAATCGACAGATAACTTTTATCTGGGGAATAAGGTTGACGTTATGACAGCTTTTGCATAGAAAATATGTCAGACCATCATATTTATTCCTTGGTTAAAATCTGACGATTGAAAAATCGGCCTTTAGTCACATAAATATGAAGAGAAAACGTGACAAACAGACTTTTTGCGCCGGTCTTGTACTTATTAAGGCTTAGAAAAACACACGCTCCTAGCTCAAGGCGTTCTTACGTTGTAACTCACTACCCCCGCCTTGTGTTGTACTAAGACAGTACATGACTAACACAGAGCACGTCATGAGCGCGTGGCGTATTAATGCTGCGATAGAATGTACTCTGTGTGATAGTCATGTACTGTTATGTTCTTCTCTCGTATCAGCACGAGCTATACGAAAACAGCTCATGCTGTGGTGAAAAGATTAGCCAGCAAGGTTAGTAGCGGAGATGACTGCCCAGGGTGCGCCGGACGTAAGTATCGTCATTTCTGGAGTCTCTTTTTATAAATAAATATACTAAAATAGTCTTTAATTCGGATAAGTAACATCCATAGTTGTTACTAAAAAAGAGACAAAGTAACTTATACGTTAGAAAAAAAACTTAATATTTCGTTACCAGTTCATTGTTCGTCATGCATCTTTGAACAATGGCATTCAACAAAGAAGAGTCCTATCTCCCTGCTATGGTCTTCAGGATGGTGTTGGAGCTGGCCCGCACTCTGCAGAGCAACGAGGCAGATGTATTTCATGTCATTTTTTTTATTTGTGTATACATTTCGATGCCACGCATAAATTAATGAAAGCACGGCAACATGGCTGGCAGGCACGACTAACTCGATATCACTCTTTGCAGTCAGATAACTCAAGGCTCTAAAATGACTCAGAAATAGAAAATCAAGTTTTTTTTTTTTCTGTTGCTTTTCAATAATTCCCATTTAGGGTTAATCTGTGTCACCAGTAGATCACGTGATTTGAAGGAATTACACGAATTCGTTAACACCCTGTATACCTATATCTAAAACGCAAAGCTAAACTTCTCGAAATTACAAATTAAGTTTCTGTTGTAGTGCCTTTGATTAACATGTTCAAAAGCCTATTATACGAATTAATTTGTGACTCTGAGGTTAGTCGTGGGTTGCCCTTAAATTATTTAGGGCCAGGGCCCTTTATTGTGGATCAAATTACCTTAGGGCTCTGGGGCGTGTTGTCCTAACTGGCTACGATCGTGCTAGCTAATTATGCGATTTCGTCGCGCTATGAAAATGATCGTGCGATGGTCCAACGGATGTCTAACGGTTACGTATCATAATACCTAAGTTTATTATAACTATTTTCAAGATAACTACGGTTGATTCACATATGTTCATAATGCAGAATGGTCGACTCAACTACTGTTTAACTTACCTAATCTTGATTAAACTAAAATTAATTGCACTAACGAACGATTAATCTAATGATCTTTTAAGATATTGGATATTTCAACTATGTATGAAATACCTAATGGACGACTCGCCTACAGTTTATTAATACTGATAATTAGACAATGGTGAAAACATTTCTGCGAGCAACTTGGAAATAGCGCTCGCCGGCCGCTGCCGCGGCACCGCTCGCTTCGCTCGCTCGGCTCGCGTGCAGTTGGTCACAGTTCTAACCTAACCTAACCTATTTCACTCAGTTCAAAATGATGAATCATACAATCTGCCTGCGACTAGATAATTAGACAATGGTAAAAACATTTCTGCGGCAGATTGTATGATTCGTCATTTTGAACTGGGTGAAATAGGTTAGGTTAGGTTAGAACTGTGACAAACCGCGCGCGAGCCGAGCGAGCGAAGCGAGCGGTGCCGCGGCAGCGGCCGGCGAGCGCTACTTCCAAGTTGCTCGCAGAAATGTTGTCACATATACAAAATCACCAGTAAGACAAACACAAGACCACAGATAAATCAACAGTAGGTGAATCGTCCGTTAGTTTAATCAACGTTAGGTGAATTAATTGTAGTCGAATAAACCGTAGATGAATTTTCCATTATGGATTTCGTCCATTAGTTATTACAAAAATAGGTGAAACGATCTTTAGGTGTTTTAAACGGTAGGTCTTTTGACCGTAGTTATCTTGAAAATAGTTGGAACAAACTTAGGTATTATGATACGTAACCTGTCTAACCTATCGCGTGTTTCCGATCGTGAGATCCGCGTGCCGTCGCGTTGCTGTGCCTGCGCGATTAGGTGGGACCACTTTTGTTTTTATTAACCGACGTCAAAAAGAAGGAGGTTCTCAATTCGAAAGTTTTATTATTTATTTTTATTCATATAAGTTTTTAAACTGACATGGTAACGGATGAACTCGTGTGATGAACTCGTTCATCCGTGATCATGGCGCTTGTAACGGTGCCGAAATATCGGAAACTCACAATAAATAATAAACATGGTAATTATCCCGTTTTAAGTTCTAATTATTTTTATTTATGTTCCGGCATAACTCCGTCATAATTATATAGATTTGCAAAATTCTTATTTTGTTTGAAAGAGTATTCTCCCGAGATGGTCCCATTTAAATTTGGTGAAGATGAGGACGGAGGACGACCCTCGGAGATTGACAATGGAACTCTTCAATGGATAACAGCAAATTACCCGCGATTGCTGTAATTGCATGTTTGTGTGTTGTTTATGCCACATAAAATATAAAAATAAAATAACTTTAAAAAAAGCAAAACCCGACTTAAAAAGAAAGTAAAAAGAGTAAAATAATTACCATATTATAAAACTAACAGTTTCAGAAGTCGGTGCCTTCAATTTGGTTCAGTGTAAAATTGCACCGACTTCTGAAACTGTTAGTTTTATAATATGGTAATTATTTTACTCTTTTTTGTTTTTTTTTTGGAGTCGGTTTTTACTTTTTTTTTAAGTTATATTCTATGTCATATCATCATTTCACTTCTTTCGCTCTGGGCGGACCGGAAGGGAGTGTCAGACTCTTACTGACTAAAACCCATCCGTGTTCTTCCTAATGCCCTTTGCGTTCCAGGGCCGCGGTGACACTTTCGAACAAATTCCGCAACCCTGGCAGACGTGTGACCACTTAGGACGATCAAAAGAGATCTGTAGCTCTGATTACACGATCGCACAACCAAACCCATCATGCGATCGTTAAAAAGCATTTATTTTGCTCGCTCGATGGCTTGCTATCTTCAATAAGGATACTCTAAAGGGATTTGTGTATTTTATCTCGTCGTGGGACGAAACCGTTTAGTCGTACAATCGTGGCCAGTTAAGACGACGCCTAAGGCTCTAACCCATGTCAAAGATACCTCGAAATATATTTTGTAATTTTTTTTACCTTTCAATGTCAAAGCTTATTAATTGAGTAAGCAGAAATACAATGTACCTATTATTAACGAAGACGACAGTAAATGAGAACTGAGAAATTCGTAGTGAAATTTTGTGAAATCAGTCTAAGAAAGATAATTATTATTAAACATAAAGCAGCTAATGGTAGCAAAAGTAGAATAACGAATTTAATTAAATTTCGATTGTAAGGGACGTCGCCGTGCCGAAACTGAAACGGAATTTAAGCCGTCATTGTGGTTACGTATCATAATACCTAAGTTTGTTCCCACTATTTTCAAGATAACTACGGTCAAAAGACCGACCGTTTAAAACACCTAAAGATCGTTTCACCTATTTTTGTAATAACTAATGGACGAAATCCATAATGGAGAATTCATCTACGGTTTATTCGACTACAATTAATTCACCTAACGTTGATTAAACTAACGGACGATTTACCTACTGTTGATTTATCTGTGGTCTTGTGTTTGTCTTACTGGTGATTTTGTATATGTGACAACATTTCTGCGAGCAACTTGGAAGTAGCGCTCGCCGGCCGCTGCCGCGGCACCGCTCGTTTCGCTCGCTCGGCTCGCGCGCGGTTTGTCACAGTTCTAACCTAACCTAACCTATTTCACCCAGTTCAAAATGACGAATCATACAATCTGCCGCAGAAATGTTTTTTCCATTGTCTAATTATCTAGTCGCAGGCAGATTGTATGATTCATCATTTTGAACTGAGTGAAATAGGTTAGGTTAGGTTAGAACTGTGACCAGCCCGCGCGCGAGCCGAGCGAGCGAAGCGAGCGGTGCCGCGGCAGCGGCCGGCGAGTGCTATTTCCAAGTTGCTCGCAGAATTGTTTTCACCATTGTCTAATTATCCGTTAAAAAGAAAGTTTAGAAAACACAAAAATCTTTGAATCATAGTTTATTTATATATAATTAGGTCATTAAGTTGAACTTAAAACAGGAATTATTAAAGAAAAGTAAAGGTGTTTGTTAAAAGTTAAAAGCGCTCAGTATTAATAAACTGTAGGCGAGTCGTCCATTAGGTATTTCATACATAGTTGAAATATCCAATGCCTTAAAAGATCATTAGATTAATCGTTCGTTAGTGCAATTAATTTTAGTTTAATCAAGATTAGGTAAGTTAAACAGTAGTTGAGTCGACCAATATGCATTATGAATATATGTGAATCAACCGTAGTTATCTTGAAAATAGTTATAATAAACTTAGGTATTATGATACGTAACCGTCATTGTAAACGTTGTTATTGTTCTGCCTAGACTTTTTCCAACTAAATAAAAATAACTAAATAAAATGTATTAAGTATTTTATTTATTTACTTTTTCCAACTGTGTTAGGGTCAGCTTCCTGTGTAACCACTGTAATGTAGCAGACGGCCCCAGGTTCTCCTGAGCTAAAGACACGTCTGCTACACCAGTTATAGAGAATGTCGCAGGCTAAGGGATCCTACCTACCCCGGACAAACAAGGAAAACACTTTTTAACACAAAACACTTATACAGGATTAGAGGGAAAGTCGTACTGAATATTAAAGGACGTTACTTTTCAGGTCCTTTCTGATGGATTTGATTTCGTAATATGGTATCCGAAACTTAACCGTTAAGGAGAAATTTAATTTTAAAGATATTTTTTATGATAAGTAGTACAACACTTGGACCTATTCAAATAACATTTTTTTAAGATTTTATGAACATACCTAGTAGATGTTATACCTTTTTGAATAGCTAAAGAGACGTAGAAGTTTTTAAAATTATTTGCAAAATAAGTTCCATACATTTTTGTACGTTAAAAACACTTGGTGAAAATTCTTTAATTCTAACCGTTGTCGAGCAGTCTTTTTAAGCTGTTAGCAGTAGGTTCAGTTTTTGTTAATCATTTTTATTAATTGACATCTCTAACAAGATACAAAAAAAACGGACCCTAGGAGCTCTAATCCTAAAAAAGCAAAAAAATAAAGGATTTTTTTAAAATATCTTTAAAATTCAATATCTTCAGAACGGTTAAGTTTCGGACACCATATTACTGAAAAAAATACATCAGAAATGACCTAAACAATAACGTCCTTTAATATTCAGTACGACTTTCCCTGTAACCCTGTAGTCTCTAATATGTAGTACACTTAATTTGGAATGGATACACGAAACTTCTCTGAGAGATGTTTGGGTGACCGGGAGCTCAGTAGTACAGTGATTAGGCGGAGTGCTGGAAAGTCAGCAGTGCGGTGACTCCCGCAACTAAGTCGGATTGCCGAAGGCTCAGTAGTACAGCGACTAGGCGGAGTGCTGGAAGGTCAGCAATGCGGCGACTTCCTCAACTAAGTCGGAGGGCCGGAGCCTCAACAGATCAGTCTCCTTCAAGTTAACACCAGTCCGCTAACTTTCCTGGTCGCCTCTAGAATGCCGCAAAAGCAAGTTTGCTTCTTTTTCTTTTTCGAGTGCTTTCCAATTTCGAATATAATAATCAAAAACGATGTGGCCTGTGATAAAAAAAAGGTTTAATATAAATAGAAAGAAGGTGAAATGACGTATGAAGATGGTGATGAAAAGTTATCCTACAAGGGTCAGCTTCCAGTCTAACCAGATGCGGCTGAATACCTGGTGGAGCAAGCGGACGGAAAATATATGGATGCGGATGCGAAGGAGAAGGGCCGTGTTCGCAGTAAATGCTATAGAAGCCTTATAAATAGCAAGCACATGCACTTACCAGCAAACCAGCCAACTCGCAACGCCTTTTTATGCTGCAGAGCTGCAGACTTTCTTGATGGCGAGAGTCTTTACACAAAGTTCTTTACACACACAGACAGAGCGATTTATGATGGGCACGGCGCGCCTCCCGATGTAGTTTGCACTCGCGAGCGGGACTACCTGAATCTCTGGCAATTTTGAGACTCAGTAGCGGATTATATTAATGAAAAACTGATGCGAGAGCTGACAGCGCGTCAAGCAGACATAAAGCGGAGAAAAGTGCGAGTGACAGTTGACTTTAAATTAGGTATTTGAAAAGAGAGCGTTGTTTTCTTCGTCCTGGACACTTAAAGGCGAACTCGTCGGCCTAGCTCAATGATACGTACATGTGCCCATAGAGGTAGCAACTATAAATTTTACTGCGAACAATACCAATATCTTACACCGAGCGACTACCATCAGACCTCTGCAACCCAGTTATTGGGCAGTGTCGATATCTTCACAGATGGAGAGGTCCGCCAGTCCGCCAGGGGCTGGTGGACCGTGACCTGCCGGGGTTGCGGTGCATGCAGCTGCGAATCCCGCGACCCCGGCCAAGGGTCAGGAGAAGGAATACCGTGGGTTTCTAGCCGGTAAGAGTCCGGCATAACCCTTCGCCTTCCCCAGGCGGAGGGTATCCACGAGGATTGCAGCACGATAAAAAAAAGGTTAGACTGGTTGTTAGACTTTCCGGCTTCTGACTAAATATGACACCCGGGACCGACAGTTTAACTTGCTTTACGAGACACGGGGTATCGATATGTAACGAATGGTCCCATCGGCTCAGTCGCAAAATGACCTTTTCGCAAAATGACATTTTCGCAGTATCCCTTTTTCCCAATGCAAGGTGCACTCCCTGGTATTTTTAAAAAAATCGGTCAAGTGTGAGTGGGAATGGGACATTTTGAGAAAGAGACGTTCTGAGAAATGGACGTTTTGTGAAGTGAACGTTCTGCGACTGGGGGTCCACTACCTAAGCACGAAGTTCGTGGTTTCGGCCTTAGTTACGAGCATTTCCTACTCACCTACGGATATACGATTATTTCGGGGCTCGAACTAAGAATGAATGACAACACGATTTGACAGTTGTCCCTGCTACCGATGTGTTTTTGCCCGTCCGAAAAGTTGAACTTGACACTTGTTTTGTTCACTCCTACGTTTCGGGCTACTTTCTGACAAACTTCGTTGACGGACTTAGGGAGTAGGCCCCCTGAGCCGTCCCATCTACACACTGACCGTGGCAAGCGCAGCTTAACCTTGCAAATCATTATGATCTGCGCGCTTGTTTTGATCCACGAGCCTCTCCCCATCATTCTAAATATTGAAAATAAATAAAAACTTTCTTCAGAATTTTCAGAATTTTTTAAATTTATTAATCATAAATTTTACATTTTCTTTGATGTAAAATAACTTATTCCATTAACGCAATGCGAAAATTAAACATATTTTTTTTATCGAAAAGTTTGGAATCTTTTAGGGATATTTTCCAATGAATTTCAATTAAAAATAACGAGCTGAAATCACTGTTCCCTATCCTTTACAAGCAGATTATTTTACAATTTTGAATAATTATATATTATACCCAGTGAACCCGAAAAGTAAATTCATAATTACACTGACACTGATATGGAAAGGGAGCGCAGGGCATTGGCTGTGAGGGGAAATATGGTGGCTCGAAGGTTTGCTGGTTGCACAGTACCAGTAAAAATTACACTGTTCAAGGCTTACTGCCAAACATTTTACACAAGCAGCCTTTGGGCTAATCATACCCAAAAAGCAAACAATGCCTTGCGAATACAATACAATAATACCTTTAGGGTGCTGCTGAGGCTTCCACCCTATTGTAGTGCGTCAGGTATGTTCGCCGATGCGCACACTGATGACTATTTTGCAATAATGCGTAAAAAGGTGGCATCGGTGACACGCAGAGTGGGAGGAAGCACCAACAGTATCTTGAGGGTGTTTGCTGAAAGGCTGGATGGGCCTACCATGGGTAGGTTTATCAAGCTTCATGTATTACATGGGGCTTGATGAAACTATCTGTGGTCGATATATTATCACCTTTTCTTGTTTTTGTTTGTTTTGTGTAAGTTTATTCTAACATAGTAAAAAGATAATTTAGTCACTAACACAATGTGGGCCAATGTAGTCTGTAAATAAAAGTTTTTTTTTTTGTTTTTATAGTTATGGTCTGAATTGGATGTTTTAGTTTACGGCACGTTGTAATGTAACAGACGGCCCCAAGGTCTCCTGAGAGCGTCTGCTACCCCAATTGTAGAGAATATGAGGTTATTAGTGAATCCTACCTATCTATCCCTAGTCGGACAAACAAGGAAAACACTTAAAACACGACAACTTTATAATCATCATCTGCCTAGCCTTTTCCCAACTATGTTGGGGTCGGCTTCCAGTCGAACCGGATGCAGCTGAATATCAGTATTTTACATGGAGCGACTGCCTATCAGACCTCCACAACCCAGTAACTGGGTAATACGATACTCTTGGTAAGACTGGTTGTCAGACTTTCTGGCTTCTGACCAACAGTAACGACTGTCAAAGATCTACAAATGACAGCCGGGACCAACGGCTTTACGTGCTTTCCGAGGCACGGAGGAAACTCGCTATGGTAAATGGTCACCCATCCACAGACCAACCTCGGCAAGCGTGGCTTAACCCGGAAGATCGGTCTATGCGGCTGTAATTATTTAGCCACGAGCTCCTCGACAACTTTATAATATGATAATAAAAAAAATACCTAAGTCAATAAATCCGAAAGTCATACGTAAAACAGTAATTGGATGAAGGGCACACGTATTTTAATTAGTATTGGCTGCTGCTCGGAATTTTCCGATTTTTCATTTCTCAAATTTTACATCGTATGAAGACACACAGCCACAGCACGTTGCAAAAATGAATTTTTTTTTTTTTTATAAATCGGAATTTTCGAAAGATTTCGTTGATATTTTCCACGGATTTTCAATTCAAAATAATGAACTAAATTGACTGTGTCAATTTTTGGTAACCTGCCTTTACACTCAGTTTATTTACCTGCCAAAACACTTATTGAAATACAATAAAACATAGGCTAATTAGCAATTTCCAGGAAATTCGGAAAATTCCGAGAAAAAAACACTTATTTTCGATTCAGAATAATGGGTTGAATTCACTGTTTCAGTTTTCCGTACACCGTCTATACACCCAGTATAATAATTATTATTGCATTTTATTTTCTTTCTAAATTGGTTACTGAATGACAGGATTTATACCTCAATAAAAATAATGCTTATTTTCAACAATAGTAATTTGTTTCTTGTACACACGGCTACAGATCAAGCTGTACTTTTCCAGTATAAGCTAATCTCGCATTGTATAGGATTTCCTCACAATGAGAGGTCAGTGTAAACTGGAAATGTATAGCTTGATGTGTAGCCGTGTGTACCTATTCACAAAGTCTGCGTAACATTTTTATTTAAAATTTTAATTAATTGAACTGGCTGAAAACGAAAAGTAAATAGTTACCAAAAAAAATATGGAGAAAGCTTTGAATTCCAAAGAAGTTGTTGAAGTTATGGAATTTTTATTTACGTGATAAAAAGACAGACATGGCGCCTATTCCCTTAAGGCGTAGACAGAGGTGTTCTGTTAAACAGCCACAAGTTGGTCAAGACTAGGGGTCGGTATTTTTTTTTTATCTGCGGCCAAAAATACTCATGAAACTTTGCAGGGGGCCAGAAAAATGCATGAAAATTTGCAGTGGGCCAGAATTTTAAAATGCATTCTATTCTGCCAAAATTAACATTTTTGACTGAAATAATTACGGCTATTTGTTATGGCTTTAAAAGAGAGGGTTGGCGGGCCGGGTTAAACACTTCGCGGGCCACATTTGGCTCGCGGGCCGTAGTTTGCCCACCCCTGGTCAAGACGGTATTCAGTCCCATGTAATAAGGAGATACCTATTGCCATTGAACTATTAGTAATTTATTAGTTAAACAATCTGATTCCAATATTATCCTTTATTCATTGTAAATACATATAAATTATATTTTTAAATACATATCATAAATAAAAAAACATATGCATTTAAAAATATAAAAAATAGTATCCCACCGGCATCGGGAACAGGGTCCAAGCTGCTGGCAGCCAGGGCTCCAGAGAAAGAAACCTCCTCACTATGCGAGCCGTGTCAAGGAGTACTGCTTTCTGTATCAAGCCCTTGATCCAGCCGCCCAACGAGAGCCTCTTGAGATGTTGATTGAGGCTCTTGGCTATTAGGCCATTCGCCGTAACGACTATCGGAACAATGACTGCTCAGTCCACATCCCACATGCCGACAACCTCGTGTGCTAGATCAAGATATTTTATTTGTTTATCTTTCTCAGCTTTCACGAGAGAACGTCATGAGGGACGGTGATATCAACAATCATTGTGCGGTGCTCTGCTCGATCTATTACCACTATATCAGGCTTATTGGCAACAATAGTCCTGTCAGTGATAATAGATCGATCCCAGTACAATGTGACATGACCATTCTCGAGAACTGGGTCGGGCACATACCTGTAGTACGGTACTTCCGATTCCACAAGGTTATATTTCAGAGCAAGTTGCTGATGAATAATCCTGGCCACCAGGTTGTGTCTGTGCAAGTACTCTCCGTTGGCAAGACGAGAACAACCGGAGATAATGTTTCGGATAGATTTTCCCGGACGGTGGCATGCCTGACAAATGTCAACCGTGCCATCCTTTACAATATATTTCCTATACCAATATTATTATTATTATTTATTAGACATGAAAATAATAGGCCATCGCACTACATAGGCAGTCTAGAACTACAAAATTACCTGTTTCCTATTTGAGATCCCGGGATAAACTCAAATTCAAAACTCATTTATTCAAAATAGACTAGAACTACTTAGTTCTTTTTGAACGTCCAGTTTACAATAGACAGCTCACAACAATTGGCCAATGTCAGTCAAGTGAATAAATTAGACTCTATATAAAGAAAATCATAGTATTTTTTCCAATAATAAATTATGCAAATAAAGGAAAAGTAACTAATAATTTTAAAAAGTATATAAACCAATTCTGTATGAATTGAGATAAATCAAAATCGTATCTAAATAATATAGATACATACATAAACCTACACATAAGAACTAATGGTTTCCAGGGAAGCCACATGTGCAGAAAAGAACTAGCGCCACACGTCCCTATCGTCAACATAGTCGTTTATCTTATAGTATGCCTTTTTAATGAGAACTGAATTAACGTAAGATTAAAATTTGCCATCGGTGAGATCCGTAATTGTTTTGGGAAGCTTGATAAATGAAGGTAGTGCAAAGGGATCTGGTGATATGAAGGTTTATTTCACTGGTGACGAAAATAGAGCGGAGTTGAGTAAGGCTAACTCCGCCGCCGTTTGAGATTAACAGTAAGGAAGAGAGATTACGTAGGTATGATCAATATGACCACTTCAACGAAAATCTCGTACTAAATGTATCGCAATAGCGCGAAAGACAAAAAGAACAATGGTCACTCGGCTAACATGCATGTACTAGTAAAATCTAACAAAACTTAACTTGATGAAACATATATGTCGTTTCATTCGCCTACATAAATATAACTAAGTACAGCCTTCAATATATTTTTAAAAGGTCGGAGAGACAAAATATTTTGCCACTTCCAGTATCAGATTCAAAACGTGATGCGATTCCAAGTCCATTAAACGAATGCCAAGTCAACAAGAGTAGAAGATCAATCGGAGTCTATTAGCAATGCAAAAATGTAAAAAAAACAGGAAAATAATATAAAATCGCACAGAACACCAAAGAATATTGTAACAATATGGGAGGAGAACACAGTCGTCGCCGAAACTACAACGACACGGTTACCATGGATACGGTCAGCGCAGAAAACCGTCAATTTATTTTGACTTGTCAAGAATAGGGAGGGACGTAATCGATCGATTTATGACAGTGTCGATTTTTAGATGTAAAATCATTAGTTTTTTATCTAATTCATGGCTTTATTAAAACAATTTACCACGAAGTAACATCAAATTCTATTAGTGGCTAAGCTTAGTATAATATTAATGTGAGTTTATACGGTTGACATTGCCTGGGATTTTATTTCGATTTATGAAATAAAATCATAATAGACTAGAAAAAGTATGGACTTCTCTAGTAACGTAAGTAATTACGGATGCGTTCGAAGTTAGATATTTTATACAGCGTTCTGATAAATAAAATAGTATTTTTAAAATAAGTTTATCTACATTTCCCCAGCTTTTAAAAATAAACGAAGATATCCAATAAATACACTAACAATGCAGTAATATGTATAATTATTGGTAACAGTTTCATCTCGGTAACAATTTCTGTTTTTTCCTAGTCCAAAGTGACCATTGTTCTTTGAACATCAATCAGGCTTTTCTTTTTACCCGACTGCACGACAGCAAGGACAGGGTTATGTTTTTCACGCGTATCTATGTATCTATATATCTTTGTATCTATGTGGGTGGGATTCTTTATACCGTCGAAGCAGCCCAACGGCTGGATGGATTTTAATGAATAAGGTGTCTATCGATTTGTCTAAGCAGTGCGATGGTTATAGGCTAGGTTTTGTTTTCATAAAATCAAAATGGTGGCCGTGAACTACGAAAAGGGGGGAGAAACAAAAAAAAATCGTCTACACTATTTTTTTTTTTTATTTATTACTAGGCCTGCGTTTGGCCGCCATCTCGCCTGATGTTAAGCGATATTATGTGGAATATCGCTAAATAGGTCCTTTAAAATCAATATGATGTTTCTTTGACCATTTTTTAGCCATAATCTCCGTTTAAGAATTACACAACCTGAAAGTTGTGCTGGATCTACATTGCGAACTATGTAGTGAATGATGGTACCTATTAAATAAGGTGTCTATAGATAGATTTGTTTAGGCCTCATTACAACGGTAGGTACTTATAAATACGTACGATACATTGATAAAATAATACTAAAAAGAGGTAAATAAAAAAAGTTAATTAAAAATAAAAATATAACCGCCTAAAAAAAGATGTAAACAAGACGTACGGTGAGCATCAAAAGTAGCTGAACATTTGAGTTTTTAAACTTGGCATTAATTAGATAACTAATTGATAGGAAGCAAAAAAATTAAGGCATACTTAGAGCTATATCTAGCAGCTCTAGGTATCTATTAAACTTTTTGAATAGAATAGAATAGATTTATTCGTCAGAATATTGTTACAATGTTGTTAAAAATATTTGAAATGTCCATAATATTCTGCCGTTTCCGGCGTACAAACATTATTAATTAAATTTGAAAAAAATACAATATAGGAATACATTAATTAGGAAACGTGATGTCAATGATAAAATACAATATGTCAATAATAAGCTTTGAAACGCATAACAAGAAATTAATTATAATCATGGTTAAAATAAAATTTTGTATCAAACTTTTCATTCAGATAGTCTTTCATTCAGATTTGTTTTAAAACAATTCGTTTTCTAATTAATGCCAAGTTTAAAAACTTAAATGTTAAGCTACTTTTGATGCTGACCGTACTTTTAATCATAACATACATAACATAACGTCAAACTTATGTAGGTTTTCAAAAAATCATGCTATCAAATCATGTTAACAAATTCTTTTTGGCAACCACACCCCTGGGGGTATTGTTTGGAGGTGTCATTAACAATGAACGGACAGAACATAGTAAACCGCTTAGTGCCGGATTTTAATGTGAGGGCGATGGCTAGCCAGGCAGACCGTAGAGATTCTACTACTAAGTGTCTGGGTTTTGTTGAAGCTTACAAAACGTGTCTATTCCCTGCGTGTGGTAAGGAAGTTTTATATTCTAGCTCGTCCCAGAGGGCACGGATTTGGGTTATTCCCTGAGTACCCCGATCTCCGAGGACCCCGTCCCGGAGAACCCCGAATACGATACATATTATTAATTTCTTTTTTCTATTGTTTTCAACTTGTATGGTCGACATAAAAAGTGCTTAAATGTATGTGTTTGAAATACATAAGACGAAAGTAGTTTATTTGAAATTTTGCACAATGGCGAATCATAGTTTTAATAGAGGTAACGAACGACGACTCAACGAAAAAGCTATCGCAAAACTGACAAAGGACTATGAAGAAAGACATATTGCATTAACTAAGTTTTTAAAAGACCTAAGTAAAATCGTGCTCATAACGACTAAAAAGACTAATTATAATTGTTAATATTTTGAATTATTTTTTTACTAAACTTTATTATTTATAATTATCAAATTACTGTGAGAAGAATGATTTGATATTACACTGATTAATTATTTACACTAAATCAGCAATTCAGCCGAAAGACGACCACTGTTGGATATAGGCCTCGCCCAAGCATCGCCACATCGACCGGTCCTGTGCTTCTCGCATCCAGCGGGAAGCACAGGATTTATTTAACATATCATCTGCTGACGGTACTTTTAAGCTAAACTGACTTTTAATTGAGTTTATCAAGGTAAAAATGATTCGGGGTCTTCCGGGACGGGGGCTTCGGAGATCGGGGTACTCAGGGAATAAGCCACGGATTTAAAGGTTTCATTGCCCTAGGGTAGCGAAATAGTGGAGGCCCGAGTTATACAAGGTTAGTCGGAAAAGGGGTACTAATCCGCAGGCCACTTAAAGTATGAATGATAACGGTTTTAAAGCAAGTGTTGAAATTTCAAAATTGAATAATTTTAATTTCCATGTATTTTTTTTATTTTTTTTTTATTTCTTCGTCCCTACTTTATTTACGAATTCAGAAAATAGAGATTCTAATTCGTGTCCCCAATTATGACCTAAAATGTAAACACAGCTGATCATAGCTGAGAATAGATAGATTTTAGCATATTTTTTATGTAATTTTTGAAACGCTATTTCTCATAAACTATTGACTTTTGGGGAAAGTGCAAAAGTTACTTATTATTATAGGTACTTTAACACTTTTTCGGATTAGTACCCCTTTTCTGAATAACCTTGTATTTTGGGCGAAGACGAAAGGCTTTTTAAAAAGAAAATAAAGGTGTTTTCTGCATGAAGAGCAGATCAAGAATGTCTTTATTAATTCATTTACTTAATCTTAAAGCTAACAATACAAAAGGTCATTATTCTTATACTAATGTTTCCTGTTATCACGTACCAGGAAGTTACTCGTGGTGTAACCTTATTACAATGAAGGCAATTGTTTAGTGGTTAGGTCAAACCTACATATCTCCCCCCCCCCCCCTTAAGATGGAGCCGTACCGAAGGCTGCGACTGATGCTGAAGTTCTTCAGCTTCAGGTTGTTGCTGGACTGGGGTATCCACCAGAGTTTGTAAATTGCCACGCTGATTCCGGCCCGAAAGACTATCGATGATCTACTAGGTGTATTGGAAATGGCCGCCGAGTTTTCTACTGACGACTGGATTTCTTTCGAATGCTATATGGCGTCCTTTATAAAGAATTGGGCTGGGCATATTGCTCGCAGAACAGATGTCGGATGGGGCCGAAAGGTACTGGAATGGCGACCGCGTACCGCAAGGCGCAGCGTGGGTAGGCCACCCATAAGGTGGACCGATGATCTGGTGAAGGTCGCGGGAATGCGCTGGATGCGAGAAACACATTACCGGTCGATGTGACGCTGCTTAGGGGAGGCCGATGTCCAGCAACGTACGTATAGGTAGTAAGGATACATCTACATAACTCCTCCCCGCTTAAGATGGAGGCGTACCGAAGGCTGCGACTGATGCGTTTTTTAGCTTCAGGTTGTCGCTGGGCTGAGGTTCGACTTAGGTATCCACCAGAGTTTGTAAATTGCCACGCTGATTCCGGTCAGAAAGACTATGATGTATTGAGATATCGTAGACCAACTAGGTCTATTAGTAATGGCCGCCAGGTTTTTTACTGAGGACTGGATTTCTTCCGATTGCCTTTTGGCGTTCTTTAAGTTGTCTTATTCTATGTTTTCTAGATTTATCTTGGTTGGTGAAGCTATTGGTGTTTGGTGGGTACGAGGTAGATAGTTTCCTTGATATTGATGTATCCTTGATGTGTCGTTAACAACTATTGTCTGTTGTTATCAGAAAAACTCCTTTGTATCGTTGATATTGTAAGTCGTTGCCGCAGATAGTTTTTATAACTTCTTCCTACTTCATAGTTACTATCCAGCTGTTGTCCTTGACTTATTGAATTATGTTGTTTTCTAAGTTTTCTGTTGCGTAAGTGCAGTTGTATGGTTCTTGATGTTTAATGAGTTGAGCTATGCAGTCGTTTGAATGCATTAATGTGTTCTATTCTAGGTGTTTACAAATCACTTCTTCTTCAACTATCTTGGTGCATGGCTCGTGAGGATAGGCGAACTCGTTATTGCCCGAGATAAGAAAGGGATTTTGCGGGATAAGGATTGCGTTATTATTAGAAATGGAATGGTGTAGAAAATGATATGGTTGTGTTGCAACTATTGGTATATCTAGTATGAAGTTAAGCGTTTCATTAGTGCTGTAATTTCTTTTTCCCACAACTGAATATTGTGAGGCAATTGCTAAGTTTCCACTCATTTCGTTATGAATTTGATTTAATTCTTCGGATCAATATGCAAGGATGAATTTTTCGGAGGTGTGAAAATGTTAGTGCGTTTTCCAATGTTTCTAGTCTATCGTATAGCTGTTGAAACAAACTCTCTATGTTATTGGATATACTGGTTGTTAAGTTTGTTTCTAATTCAGTTTTTTGGGTTGAATATCTATCTATTACCCTATATATTTCCTTTTGGTTCTGTTTTATGTTTCTTATTTTCATAAATTCTCGAATAATACCTATTGTCGTTTTTTGATTGGATCTGTTGTTATTGAGTGATGATTGTATTTTCCTGATTTTGTTGTCGAATTTTGTGGCATCGTCCTGACCTAGGTTTCCTGTGATAAGTATTATTACTGACTCTAAGCCATTTATAAGGCCGCGTTTAAATCTATAGCTTAACTTAAAATCTAAAGTTTCTAATCGTAGATAAACGAATCTACTTTGTATCGTCTCTATGTGGTAATCTATTTATTTACTTATAGCAGTGGTATCCACTGAGCTATTTTGTTTTAACTTCATTGTATATTGATACAACATATATGTCTAATTTCTAAATATTACTGCTAAATGATATGTATCTACTTAATATTGAACCTTGGCCTCTATTAATACTAGTATTCCATTATGGTTGTCTATTGGCTGTATGATCGCTGTGGGTTGTGACGTTTCTGAAAGAGTTTCAGCTCACCTTAGTAAGCGAAAGTGAACTCTAATTGTTTTCGCGTTCACATTTTTGCCTACAATTTCAGCTATTTGTTCAGGGTGTGTGCGTACTAATGTATAGGGGCTTAGATATTTGAGTTCGAGTTTATTTCCTCTTGCCGTTTTTTCTACTTGTTTGTGTACGGTGTCTCCTACTTTAAATTGTAAAGTTTCTTTATTTGTATTTGCTTTTTCTATTAATTGTTTTTCATTTGACAGTTTGTTATAAAGTTATAAAATAGTTTTTGTGCGTTGTCTATTATTTGTTTGTATTTAATAACATATTCCTGGTAGAATTCCTTAGGGCAATGGGTTTCCACTATCGGTATTTCGCAGAATGAATTGTATTATTAAATGCTATGAATATTTCATGAGGTTTGTTGGTTCGTCTTTTTCTGTTATTCTTTGTAGTGTAATGATTTCGGCTAAGGTAGAGTGTATTCTTTCAATTGGCGAGTTTGAATTGGATTTAATAGGCGTTGTAAAGTTTATGTGTACGTTGTGCATTGCCTGCCCATATTTCCGTAATTACTTCATTTTCAAATTTTGAATCAGAGTCTGTTGTAATTTTCTTAAGTGCTTCTATGGCCGAAAATACGCTTTGTAGTGCTTCAGCGATATAAATGCTAGTTGAAACGGTAAGTGGTACTGCTTGTGCGTATTTTGTGAAGTTGTCTATTATGGTCAAGAAAATGGTCCCTCCTACTGTATAGGTTCATGAACATGTGTTCCATTGGTCTGTGTGGTGTGTCCGTTAAAGACAATGGTAACTTTAAGGGATTGCGTTCACATCTACTTTTGAGACAACTGTCGCATTTATTTATGAATTTTTGTATTGACGATAACATTTTTGGCTAGTGATAATTTCTAGGTATGTAAGTGTGAATATGTTTTCTGGATACTTCTATGTATAGTATTTCCTTTGAAGTATTCCCTTATTAAATCTGTTTGTTCGTTAATATTTTCCATTAACGTGACTCTATTTATGCCTCGAAATGTTTTGTTCATGATGGCTGAATATAATTTTATCTACTTCAAAAAACAGTGGGTAGTATTATTTGTGTTCAAAATAGCAATGAAAATCTCGATTTGGAATTGTGTGTTCTTTCAAAAACTGTCTTATTTGTTCATTCGTATTTTTAATAGAGATCCAAATAAATATCAGCTATTCTGTATGTATCTTCAGGTGTTTTCCTAATGTAAAATTGATTCATGTTTTTCTAATGTAAAATTGATTTAATTCTCTATCATCATTAGTTTCTGGTATTTTACTGATTGATGTTTCCGTTTTACTTTCAGGTTTTGGTGTTAGTACTGTTTGATTTTCATCATCATAATCTATTTCATTTGGGTATGGTTCCGTACTAGCCGTTGGTGGTTTATCTTTGTTCAATTGATCTATCTCTATAAACGTTCCCGGTTTTTGGAATTTATTGTATGTTGCAGGGGATTTTACTGTATTGGTTATCTTTGCTGTGCACGTCTTGCTCTGAGTTTGACTTCCTCTTGCTTTGCCACCGTAATGGCTTGTTCTAAGTTTTCCACGTGTTTTAATTTGGTTAATATGGCGGTGATAGGATTTAATTTATCTAAGAATGTTTCTAGGGCCATTTGCTCATAATATATTCGTTTGCTAGGTTCCGCCGTTATGAGTGCACACATCAGATTTCTAATCTTATTTCCGAACGTATCTAGAGTACTGTTTTCCCTAGTGATGTGCATTAACTCTAATACAAGTTGCATTTCCGTTCTGAATTCACCAAATTCCCTTTGGAAGACACTTTTGATGTCTTCCCATGTTTTTGCGTCGGGGTTTTCGGAGAGAGCTTCGACAGCTTGGCCTGTTAGTTTTTTCCTAATTAAATATGCTATACAGGAATCATCTTTGTTAGTTATTAATTCTAGAGCATTTTCGACACCTTCAAGATAAAATGCTAAAGTTCTCTTGTTTCCGTCGTAGCTGGGCAACAATTTTGAGAACGTTGAGTAGTCGATTGGTATCGACTTCTCGTTTAGGATAGGTTTTTCTTCGTGTAGCCTTTTACCATTAGCCATGTTAATCCAATTAATTTAAAAGTTGACAACGAGTTAAAGATCAAGCTAGAATTTTGTTATTAGAGAATTCTAATACCTACTTAGACATGGTACAGTACCCACTGGACGTTCAAGATTAGACCCAATTGGAAAAAGTACCTACTGGACCCCATTCAGAGGCCCCATTCGACCTTCTTAAATCAGAAATACGACAAATGTTGCATTATGGTTCAGGAATGAAATTTTAGGGATCTCGGGAATAATCAGAGTATATGCTTACCCTACGAGCATCGCCAATGAGAAGCTTGTAGATTGTTGGTGAGTCTGCACGTCTTCAAGCTAATGTTTGCTGCTGCTGCTGTGCCCACTGTTGGTTCTTTATTCGCGTTACGCAAACGAGATTCTAAGGTTTTACTACTAGAACCAATAGATCGCGACCAGCGCGTCAGTTATGTTGTAGGCGAAGACGAAAGTCTTTTTAAAAAGAGAACACACGTGTGTTCCCCTTGAAGAGCAGATCAAGACTGTCTTTATTAATACATTTAATCTTAAAGCTAAGCTTTCAATACAAAGGGTCATTATTCTTATACTCAAGTTTCCTGTTATCACGTAACAGGAAGTTACTCGTGGTGTTACTTATTACCTTATTACAATGAAGGTTATTGTATGGTAATTAGATTAAACCTTCATAATTCCCGTTGAAACGTTTTAAAAAAAGTACTTCATAAGTGCGAACTTTTTCTCTTTGTCAATACGGGTGAATATTTTTGTCTTATTACAATAACAAATAAAAAGAAATGAAATACCTAGACTTGGTACACGAGGTTCTCGATATGTGTGAGATTGACTCAGCAGTCGTTGTGCCGATAGTCTTTACGATGAATGGCTTGATAGCCAAGAGCCTCGACCAACATCTGATGAGACTCGCGCTAGGCGGCTGGATCAAGGGCCTGATACAGAAAGCAGTCCTCCTCCACACGGCGCGTATTGTGAGTAGGTTCCTGTCTCTGGAGCCCTAACCACCGGTAGCTTGGACCCCGCTCCCGACGCCGGTGATTTAAAAAATATTTTGTTATATTTTTAAATGTAAATTTTTACAGTACGTACAGCCGCGGATTCGAAATGTTTATCAGATTTCAAATTCGATTCCTTAACATACTGTGTGCAATAAGGTTCAAGATGTCAAATCAACTTACATAAATAGGTATTAGTTTTTAAAAATTGAGAAGCGTCGTTTCCAGCAAAAAGGCAATTAACCACTTTTTGATGATATGAACTCCTTTTTAGGTAAGAGTGTCTAGTCAAAAGTTGTATAGAGCGAACTTGATTGAATTTACTAAATAGGTTGATTGCTTTTTCTATGCTGCCTAGTATAGTAAAGCCTCTTTAAATTAACCTTTTTATGTCAATTAAGAAAAAAATACCTTTGCCCTTTCAGTTCTTTGCGAGCGACCGAGCGACCTTATGAAAAAGTAATATGCAAGCAATTATAGATCTTAAGGTGGTAAACATATCAAGTCTGCAACTATCATAGTGTATTTAAAAATGTAATTTATAAGAAATGAGATTGACGCTGCAAACTGCCGTTTAATTTTTCTTAACAATTCTTTACATCTTAAGGTTATCTGGAAGAAATTGCTTTAAGCGATAAGACCGCCATATGTACTGTTTTAATTAAGTGTAATCCTTCTGTTTTATTTCTTTTAGTGTACAATAAAGTGTGTTGCGAGACCGATGAGCCTACTGTGCAGGGCTAGACTGTGTCTAGTCTCCTCTTTGTATTTTTAATTACTAACATTAGTTGTAAGCAAAATTCTTGTTACTAACAACCCTGCCTTGTATATGGACTTTTACTGTCTGAAATAAATGATTTTATTATTATAAAAATACTTAAAAATAAAAATCAAGATCGAGTGAGGGTAGATGAAAATACTTTTGCTTCACGAAGATGACAACTGCTCCGCAACTTCAGTCTACCCGTGACCACGGCCGGTGTAATTCGGCCGAAACGTCGGGATAAAAAAAAGATATTTAGTGCCTGTTTTAAGTTTTTACGCGACTAGACCCGAATCTGTATTTTTATAATGTGTACAAATCGCGAAAGCTTAAAAAGATTTTATTTTTATTTTATTTTAAAGTATATCTATCTATCTATTAATAAAGGAGATAATAAATAAATCAGCTTGTAACTGTCCCACTGCAGAGCTAAGGCCGCTTCTCATACTGAGAAGGAAGAAGCATTAATCACCACTCTTGCTCACTGCGGGTTGGCGCTTTCAGACCATTATTAAGTCCAGGTTTCCTCATGATGTTTTCTTTCACCACAATACGCCAGGTTATCCTTATCTTAAAAAAAACATTATCTTTTCGTGTAATTCCTTGAAACCACATGAGCTATTACTGGTATACATTAACCACATACGGAAGGTAAAAAATAAAAAAAAATGAAAAAATCATTTTTTTTTCTTGCGGCAGGCGGGAGGGATGACAAAAAAATTGTCAGGATTTTTCGATGCCACGCATAAATGAATGAAAACACGACGATATTATAGATGGCAGACACGACTCGGGCGCTAATAAAAACTCAGAAAGAGAACAGCAAGTTTTATTTTTGAATCCTAACTAATAATGCGAATGTAAGTTTGTTTGTTACCTTTTCACGTCTAAACCACTAAACCGATCATCCTGAAATTTTGCATAATTATACGGTGTCAAGTGTACAGGAACGGACATAGGGTACCTTTCATCCCGAAAAAAAGTACTGTTCCCGAGGAAAACAACAATAACGTTCATAGGTGGCGCCACGTGTCTTTCGAATCATGATTGAATTATGTTATAGAAACTTTAGTATAGTGTGTTCAGAGTTGATTGTCAAATTCTAAATTAACGCGAGCGAAGCCGCGGGCAAAGGCTCGTATTTCATAATTCCCATGCAGAGTCAATCTGTGTCACCAGTAGATCCGCGGTTTGAAGGTATTACACGAATTCGTTTACACCCTGTATTATCGCCCCGCTCTTGTGGAGGGCCCTCTTTTGTGGGGTCCTCCAAGACTGAAGCTCTTGCAGCCCTCATCTAAAGGAGACCTGACAAGCTTTATACATTTTTGGACCAAAATCCAAAGTAGCCAGCCAAAGAAAAGTATATATCGTCAGTGGAAAGGTAAAAAGACTAAAGCGCCAATGTACCTACTTTACAGGAGAGCGTTTTAAAGTTTTTTTTTGAAGAAAAAAATTCATTATAATTTTTCTTTATGAGGTATTTTAATGAAACTTACATACCGATGTAATGTGATTTTTTGCTATTTTTTGGTCTTTGTATAAAGTTTCTATCTCTACTAGTTCGTGAGATAGATGTCGCTTTAGTCAATATTCACTCACAATTTCAAATAACTTGGTAAGGCCAAAATACTAATCCATCCTAGATGCTTTTGTACCCACAATCGAAAATGACTAACAAACCATCAAGCACTAAAAGATAACCAAGGACATATACTTATAGTTCTATGTGTTGCATAAAATGGAAAGCATAAATCACTAACAAGAATATTTACATTTAATCTGGTCCAAGTAAAATTACTTACTACAAATTAAATACCATTCCGATTAACAGACACAGGAGAGTAAAATTACTAAAGAGCAAAAAGTTTCATGCAAGTGGTACCATTCCTACCACTGAAAATAATGTTTTTATTTAAATTTTAATGTATTTAATTACGGCCTACTAGCATGTAATTTTACTTGGACATTAAATTTTTTTTGTGACTTTACGAGATGCGAAAAACCTTTAAATACCAATGCAGAAATATTGTTAAAACCTAAACAACGGATTTAATTATTTTATACAACGCAACCACGTCGGCTTCCCCATGTAGAAATCCAACCATTCAAACTTTCTTATTCAGGATATCGGCAGATTTTGAGGAGTGGAGGACCGATCAGGATCGGGTATGATATATTCCAGGGCTAATGTTTCTTATGGTTTTGATTGGCCTTAAGTCTTATACGTACATTGCTGAAGAAATCACTGCTGGGCTACCAGGTGAGGAGAAAAAGTCAAGTAATATCCCAACTCCTTTACATGGTTGACCCAAAACTGTTTGCCCCCATCGATTTGCAACTGATGGAGTTACTGAAGGTAACTGAAAATTTCAGTAATTCTGTCAGTATTGAATTTGATGTGGACAAATATTTATGTATGAAACGTGAGGGAAGATTGTGGAATTCGAGGGACTCCAAATAACTTAGATCCCTCTCTCCAACTGAAATCGACACACACTTGGGTATACAAGTATCTAGGTGATAGGCATCAGGGAGACCGACATGAAGCAATCATTGCGGGAGAGCTTCTGGCCGCCTGAATATGTTCTGAAACATATTTTATCGGGCGGAATCAAGGCCTTTAACGGTTGGGTTATGCCCTTCAAGCCATCAAGGCCGGTCTTGATGAATCCTTTGGCATACTCAAGTGGACTCGAACGGTTCTTGATGCCTTAGATAAATGGTCCGTGTACTGCTGATTGTAAACCGGAATGCATCACTTCCGTTTGTCGGTGATGTGGCTGTATATTCCGCGGAAGTGATTTAGGGATCGAGACTTTTTAAATGCAAATACCCCTCACAACCGCCAAATGTACAGTTTCAGGGAGATGTGGTCGCCGTGGACAAGGAACTGACCCCGTTCTCCTGGGCTTAAGAGACTGGTGGAAACGTACAATACATAGCAACAACGACCGCAAAGAAATATGGCAAAGAAAGCGTTTGTAACCTAGCATTTTTATGACGACTTTGAAGGTCTTGTATGTGCAATTGTGAACGAAAATCTATTGGACAAATTATCTCCGGTTGTTCTTGTCTTACTAACGGCGAGTATTTGCACAGACATAACCTGAAGCCAAAATTATTCACCAGCTACTTGCTCTGAAATACAATCTTGTACATCGTGTACCATACTTCAAGCATGTCCGACTCAGTTCTTGAGAATGTCAAATTGTACTAGGATCAAGCTATCATTACCCACAGGACTGTTGTTCTCAATAAGCCTGATTAGTAATCGGCCAGAGCGTCGCACATTGATTGTATTGATGTATGGTCGATATTACTGTCCCTCATGACGAGAATTTCGTGAAACTTGAAAAAGATAAACACATCAAGTATCTTGATTTAGAACACGAGGTTGTCAACATGTAGGACGTGGATTCAGTAGTCTTTGTGCCGATAGTTGTTACGGCTAATGGCCTAGGTCAAGAGCCTCTATCAACACCGCAAAAAGTTCTCGTTAGGCGGCTATATCAGGCTTGATAGAATGCGCGGTACTCCCTGATACAGTACGCATTGTGCAAAGATTTCTTTCTCTGAAGCCATGACCACAGGTTGCACTCGCGCGCACGAGACATTCAAAGATTGGCATCGTAACTCCCAAACGAATGAACCGATTACAATACGGTTTTGTTGTTTGAAGGCTGGTTAAATCGGGATAATTATAGGCTGTTTAATAGAAATCGGTTCAACCGTTTCAAAATGATGAGCTCTTTTCACATTTGGAGTAGAGATTTCAACCAAGCAATAGATTATCACAATAGATATTTGACTTTCGCTCGTCCGATTGAAATTACATTTATGCAAACCTAGTGACAATATTAGGGTACCATTGAGGTGATTTTGTTTAGGGTTTGGAAGGTTGTTAGCATTACCTACTTCGAAATAGCTAATAATCAGGCAGACAGAGCGATTTTGCCACATTTAAATTTGTTTTTTTGACAAAAAGGACTTTGAAGGTGGCTCAGGGTGGTTAGTTAGTGGTGATAAATCGATCAGAGCGTCTCACAATGATTGTTGATATCACTGTTTCGCATGACTAGAACCTCGTGAAAGCTGAGAAAGATAAAGAAAAATAAATGTCAAGACTTGGCACACGAGGTTGTCGACATGTAGGATGTTGATTCAGCAGTAATTGTGCCGATAGTAGTTACGGCGAACGGCTATTAGCCAAGAGCCTCGACCAACACCTAAACAGGCTCTCCTTAGTTAGCTGGATCAAAGGCCTGATACAGAAAGCGATACTTCTCGACACGGCGCGTATTCTTAGGAGGTTCCTCTCTCTGAGGCCCTGACCACCGGTAGCTTGGACCGTTCCCGATGCCGTTGGGCTACTATTTTTATATTTTTTAATGTTTTTTTGTTTAGAGAAATATTTAAAAATGTAAACTGTTAGTTAAATTTAAGTTTTATTATTATGTTAAATAAGACGTATAGCCTTTTGTACTATTAAATAAAATCTCATACCGACTACTAAATAGACTTCCTTATTGAACTTAGGGATATTTTTGTTACTTATCCGCCATTCATTACAAATACTTGTAAAACGATTTTTACTAAAGCGCCAACGATACTACAACACAATAATGCAGATTTACTAACAAACCACTGAAATGGATTTAGTCTGAAGGATTAATTACTAATAAACATTATTTAGCTTAAATGAGGAATCGAATAATACTGATAAGCCATCTTTTCTCTTAAGTACGTAGATAAAAAGTATTTAAGCGACGTCAACCTTTAAAACATCGAAAAAACGTCGCTTTAGTCACTTATCAATGGACATACAGGCAAAATTTTGGAAGACTAAAGCGCCAAAAAAGTGCTCAGATCAACATGAGACCTAGACCAATCGACGCAGAAAAAAAATTGCAGTCGAACTGTATATATAACTCATTTTGACCAAAAGTGGCGCTTTAGTCTTTTTACCTTTCCACTGACGATATCGTCAGTGGAAAGGTAAAAAGACTAAAGCGCCAATGTACCTACTTTACAGGAGAGCGTTTTAAAGTTTTTTTTTGAAGAAAAAAATTCATTATAATTTTTCTTTATGAGGTATTTTAATGAAACTTACATACCGATGTAATGTGATTTTTTGCTATTTTTTGGTCTTTGTATAAAGTTTCTATCTCTACTAGTTCGTGAGATAGATGTCGCTTTAGTCAATATTCACTCACAATTTCAAATAACTTGGTAAGGCCAAAATACTAATCCATCCTAGATGCTTTTGTACCCACAATCGAAAATGACTAACAAACCATCAAGCACTAAAAGATAACCAAGGACATATACTTATAGTTCTATGTGTTGCATAAAATGGAAAGCATAAATCACTAACAAGAATATTTACATTTAATCTGGTCCAAGTAAAATTACTTACTACAAATTAAATACCATTCCGATTAACAGACACAGGAGAGTAAAATTACTAAAGAGCAAAAAGTTTCATGCAAGTGGTACCATTCCTACCACTGAAAATAATGTTTTTATTTAAATTTTAATGTATTTAATTACGGCCTACTAGCATGTAATTTTACTTGGACATTAAATTTTTTTTGTGACTTTACGAGATGCGAAAAACCTTTAAATACCAATGCAGAAATATTGTTAAAACCTAAACAACGGATTTAATTATTTTATACAACGCAACCACGTCGGCTTCCCCATGTAGAAATCCAACCATTCAAACTTTCTTATTCAGGATATCGGCAGATTTTGAGGAGTGGAGGACCGATCAGGATCGGGTATGATATATTCCAGGGCTAATGTTTCTTATGGTTTTGATTGGCCTTAAGTCTTATACGTACATTGCTGAAGAAATCACTGCTGGGCTACCAGGTGAGGAGAAAAAGTCAAGTAATATCCCAACTCCTTTACATGGTTGACCCAAAACTGTTTGCCCCCATCGATTTGCAACTGATGGAGTTACTGAAGGTAACTGAAAATTTCAGTAATTCTGTCAGTATTGAATTTGATGTGGACAAATATTTATGTATGAAACGTGAGGGAAGATTGTGGAATTCGAGGGACTCCAAATAACTTAGATCCCTCTCTCCAACTGAAATCGACACACACTTGGGTATACAAGTATCTAGGTGATAGGCATCAGGGAGACCGACATGAAGCAATCATTGCGGGAGAGCTTCTGGCCGCCTGAATATGTTCTGAAACATATTTTATCGGGCGGAATCAAGGCCTTTAACGGTTGGGTTATGCCCTTCAAGCCATCAAGGCCGGTCTTGATGAATCCTTTGGCATACTCAAGTGGACTCGAACGGTTCTTGATGCCTTAGATAAATGGTCCGTGTACTGCTGATTGTAAACCGGAATGCATCACTTCCGTTTGTCGGTGATGTGGCTGTATATTCCGCGGAAGTGATTTAGGGATCGAGACTTTTTAAATGCAAATACCCCTCACAACCGCCAAATGTACAGTTTCAGGGAGATGTGGTCGCCGTGGACAAGGAACTGACCCCGTTCTCCTGGGCTTAAGAGACTGGTGGAAACGTACAATACATAGCAACAACGACCGCAAAGAAATATGGCAAAGAAAGCGTTTGTAACCTAGCATTTTTATGACGACTTTGAAGGTCTTGTATGTGCAATTGTGAACGAAAATCTATTGGACAAATTATCTCCGGTTGTTCTTGTCTTACTAACGGCGAGTATTTGCACAGACATAACCTGAAGCCAAAATTATTCACCAGCTACTTGCTCTGAAATACAATCTTGTACATCGTGTACCATACTTCAAGCATGTCCGACTCAGTTCTTGAGAATGTCAAATTGTACTAGGATCAAGCTATCATTACCCACAGGACTGTTGTTCTCAATAAGCCTGATTAGTAATCGGCCAGAGCGTCGCACATTGATTGTATTGATGTATGGTCGATATTACTGTCCCTCATGACGAGAATTTCGTGAAACTTGAAAAAGATAAACACATCAAGTATCTTGATTTAGAACACGAGGTTGTCAACATGTAGGACGTGGATTCAGTAGTCTTTGTGCCGATAGTTGTTACGGCTAATGGCCTAGGTCAAGAGCCTCTATCAACACCGCAAAAAGTTCTCGTTAGGCGGCTATATCAGGCTTGATAGAATGCGCGGTACTCCCTGATACAGTACGCATTGTGCAAAGATTTCTTTCTCTGAAGCCATGACCACAGGTTGCACTCGCGCGCACGAGACATTCAAAGATTGGCATCGTAACTCCCAAACGAATGAACCGATTACAATACGGTTTTGTTGTTTGAAGGCTGGTTAAATCGGGATAATTATAGGCTGTTTAATAGAAATCGGTTCAACCGTTTCAAAATGATGAGCTCTTTTCACATTTGGAGTAGAGATTTCAACCAAGCAATAGATTATCACAATAGATATTTGACTTTCGCTCGTCCGATTGAAATTACATTTATGCAAACCTAGTGACAATATTAGGGTACCATTGAGGTGATTTTGTTTAGGGTTTGGAAGGTTGTTAGCATTACCTACTTCGAAATAGCTAATAATCAGGCAGACAGAGCGATTTTGCCACATTTAAATTTGTTTTTTTGACAAAAAGGACTTTGAAGGTGGCTCAGGGTGGTTAGTTAGTGGTGATAAATCGATCAGAGCGTCTCACAATGATTGTTGATATCACTGTTTCGCATGACTAGAACCTCGTGAAAGCTGAGAAAGATAAAGAAAAATAAATGTCAAGACTTGGCACACGAGGTTGTCGACATGTAGGATGTTGATTCAGCAGTAATTGTGCCGATAGTAGTTACGGCGAACGGCTATTAGCCAAGAGCCTCGACCAACACCTAAACAGGCTCTCCTTAGTTAGCTGGATCAAAGGCCTGATACAGAAAGCGATACTTCTCGACACGGCGCGTATTCTTAGGAGGTTCCTCTCTCTGAGGCCCTGACCACCGGTAGCTTGGACCGTTCCCGATGCCGTTGGGCTACTATTTTTATATTTTTTAATGTTTTTTTGTTTAGAGAAATATTTAAAAATGTAAACTGTTAGTTAAATTTAAGTTTTATTATTATGTTAAATAAGACGTATAGCCTTTTGTACTATTAAATAAAATCTCATACCGACTACTAAATAGACTTCCTTATTGAACTTAGGGATATTTTTGTTACTTATCCGCCATTCATTACAAATACTTGTAAAACGATTTTTACTAAAGCGCCAACGATACTACAACACAATAATGCAGATTTACTAACAAACCACTGAAATGGATTTAGTCTGAAGGATTAATTACTAATAAACATTATTTAGCTTAAATGAGGAATCGAATAATACTGATAAGCCATCTTTTCTCTTAAGTACGTAGATAAAAAGTATTTAAGCGACGTCAACCTTTAAAACATCGAAAAAACGTCGCTTTAGTCACTTATCAATGGACATACAGGCAAAATTTTGGAAGACTAAAGCGCCAAAAAAGTGCTCAGATCAACATGAGACCTAGACCAATCGACGCAGAAAAAAAATTGCAGTCGAACTGTATATATAACTCATTTTGACCAAAAGTGGCGCTTTAGTCTTTTTACCTTTCCACTGACGATATATATTATGATAGCACATGACTACCTAAACCTTTTTTTTATTATTACGTCATTCCTCTAGGTCTGATATCTGACTCACTATGTAAGGTTGAAATGTTCGATCGTAGTGAAAAAAATTAAAGATTTTTTTAACGTTTTATTTAGAATGTAAATAGCTTGTTGTCGATGGCTACCTGCCTCTAAAATAATAACAAGTAACGATTGGCACATGTTTTTCACATACAAATTCTTTTTTAGTTTGACTGAAATGGAATATTTTAACCTTATAAGGTGACTCAGATATCAGACCTAGAGGATCGACGTCTGACTAAAAAATGTTTAGGTATTCATGTGTTATCATATTATATGCCTAATTTTCTTTGGCCTAATTTAATTTACTTTTTGGTCCATTTTGTCAGATGTCATTTGGTCCGGCCGTACGGTATGATTGTAATAAACACTCATTGTTTTACGTTTCCAGCTCAGCTGCGTTCCAGACGGAAAGCAGCCAAGATGTTGGTGGCGGTGGTCATCATGTTCGCCGTATGCTACTTCCCGGTACACCTGCTATCTGTACTCAGGTTAGATGCTTCTCTAGTCGTTCATTATCATAGTCTTTATTGTTCAACTGGTTGGCATGAGCCTCTTCTCATAATGAGAAGTGTTTACGTCGTAGTCTACCACTAGTGTTGCTCAACTATCGATTGACTCTCGATAGTAGGTATTTCAATACTATCGTGACCTCGAAAACTAGTAAAAATATCGATAGGCCTATCGATAGTATTGAAATTTAACAATACTATCGATACTATCGATAGTATCAATCGACAGACATATGCAATACTATTGATGAGTACCGATAGTATCGATAGTATTAAGTTGTGATAGTGTGTTTTACAACAATTAGTAGCGATACTATCGATAGTATTAGAACTCTCGATTTTTTTACCCCATCAATATATAACGAAGTTCAATAGTATTGCATCAGGATATAAGTCATCATAACCTATTAGAATAAAATATTTTTATGAACAAGTAAACCCATGAAAAGTATTAAAAACACTAAACTGTTATGGATGAGTTCACAATTTGTGTACATCGCATAATTAGAAGCACTTTTGCATCAACACAATACTATTGATTTTCGGTAAAGATCGATGGAGTAAAAAGATCGATAGTTCTAATACTATCGATAGTATCGCTCGTAATTATTGTAAAACACACTATCACAACTCAATGCTATCGATACTATTGGTACTCATCAATAGTATTGCATATGTCTGTCGATTGATACTATCGATAGTATTGTTAAATTTCAATACTATCGATAGGCCTATCGATATTGTTACTAGTTTTCAAGGTTAACTATCGATAGATCAACTATCGATAGTTAGGCAACACTATCTACCACGCTGTGCGGCGTGGTTTGGCGGACTACACCGTAAAGTAGACTTTATTGTTTCTGACTGAGTGGTTACAGTTGTTTTACTTGTCATATTATTATGATATTGTTAGAGACATGAATCAGCCTATTTTGGGCATATAATAAAATCCCTCAGTCACTCAGAGAACTTCCTGTTAGAAAATTTAGCAAACATTTACGTAATTGGCTCTTGAGTTGGTGTTTTTACACAATTTACGAATTTTTAGATGATAAAAATAATAATAGCTACACACGTCTGTTGCCCCCTTCGCCTATGTACTGGCGGCTTTTCAGGGGGCCCAGCTAGTGAGCTGGCGAGTCACCGTCTGCCAACAGTTTTCAATTTTAAATGTTGAAAGGCAGACGCCGTTTTCTTCCGGCAATAGAAGTTAAATAGCCCATTTAACACCCCATCCCATAGACCAGTTTTATTTTTACCATATTTCACAATACTGTGCACTAGTGTGCACTAGCAGCTGTGGATAGTCCCCGGTTGATGCCCCACCCCATTTTAGATTAAAGTTCTCAAAGGGGCCTCTGCGCGTTGGACCTGTGTCCCCGTGTATGCCTTCCAAAGGACCGGACGTCTTCCGCATGGAAGATGAGCCGTGCACTGAGAGAGATAATAGCTACAAAGTTGTGTCTGAGCATAATATTTAAAATGTTGTAATTTAATTAATTCAGTCTCATATAATATTCAATCTAAAACTTCCTAGTATATCACGAGTATAAAGGTACCTAATTAACAAAATTTTAATTATGTTATATTAATTTGCATGCCGCTGTGCCGGCGAAACATGTTGATCTGTACCTGCATTATTTTAAGACCCATACACCTACTGTATTTCTCGCAAATACATTTCTATTCCGTTCTATATAATAATTTTATGATAACTTCGTCGATGTCTCTCGACTGTCGAAGGCCATAGCGTTCTCTTTCGATTCAAAAATTATTTCATTTTTGCGGGGCTTGGGAGGGGGCCTCACACATATTATGCATTCCGTACTGTAGCTACGATATTCACACATTCAATATAAAAAACAAAATTAGGCCCCATTAAACACGAACTGTCAAACGGGGTCGGCCAAAGCAAGTTGACAGAGAGGACATGTTCCGAATGGCCACTACCGACTATGTTATCCGCGATGCTCTAAGCAAGATAACGAGAAGAAATCTAAGAATGCATTAATAACATTGAAACATAATTATTTTAGGCATGTATTTAACGCGGCGACAAACTAATCTGATTTAGGGTTTTAAAAATAATTAAAATGGGTAGCAAAAATAATAGGTTGGCAGCTACAGTGAAGTAGCATTTTAAGTATAAAGTAGCAGCTTTATTTTTAGTTGTAAGCTTTGTTTAAATTTAAATTGGCAGTGATCTTTTGGTTTTTCTTTTTAAACTAGGTGGAGCTTAAGTCGACGGAGCCCCGCTGTGCGGGGCTCCTATTTCTGTCTGCAGGGTTTAAAGTAACCTAACACGAAAGGGATGACGGGGGCTTTGTTCGCTCGCTTCGCTCGCTCACTCTAGCCCCCGTCATCCCCTTCGAACCTAACCTATCCATGTCGGGATTCCCCTTAACCACCCTGCTAACATTATTAGTCGCCAAGTCATTATTTATAGCTCCTCGCCTCATTTTATTAGTTGCAAACACTTAGTCGCCTTTTAAGTTATTAGTCACCTGGAAAATAATAAGCCATTATTTTAGAGTGGAATTACTCCTTAATTGTAAATAAACTTTTTTTTTATTGTACACTTTTTTTATTATGGTGCAATAAACAGCTACAATATAATATTTTGCAAATAATAACATAGGTTCATTAGTAATAACCAGTGATCGGAAAAGGGTGAGCTAATTTACCTAAACTTCAAAGAACACAGACAAAAACTGGAGACTTCCTTACGACAACATTTTTTTTCGGGAGAATTTTCTCGGAGATTGTCTTTCATTTGTTTTCAAAAAATAAAAGACTATCTCCTTTTTTGAAAACAATAAACAATCTCTTTTTTAAAAACAATGAAAAACGTGTCATCTGGTTTTGTGACAATTTTGGGAAACAAAAATAGGAAACGAATTTAATGGTTTTCTGTGCTATTAACATTAATATTAAATGTATTTTAGTGATGTCTCGAACCCGGAATAATTTTCACGAAAAAAAATGGTGTCGTAAGGAAGTCTCCAGTTTTTGTTTCTATTCTTTGAAGTTTAGGTAAATTAGCTCACCCTTTTCCGATCACTGGTAATAACAATATTGGAGCCCACTACATTATCCGCATGTTAACAAAATTATGATTAGGTAAAAAGTGCCACTGGATTAGAATAAGTGTACAACCTCATACTATACTGTACTCATCATTATGAACAACTTTTACTATGGGACCAAACTTGAATTGAAATCGCGAAACAAAATCAGTTGTTCCCTACATTTTGACGAGTTATGCGAACATTAGGGAACAGCTGATTTTTGTTTCGCCATTTCAGTATTGGTCCCATAGTAAAAGTTGTTCATAATTATGAGTACAGTGACCTCTTAAGAGGTTGTACACTTATTTATGTTACACCTTGTATATGCACGTTCATTTAAAAAACTAAAAAAAAAGACTATTAAAATACAATACAATTAAAAAAAATATTAGAATTTAGATAAAATTAATTTAAAAATGTGGGATTGTTCCTTATCATATCACAAATAAGGACTAAAATTATAAAAAAAGAATTGATAGTTCAAAACAATTCATTATTAAAAATAATTAAAACAGTTGAAATAAATTAAATTAAGAATAAAGAACTCAATATCTAGTCCACCTAACACCCCATCCCATAGACCAGATATTTTTCACCATATTTTACAATAGTCTTGCACCCACCCGGGACGGTCCATGACTGTACTCCAATAGTGCAGCCGTGGATAGTCCCGGGTTGGGGCCCCACCCCATTTTAGATTAAAGCTCTCAAAGGGGCCTCTGCGCGTTGGACCTGTGTCCCCGTGTATGCCTTCCAAAGGACCGGACATCTTTCGCACGGAAGATGAGCCGTGATGTCCAAAAAGAACTCAATAATCTTAAGGGATTTAGGTTCTCAGGTATTTTATTATAAACTTTAACACACATACAAACTACATATTTCTATGGTAAAGCGTAGTTCTACATTTTGGCATAGGTATGTATCACATATCAACGATAACGTTTTTTTTAAACCCTCTTATTTGTGAACGTATCCTCACGACGTTTTCCTCAAGTGATAATTCAATTCTGATCCGTAAATGAATTCGAAAAAGTCAGAGGTGCGGGCCGGGATTGAGCTCGGAGGTTCGTTAGCTTTGCTACGTGGAAATATCGGACAACATATATTCGTCACCTTTGTTATAATATTTAGCAATATAGAAACTGCAAGTGTGCACCGACCTCAATGCCACTGCTTTGCAGAATTGCAGGTGCAAAGTGTAGTATGACACTTCGCGGAATCGTTCGCTACCTGACACGGTTGTTTACCGCAAAATAACGACTTGATTAATTTGTAAGAAATTATAATTGTAAAACAATTCATTCTATTTCTAGCATCGAATAGATATCATTGTACTTAGGATTAATTTACTGATTAAAGTTATTGTTTAAGATAATTTTGGTTTTTTTTGGATCCTCCGGCAGCGACTCACATAATTGGCGCAGTCGGTAGGATACTCGAGGCGTCTCGAGATAATATTAGCTAGGTGATTCTCATATCGAAGATCCGTACCGCTATTATCGCTAACGCCGTCGCGAGCGAATCGGGCGACCGAGTATCCTGAAAGAACCTGAGGTCCTGATCGGAGGAAAAATCCAGACATCGATTCCAGAGAAACCAGAATGAAGTTTATGTAAGTACACTAGAATCGTTTCTGTGTGTTGCTATTAATTTTCCTTTAGTTAGTTTTAGTCGCAAACATTTTCCATCCTAGGCACAATACCCCTAGTGGGCCTGCGCGCGCTAGGGAAGCCCGTAGGTTAGATTTAGATAGTGCTAGAGAGATTTCTATTAGTTCAGTAAACCCCGTAACCGCTACAATGGTTGACGCAGATAGCATTTATAAGGCGTTACGCCTATTACCTGAGTTTGACGGTAACGCAAACGTGTTAACCCGTTTTATTCATCTTTGCGATAAGTTAGTTATAGAATATATAGATGCGAATCCAGGAAACGTATTAGTTAAGCTTTGTCTGATAAATGGCATTTTAAATAAGATTAAAGGACCGGCCGCACTCATTATTAACTCTAACGGTATATCTGAGAATTGGAGTGATATTAAAGCTGCTTTAATAAATAACTTTGCAGACCAGAGAGATGAAACCACTCTTTATAATGACCTCATGTTAGCTACACAAAATAATAATACCCCGCAGGAGTTTTACGACCGTTGTGTTAATTTATTCAGCACTATCATGACATATGTTACTCTGCACGAAAATATTGAAACTACGGTTGAAGCTAAACGAGCATTGTACAAAAAATTAACCATGCAGGCATTTGTTCGCGGATTAAAGGAACCTTTAGGTTCTCGCATACGATGCATGCGTCCTGATAGTGTTGAGAAAGCGCTTGAGTTCGTGCAAGAGGAATTGAACGTTATGTATCTTCAGAATCGTTATGATCCAGTTAATGATAGAAAGTCACATGTTCAATTACCTAAGCCTTTGCCAATGGTTCCATTAGCTACTTCTTTATCGAAACCATTCAATTTCCCTGCTCGACCAGCGCCTATGCATAATTTACAGCCACCACAACCCGCATGGAAACCTAATTTTCAGCCTTACGTTAATCAAGGTGTACAATATAGGCCTGCAGCAGGTATGCCGACGCGTACGCAGCAAATGTTCCGTGCGCCACCGCCTAACTATAATAATGCTTTTAATAATTTTCAGCAGCCTCAAAGGAATTTTAATATGCCTCAGAGGAATTTTAACCAAAATTTAGGCCCTAAGCCTATGAGCGGAGTAAGCCACTACGTCACTAGGGAAAGACCGCAACCTGGCCAGATAGCTGGTCATGATTGGCGTAAGCAGGGCAACCCACCGCCGTCTAATTATTTTAAATCTAAAGAAGTTAATATGAATGATTGTGTGAATAACGATGAGTACTATTATTATCCGGATTATAGCTATAGCGAACCTGATGCGTACTATTGTGCTAGTAACGTTGAGTATTATAATATCGAACCATATCAACCTTATTATGAAATGAATGAGCCAAATTATAATTCGTCAATTGAATACCCTTCAGGTTATGCTGAAGAACCTCAGCCGTCTACCAGCTCTGCTGAAGAGCAGGATTTTCAGATAGGTGCGAAGTCAAACAGGTCAAAATAGAATTAAACCTGCAGACTCAACGCCAGCTTCCATACTTACAAATCTCAAATCCACCTTTAAAATTTTTAATTGACACCGGAGCTAATCAGTCGTTTATAAGTCCTGAAGCTGTAAACAAATTTTTCAGTAATATTCCCTTAAATTATACTCCTTTTGAAGTAACTAATGTTCATGCTACCTCTCGTAATAATCATTCAATAACTATTCCTAGCTTCGCAGAATTTCAGGAGCCGGAAGATATGAAACTATACATTTATAGATTTCATGATTATTTTGACGGGCTTATAGGACTCGAACTATTGGAGAGATGGGAAGCTAAAATTGATCTTAAAGATAAAGTATTATTAACTCGAAATTCAAGCAACCCTATTACCATGTATAATTCGCGAAATTTAAATCTGTATGAGGACGTTATCCCGGCTAATTCATCTAAAATAGTTAAAGTACCTATTAATTTACATGACGGAGAAGCTTTTATTAATGAGCAGATAATTTCTAACTGTGTAATCGGAGAATGTCTCACTACTGTTAAAGATAGTCGTGGATACCTGGAAATTACGAACCCTACTTCACACGACTTAGTATTTTCAATGGATCGTGCCATTCAGGCGGAAGTTTATAATATTCAGTGCGAGCGTACCGAACAAGAACACGGCCGTGCTAAAGAAGTCTTGTCGCGTTTGCGCACTAATCATTTAAACGAAGAGGAGCGAATTAATTTAGAGACGTTATGCGCAAAATATGCAGATGTTTTTTACATAGAAGGGGAGGCTCTGACCTTCACTAACAAAATAAAGCACCGCATTCGTACTTCAGATGAATTGCCAGTATATACTAAAAGTTATCGTTATCCATACGTACATAGGGAAGAGGTTAAAGATCAGATAGGCAAAATGTTAGGTCAAGGCATTATCAGACCATCAGAATCTGCTTGGAGTTCACCCATATGGGTTGTCCCTAAGAAGTCAGATGCCTCAGGCAAAACTAAATGGCGTCTAGTAGTCGATTTTCGTAAAGTAAATGAGAAAACTTATGACGACAAATATCCTATCCCTAATATCAATGACGTACTTGATAAATTAGGTAACTGCCAGTATTTTTCGACACTAGATTTGGCTAGCGGCTTTTATCAAGTCGAAATGGACCCTATTGACATCCCGAAAACCGCATTTAATGTAGAAAATGGGCATTATGAATTTTTGCGTATGCCCATGGGATTGAAAAATTCCCCGTCCACTTTCCAGCGCGTAATGGACAATGTCCTAAAAGACCTTCAAAACGTAGTGTGTCTAGTGTATTTAGATGACATAGTAGTTTTCAGCACATCCCTTCAGGAACACATAATTAATTTAGAGAAAGTCTTTCAAAAATTACGCGAATCAAATTTTAAAATACAAATGGATAAATCGGAATTTTTGAAGTTGGAAACAGCTTACTTAGGTCACATTATTACTAAAAACGGAATAAAACCTAATCCAGATAAAATATCGGCTATTCAGAATTACCCTATACCAACCACCCCAAAAGAAATTAAACAATTCCTTGGTCTTATCGGTTACTACCGAAAATTTATTCCGGACTTTGCGCGATTAACAAAGCCACTCACGCAGTGTCTGAAAAAGGGTAGAAAAATTATTATTAATGCCGAATATCAAAATTGCTTCGAACACTGTAAAGGTCTTTTAACTAATGATCCGATACTGCAATATCCCGACTTCACAAAAGATTTTGTATTAACAACTGACGCCTCTAATGTCGCAATAGGCGCTATTTTATCTCAGGGCACAATAGGATCAGATAAACCGGTTTGCTATGCATCTAGGACTCTTAATGAAAGTGAAATCAACTATAGTACAATCGAGAAGGAGCTTCTCGCGATAGTTTGGGCATCCAAATATTTCAGGCCCTATCTATTTGGTAGAAAATTTAAAATAGTAACAGATCATAAGCCACTTCAGTGGGTTATGAACCTTAAAGAACCGAATTCCCGGCTAACCAGATGGAAACTTAAACTATCTGAGTATGATTTTACTGTAGTTTATAAAAAGGGTGTATCTAACACCAATGCTGACGCACTTTCTCGTATAGCAATCCATAACGAGGAGACAAGTTCCATGATTGTTAACGCATCTGAGCGTCCACCATCTGTGGATAACTCATCCACAGCATCTGCTCACACCAGTAGAGAAAACCCTATTCTTGAAGTTCCGATTGTCGACGATCCGTTAAATAAATTTCATAGACAGATATGTATAACTGTAGTAGGTGATATTAAAAAACGTCCTACAGCATCCAAACCATTTGATACGCATACAAGAACAGCCGTACAAGTATCTCAGTCCAACCTTGAAGACGATATAGTTAGCATTATTAAGGAATATGTAAACCCTAAAGTCAAGACCGCGTTACTTATAAATCCTCCATTATCTATGTACGATATCATACCAATTATTCAAGAAAAGTTTAGGAGCTCTGCTATGAATCTAGTATTGGCTAAAAGTGAAGTTGAAAACGTCAAGGAATACCTTAGGCAGCAAGAGGTAATCAAGCATTACCACGAAGGAAAGACTAACCACCGCGGCATAAACGAGTGTTATTTAGCATTATCCCGACGTTACTACTGGCCTAAGATGAAAGATCACATAACAAAGTTTATTAATGATTGTACTATCTGTGGCCAAGGAAAGTACGATCGCAATCCTATTAAACAGCAATTTCATATAGTTCCCCCTGCTACAAAGCCATTTGAAACTATACATATCGATTTATTAACAATTCAGAACGAGAAGTATTTAACCATCGTAGACGTTTTCTCAAAATACGCACAGGCTTATCATATTCGTGACGGTACAGCTATTAGCATTTTTCAAGCATTGTTAAAATTTTGCACTCATCATGGTTTACCCTTGGCTATAGTCTCAGATAACGGTACAGAATTCACAAATCAGTTGTTCAATGAATTCGTTAATTTACACAAAATAAATCACCATAGGATTTTGCCTCATACACCTAATGATAATGGCATCGTAGAAAGGTTTCATTCTACTTTATTAGAGCACTTGCGTTTACTTAAATTAAGTCATAAGGAAGATGATGTTATCAATCTTGTTTCATATGCAATCTTAGCATATAACAGTTCAGTGCACAGCTTCACCAAATGTAGACCGTATGATATTATAACAGGTCACTTTGACCCTCGCGATCCTTTTGACGTAGATTTAACTAAACATTTGTTGCAACAATACACACAGAATCATAGGGACCAAATGAAGATGGTGTACGAACTAATAAATGACTCTACTCTCGCAACACGCACTAATATCATAGAAAATCGTAATAAAAATCGCGAACCGGAAGTCGAATATCAACCCCAACAGCGTATATTCGTAAAGAATCCGTTAGCCGAACGTCAAAAATTAGCTCCGAGATATAGTCATGATACTGTCTTAGCAGATTTACCGATACATATTTATACGTCTAAGAAACGTGGCCCTGTCGCTAAAAGTAGACTTAAAAGAGTACCTAAAAGTGCCCAATTGTTACAGGGTGCTACTGGTCCTGACTGCTCCTTTGATAACAGCTCGGGAGATAAATCAGGAGATAACACTTGAGAGCCTCGGAGATGGTCCAGGATTATTACCATTCCGAATGGGTTCCACAAAACTCGTAACACATTACCATTCATTCCTGCAATACATAGAACTTACAGATATTGATGAGAAAATTAATCTGTTACAAAGTCAATTATCTAATTACAAATACAGCTTGAGTAATGATACTTATATGTTATACGAACTTCAGATAGATTATCTTTCAAGTAAATTGCTAAGAATTACGAATCATTTAGAAACATTAAAGCCAGGTCGTGTAAAGAGAGGTCTCATAGATGGTCTAGGATCGATTATCAAAAGTGTAACCGGTAACTTAGATCACTCAGACGCCGTTAGATATGATAGTGCTATTAAAACTCTTCAGAGCAATAACAATGAGATAACTGAAGAATTTAATAGTCACATAAGTCTCAGTAAAGAGTGGATGGCTCAGCATTCTAACACAATTACAAAATTAGTAGAAAATCAGATTAAGATAAATGAAACCTTAAAGTTAATATTAGATAGCGAAGCTCACAGAGATTCTAATCTTATTAAATATGCTAAATTTGCTCAATATCTGACTATTATAACCGAAAATATAGATGAAGTCGCTGCTTAAATTCAAAGGGGCCATAAGTCTAAAAGTCATTTTTTTACAGGAGAGCTCATCAAAGTTTTGGCCGTGGTATTTGTTTTTTTATTAAAAAAATATAGATTCTATACCTATGTGTTATATATCATCGGATGTATATTTCAAGCCTCTATTCGTCTATAATTTTATATTTCCTGTAAATTTTACCCAGTTAAGTAAAACATCACATAAGTCCCTTTTGCTTATAAAAAATTACCATATTGTTTATGAATGTAATTAATAAAAAGCCACAAATCATAGTAAAAACAAGTTTTATTAGATGTTTTCTATCATTGTTTAGTGCAATGTGTTAAGAATACGCAATTATAACTAAATGATAGCAATACCTTGCAATAACATTCTATAAAATCAACCTTTAAACAATTTTAAAAAAAAAACAAAACAATTAATATAGCTATTTCACGGTTTTTGATGGTGTTGTTGACATTTTTTCCATAGCGGTCTTACGGCAATCTTTTATGAAATAACCGAGCTGTCAGGACTCATGTTTCGTTGAACAGAGTAAAAGTCATCACAATAATCTCTCATAAGCAAAACGTTTAACGTTAACTAACACTTTATTTAACAAATTATTCCTCTACTAAAATCAGTCTGTATCAATCAGTCTCAGAAATACCCTGGTTTAAATAAGTATACTTACTTAATTATCACTTAAAACTATGATCATATTAAAGATTAGCATAAAAAGTTTCGTAATACTTTGGGATCACATTCTTTTCAATCAGGTTTAAAATGCCTTGTTTTTTCGCTTCAGCAACTTTTAACTTATTGGCATAGAGTTTTTTCATAGTTCGCGGACCAGTTTCAGGTGCATTTTGCCTTCTTTTTAATGTAGTTACTTGGGCATACTCTGCGTCTTCGTAGGAAGTCTTATATAAAAACATGTTCATAAGAACATGTTTTTATATAAGACTTCCTACGAAGAAGCATAAGCTCTTGATCAGTTTTAATGACTTTAAGATCTGCCCATTTCACCTTGTCTCCATCTTCATTGGTGGTGTAGTTGCAAACAGCCAGAGATTTCAAATTCATAAAATTCTCATGTGTGAGTTCCTTTACAGTAAAAGGTGTCCTTTTCTTCTTTGCGGTTTTAATCAAAGTTATGTACTGGTGAGGTACATAAATTGGCGAAGATTTTAATGCTCCTCTGAATGATGGAGTGAACAGCATCCCCCTCATTCTGGGTGTGCCCCTTATTTAAAAATTTAAGAGTTATGCTCCTAAGTTTCGGAAACTCATTTATGGCGTGCTGATACATTGCCAACATAAATTTATTTTTCTGTTGACCACAGCAATTGTGGCTATATAAACAACGTCAAAATCTTCACTTGCTTTATCGTGCAAACTCTTTAAGTACATAAGTACGCATGAACCTATTTCGTTAGCGCCGCGGCCTCCTTCTCCTTCGTGCCACACAAAACATGTAGTGTTTTTAGTACCAAGCTCGGTAATATTAAAATTCAAAAGATTCAGCTTTGGGACGTAATAGAAGCTTGATACTTCACCTTGTGGATAGGGCATTACCGCTTGTAAATCATAGACTGCGACTACAAAGTTTTTGCCTACACTTTCCTTGTCTTTCTCTTTTTCTAATCTTACCAGACATTTTTCTTTAAGGTGCACATCTATAAATTAAGAAACAATGTTGTTAGCAGAATATTTGACGGACAAAATACATGCTTATAACAACGTGATTACGCGGCAACACAATTATCGAAAACTTAGAAACTAATTTTAGTTTGGTCGAATATTCGGTTTATTCGGCCAGGCGCCTTGTCAAATATTTAGTATTAAGCTTTAAGCATATGTTAATAATTTGATTGAAACTCTAATTATTATAATTTTTGATTTAATTTTGAAACATAAAAACAACCTAAACAAATAATGCATATTTGTTTCAATAAAAACTGTCATATTCACCTTAATCTTTTGTGCAAAACAGAAGCATTCCAAATACTGCACCTTTTTTTTCGTAAAATAATCATAAAACTCATTTCATTTAAATCCAAAACGAACGCATTACAAAACACGGCACTTTTGCTGATAAAATAATGTTATACTTACATGTATTTTAAACTCAATACGGTCGTATTCCAAAATGTGGCACTTTTTAATATTAATATAAATTTTATTTAATAAAAAATTTAAATGAAACTGAGATATTTTTGGAAATGTGGCCCTTTTTTACAAAGAATACGTGTGGTCACGCAGAATGCCGGGTCACAATTGACAAAATGGCGGCTTTGACCTGAAATTAGCCAACAAAGTGTAAAAATGCAAAGAGGGCAGTAGTGTGATTGGACTATTATTAATGCGAAAATACTGGGTGTCTTTTTCGCATATAAAAATATACACAGAATTGATACGATTTTTGCAATAAAAAGGATTTTTAGTTATTTTGATTTGTGGCCCTTTTGAATTCAAGCAGCGAAGTGTTAAGTGAGTTAGTTAGAATAGAAAATATTCTAGCCTTCATACATGCATCCAGTTCACATCATTCAATGTTAAGCACAAAAGTATTAGGTCATATGATTCAGAGATTAGTTAAAATTTACAGTAAGGATCAAGTTATAGATTTAGAACTTAGAGAATATTATGATTTAATCAAACCTGGTTATTACTACTCAGGAAGCCAGATAGTTATAGTTTTCAAGTTGCCTATATTTGCAATAGATAGTTATGATCTTTATAGGTTATCAGTAGCTCCTAATAAATTTAAGCAGGCCCTTATCCCTCCTTTCCCATTGATAGCAACCAACAGGAAAGGTTATGTGTACATAGAGGCAGAATGCCCGAAGTTTAACAACTGGTATCTCTGCGGCAACAAGATGGATCACCAGCTTCGACAACTACCGGATTGTATGCAGAATCTCATCATGAATCAATTTATCGACGAGACGTGTGACGTCATGAAATTAACTCTAGCAAAAGTATCTATGGAAGAGCTAGACGAAAGACACTATGTCATATCTTTCCCTAATGCAACAAGAATACACACCGTATGCGGAAAAGAAGATTATTTAACCTTAGATGGCAGTTATTTGGCTACTGTTCCTGTAAATTGCTTCCTGTACACTTCTGAATTTACTATCACCAATACCAATGATCATGTGGAGGGACGCCCATTGAAAATTATGAACATTTCCTATAACACACACATGCAATTCGACAAGATGACTCATGTGAAGCTTAATTCAATTGATCTTTCAAGAGTACATGATGTTCAGTATAAAGTGATGACACAGCCCGCTGTAAGATTAGAACAAATCTCAAATGAATCTCTGTACCATACAACGATTCCACTTTATACTATGCTACTATTCAGTGCACTTGCACTCATTATACTACTAATCGTACGGCGCTTTAAGAAATATCAAGTTGGAAAACTTCAAATTCAATCTTCTCAAGATGGAACATATGCAGAACCTGGAACGTCAGAGACGCAAAAACCACATCCAGCAATTTTTTCTCAATTCATGGCTCGAAAATAATTGCTGATCTGAGGGTGGAGGTGTTATAATATTTAGCAATATAGAAACTGCAAGTGTGCACCGACCTCAATGCCACTGCTTTGCAGAATTGCAGGTGCAAAGTGTAGTATGACACTTCGCGGAATCGTTCGCTACCTGACACGGTTGTTTACCGCAAAATAACGACTTGATTAATTTGTAAGAAATTATAATTGTAAAACAATTCATTCTATTTCTAGCATCGAATAGATATCATTGTACTTAGGATTAATTTACTGATTAAAGTTATTGTTTAAGATAATTTTGGTTTTTTTTGGATCCTCCGGCAGCGACTCACATAATTCCTTGGTAAACAAGGATACATATTGTGTTAACATGATCGCAAGTGTATACAAGTGATCTGAGAATAAATTATCGCGTCAACTGTTTGTTTTATTAGCCAGTGTTGACTGCGAGATTGGATTTCGCGTCTGAATGTACAGTCAACAAATGATTTAGGTATACAAGCAAAGAATGGATATCAATGCAGTACGTGTGTGCTTAATTGCTTTTTATACACATAACACGCTCAGACATCTAACTCATAATCACTTATTGAATACATATTATTACTGTTCAACCACTACATTCACACACCTTTGAACACCACTCACACACACACCTCCTCACACACAGCAATATTTACTCATACTAATAACATAGTACTCTCAGTAATTTATAGTATTATTGTTAAAATACTTCTAAAAGCCGTTGCTCGGGGCGGAGAATTAGTATCCTGAAATACAAATTTTTGCCTAGCTTAGACACAAATCTCCCACAATATTTTAATATTTAAAATTATTCCTCTTCCCATGGGTGTCGTAAAAGGTGACTAAGGGATTCACTAAAGGATGGGCAGCAGCGTCCTCTGAGTATTTTAACAACCATACTGCGATCGCCAACCCGCCTGCCAAGCATGGCGATAATGGCAAACTCCATCTATTGGGGGAGGCCTATGTCCAGCAGTGGACGTCTTTCGGTTGAATCATCACATCCTTGTCATCGTAAATATTGTGGTGAGAAATTCAAAGGCTTGGCCAAACAACACTCGCAAAAAAATTAAAATACTAATGAAATTAGTTGGCTGTATACGTATATCTTTTGTTGATAGTACCTACACGTAGTTTTGACAATATGTTATGTTTGCACGATACTAGACAAACAAGTGAGTTATCTAATCAGATTTTTTTTTTCTTTTACTTAGTAGTGGCAGAGCTCTTTGTGAAATACTTCGTCCGGGGAAATACTACCACTGTATCTATTAGGTTGTTTGAAAACTAGTTTCGGTTCGATTGAATCTTAAGTCAAGTCTTTTTTTTATATCGGATGTAAAACGACCCTTAACGATAACGAAAACCACATATTCTACCCATCATTGGGATCATTTTTTTCTACCAGACCATACCTGGGAAACCATTGGTTTTGGAGACATTGAAGGTCAAAGTATACATTTTTTTTTCAGTTTTTTACAAAAACGTATTCTAAGTGATAATACTAAACTTTCTTCCAAACAACCTTATCAAAATTTTCAATTTTTCCTCACAAATTACGCATTTGAAGTTACAAAAACGCAACGAATATCAAACGCACACGACCGCCTTGGCTCAGCTGTGTGGCCGCTGCACGTATGCAAACGCGCAGCATCGCCACAATCACACATTGCGCACTACAAAAAAAAAGCGTTTTTTTAATGCCAAAAAATAAACGTCGTTTCCTAGCAATTATTTTTGGTCAATGTAGTTTAGTTTGATGTACAGAGTGCGTAGATTGCGGCTATGTGATGGGTCTTTTTACACCCTGTATTTGATGCTAGGCCTGCATTTGACCGCCATCTCGCCTGATGTTAAGCGATGTAGTAGCGATGTCATCTCGAAAAGTTGGAGCCAGCTGGAATGGCCTCCTTTTGGCAGTGAAAAGAAAGACACGCCTGGGTCTTTGCTGCATTGAACTGGACCAGGTTGGCATCGCCCCAATCGGAAACTGCCTTAGGGGACAAATTCAAGCGCTCGACCATGGCCTCTTCCAGAGACTGGATTTGTAGTCCACTGGTCCGTGCATTGGCTACGTAGCTCTCTACAAAAATCAAAATCAAAAGTTTTTATTTCACATAAACCATTACAGGCGCTTATGAAAAGTCGAATTTAGGTGCACGGTTCCAATTAGTCGTTTCCTATGGAGAAGAACCGGCAAGAAACTCCATGGTTACTCTTTTAAAATCCATATCTTTAACAATTTCAGTGGGTACAGTTATGACTTAGATATGAGAGAGCAAAGTAGACTTAAGAGCAGGAACCACACAAAAAAACAAAATGAAAAATATGGTTACAAATTAACTAGGTATCCAGGCATCTAGCAAGTCTACAAAGCTCTCACATTTACAAAAGGTAAAAGGACGCTAAACTATATAAAACAACTGACATGGTTAATTGTCATCAAAACACATTACAAAGAAAATCACTGTTTATGATAAAGATATCTTGAGAGTAACGTTAGTAATAAAAAAAAAAGCTAATCGAATGAGGTTAGTTCATAGACATAGGTACACATACGACGTTAATGAGGTACCAGGGAAGCCACATGTGCAGAAGGAGTTATTTCCAAACACCGTTATCGTCAACGTAGTCCTTAGTCTTGTAATATGCTTTTTGAATAAGGACACGTTTAATATGGGCTTTAAACTTTCCCTCGGTAAGACCAGTTACAGATTTCGGTAGCTTATTATAAAAACGCACGCCATTTCCTAGAAATGACTTATTAGTTTTACTCAATCTAAATTTGGGAATCACAATTTTATGTTTATTACGTGTATTTTTATCGGATGGAGTTTTGTATCGACGTTTTGTAGATTTTACTCAGAGAAGGGGACGATATACATATCGAGATATGGATATAAAAACATAAATAAAAATGAATATCTACACTACGAAGCTGATTAGTTTTAATTGTAAAAATGTTGTACGTTCACTTGATTGTGTGAGAAAATTGTGCCAATCGGCGGATATTGTGGCACTACAGGAGACCTGGCTTCTTCCTCACGACTTGTCGTTTCTCGGTAGTATCGACGATGATTTTTCCTATACGGGAAAGTCGGCCGTGGATACGTCTGCAGGAGTTCTATCAGGAAGGCCGTATGGAGGAGTAGCTCTGCTGTGGAGAAAGTGCGCGTTTCCGACTGTGTCTGTTGTACAGTGCCGTAGTGAACGTATAGCGGCAATTAGGATAAAACTTGATGACGAACGGTCTATTCTAGTGTTGTCAATTTACATGCCTACAAACAAAAGTGAGAATCTGCCATTGTTTACTGAGTGTCTCGGGGAAATAAGTGCAATAATCGAAAGTAATGATTGTGATTCGGTGTTTATGCTCGGCGACTTTAACGCGCACCCTGGTGGTTTATTCGGGAACGAGATGGTGGACTTTTGTGTGGAACAGTCGTGGCAGTGTGTAGATATGGATCTGCTGCCGAGGGACTCATCATATACTTTCGTGAGTGATGTTTATGGTACTCATAGTTGGCTAGATCACTGTTTAGTAACCAGCGCCGCTAGACGGTCTGTGATAAATGTATCTATTCTATATAACACATACTGGTCAGATCACTTTCCTTTATTAATTGAGTGTAATTTAAATGTAGTCCTGTCTAAAAGAATTTTTCATAGTAGTATATGTAACAAGGTGAAGTGGGGGGAAAGAGGGGAAAGTCAGATTGAGGGATATTTTAATTACTGTAATGCCGAACTCAGACTATTAGATTTTCCAATAGAATTCCAAGATTGTGCGGACAGATTATGTAATAATGAGAATCATAAATTACTACTTAACAAATTGTATCTGGATATTGTTAATATATTGACGAGAGGTGCCGAACTGAGTTGTAACAAACCTAAACGTAAACATAAAAAGTATGTCGCGGGCTGGAATAAACACGTGAGTAGTGCTCACAGGAAGGCTCGACTTTGTTTCCAGACATGGCAGCTATGTGGTAAACCCAGGTCAGGATATATCTACAATGAAATGTGTGAGACCCGAAAAACGTTTAAATCAAAGTTAAAATGTTGTCAGAACAGGGAAACACAGGTAAAAATGGATAATATCGCAAAAAATCATACTGATAAGGATTTTAACAAGTTTTGGAAGTCAACAAACCGATTAAATCCAAAGTCGAGTCTTCCAGTGAGTGTGGGGGGCGCGCATGAGCCTGGAGATATTGCCAGTCTCTTTCAGCGCCATTTTAAGGTTGAGTCTCCCCTCGGCCAGTCTCAGGGGCCCGGTGCTGAATGTCAATTTGGAGATATTAGGGTTAGATTCACTGCACGAGATGTGCGTGCTGTGATAAGAAACATGGTGAGAGGGAAGTCTCCAGGTCATGATGGCCTTAGTATTGAACACTTAAAGTACGCTGGTAGTCACCTGCCAAGAGTCCTCGCCATGTTATTTAATCTGTGTATTGCCCATAATTATCTACCTGATGATCTCATGTATACAGTAGTGGTTCCAATAATTAAGAACAGAACTGGCGATGCGTCAGACGTTTCCAACTATAGACCTATCTCGCTCGCTACTGTCATAGCAAAGGTACTGGACAGACTGCTTGACCAACAGCTGGAAAAACACCTTCAAGTGCGCGACGCTCAATTTGGGTTCACGCCGGGACTGTCAACTGAGAGTGCCATCCTCTGTCTCAAGCAGACTGTGCAGTATTATACCACCAGAAACACACCAGTCTATGCTTGTTTTTTAGATCTTTCGAAAGCTTTCGATCTGGTGCATTATGACAAGCTCTGGTACAAGCTGCAAACTGAGACACAGCTGCCGAGTGAGTTAGTGTCGATATTCGGTTATTGGTATAGTCACCAAAAGAACAGTGTGAGATGGGCAGGAGCGCAGTCAGAAGTGTACGGGTTGGACTGCGGGGTGAGGCAAGGGGGGTTGACCTCGCCACGGCTGTTCAACCTGTATATGAACCAGCTGATTGACGGGCTTAGTAGTGCTAATGTAGGTTGCTCTGTGGATGGAGTGTCTGTAAATAATATCAGTTACGCAGACGACATGGTCCTGCTGAGTCCGTCGATTGGAGGGCTGCGGAAGCTTTTGAGCATATGCGAGTCGTATGCTGTGGCCCATGGACTCAGATACAATCCTAAAAAGAGTGAGTTCATGGTTTTTAAGGCTGGTACCAAATGCTACTCAACTGTACCTACCATTACTCTTTGTGGCACATCTTTGAAGAGGGTTAACCACTTTAAGTATCTGGGTCACTGGGTCACAGATAATCTGTGTGATAATGAGGATATTGAGCGGGAGCGCAGGGCGCTGTGTGTACGGGGTAACATGTTGGCGCGTAGGTTTGCTCGTTGCACTAGACCTGTAAAGGTGACCTTATTTAAAGCTTATTGTCAGTCATTTTATACGTGCAGCCTATGGGCCAATTTTACTCAGCGGGCATACAGCGCCTTGCGCGTCCAATACAATAATGTGTTTAGGATACTGTTAGGGTTGCCGCGGTTTTGCAGCGCTTCTACCATGTTCGCGCAGGCACACACAGATGACTTTTTTGCCATAATAAGGAAGCGGAGTGCCTCGCTCTTAAATCGCTTTAAGCGCAGCACTAACGGTATCCTGAAAGTATTGTCCGAGCGGTGGGACTCGCCTATTCTAAAGAGGTGGATGGTGCTACATGCCAGTTCGTCACCTTTTATTAAATAATTATTATTATAGTAGCTAAGTAGGTATTTAATGGGAATTGTATGTTATTATTGTAGTGTATTGTCTGTATTTATTTTTTAATTTAATTTGTTTGTGTTTTATTTTTAATTAATTTTTATTTGATACTTTTATTATTTCTGCTTGACATTATTATTATTATTGTGGACATTATGGATTTTAATCTGAAATAAATGAATTATTATTATTATTATTATTTATCATGAAAATCGCTTCTAACATTAAACATAATTATGCAAATTTTTCCGAACATACATAATATTTTCAAAGATATAGTGTGACGGCAAGGTTAGTATATTAATATCTTTGAACACGTTTCTAAGGGACTCGTTTCTAAGGTTTCTACAACAGTGCTGTCGTCTGCATACCATAAGGTTCCGGGCTTTAGCAAGTCGTTGATATGCAGAAAACCTTGCCTATACTTAGGCGTTTCAAATGATCATGAACGGTCGAATTAGATAAATTTTATTTCTCAGCGCTCTCCCGAGTTGTTATTCGCCGGTTTGCTTCAATCAAAGGCGTCTCAGCATACGCTCAGAGCGGAAGCACACGATGCGTTGCGGCGCCGCAACGTTGTTATGTCGCAACGGCGCCGTAGCAGCGTTGGACAGTCTGTTAAGGACTAATGTTATGAGGTAGTCCATATCAATAACATCTACATAGATTGGTACTCATTTTTTAAAACCTCTATCACAATAAAAAAAAAATTTGTGCTTACACGAATAAATCGGATTTTCCCACACGTTTACATAGGGTGGCATTTCATTTTATTTATTAAGTCTTAAAAACACTGAGAAAACCAAAGGGAATAAACACTGTATTTCAAAAATTCATCAGTCAGATCAGTTTTGATAAAACACTGCAACATCAATAATAACAGTGTTTTGTCAAAACACAGCTTACGGTGTAGTCGCCCGCTGTCTGTAGATACAGTGTTTTGTCATAACAATCCCGCGTGCATTCGGTTGAAGTTGTCGTTGTTTGTTTATTTTACTAGTTAGATTGCATTCAAAAGTGACGTCTATTGATTATTTTGTTGTTTAAATAAAAATAACCTAAAATGTGTATTTTTTTTACATGGCTAATTAGAAGCTAATCTGATGATAAACATATCCAAAATTCAAAGGAGTCTGACATAGTATATTAAAGATTTTTTGACGAATTTTCAAAAAAAAAACAGAAAAACGCGTTTTCTGAAAACTGATATGTTTTTCGAGGTTCCCTATCCATTTGCATAAAATTTTAAGACCTAATATAACTTAGCATAATTTTGTTTGGCATAATTATATTTTCGCATAATATAATTACGCATAACAGCTTACGCATAAGTTTTTTTAGCATAATTTCTCTAACCATAATAATGATTAAGCATAAAGTTCTAAAGCATAACTTTTTTAAGCATAATATTTTAAAGCATAAATTTATTTACGCATAATGATATTAAAACATATTTTTATAGGTGTAACAGTAAAATAATTTCTGGAGCAAATTTCAAAAGAACAACGTACAAATCAACAAAGTTTAAAATAACGATGGTCATTTGATCAAAAGTTCAGCTGATCAAAGTCTGGAATATCAATGTTTAAATTATTTATTACACTATTGACCAAATCGTTTAAAGGTCAAAATGGATTACTGGATAAATTGTTTTTATACACCTTCAAGGCCTCTTCATGAGACGATTATTCGTCACCTACTTTCATTTTCACAATAAAAACTTAAGGGGATGTTTGTAAGGTTGAGGCTCCAAAGCAAAGTCGACGGAGCCCCGCTGTGCGGGGCTCCTATTTCTGTCTGCAGGGTTTAAAGTAACCTAACACGAAGGGGACGACGGGGGCTTCGTTCGCTCGCTTCGCTCGCTCACTCTAGCCCCCATCATCCCCTTCGAACCTAACCTATCCGTGTCGGGGTGCGCCTGTGACTAGATTATTAGACAATGGTAAAAACATTTCTGATTATCATAACTAACATTATGCTAATAGTCATTAGGCCTACTAACGTTATGCGAAACAAATTTATGCCAAAACAAATTAGTCTTTAAGATGATTATGCCAACATAAAATGTATGCCTAAAAAAATTATGCCGAAGTATTATTATGCCAAAACATTTTGTGCCAAAATCGTTATGCCGAAGTATATTAGGACAAAGAACATAATGCGAAAAGAAGGGATCCCGTTTTTCGATACAGTGTTTTGTCATGGCACGGCAGCATGGGGTCTACTCCGAAAAACAAATGTCAAAGGTTTCGATCGAAAAGAAACAACGAACTTATACGTGTTTATTGATTTACTTTAATAAAACGGTCTATGGCCATTTACAATAACAAAAGAAAAACACATGCAAGGCAATAGAATGCAGACAAAAAATAAAATAAAAAGGTGTTGATCTGTATCCGTGCCATATTTAAGGAGGTGACTATTCCACCGATACTAAACACGAATCCAGTGGCGTAGCTATCGTAGGGCTAGGCGGGGCAGGGCCCTGGGCCCCCCAAGCTCAAGGGCCCCCATCTCTCCCTCTATTTCTCGAAAATTATCCCACGGGGTCCTTTTATCGGGATGAAAGTATCCTACGTCCTACCCAGGTCGAGTTCTATCCTAGTGCAAAATTTCATCCAAATTCATCCAGTAGTTTTTACTTGAAAGTGTAATAAACAATCAAACTTTCACATTTATATGTATCTCGTCTGAATTCACGGCTCATCTTCTTTGCGGAAGATGTCCGGTCCTTTGGAAGGCATACACGGGGACACAGGTCCAACACGCAGAGGCCCCTTTGAGAACTTTAATCTAAAATGGGGTGGGGCACCAATCGGGGACTATCCACGGCTGCACTATTGGAGTACAGTCATGGACCGTCTCAAGTGGGTGCAAGACTATTGTAAAATATGGTGAAAAATATTTGGTCTATGGGAAGGGGTGTTTAGTGGATCTGTTAACCTCTATTGCCGGAAGAAAACGGCGTCTGCCTTTCAAGTTTAAATTTGAAATGCGTTGGCAGACGGTGACTCGCCAGCTCACTAGCTGGGCCCCCGGAAAAGCCGCCAGTACATAGGCGAAGGGGGCAACAAACGTGTGAGCGACACATTTATATTATTTTTAGGAAGTACGATTAAATATTATTTGCTGCGTTACACATAATACTTCGTAGTAAGTAGCTTTGCTTTATTATGCCCTGCAGTGGGCGATAAGGAGCTGATGATGAAGTAGTTTTGCACCTTTAAAGTATTTAGTTTAGTTTAAATAGGGCCCTAATTTCGTTTTTGCCCCGGGGCCTTTGGTTACTTAGCTACACCACTGCATGAATCAATATGAAAAAATAAATTTTTACTTGAAATATTTGCAAACGAACAAATCCCCCCGTGTGTAGCGCGAGACAAAAACATGATGCGAGCAAATCCACCAAAAAAAAAAGACAGGATTCAACGAGGCGAACGTGCCTCTGGGACTTATTGTCGAAGTCGTTCGAGGCACTTCGGGATTTATTCTCAAACCCTCGCTAATGCTTCTGCTTATTAAATAACTGTAGAACTGGATATGTATTTTTAGATGATGAAGAAAGAAGAAAAAAATAAAATAATATTTATTTGCGCCGATATGACACACAAAATAAATCTATAAACCAAACCACAATGAAACTTGGGAAAAATATGCGTCACATCTACGCAAAACGGCCATCGCTCAGCATAATGCTATGACTCGTGCGAGACGGAGCCACAGCGCTGGTTTTCAGCGAAAGCCGGCGTTGACGTGATGACGTCCACCTGTGCAGCAATACAGCAATACAAATAAATTAAATACAAGAAAAAATAAATAAATACGCAATAAAGGAACAATCTTATACTGTGAAATATAATATTTTTAAATATGGCAACGTTTTGTTGCATCGACATCGTCGCTCACGCAGGCTTTAGTCGTACTTTAATGTATTATCTATGGCCATTACGTTCTCTGTGCGCGCAACTGTCAAATAAGATCGCCTATTTTACGTGATATAACTACGCATTAGTTTCGTAATTTCAAAATGGTGTCCCTGATTAAGTAATGGGTGATTGTTTTGATATTGTGTGTTGTGATCAGCGTTTGTGTATTTTGTGTTAAGAGATGTGTATGACGAAAACTGCGACTACCCAAATCCCATGATCAAGCACATTTTCAAATATTTGCTCTAGAAGTATGGCACGGTTACACGGCCAATTCTAGTAACAGAAACTTTTATCAATTGCGACCGAATCGTTCATTCAGACAGTTTTCGTTTACGAAAACTGTCAAAATGTTTGGTTTTGTTTTTGTTGTCAAACAATTTGATAGTTATTGTAAGCGAAAACTGTCTGAATGAACGATTCAGTTGCAATTGGTAAAAGTTTATATTAGTAGAATTGGGCTCTTGATCAACACCTTGTATAACAATTAGAAACACCTTTCATAAATTCTTGGCTAGAGACCAGAGATGTGCAAAATAGTATATTAAAAGTATTTAAATTCAAAATGCAAATGCTTGGTTATATTTTAATTTCAAATAAAAATACAAAATGGTTTTCAATGAAAGTATTTAAATACAAAATGCAAAATACGTATTTTCAAATAAAATACCTTTTTTCACTGATTTTAATACTAGTATTTGATCAAAGTATTTGATCAAAGTTCCTCTTTCATGTTGAATCTGCGAATCATCATTCATGACATATAGCGATTTAAAGATTGGAAAAATCATCTTTAAACACATACATGCATATAAAGAACAAGTCCTAATGTAAGATTTTCGCACAGCCTAAACCGCTAAAGGTAGAAACTTGAAATTTGGAGAGTAGTGGTTTTTTATAGCGAAAGCGCACTCTAAGGCAGTGAAAAGGGGTGATAAAGTTTATTTGAAAAATCTATTTATAAACTTGAAACTTGGCACAAATAGTAAATAACAATTGATAATGTCTATTGTTATTTTCTTGTCTTCTGGTGAACTGACTTCTGTCTCAGCTTTGGTTTCGGAAGAATGAAAAGTATGAAACATGAATTTAAAAATTTAACAAAACCATTTTGCATTTTACAAATATTAAATATTTTTAAAAAGTATTTCAAATAAAATAGAAAACACATTCTGCAAAGAAGTATTTCAAATGCAAAATAAAAATAGGTATTTTGCATTTTATATTTGTATTTTAAATACATGTATTTCAAATAATTCACATCTCTGCTAGAGACCCTTCAGGCCTTCAGGTCTGCCCGGTTACGTAGAAAGGGTCTGCAAGGACAATATACAGCAGACAAATAGAATAAAAAAAAAAACAAACCCCTCACAATGCTTCTGACATAGAGATCTACTACATGGCACGCCCCTCCACTACACCAGTGTGCTTTCATGTTCATCTTGCGTTTTCGTCTGAAGCATGCGTGAAGCGCCATCATCATCTGCCTAGCCTTTTCCCAACTATCTTGGGGTCGGCTTCCAGTCGAACCGGATGCAGCTGAATATCAGTATTTTACATGGAGCGACTGCCTATCAGACCTCCACAACCCAGTAACTGGGTAATACGATACTCTTGGTAAGACTGGTTGTCAGACTTTCTGGCTTCTGACCAACAGTAACGACTGTCAAAGATCTACAAATGACAGCCGGGACCAACGGCTTTACGTGCTTTCCGAGGCACGGAGGAAACGTAACGCTATGGTAAATGGTCACCCATCCACAGACCAACCTCGGCAAGCGTGGCTTAACCCGGAAGATCGGTCTATGCGGCTGTAATTATTTAGCCACGAGCTCCTCCGTGCTCCATGCGTGAAGCGCCATAGCGCATGCAATAGCGCATGCAATAGCGCATGCCTTAATACTAGTTCGACTAAAGCGCATGCCCCTAGCGCACGCTAATCCGTCTATTGTATGTCGACTGACGACTAACCGAGGCGCACCGGTGTAGACGATAAGCTGCATTCGTCTTATGGCAATCAATATTGCATGCGCTTGACGCAAGAGGAATTGAAAGTTGAAAGCGCAAGATGAACATGAAAGCGCTCTGGTGTAGACATACCAATTGACACTGCAAGTAAAAATATGCGAGAAAGAATATTTACAACGCGTCACATGAAATGTCACTTTAATTATAGTTGAGCAATAAATATACTATATAATATCAAACACAAACCTTCTTACCCGATTATGTGGATTATCTTCCTAAATTTAGAAATAAGTGCTTTAATAATTGGCAAGAACATTTTAACATAATTTCGAAAGAAAAAGGACTGTGGTATAAAACCATTCAAGGCCAGCTTCCTCGTTTACCCTGGTTTGACAAGAGTATGTTAAGTAGAAACTTTGTTAAACTATTGTTAAGATTGCGTTCCGGACACTATCTATCAGCTAAGTTTGCGTTCTTAATGAAGAAAGTGAACTCACCCAATTGTGTTTCTTGTAATGTGATCGAAGATGTACAACACTTGCTGATGGATTGTGTTAGGAATCAAAATCAAAGGGAAATCTTAATCAATGAATTTAAATTAAATTTATTAGAGGTGGGGTTAGTACAAACTATTTTAGCGCAGCCGAATTCTAACTTAGCGAAAAGGTTGGCTCAGTTGGTTCATTTCGGTGACTAGGATTTTTACAAACTTTTATTTAATTATAGTTTTATTTAATAAGATACCTGATGTCGGTAGTTAGCATAAGGCATGATGGGGTTGGCGTATCCACATGGATAAATACCCCAATTTAAATAAAAAAGATAAAAAAAAAAACACAATCATGGTGACTCGTTGGCATATGCACACACACATTGCGGAAATTGTTGGTGAGGCGTGCCATCTAAGGGCGTCTACATAAGAGCCATTACGCACTGTCGACTGGTCGCCAGAGACTTGTTCGACGGCGACTGTGACTTTCTATAGACCGCGGGACGCAACCGGATATAGGTGTTTACACACTTGGTCGCCGGTCGCCCGGGCGACTATGCTTATGTTTTGGTCGCCGAGAGACTAAGTCTTCAGCGACCAGTCGACAGTGCGTAATGGCTCTTATGTAGACGCCCTTAGATGGCACGCCTCACCAACAATTTCCGCAATGTGTGTGTGCATATGCCAACGAGTCACCATGATTGTGTTTTTTTTTTTATCTTTTTTATTTAAATTGGGGTATTTATCCATGTGGATACGCCAACCCCATCATGCCTTATGCTAACTACCGACAGACAGTGCATAATAGTAGTGCTGGGAAAAGTGTATCACCGAAGTGAATGTATCATTTGTATCTGCATCAGTTCAAAGATTCGTATCAGTGGAACGTATCTTTATCATTTGAATGACTAAACAAAACTCAAGCCAACGAAAGAGTGAGATCGCCGCTCGGAGCGGCGATCTCACTCTTTCGTTCGCGTCAGTTCGCGACGTTTCGGATTCGGATCAGCCGATGCATGAGTGAGAGAGTTCGTGTATAGCCGCGTTCCAAATGAGGCAAATTGACAGAGATCCGAAAGAGCAGAATTAATGATAAGGTATAAGGTATAACGGGCTGGTATCCGCAACTCCACGTCTAAGCGCGTATTTTGCGTGATGGGTGGTAAGTATAATTACTCGATCCACCCTAACTCCTCGAAAAAGGCCAGCACACCCTTGATATTACTGGTGATCTCTCGGAGAGTACCTGGGTTACCGAAGTACTTGGCCCTGTATGTGGCGACCTCAGGGCAGTTTAGTAGCACGTGGGCTGCCGTCTCGTCCTCCTCCATGCATGCTCTGCACAGTGGGCTGTCTGTAACTCCAATGACAAAGAGGTGTTTGTTAAAAGAACCATGGCCAGTGATGGCTGCTGTGACTGTACGTAGTTGTTGCTTTGACAGCCGGAGTGCTTTTTTAGTGAGACGACCGTCAATGGCCGGAAGCGCCTCCTTGGCCTGCCTGCACTCGCCATGGTTAATCCATAGATCGTTGTGTTGGTCTCTGGTGCGTTTTCTTACCAGGGTGCGTAGATATCCGAAGGGGAGTGGTACTATGGGTTCTGGACCCACCGCATCCATGCTCGATCCCCTTCTGGCGAGTTCATCCGCTGCATCATTGCCTCGGGAACCGCTGTGTCCTTTGATCCATTGAATGGTTATATTATTGAGGTTACCCACCTGATTCAGAGTTTGGTGACACTCGTGTACCAGCCCAGAATTAACTGTGTGGCTGCTTAGTGCTTGTAGGACTGCCATGCTGTCCGAGAGTATTCGGATTGAGTGGTCCTCAACCTTCCTGGCCATGATTGCTGACGCAGCTAGGGAGATACCCAAACATTCAGCCTGGAAGACCGTGTTATGAGCCCCCAATGGTGTGGCTATGTGTACGTTGAGGTCTTCTGAGAAGATCCCGGCACCTGTGCCTGTACCTGTTTTGGATCCATCCGTGAAGATCCGCAGCTCCGCGGGGCATAAACCCTCGCATCGGTGATCTTCGTGCAGTTGGATTTTGTATTTTTTGTCAAAAATGAATTGTTTGGGTATCCGGTCGTTTATAGCTCGTATAAGAGGGAACTCGCTAGCGAGTTCCTCTAGCAACGAGGTGTGTTGTGTGTTACCTTTGCTCCAGAGGTTCAGTGTTTTCAGGCGTATTGCTGCCACCGCTGCTTCCTGTTGTATAAAGAGGTGCAGCGGTGGCAGTCCCAGCATGGCTTCTAGTGCTGCAGTCGGTGTAGTCCTCATGCAGCCCGTGGTTGCCATGCAGGCAAGTCTTTGTATGCGCTGTAATTTGTTTGATGTTGTGCTCAGTTTGGTTCTGGGCCACCACACCACAGCCCCGTAGGCGATCATGGGGCGAATCACCGCACTGTACAGCCATAGTGTGATTTTGGGGGATAGTCCCCATTTCTTACCTATCATTCTTCTGCACTGCCAGAAGGTGATGCAGGCCTTGTTTAGTTTGTTGTCTAAGTGATTGCTCCATTTTAGCTTGCTGTCCAGGATCACCCCGAGATACTTAACCTCATTGGACAGCTGGAGTTCTGTGTTGAGCAGTTTGGGTAGTCGGAAAGGGCCTAGTGCCCGTTTTTGGGTGAACATGACTAATTCTGTTTTGGTGGGATTCACTGATAGATCAAAGTCCCTGCACCAGCGTTCTACGATGCGCAGGGCTTGCTGGGTGAGATTGCAGATGGTCCCGGTCACCTTGCCCGAGACCAGGATGGCGAGGTCATCAGCATATCCTATTGTGTAATAGTGGTCGGCATTGAGTTTAAAAATGAGGTCGTTTATTACCAGGTTCCACAGAAGGGGGGATAGGACCCCTCCCTGGGGGCAGCCCCTGACTATCATGGCCATCTGCTTTTCGCCTTCAAGGCGAACCACGCGTTTGCTAAGCATGTTTGTAATCCAGTCAGTTAGTACCTGTTCCACTCCATGTTTGGAGAGGGCGGCGCTTATGCTGGAGGTGTGTCTTATCAAAAGCCCCTTCGATGTCTATGAAGGTGCCCAGGCATGTTCCTTGCTGATGGATCGCTTCTTCTATCCGGCTGACTACCAGATGAAGTGCGGATTCCGTTGACTTACCTGAGCTGTATGCGTGTTGGTTACCGTGCAGCGGTATAGTTTTTAGAGCGCCGTCCCTCAGCTCCCTATCGCATAGCCTTTCCAAGGTCTTTAGCATGAAGGAGGTCAGACTGATTGGACGGTGAGATTTCGCATTTGTGTAGTCGCCCTTACCTGGCTTTGGGATGAATATAACTTTCACTTCCCTCCATCCTTGGGGAACGTACCTAAAGGCCAGGCACGCTCTCATTATGGGTAGCAGTCTCTTGGCGACAGGCGTTTCTCCCCATTGCAGTAGGGCATTGCAGAATTAATGATACAGATACACTATTTTTATAGTTTCGAGATACGTTTCAATGCATCAGATTGAAGAAACGACTCACTGAGTCGACTCAGTAAAGAGTTACACACGACTACATAATAGCTCTAAAGGAAGCAAGTAACCAGCGCCGACCTACCAGTGCTTATAAGTACTGGTCCGTGCAGGTAACCGCTACATAAAGGAAGCGGGTAGAAGCAGGGGCTGGCATTTGTTTTTATTCCCTCGCGAATATAGCAACAAATGACGGCCTACCAGCGCAGATCGGAGTAGGTCGGGACTTATCGGCGCAGTTCGGAGCTTGTCGGTGCTGAGACTACCTGCGCCGACTAACTGCGCGGACCAGGGGGTCTACCCTAAGCACGAAGTCCGTGGTTTCGGCGTTAGTTACAAGCGTTTCCTACTCCCTATAACCGACGGACATACGATTATTTCGGGGCCCGAACTAAGAATGAATGACAACACGATGTGACAGTTGTCCCTACTACCGATGTGTTTTCACCCGTCCGAAAAGTTGAACTTGACACTTGTTTTGTTCACTCCTACGTTTCGGGCTACTTTCGGACGGGCGACTAACTTCGTTGACGGAATTAGGGAGTAGGCCCCCAGCACCGACAAGCGCTGACAGATTGGCGCCGGCAACCCGCTTTCTACGTGTATTCGCACTTATCGTAGTTGATCTCTACTGACAGTACATTCATAGACATGATATAAACGAATTCGTGTATATAAAACCACATTTTCGAGTAAGCCGACATTTGATTCCACGACTACTTTCGTGCTATTAGTAGTTGTGCGATGTTGCCAGACCGACACGCATTGTCGCTTAACAATACAATCAATAAAATATCCAATAACAAATAAACATTGCAGCAAATAAATAAAATCAATAAATAAAACATTATAAATACATAAAACAGTCAATAATTAAGTAGATACAATTAACAAATATATAGTATTAGTGCAAAAAAATAAATATTATGAACAAAATATTTAATTAAAATGCAATGCAAAAAGACTACCTGTCTATAAATAAATAAAATATCGAATTTCAGTTAAAATATTAGTGCAAAAAAAAGTATCTAATTAAAATAATAAAAATGCAATAGTCAATCTCTAAATAAATAAAATATCGAATTGCAATTAAAATATTTAGAAACAATGAATAAAATATTGAATTGCTATTAAACAAATAAGTGCTCTTCCTCTCTTCTGCTACTCTATGTTGTGCCCGATAGGGTTCATAATTGATCCCATAGTCTTAAGCCTACCACCTGTATTTGACATTATGGAATGCAATAAAGAAATTGAATTGAACTGAAGATCGCAGGTGACAAGTGCCGCAGAGTATTTGTCCCTTTATCCCGCGAATTCACGCGGCTCAATCCTTTTTATTTTTCAAAATATATTTATAGTATTCGGCTGTCCCGTTTCAAAACCTAGTAAGGGCTTAAAACGAAATTTTACAGGAGAGCGCATAAACGTTAAATCGGTCAGCCTTTGAAAACTATTTATATTAGGTAAAACCAAGTGGGTAAAGTGACTTACTAGGTTTTAAAATGATCAAAGGCAGTTAGTAAGTATCGATGCTTAAATATATCAGTAGTGTCATTCTGTAAGAAACCCACCTTAATATCGACGGTTAGCTCGATATCTATAATGTCACAGTGTGGATAATAGAAGCAAATAACACACAGATAATCGAAAGTATAATCAATAACGTGTAGTTCTGTTATCCACGCTGTGTCACGACAAGTGTCTCATTGACAGTCGCGATCGAGGTGAGATTCTTACAGAATTGCACTGCAGCTTGTTATGTGAGTTTTCAACGCTGGTATTTTATTATTTGGTAGAGACTTTCTAGGTTAGCAAGATTATGCAATAAAACGATTTTTGTAAAAAGTGTCCCTTACTAGGTTTTGAAATGGGACAGCCGTATTGTTTTTGAGTGTTTTCGTTGTCAACTCAGATCAAATAAAAAAACAAGACAGAACGCTGCGAACAATACAGTGAAGCATGCTAAAACTACACCTCCGCTTTGTGCATACCAGGGTTGTTGCTGATGCATATTTTTTTCACATCAGCGGATGCTGATGCTGATGTTTTACCATTGACATCAGCGGATGCTGATGCTGATTCTCATTATTTTTTTAAAAAAGCAGGGAAAAAGTAGTGATGTTTTTGAGTATATATCTAAAAGTTGCACAGTTTTCCTTGGTACTGAAATAAACGATTGTCTCAAATATTTTGGGATTTTAATAAAAAATATAATCAAACTTAGTAGTTTAGTAATAATTAGTATAGTACTAGATTAGTAATTAAGTACCTAGACTACCTAGTGCATAACCTGCTACCAATCTTTCGTTTAATTTATAGGTATTGGAATTTAATCAAAGGTACATAAAATAATCCACTTTTCAACGGGGTCGGCATTATTTATCAAACTCAAAAGTTTACGAAAAAAAAATTTCACGTGCAGTCACGTATTAAGTATAACGTGGGTGAATCAACTATTTTCTGTAACGAATCAACTTTTTGTGTAAAAAATAAACATGGTGTTTTTATTAATTTTCTGCTGAATATAGATAGCCTAATCATTGAATTTCATGATTCTATGTAGAGCCGCGGACTTTTTAAAATGTTTCTATTGTTTTTAAGCCAGAGTGTCAGACCCGACTACTTTTAACGTCTCTTGGGTAACGGTTGCAATTTACGATATCTTGTAAGTGAAACAAAACAGAATGGTTAATTAGTATATTAAAATATTAGTACAAGTCTAAAGGAATCATTATAGGCCATGAAAAATTAACAAATCAGTCTTATTTTTAAAATAATAACCTTCATTGTGTCTCTTGGGTCACTCGTGAAATAATACAGAACCAACTTTTGTAATATTTTCTTTTCTAGATGTAGTGAGAAAATCAAACTTATACTGTACCTACCACCTTTTATTCATTTATCATAATCTAAAAATTAAATGGGCCTGATATATTTATTTCTATTTAAATGACGAAACATCCTGCGGAAAATATGGGGACAATAGACATATGGCTGACAAGCCAGGAGACAAATTCAGTGACCTAAGAGACATAAAGATACCATATTTTTTAGGAGCTTCACTAAAGTATCAATAATAAAACAAAAAATAAATAAAGAACAATGCCCACCTTCCATACATTTCAAAACCTGATGATGAAAGTATATGTATAGTTATAAGATATAGTAGAAATACTTCCTGTAAGTTTAGAAAGTAATGTCTAATAGTCATTTCGGCAATTTAAACGCCACGAAGTTCAAAAAATAGGTATTAATGTTTCTTTTTAGGTTAGGATTTGCCGTCACCAGAAATAATGAAACAAACGTGCATGAACTAATTAATAACGCTCGTAGTTTACTCTAAAATAGGAATATTTATCTAACTACGGTCTAAAACATCTTTTTTACTCAATTAATTGAAACTAACTGCCCCTAAGTCAATGCTAAGACTCCATGATTGTCACTATAAAATGAGTGTCGAGTTGAAAACTGCATTCTCCAGTACAAATTATTTATTTTCTAAGACTAACATTTGGTTACCTACCTACTGGCTAACACCACATAATATGTACAATTTGTGGTTAAATAAGTACATTGTTATCACACTAATAATTGCTTTTAATTTGATTAAGTATACCTAGATATAATATTAACTAGATTAATTTATTTATCTTCCCGGTATAATATAACAGTACAGTATATTATATAACTTCCCAGTGGCGTTCTAATGGATAATAACACAGCAGTATAAAATAGTAGCAGGTACCTTGTCATAAGTACTTACTAACCTATATTTTATTTTTAGTATAAAAACGACACCTTATCTAGTCAGATAATTTCTATATATACCTACCTCTAAAATGCCTAACTTAATTCATGTTTTCAAAAATGATCACTTATTTGCCAACCTACATACCTGTTGAATGAAACGGGGAAAATAAATAAAACACTATGTTACAGTGGAATAGTTTATTGATATTCATCATTTTCATCCAAATCTCTTATAACTACGTCATCCAGAAATTGTGCTGGAGCAGATATATTGTTTTCGTACCTAGCCCATCCAAGGTACCAAACTACCGTCATCACGTGAGCGCAACATCCGATAGTTCGTCGACCGACCAAACAATTGCAACAATATTCAATTATCACGTTTCTGCCAGGCACATTATTTTCTACTAAAATATAAACATAATATTGTTTTCTTGAAATGTGCCTGGACTTAATTTTTCCTCTTATTAGTGTTTTATCACCACTTCCTCTAAGATTATATTGAGAAAAGTCTTGTGTATCCCTACATACTTCTATTCGATATGATCCGTGAAATCTTATATGTTCTCCATAGTATGACCTTGCTTGTCTTATTTGATAAGTACCTAGAGCAAATAATATTAATTCACTATAACTTAATCTAGGAAACAAAAATAAATTATCTCGGTCAGCAGAGTAATACTCTGAAAAGCAGTTGATCTTCTATTCATGTTTAGTTGTTCAACTAATATGGCTAAATTATTTTCAAAATTAATTCTCTCTCTAATAATTGTCACTATTTCATTAGCATCATTTCTATCCTGAAAACGAACACCAAATCTGTTTAGTAAACTGGCAGCTATTTGAAAATTCTGCATCATGTTCGGGACTGATTTATTAAAATAGTCTTGCCTCAGGAGCTTAAAGTCCCTTTTAAAGTGTCCATTTACTGCCTCAACTACCCAACGACATATTGTTACACAGCGGCTCCGGTTGGCCTGCTGTGTTGTTAGTTGGTGTTCGCCTTCTAATATAGATTCAGGCATGTATGGCCGGTAATTGCAACCTTCCAGCATTCTTATGGAATCACGGAATCCCCTATCCAATATGAACACATCGTTTTCTTGAAAATATAATCTAAGAGGAGCGTTTTCATAATCAAAGAGGGAAATCATTATATCGGCATCGGATGTGGTAGCCTTGTATGGACCGAAACAATCGAGGATGTAACCATCACATGCCACAAATAAAAATGGCTTTAATAGATTTTTATACTTATGTAATGAATATGTATCCTTTTGGAAGGAGTAATTGGAACTTTTATTTATATTTATGTATGTACCGTCACAAATAATAATAGCATTTGTGAAGTTTTCATTGTATATACCATTTGGTATTGTCAGATTATGATCCATTAGACTTTCTCTCGATATGTGAGTAATACCCAGGTGCATAGGTACAAAATCTTGAACCAGGATTTCCCTGCTTTTCTTCATTAGCCTCTCTAATGTACTACGCGGTACATCCAATAATGTAGCCAAGCGAACATCTGATTCACCGGTCCTCATTTTGATTAATAATGCAGCTAATCCCAAAAGGCCATTGTGCATTCCTTGTATGCGAGGAACTTCATTAATAAGAGTGAAAAAATCTTGTTTAGACCTTCCAGTCCAAAAGAAAAATATGTTATCTTCAATTTCTTGGATAGCTTCTACATTTGTGAAATTAAGGTAAGGCTTGAAAGCATTGACAAATGAAAAAATATGTTCCACTTGTTGTAAAGTAAATGTTCTAATGCTATTACTCGAATCATAGAGATTGTTCCACTGGTTACTCAGTCTATGTTCTGTACAAACACGGCTGTGCACGGGGATATAATACTTATATGTACTGAGTATTGTAGCCCTAAATGAATCTGACAAATTGTGCAGATTAATATTAGTACATTGAGGGAAAAGGCAGTGAGAAGCAGTATTTGCTGCCCGTCTATAATTTTCCATTGTCATTTCACTTGATGCAACAGAAGGCACTTCAAGACTTTCATGAACTGGTTCAGCAGTGTATGGCTCAGAGTCACCTGTTTCAACTTCAACTTCTTCAGTAGTAGAAACTCCACGGGCATCATCAGCATGCTCAATACGTGTGGCAGCACGCTTGCAGCTCATCCAGCATGCATGGCATATTCTATCAGATGATGATATCTATGAAAGAAAACATTGAATTAATATCAGGTATTGTTGGTATTATTTTTAAAGGATAAAAAGACATGTCACTACATTCAAGGTCAAAAAAACAATAATATTATGTACCTGTTATTTTCATGTCAAAAGTATTATTATGTACCTACATAATTTTTTTATTTATGGTGAAAAGTATTACAGCATAGTAGGTCAATCACTATCAGGTATAATTATTGAAATCCAGAAGAAATATGATAATAAACAATATAGAAACATAAATACCTGACGTGGTGCAATTCTTGTTTGTATAACAGCATTAATCTGTCTTTGCTCTTCTGAAGGATTGTCAATAACAATAGTATGGCTCTGACGATTAAGTGTAGACCGTCCACAAATACTGCACACTTGTCTACGTCCTGGTTGAGATGACCCGGAAGCTTGAGCACCATCACAGCTTGCTGTTAATTGCTGGTTTACTGTTCTCATGAGGAGTTCATTACAAGGTTCACAAATGTAATCTTCCTCAGTAATCTGAAACAGGAAACTCAATATAAACTTCTTTTGATTACAAAATATTCAATAGCTCATTACCAGGAGGTTATGTTGAAGAAATAGTTCCACATAACAATAAACAACAGGTTCAAAACTAAGATTATTTCATGTAAATAATCTTTGTATAAACACATTTTTCAAACAGTTGTATGTGTTATGTTACACATTGTTTAAGAGCTTTGTGTAATTCTTATACTTAATATGATTTTTAGATTAAAAATAGGTAATGAGCATAAAATACTTACGATTACTGGTGATATCCACTCGCTAAGTAACGAAATAACTCTTGTGTTCAGCTCATGAACGAGATAACGTCGAAACGTATTTATGCAGACATTGCAGTTTATGCAAAGTATACGTCGACTTGTTGCTGATGGCGGCATTGTCAACAGAACGGATTTACAACGGTATCAGGTATGGTAAGCAAAGGTCGTCAGATGAGGAAGATATCGGGGTCCAGGGGCGGTAAATAGGGTCGTAATAAGAAGAAACACATACAAAATGGCACAGTACACAACGAGACGCAAGCGCAACAACGAAGGACTGTGCCGATGCAAATCACAGAACTGTCAAATGTCATAAAAATCCATTTCACTTGCGCACACTCAATGAAACACTGAATGATTAATTTAATTCAATTATTGTGTTATTTTTTAATTATTTACTTTATCCCATGACTAATAAAAAAATAGTTACTGATCGAATTAAACGTAAAATAAGTATAAAACTAAAGAACAAAGTTAAATATGGTCAACCAGCAATTTGTAAAATGGAACGTTTTAAAGAATTGATGGTTTGGATGCGTTCAAAATATGTCAATACGTTTAGAATTAGCTTAAATAAATGTAAAAATATCTTTTTTTCCTGCGTTTCTTTTAAAATTCTGATAAGCGTAATTAATATACAATTCAATAAGCTATATTTTAAGATTTATTTCATTTCTATACACAGTCAGGTCAAAAATGAACATTCTTCTTTAACATTCAGTCAATAATTCTCTTTTGTAGTCTAAGGGCTGATTTTTCAATCGTCAGATAACTTTCATCTGGGGAATAAGTTTGACTTTTTGACAGCTTTTGTTTAGATAACAGGGCAAAAAAAAAATTTACAATTTCAATCAATTTCTTTATAGAACAAGTAGATTAGGTACATTGAACATTAGAACAAACAGCAAATATTGAATAAGAAGACTAATCTATTATAATTTGTAACAAAAAAGCAAGAAAGTCTTTTGAGTCACTAAAATTGTCTCTTGGGTTACGGTTTTTGTGACTCAGTGGAACCGTGACCTAAGAGAATTTTTATGGTTTTTAACGTTTTTCTTCAAAACATATTCAATAACTAGATGATAACATATTTAAAAGGAATTTCAGACCTAAAACTCAATCAAACTACATTAAATTAACATAATAAAATATTAGCTTAGTGAGATTTTGAAGTCTTCCAGCGGAAGCACAATAAAGACACGCTGCCTCTCTTAGAACCACGGATGAAATGGCCGAGCCAAATTCAGGTTATAATAAACGTAGACACGATCATACGATGAGCAGATTAATTTCCTATTAGTTAAGCTATTAACGTGCTATTTCCCTCGCATTTAGGAGTGCTTAATGTGTATGACCTAGGGGATGCGTGATTGACTGGCTATAGTGGGGACATAAACTATAATTTTGATTTTTATACCGAAATCTAAGTTTGCGGATTCATAGAACGAGATGGAGAAAGTAGGTGTGTTGTAGTTAATTTTTGGACCAAAAGTTCATTACATCCTTAGGAAAAATTTGTGACAGCATCGCTGAATACTAGGCCGACAAGCCATGGGGACAGCAAGAATTTGTATGGGAACGCTATTTTGTCTGTTGGGTCACGATGTTTTTTTCGTTCTTTAAAGTTTAATTTAAACTAGATATTAATTGAAGAATAACTATTAAAGATCTGATTTTATAAGCATATCAAAAAAATACCCTAAATCCTCAAAGAAATTATTTTTTAAATTTTATAAGGTCGGGGACACGTTTTAACAAAAAAAAGTTGATTCACCCACGTAATGAATGAGACAAATTTGTATTAGTTTGCAAACGCAATCCCGGTCTGCCCTTGGATTAATCAAAACTCGCAAGCAAAAACTACACGGGATATAAGCCCCGACCCCTCTGCGGTCAAGTCACGACTCGAACATCAGCATTAATATCAGCATCGACCAATGCGGATGCTGATGCTGATGTTGAAAAAAATGCTGAAGATCAGCGGATGCTGATGTTCGCAACAACCCTGGTGCATACACGCACACACGCACACAATTACAACATTTGTCAATCAAACTACACCTCACTAAGTGCACACATGTTTACGAAACCGGCCTCACGTCACTGTTGACAGCGCTCTGTCTTGGTTTTTTATTTGGGCTGAGGTTGTCAAACAATTTGACATTTTTGTAAACGAAACTATCGGAATGGACGGTTTATTCGGTCTACTCCAAAAATGGAAATACAAAGTTTCGGTTGACGGATCGCACGTTTTCCAACAATGTAAGTGTTTGGGATCCGATGATTGATTCGATTTTCGTGACTTGACATTTTATCTTTCGTTCACCCTACTCCCAAATGTTAATTGACATCTATACCCTTTTCAATGTAGAGTGAGCACTGACGTTTCTATACAAAACGTCACCTTAAGGCTAGCGTCCACTAGGTTCGCCGAGTCGAGTCGAATAGAATCGCAATATTTCGCCTACTAGAGTCTGTGCGAAAAGAGAACCGTCGTGGCGTAAAAAGGAACTAACATTCAGATTGCATTTACTGAGTAACATACGATTACTACAAACACGTTAACGTGTTAAACCGTGAAGTATAATAACTAGTTTACTACAGCCGTATTAACTATTACCGTTTTTGTATTGAACAATAGATAAACGGTAATTATAGACTGCGGCGCCCTCAAATCTATGACGGTTCTCTTTCCGCACAGACTCTATACATTTATTTTTTTACTACTATAAATGCGAAAGTAAGTTTGTTAACTTTTCACGCCTAAACCACTGAACCGATCATCATAAAATTTTGCATATACGTTGTCAGGTGTTTAGCAACGTACATAGGGTACGTTTCATCCCGAAAAAAAGTACTGTTACCGAGGAAAACAACAATAACGTTCATAGATGGCGCCACGTGTCTTTCGAATCACGATTGAACTATTATAGAAATTGTAGTAGTGTGTTAAGCGTTTTTTTGAGCTTAATTAACGCCAGTGAAGCCGCGGGAAAAAGATAGTTTACTATAAAACCGCGTTGATCAGCGACGAGCCGAGACGCGGCGATTCGCATCACTCGCGGGCATCGCTTGTCACGCGAATTTCTGTTTTGACGACTTGCGAATACTGACCGTTTCGCCTCGATTCGTCTTCACACGGAACAAATGCGACTCGACGCGTTTCGGCTGTAGTCGACGCCAAGCTTTACAAGGAATCCTAACTAATATTGTAAATGCGAAAGTAAGTTTGTTTGTTTGTTACCTTTTCACGCCTAAACCACTGAACCGATCATTCTGAAATTTTGCATATACGTTGTCAGGTGTACAGAAACTGACATAGAGTACCTTTCATCCCGAAAAAAAGTACTGTTCCCGAGGAAAACAATAGTAACTTTCTAATGATAATAGACCAACTATTTATCATATGAACGTTAATCTATACCATTAATAGATCATGTGGTTTGAAGGAATTACACGAATACGTTAACATCCTGTATCCTGTATACAGTACGTATACGAAATCGCGTATTTCCTTTGAAAAAAAAAAACAAAACAAAAACATGGTGTTCTTAATTTAGCTCTCTGAATTATTTGACTGCGCGGAGCTATACCGCGCTAGTCTTGCCAGGATTGTTTTTTTTTTTGCTGTATGTGGTCCTTGGGGACCATTTCTACGTAACCGGACAGTCATTGGCGAGACCTGAAGGGTCTCCATTCAATGGCGGGGAAGTAAAACACCTACCTAAGCTAACTACTTGTACTACACTAACATCATGACTACCTGCAACAGCACTAAGGGCGACCCCTAGTGTTACTCGGACCTCGGCTTAAGGTGTTGTTGGCTTGGGTTGAGACATCTTGATGAGAGCTGGGAAGCCGTCGCCTCCTTCTGCGAGGAGGTGATGGCGACCAAGGAGGGAGCGGAGAGAGAGAGAGAGGCAGCTGCCACTCTCCCCTCCCGCGCCAGACGCACCGGGCGGCGGAGGCCGCGCGACGACCTCCAGCCACCCTAGTGTGTGGCCTGCGGGCGCTGGGTTAGGGGACCCACCGCCTGATCAGTAACAGGCCCGAGTAGGCGGCGCGACGTGTTCCACGCGCGCCTCTCAGCAGGACGTGTGGCTAGGCCCCACAAAGGAGAGGTCTGCCAGGGGCTGGCGGACCGAGGCCTGCCGGGGTCGCGGTGCATGCAGCTGCGAATCCCGCGACCCCGGCCCACGGTCAAGTGATGGAACATCGTGGTGGTTTTAGCCGGTAAGAGTCCGGCACACCCCCCCGTCTTCCCCAGACGGGGGATAGTCCATGAGGATTTCCCCACGCAAAAAAAAAAAAAGCTTGATGAGAGCTGACTTATCAGTATGCCTACCATTCATTTATGGGGGGTGGCACTAAAACGGTCTATCACAATAAATATTAAAAAAAAAAAAAACATTGTGCATAATACCGTGCTGGCTTCATTTGTTCCAGTAATAGGTCACGTAGTTTTATAGGTGGCATGGTTCGGTTCGGTTGCAATTGATCAGCATTTCTGTCGAAGTGGCCTCCAATTTACCGTCTTCGCATCAAAGGATGATGGGCGTTTTGGTACTCCTGTCCAATCAAAATGAATTTACCATCGTTGGATAGCTCTTTTCAAGAGTACAAAAAACTACTGTGGAGAAACTTGGTGTGGTGTTCCTCCAACCAAAGGGAGGATCCTCCAACCAGGCGGAGTCTTGTGCCTGGCGGGCTACTGCCCACCAGTTGATGTTGGGAGGTTGTATATATACTATCTGCGTGTTAAATCTTGCTTGCGCGATGTAGGATAGTTCGCTAGTTCGCATGTGGCGAGATAGATGCCGCCACATCACTCCCCCCCTGAGACCGGAGGTCGATCGTCTTGATGAGTCAGTGGTCGTTGAGTCTTGAGAACTTGCCAGGGCCAGTGAGGGGTTCCTTTGAGTCGAAACCCGATACCGCGTCATTCTAGTGAGTCGGAACTGTGAGAGCGATGAGTGGTGGCTGTGGACTGCGTCGACCAGGAGAGAAGTGCCTCTGCTAGTTGACCGGTCGAAGTGCAGTATATATGCGCCGAGGATGCTGGCTGGCTGTGTGACACGCTGCTTGCTGCTCGATTGAATGCTGAGCGGAGGGAGTGATGATTTTGCTGCCGAGGCTGCGAAGGTTGCATGTGACGTCACCAGTGTGGAAACACTGTCTGTGACGATCACGTCGGGGTCACCAATGTGGAGAAACTTGGTGTGGTGTTCCTCCAACCAAAGGGAGGATCCTCCAACCAGGTGGAGTCTTGTGCCTGGCGGGCTACTGCCCACCAGTTGATGTTGGGAGGTTGTATTATACTATCTGCGTGTTAAATCTTGCTTGCGCGATGTAGGATAGTTCGCTAGTTTGCATGTGGCGAGATAGATGCCGCCACACTACTATGGCAACAAACCCGTATCAATTGTCCGTTTTGAAATATAGTCTTCAGAAGATACTGGATATTCAGTTCGAAATAGAATTTAAAAAAATCATATCGTCGGTTTCGCTTGACCGATTTTGATGATATTTGCACAGATTTTGAGCTAAATAAAATTCAGTTAACGAATGAAAATCACAAGAAAATCGGTTTAGTATTTTTTCAGTTAGGGGTGATCTATTTACTAAACAAATCGGACGCGCTTTTTATGCCTAAAAATAAAAGTCGTTTCCCAGCAATTATTTTTGGTCAATGTAATTTAGTTTGATGTACAGAGTGCGTAGATTTCGGCTATTCGGGTCTTTTTACACACTGTATACTTAAGTACATACAATAAATGATAAAACTTACTTCGAACTTGTTTTATTTACCTAGATAATGAAAAACATTAATAATAATTATTGTAATACCGTGCCAAAATGGAGAAAAATGACAATAAAAGTATGTGTACTTAATAGGATGTAACAAAAATAAATAACTTTCAAGCAGGATTACTGCGATCGGACAATGAATCGGGACTAGGACCATGGTTATTCTTAATCTACACAAAAATACCTTTCCAACGGTATATCATTCATTCCGATTGATGCCAGTACCAGACTCCATACATCCTTTACTCATAATCAAATTTCAATTACGTATATGATCTTTAGGATATTAATTACTACAGACTACGTGATATGTATGGATTATTATCAGATTATTGTGGTATCAATATCATTGTTTCTCAGTAATTCAGAAATAATCTCGTTAATTAGTCTGCCTCTATTATTTTGTTATCACTTGCCTGTTGAAACAGCTATCTCAATTTCATTGTTTTGTTGCGGCGGAACGGAAAGTCTGGAAACTCTTAATTCTGTTAAACGTAGCAGGTTTCATCAATACTGAGGTATATATAAGGCTACGTTCAGGTGATAAAACTCTAACGCGCGATCTCATAGCGTGCGCCTAGATGCGGCGTTTAGGAAAAATCTCTAGGCGAACGCGCGTTGACGCACGCTAAGAAATATAAATAACGCCCTTTTTCTGTTCAGTTGAGCGCGCGTTTCCATCTCGATCGTACGCGTTTTTCTTTTGTGGGTGTTAAAATAAATGAATCTGAAGACATTATTGACACCGAATTACTAATTCATGAAATAGAAAAAGGCCAGTGATTTGGAATATAGCTAAGGAAGAAAATGAAAATCAAAAAATTCAACAACGGGCTTCGGAGGTAGTGGATTAAATTTTCTCTAATGGAGCTTCTTCTTCTATCGTGTCGCCAAGAACTATGCAAGAATAGCTCATGCTGTGGTGAAAAGATTAGCCAGTCAGCAAGGTTGGTAGCGAGGCTGACTGCTCAGGGTGCGCCGGACGTACTAAAGTATCGTCACTCGTAGAGGCTCTTTTCAAGCACCCTTCTAATGCAGCTGTGAGACGAGCAACCGCAGGGGCTGCTTACGCGCGTTAGCGCTCGTCATCTGATCACCTTCAAAATTCGATCGCGCGTTAACGCGCGTTACATCTGACCGTAGCCTAAACGATTGTATAATTCGATCATTTAAACGGCAGGACTATTGGCATTAATAGGCATCTCTTTCTCACTTGCAGATACACGCTAGACATGGAACAGAACGACGTGATCACCTGTCTCGCTCTGATCTCGCATGTGATGTGCTACGCGAACTCTGCTATCAATCCTTTGATATACAACTTTATGAGCGGTGAGTACTTCATACAATTCATAGAATTACATACAATTCCAATTGGATAGATAGAATATGCTTTATTTTACAGTCTGTTTAGAACAAACTGTTCATAATTACCTAAACAACTAAAGAAATTGAACTTTATCTCAATGGGATAAAATTGTTGTCAGAATGACAGTTGTTGTGTACTGTGTTCATTCTGAAACATGCCTTGTACCATTGAGGTATTGTTTAATTTTCTTTGTTATTCAGATCATTTTAAACAGTCTGTTCGTCCCGATATATTTGATGCTGTACATGAACAATAGCCGTTCCGTATGGAGCCGGACGTAAAAAATAGCACTACTCTATCACTACTTTGATCTAGTTTTGATTTAATTTAATTTATGATTTCAATTTTGATTTAGTTTTTGATTTGATTCAATTTTAGTTTAATTTTAATTTAATTAAGTTTTGAATTTTTACATCCTTCATTAATTAATTGGTTACTTTATTGAATTTATAATATAAAATTGTTTTGCCTTTGTTGTGCATGTGGCAAAAGTTTAATGTTTTTTTTAATATGTAAATGTTTTTAGTGTTAACAATTGTTGGCTAACCAATAAATAAATAAATAAATAAATACTCCATCTCTTCCTATGGGTGTCGTAAAAGGCGACTAAGGGATTCACTAGAGGATGAGCAGCAGCGTTCTCTGAGTACTTTGACAACCATACTGCGATCGCCAACCCGCCTGCCAAGCGTGACGATTATGGCAAACCCCCCCTTACATGGCTTGAGGGGAGGCCTATGTCCAGCGGTGGACTTCTTTCAGCTGAATGATGATGATGATCAAGGATAGCAAAAAAAAAATTTGCCGTTTGTATATTATAAAAAACTTGTTTGAATATCTTGCCGGTTCTTCTCCATAGGAAACGACTAATTTTAACCGTTGTCACGCTTAGGGGGTTAAGGGTGGCTTGAGGAGTCAACCCTTAACGAGCATGTGCACATAAAATAAAATCTAGCAAGAAGCAGAAGCAGTTTAGCAGGAGTGTACTTACATAAGAATATTAAGGAAAACACTTAACCACACAATAATATATTTTATAATAGTTACAAAATTAGACTAGTTTACAGGGCGTGGTTCTTTAGACAGTACGATACGAGGAGTCCAGGGTCTTCAGGTGTAGGTAGATAGTACTTAACTAGGCGGCTGCTGACTGAGGCGCGAGAGAGGAGGAAGTTTTTTTTTTTTTTTTTTTCTATTTGACTGCTGTAGGTCGTCCTAGGGGACGGTTTCTACGTAACCGGGCAGTTATTGGCGAGACCTGAAGGGTCTCCAGCCAATGGCGGGGAAGTAAAATACTTAACCTAAGCTAACTACTTGTACTACACTAACATCATGACTACCTGCAACAACAGCACTAAGGGCGACCCCTAGTGGGACTCGGACCTCGGCTGAGGGCGTTGCTGGTGGGGACTTAGGGGGGTGGGGGGAGACAGCTTGATGAGGGCTGAATTATCGGTGTGGCTGCGGAGTCTGAAGAGACGACCGGCTCTACGACGGGAGAGCTCGGTGGATCGTGACCGGCGGCGGTGGGACGTCGCGACGGGCCTCGTCGGCGAGGACGGTATGCCGGACGGCGGCGGACGTTGTGTAGTGTGCTGGTCGATTTACTCGCCTCTTGGAGGAGGGTTATTTCGTCATCGGGTTCTTTTCATAAGTGCCTGTAATGGTATATGTGAAATAAAAACGTTTGACTGCCTCATTGGTCTAGCGACTGCTGAGCGTGAGGTCCTGGGTTCGATCCCCAGGTCGAGCAAAGTGTTATTGAGTTTTTCCGTGTGGAATTTCTCAGTAGCAGCCTGGAGTCTGGATCTGTGTCCGGTCGATGGCAATGGGCTCGCCCCCTATTACATGGGACATAAACATAACGGCGAAATGTGGGTGTACTATACACCTCTGCCAATCCTTCGGGGAATACAGGCGTAAGTTTATGTAAAAACGTTTGATTTTGATTTGAAAACACATTTTATTTATGAGATAAATTATTATTTATGGTAAATTTGAAACTCGAAAAGAAACTGAATTTTTAAATATTTTTTTCTTATCTCTCATAGGCTGCTCCCTCATCTATTCCCGGCCTTACGTTGACTTTCGAGACACCCTGTACATTATACTTCTTTTTTTTTCAGGCAAATTCCGCCGCGAGTTCCGCCGAGCGTTCTGCTGCTCGACAGCCCGCGATCTCGAGAACTTCACCACTTTAAGTCGTATTACCACTTCGAAGAAACGACCTTGTGACCTTATGACCTTCGAAAGCAAGGCTCAAGGTCGAAACGTGTGCGGCACGAGCTTCGTACATAATAGTTATAAGGATAGAAATATACTAAATTAAGGTTAGTTAGTGAAGTAATTGAGTGGTTGGAAGTCAGTAATAAATATATTACCTATGTGTATTGGAGGAAGGAATGGAATTTCTAGGTTCGTAAGAAAGTTACTAGTTGCTATTATTATCTCTTTGTACAAAAAACAGTATGTTAACTAATTATAGGCGTTCCCGGTAGCCAGAAATACTAAGAGTCCGTACATATTAAAAAATATTCAAAACAAAAAAAAAAACAAAAAAAAAATGTCAAAACAATGCTGTACATGCGCACTTGTCTATCAATTGAGAAAACACGGCAACATCGCATTTAACCTATCTACGATACTATTTTGGTCTTAAACAGGCCGTTCGGAATTGTTTAATATATAAATTTTTTTCGTATTTTTTTTGCTTATTTTTCTATTTTCATTTTAATGTATTAATGATTTAGATTATAGTTTAAGGGAACGCTCTCTGTTATTTAACATACTGTATACAGTGTGTAAACGAATTCGTGTAATTCCTTCAAACCGCGTGATCGAAGGTGACACAGATTAGCCCTAAATGGGTATTTAACAAAAGTAAACAAAAAAAACTTGGTTTTCTATTTCTGAGTAATTTTACAGTAATTAAATTAACATTACAAGATCACGCTAGTCGTGGTGCCAGCTTCGTCGCCATGCTTTCTGCACTATCAAATATATAAAAAATGGGTTTATATTTTTTTTCTTATTTTTTTTTTATTTGAATTTTATTTGGGAAAAATTCACTTGCAGAAACCGAATGAAAACATTTTTTATTTATTTATCTATCTTAATCCTGTGTGGAGTCCTTAAAACTTAATTTGCACCAACTTTGCATTTGTAGATCATGCGGTTTTAAAGAATTACACGAATACGTTTACAATCTGCATACAACGTGTAATATAATAAACGCAAACCCTGAAAGTAAATTGTTGAGACTCGGCTACTGGATCGATTTCAGATTTTTTAATATGTATAATTTTTCAAACGCGCTTTTTTTGCTAAGAATCCTTCTTTTATCTGAAATAAAGAAAATTGAGCCTTAAGTCAAGGTCATAAGACTGAAGCAGTTAAATACAAAACAATGAATGAAGTAATACTATTGTCTTAAATAAACAATATTTAAGTACCTACATAAAAGTAAAAATTCTGTGTATGTATTATGATTATAACTGAATATTTTTTTTCAGTGTTTGCGTTATTCCACTTACATGTTGCATTTCTAATAAAAAATATAAAATTTAAAAATATAAAACATAGAGCCCACCGGCACACAGTGGATCGAAACTATGATTTGAGTGACTTAGGGATCAACTTCGTTTTTTTACTTTTTTCTTTATGCGGATGGATAGAGCTCATTAACCTCAATAATAACTTGCCTTGATGTTTTTTCCTAAACTTTATACTTTGGCCAGAAAAATGTGTTTTGTTATTTTTTGTATGGAGCGGATCAAATTAAATTAAATTCCTTCTAAGTAGCGTGTGATCCCGCTTTTAAACTTTATTTTTATTATACCTTGTCTAGTCTACTATCATTTGATGCTATGAACATGTGCATAAAGTTGCAACTCTGCCAAATAAATAGATCGAAAAAAATGAAAAAATACATAGAATAAAAGCTTCATTTTGTATTTTCTTAAGTTCTTTTAAGTTAAATTTGGTATGGAATAGTAAGTAAAAACACGTAATAATACACATAATTACTTAACAACTAACAACAATACATTTAAAAGGTCCCTAATTAGCTTAAATTGACTAATATGTGTATTATATTATTTAAAAATGTGGGTATTTATCTATGAATTCCTATTTGTGTGTTTATTGACCGTAATCAGCTTAACCTTTTACTTTATAAAAAACAATGTTTTTTTCACTTTTAGCCATTACTGTCATGTTTATGAGGATAATTAGTTAATGAGGGTAGTAGAAAAATGAGTAAACATTTGTTTGTCACTGGAAGTATAAAATGACCATATATGTTACGGCTAATAGCCGAAGTGTGGCTACACCTAGTTTTAGCCGGGTACAACTAGGTGCAGCCAGTAGCAGTTGGTTAGAACTAGGTGTAGCTTAAGTCGACGGAGCCCCGCAGAGCGGGGCTCCTATTTCTGTCTGCAGGGTTTAAAGTAACCTAACACGAAGGGGATGACGGGGGCTTCGTTCGCTCGCTTCGCTCGCTCACTCTAGCCCCCGTCATCCCCTTCGAACCTAACCTATCCGTGTCGGGGTTCCCCTTAACCACCGGTGGGCGGCTGCACCTAGTTCTACCCGCTGTGATGAAGGGTAAACCTAGTTCTACCCGAGGATAAGTAGGATACATCTAAGTTTAACCGCATGTGGCCGGCTGCACCTAGTTGTACCCGGCTAAAACTAGGTGTAGCCACACTTCGGCTATTAGCCGTAACATATATACTAACTACTGTTCGTTTATTCGTACTACTACTAACATCTCGTGATTGTGATCATCCCTTTTTCGTTAAAATGGAGAGTTTAGTTAACAATTTAGATTTATTTATGATTTTAAAAGATCTATAGTAAAAAACTCTTTCAATTCCTACAACATAAAATAAATGTGACCGAAGAGAACAGTGTTGAGCTCTAAAAATTCTGTACGCGCTTTTGTTCAAATATAAGTGCAAGATGGGAACGAAGTAGTCGCACGTTAGCACAGTTTACAAGAAAAAATGGTGATTGGTTAGAACATGCAATAAACTGGCCCAAAGGAATGATACCTGACACTGTGAACACTGAACAGGAAAGGCTCGAGATTTGTGATATTGAATATGTTGAAAATCTACCTTCATCTACTACAGAAGCTTCGTAGGCCAAAACGAAGACGCGTTGAACAAATTAACCAATCTCTTTCGTTATCCCCGGATGAACTGAAAGCTTGCTTTCAGTTCCTCCGGGATAATTCAATTGCTAGTTTAAGAAACACTGGAAATGAGGATGTAGGAAAAATAATGAACCATTTGCTAAATCACCCTGAAGATCTAGAAAAAGTTAAGGGGTGTTTATGTACAAGTAAAGCGAAAAGTAGTACCTACATATTCACCTGTCTTTATTAGTTTCTCTTAAATTAAGTAAGTGGCAGTATATAAGCCTAAGAGAAGCAGCAAATGAAAATGGGTCTGATTTATACCCTTCTTGTTATAAATTATTATACATTATTATTATAAACCATTAAACTGCAAGCTTCACTCAACTTGACGGTATCTAAGCTTTTAGATGTGATTGCTTTGGATTTAGACTCGGCAACAGAGTTACTGCTTATAAGCAAATGGGGGTTTGATGAAGCCTCAGCATTAACATGACAGTAATGGCTAAAAGTGAAAAAACATTGTTTTTATAAAGTAAAAGGTTAAGCTGATTACGGTCATTAAACACACAAATAGAAATTCATAGATAAATACCCACATTTTTAAATAATACAATACACATATTAGTCAATTTAAACTAATTAGGGACCTTTTAAATGTATTGTTGTTAGTTGTTAAGTAATTATGTGTATTATTACGTGTTTTTACTTACTATTCCATACCAAATTTAACTTAAAAGAACTTAAGAAAATACAAAATGAAGCTTTTATTCTATGTATTTTTTCATTTTTTTCGATCCATTTATTTGGCAGAGTTGCAACTTTATGCACATGTTCATAGCATCAAATGATAGTAGACTAGACCAGGTATAAGAAAAATAAAGTTTAAAAGCGGGATCACACGCTACTTAGAAGGAATTTAATTTAATTTGATCCGCTCCATACAAAAAAATAACAAAACACATTTTTCTGGCCAAAGTATAAAGTTTAGGAAAAAACATCTAGGCAAGTTATTATTGAGGGTAATGAGCTCTATCCATCCGCATAAAGAAAAAAGTAAAAAAACGAAGTTGATCCCTAAGTCACTCAAATCATAGTTTCGATCCACTGTGCGGCATCGGGAACAGGGTCCAAGCTACCGGTGGTCAGGGCTTCAGAAAGAAGAATCTCCTTACTTTTATTCTTGGTAATGTATTTTTCTGAATAAATGGTGACATCTATTAAATAAATTGTTAAAACTAGCTTTAAATTTATACAATTACCATTTTGACGTCCATTTGTACTGGTAATATCCGAGATTTTATTTTATACTAGCTGTACCCGGCATGCGTTGCAATGCACTTTTTCCTACTTACTATCTACCTACTCCCTACCTACTACCTACCTACTACCTACCTACTACCTACCTACTACCTACCTACTACCTACCTACTACCTACCTACTACCTACCTACTACCTACCTACTACCTACCTACTACCTACCTACTACCTACCTACTACCTACCTACTACCTACCTACTACCTACCTACTACCTACCTACTACCTACCTACTACCTACCTACTACCTACCTACTACCTACCTACTACCTACCTACTACCTACCTACTACCTACCTACTACCTACCTACTACCTACCTACTACCTACCTACTACCTACCTACTACCTACCTACTACCTACCTACTACCTACCTACTACCTACCTACTACCTACCTACTACCTACCTACTACCTACCTACTACCTACCTACTACCTACCTACTACCTACCTACTACCTACCTACTACCTACCTACTACCTACTACCTACCTACTACCTACCTACTACCTACCTACTACCTACCTACTACCTACCTACTACCTACCTACTACCTACCTACTACCTACCTACTACCTACCTACTACCTACCTACTACCTACCTACTACCTACCTACTACCTACCTACTACCTACCTACTACCTACCTACTACCTACCTACTACCTACCTACTACCTACCTACTACCTACCTACTACCTACCTACTACCTACCTACTACCTACCTACTACCTACCTACTACCTACCTACTACCTACCTACTACCTACCTACTACCTACCTACTACCTACCTACTACCTACCTACTACCTACCTACTACCTACCTACTACCTACCTACTACCTACCTACTACCTACCTACTACCTACCTACTACCTACCTACTACCTCTTTTTTTTTTAAATATCAAAATTTTCTTTCATAAGAACCTTCTCCTGACAATTACGAACAAAACAAAAAAAAAATTAGCGAAATCGGTCCAGCCGTTCACGCGTGATGCGATGACCAAGGGAAATAGCGATTCATTTTTATATATATAGATATAGAGGGTAATTAATAAAAAAAAAGTTGTATAATTTTTGTGATATAACGTAATATATCTCAAAAAATATTTACATACGTACAAAAAGGTACAATATTAAATATAAAAATCAAGATACAATACAAACTAGCTGTGCCCGCGACTCCGTCCGCGTGGCAGTCGGAAACCAATATTTTGCCGCAATCACTATACAAAATTTCTTCTTGATATCTTTAAATTATAATATTTTTTGATTCAGCGAACCGATTACGATGAAACAAAAACTAAATGTTATTCCGAGATACGCACAATATTTTTCTATAAAAGTCAACCGTATTTAGTCTTTATTTTTTACGTGATGCGTGCACAAACAAACCGATGAACAGACAAAAAATCAAAAAAAGCTTGTAATGGTTAATAACCACCCCGGTATTTTTTTAATATTTTGAATGGACACACACGCCAAGTCTACAGATTTATTATAATTTAATAATAAATCTTTATTGTAAAAATAATCTTACATTTGGCACTAGCTTCCACACTAGGATTCCCTGTGTCGTGGAAGCTAGGCGAAACCACTACATAAAATATACATATTAACAAAATACAATAATATCATACAATATAAAACTTACAAAACTAACAAAAATACTATACATAAACAATAAAATATTATCACTAAATCATAAATATATAATATACAATATATAAATATTTATCAGAACAGATTCAATAAAAAATATATTAAATGTTTTGTATACAAGGTTAGTCAGAAAGGGGGTACTAATCCGAAAGGGTGTTAAAGTACACATAATAATGAATAACTTTTGTTCTAAAACTTTTCCCAAAACTCAATAGTTTAAGAGAAACAGTTGCTCAAAAATCTCAAAAATAAACTCTAAAATCTATCTAGTTATGCATAGCCAACCATTACCCCGAACTGTATTAATAAACTAAAATCACGCCATGCCACCCATCAGTTCCAGGTAGCCATAAACATCTTAGAATAAATTACCAATCAATTATTAATTAATCATAGCCATAACAATTAGAAGTATGATCTGACATACAAGAGGCTTCCTGTTACTGTTACTGGCCCACTGTGAGGTCCAGTCACAGACACACACATACAAAACCTCCACTAGTATATAAGCCCATGTAAATTAAAATTATTTGTTCTTGTACTATAATGCTCATACTGAGCACACGTGTCTTTAATTAAATAAATATATTTTTTTAACAAGTCTTGCGCGTTCATATTTGACTGGCGCAGCCGGTAGGATTAGCAAAGTCGCGAACAGTGATCGTTAATAGGCACAGAAATCGGTCGTAACGTATCCTAGACGCATAGACTTCTAGTCTGTAAAGAACCTATTCAAACAAATTCGTCAAAAGAACGTCGCGTGTGCAGCAGCAGCAGCAGCAGCAGCAGAAGCAGTAGCAGCAGTAGTACAAGAAACGGCATGGGATCGAGCATACTGTGAGTAGACCCTTATTCGCATTGTTCCATTCCTTGTCTTATTCCTTAGATAGCGTTTAATTGGACTAGACATCGCCATTTAACGTAACACGTCTATTTTTGGACAAAAATCGCCGAATCTAGACTTAATTTTAGTTAACTTTAACGTAACACGTCTATTTTTGGACAAAAATCGCCAAATCTAGACCTAATATTAGTTAATTTTAACGTAACACGTCTAGTTTTGGACAAAAATCGCCGAATCTAGACTTAATTTTAGTTAACTTTAACGTAACACGTCTATTTTTGGACAAAAATCGCCAAATCTAGACCTAATATTAGTTAATTTTAACGTAACACGTCTATTTTTGGACAAAAATCGCCGAATCTAGACTTAATATTAGTTTATTTTAAGTAATTTGGACTCGCATCGCCAATTTACTATTTTTGCTTTTAATTTGAAGTATTTTGGACTCACATCGCCAATTTACTATTTCTTGTTTAATTTAAGTAATTTGGACTCGCATCGCCAATTTACTATTTTATGCTTTTAATTTTTAGTAATTTGGACTCACATTGCCACTTTACTATTTTGTGGTATTTACTCAAACATCAGTAATTTACACATTCTAGCGTAACGTAAAGCGCTGTTTGGAATAAAATCGCCAACAACGTTATTTTTGCCTTATAATTAAATTTAATTGTGAATAATGAATATTCAACTTATCCCTAAGGAAATTCAAAGCATCATCCCAAAATTTGATGGATGCGAGTATGTAATTAGAAGCTTTAGAGGGGAGAACAACCCAGCACAGCAGACTTATTTGTTCCATTGTATTACTAGCAGATTAGTTGGTAAAGCTGCCGTCTTAATAAGCGAACGGGAAAACGTCACCACCTGGGAAGGCGTTAAAGAACTTTTTGTTCAACACTTCGGGGATCCGAGATCGGAAGCTTGCCTTAATATCGAATTAGAGAACCTCAAGATCAAACAGGGAGAGTCATATATAGACTTCTGCCACCGAATACAGAATGTTAGGAGCTCACTTATATCAAAAGTAAACCTCCTCACCGACGAAGGTATTAAAGCAGCGAAATATATTATTTATAATAATACAGCTCTAAACGTTTTCCTCTATAATTTACCAGAGGATATGATTAAGTTCGTGAGACTAAATAAATGCGTAACACTGGAGTCCGCGTTAAGTGTCGTAACCGAGGAAGTTAACTTCCAAACGAGATACAATGCTCGAAATAAGATTAAGACAACACCTAATAATAACTTTAACCATTCAAGCAATCCTAGACCAAACTTTACGGCTCCAATCCAGTATAAATTCGGTATTCCAGCAAACAATGATCAAGGTTTTAGACAAGTATATGGTTTTAAACCCAACTTTATTTCGAATCCGAATAATAGCAACCAAAAAGTTGTAAATCAACCGCAAGGACCTAAACCAAATACCAGTAATAATCAAACAAATCAAAAAGCTATAACTCATCAACCACAACAGATTCCGCGTACATTTAATAATTATAAGCAATCAGGTTTCTTTAAAGCCAATCCAAACCAACAATTCCGATTTGGTATCATCAATCAACAGCCTAAGCAAAACACTGACGTGTCGATGCGTACGGTTCGCAATAACATGATTGAAGAGCCACTTGAACTTGACTCCGACTCTAACTGCGAACAGATATTTTTGTTAGACGACGAGAATCTTGTGTTGATAGATGATAGTAATCAAATTAATTGTGTGCAAGGTGAAAACGAACCAGTAAATTTTCAGATAGAAGCCTCCACAACAGACCCACCACATTAGAAACAGAAGTAATAAACTTAAATTATAGTGGTCTTAGGCTACCGCACATCTATTTACCAGAAATGGAAGCAATTTTTTTAATAGACACAGGTAGTACACGATCTTTTATTAACGCTGAACTAGCCAACCAGTACTTCAAGCATTACAAGAGTGATGAACCATTTGAAATAATTAGTACCCATGGACGTAGCAAGCATAGCGAAGTCGCATACATTCCCTTAACGGACACTTTTAAAACCGATATTCACCATAAGTTTTATATCTATAACGTAGACAAAGCATATAACGGCCTAATCGGATCCGATTTATTAAAAGAGCTAGAAGCTACTATAGACATGAAAAACCAGGTCTTAAGAACAAATACAACAGAAATTCCCATTTTATATAACCCCTCTTATCAGATAATAATACCCCCTAGATCGGAAACACGTGTTAAAGTGCCAACAATGTTGGACAATGGAAATGCAATTTTAAATCACATAGAATTCTGCCCGGGAGTTCGTATGCCTGACGCTTTAGTTAACTGCGTAGACTCTTTAGCTCAAACTGTCATCCAGAACACTACCGACACTGAGATGACTATAACATTTAAAAAACCCTTTAAAGTTTATGGTATAGAACAGGATTTAGCAGATAATTGCCTTGTTCATAATTTAAACCACACCCCTGATTTGGAAAAACGATTAGATGAAAACTTAAACAAATTACGGCTTGATCACCTAAACATAGAAGAAAAATCATTAATAACTAACCTATGTACCGAGTATAAAGACATCTTTCATTGTGAACACGTACCTTTATCTTTTACTAACCAAGTTAAACATAAGATTCGTACAAAGAACGAAGATCCGATTTACATACGCCCGTATAGACACCCCGTTAGTCAAAATGAGGAAATACAGAAACAAGTAGATAAACTTTTAGAAAATAGAGTAATTACAGAATCACACTCACCTTGGAGTGCCCCTGTACACCTAGTTCCTAAGAAAATGGACGCCTCAGGCGAACAGAAGTTTCGGATGGTTATAGACTATAGGCGACTCAATGAGATAACGATAGATGATAAATACCCACTTCCAAACATTACAGACTTATTCGATAGGCTAGGAAAAGCATCTTATTTCACTACGATAGACCTAGCCAGTGGTTATCACCAATTAGAGGTAGAAAAAGAGGACCAACCGAAAACCGCATTTACAACACAGTCAGGACATTACGAATTTACTCGTATGCCTTTTGGTTTAAAGACAGCCCCAGCGACCTTCCAACGAGCAATGGATAACGTACTCCGCGGACTACAAGGCATACATTGTCTTGTTTATTTAGATGATATTATTGTTTACTCAACCAGCCTCCAAGAGCACATAGATAAGCTTAGAAAAGTATTCGATAGGCTTAGACAAACGAATCTCAAAGTAACCCTTGATAAATGCGAATTTCTTAAGAAAGAAGTGTTATATTTGGGTCACACAATAACCAAAGACGGTCTTAAACCAAATAATGATAAAATTAAAGCTGTGTTACAATTCCCTTTGCCTAGAACACCAACAGAAATTAAGAGTTTCCTAGGTTTAGTAGGATACTATCGTAAATTTATCAAAGACTTTTCTAAAATAACGCAACCTATGACAAACTGCCTTAAAAAGAAAAATAAAGTCACCATAACTCAAGAGTTTGTAAACGCATTTGAAAAGTGCAAAGAACTACTTACCAATGCACCATTATTACAATTCCCAGATTTCGAAAAACCTTTCCTTCTAACAACGGATGCATCTAACTTTGCGCTAGGAGCAGTCTTATCTCAGGGTCCAATTGGTAGTGACAAACCAATAGCTTTCGCAAGTAAAACTCTTAACGACGCCGAAACGCGTTACAGCGCCATAGAGAAAGAACTATTAGCAATTGTTTGGGCATGCAAACATTTCAGACCTTATTTATATGGTAAAAAGTTCACAATACTAAGCGATCATAGACCATTGGTATGGTTAAATTCTATTAAAGAGCCAGGAAGTAGACTCACTAGATGGAGACTTAGACTCTCTGAATACGATTACGAAATTAAGTACAAACCCGGTAAACAAAACAGCAATGCAGATGCATTGTCTAGAATTAAAGTAAATGCCTTAGACGATGCCTCAATGATAGTGAATACCGATAGGTCAAAGACAATTGTCATCTCATCAGATGAAGATGATAATATTAGTACTTCACCCAGTGACTCTAAGAACAGACCTAAGTCACCATATTCAATACCATCAATAGGAAGCGAAACAATCACAGCCTCTGAAAGAGCAGACTCTCCATCTTTAGTAACCGTCCATTCAGAAGAAAATACAGACTCCTCTGATATCCCAATATTAAAGGAAGCCATAGATACGAAACCCAATCAGATTCTCGTATACACTTGGCATAGAAATGAGTGCAGCGTTAAAAACCTATCTAGGGATAAACAAAAGGTGTTTGAAGTACACATGCCAATAGAAAAACCGGAATTAATAAAAGAATTCTTAAAAGAATACATTCATCCTAAAATAAAATATTACATCTACTTTGAAGATGAACGTCACCGTAAAGAATTTTCAAATATTATTATAACCTTATTTAAAAAGAATGCAATAAGCATATATGAGTGCACCGAAAGAGTCGTTTACGTTGAAGACGAAAACGAACAACGGGAAATAGTTCTGAAATATCACGTTGGAAAAACATGCCATCGTGGTATCAAAGAAACCGTAGCCCACTTAAAAAGAACTTACTACTGGAACAACTTAGAACATATCGTAGCTAGCATTATCAACTCATGCGAACTTTGTAAGCAAATGAAATACGATAGAAAACCAATAAAACCCGAACTCCAATTAACTCAAACTCAAACAAAACCTTTTCAAGAACTATTCATGGACATTTTCTCAATAGAAGGAACCTATTTTCTTACAATCGTAGACGCATTCAGTAAATTAGGCCAAGCAGTTGAAGTACCTAATAGATCTACACCGGAAGTTATAAGGGCACTAATAAAGTATTTCGCCACATACGGTGTGCCATCAAAAATTAGTGCAGATCCAGGGTCAGAATTTAATAATAATCTATTAAAGGAAATGTTAGCATTCTACAAGATAGATTTACACATAGGTACGCCTCATAACCCAAACTCTATGGGACTAGTAGAAAGATTCCATTCTACTATCATAGAAATTTATCGACTTGCGAAGTACGAGAGGAAAATAACAGACGCCGCATCTGTCATGATGTATGCTATAATGTCATACAACCAGTCTATTCATTCAACTACTGGTTTAACACCGTTTGAAGTAGTCTTCGGACATACCGATGCCTCAAGTACCTTTGCAGTAGATTTTAATAAGAGTTACACCCAACAGTTAGTAAAGGACCATGTTAAGCGTACTAAACATCTATATAATTATTTAACTGATAAAATGATACAGTCCAAAGAAAAAACCAAAGAAAAACGCGGCGGTGAAAAACAATTTGACATTAAAGAAGGAGATCAAATTTATATGAAAGGAGTTAATACCAGACGTAGCAAAGATAAGCCTAGATACCAAAAAGCGACAGTTATAGATAAAATTAAGAGAAATACGGTAGCTGTCCAAAATAAAGCCAGTAAAACTAAGAAAATACCCGTTAAAGACATTAAGCGTCCTTCACAGGTTCGTCCTGGTGGTAACGATGCAAGCAGCCCTCAGCCTGGGCCTTCAACTTCAAAGGATTGAAGATAATCCGGGAATCCTTCCCGTTAAAGAAGGACAAGCGTCACTGAGCCTCTATAATTGGCATATAATTAAGAGACTAGACTTAAATTTAGTTCATAGAAATTTAGAATATAACATAGAAAAATATAAAGATATTTCCAGCTATATGGAGGATAAATTAGGTATGTATATTTTAGATGGTAGTCTTGTTGATGCTGAGTTGCAAACCCAATACATAATGAACATAACTATAGAACGTTATAATCAGTTAATTCCAAGCATTAGAATAAAAAGGGGACTTATCAATCCTGTTGGATCTATAATCAAAGCTATTACTGGAAACTTAGATAACGATGATGCACTTAGATATGATAATTGGATAAAAAGTCTGCAATTGCAACAAAATGTAATCATGAATAAAGTTACTTTAGTTTCCGAAATAGTTGACACATTCGTTAATATCACTAACTCAACTAGAAACAACTTTGTAATACTTGAGAAAACTATTAAGGAAATAGAAGAAATTTTAAACAAAACTCAATTCCAAAGGAGTAAGAGCCTTGTCCTAAATACTTATAACATGTTAACCCATAACTTTCAAATATTATTAACCCGCTTAGATGAAGTGGAGACAGCATTAGCATTTAGTAGAGTTAATGTATTACATCAGTCTATATTAGATACTACTGAACTGATTAATATTCTTCAAGATATCGAAAAAACAGATAAGTTAGCTTTTCCTGTTACTAATGAAAACTTAGTTAATATTGAACATTGCATTGAAATCAAAGCTTATGTAAAAGACAAACAGATAACTTTTATTATGTCGGTACCAACAGTCCAATTAGATGTCTACAATTATTACACCCTACATCCTTTTCCTATGTATAATCCCCACCTTGGTCTATCTTTCCTAATTACCCCTAAAAATTCCCATATCCTTGCGAAAGGGTCGAAAGTAGTATCGCTCTCCCAGCCTTGCAGAGGAATAGACGAAGGAAAGTTCCTTTGTTACGAGAACAACGTGTCTCCAGAAGAAGAAAATGAATGCATCAAAGATTTGATGACATTTTCTACGAAGATAACATCGTGCCTGCCTCTTCCCGTCAACGCAACAAACGTTAAAATTAAATCCATACATCTGGACTCTTGGATTATTTTCACAGGTTTTCCTACATTCCTGACAGAAATTTGCGACAACGATATGAGCCAGCACGACATCATGGGCACATATATCCTAACCCTTAACAATGCTTGTGAGGTAAAACTTGGGACAACCACATTAAGAAAACGCCGTCTTCAAACAGGAGAAGTTACCTTCCGCAGTTCACCATCAATACATCTGCCCAGTATTATAAGACCAAAAGACATTGCACTACGTAAAACTATCAGTCTAGATGAGATTGATTTGGAAAATCTACAGTTCCTATCACACGCATTAAAGGATAACAGTGAAGTGAAAAATAGTGAAAGTCATTTTGTGAATGTGCACAGCATTAGCATAGGAACTATTGTAATCTACATTATTTTACTTTTTGTATTAATTTTAGTTATATTGTACCGCTATAGAAGTTTATTACTGCGTAAGCTTGGACAAAATCATCAACCTCGTGATGCACCTTCGGATGGTGATTTTGCACTTACGGAGGGAGGAGTTATGCATAGCCAACCATTACCCCGAACTGTATTAATAAACTAAAATCACGCCATGCCACCCATCAGTTCCAGGTAGCCATAAACATCTTAGAATAAATTACCAATCAATTATTAATTAATCATAGCCATAACAATTAGAAGTATGATCTGACATACAAGAGGCTTCCTGTTACTGTTACTGGCCCACTGTGAGGTCCAGTCACAGACACACACATACAAAACCTCCACTAGTATATAAGCCCATGTAAATTAAAATTATTTGTTCTTGTACTATAATGCTCATACTGAGCACACGTGTCTTTAATTAAATAAATATATTTTTTTAACAAGTCTTGCGCGTTCATATTTGACTATCTATCCCCAGTTATGATCAGCTGTGTTTACATTTTAGGTCATATTTGGGGTCATGAATTAGAAGCACCATTTTCTGATATTGTAACTAAAGCAGGGATGAAGAATTTTTGAAAAAACTAAAATAAAAATCATTTTATTTGGAAAATTTTTTTATGGAATTTTGAAATTTTAACACTTGCTTTCAAACAGCCATCAGCGATACTATAAGTGGGCTTCGGATTAGTACCCCCTTTCCGACTAACCTTGTATATTAATTTAAAGAAAAGAAGAATAATAATTATAATATACTTACATGTTAATAAAATAAATTAATGGAAACACTACTTTTTTTCAATCGATAAAATAAAAAATAATTATTGTAATAAGAATTTCATTTTGACGGACATTTTTTTTTCAACCGTTTCAACAGTCAAATTGAGAATTCTCTCTAACTGTTGTAAGTTCTTAATTCATTGTAAACTTAGTAAAATACGTCAAAACTGTCTATGCATAAAAGTAATTTAGCAAACATTTTGTAAGAATCATTTTTAGCTTTATTTTGACGAAACTTTTGTGAGTATCATATTAAATTATTTCGTTTGTAAGTACTGTAGTGTCATTCTGTAAAAAACCCACCTCAATATCGACGGTTAGCTCGATATCCATAATGTCACAGTATGGATAATAGAAGCAAATAACACACAGATAATCGACAGTATAATCAATAACGCGTAGTTTTGTTATCCAAAATTACGACAAGTGTCTTGACAGTCGCGATCTAGGTGAGATTCTTACAGAATTGCACTGCAGGTCGGTCAAATTAAAGTAGTTTTTTAACATATTTAGTTTTAACTACACTCCGGACCAATGAATCCTGTTCAGCAACATAAATCATAATATCTCAGAAACTAAGAATGCTTGCTTATTCAAATAAAAACAATTTCAAAGAAAACTTAGTACTACTCAAATAAAATTACTAAAAATTATTATACAGGGCTACTGGTAATTCGACGTATTCCTTGCACCACGTTATAGGGGGGCTAATATGCAACAAATTTAACCCCACGTATGTTCTACGAAATTCAATGGATTTCGAGATATTGCAATTTTTATATTATTTTTAATAATACCCAGAATTCCTCCTTAAACATTATTTATTTATAAAATATCAAATTGATCGGCTTTGATTATGATATTAGCTTGTAGCTGAGACTTTTACGAAGCTGTCTGCGTATTTAACAGTTCTTAATGACCATCCAATTGAAAGTAATCATTAAAAGTTAAATAAGTGTATTAGAAAATCATCGAGGTACACGATAAAGAATTATGTTTATCTCAAAAATTTACTATGCCACTAAGTGTACAAAATGCAAGACAAACATCCTTATTTAATCAGCTATCCAACGAGGCATAGACGTTCAAAAATATTTAGAAACTAATGTAAAAATGTCATAAAATACTGACAAAGCCGATTTCTGAAAAATCTCTACAAGCACGCAGGTGGCCCGTTAAGTGCAATTCATAGGTCAGGTCGATAGGTTATGTTTGGTCAGGGTTAGGTAGGTTAGGTTAGGACCTAAGTGTGCGAGGGAACACCGGGGTGGTTTTAGTCAGTAAGAGTCTGACAGACCCCTCTGTCCACCCCCAGGACGGAGGACATCCATGAGGATATCCAGTAGGCAAAAAAAATATGGTCAGGTTAGGTCGTTAGGTTCGGTCACGGTTGGGCTTAGGTTAGGTCACAACTTCGATGCCCTGGGATCTAGAGGCAAGGGCCCCCGCGCTGAGATATCTGCACCTGCGTCATCTGGAAGCTGAGGTTGCCATGCCGCCTCTCCAGCCACTCCTCCATTACGGGTCTTACCGCCACTAATGCGGCGTGCCCTGCGTTGGGTTGCGCAAGTCGTTCCCCCCACAGCCACTAGGATCTGGCGGAGACCACTCCGCTCAAGCGCCTCCTCGCTTTGGCGATATCTCAGCGCGAGGGCCCTCGCTTCCAGATGCCAGGCCATCGAAGTTGTGACCAAACCTAAACCTAACCGTGACCTAACCTAACGACCTAACCTGACCTTTTTTTTTTTGCCTACTGGATATCCTCATGGATGTCCTCCGTCCTGGGGGTGGACAGAGGGGTCTGTCAGACTCTTACTGACTAAAACCACCCCGGTGTTCCCTCGCACACTTAGGTCCTAACCTAACCTACCTAACCCTGACCAAACATAACCTATCGACCTGACCTAATCTAATCCTGACATTTAGAGGACAGTTGGTGCCAGACAGACTGCTGTTTAATCTCGACGCGAGGATTATGCAATGAATTGCACTTAACGGGCCACCTGCGTGCTTGTAGAGATTTTTCAGAAATCGCCTTTGTCAGTATTTTATGACATTTTTACATTAGTTTCTTAATATTTTTGAACGTCTGTGCCTCGTTGGATAGCTGATTAAATAAGGATGTTTGTCTTGCATTTTGTACACTTAGTGTCATAGTAAATTTTTGAGATAAACATAATTCTTTATCGTGTACCTCGATGATTTCCTAATACACTTATTTAACTTTTAATGATTACTTTCAATTGGATGGTCATTAAGAACTGTTAAATACACAGAAAGCTTCGTAAAAGTATCAGCTACAAGCTTATATCATAATCAAAGCCGATCAATTTGATATTTTATAAATAAATAATGTTTAAGGAGGAATTGTGGCAAGTGGAAAGTGGAATTTTATTAAAAATACTATAAAAATTGCAATATCTCGAAATCCATTGAATTTCGTAGAACATATGTGGGGTTAAATTTGTTGCATATTAGCCCCCCTATAACGTGGTGCAAGGAATACGTCGAATTACCAGTAGCCCTGTATAGTCTACATATACAATATTTTTTATTCTTTGTTTTCGAGATGTTACATTTTATTTTGGTGACCAAATTCATTGATCCCGAGTGTACTTGCCAGTAGGACTTTTGTTTTGCAAATCTATTATCACGGGCCCTAAAGGTGAGTATAGACTAGAGCATTTACTTGTAACAAAACATTGAGCTGCTCTAATGTGTCAACCTCTCACGAACCGAACAATAAGCACGACACTCGACGCTTTGTTACAACTTATTTTTGCAAACAACCGTGCGAATTTGTGTAACATTTCGTCGGACAAAGACACGAGTGCGAACGCAGCACACGCGACCTGCAGATCCGACATTTCAGCGAAGAGTAAACGCAAAATAGAAAGGAAGGGTACAGGTAAATGCTCACTCGCCGTGAGCATTACTTCAAACACCGTGTCGAGCATACATGGAAATGTTTTTTAAAGTGAGCTTTTGCTTGTATTGTACCATTCGTAAGAATGTTACATTACATGGAAATGCTCGAGTAAATGCTCTAGTGTATCTCACCTTAAAGGTTTATCATCTTTTGATCGTCGAACATTGATTTGAATACTCCTAGTCTCCTTCGACCTTAATTAAAATAGTATTACTATCGTACGATATAAGCGAAATAACAGTCTCGAAGAACGAAAGCATTGTTTGATCAGAATCTGATGTTCTAGATGCTTTTTTGTTCATGGAGTAATAAAAATATTAAGCTGAATGCGAACTGTTTTTTTTTTGTTTTACCTGTAATTCACTATCTTTAACCTGTGTCGTACTGTAATTATAGACACAATAGATAAATAATGGTGGCCGTACCGTTTTCGGTATACTTGGGCGGTTCTGATTAAGACGTAATTTTATTATTAGCGTTAAAATATTTCATTGTATTGATGTGTGTATTTGTCTACCATTTTAAACGACGCATCTTACTGTAATGGCGTCAAACATAAACAACTTTTCTTTTGTTCGACGCCATTTTTATTACATTCACCTTAAAAAAGTGGTCCATGTCTGCTATTTTTAAAGTTTTAATAATACTAATTATACCGAAAAGTACTGAAATATATTTAAAATTTCTTGTCTGCATTCTTCTCAATTTGATCTCTTAATATTGTTACTCTTACGTTTTGTTAAATACGAAAATATTTTATTCTATTATTTTTTTGTAAACTATTTAAAATATTCTTGTACAATGCATGTCAGTAGAGAAATAAGTGGTGTAGAGTTTTTATGAGCATGATAAACTGTTTAATAAAAATTGTAAATTTTTATTTTTAAACTATTAATAGTCATAAAAATATGTGTCCATATTTTCTAGTGTTGTACAAAATGTCGATAAATTAACTTTTACTGTTCAAAATTATGTGTAACAGAAATTTAATGGCCTATGTGATTTATTTTAGATTTGCAATAAATATTGCATTTACTTTCTTTTGTCTTTTATTTTTCTGAAATGCAAATTGCTTAAGCAAAGAAAGGAGTAAATATTTTAGGTAATATTTGTCAGAGCAATGAAGAGACCCCGTGCTATGGGTATTCTAGGAAGCGACAATATAGGGTTCGAAAATTCGCACTGAAGCTGAAGTAGCAATGGGCCGGCCATTAGCCGAAGAACCGAAGACCCGAGCCGATGAACCGATAAGCCGAAGAACACGTCTACCATAACGCTAGACATTGTGGCAGGTATTAATGGTATAGATTAACCCCGCACGGGATTTAGATTGATTAAAAGTAAAAAAAAACTTTTTTTCTTTACAAATATTTTTTTTTGTCTTAGAAACTTTCGATGCCTTGCATAAATTAATGAAGGCACGGCGACACAGCTGACAGGCACGACAAGCGCGATATCGCTCCACGCAGTCAATTAACTTGGGACGCTAAAATTACTCAGATACAGAATACCATGGTTCATTTTTTGAAAACTTTTTTTTATTCCTTCTGAGAAAAACCTATGCAGGGTCAATCAGTGTCACCAGTAGATCACGTTGTTTGAAGGAATTACACGAATTCGTTAACACCCTGTATACGCTACACGTGAACTACGCAACACACCGGTGGTATAGCAGACTACAGTGACAAAGACGACAACTCTCCTACATCGCGGTAGAGTCTTGCAAACGAAAGAAGAAACTGAAAAAGCGCGGCAAATAAAAAAAACTCTGCATGGCAACCCCAAATTGTATGAAATAATCTAATTTGACACTTTAGAAATAAATATTTTTGTTGAAAAGTCATTGCCATATAAAAGTTTGCAAATAATTTGAGTGTCTTCTTTCGTTGGCCAGACTCTATCATGATTCACGCAGATAGTATAAACAGGTTGAAGATATAGAGGATATATATAGAGGAGCTCGTGGCTAAATAATTACAGCCGCATAGACCGATCTTCCGGGTTAGGCCACGCTTGCCGAGGTTGGTCTATGGATGGGTGACCATTTACCATAGCGAGTTTCCTCCGTGCCTCGGAAAGCACGTAAAGCCGTTGGTCCCGGCTGTCATTTGTAGATCTTTGACAGTCGTTACTGTTGGTCAGAAGCCAGAAAGTCTGACAACCAGTCTTACCAAGAGTATCGTATTACCCAGTTACTGGGTTGTGGAGGTCTGATAGGCAGTCGCTCCATGTAAAATACTGATATTCAGCTGCATCCGGTTCGACTGGAAGCCGACCCCAACATAGTTGGGAAAAGGCTAGCAGATGATGATAACTCGTCAAAATGTAGGGAACAGCAGATTTTTTTTTCGCAATCTCTGGTCTGTTCCCATAGTAAAAGTGCATAGTGATGAGTACAATCCCCCAATTTCGTTTTGTCGAGTGTTTACAATTTCAACCTGTATACGCCCCCAGGGTTGCGGAATTTATTCGAAAGAGTTACCGCGGCCCTGGAACGCAAAGGGCATTAGAAGGAACACGGATGGGTTTTAGTCAGTAAGAGTCTGACACTCCCTTCCGCTCCACCCAGAGCGGAAGGAGTCATAAGATGACTTCCCATCCATAAAAAAAAAAAATGCAACCGCCCAACATGACGTTTATGACACAGTAGAAGCAAGTGGGCAAGTGATCATTGGGCAGTAGCCCGCCAGGCATAAGACTCCGCCTGGTTTTTTTTTTCTATTTGACTGCTGTAGGTCGTCCTAGGGGACGGTTTCTACGTAACCGGGCAGTTATTGGCGAGACATGAAGGGTCTCCAGCCAATGGGGAGGGGGGGGGGAGGAAAATACTTAACCTAAGCTAACTACTTGTACTACACTAACATCATGACTACCTGCAACAACAGCACTAAGGGCGACCCCTAGTGGGACTCGGACCTCGGCTCAGGGCGTTGCTGGCGTAGACATAGGGGGGGGAGACAGCTTGATGAGGGCTGAATTATCGGTGTGACTGCGGAGTCTGAAGGGACGACCGGCTCTACGACGGGAGAGCTCGGTGGATCGTGACCGGCGACGGTGGGACGTCGCGACGGGCCTCGACGGCGAGGACGGTATGCCGGACGGCACTCCGCCTGGTTGGAGGATCCTCCCTTTGGTTGGAAGACCAACACGCCTCGTTCCTTCACAACGTGTTGAGTCATCGTCATCATTCAGCCGAGAGACGTCCACTGTGTAGACATAGACCTTTAGTAGTTAGTTTTATCCCATGTGGGGATAGGCTACAATATAACACTTCTTCATGTGTACGCTGGGAATAGACGTGTGTCGTAAAATTTAACAACACCTAGCACGCTTGGTGGTAGGATCTATATGGTCCGCCTGGCTAAAGTGCGCGCAAGATAACTCTGTGCGCGACTGAGGGCGTGCTAAACGTTGCCATGATCGCTAAAGTTCAAATTATCGCTTTTTAAGCTTATTTTTGGTGTAGCTTAACATATTTTTCCTGTTAAACATTTCTACAATCAGGTAGTTCTACTATCAAAATTAACAAAACGGCATACATTTTGGTGGACCATGATTAGTTTCGATTTTGGCCGCGCGCAGACTTATCTTGCACGCAGTCTAGCTACCACCCTCACATTAAAGTCCAGCGCCAAGCAGTTTATTGTGTTCCGTCGTGTGTATGTGAGAGCCAGAGGGATATATAGGTAGGGTTGCCAACTTTTTTTGATAAAAAAAACGTATAAATTGTTTGAACAGGAAAAAATAAAGTATTTGGAAAAAAAAAGTATTTTTCAAATAACATGACCAGTGCCTATATACCTTCCTGTTCGGAGGAATGAGCGTGATTCCAGGTTTTAAACTAAGATTTAAAAATTAAGATCTAAATTATTATGGTTACCTATAACTTGTAAGTATTATTCCAACCAAAGCCACGGTAAAAATATCTGAAAAAAAACAGTAAGTGTGTGATATTGCTTCCGTTTCGCCTGTTGAAACACATTTTGTTTTTTTAGGTTTTTTTTTCATCATATTATGTAGGTACGTTCTGTTTTAACTTACTTTACGCATATTTGTAAAGATTCTAAATAAAGTATTTTTGCATACTTTATTTTTATGCAAAAGTATAAAGTATATTTGTGGAGGAACCAGGTGTGGTGTTCCTCCAACCAAAGGGAGAATCCTCCAACCAGGCGGAATCTTGTGCCTGGCGGGCTATTGCCCAACGGTTGATGTTGGGAGGTTGTATATATACTATCTGCGTGTTAAATCTTGATTGCGCGATGTAGGATAGTTTGCATGTGGCGAGATAGACGCCGCCACATATTTATCGAAAATAAAGTAGGATACGTTATTATAAAGTATGGTTGGCAACCTTAGGTATAGGTAAGATCTCTTTATATCTTCGTTACTTGGATTCGTGTGCTCCATCTTAGACCCTGTCTGCCACCACCATCAGGTTCGACTAGGGTCAAGAGCACAAAGAAAAAAAAAACAATGGCGCTCGGTAAATCATAGAAATCAGCCTGGCCGAAACCAATAACCTATCTATTGACGATTTGCCGGACTAAAGAAAGAAAGGAGATGGCTAAAAAAAAACCAGAGTCGACAAAAACATATTATGTGCGGTCTGAGTGGGCCTAATGTGTACATAAAAAAAATTATTATATTTACTCGAAAAACTATGTGGTTAAGTTTTTTTTAAAATAAATCGTAACTGCAAATCCTTTTCAATAAAAAGTGATATTTAATAACATATCATTGATAGGCAGCCACTATTTTATCTTGTTTTTGTTAAAGCTAGAAAGAGATTAGAAGCTAGGAAGAGATGTACTATATAATCGCCAAGCAATCACAGATTATTGCTGTAGCTGGATACATAGCCGCCGCACATTGGGCAGTTGTGCCCATATTATTTCCATAATCATTATCTTGCCTGGGCGAGACATGAAGGTGACTTGATTCAACCTGCAGGAGTTTTAGATGCAGTGTGTTTAGACACAGAAAATATACAATGTAATTAAATAAAAATAAAACATTTGAAAAATATATATATTTTACATGATACACCAAACCCGTAGCAGGAAAATGAAACAATAGAATAATCAACAATTACACAGAATTATAACATGAATTCAAAATACTTTTATTATTTTTATGATATAATATAGCTCCTATATCCCACCGATTTCTGGGTTATCCCTTTGGTATCAATGTCTATGTTGGCTAACCCGTTTCTAAACATTTCATTGCTGTCGATTCTGGGTTTTTAGTGTATGGATTTTTAGCCATCTCCTTTGACAGTACTTAATACCTATTTGAGCTTATAAATATGTCTTTCTATCTATAAAAGGGGAAACTGCCGGTAGATAGGTTATTGTTTCGGCCGTTAGGGCGTATACATAAAGGAAGCAGCTAACCAGCGCCGACCTGCCAGCCCTTATCGGTACTGCAGCCTTATTGTCTAACTCAACTGGTAATCGACATGGACTTCATTTTTGACATTTGAAACCTAGCCTGGACTTCAATTGTCACTTTCGTATTGTGTAAATAGCTGTCACATACAACACCATTACCAGCGAAATTCAAACCCAGTGAATGAATGGAACTTCGTATTATGGCTGATTTTGGTATTGCGTAACACCGAAATGAATTTCAGTAGCAAATTCAAGCCCATGTGAAATGTCAGATGAAGCAGGGAGCTCATTCGAATCTTGTTTGAAGTGTTTTGGTCAAATTTTTATCAAAATAAGAAAATTGTGGTGAACATTGTATTATATTGCTTTCACGATAAGTTGATTAATTTGGCAGATGTCAGTTCATGACATGAAAATAAATTGTAATGGCGCTTGTGTATGACAATTTAATTCAACAAGTTTTAAATCAATTTAAAATATTAGTAAAGCGTTACCCAAAAGGTTGTTTTAAAATCAGAAACATAGAAACAATATAGTTTTATGTGTTTAACGCCATAATTATATATTACATAAATGATTTTGCAAAAACCCCGACGCGTTTTCAAACTTGCGTCAGATGGTACCAGTTGCCAGAGACGCGCGTATCGATAAAATAATTTCGATAAATTTATGTTAACAGAATGAATGTTTTGACTACCGTAATAATTATAGGCTCAGTTGATTGAATAATTAAAATAAGGCTCATTATAGCCCAGTTGCCTTGCAAAAGGTCGGTCAGTCCTAAATTTTGGATAATTATGTGTTATGGATATGTGTTCTTATAAAATTTACAAATTTTGTACCTTGAGTGACCTCGGCGCACTCTGCCATCTCGGGTTAAAGAACCCAAAAATGAGTTTTTATTAAATAACTCCATACGGGTTTTATGCCAAAAATTATTCACATCAATTTTGTAGAAAATTAAATTCTTATTTTTCATTCCCGACTCAAAATCAGAGGTATTTTATAGGTTTGAAGCCCATGTCTGTCTTTCTGTTTGGCTGTCTATTTCTCTCTCTGTCTGTGCGCCTGTTTGTGGGCTTTTCATAAAAACACCTAACATAACACATCCAAAATTCAGGACCGACGAACCTTTCGCAAGATAAACCTCTTTTTCGCGACCCGGCTACTGGGCTTATTATTGGTGATAAATAAACATTTATGTTCACTCATCCCATACCTGCTGGATTCATTATCACATCAGCACGTAATCGTCTATTGTTGAAGATATGCATGCTAATTGACTTACTTAAATCACAAGTATTTGAAATGTACATAAAATCACGTTACAATAATTTGTCAAATTCTCGCTGAAATTTTACAAATTTTATCGATAGTTGAATCGATTACAGTCACATGTCTAGCAACTCCTATTGACATGTGTCATTTTAATCTTCTTAACGTGAAAACATAATAGAAGTGTTTGAAGAATAAGAAATAAGTTCCTACCTAATATCTCAGAAGTAATTATTAATCATCTGAACACCCTTATTTGAGTAGATAAGTGCATTCATTTCGGCAAAGAAACTAGGTACTTTTCTTGCAGGCGTTCTGAAATAGCCATACTATCTTAGCACTGTTGTGTTGAACATTGTATTAGAAGCGTTTGAAGAATAAGAAATAACTTCCTACCTAATATCTCAGAAGTAATTATTAATCATCTGAACACCCATAATTGAGTAGATAGGTGCATTCATTTGGGCAAAGAATTCTGATTCTTATTCTGAGATAGCCATACTATCATACTATCGCACTGTTGTGTAACAACATAACAACTTTTGTAACGCATAAAATCGGTAGTAGCTTTTTAAATAAACTTACTTTGAAACGAATATTTAGCAAAAAAAAATCACACAGAACACCAACGTACAAAATAAACCGCGAACTTTTGACCACAGACTATACACTATGACAACTCCAACAGTGAGTGACATGAGTGGGTTTCATAGTTTGAAGAAAGAAAACTTGCGTTTCGTTACTAATTTTTTAGTAAACTTACTGACAAAATACGTGATTAAACTGCAAATAATAACAAAAATAATGCATAGGCTGTGTTTTTACAGCATAATAAATATAATTACCGTTTTTGCAACTACTAAAACAACTAAATCGCAAATAGTACCATGGCACTATTAGTAGTCCTACTTGCATTACCGAAACGCAACACGGATCATTCATTCCGAAACCGAAGACCAGTTGAATACCTTAGACAATACCGATAACATTCTGACTGGGTCGACCACTGGTAATCGACTTCAAGTTCACTGGTAATGGATTTCAAGTTAGACAATAAGGCTGCTGGTCCGTGGAGGTAACCGGTACATAAAGGAAGCGGTTAGAAGCAGGGGCTAGCATTTTATAACAAAAATACGCCTTGTTCCAAATACAAATTCGCGCAAATACAACAACAAATGACTGCTTACCAGCGCAGATCGGAGCAGGTTGGAACTTGGCGGCGAAGTTCGGAGCTTGTCGGCGCTGGTTCGCCACACAGTATAGAGACTACCTGCGCCGTCTAACTGCGCGAACCAGCACCGACGGCCGGCGCCGGCAACCCGCTTTCTACGTGTATGCGCACTTAGTCGACGATAAAAAAATAGAATTCCCATCATTCTTGATACTGTAATGCCATCTGTGAGTGAGTTTTCGTATCAATACAACAAGAACCTAAATTCAGCGTTCTCTGAGCCCGTTCCGATCTCACTGCGAGGAAAACGTGCTTCAGCTAGTGAAATCCATGTGTAGTTCAGGAAAATTTACACAGATGGCGTTGTATTCAGTATTCTGTGCATGGAAGAAATTATCTTCAATGCAGGTTATTTGGATTTAGGTATCTTATTGCAATTTACCCATATGTTCACCTGACATGAATAACCAGGACGAAACCGTTTGAAATTAGGGCTATTTTTACGATGTTTTTTTTAAATTCGATTTTCTGTTACCGTTTTGGTACCGGACGTAAATAATAGCGCTACCTCATCTCTTCTCATGGGTATCGTAAAAGGCGACGTGATTCACTAGAGGATGGGCAGCAGCGTTTTCTAGTACTTTAACAACCATACTGCGATCGCCAACCCGCCTGCCAAGCGTGGCGATTATGGCAAACCCGTATTAGGGGAGGTCTATGTCCAGCAGTGGACATCTTTCGGCTGAATCATCATCATCATGACGTCTATCCCATACGTCCAATAAAATAACTACATTGAAAGTGCCCTGTGACAGTGACTCCTTTTAGAGTCATGGACTTTTGAGTTAAGACATAATGGATAACATAATGGATTACGGATCTCACCGATGGCAAATTTAAATCATACGTTAATCAGTTCTCATTAAAAAAGCATTGTATTGGCCAAATTACTTAAATAATTAATTATCATTTTTTTCAAACCGCAACAATAATAACTGTGACTCTTATAGTCAAATTAACTTCTTATTTCCGCTAAATACGCTATAATTTGATGAGCTTTCGTCTATTTCCTGTGTCCTTCCCTTTCCCTCACATTACCCTGACCCCTATGGCAGAGAGAGAAAGAACATAGACTTCGGCTGTCATAGCAAGTGGCGCCATATGCACTTGCGGAAGAAAAATCAAACACAACTACATATTCTTTACGCGCGTTCGAGCCGGCTCCGCAAAACTTTTTCCATAACCGCAAAATTAATATTCCCCGCTTATAATAATAACGAGTGCAGTGTTTATAGACTCTAGTGAAGTGCATTACCCATAAGGAACCTTCACAGGACTGGACATTGCATATTCAAATTCATACTTCATACCTACGTACGCTGCCGAAGAAGTGCTTGGTGAGTCCCATATCCTTTACCATTCCTACTCCTTCGGCGATTGCTCATCAACTTATAGTATACGTAAACACCGCTCATAACGGCTCGAAAGCATCCGCTCCATCGCAAAGGTTTACTACGAGTGTTACACCGCAAAAAACCCTCCAGGCATACTATAAAATAAACGACTATGTTGACGATAGGGACGTGTGGCGCTAGTTCTTTTCTGCACATGTGGCTTCCCTGGAAACCATTAGTTTTTATGTGTAGGTTTATGCATGTATGTATTATTTAGGTACGATTTTGATTTAGCTCAATTCATATAGAATTGTATATATATATTTTTTTAATTTTTAATTATTACTTTTACTTTATATGCATAATCTTATTATTGTTCTAGCTTTCGCCCGCAGCTTCGCTTGCGTGAAATTTTGAACCCGTTAAGAGACGATTTTCCATACAAACTTTCATCCCCTATTTAACTCCCCTAGGGGTTGAATTTCGAAAAATCCCTTCTTAGTGGATGCCTACGTTACAAAAGGAACCTACTCTCAAAATTTCAAGTTTCTAACCCCAGCGGTTTAGGCTGTGCGTTGATAGATCAGTCAGTCAGTCAGTCAGCTTCTCCTTTTGTATGCATAGATAAATATTATCATTTGCTGTGTATAGAGTCACATAATTTATTCACCTGACAGACAGATCTGTGTTGCTGGGGCGTTTGTTGCGCCGTTTCTTCTTCACAGCATAAACACTAGGAAGCGGTGAAGGGAGGGATTTTTTTGGGGGCCTGTCTATTGTTACGACGTTCAAAAAGAACTAAGTAATTCTAGTCTATTTTGAATAAATGAGTTTTGAGTTTGAGTTTGAATGTCTAATGGAGTCATTGGACGGGGAACGTGTTTATACACAACATATTATCGGAGATACTTAGCGTTTATTACATTACCTACCCGATTTTTAGGGAGTTAACTCTTCTTTCGTGTAGTATAATCAGTTACATCACCTGGGGGTCTAATAATGTCGCATTTAGTGAAACGTAGGTATATCGTTTCATATTCATAACCATAACTGAAAGTGAGCTGCACATCCAGTCGGCAATTGTCATGCTGTTGCACTGACTACATCCTTATTGCCATACAAAACTCATTTCTATGGTGTCATAATTTTTGTAAATAAACTGGCGTTTTGTTTATATGCAGGGTGACTGGTAATTCGACCTTAAAAGGGGTTGATACTACAGATCATTGGCAGTAAATTGACCTTTCACAACTGTGGGTCGGTAGTGAATGCTTTCCGAGATATCGGATTGGCTACTTATATACTTGGCTATATACAGGGTGTTAACGAATTCGTGTAATTCCTTAAAACCACATGATCTACTACTGGTGTAGACAGCCCCCGCACGGGATTTAGCTAGATTAAAAATAAAAAAATAAAATTATTATTTTTTCATGCGGCTTTGTTAGCGATCGTATCTAAACCACCTAATAAGGATTCAGTAAAAAAATAAGACTTTATTTTTTTGCAAAAAAAATATTTTATTTCTGTGAACATTTCGATGCCACGCATAAATTAATGAAAGCATGGCGACACGGCTGGCAGGCACGACTAACGCGATATCGCTCTTTACAGTCAGATAACTCGAGGCTCAAAAATGAATCAGAAATAGAAAACCAATTTTTTTTTTCAAAAAATTTTTTTTCTTGGTTTTCAAAAATTCCCATTTAGAGTTAATCTGTGTCACCAGTAGATCACGTGGTTTGAAGGAATTACACGAATTCGTTAACACCCTGTATATTACTTTCTTGTATAAAACGTATAGTCGAATTGAGAACCTCCTCATTTTTGAAGTCGGTTAAAAAACTACTCATTATTGGGCACTCATTTCGATACTTTTCTAAAAGCTGGTAAACTAGCAATCATTGTAGATAAAAATGCCGGTCAAAACTTCTAAATGTGTCAAAAATAAAAGGTCTTAAGTGACGGTATTATTTTGTTGCCAATGATCTCTAGTACAGTCCTTTTCAAGGAATATGTCGAATTGCTTGTCATCATGTATAAGTAGATATAAAAATATGCACGAATGATATGCACAAGTAGATGAGATGAGATTTCCAAATTATATTAGTTTTAATTTCAATAGCCGAATTTAAATTTCGAACTTTTAAAATTAAAACTTGACGGGTGAAACTCATTGATAAGTTTCAACTGTAAAATTAAAAAATTTGAACAATTTAAAAATACTTTTTGAGTTCAAAATTGACTGGAGTTCGAACTTCAAATATTGGAATGCAATTTTGTTTTTTTTCGTTTTTGACATTCGTAATCTGCAGGGAATTGAATCTCGTGGCAAAACAATTGAAATGTAATAGAGATAGGTCATTATTTTTTATCGAGTATTCAAGATATCGATACTTTTAGTTTTGAACTTTATTGCGTAATTAAGTTAACACGTCGGTACATTTATTTTTTATTTTTTTAGCAGCTTTGTCATAGAGGTGGACGGGATAGCTTAACAATTTTGAAAAACACAATACAAATAATAGTCCGGTCAAGTTAGCTCAAAAAATAGGGGTAGGTTAACAGAAATTCGCATAGAGCTGAAAATTGGTACGAATGTTTGGAACACCATTATAAATCAAATGTAAAAAGTCCCCGGCGATCCCACACTTGCAAAAAAAAATATTCAAGGTCAAAGTTCGCAAATATGGGTTTTTTGCGTTTTTTAGCCAAACGGTAAGTTTTATGATAAAAATAGGTCAGACAAAAATTATAGATTATTCAATTCTCTATAAGAATTGTCTACAATTTTTCTCCTAAACGTCACCGTTTCTGAGATATAATGGTTGAAAAAGTTGTATTACTGTTGGCCACCGGTTCAGAATAAAGGATTCATAATAGAAAACCAGACATTTCAGTATAAACATAGATATTTATTACTTCCTTCAACATAAACCACAAATACACTCGGTACAATTCCAATTATTTCCAATTATTCAATACATAATGATTTAATCTGTACTTACACTTGTATCTGAAGTGTTACCATTTAATCCTAAATTACACAGTAAGTATCACTTGATGTTCGCACCTCGACGTCTCTGACAAGAATGTTGTCGTAAGCGACAACATTTTTTTTCGGGAAAATTGTACCGGGTTTCGGGACATCACTAAAGTACATTTAATATTAATGTTATTAATACAGAAAACAATAGAATTTGTTTTCTGTTTTTTTTTTCAAAATTTACACAAAGCCACTTGACACGTTTTTTATTGTTTTCAAAAACGGAGACTGTTTTTTTATTTTTGAAAACAATAAAAAACGTGACTACCTACTTACTGGTATTGTGTACATTTTAAAAATTATAAAAAAAATGTTGCCGTCTTGAAGTCTCCACTTTTTGTCTCTGTTCTATGAAGTTTAGGTAAATTAGCTTACCTTTTTCCGATCACTGGTAATGACGTAAGTCCTTAAAAAACCATCAAAACGGAGATTGAAATGAGTCTGTGGGTAGACTAATATGTATTTGTACGTCTATTGTTCGTTCTGTTAACAACGAGAAATACTGAAAAAAGTCATAAGACTATAAAAAATTTAACGTCGAACAAATAAAATACTAATTCGACTTTGTAATAGCAAAACTGCCAGATGATTGTTATTTTCCGACTATGTTTCACACTTGACCGATTTTTCAGAATTAATGTCTGTCCGTAAAATGTTTTTGTGTTGTTCACTTATTTTTACTAAAACGCAACTATAGATGGCGTTAGTGGTTTTGAATTTTTTCGATGTTAAATTTTTCATTTTCATAATGACTTTTTTTTAACAGAACGAACAACAGACGTACAATTGTTTACTTGTGGTACTTCCACACTGTACTTAGATCTCAAAATTGTACTTCTAATATTAAGTTGGAAAGTAGTAGGTATGCTTAGTTTATTCAAATTTTATTGTACCCTATTGACTATTATACATTGGAGCCGGAGACATTTTTATTTAAGAATGCACTAAACAACATAGTATTTTAAGATGGCTGGAATCGTAAAAATAGTTCGTAAGTATTTTATATTTATGGACACTTTTACCTTTCACGGTCTGGTGGTATTAGATAAGAGTAGTTGTGTGTTTTCGCAATGTAAATGTTCGCACTGATGTAGTTTAGCGCTTACGTTCTATTTTTCTTCATGATGATTCAAGTAGTTGGTACTATTTCCATCGTTACACTACACATTTTGCCTCTAGTCTCAGTAGTTTGGTTGTTTTGTTCGGGACCGGATGATTGGGACTGATTTTGTCTCATTAGTTCGGTTAAGACGTCAAACCGAACTGTTGAGACTTGTGTTCTATAGTTCGGTTAATGATGTAAAACACAACTTACATTGTAAAAAAGTTTCAAAGTATGTGTGTTAGCGACACTACAATTTAATCGTTAAGGAATGATTCTATCATTACAGTTATCGCTAATATTGGTATGTCAGGATTGTGAGCAAGGTAAATGTAGTAAATAAAACCAACATAGACTCTCCACCACTGAGAGTACTTGTATTTGGGTTAGTGTTAGTAACATGAACTATATCACAATATAATAAACTCAAACTCAAACTCAAAAACTCATTTATTCAAAATAGACTAGAATTACTTAGTTCTTTTTGAACGTTAGTTTTACAATATTATAGACATCCCACAAAAAGCCCTCCCTTCACCGCTTCCTAGTGTTTTAGCTGTGAAGAAGAAACGGCGCAACAAACTCCCCAGCAACACAGATATGTCTGTCAAGTGAATAAATTAATTGACTCTATACAACAAAAATCATCATATTTTTTACAATAATAAAATTATGCAAGTACAGGTAAAAACAAATTAAAAATAAAGTATATAAATCAATTCTGTATGAATTGTGTTAAATCATAATCGTATCTAACTAATATAGATACATCATAAACCTACATCTAAAAACTATTGGTTACCAGGGAAGCCACATGTGCAGAAAAGAACTAGCGCCACACGTCCCTATCGTCAACATAGTCGTTTATCTTATAGTATGCCTTTTTAATAAGAACTGATTTAACATGAGATTTAAATTTGCCATCAGTGAGATCCGTAATTGACTTGGGAAGCTTGTTATAAAATCGAACACAGTTTCCTAGGAATGACTTATTCGCTTTGGATAATCTAAATTTAGGGACTACTAATTTATGTTTGTTCCTAGTATTTATATTATGAACGTCGCTTTTTACACTATACATTGGCAGATTTTTACGTACAAACATAATGTTTTCAAAAATGTAAAGGGAAGGCATCGTCAGAATATTAATCTCTTTAAAGAAATCTCTAAGGGACTCCCGAGGACCCATATTATAGATCGCGCGGACTGCCCTCTTCTGTAATATAAATATCGAGTCGCGATCGGCCGCTGCCCCCCACAGCAGAATACCATAAGACATAATGCTGTGGAAGTACGCAAAATAAACAAGTCGGGCAGTAGGTATGTCAGTTAGCTGTCTAATTCTTCTGACTGCAAAAGCAGCAGAACTTAACCTACTAGAAAGGGCAGTTATATGAGCTCCCCACTGTAATTTGGAATCTATTGTTATGCCTAGAAATACAGTTTGATGTACTATATCCAGTTTACTGCCGTCAAGCGTTATGTTTACTCCTACATGGGGAACGTTTGGCAATGAGAACTTCAGACATTTCGTTTTAGTCGCATTTAATAAAAGATTATTTGCAGCAAACCATTTCGATAGAGCGGATAAAGAACTATTTACATTTAAAAGATCTATGTCTTTCCTATTGATTTTAAAAATAAGGGAAGTGTCGTCCGCGAACAAAATTATGTCAGATAGTGCCGACATCATGTAAGGAAGATCATTAATATAAGCAAGGAATAGAAAGGGGCCCAGAATCGAGCCCTGTGGCACGCCCATTTTTACTAGAGACCCTGAAGATGTTATGCCAGATATGCCTACTTTTTGTTGTCTTTTGGAAAGATAGGATAACACCAGTTCCAGAGGACGTCCACGAATCCCGTAGTGACTTAACTTACAAATGAGCGTTTTATGATCCACGCAGTCAAAAGCCTTGGAAAGATCACAGAAGATGCCAACAGCATCCTGCGACCCTTCCCAAGCCTCCAAGATATGAGTGACTAATTTCGCACCCGCATCTGTCGTCGATCTACCTTTCGTGAAATACTTTAGATAATTATTACAAGTTATTACAAGATCATAAAATAAGGACAAGCTAGTCAGATATAAAAGGTCAGACTTCTTCAGCTGATCTACACAGAATACTCTAGACGAGTGTTCCGTCGTACGGTCCAAGAAGCAATCCCCCGGGCGCACCGAGCGAGCCGGTCTCTTCCCTCCAACGGGCAGTGGTGGTCCGATATTGACGTCACGGTTAGTAAGGTGGCGGACAACAGATGGCGCCGTGAAGTTCCCGACAATAGCAAGATGGTTTCTGCTTATGTATTCTCCTTATTTCAGAGAATATGTTTGATTATTATAATTATAATAAAAACATTTTATTACATCCCTAACTGGACTACTGGTGATTTTTTTAGTATCTACAGTTCGGTTTGACGTTATAACCGAACAAATGAGACAAAATTAATCTCAGTAGTCCGGTCCCGAACAAAACAACCGAACTACTGAGAGTAGAGGACATTTTTTTCAGTCATGTACCTATTGTATGTGTCGCAGAACATGATTATTGTTGTCACATGATCGTATGGAAGATGCTTATAAGAAAGGGTTTCATAAGCATCTCACTAGGCATACAGACTGTAAGGGTAAACACCGTTATCCTTGAAACCAGTGGTTTGGTTTCATTTATAGAACGTAAAATCAATGAAAAATAACAAACTTTTTTTTTTTGTACAATTTTCATTTTTCCTCAAAAGCATTTCACCCTATGCGCGGGGGCAACAAGCTACGGTAGGGGGCGCGGGGAACTCGCCACGTGGCCCGACGCACGGCCCCGCACAGTTTGCTACCCCAGTCAGTCAGCTGTCTCGTTAGCGAGTGTGTGTACGCCGCGTCATAGCGCCGCCGCGCCGCTCATTTCTCGCGCGTATATTTTTTATTTTTTTTGTACTCGTTCCTATATTTTTATGTTTAAGTCAACTACCCATGGTTTGAGTGATAACGGTGTTTACCCTTACATGCTGTATAAAGCAAATCAAAGAAAAATTAATAGTAAAAACCTTCGGGAGCGGTTATCGCACCACAACATCCATCGGTCGATTAATGAGGATTATAAATCGACCAATGTGATCGTGTTACTAGTGCTATAATCATATTTTTCTAGGAAGATGCTTACGGCTATATCCATGTTACTGCGACATATTGTGTATTACTAGGTAATCTTTTTTTGGTCGTGATGATGGTATTTTTTTTCAAGACCACTTTTATTTTAGAGGTTTATGTCAGGTATCTATGCAAAGTAAATAGTATGCATAACTTTTTTTACTATCTCCATCATCATAATAAGCCTGTGCACATTTACTGCTGAACGTGGGCCTTCTGACAGATTTCATCTTGATCCTGAACATAGCAGCTACAAAGTTTTTTTTTTAATTTCATGTACACTATCAGGCGCAAACGAAAAGTCGGATTTAGGTTCACGGTTCCAATTTTTCGTTTCCTATGGAGAAGAACTGGTAAGAAAATCCATGGATACTCTTTTAAAATCAACATTTACAATTTCGGTAGATACCGTGGTGATTAAGTGAAGTCTTCTTCTTGTTCTCTCGTGTCTGCAAGAGCTATATGAAAACAGCTCATGCTGTGGTGAAAGATTAGCCAGTCAGCAAGGTTGGTAGCGGGGCTGACTGCCCAGAATGCGCCGGACGTACTTAAGTATCGTCACTCGTACGGTGAACAGTGGAGTTATGTTAGAAAAATTTAGTCTTACTACGTCACGTTGAATATGCTTCATTACCGTTTAGCGTACTTTAAAAACCAGCGAAAATGTTTCCATATCAGTGCCTGCCTTTAAATGCATTAGGTTAGAAAGTTGTTTCGTCGATCGGAACGCTCTGATATTTTGCAAATATAAATACTGTCTAGTCTAGACAAGGCATATAGTCTTGCTATGGTGTTTATACTCATAAATCCGTGGAAATGAACTAAAAGTGAACTTAATGGAAGCATTGTTTGGCAGAGACATTATAACGGTAAACATACACGGTGACACTGACATTCGACACAATGCAATCGCGACACTGAAATTGAACCCGAGCTAATGCGAAACTCAGTGTAACAGCGATGCACACAGTACGACACTCGGTGTCGACACTGAATTTCGAGTGTAATGTGTCGCCGTCTATCCTTAACGTAAGGGCGTTTACGCACTTATCCGTATCCGGTTCGTATTCTATTCGTGTTCACGACGATTCGTTCCGAAAAAGACGGACGGGAAATTCACGTGCTAGCGTCTGCGCACTTATCCGTATTTGATTCGTTTTCGAGACTATTGTGCACCAACAAGAGTCGTGTCGTCAAGCACAGAGCTCAAGCGAAGAATGATCGGGCGACGGGGGGCGGCGGCGCAGCACGTGCTTTCCCTCCCCGCACCTCACTCTTCATCCGTGAAACCGAATATGAACCGAGTGCAGTGCACAAGCGTACGTACAATTTTTATGACGCCCACTTCGACTCGGTTTTGATCTATCAAACCGTATACGCATGAGTGCACAAACATCGATAAAATTACTAGGATGGCCAAACCCGATCAGGGGGTCTACTCCCTAAGCACGAAGTCCGTAGTTTCGGCCTTAGTTACGAGCATTTCCTACTCCCTATCACCTACGGACATACGATTATTTCGGGGCCCGAACTAAGGCTTAAAACGCACTTGCGGCCAACCGCAATACGGCGTGCCGCTTGCGGTTGGCCGCACATCGATTTTTACATGAAACCGCAGGATCTCAACGCACTGGCGCACGACGCGACGGCTGGCCGGAAATCAGTGCGTTGAGATCATACGGTTTCGTGTAAAAATCGATGTGCGGCCAACCGCAAGCGGCACGCCGTATTGCGGTTGGCCGCAAGTGCGATTTAAGCCTAAGAATGAATGACAACACGATTTGACAGTTGTCCCTACTACTGATGTGTTTTTGCCCATCCAAAAAGTTGAACTTGACACTTGTTTTGTTCACTCCTACGTTTCGGGCTACTACTTACAACTTAGGGAGTAGGCCCACAGAAACGAACACGAATCGAATACGAACCGGATACGGATAAGTGCGCAAACGCCCTAAAACAAAATGCTTGTGTGCAATGACAAAAACGTATAAAAAGTATTACTAAAATGTCTGAAAGAAGGAAACTTCTTTTGTAAGAATCTCTAAAACATAATCACGCCTGTACTCCCCGAAGAGTTGGGTATAGTGCAGCCTCATTTTGCCGTTATGTTTTAAGTCCCATGTAATAAATAAGGGGCGAGCTTATTGCTATCAACCGGGCATAGATCAAGACTCCGGGCTGCTACTGAGAAACCCCAAATAGAAAACCCAATAACACGTTTCCCGACCTGGGGATCGAACCCAGAACCTCACGTTCAGCAGTCGCGCTTGCGACCGTTAGACCAACTAGGCAGTTCTCAATAATACTTTCATAGGTTATAATGTTTTAGTCAATTCTAATGACCATTGTTGTGCTTGTTAGTGATCGTTAAAATAATCTACCTATACCGATATAAAGATGTAGATGTAATGGGTGATTCATTTGGAGGCACTTTTTTCAAAACTTATAAAAATAGTAATAAAACAAATTTATCGGATTATATTTAGTATCATACAAAAGAACCATTCTTGACATTTATTTTTTAAAGAATAATTCTTTCAAATGTTATCCGTAACTGCAGTTAACGTGGTCCATTCCGCAGTTCTAATTTTCGATGACGCGTCCGAGCATTTCGAGTGGCATTTGATGAATAACGCGAGTAATGTTGGCTTCCAGTTGCTCAATCGTACGCGGCTTATCAATATAGACTTTGGACTTTACATAGCCCCAAAGGAAAAAGTCTAGGAATGTGATATCACAGGATCTAGGCGGCCAACTGACCGATCCGAAGCGCGAAATTAACTGTTCACCAAATTGTTTTCGCAATAAAGCCATGGTTTTACGTGCTGTGGCACCGTGTTGTTAGTACCAAATGTCCTGAAGATCACGGGCTTCAAATTCAGGAAACAAATAGTCCGTTGTCATGGCACGATAATCAAATGAAAATACGTCATCGAAAATTGGAACTGCAGAATGGACCATGTTAGCCGCAGTTACGGACAACATTTGAAAGAAATAATCTTTAAAAAATAAATGTCAAGAATGGTTCTTTTGTATGATAATAAAGATAATCCGATACATTTGTTTTTTCATTATTTTTTTTTGTGTTGAAAAAAGTACCTCTAAATGAATCACCCGTTAGATGCAAATAATAGCAGATGCAGATGTAGATACCGTTCTATCTTTTATTACTATCCGCGAAAACATGTTTTTGGCTGAATGTAGCCTATGCTAGTTTTATTGTTATTCACTTCTTTAACAAAAACATGTCTCAAATTGGTACTATTATATCATTATTAGAATCTCTCTGTAGTCACGGCTCATCTTCCGTGCGGAAGATGAGCCGTTATTAGAATCAATGTTTTTTTTTTCAATAACTACTTACCTAAACAGTTGACAGTTCGACTCGCGGCCCCGCCGCGTGATCAGCTGATGATTAAGAGCTCCGTTTGGATCCGAAACTAGTCGGGCTATCCCGAAAAATGCACGTGAGTAAACAGTAATGAATCATAAACATACCTGAAATTTTGCTAATTTGGCTTTACAGATTAATATAAAACAATTTATTGTTATTTTATTTCTGGAATGAAATCTTAGTACCTAGATCACGGAGTACGATATGATATAAAGAAGAATCAGAGTTTTTGAATAAATTACTTCCGTCAATATTGCGTGTCACTCGATACGAAATAATATTCAACTGACACTAATGGAATTATTACAAAAATAGAACCCAATAAGTATTACAATTGTAATTGGATTCCGTTTTGATAAATGGGATTCTGTTCAAAACTTATTTGGGGATGTTTTATTGCCTGCACAGAAAATTAAGCGAGGAGTTTCTTTTATTCGTCCTAACTCCATTATTCCGGATGCTGCAAAATGCGTACGTACCAGGCTAATTCCGCTAATTTACAATGTTTGACAAACGGCAATTTTTCAATCAACGTTCCATTACGGTCGTCATTCAATCTTAACTCAAAAATTCACATTAAATCCTAATATACTTACTTGTATACTTCTATTTTCCATGTAGGTATAATTGTTATTATTTTTGGTATTTTGGAACAGATCAATTTTCAACATATATCGCCTAAAAGCTTATTTGACAACCTTTACAATGAGGGTAGTTTTTTGTATTTTGAATTATATAATTCATGAAACCAAAACTAGTAACCAGGACACGTGAAAAGGAGTGGCTCGATTTCTTTGCTCCCAAGTGTATTTGCTGAACTGAATTAAAGCTGATTTAGGACCGAACCGAAACCGAAACAAAACCGTTATTACCCACAGGCAACCAGTTATATTAATAGAATTCATACATACTAACTCGACTAATCGTGAAATAGGAAACTTTAAATTATTTTCGGTCTTCTTCTCTCGTGTCAACACGAGCTATACGAAAATAGCTCATGCTGTGGTGAAAAGATTAGCCAGTCAGCAAGGTTGGTAGCGGGGCTGACTGCCCAGAGTGCGCCAGACGTACTGAAGTATCGTCACTCGTGGAGGCTCTTTTCCCGCACCCCAAATTATTTTAGGTTACATTAGTACATGCAAACGGCCCATACATAACGTACTACGTCTAAGCTCTTTATTACTGTATTTCGTTAGGTATCTTGTTATCTATCTAATGATCAGTTTTTATTTAAATGTGTTCTGTTATTGAAACATAGTCATCCTGCGAAGTTTTGCCGGTTAATTCAAAGTTAGTTTGAAGTGTAAACTTCGTGTAATTCCTAAAAACCACTTACTCTACTGTTGGCACAGATTTACACTGCACAGTTTTTTTTAAAAAAAAGAAAAGAAAAGAAATTTTAATAAAGGATGTTTGGAAAGCAAAAGGGGAGGCCTTTGCTCTGCAGTGGGACATACAAAAGGAGATAAAAAAAAAATTGGTCTTGTGATAGTGGTTTGCGATCGTCTTAACCATCTGATAAGGTTTAACAAAAAAACTGCGTTTTTTTTTTACAGAAAATGTCGATATTGTGACAGAATTTTCCGATGTCGCAGAAGAACCAAGGTAACCGATATAGCTCGAAGAATTGCCAAACTTAAGTGGCAGCGGGCGGGGCACATTGCTCGCAGAACAGATGGCCGATGGAGCCGAAAGGTTCAGGAGTGGCGACCGCGTACCGGAAGACGCAGCGTGGGTAGGCCTCCCACAAGGTGGACCGATGATCTGGTGAAGGTCGCGGGAATCCGCTGGATGCGAGAAGCACGTGGTCGATGTGGCGATGCTTGGGGGAGGCCTATGTCCAATTCGGCTGAATGATGATGACGATTCCGATGTCCATCAATTTATAATCTTAATTCAACGCTCGAATACCGACTCACTAACAAAAATATTCCCCTGAATACTTATGTAAGTAGGCGCTCAAAGAATATTAACTTAACAGACGTTATTTCAAACTGTTTTACATACTAAAATTAGGAATCATGTCACGACCAATCTTACGCTGATATCAGAAATAAGATAAATAACGTGCCAGATCGTCGTGTCTCGACAACCAATACGAATTAAACATGTATAATAGAACTCATTACACGCTCTGCCTGCTTCGATAATGTATGATTTTACATGTGATTTCAGATGAAGGGAACTTTCTAATTTTATTTTTGGAAGAAAAAAATCCCTCATAATCAAAACCAAACCTAATTTAAACGGGACTGAAAAGTAGACACTTTTTAAAAGTCAAAATTACAGTAGACATTCATAAACACATTATTTATGGAGAAAGAAAACTGTTTCGTAAATGTGTTAAAGAAAGCTACCGCGTACTGCGAATCAAATTCCTACAAATTTTACCTATTTGCAATATACAAGTATAGTTTTAGTATACACTAAGCCTGAAACTAGTTTGTTCAGAATCACCAGGAAAACCGATTGACATAGTTTTTACACCATATTATATTTTTCCTTTTTTTTCTCATTAATTTCATCTCTCTTTCAATAGGTTTCTACGCATAACAGTGGACGGGAATAGACACCTTGAGGCTTGAGACGGTCCGCTCGGTCAGTTTCCGTGTATTAGACAACCCCTGCATAGCACATCTCAGCCATTTCTCACTTTACGAGGGAACTTAATGTGACATAAACTAAGGTATAACTTGGAAAAACACATTCAGGCAGTTCTGATGAAAATCTTGTTGGGGTCTCTCGGATTTTGTGTGCGTGCTAGCTTTTAAGGCCTCGCCAAACAGAATGCGTATTTTACGCGCGTCAGAGCGGGGGTACACGATGCGTTGCGGCGGCGGTGCGGCGCCGGAGCGGTGTCGCTGCGTCGTCTTACATAGAAATATCCATGGCATGTCACACGATGCGCTCCGGCGCCGCACCGGACTTGCAACCACCGAGACGAGGCGGGGAGGGGTGAATGCGTTGTGACGTCGGAGCGGCACCGCTCAGTTGTTTATGCATCAAAAGGAAAGACACACGCTCGCTCGTTTCGATTTGCGAGATAGCGCCGCTGCGACATAACAACGTTGCGGCGCCGCACCGCTCGTGTGCCCGCTGATACGGTGAAATCTTTGCGGTGCGGCGCCGCAACGCATCGTGTGCTCCCGCTCTCAGGGCGTTCTTACGTCGTAACGTTCTACCACCTTGTTTAATATTCTATGACAGTACATGAATGTCGACTTCATTGCCCAAATATCCAATACTGCGTAGAATGTAAAATGCATTTAAAACAAACGTACTTCATTGTAACAGGTGTTTGTTTTATTTCCATTGCCTAGCAGAAAAAAACGGGCATACAATATGTCGTTTCCCAAAATACTAAGTAGGTCTGGGTCACAATAACGTAATACAAAAAGGGAGGTCTACTCTAGTTTCTCGAAAACTACACTCGTGATCAATGAATCATGGGTCATCAAAAACCTATGTCCGGAACTAAGAATGGTTGCTTATTCATATGAAAAGTATTGAGCTTTTGCCTGTAGCTTCGCTTTCGTGAAGTTTTGTACCCGTTACGTTGACGATGTTCATGATGAGTGACGATTTTCCGTGCAAACTTTCACTCCCTATTTAACTCCTTTAGGGGTTGAATTTCGAAAAATTCTTCCTTATTCCTTGTTTAAATTATAAAGGAAACCTCTGTGCAAAATTTCAACTTTCTAGGTCCAAGGGTTTGGGCTGGGCGTTGATGAGTCAGTTAGTCAGTCAGGACTTTTCTTTTTATTTATACAAGGTTAGTCAGAAAGAAAAATTAATACGAAAGGGTGTTAAAGTACCCATAATAATGAACAACATTTGTTCTACCACTTTCCCCAAAAGTCAATAGTTTAAGAGAAATAGCTGTTCAAAAATTACATAAAAAATACGCTAAAATCTATCTATCCTCAGCTATGATCAGCTGTGTTTCCATTTTATGTCATATTTGGGGTCATGAATTAGAAGCTTCATTTTCTGAATTCGTAACTAAAGTAGGGACGAAGATTTTTTGAAAAAACTAAAATTAAAATGATTTTTCATGTAAATAAAAATTATCGAATTTTGAAATTTTAACACTTGCTTTAAAACTGTCATCAGTGATATTTTAAGTGGCCTGCGGATTAGTACCCCCTTTCTGACTAACCTTGTATAGATTTTAGAAGTTTTGTGGAGAATTTTGGTGTGGTGTTCCTCCAACCAAAGGGAGAATCCTCCAACCAGGCGGAGTGTTGTGCCTGGCGGGCTACTGCCCAACGGTTGATGTTGGGAGGTTGCATATATACTATCTGCGTATTAAATCTTGATTGCGCGATGTAGGATAGTTCGCATGTGTCGAGATAGATGCCGCCACAGTTTTATTAATTTTATTTCAGTAACATTAAATAGTCTACAAAATACTTTTTATTTGAATTACCTTGCATTCTTAGTTTCCGATATTTATTAAGGTTTATAGATGACCAAGATTCATTGCTCCCGGGTATACACCGTGGGCCCAAGGTACCCGAAAGATTTTAAGCACGCCTTTCTGATGCTATTATGAGTCAAATGGTACATCAACAAAAGTCCAATTCAGTCCTTTTTTTTCTGCCCTAATACATCAATTAACTTTAGTACCTACCTCCTTGTAAACAATTACCTACTTAGGTTGAACGGGCAAGATTTATAAATTATCGTGTGAGTGGATAAGAAACTTCTCACTTCACAACCCTCCCCGACAAATAAGACATACGGCGAGTGGTGGACCAAAGTCGCAACGCAGCGTTCTTAGGACTTGTTACCATAAAGATTTTTCGAGTTGTGAATTTCCTTAAATAATGAATATTTCGAAAATTAAGCTTTAATCAACAAACTTCATCTCGTGGCTAAATAATTACAGCCGCATAGACCGATCTTCCGGGTTAAGTCACGCTTGCCGAGGTTGGTCTGTGGATGGGTGACCATTTACCATAGCGAGTTTCCTCCATGCCTCGGAAAGCACGTAAAGCCGTTGGTCCCGGCTGTCATTTGTAGATCTTTGACAGTCGTTACTGTTGGTCAGAAGCCAGAAAGTCTGACAACCAGTCTTACCAAGAGTATCGTATTACCCAGTTACTGGGTTGTGGAGGTCTGATAGGCAGTCCATGTAAAATACTGATATTCAGCTGCATCCGGTTCGACTGGAAGCCAACCCCAACATAGTTGGGAAAAAGGCTAGGCAGATGATGAATCAACAAACTACATCCTAGCTTTTCTTCTCCAATTAGGTATCGGAATCGAAGGTTAAAAAATCTTTATCAGATTGTCGAAATGTTTATTAGATTTGAAATTCGATTCCTTATCACACTGTGCGCAATAAGGTTTAAGATGTCATATCAACTTATGTCATATTGACCTTATGAAAAAGTAATGTGCAAGCAATTATAGACCTTAGGGTGGTAAACATTTCAAGTCCCCGACTGTCTATCGATCCATGAACAGCACTATTAAACTTCTGCCCCTTAGTGCTCCAATTACGCAGTAATAAAGTTAACTAGCCGATTTGGCGAGTTAAAAAGAAAACCTAATTTAGACTCGCCAGTATACAGCATGACTGGTTAGCCACTTTTCATCCGAAAACCATGAATACTATTCAACATTCTGTACAACTTTTACTATGTGTTGGGGCTACGATAACTCTGGGTTGTATCAATAACATAAACTAGCGGACTGTTTAAAAATGATGTAATGTAATAAACTATAAAACGGTGTACAATGCTGAGGTCATCTAGAGTGCCGTGGTTTGATAGTACTAGTTTTAGTAAAAAATATGTAAAATTTATTTTAAGACTCCGCTCCGGACACTACCCATCGGCAAAGTTTGCATTTCTTATGAAGAAGAGTGATTCTCCGAATTGTACAGTGTGCAATAAAGTCGAGGATGTACAACATTTGCTGATGGATTGTGTCCGAAATAGGAGTGAACGTGAATCACTCATGATCGAGCTAAAGCTAAATGTGTTGGATGTGGGATTGATACAGTCAATTTTATCTGCACCATGTTCGGAGTCAACTAGAAGATTTTGTGAGATAATGGACTGTCACTAACTCACAAAATCTTTTACAAATACTGGTTGAATGATTCACTTTCCTTGCTTGTTAATAGTATATAAATAATAGATGTTAAGTTGGTACTTTGTAAAAGGCTATGATGGGGTTGTCATATCTCAGATAAAAACCCCTAAATAAAACAAGATTAAAAAAAAAAAAAAAATGCTGAGGTTACGGTATAAACAATAATTCGTTAAGATGCGCGAGCGCTGCTGTACGTTAACGCATGTAGCAGCTGACTGGTTAGAAGTCGGTCGCTGACGGGTTGACCGCCCCGTTCCTCTAGTAGCGCGCGTCAGCTGTACTGTTGAGTGGGATGACTCAACACTATGGGACAAACTCTGAATTCGTAAGTAAGAACAGCTGTTCCATACATTTCACCCTAGATCACTAAACATTAGTCTCACAGGCGACACGGCCCCGACGCATTCGCTGCATTGCGTCTGCGCGTATTTCACTTTCGGAGTTTTGGCGAATTGTTAGTCTCACGGACTAATGTATAGTGATTACGCTTATAAAATGAGTCAAGGTAAGCTTTGAACAATTTTGGTTTATTTATCGACTTCCTGCAAATTGAAGATATCGTGGTTAGTACTTCTCAAGCACAGCCGAACAAAAGAAAAATTTGCGCATTTTGCCCATAACAGAAGCACAGGATGACCAAAGTATCATGCCACTGCTGCAGACAGGCCATTTGTGGCGAACATACCATTCCTATCTACTCAGACTGCCAGGATTAACATGTTTAAAGTGTCTAATAGTTTTTAAGAAGTCTTAATACATGTCCTCTTATGTTGACTCCTTTTTTACCCGACTACGGCGAAGCCAAAAGGAAGGGTAATGATTTTGGCAGTCTATGTATGTATGTAAGTATGTTTGTATGTATGTTTGTATGTTCCACTGTAGCACATACACTACTGAACCGATTTTAATGAATGAGGTGGCAATAGATTTGTAATAATGGCCCGGGTAACATAGGCTACATAAATTTTATCAATATTTTATATGACGGAATTAAAACCTAAAATTCTAACCTCGAAAAAAATAAAATTGAGATAATCATCACGTGTTTGGTATTAAAATAAAGGTATTGACGAGCAAATTACAAATATGTATATATGTTATTGTTTAAGTCAAAACATATGTTTAAAATGCGGTCGTACAGCTCGCGCGGCAGTCCTAATTGTGCCTATTGGTGCCGCGGTCTATACCCTATCTTAGATTGCGACGATGTAGATATTACACGGCTAGTGTATATGCCCGATCGGGAAACGGAAAAGTATTAAATAAAAAATAAAGTTAAAAAACTATCGGTACAAAAATGGTCAAGGTAGAGCCGTGGTCGCACTCGCTGTGTGTTTAATGGAGGTGTTCCTGGCACCCACATAATCATAGTAGGTATACACTAAGTGCGACCACGGCTCTACCTTGACCATTTTTGTACCTATGAATTTCTGGATTTCTATTTGAATTATTTTCTTGTTTCGTCCTTTTTAGACCCCTTTTTTTATTTACGTAGTCGGGTTATAGTTTTTTAACTTTATTTAAATTAATAAATGTAATTTCAAGAAAAATATTGACGTTTCATTTTGTTAGTCAAAATGACTACTGTTTAGTGACTGTGTAACTCGAAAGTATGTTTAGTGAGCTAGGGTTAAATGACAATTTTGAAAAAGAAATTTCTCAGTCCGGAGTCCGGATTTGTGCCCCGTTGATGGCAATAGGCTCACCCCTATAACATGGGACTTTAACATAACGTCGAAATAAGGGTGTACTATACACCTCTGCCAACCCTGCGGAGATACAGGCGTGATATTATACGTGGCGTTAAATAAATTACCTTTGGCATATTAATTCCCTAAATTCGTGGTTTTCATTTCGAGTTTGGCAAACGGTAGTAGCCCCCAAGGATGGTTCAAATCACAGAACAGATAAAAGACATTAGAAGGGCCTTGTGGGCGGGGCAGGCGCGCCGCACATATGAGCAAACGCTCATATGTCAACCGAAATTTGTTTTACCGGTCAACAGTCGCGCTCTTATTGTGACAGAGTACGGAGATCCGCGAAAAAAAAGAATTATGCCGTCTTGCATTATTATAACGTGACGGAAAAGAAGCTAGTTGAGTAGTGTAGCCAGAGAAGGGATTTCTTTTCACCGGCATGTCCAAAAACCTTATAATATCAGTGATATTTGTAATTATTGCAATAGTATTATGTAATTTGTAGAAACAAACGATACAATCGCACACAGATGCAAAATTATACATTGCTTGCAATACATGGGTACCATCTTGTACTACGTGAGCGACAGCGCAATGTATTGCATTCAATTCGAAAGTCGAGTGCAGCGAGCAATTGTTTTAATTCAGCGAAATCCATACGTATCGATAGTGTTGTACCAAGTTGTGAACAATATCGGTATTAAATATGTGTGTATATCTACAAGTGATTATTATCAGTAATATTATAATTAAAATAACTTTGTTTATTGCCACGAATTATATTTTAAATTTTATTTTTAGGTTTCCAACAGGTCCAGACAAAAGAAAACTGGATTGAGACAACTGGTAGAATTGAATGGATACCTATTAAATGTAGCACAATTTGTTCTTAACATTTTGCAGAAAATTATGCAATTCACAGGGTTATTCAAATTAAATTAATTAAATGATATTATGTTAATACGCCTACGCGAAAACAAAAATCAAAATTTCTTTAGTTTTTTGCAAATTGTAGCTTTTATTTACGTTTATACTATTCAAAATGCGATTTGCGCCGGTAACGGTTACTCAATAATATATTCAATATGAAAGTCGTAAGTAAGTATACCTACTTTTCTAGGTTTACGATGCTCGAAAATAGAATTGTTTCCGAAAAAAACATGTTTTAGAGCATTACGATGATGATTCATAATAATTGACATGATTTTATTGATTATTTTTAGCAAACTTAGTATCGTTACGGGTGCAAACAACATAATTATGACGTAAAACAGACCTGCAATTAGCAAAAAACTAAAGAAAATTTGAATTTCACGGCTTTAACGGATGTTCCCCTTAATTTGACATTATTATTTATATGTGTTGAGGAAGTTCACACTATTCGTACCCCGTTCGAGGGTCTCAAAATTAGAGCGAAAAATTGCAAAACTTAGGGCCGATTTTTCAATCCTCAGATAAACAGACAAATAGCATTTATTCAACAGATAGCAAAAAAATGATTTTTTCAATTGTCAGATAGGCTTTATTTGACGAATAATTTGACTACCTGAGGAATAACTTTATCTTTCCCTTTGACGGCCAGATAACCGCTTATTCATTAGATAGTTTTATTCGATGACTGATGATGTAAACGAAAAATATAATTTTACTACACAATTCTTGGGTTTGCGTTTTCATCAAAGTAAAATGGATGTATATAATATTTGATAGCACTGATGATCTGGCAATAATTGAGGAAGAAGCTCTGATAGATGAATTCATAAATCCAGGAAGGAAAGTAAGAATTATCACATCCAGGCTCAATCATTTTCCGCCGGAGGGCGCGCGAATTTCTCCGGCCACCCTAGTGTGTGGCCCGCGGGTAGCGGGTTATTGGACCTAACGCCCGACCAACAACAGGCCCGAGAAGGCGGCGCGCAATGTTCCGTGCGCGCCTCTCAGGAGGACGTGGGACGAAGCTCCTCAGAAGGAGAGGTCCGCCAGCCCCTGGCGGACCTCTCCTTCGAGGCCTGCCGGGGTTGCGGTGCATGCAGCTGTGAATCCCACGATCCCGGCCATAGGTCAGGAGAAGGCATACCGTGGCTTTTTAGCTGGTAAGAGTCCGGCATACATAACCCTTCGCCTTCCCCGGGCGGAGGGAATCAATGAGGACAAAGGCATGATGAAAAGAAAAACATGCCCAGCCATTTTACAGTGTGGGATTTAAAAGAATTCCATCGTCGATTCAGACTTTTAGAATCCGTGCAATATTTACTTATAGATAATGGTAGAGGATAAAATCAAGCATCAAACACAAAGGTAAGTTTTCAATCGTTTATTATACAAAAAATAACTGCGATATAGGTTCATCGGTACTTAACAGAGCTGTAGTAATTGATAGTGTAAATCTTCCTAGCGAACTATATTGGGATCGTCTGTCAGCGTGACCGGATGCAGTCGAATACCAGTATTTTACATGAAGCGACTGCCTATCTGACCTCCATCACCCAGTTAGTAGATACCTAACACGATAGCTCTTGGTAGAACTGGTAGTCAGACTTTCGGGCTTCGGTTCTGTACATTTCTTGTCTGCATGGAGGACTTTTTTTGGTCCTTATTCAATTCCCTCGTACTTAAGTTTTGATGTATTCCATGAAAGGACACTGGTTGCGATTCTACCTGAATTAAATGAGCTCTCAGTTTTCCTCCATGCAGGTTCTTTGTCTTTATTCATCACCGCATCGGTCGGTCTTCTTATTTCTTCGGTTTTATTTTAACGTGTTTGTATTTAGGTATCGATTAAACTTACGAGGAATTGAATTACAGCACCATTAAAATTCGCCGAACGCTCTCTTTTTTTGATTCCATTGTAATAAACATATAAATATTAATATTGATTTACAATCAAAATATATAACACGACATGACGGGAAGACTATCTTAGTCTGACAGTGTCATTTTTGCCATGCAGGTAATTAATGTACTCTAGACTCTGTGCATGTAATTGAAATAGTCTGTCCTGCTCTAACGTTCGTTTATGCCATATATTTATTTCATCTCCCTGAAGTTAGCGTTGCTAAAGTCAATGAAATCGGTCAGATAGTAATTCGTGAGATATATGGCAATTGAAAAATTGACAAACAATTATCAGGCAGATAAACAGCCAAATAACTTTATTCGTCAGGTAGTTATCAGGCATTTTATCTGAGGTTTGAAAAATCGGCCCTTAATGTAACAAAATTACAGTAATTTTATCGATATAAGTAATCGACCTTTTGGTCGCCGTAACATGTATGAGAAATAAATTTGAATTTGCGCGTGTGTGAGTGTACGTCGAACGCAGTATTTGCGTTAGTGTGACAACTAATAGCAAACTCGAAATCTCTGTGCGTGTGGTTTATTTGTGTGCGTAATGCGCGTACGTATTGGGCTCTTGCTTGTAGTAGAGTTAAAGAGTGGGAGAAAAGCGGCGACACGCGTTCTAATACAAATCAGGAACTATTTCCTTTCTAACCTCTTTATCTGTTCTGTGGTTCAAATAGTCTTATATAAAGAAACGTAATTATGTCAACATGCCTTTAGAATCAATTTTATTGTTTCATGTTGACTGAAGCAAATCGTTGGGGAAATAACATCTGTTGAGGGACTCGGTACAAACGGCTTCATGAGTTTCAAAGGAATATTTTAAATAGCTGACGCCTACGGCTTTGCTCGCGTGGTTTGTCAATTAATAGTCTTCTAAGTTTCAAATCCTACTTTTTACAGATTCTCGCGGAACATAGGTAATTAATTAAAGAAAAAAAAATTGAAATAATAATAAAATCATTCTTCATTGTCAGTTTTCCGGAGCGCCGCCGCGCCGGCGCCGTCGTCTGGTCTTCTGGCCAGTTGTGTTTAGACGCCACAGGGAAGCAAGACCGAAACTTCTCAATTCCAAGTTTAGTTCGTAAATTAATATGTTGCTGTGTAGGGCTCAAAACCAACCATTTCTTTCTTTCTTTCTGCCAATTTTCATCAAAATCGGTTTAGTAGTTCAGTGCTTATGAAGTAACAAACAGATAGACAAACAAACTCACTTTCGCATTTATAACATTACTAGCTGTTCTCGCACAGCTGTCGCATTACGCACGTCTTTGTAGTATGCACGTGATTGTTGTCGCTCCGACTTGCGTCACCTTGAACCGAATATGTCAGCTGGTGGTACTTCCTTGAACAACTGCTTCATAAGGAGTTCTAGTCTGGGCGTCTGTTTGTATTATGCTTGTTTCCCACGATGCGTGATATCTCGGACTGCGACGCACGAACTCGCACCGACACTCACGAGCTCGCACCGACGCACCATTTATTTATTTGCTTTAATTAAAACGGTCTTAGACCAATTACAATAATTAAAAATAATAGAAGACTATACATACAATACAAGAGCAAGAAAATAAAAATAAAAAAAAACTAATAATTCTAATAAACTCTTTCATAAAACCCTTACAATACTTCTGACAGTATATTCTTTCACTCGTTCATGATATATTCCTCTCGCAGTACTCCCAGACATTCCGACAAAATCACCCTCCATTCATCCGCAAACATATCAAAATTCGGTCTGGCGTCCAGCAGTGCAATTCTGTAAGAATCTCACCTCGATCGCGACTGTCAATTAGACACTTGTCGTGACACAGCGTGGATAACAAAACTACGCGTTATTGATTATACTGTCGATTGTGTTGTGTGTTATTTGCTTCTATTATCCATTCTGTGACATTATGGATATCCAGCTAACCGTCGATATCGAGGTGGGTTTCTTACAGAATTGCACTATTCGAGGGCATTGAGCGCGGTGAGACTTCGTGGTATGGGTGATCGTGAATGAGCTACTGTACGACGTGTCGGAACAGCAATCGTCCGTGGTAACGCGGACGCGTGCGGAGCGGTGTGCCGCATACGCCTTCGAGAATCATTGTTTTAAGGCATTAACGATCTTGTTGCTGATGGAGCAAAATATCACAAAGACTTCGTTACCCCAGGCATCATTTCTCAAAGAGCATACCTCCCTGATACGATATTTTACAGTTAGAGTCTCAACTGAATGTACAACCTTCCTTTTGTTCAAAGGCTTTTTTATATCTTCATTACATAAGGCAACGTGTTTATAAAAAACAATGATTCTTGAAGTCAAATGGCGGAGCAAAAGATCTGAGCTGCGACGGCCCTGCCTCTTCATTAGAGAAAGATACCTGCCTAACATCTTTTTTAATGGTGTCAGTTCGGGTGTAATTTTTACGGCAGCTGGTGTGAATAAAAAGGGATGTCAAGTCAAGGAAACTTCGATACTTGTCATCTTTCCTTTCCTTACTAGCTTTAATAAGACCCAGTATTCCCTTTTCTTTCACCTCAGAGACATCCTCACTTCCTTTAACGACATCCTCGTCACATACAGGACACTTATTAGTACTCATGTTGGATAACCCAATTGTGTTACTAATAACAGTGTATACACTGTCTGTGTTCAGATATATCTGAAAAGAATATTTTGTGGCTGCGCCCCTGCGTTGCTGGGTAGGCTACCGTGCCAAACAAATTAAGAAAACCTATAATAACATAAACCCGAAGGCATGTATACGAGATTAATGGGAGTTTTAGGCAGTAAGGTTGCATTTCCTACAGTGAGCATTAGAGATATTGAGCGAAAAGCAATCTTCATCAATATCACGATTGATTGTTTTTCCCGCCTCAGCTCAGTTATCCGCTGTTATAAAAAACGCGATTTCTTACTGTTACCACCTTCACCACATGGAAGTGCTCCCAGCTTATGTTACAATACATTTTAAGATAATTTTCGCATCAAGCAATGGTCATCACGCTGAATAACTTTAATTTCTACATTTCTGGAGCGTGTAGTTCAAAAACGGTTGGGTATATGGAAAAGTGTATAAGTGAAAGTTATAGAGAATTTTATAAGCTTTCATTTCATCCTAAAACATTTTTCGCTACAATGCACCGTTTTTGAGATATTGGCGAAAAACCTGAAATTGAGACCTTTGTCACCCCCCTCCCTCCGGCTCGCCTCCTAGACGTCAGGACTTTTAGTATGTTTTCTTCCGAAGCACCTTGAATAAGTTTCTGAAGAAATCGCTTAGGTTCTCCCATTCACGCACTCTATACCCTCCTTTGAGTCATTCCTTGACTGAGCTATACCAAACCGAGTATAATCGTTGAGCCGCAACTTTTTAATTGCTAACTTTGTTCGCTTTTTCATCTAAAAAATACGGAGGTTCTTTTCATAACTTCGACCACATACGAAATCTCTAGCGTATGGTTCTATAAATTATTCAGGCTTTAATAAGTGGAGCGTTCAAGGGTGCCAAAACGAGGTCTTATGAATAAAATTCGGCCTCGCTAAATTGAAATGATGAACCGAAAATGGCGCTTAGATTTTTCTAGTTCTTTTTAATAATAGGTAATGATGGAAATTCGGACAGATGTGGCCCAATTATAGACAAAGCACAAGTTTAATAAAAAGTTTCAGAAAGAACAGTGAGATGTCATAATTTAATATTTTTAAAGAATAATAATTATTATAGTGCATCCTGCCCGTTCTAACCTACGGTGCTCAAACTTGGTCACTGACTGAAGAACAAAAGTCCAAACTCAAGATTTGCCAACGAGCAATGGAGCGTAGTATACTGGGTATTAAACTAACCGATCGTGTCAGAAACACCACCTTGCGCTCCATAACGCAAGTAACAGATGTTGGAGAAAAAACAGCCAAGCTAAAGTGGGAGTGGGCCGGTCATGTCGCTCGAATGCACCCGGGCAGGTGGGCAAGGACCGTTACTTACTGGACGCCTGAAGGAGGACATCGCCGCCGAGGTCGACCTCGGCGTAGGTGGCGTGACGATCTAGACGTGTTTGCGGGGCTAACATGGTCAGAAACGGCACAAAACAGAGATGTTTGGAAGACAAAAGGGGAGGCCATTGCTCAGCAGTGAGACAGTCAATAGGCTAGTAAAAAAAAAAAAAAAAATTATTAAATTTTTCATATATTGAGGATTATTTATCCGCAAAATATGAAAAATTAAATAATAATTATTCTTTATCGACACATAACAAAAGTAGGTACGTTAAATCGATTTCCCTGACATCTGCGCTAGTAATAACTGTGTTGCAGGAGCCAGTGTCCTCTACGTGTACACAATAATTAATTTATATTGTGTTTTTTTTTTGGATGGAATGAATATTCCAGTACACTGCCGGACGTAACAAACGGATTATCATAATCAACCCATTATTGCGCAGCTTCTGGGCAAGCGCTCCTTTTTAGAATGATATCTTTTAGGAGTTTTTAGGCTATATTCTACCATATTGGCCTGGTAAGATACACTAAATAGGTACACCATCGAAAAAAAATTGGAGCTCTCTCAGGAGTGCATATTTCCTCCCGATGTTTTTCTTCATTGTTGCCGTTGGATAATCAGATACTGATCTGCACATGAACTTGAAAAGTCGGAAGTTTGGGCTGGGTTTGATCTGAGACCATCCTGCATAGAAAACAGGCATGAAAAGCAGGCATGAAAAGGTGCATGAAAAGAGCCTCCACGAGCGACGATACTTAAGTACGTCCGGCGCACCCTGAGCAGTCAGCCTCGCTACCAACCTTGCTGACTAGCTAATCTTTCACCACGGCATGACCTATTCTTGTATAGCTCGTGTCGACACGATAGAAGAAAAAGAGAAGGAAGGCAGGCTATTAATTTGAGGGTTGATGACCTCAAACTTCGCCCGCTTACACCAGCTGCTTACTGTCACCGGGTTTATTGTACTGCGTTGAATGCACTCGCGAACCCAGCCGTAGGTCTTTGGAAGACCTTCGTGGTGTCCTTGAAAAAGACGTTAAACCGTCGGTCCCGGATGTCATACGAATACCTATGACAGTCGTTACTGGTAGTCAAACGTTACTGGTAGTAACCCGAAAGTCTGACAATCGGTCTAACCTTAAGATATCGGCATTGCCTAGTAACTGGGTTGTGGAAGCCTGATTGCAGTCGCTCCGTGTAAAATGCTGGTATTCAGCCGCAACTGGTAAGACTTGAAGCTGACCCCAACATAGTTGGGAAAAGGCTAAGCAGAACACTAAATGAACAAACATTCTTTAGAAACAAAGCTGAACTTCTAAATATACGTAATAATCTAAGACTTCTGTTTTTCAAATAAATTTTTACTCCAAATGCTGTGGTCACGTTTATAGAACGTAAATCGAATGAAAGTCAATGTGAAGTAGAGAAAACTCTTGTACTAATAAGCTAACTGTTAACATTTCCTTTGTAAACAATCTTTTCTTTCGTAATGCCTTATCGAATGTTTTCATGATAAAGACTTGTTCATAATTTGTGGTTCTAATATTGAAATCACTTTTTACCTTTTTTTTATTTGACTTCAGCGCAGACAGGGTCTATGATGGAGCACACGAATCCAAGTAACAGAGATAAAGAGTGATTCCCTTATACCCCTCTGGCTCTCACATACACACGATAGAACACAGTAAACTGTTTGGCGCTGGACTTTAATGTGAGAGTGGTAGCTAGCCAAGAGAACTATATAGATCCTACCAGCAAGCGTGATGGGTTTTGTTGAACAACACGCGTCTATTTCTAGCGTGGGGTGAGGAAGTTTCTAGCTCGTCCTCACACGGGATAAACCTTAGGTTATACCTTCTTTGACTTGCCGTTTTTCGACTCTGTTGTGACTACTTATTCTGATTTTCGTCTTGACAGGGGTCAAACTTAAATTGAAAATATAATTTATTCGAAATAAACTAAATTTTATAAGTAGGTACTTATTACTTTTTGAACGTCGAACAACATAAGACGGCACCCAAAAAATATCCCGGGTATCAAAAATTCCCAGGTTTGAAGGCAAATTTATGCACGATTAATGCTATGTACTTTGCTAATAAATAAAGCTAATGAAAGCTAAATGACTGAAGAAAAAAATAAAAAAGATCTAGTTTTGGCCGGGAGTAGCAAGAAACGATTAGATCTATGTTTGTATGATTTGAGATGAAACGAAATTAACACATTATAATTTCATAGTCATTTTACAAAAACGCGAAACGTGAAGCTAATTAGGTACGTAAAATCTTATTTCCACACTATGATCGCGACTTAAGGGTTTCATATCAACATAGCATACGACCAGTCCATTGAATTTCTACACAAGTGAATCATTTAGTTCATTATTTGGAAAATTACATCAGAACCTCATTCACCAAACTATTCAATTGGACATAGAATTATTGGATCGTCAGTGTTTATTATAGTTTGTCTTTCGACATCGCCATAGATTGATAACTTTTAAATATCTTTTTAAAATTTATCATCATCAGTCCTCACCAGTTTGGATACAAAAATACTAAATCTAATCTTGGACTATTACATCTCTTCATTGAAGGTTTATTCGTGTTTCATCTCGTGTTCAAGTTACTGGAATAATCCCAGCTCCTGAACATCAAAACATCATCGATCGACATTGCATCAAGCTTTCATCAAATACCCTAAAATTTTCAAATAACCTTTAACAATGAAACTAATAGTAATTCTCATAGTCCTTCTTAATAAATATAGTGAAGGTATTATGGAACAACCGATAATTTTAGACGGTATAACATCCAATGAGCTAATGTACAACGATTTCGATGAACATACTTTGGTTACGGATAACGATATGTTTCCATATGTGGTTGCGATTTTGAAGTTATCAAGGTATATCAGTGCTGGTGCTTTGATTGATGAGAAATGGGTGCTAACTGCTGCTGATGCTTTATTTGTGTAAGTAAATATTTATTGTTTTTTTCATTCTACAAAATCATCGTTGTTTTAGATTCGACTGTATTTTAAGTACAGTTTCGCACATATCGTACTTAAAGACAGTGTTCTTTCGAACTAAAACCCGGAATTCATAATGTGACAGTAAAAATCCCTCGTGTCGTAAGTAGTCAATACTCAATTTCTAAACGAGACCCAAAACTTTGGTCATAATCTTAATTATGCTTAAAACAATGTGCTTGTGCATATAAACATAAAGTTGAGAAAAAAGTAAAAGATTATTCAATGAAAATTGTACTTTAAATTGACTGCTGTATAATATTTTATAAATTCAAAACTACGTAATCCCTGAATCTTAAAGGAGAATCGGCAAAAACGTATGAAAGTTGGTCTAGGAACAAATAACAACCTATGTCACATACTTATGTCATGTAGACCATATTGTCCGGTCCTCCTTTGCGGAAGGTTGAGCAACTGCCATTAAAATGATTTCTTTGCGATCCTAGGAATTAATTACACTCTCACTGCCAGCAATTTATAGCATGGTTCCAGTTCAGCAAGCCATGGAGTCCGCCGGCAGGTCCCAACGATTCAGCTGCGGCAGGCCTTCATTCAAAATGAAATTGACTTGACTTGATTTTTTTTTCAACATGTAGCTCACTGTATGCGCACGCCATTTGTAGATATATTTTTTTCCTTATTAGCAGGCCCTTAGCACAAAAATCTGTTTGAATTTAAGGGGTCACAGCGGATCCCACGGCGTGCTCAAAGCATTCTTAATTAGCCACTGCGGCCTGCTGTTAATGTTTCTTTAAAATAAGACCGGCCATTTGCACTCGAAAACTTGGGGCCCGCCAGCGGATCCCATGGTAATGAGAGTGTTAAAAGTAAACCAGACTTCTCAATTGTTTGCAGAATACGCGAATCAGCTAGAACTCTTCGAGTTAGACTTGGCAGCATTAACTACAGAAAAGGAGGGATCGTACTTCCAGTCAAATACTTTGAGATCCATCCAAATTTTGATGACAATAAGCCTCTTAATGATTTAGCTTTGATCAGGCTATCTAAGTCTGTCAGGTTCACTTCTACCCTGAAACCTATAAGATTACAGAAATATATGAAAGAGGCCGATGCTACACATTTTATTGTAACTTCTTGGCCGTATCCGATGGTGAGTAAACCCATTCATATTACGTTCCTTTGGTGTCATTTATTTATACTTCTATGCACTATGATGCTACATAAAGCGGATTTAATGCCATCAGACATTCTCTAGCAGTAAACCTTAGGGTAGAAAAGAAAAGCATCGAAATAGGTACAGAAAAAAAGATGATTTGAAATATTGTCATCTTTATGATTAGTTACGGTTTACTCACGTGCATTTTTCGGGATTACCCGACTAGATGATTAAGGGCTCCGTTTGGGTCCGAAACTAGTGGGGCAATCCCGAAAAATGCATGTGAGTAAATCGTAACTAATCACATATATGAATGTGTCTCACGAAAGTTATAATACAATTTTGTCATCATTCATTCCCATTTCGTCTCTAGTATTGATTGCGTTCATCTGACTGACAGCAGCAATAATATAAGTGTTCGTCTACTCTATTTTCACGCCTCAATTGATATCAATATCCATGATTGGTAATATAAAAAGCCACAGCTTGTCTTGCGTTTATTTCGCATAAAATGTGATTGTTTTAAAATCTTTTTCAAGGTCACAAGAAGTTACTACTTAGCTGCTAATTTAATTATACTTATTTTATTGGGTTATATTCAAATAGTTCAAATAATAAAATGGTGTTTACGACTGGAATGGAAATATTTGTTACTTACTACCTCTGCTAGATTTTAGATATTATTTTATAAATTGATTGAATTGATAAACATTAAAAATAATATTTTGCAACATAATGTTAATGCTTCTAATGTCAAAGTGGGGTACTTTACGTACTGTATGCAAAAAGAAATAAAATGACAATAAGATAACTGAAAGGTTATGTTAGAACTGTGACCACTCAACGCACGAGCCGAGCGAGCGAAGCGGGCAGTGCCGCGGCATCAGCTGGCAAGTGGTAGAATCACTTTCCGCGATTCGTTCATTAGGTGCGTTCAGAAACAAATGGTTTTTGATCGATTATAGTGCAAACAATTTTTTTTTTTTTGTGGAAACCGTTAATTTTGTAGTGAAAGAATTATTTTTAAAGTGTGCCTTAAAAGGGCCCTTCCCGGTCCGTCTATCGTTAACGCGAGCATGGTTGAAATGCTTGTTGTTTCATCCAGCGCAATGTTAGAAAAAGAGGCAAAGCAAAAAGAGAGAGATAGCGCCTGAGCGCTTGGTTGGCATTCGGTATCTTTCGTCGCGGGCGGTACGAACGAAAAATAGTGTGCGGAAATTTCACTAAACGTGTTCCAGGAAATACTTGATTTTCAGTAAAGTAAGCCTTACAAGTTTGTAAAATAAATATTTGTCATTTAGAATCTCCATTACATTTGCAAGGTTTCTATGAAAATATTTACTTTACTTTTACAATTTATGACTACATTATGAACGGCCAAAGTTCAGGTAATATTTGTGCAAAAAAGCAGATTTTTGGAGGCTTATACTGAATTTGTTTTCTCAAATTTTGATTTTTTGTTTTCATAGAAAACTACATAATTATAGTGCACAAGATACCTATTAGTTCAAAAGTTTCAAAGAACGATCTATAATATTACAACGCCATAATCGTGTACGAGCGTCTGTATGAAAAGTAAGACGGGTTGGCCGTTGGCCGCAGTTTTAAATGTTTTTATTATTATTTTCATTACTTTTAAAGTGCTCACCATACATCCCATAAAGTATTAGCTTTATTTATCGGCTTCATTATGCCCTTCATCAAGCAATTCTCTCAGGAAAACAAAGGATCGTTTCCAATTACCTACAAGCCGACGGACAATGGTCTTCTAAATTAAAGGAGAGAGCAATAGTTTAAATTAGTCCCATGAGATCAAGGGATCCACTAAAATCCACTCTTAACAGGAAATGTAACGAAGTTAAAGCAATCACTTACAATCTTGTAAAAGAGTCCCACTTTAGTATTATATTAAATTGTCGAGAAGTCTTTATCTTGTCTTGGCGTATGGGTTCGATCCCTTTTAGCCAGTTTATCTTTGAGAAACGTCAGTAGACTGTATCAAATGAAACCTTACTCGTATAGGGGTCGCCTTACTAAACACTTTCATTCACACACGCAGAGCACTGTCTCTAGGGACCAATTCTACTTACAGAAATATTGATCAAATCAAATCAAATGGTTTATTTGTGAAACATATATTTGTTTCACCACATTTTTTTTTTCATGTTTCTAATTTCTTTCATTAGGTTTCTACCCATAACAATTGACGGGAATAGACACCTTGAGGCTTGAAATGGTCCGCTCGGTCAGTTTCCGTGTATTAGACAACTCCTGCATAGCACATCTCAGGCATTTCACACTTTTTTAGCGAACTTAACGCGACATAAACTAAGGTGTAACTTGGAGATTTACTAAAAAAAACACATATTCAGGCAGTTCTGATGAAAATCTTGTTGGGGTGTCTCGGTTTTCGCATAAAGTAAAAATAACGTTGTATACAAAAACCGAGACACCCCAACAAGATTTTCATCAGAACTACCCGATTATGTGTCTTTTTTTATTAATCTCCAAGTTACACCGTAGTTTATGTTGCGTTAAGTTCCCTAGTAAAGTGTGAAATACCTGAGATGTGCTATGCAGGGGTTGTCTAATATACGGAAACTGACCGAGTGGACCGTCTCAAGCCTCAAAGTGTCTATTCCCGTCAACTTTTATGCATAGAAACCTACTGAAACAAAATTGAATTTATGAAAAAAAATGTGGTCTAAAAAATATGTCAATCGATTCTCCTAGTGATTCTGAACAAACTAGTTTCAGGTTTAGTATATACTAAAACTAAGCTTGTACAGAAAAATAGGAAAAAAATAGGGGATTACCATAAAAATACAAATAAATTAATTTGAAGAAGAGTACTCTTGTACTAGAATTATTATTTGGCGATGTTTTTAATCTGTTATCCCTTTTTTTCGGGTAGCCATGACAGTTGTGATTGACATTGACATGAGTTTGACAACTTTGACAGTCCTAGATTTCGTATACGTCATTCCTGTAGTTCTATTTTATTAATAAAATGTAATCAAAGTATTTTCGTCTATTAACAACGTACATACGTTATTAAAGTACACAAGAAATAAACACTATGGGGTCATTGACATGTCAACAGTTGTCAAAATGACATTTCACATAATTTCGATCCGCCATATTTTCATGTGTTGTGTTGCTCTCCTTGACCAAGATAACTTGAATGTACAATTAAACGAAGTAAAAATATAGAAAATTAAGATTAAAAACGGTTACTTTATTGTATAGCTATATTTACATATAGTGTACATGGTGCTAGCCCAGGCTCCATACATTTCAACTTCAACTTCAAAACTCATTTATTCAAAATAGACTAGAATTACTTAGTTCTTTTTGAACGTCAAAGTTAAAACGTCAAAAATTTCTGAAACATCTCCTTTAACTGCCTGAATTTATGTTTCTGGTAATGTAAGGATGAACCCAGTATTTTCTATTGTTTCTATTTCTGTTATAAAGATACACTGCAAGTGCTTCTTCATCACTGAAATCACTCGACATAATTATTAAAAAAAGCGTCCTGTGTGATGCAAATGATGATGATTTTCTTTGTTTTTAGTAGCATAATATACGAACTTCGAGTAGCGAACATACATTTTTTTTTTTTTTTTAAAAACGTTGCCCCACACTAAGATTTCTCTTGTATCGTGGGTGCATTTACAGACACAAATCTCACAAACAAACGCCCAGATCCGAAACAACCATCTGTAGGCCATACAAATTTTTGTTCCGTGTGGGAATCGAACCCGCGACCCGTAGCGCAGAAGCCAATCGCTTAGCCACTGCACCAAACGTGTCGTCATTCATCTGACATTCTATTGGCATGCGACTGAAGTTTCGTTTCTTGCGAGTATCGTTATGCATGAACGGCCTTAGAATTAAATCTTAGTGGAATCTAAGTGGGCGTTGTATTTTTATCCTTCAGATCGCAAATATCGAAGACATGAAATCAATGGAGATTATAAAACGAAAACGGATCTTATCAGTAACGCACTTGCACCCCTTTGATGGTCCGGATTGTGCTGAAGAGCTGTTGTCTAATGGAATCAGTGAGACAGGAGACATGATGTGTCTAGATACCGGTGTCATGATGGATCCTTGCATGGTAAGAACAAACTATTTTTAAAATCTTTACTATTATCAGCAAACCCGAAGGATAGCTAATATAATAACCGAATTTACTAATAGGATTAATAGCTTTTTAGCTTTCTGGGGTTATTCTATCATTACAGTTTAACTAATATCAATATGTAAGTATTGTGAGCAAGGTAAATGAAATAAATAAAACCAACATAGACTCTCCACCACTGAGAGTACTTGTATTTGGGTTAGTGTTAGTAAAAAGAACTAGATCACAATATAATACTTTACACAACCATTATTAAGATCATAAAATAAGAACAAGAATCTTTAACCAAAACAAATCAACTAGTGTAATAATTGTGAACGTCCGTCCCATTCGACGGTCTGCCCAAGAATGCCCTCTCCATTCCGCCTCTGTCAACTTGTTCTTGTTTATTACAATCCGTTGTCATTACTTCTTAATCATAAACAAGATAAATATAATAAATAAGAAATAATTATCCAAATATGATTCTTACAATTTAAGACTATTCCTACATTTATTAAACATATTTTGCTTCACTTTTAATTGAAGTCAAATTACATACTTTTAAATGTATATTAAACGTTTTTAAATTAAACATAAATAAATTAATAAGCCTAAGTGTATATAGTTCCGAATAGTAGCGGTGTAAAAGGTATGATTACCCTTAATTCTAACACTATACACATACACACAAGATTCATGATACACAAGAGCAGATGTACAAAATAACATGGAATATCTACATAAATCTACACAGACCACGTGACCCTGTCTCCTAAACTAGGTAGTCCTGTATCTTAGGAGACAGTGTTAGGCCGTACAGGGGCCCAATTCTCCTAAAATAAATGGTTGCCAAACGCAATCGAACCACAACCGTCAGTCAATTTTTGTTTTCGAAAACTTTCAAAATTATTGATTTTGTTTTTTGTGTCAAACAATTTGATAGCTTTTGAAATTGAGAACTGTCTGAATGAACGGTTCGGCCTTGGTTCGGTTGTGATTTATCAAGATTTATTTTAGGAGAATTAGGCCCCTGGGCGGTTAGTCATGTAGGTCAAACTGTTAGTCAGTTGTCAATGTCACTGTCAGTAGTGCGTTCGTTGATTCGTTGAAATATCTATCTCATTTGCTCTCCAAACAGCGCCTGCGCCGGGGGTGCGCACTGACTGCAAGAGGAAAACCAACGCGTCGGACGTTAACGACGACCACGTGCAAACAAATCGCCGGCTTGAATCTGCGAGATATTATACAGGGTGTTAACGAATTCGTGTAATTCCTTCAAACCACGTGATCTACTGGTGACACAAATTAACCTTCAATGGGAATTTTTGAAAATCAACGAAAAAAAATTCAAAAAAAAATCTTGATTTTCTATTTCCGAGTCATTTTAAAGCCTTGAGTTATCTGACTGCAAAGAGCGATATCGCGTTAGTCGTGCCTGTCAGCCGTGTCGCCGTGCTTTCATTAATTTATGCGTGGCATCGAAATGTTCACACAAATGAAAAATTTTTTTGCAAAAAAATTTATTCTTATTTTTGTACTGAATCCTTATATTAGGTGATTTAGATACGATCGGTAACGAAGCCGCATGTTTTTTTTTTTTTTTATCTAGCTAAATCCCGTGCGGGTCCTATCTACATCAGTAGTAGAACATGTGGTTTTAAGGAATTACACGAATTCGTTAACACCCTGTATATACACATAGGTTTTTTCTTTTCTCTCGTTACGAAAATCGTAGACGAAACGAGATAATACACTGAATCGGTCGACAACTGTATATCGATAAGGTTCTGAATCGGGGAGCTGGTGCGGGTTGGCGGACTAAACATACATCGAGAACTCTTTGGAGCTCTCTCAGGAGTGCAGGTTGCCTCACGACTAAAATAGACCTTAATCAAATTCTGATCCACCTGAATTATTTAACATCATCATCATCATCATTCAGCCGAGAGACGTCCACTGCTGGACATGGGCCTCCGCCAAAGGGGGAGGTTTGCCGTAATCACCACGCTTGGCAGGCGGGTTGGCGATCGCAGTATGGTTGTTAAAGTACTCAGACAGAGGACGCTGCTGCCCATCTTCTAGAGAATCCCTTAGTCGCCTTTTACGACACCCACGGGAAGAGATGGGGTAATGCTATATGCTATTCTTTAAGTCCGGCACTACACGAGACCGATTTTTATCGATATTTAACATAACTCTGTTTATTTAACGTTTCGCATGACAAGGATAGAAAATGCCTCCTCAACAAATTTTGAAAGCGTGTGTCTCCTCTATTTTTTCATCGATTTCATTTATATTTTCAAATACTAATTCTTTCTATCCTAATCCTAACTATCTTATTCTTATTTTATCTTATATCTTATTTTATTTTTATCTTACCTAATCCAACCTAATCTCACCTAATCCTAACTAATATTATAAATGCGAAAGTATGTTTGTTTGCTGCCTTTTTGCGCCTAAAGCACTAAACAGATCATCCTGAAATTTTACATACACGTTGTCAGATGTGCAGAAACGGACATAGGGTACCTTTCATCCCGAAAACTATACTGTTCCCGAGGAAAACAACAATAACGTTCAGATGGCGCCACGTGTCTTTCGAATCACGATTGAATTATATTATTATAGAAACCTTAGTAGTGTGTTAAGAGTTGATTGTCAAATTCTAAATTAACGTGAGTGAAGCCTTTCTATAAAATAACTTTCGTAGACTTTCTATAAAATAATGCTAAATTGTTGTACAGGATTTGGATAGTAGTCAAATACGCTATTACGATTTAGTTTATATTTATATTAATTTATATAACGATCGTTTAGGGAGACTAATACATCAAATGTATCATTATAGGTGTTGTTATGTTCTTTCTTTCGATTCTATAAGTACAGCTTATCAGTCTTTTGCTGAACAATGGCTTCTCCCAAGTTGAACAACACATAGTTCAAAACGTATGTGTTGTAATCAAAAATTTTGCAACAACACTATCGGTTATTACAATGTTTTTCTGCTATGCATTTTGTTGATAAGGATGTCAATTTTGCTAAAAAATTGTTGGCAAATTGCAAACGAAACGCAACCGTCAGGCACGTTTCGTTTATGAAAACTCTCAAAATGTTTAGTTATGTTATTGTTGTCAAACTATTTTTTGTAAATGAAAGATGTCTGAATGAACGGTTCGCCTTCGATTCGGTTGCGATTATACGTCTGTCCGTCTGATTGTCACAGTATCTTTTTAACCGTAATAAAGTAATTCTGTTTTTTTTTTTAATTTCAGTTCACAGAATATTTGTGTTACTAAGTTACTATGGCCTCTCATGCCAATATTAAAAAGTCTAAATACAGTCGGGGGGGGGGGGGGGGCAGATTTTTTTGACGTTTCTTGTACGTCAAAATAACTTTTTTTCAGCGTTTCTACTCTATCTTAAAAACGGTAATACATACATGCCTGAAACTTTGTATGATTGTAGTGCAATACTCTTTAGTTAAACCACAAATAATAAAAAGAAGGTAAACTAGTGGTGATATGGAACCCTAAGAGCGCTAGCCCGGTTTTAATTTCTAACTAGCTTTTGCCTGCGGCTTCGCTTGCGTTAATTAAGCTCAAAAAAACTCTTAACACACTACTAAAGTATGATTCAATCGTGATTCGAAAGACACGTGGCGCCGTCTATGAACGTTATTGTTGTTTTCCTCGGGAACAGTACTTTTTTCGGGATGAAAGGTACCCTATGTCCGTTTTTGTACACCTGACAACGTAAATGCAAAATTTCAGGATGATCGGTTCAGTGTTTCAGGCGTCAAAAGGTAACAAATAAACAAACTTACTTTCGCATTTATAATATTAGTTAGGAAGTTAGGATTAGGATAGGATAAACAATGCCGAATACATTGATTGATTGATTATTACGACCATCAAAATCCTCATCAAGTACATCTTCCTCTTTACAGAGAGACGTCGGAGCTCCAGTTGTATTAAACGATGTCTTATGGGGCATCGTTTCATCGTGGAGACCTAACAACTGCAACACCAACTTAGCAGGACCTACTTTCGTCAGTTTAGTGTCACCTCCAAATGTTAGCGTTTGGATCCGCTCGAGATTAGACGGACGCAGATGGAGTTAAAGCTTTCTTCCACAATGTTAATACTGGACTACGAGCAAATGCAAGAATGCAGGAAAAAAATAGAAGTGAGGAGAACATTGTTCTAAATGCATAATAAGTTTAGTATTTATTTGTTTATTTATTTATTGGTTCACCAACAATTGTTATGGTGGCACTTCACATGGCTATTTGTGTTCGCTATTGGGTGTTTGTTGTATTTGCCAAAATATATGACGGACACGCAAACATGCAAATACAGGCAAATACGACCATCCACACATGGCAGCCAAATAACAAACACACAAACATTTGGCAACAGAAGTCAATGTGTTCACCAAAACTATAAACGTGTTTGTATTAATTTGGTACAATTCCAGTAATTTTAACACTGTTTCATTGTCCCAATTCATTTTCAATAATTGCTCCAGTTCGCGCTCACAACACAGACGCAAAATACTGCACGTCCGTACTTCTGAATATGGCCATTGTGTGGACGGTTTATTTGCCTATAATTATGACCCATTGGATGTGCGTCGAGAAAAGCACAAGCGCACGGTAATGCGTATTTGGTATTGGCAATATTTCTCAAATAGACAGGCGAATACTTTGTCAAATATACTGTCCAAACGTGGTAATTGTTTGTTAAATATGCCAAATACGCAAATACAAATAGCCATGTGAAGTGTCACCATTAACTAATACTTTGTTAAGAATACAAACAGTGATTCAAGCTAAGAGTATAATGCTAAGCGAAAAAAATGTTCAAGAAAAACCAATTGCAGAAAGATAATTCGTCAAAGATGAATCTTTTGCCGCGAACCAAAGAGCGCTTGCAGTGCGCTCGCTGGACACTGAAAGTGAAGGTATGCTGCAAACCAACGATACCATGATTTTTTGATTCATTAAAAAAAGAAGTAAATTATTTCTACCACATGACTTCTCGATTAATAAGTCTCATAATATGTACGCTGCTGCAGCGATAGATAGTTCGTCTGACATCGTGGAGTTCCAAACGAACACTGTAGATAGTCCGTTGTTAAGCCTGAATTACACAGAAACGGCATAAGGCGTAGGCGCGTCACTTTCAGACATTTTTCGTGCCGCTTCAATTTTTTTTCGCACAAAATGTATGAAAGCGACGCGCGTGCGCCGTGCCTGCGCCTTAAGCCGTTTCTGTGTAATTCACGCTTTACAGTTACTGTCAATGTAAGCATCACGTACACACTAGCAACTCGTTACTATAATTGCAAGGTTACGGTTACAGCTCGCTAGTGAGTACCCGACTTAACTGGTTTGCTGCCAACTCCGCATAAAAAAAAACAATTAAAAATCTATTGTTTTATGAGTGTTGGCAGTCAAAGCGTTAAGCTTTATTTCCTATTTAGCTTCCTGCCAAAGTATACTAGGGGCCAATTCACCAATAGAATTGTTGCCAAACTGCAAATCAACCAAAACCGTCAGTCGTTTTTGTTGTCAAACGAACGGTTCAGCGGACTGTATAGATCCTACCACCAAGCGTGCTGAGTGATTATTGTCATCTATACATATAAAGGAGAAGCTGACTGACTGACTGACTGATCTATCAACGCACAGCCTAAACCACTGGGGTTAGAAACTTGAAATTTTGACAGTAGGTTCCTTTTGTAACGTAGGCATCCACTAAGAAGGGATTTTTCGAAATTCAACCCCTAAGGGTGTTAAATAGGGGATGAAAGTTTGTATGGAAAATCGTCACTTAACGGGTTCAAAATTTGACGCAAGCGAAGCTGCGGGCGAAAGCTAGTGTTTAGTATAAGTCGTCTGTGTTGGTTTAACTGCGAAAATTGTATTGTTGTCTTCTTTCTATAATCGCGTAAGTGTTAAAATTAGTAAATGTAATAAAAATAAAATTTAGCATTTTATGAAACTGTTAACTGTAAAATGTATTTGATCCAAAAAAGTTGTTTTATTTTTCTGGTTATTTAGCATCGTGATAAAATAAATAGTTCAATCAACAGCTTTCGTACCCAAACGCGATGAAGTGATCGCTTTTGTTTTAAAGGTCTCTCTGTATTTTGCATAGGAACTAATCTTTGCATTACCTAATAAAACTGTTAAGCCTTGTACGGACTAAGAGTTCCAATGTACGCGTAGTCGGTTACGTGTACACAGGAACGCTTAATCCGTACCTAGGGGCCTACTCCCGAAGTCCGTCAACGAAGTTAGTCGCCCGTCCGAAGGTAGCCCGAAACGTAGAAGTGAACAAAACAAGTGTCAAGTACAACTTTTCGGACGGGCAAAACACATCGGTAGAAGGGACAGCTGTCAAATCGTGTTGTCATTCATTCTTAGTTCGAGCCCCGAAATAATCGTATGTCCGTAGGTGATAGGGATTAGGAAACGCTCGTAACTTAGGCGGAAACCACGGGCTTCGTGCTTAAGGAGTAGACCCCTGCAGCAACTCGTACACAAAGGGGACGGTGAACGCTCAATTAGCCTGTACGCGTATTCAACATACCTAGATGACGCATTGGAACGCTTAGTCCGTACAAGTCTTTAGTATCCAAACACACTATGCCGAAGGTATGCGACCGAAGTTCCGCGGCTGATTTTCTGTCCCGACGTATTCGGCTAATATGACACACCATAAGTGCCGACCTTACGCGGCAGAAATTCAGTTGCGCAAACTTGTGGGCGGACACGCGGGGCGCGGGCATGCCTGCCTCCCGCGACTCTCCGCCCCGGATCTTCGTCGGCAATCGAACCGAACTTCGGTCGCATATGCATGTGCTCTACAGAATACGTCACCGCCGAATTGTCACTGAACTTACGCCCGACCAAAGTTCGGCTGTACGCTATAACGCAACGTAATTTCGGCATAATGTGTCGTCAGTAATTCAAATAGCATTGCAGGCGTAATCATGCCGAACTTCGGTCGCGTACTACGGCATAGTGTGTTTAGACACTTACACTGTCAGTGTGACTGACAGACAACGCACAACTGTCGTGTCTAGAAGCATAACATTTTGCACAGGAGTTCCATTTACAGGTGTCCCAAAAAGTAGTGTCAAGCAGAAGTCCAGAGGTAGAGCACCCTTAGAGGTATCCGAATCAGGGGATGTATGGATCCGCAATTTTTATAGTTTTCGAGTTATCATTTCTTTCACAAACCTTTATCAGAAATATATCATGAGGTCTTAAGGAATTACACGAGATTATTTACATTCTGTATATTTCGTCCAGGTACACTGCAACGCGATCATAACCATTAGAAAGAAAACATTATTCGCAAACTTATTTATTTACACAAAAACATAACTAAATAGCGTATCTATAGAGCATACATCTTCAGCACGTATTTCAATATTTCACACAATTGTCACTTTTGAAATGGTAATAGAATTCCCCTGCAAACGTAGATTGGATTCCATGATTGAAAACCTACACAGAACGAAAGAATGGATGGTGAACGAAGCGGTTGAATGAATGAAAAACAACAAAGAATGAATTACATGACCGGTGCAACCCAGGTTGCTAGATTAATGAAAACGTCGAAAGGGCTTTTGGTAAAGGTAAAAAAAAGGTTTGGCACACAAAGGACGTTAGAAAAATTTCAGAGAAGGGTGGTCCAAAAGAAAAAGTTCCGTGGTCAGTGCCAGACCCATGATTATTTCCAACAGCTAGATTGTATATAAACCTTGAATGGTTACTGTGAATATAACATTTTAACTGCATTTAATGAACTGTAGTTGATATACGAAATAATTATATATCATATTTTTCAAACATATTTTTCGGCAACGTGTGGTGCCGGACCTAAAGAATAGTACTACCCCATCTCTTCCCATTGGTGTCGTAAAAAGCGACTAAGCGATTCACTAGAGGATGGACAACAGCGTTCTCTGAGTACTTTAGCAACCATACTGCGATCGCCAACCCGCCTGCCAAGCGTGGCGATCATGAAAAACCGCCCCAACATGGCTTGGGGAGGCCTATTTATTTATTTATTTATTCACACGGCTTCAGAAACCAATTACATAAATCAAACTTTGTAATAAGTACAAACATAAAACATAAACTTATAACAACAATTAAATACTATTTGTTCTCACAAAAATGTAGGCACACAGCCATTAAATTGGCGAATTAGTTAGCGAATAGATCGCGGTCCGGGTTGGCTTCCACGAGCTTATTTGAGTCGTTACCCGTGGACCCGGTGGGTCGACCCATTAAAGGGTCCACGGGTAATTTTATATACCCGTAGACCCATGACACTAGAGATTACATTCGAAGAAATGTAAATATCGATCGATAATAAAGATAAGAGCTACGAACAAATTATGCTAGTAGAAATAAATGAATTAATTAGGTCGAAAGAGTTCACAATTCACACATTACAAAGAATAAAATCTTGATTTTCTGTTTTTGTTTATCATTTTGACATAATTATTTGCATTTTATTATTTGTTCGATGTTTTTATGATTTTGCAATTATTGTGAATTATTCGGAGAAAGACACCGGATGAACAATGTTTCAGAGTCCTGGCATAAATCTACGAATTCAATGCGACTCCTGAACGTGTTGGTAAAATTATCAAAATCCAAAAATAATATCTATTAAGGTTCGCACTTTTCTTCCTTCTGATATTCTCAAAATATGGTAGGTACAGTAAATTCAATGTACTAAAAAAGTACTAGGCTGTCATGAAGTCAAGGGTTAGTTAGTGAGTACTATTTTCTTAAAAAAAGCAGCTAATTACTTAAATTCTGATAATTCTGGGCACTTTACCAGCAAAAAGTACTAGGCTGTCATGAAACAAATGTTAGCTACGAGTATTGAAAAGTTTAGAGAGTGAATTAACTTAATAAACGGTTTAATGATAGGTTGGTAAAATACCACCTAAGTCTTTGATTATTTACATTTCACCTAAGTAATCGTCAACTGGGTCATGACACCCTAGTACAATAATATTATTTACCTAGTACTTAGGGAACGGATACCATGCTCACAGTAAACTATTAAATGTATGAAACTAATAATAGATAGGTACCGATACCCATCGTCGGTGAAGTTTCGCCAACTAAACAAAACAAAAAACCGACTGTACAAAATGCCACATGGCTAATATTATGAGAACGAAGGAATCTAATTTATATTAGAAACATCAAATGTCGCAAAATACAATGATATTTTTTTACCAAAATAGTAAACTTTACCGTACCTAATTAAAAGTTTTTATTTTCTATCGACATAATCAGGATCCATAAGTATTTATCGAATTTCCATCTCTAGTGTCATGGGTCTACGGGTAAATAAAATTACCCATGGACCCGGTAATGGGTCGACCACCGGGACCACGGGTAACGACTCGCTTATTTAGTGCGGTCAACACGCGCGGTACGGGAGACGCAGCACGGGCTGCAGTCAGACACGAAGGCACGTCTAGCAGTCGATGTTTTCTGCTACGGAGATAATTATTCGGTGTGTAAAGTCGAATCAGCTCATTATGTATGTCAGGAGCATCCGTCATACCGTCACATATTTTGAGCATAACGCCTACCTGGTCACATGCCCTTCTGGTCTCCAACATATGATATCCCAGACATCCTATATCCAGCAGTGGGCGTCTTTCGGCTGAATGAGGATATTTTTCAAAATAAAAAAACAATGTTCATTTTCTATTCATCTGTTTTTATTTTAATCGTCAGTTTGCATTATAACATCTTCCAGGATATATTAAATTATTAATTTACAGTGTTAAGTCCAAATTATATTATTGTAGAAACTTTAGTAGTGTGTTAAGAGTTGATTGTCAAATTCTAAATTAACGTGAGCGAAGCCGCTTCGGCTTTCGGCTTCGCTCGCGTTAATTTAGAATTTGACAATCAACTCTTAACACACTACTAAAGTTTCTACAATAATATAATTCAATCATGATTCGAAAGACACGTGGCGCCATCTGTTATCATAAGAACGTTATTATTATTTTCCTCCGGATTTTCGGGATGAATGGTACCCTATGTCCGTTTCTGTACAGCTGATAATGTGTATGCAAAATTTCAGGATGATCGGTTCAGTGGTTTAGGCGTGAAAAGGCAACAAACAAACACACTTTCGCATTTCAGATTCAGGGATTTATAAACAAAGCGATCAACAGTGTCTCGAGCAACTTAGTGGCGTCGTGTGCAGTCAGCATAATATTTAACAGTCAACGTTTATGATTGATTGCGTAAATTAACACAGTTGATTGAATTCAATATTTACCTTTAACACGCGTGTTAAAAAAGAAATACTGACTTTATTTGAGGTTCTAAATCCATGTGTATCATAGCATAGGATAAGTATAATCAACATAATATAACAATCCCACTGTTGGGCGTGGGGCTCTTCTCATGAGAATGAGAAGGATTTACTCCGGATTGAAACGAAACAACGACGAATATCGAACATTTAAATATACGATCAAAGCATGGTCAAACAACGAACTACTACAAGTTGTAACATAAATAACGCACAACCTCTTAAGGGGTCACTGTACTCATCATTATGAACAACTTTTACTATGGGACAAAAATTAACGCTGTTTCCTCGTGGTCATACTAGGTTGTCCTACTAGTATGACTACGAGGATACACATGTCCTTGTGGTCATACTATGATTTTTGCACTCCTAGGTTGTCCTACTAGTATGACTACGAGGATACACATGTCCTTGTGGTCACACTATGATTTTTGCACCCCCACTAAAAACATTATAAGAAAACGAAAATATAGAACTAGGAATAAACACCTGTCTTTTTCGTAATTTTTCTATAAAAAAACCAATATGGAACGAACTAACAAACAGCGAAATTAGTATTGTTTTTTTTTCTAGAAAAATTACGACAATTCAGGTGTTTATTCCTAGTTCTATATTTTCGTTTTCTTATAATGTTTTTAGTGGGGGTGCAAAAGTCATAGTGTGACCACAAGGACATGTGTATCCTCGTAGTCATACTAGTAGGACAACCTAGGGGTGCACAAATCATAGTATGACCACAAGGACATGTGTATCCTTGTAGTCATACTAGTAGGACAACCTAGTATGACCACGAGGAAACAGCGAAAATTAAAATCGCGAAAAAAAAAACAGCTGTTCCCTACATTTTGACGAGTTATGCGAACATAAATGTAGGGAACAACTGATTTTTTTTCGCGATTTCAGGTTTGGTCCCATAGTAAAAGTTGTTCATAATGATGAGTACAGTGTCCCCTTATGAGGTTAAGCGTTATTTATGTTACACCTTGTACAAATGTACATATCAATTAACGTTATCGAGTAAACGATAGGTAAAATGTCAAATCGCGAATATAGAATTGATCGTCGGATCCTTTATCACTTTCGTGGTTTGAAAACATGCGATCCGTCAGCCGAAACTCCGTAGTTCGATTTTCGGAGTACAATGTTTTCCTTCACCGTTAATGCAAGTCATAATCAAATTCAGATTCGCGCATGAATTCGAAAAGTCAGAGGTGCAGACCGAGATCGATCTCAGATCCTCTTGGATGGGAAGCAAGCGTTAATCCGCTTCGCTATCACTGCTTAGTTGCGACACAGTAGACATAAATCTAAAGCAGTACTTCAACTACCTACAATCGTCCGATTTGACACACTCACACAGACACGCACTGCAACAAGACTTCTTCTTCCTGCCCTTATCCCATGTTACTTGGGGTCGGCGCAACACGTTTTCTTCTTCCATTCCGTCCTATCACCCGTCATGATATCACTGACACCCTTCTCTTTCATATCATTCTTCACACCATCCATCCATCTTTTCTTTGGCCTCCCTCTTCCTCTCCATCCATCCACATTTATACTCATAACTCTTTTTGTCACATGCGTTTCATCTCTCCTCTTCACATGCCCACACCAAGACAAACGGTTCCCTTTCAACTTTTCTGTCACTGGCGCTACTTTCAAACTTCCTCTAATATACTCATTCCTGACTTTATCCATTCTGGTCACTCCACACATCCATCTCAACATTCTCATCTCCGCTACATGCAATCTTTTTTCATCCGTCTTCTTCACGGCCCAACATTCCGATCCATACAGTACGACAGGTCTTATCACGGACTTGTAGATTTTCCCCTTTAACTTGAGAGGCATCCGTGAGTCGCAAGTTATTCCAGTGACCTGTCGCCATTTCATCCATCCTGAGTTGATCCCGTGTGTAACGTCTCGGTCTACTCCGCCATCCCCTTGGACAAGCGACCCGAGGTACCGAAAGTCGGAGCAGGTCGGTATGGGCGTTCCGGCGAGAGATATTGGCACAGAACTAGAGAGACCGCCAAAATCGCAAAACAGGTACTCTGTTTTGGTTCTGCTCAATCTCAGACCAACACTCTCCAGTCTTTGCCACCACACCTCCAATCTGCTCTGGACCTCTAGGCCACTCTCGGCAACCAGCACAATGTCATCGGCAAACAGCATGCACCAGGGGGCCTCTTCTTGGATGTCCGCCGTCAAAGCGTCCATTTTTACCAGGAAGAGGTAAGGCTGAGGGCCGACCCCTGATGCAAGCTGACAGCCACATTGAAGCTGCCAGTAGTGCCCACTGTAGACCGGACTTGGGTACTGCATCGACTGTACATCCACTGCAACAAGACAAATAAGGTATTTTCGGGATGCATATTCCATACAAAAACAAAAAACGACTCAGTATACAGAGCGTGTCTGTGTGAGTGTTTCAATTCTTGAGATTATAGTAAGTTGAGGTACTGCTTTAGCTTATATGTCTACTGTGGTGCCGAATCATTCAATTATTTTACAACAAATAATAAATGAATGAGTTTCTAAATATAGTTCATCAAAACGAAGGTGACATCGCGCAGCCGGTTCTTGTTCCCGAGAAAGTACGGTTGGCGGGAGATATACTCGAGACGCGTAAGCTAGTAAGCAGGGAAGTATGTGTGACACTCAGAAGGGAAAAGGGCAAAAATCAAACAGGAAACACTTTTACAAGTAGTTTATTACGGCTAGATATCACAAATTCACAATAATCAAAATCAATTACTTACGTGTTTGCTCGCTTAACGATGGATGCTCGACTGCTTGATATTTTCCCGTGACGTCTCATTGACGTCTCTCGGATCTCCATCAGATATCGATAAATGACTCGAAAGTTTGAATGTCTAATAATCGATATAGTTATTATGAATATGTTTAAATTAGGTAGTGATGTGTATTGTAGTATTTTAATATAACAGTTAGTGATGTGCGTTACATATGGTTTCTGTTGTGAACATAACAATCTAAACTGAAATAAGCTGAATTAACAATGTTCTTCTGATTATAGCTGATTAATACATAATTTGGGGTTTGATTTGTGATGAATCCTGATAAATCCCTTGGCGAGTCGCCGACATCCTTTCGGTTAATCCAAGCTAGGGTTACCAACCCCAAATTTCAAACCCCAGGATTTGAAGTTAGAAAATCCAGGACATTTCAGTTTAAAAACAGGACACAGTATGAGAGTAGCAATATTTAAATTAATATTTAGTGAAAATAGGTTAAATGAAATTCAAGTAATAATAATATTTTTTTAACAAAAGTATGAATAAAATTACACGTGTTGAAAACGAGTTATCTTAATCCTAACTATATTATCATAGAAACTTTTATTCAAGCCAATTCTACCAATAGAAACGTTGATCGATCGTAACTGAACCTAAGCTGAACCAGATTCAAACATTTTTAATTTAACAGAACTGTCAAATTGTTCGACAACAAAAACAAAACCAAACATGTAAAACGTTTTCGTAAACGAAAACTGACTGACGGTTGTAGTTCGTTTGCGGTTTAGCAACAATTTTATTAGTGGAGTTAGTCTGAATAGTTCGGCTACATCTAAACTGCAATCAGACTTTCCAACCCTAGGCAAAGTTCAATGACACAAAAATTTGAGAACACTGAAGTTTTAAACGAAATTCTGTCTGATCAAAAAGTTGAAGGCAATATTAAATAAATTTGTGTGGTCTTGAATTATTCAATACACTCTGGAGCAATGAATCCGAGTCACCAACATAAACCTTTATATCTCGGAAACTAAGAACGATAGGTTATTCAAATAAAAACTATTTTATAGACTATTTAATACTACTCAAATAAAATTAATATTCATCTGCCTAGCCTTTTCCCAACTATGTTGGGGTCGGCTTCCAGTCGAACCGGATGCAGCTGAATATCAGTATTTTACATGGAGCGACTGCCTATCAGACCTCCACAACCTAGTAACTGGGTAATACGATACTCTTGGTAAGACTGGTTGTCAGACTTTCTGGCTTCTGACCAACAGTAACGACTGTCAAAGATCTACAAATGACAGCCGGGACCAACGGCTTTACGTGCTTTCCGAGGCACGGCGGAAACTCGCTATGGTAAATGGTCACCCATCCACAGACCAACCTCGGCAAGCGTGGCTTAACCCGGAAGATCAGTCTATGCGGCTGTTATTATTTAGCCACGAGCTCAAATAAAATTAATAATTCTTATTAAATAGTCTGGCAGCTACGCAACTATCGCGTGAGTGTCACAATAATAGGAGATTTTCACGGGTCGATTTTCGCCAAACGGCTAGGCCGCACGGCGAAAATCGACCGTCTAAATGACAATTTGACTAGGCCGCAAGTGACTAAAATCGCAAGCTCCAAAGTTGGGTGCCACCCGACTTTTGCCGTGCGGTGACAAGCCGCATGCGGCGGGTGATTAAAATCGACCGTGTAAATGGTCAGTTGCAGGCGATCGCCCGCCGCATGAGGTGTGTTTTGCGCTATGTTGTTCCGCTAAAAATGAACAAGGCGCATGCGATTTTTGTCGTCCGGTGTAAATCGATTCGATTTTTACAAGCGATGCGACTGGTGACTTGCCGCACGGCTAAAATCCCCCATACACTAGCCCATGCGATTAGTTAGTTTCTGTGGCACAACGTCTCGAACTCATACGTGAAATATTAGAATCATGCCTTATTGCGTAATTTTAACGTGTAAAAATGATAGCAGAATGAAAAATGAATCTCACGGAGGTGTATAAAGTATAAAACTTTGATATCTTTCAATATAATTTTAAGTCTGTTTGGCGCCAGTAGTGTGTGTACACACGGCTACACTTCAAGCTATGCAAAACCAGTATAAGCTGACCGTTACTTGTGCGAAAAGATAATACAAAGCGACGCCAAGATAAACTGGTTTTGTATAGCTTGATGTGTAGCCGTGTGTACTAACGAAGTATAATGCCTCGTTCAGGGAGACGCGGGGCGTTGCGCGTTTTCTCCGTTCACGGAAAAGCGGCACGTGAAGCGGCAGGCGGGGCCCGCGGCGCCAGCTGCAGCGTTGCACGCACAAACACAAACATATGGTACTGTGTAATTCCGTTTATGAACACGCGGGGCGTCGTACGGTGCGTGCTGCGGTGCTTGGAAAATGACGGTGTCCGCCATGGCCGCTACAGCGGACACCGCAGCTTCCGCTTTTGGCAGTCTTCTTTGGACATCTCACAACGCAGACGTGTCGTTATAATGGATTATAATTTCATCGAAATATTACTAGAAGATAATTGCAACGTTCAACATGCTCGTTCGCCTTCGATGCCAAAAACAAACTGACACACATGTAAGCGGGGTACGCGGCGGAAGACGAAGCGGCGGCCGCGCCCAGCTGCGTATAGCGCTGAAAATCAAACAAAACGCGCGTGATGACGCTTCTACATGAACGCTCTCACACATTACCATATGTTTGACAAGACCGCGCGACGCGGCTCGCGACGCGCCGCGTTACGCCCCGCGTCTTCCTGAACCGAGGCCTTAGGGAACTTGTTTTTCTATTTCGTGGTTAGAACCGTGGTCTTTGTCTTCTTGTAGGCTAACCACACATGAGCCACTAAATTGCTCAAGACAGAATTGATCGCTATTTGTTTTTAGCTCCAGAATGAAATGAACAATTCGTTTTCTTTTATCTTTACTGAAAACAGGATGCTTCAAATGAATAGTGGTGGCGTGAAACGCGTATCTCGAGCAACGTGAAGCGGCGGGAAACTGATAGCACGCGCTGGACACCATTTAATTGAGACTGTGGTCTATGGCATAGACTTTAGAGGATTCACATCAAACTATTTTCCATTTGACGACGTCTGTGGTCTAGTGGTTCGAGTGTCGGACTGCTGATCATGAGGTCGTGGGTTCGATTCACACAGGACACAAATATTTATGTGATGAATATAAGTGTTTGTGTTCGTCTGGGTGTTTCTTATATATTAAAAGTATGTATTTACAAAAAAAAAGTATATGTATAAGTATTATATCCATTGTCTAGTACCCATAGTACAAGCTCTGCTTAGTTTGGGACTAGATGGTGCTGTGTAGAAAAATGTCCCAAAAATGTCCTAATATTATATTATTTCATATAACATTAGATAAAAGTGACCCACTAGATCACGAATATCTTTTGAACCATTTGTTCAAGTAGAGTTTCAGCTCATCTTGATTGACTGTTAAGGTTCATATAGGTAAAATCATAAAAATGTAAATCCTGTTGTGGCGACATCTATCGCGCCACATGCGAACTACGCAACACTGCAGCGGTATAGCAGACTGCAGCAACATTGACGAAACTACTCAAAGATGACGTAACGATAGTTTCTACATCGCGATATCAAAATCTAACACACAGAATATACAAGGTTAATGGTAAAACACCAACAACCTCTTAAGGGGTCATTATACTCATCATTATAAACAACTTTTACTATGGGACCTAAGCTGAAGTCGCGAAAAAAAACAGCTGTTCCCTACAGCGTCAGGCACTAGTTCTCTGGCATGTTTGCTGAACTGGGCCTTTTTGGCGCAGCCGTGAGGCACACTCTTCTGCTAATTTCTTTTGTTTGTTTTTTTTTTCTGCTTTATTTTATACTAGCTTTTGCCCGCAGCTTCGCTCGCGTTAATTTATTTAAGGATCCCTAATTTTTTGACACTAAAATATAGCCTATAACACTCGGGGATAACGTAGCTTCCTATTGGTGTAAAAAATTTTGAAATCGGATGAGTAGTTTCGGAGATTACCTCCTACATACAAACAAACAAACAAATTTTACCTCTTTATAATATTACTAGCTTTTGCTCGCGGCTTCGCTCCCGTTAATTTACGGATCCCTAATTTTTTGGTCCCAAAATATAGCCTATAGCACTCAGGAATAACGTAGCTTCCTATTGGTGTAAGAATTTTTGAAATCGGATGAGTAGTTTCGGAGATTACCTCCTACATACAAACAAACAAACAAATACCTCTTTATAATATTAGTATAGATTGTGTGCCTTTTTAGTCTGTGCTAAATAAATGTATTTTCTTTCTTTCTTTTCTTTCTTTCTACATGTTGACGAGTTATGCCAACATAAATGTAGGGAACAGCTGATTTTTTTTCTGCAATTTCTTTTTTGTTCCCATTGCAAAAGTTGTTCATAATTAAGAGTACAATGACCCTTTAAGAGGTTTTTAGTGTTTTACCAATAACCCTGTATACAACTGGCCAACATCAACCGTTGGGCAGTAGCTCGTCAGGCATAAGACTAGCTTGGTTGAAGGAACGAGGAATAGTGTTCCTGTAACGAAAGGGGAGGACCCTTTCGTTACAGGAACACTATTCCTCGTTCCCCCACACTGTGTTAAATCCCTTCTGGAAGCAAACATGGTACTTATTTCTATACATTTCCGTGTTAAAATGGGACTGGTTTGTCTGATGTATTAGAGAATAGTAGTATAGTAATCATAGGAGTCTCGCGTAGTGCTGGAGTTAAAGAATAGCACTACCCCATCTCTTCCCGTGGGTGTCGTAAAAGGCGACTAAGAGATTCTGTAGAGGATGGGCAGCAGCGTTTTGTGAGTACTTTAACAACCATACTGAAATCGTCAACCCGCCTGCCAAGCATGCGGCAGCCCTCCCCCCCCCCCCCCCCCCCCCCTTTTGGGTACGTCCAGCAGTGGGCGTATTCCGGTTGAATGATGAAATCATAGGAATCAGAAGCTATTTGTATAGCCATAATATAGTGATCATAAAAATTCTGAAAATCCAAGAGTGGAAAAACTTACCCTTAATCGCTTATTTGTCATGACTTGTACCACAAATGCAGTGTAGGAGTTATGGTAGCTGTTGCTTCTTCTCGCGCTCGAGCACGTTAATAAGATATTATCTCACGGCCATGTTCTGTTGTGTAATTGCTCTGTCGCTAAGCCTGGAATGTATGGAATAGTTGCTTTATCTAGGGGATTTTCTGGATTAAAAGATTGAGAGAAAAAAAAAAGGAAATTCTTTTTATGGCGTTTGTCTTACGAGAATAATGCATCGCGGTTCATAGTTTGTTGTTAATACACACTCTGGGTTTTAATTGAAATGTAAAATGTTATACCGACATAATAATTTTTTAACATTTTAATACTATCCTTATACAAGGTTAGTCTGAAAGGAGGTACCCTCCATCTTGACTTACGCTAGCGTGGTGTTCGCACACGTTAAGCCTTCCCGCTTAACATCCTTCCAAACCCTCCAGAATCGAGTGTTGCGCAGAGCCGCGGGTGCCCCGTGGTTCATGCGTAACGTTCAACTCCATCTCGATCTAAAAATGCCAACCATCAGGCAATACCTCAAACGCATTTCCAAGCGTTATTTCGACACTGCCGAGGGGGCATCCGAAATCTCTAGTCACCGCAGCGGCTGACTACAGTCCCTCTCTCATAGGTAAAGTTCGCTGTCCCAAGCACACACTTTTAGAACCCGATGACGAAATAACCCTCCTCCAGGAGGCGAGTAAATCGACCAGCACAATACACAACGTCCGCCGCCGTGCGGCATACCGTCCTCGCCGACGAGGCCCGTCGCGACGTCCCACCGCCGCCAGTCACGATCCACCGAGCTCTACCATCGTAGAGCCGGTCGTCTCTTCAGATTCCGCAGTCACACCGATAATTCAGCCCTCATCAAGCTGTCTCCCCCCCCCTAAGTCCCCACCAGCAACGCCCACAGCCGAGGTCCGAGTCCCACTAGGGGTCGCCCTTAGTGCTGTTGTTGCAGGTAGTCATGATGTTAGCGTAGTACAAGTAGTAAGCTTAGGTTAAGTATTTTACTCTTCCCCCTGATTGGCTGGAGACCCTTCAGGTCTCGCCAATAACTGCCCGGTTACGTAGAAACCGTCCCCTAGGACCATCTACCGCAGTCCAACAGAAAAAAAGGGTGTACTAATCGCCGGCCACTTAAGCTCAATTCAGACAACGCTATACTATTTCGCTATACCTATAGTAAAGAATATTGCGTCATAAGCTGTAACTATACTTGCTGATATTTAATTGATTCTTTTGCTAGAACGAACGTTGCATCAAAAAAAAAAACATCATTGGTCTTTAAGAAAAACTCAAAAAAGACACCACCAAAGACACAAGGGCCTGCGCAGTCGGCGCCATGATGGTTCAAGTTATTTGCCGGGAACTTTACCGCGATTGCCGCGATGAGTTCTTTTATGTTACGGTTAATGTTTGAACTCGTTTGAGCAACAAGACTTTTTAAGAACGCCAGGATATTTTTTTTCTTTAATACAAGGTTAGTCAGAAAGGGGGTACTAATCCGAAAGGGTGTTAAAGTACACATAATAATGAATATCTTTTATTCTACAACTTTTCCCAAAACTCAATAGTAAACGGTTGTTCAAAAATCTCAAAAAAAAAACTCTAAAATCTATCTATCCCCAGTTATGATCAGCTGTGACATTTTAGGTCATATTTGAGATCATGAATTAGAAGCACCATTTTCTGAATTTGTAACTAAAGTGGGGACGAAGAATTTTTGAAGAAACTAAAATAAAAATCATTTTATTTGGAAAAAAAATGTATCGAATTTTGAAATTTTAACCCTTGCTTTCAAACAGTCATCAGCGATACTATAAGTGGGCTTCGGATTAGTACCCCCTTTCCGACTAACCTTGTATATTTTTTGTTGCTATACTATGGTAGTAGACCATGGTCTGAACAACGTTTGTTCTAGTAAAACAACCAATTAAATGACAGCGTGTATAGCATGAGCAGTAAGTAGGCTACTGCTAAGTACGGCAAGTTTTTTTTATTGCCAATCTTAATCTTCTTCTCTCGTGTCAGCACCAGCTATACGAAAATAGCTCATGCTGTGGTTAAAAGATTAGGCAGTCAGCAAGGTTAGTAGCGGGGCTGACTGCCTAGGATGCGCCGGACGTACTCAACTATCGTCACTCGTGGAGGCTCTTTTCATGCACCCCGCCAATCTTAATTCCGTGCGGGGTTAATCTATCCCAGTAATCATGTGGTTTTAAAGAACTATACGAATTCGTTTACATTCTACAGGAGACGCCAATAATACAACCTACGCATTTTTGATAATGCAACCTACAAACAGTCGATGACCTTTCATTCGCACATTCGAACTCAATCATGAGAGCGAGAAAGAATGATGAGTTTCCATATTTGATTTGCCAAGCCGTTGGGCTGTAAAAAAAATGTGACGCCGAATTGATTGCGTGTTAAGCTGCGATTGTATTTATAGTGATACTTTATCATTGTCAAACTGATATTTTTTGTGGTGCAAGTGCAACTGCAAGTCATAAGTCGAAGATTTTTTTTGTTTGATTTTGATTCGTTTCGTCATTTCGTCCAATTTATGTCCCATGTGAACGAAATGACGAATTGAATAAGAATGTGATTTTGTGTACTGTGATTCGTCCGAACATCTCGTTCGTCCTCTATTTTTGTCTAAATGAATTTTGAATACCTACATAACTGAATGGTTGGAAAAAGTAGTATGGTTTGGATCAGAACATAAATTAATGATTTCAGTACACGTAAAAAAATGTGCTATCACTATAACTTTATTTTTAGAATGTAAATACAAAAACCGACACACCCCAACAAGATTTTCATCAGAACTGCCTAAATGTGTGTTTTTTTTAATAAATCTCCAAAGTACACCTTAGTTTATGTCGCGTTAAGTTCCCTAGTAAAGTGTGAAATGTGTGAGATGTGCTATGCAGGGGTTGTCTTATACACGGAAACTGACAGAGCGGACCGTCTCAAGCCGTCTATTATATGCCGAAGCCGCAAGGTGTATATTTCCGTCAACTGTTATGGGTAGAAACCTACTGAAACAAAACTGAAATTTAAGAAAAAAAAATGTCTAAGTAATACGTCAATCGATTCTCCTAGTGATTCTGAACAAACTAGTTTCAGGTTTAGTATATACTAAAACTAAGCTTGTATAGAACATAGGAGAGACCTGACCCTGGTGTGAGTGATATGCGCCCACCGGATGAGGATGCCATGAGTTCATTCTGGCGCAGCATCTGGTCGGTGCCTGTCACTCACACCGAAGGTGATTGGATGCGGGATATCGAACGAGCGTGCAAAAAAATACCGGAAATAGGGGAAATTTTAATTGCTCCCCAAGACGTAGCCACTGCAGCCCGTCCATTGCCCAATGGGAAGTCTGAATGGTTGGAAAAAGTTGTATGGTTTCGATCAGAACATAAATTAATGATTTTAGTACACGTAAAAAATGTGCTGTCACTATATCTTGTACCTAAATACTATTTATTTCTTTCTTTACTTGATATTCGTATACGTTTTTATCTTGTTGTCATATCCACCTCACACCACAAAGTCTGGAACAATACGTCGGGCGATACCACCGCCGATCCCTTTGTAATGCGGAAATAGTAGCCACCCCTATCTCAGCGGTATTGTATGAATATCTTATTTCAGGCTTTTGTGATTTAATCTACTGGGTGAGACTGGGTAGGGTTTCAGGCACGTTTATTATGGTTTATCTTTTTGCTTTTTTATGAGATTTGTCACGATAAAGAGGCTCGTCGCTAAATAGATAAATATAGTGTAGCCTGAAACAATTTCGAATTTGAAAAATAAATTCAGAATATTAATTTGATTTATTAAAAAAATAGTATTAAAAATAGTCACGTGTTTTAATGCTGGGGCTACATTAGCGGGCTACGGCGAATATTCGTGTTACCGCGATGAGTGTGGCCGGGTAGATCGTTGCAACGCGTAGCATTCGGGCGAAGACGCTATAATATCGCAGCAAGTCCACACACACCGGTAAAATGCTATTAAAAATAAATTAGAATTAAACAGTTTTTTTTAAATCAACTCATCCAATTTACCCATCCACGTTACCCATCCCCGTTACTGATCCACGTTACCCATCCCCGTTACCGATCCACGTTATCTATCCATTTACCCATCCACGTTACCCGTCCACGTTACCCGTGCACGTTACCCGTCCACGTTACCCGTCCATGTTACCCGTCCACGTTACCCGTCCACGTTACCCGTCCACGTTACCCGTCCACGTTACCCATCCCCGTTACCGATCCAGGTTACCTATCCATTTACCCATCCACGTTACCCGTCCACGTTACCCGTGCACGTTACCCGTCCACGTTACCCGTCCACGTTACCCGTCCACGTTACCCGTCCACGTTACCCGTCCACGTTACCCGTCCACGTTACCCGTCCACGTTACCCGTCCACGTTACCCGTCCACGTTACCCGTACACGTTACCCGTCCACGTTACCCGTCCACGTTACCCGTCCACGTTACCCGTCCACGTTACCCGTTCACGTTAACCGTCCACGTTACCCGTCCACGTTACCCGTCCACAGACAGACCGCTGCAAGCGCAGCTTAACCTTACAGCTCATAATTATGACCCACACGGTTGTTAATAAGCCATGATCCCCTCTCTCACTCATACAACAATAATATGAACTACAATAATATTTATTGGTACCTATTTTATTAAGAAAAACTAGAAAAATAGAACGGAAGCATTTAATTGTGTGTTTATTAGTCTAGCTTCTAAGTAGTCCTTACTTAGAAGTGTTAAATTAAAAGCTACTTGTGTTTATTTGAACGTCTGTAGTTATTTATGTTAAGGTGCCTCACTTAATGAGAAAATCGGAATTGAGCTACTGAAAGAAGAGATTAAAACAAAAATGTGGTACAGAACCGCTTGTTAAGCACCAGGTTGCAAGTTCGGACCCAATCATGTAGCAATGTGGCTGTTACAATGGTATATCTGTATAGCAGTCGGATTGCATAATTCGCCGTATTACATTACGGCTAGCCGTTATCAAAAACAGGGCCGTTTTGAAATGCGGCGGTTCAACGATTAGCCGGATTGAATGCAGCTGATTAAAAAACCGCCGAAATGTATTCGCCGCTATACGTTATTCAACACGGCTAGCTATAATGTAATACAGCGAGACATTAGCCGCCTTTTTGACAGGTTTTAGTTCCGATTCGTAACACTCGTGGCGCTGCTTGACATAACAACAACAATTCCGTCGAGTACTGAGTCGGCGAAAATATACATTTCCTTACCCCGACACGGATAGGTTAGGTTCGAAGGGGATGACGGGGGCTAGAGTGAGCGAGCGAAGCGAGTAAACGAAGCCCCCGTCATCCACTTCGTGTTAGGTTACTTTAAACCCTGCAGACAGAAATAGGAGCCCCGCCTAGCGGGGCTCCGTTGACACTTCTTTGGAAACCCAAACAACCCTACAATCTAAGTAGTAGTACGATGCGGCTAAACGTGGCCCGCCTTATTGGAGAACGTGTCGCAATGACAATCCGGCTAATTGTTGAACCGCCGCATTTCAAAACGGCCCTGTTTTTGATAACGGCTAGCCGTAATGTAATATGGCGGATTTTAAAATCCGACTACGACATCTACACCAGTGCGCTTTCACGTTCATCTTGCGCTTTCAACTTTCAATTCCTCTTGCGTCAAGCGCATGCAATATTGATTGCCATAAGATGCATGCAGCTTATCGTCTACACCGGTGCACCTCGGTCAGTCGTCAGTCGACATACAATAGACGGATTAGCGTGCGCTAGGAACATGCGCTTTTGTCGAACTAGTATTAAGGCATGCGCTATTGCATGCGCTATGGCGCTTCACGAATGTTTCAGACGAAGACGCAAGATGAACATGAAAGCGCACTGGTGTAGACATAGCTTTCGTACTTTCTTAGTTAATCTAAGACGCCACTGACATTCGGTGAAGGAAAATTTCGTGAGTAAACTTATTATGGTCTCAAATCTCCAACTCGCAGTGAGCAAGCGTGTGGATCAATGCTCGTTCCTTCTCTATATGAGAAGAGGCCTTTATTCTGCAGTGGGACAGTTTAAAGATTACAGGTCATTAGAGCCACCCGGCACCCTACCCGCATCGTCTTGTCGCTCGGGGTCCACTCGTTGTCAGCAGGTGGTTCACGGGTGGACGCCCGCGTTATCACCAGTAAACATCGAGTGATCAACCAGAGGAGTCGTCGGAGGAGTCCACTCGATGGCAGCGCGCGGTTCACTCTGGACTTGTGCGTTGGCAATGCGCAGCAACGCAAGGCAAGCATGCGAGCAGCGAGTTGTCACCGAGTGGTCAACTTGTCGTCCACGCGTGGACGACATACGCCCGAGGCGATCCGGTAACGCTACAGAGTTGATGTAGTGAGCGCACATCCATACAAGTTCATATAAAGAATACTAACCGCACGAGGCGAGGCGATGCGGGTCGGATGGTGGCTCTAATGAGTTGTGACCATAAGGCAAATTTTTGTAATTTTTTTTATTATTCAGCTCTTTGTGCACTCAATATTTCAACCGTTTTATATTTTTCACAGTACATTTTTTTTATTAAAATATTTAGTGTAAAGTGGGTCCAAATCGTGAACTCGCGGCGAGGTCGCCTCGTGTAAAGCTCATGGTTAAGGGCTCCATTTGGGTCGGAAACTAGTCGGGCAATCCCGAAAAATGCACGTGAGTAAACCGTAACTGAATGAGTTTCACGAAAGTTATAACACAAGCTCTGACTTAGCCGAGTTTAATGCATTGTACTCGCTTTTCAATCATAATAAAGTAAGTCCATTAAAATGGTTCCTCTGTGTAGTTTATTAAGCAGAGCTAAAACAAACAGACTCGCTTAAGTTAAAGAGAGAACATTTGACGCGTTTCCAAGTTATACGACTCACTTTTATTAGAATACTAGCTGTGCACGCGGATTTGCTTATGTTTATTTACTGAAATCAAAATAGGATATTTGGCTACTAATAAAAATGCTTAAGTGGTTTGGTCATGTTGAGAGAATGAGTGAACGGCGATTAACAAACGGAATTTATTAGGCAGATATCGGTGGAAACACTTTTTAATTATTAATAAATACAACGATCGGTACAATATACGAATCCAGCCGACATTTGAGCAAAAAAGAACATAGAATAAAAAATAAAAATAAGTCACTCAAAATACTAGTAATTCAAACGAATAGCAATCCTATTCAATGAAATTCCCATCATATTTAGAAACTAAACTCCAATTAATTCAAATAAAATGCAGCGTAATTAAATAATACCTGCGGGCAGCTGTGTGCAATACCTCCGTCCATGTTTATGATTCCGCACATACCTTTGTATACCATAGAGTATAATTGAATAGAGTAAGCATTTTTAAAAATGAATGTTATGTTCTCAGGGTTCATGTATGTATGAATGTGTGTGAGTTTCTTTATCACTACATAGTATAAAACAAAGTCGCTTCCCGCTGTCTGTCCCTAGCTTAGATCTTTAAAACTACGCAACGGATTTTGATGCGGTTTTTTAACCGACTTCAAAAAGGAGGAGGTTCTCAATTCGTCTGAATGTTTTTTTTTTAATGTATTTGTTACGCGATATCTCCGCCAATTATGAATGAATTTTGATGATTCTTTTTTTGTTTGGTAGGCCATACTTCAGAGGTGGTCCCATGTAAATTTTATTGAAAATGATTCAGCACTTCGTGAAAAAAAAAAAAAAAAAAACAAATAAAATATACACAAATCGTATATAGACGACGTTCTAGTAGTAGTGCTGGTTCGAGAATTTGTACACTAATAAGTATAGTAATTGTAATTTGTGGCACTAAAAAGTATAAAATAAAAAAACTTTAAAAAGTAAAAACCGACTTCAAAAAAAACTAAACGGAGTAAAATAATTATTATTTAATAAAACTACCAGTTTCAGAAGTCGGTGTTCTACGCTGAAAGAAATTGAATGCACCGACTTCTGAAACTGGTTTACTGGCAAGAGGAAGGTTTTAAGCTATAAAACGTACACATGCAAAGCCGGGGCGGGTCGCTAGTAAAGAAACTCACACATATTCATACATAACTTCTAAACCGTCCGTCCGTCCGCGCGTCCGCGTCCGAGTGGTACCGGACGTAAAGAATAGCACTACCCCATCTCTTCCCATGGGTGTCGTAAAAGGCGACTAAGGATTCACTAGACTCTAGTGAATCCTTAGTGACTGTTCGTAACAAAGACTTCAATCTGAGTGCGCGGGGGAGGGGCGCAGTATGTGTCAGCTGCTCGGACGAAATAGAAGACGACTTCGCGTGCGCACGAGAGAGAGAAAAGCATAACTAACACTCTCTCGCTCGTCTAATCAGGCGCTAGAGTGCGCGCAAGATAAGTCTGCGCGCGGCCGAAATCGGAACTAATCATGGTCCACCAAAGTGTGTGCCGTTTTATCAATTTTGATAGTAGAACTACCTGATTGTACTAATATTTAACGGGAAAATTATGTTTAGCGATAAAAAAGTTAAGCTTAAAAAGCGGTAATTTGAACTTTTGCGATCATGGAAACGTTTAGCACGCCCTCAGTCACGCGCAGAGTTATCTTGCGCGCACTCTACTCTTGAAATTACTTTTAAGTAAAGCGCGCGCATTTTTAAACCTGCGTAGAGGCATCGAGTGCAGTCTAAAATCTCTAAAAAACAAGATTCATTTATCTGTGATATATTGTGATCGCGGGCCGTATCTTTGACATGACTACACTAGAGGATGGGCAGCAGCGTTCTCGGAGTACTTTAACAACCATACTGCGATCGCCAACCCGCCTGCCAAGCGTGGCGATTATGGCAAACCCCCCCAACATTGTTTGGGGGAGGCCTATGTCCAGCAGTGGACGTTATTTGGCTGAATGATGATGAACTTCTAAACGCCTGAACCGATTTAAGAGAACACGTTTAACATTCGGTTCCCGGTAAACCTATGACACTCGTTATGGGTAGTCAGCAGCCCGAAAGTCTGACAACCGGTCTTACTTTAGGATATCGGCATTGCCCAGTAACTGGGTTGCGGTGATCTGATGGCAGTCGCTCCGTGTAAAATGCTAGTATTCAGCCGCGTCTGGTTAGACTGGAAGTTGACCCGAACATAGTTTGTTTTATTTATTCATCAATACAAGGTTTTCGCTTCAAAACTTTACAAGGCACACTATTAGACCTCTGGTGTCTGTCTTAGCATGCCATGGCCTGAGAGTTGATCAACGCGCCATTACACACCTCCGGTTTCTAATTTGAGAATCCGGGGTAAGTAAATACTTCAGTAATATTTGAGTAAAAAGTTAAAAAAAAATGCTTTAAAATCCGTAATTTTTTGACAACCCCATACTCAAATATTACTTAAGTATTTGTTTATCCCGCATTCTCAAATCAGAAACCGGAGGACAGTCTTTAAACATTGAGTTATATTATTATTGAGCTTATGTAGTAATTATTCAGTTTGCGCTTTATGTTTGGAAAAAGGCTAGGCAGAGATAATAAGCTTCCTCTAAACTGTTCGTATTCCTCGTTCATTTAATTTCCCCGGTCCATGTACAACGATCTACTGTCCGACATAAAGTGCGCGTATCTCTCTTAGATATAACACCTGCAGGATCAACCTGTAGGTAGAGGATCTACATGACTTATGTTAGGAGGAAGGAAAAGGGGGAATAGTCTGTTTATATTTTTCTAAAAGATAAACAGATACGGAACTTTATACTCGGAACTGCCCGCATGATGATGATTCAGCTGAAAGATGTCCACTGCTGGACAATGGCTTCCCCCAATATGGGGGGTTTGCCTTGCCATAATCGTCACCCTTGGCAGGCGGTTTGGCGACCGCAGTATGATTGTTAAAGTACTCAGAGAACGCTGCTGCCAATCCTCTAGTGAATCTGACTTCTGACTAACCTTGTAATACAAAAGATTTTAATGACGAACCATGCGGGCAGTTCCGTGTGGTGCTGGGCGTGAAGAATAGCACTACCCCATCTCTTTCCGTGGGTGTCGTAGAAGGGACTAAGGGATTCACTAGAGGATGGGCAGCAGCGTTTTCTGAGTATTTTAACAACCATACTGCGATCGCCAACCCGCCTGCCAAGCGTGGCGATTATGGCAAACTCCCCCAACATTGTTTAGAAGAGGCCTATGTCCAGCAGTGGACGTCATTTGGCTGAATGATGATGATGAATGAGCAGTAAACTTATGTTTCCATAGACAAAGCTACGGGTAATCGTAAATATGTACATAGCACCTGTGGCCGTAATGGTCCAACACAGCGTATTTGCGAAGGCTTCCTTAGTTTATCTATTGCGTCTATGTTTCCCGTAATCGATCAGGGGCCCAATTCTCCTAAAATAAATCTTGAAAAATTACAACCGAACCAAGGCCGAACCGTTCATTCAGACAGTTCTCAATTTCAAAAGCTATCAAATTGTTTGTCACAAAAAACAAAATCAATCATCTTGAAAGTTTTCGAAAACAAAAACTGACTGACGGTTATGGTTCGATTGCGTTTGGCAACAATTTATTTTAGGAGAATTAGGCCCATGGAAGCACGTTCCTTATCAGAATAAGGGTGGAACCAAATAGTTCCCATTTGGTCCTACTAGAAATTAATCAATTTAATGCTTTCGGCATTAGTAGTTCCTGAAATAAGCAGCTGTGACAGACAATATAGATAATTATGTAAAACAAAGCTCTTTAGTTTTATAGTACGGAACCCTAAAAAATGTTATATGATTCTTCCAATAAATAATTTGTAACTATAAATAAAGTCCAATAAATAATTCTTGATTTTTAAATCCCAGTATTAAAACGTCATTATAATTATTCCGGGATTTTAGAGGAGGTATTATCCACCCTATGTTACTTCCTTCCTTGAAGTTTAGGTAAATATACTCTACCTATTCCGATCTCTGCTAATTATAGAGCAAATTCTAATGAAAAGCTCATGAAATACTCTGTGCCATCATACTACTTTCACATCTGCCCCGCGAGCACGGATCTGTTATCGAGTCGATTCGAGAAATGTATCTATTCTAAACGTCAGATTTGACATAAAATATAGATAAAACAACAGCAGTTGTCGTATTATCTACTATATCTTATGTCAAATTTGACGTTTGGAATAGATAAATTTGACGTTAGATAAAACAGCAGCAGTTGTCGTTTTATCTATCTTATGTCAAATTTGACGTTTGGAATAGATAAATTTCTCGAATCGACTCGATAAAAAGATCCGTACTCGCAACGCTGCTTGTAACGAATGTTAATCGGTCATCCTTCTTTAAAAGCTGTATACCATGCTATTCGATCAACATTTTCTCATGAACTCGAATGAAAATTATAGAAATACCTCCGCCCTATAAAACACTGGACTAAAATTGAATCAAAGTAAACCGACCAGATAGCGGAGTCGGTATTACGACGCTGGTTGCGGACCATAACTGGATTTTAAACGTAACTGCATTACCCTCGTATTGGATAACTAACCCGGTTTTCTGGACTGGAAAACATGACGTTTTACTCGTACCTATATTAGGAGTGTTGTATTTTATAAGACTCCTGTTGTTTCATGATGGCCTAGTACTTTAATATTATCCAGGGTGAAATTTTAAACACTCGATAAACCGAAATGGGAGATTTATACTCATCACTATGAACAACTTTTACTATGGGACCAAACCGGAAATCACGAAAAAAAACCAGACGTTCCCTACATTTATGTTCGCATAACTCGTGAAAATGTAGGAAACAGTAGATTTTTTTTTTTTCGATTTCCGGTTTGGTCCCATAGTACAATCTTCCATTTCGGTTTGTCGGGTGTTTACAATTTCCCCCTGTATTTATTCTTTTTCTAGATATAGTTTCATTCTTAGTTATTAGTTTTTTTGAAACTGAGTTACTATATTACTACGATGTTACTTATTTTATTTTTGACATTTTATCTATATTATCGATTGTAATTTTTATTGATTATTGTTATTGTATTATTCCTGTACCTGTTCAACACAAATGTATTTTTGTTCAGAATAAATGACTAATGACTATTGTTTAAAAAAATACCTTTCATTCGATTTGCTAGGTTAAGCTGCGCTTGCCGCAATTAGTCCGTGGATGGGTGACCGTTCGTTACACACCGGGGGGTCTACTCCCTAAGCACGAAGTCCATGGTTTCGGCCTTAGTTACGAGCGTTTCCTACTCCCATCACCTACGGACATACGATTATTTCGGGGCCCGAACTAAAAATGAATGACAACACAATTTGACAGTTGTCCCTACTACCGATGTGTTTTTGCCCGTCCGAAAAGTTGAACTTGACACTTGTTTTGTTCACTTCTACGTTTTGGACTACTTTCGGACGGGCGCCTAACTTCATTGACGGACTTAGAGAGTAGGTTACTAGAACCCCTCCGTGCCTCGGAGAGCACGCTTAAGCCGTCAGTCCACGGGTGTTATACGAATACCTATGACAGTCGTTACGGGTAGTCAAATGCTTGATAAGCATTGTAACCTTAAGATATCGGCATTGCCCAATAACTAAATGGGTTGCGGAGGTCTGATGGCGGACTCCGTGTACAATACTGGTATTCAGCCGCATCTGTTTAGACTAGAAGCTGACCCCAACAGCAACATTAATTGTGAAAAAGCTAGGAGTTGGTAAAAGGTAGAAGGTACGACATTGCGCGTAGAATTAGCACGCTGAAGTGGAAGTGGGCCGGCCATGTCTGCAGACGGACAGATGAAAGATGGAGCAGACACGTGTTAGAGTGGAGACCGCGTTTGGGCAAATGTAGTGTGGGATGCCCAGCGGCACGATGGACAGACGATTTGAAGAAGGTGGCTGGCAGCGGATGGATGCGGGCTGCCCAAGAACGGCATGGTTGGCGAACTCTGGGGGAGGCCTACGTTCAGCAATGGACAGCAATAGGCTGATATGGTGATGATGGTAAAATGCCCCTTAAAAAATCTAAAATCACCTTTGAACACCTACGGCCACATATTTATTAATTTTCTGATTGACACCATACCACTTTTTCCAACCATTCGGTTAGGTAGGTATTCAAAATTCATTCACACAAAAACAAAGGATGACAAGCTAAAAAAAATAGTTGAAATAAACGACAAAAGCGTTGCGGATAGACGAGATGTCAATGGATTTGTTTTTGTTGTAAATATCGCAGCAATAGAAACAGTTTTTATAAATACAACATGGCGGATGAAAGGCGAAATCCATGGGTTTATTCTACAATATGTTTGTTGTTTGTACGTTATTTGGGAACTAAATCTAGTAATATTAAAGCTAGATATGATATATTGGAGCTTTATTTAAATAAAAAAGGGACGTATTTAAAAGCACTTTAAAATTAATGAAAAGAATAAATAAAAAAATTAAGGCACACTTCAAAAATAATTAATCAAAAACAATTTGTTTCTAAACGCATCCATTAATCAAATGGGGGATATTGATCGGCGAAGCGGATCGCTATGCGATGCACGCCGCGCATGCGGGCCACACATGCGTCACCCGCATGCGTGGCGCTCGCAGTTCACCTTTTCGTGCGTGTTTCACGTATCACAATAAATACATTTTTGAAAAGGTGAAATTCAGGCGCCACGGGTGCAGGTGACTCACGCATGCGGGCACGAGCCCGCGTCACAGTAAAAAGGCTCGCTGCAGTGTCGTGCGTGTCGCCAGTGACTAAACTCCTGCAGAAAGACGAATGTTAAAAAAATAATCATGTGTACTATGACCATGCGTGCGACCCGCATCACAGTAAAAACAACACTGAAGGCAGAAGAACGCCGCCCGCATCCGGTTAGCACGCACGCGGGCTGCACGCCCGCAGCCAATCCGCGTTCCGCGCGCGTGCTGCCCGCATGATAGGAAAAACATGTATGAAATGATAGGATGCGGGCAGCCTGCACGCGGACCAGATCCGCGCGCGGGTGAAAATACGCATGTCAGGAAAAGGGCCCTAAATTAAATTAATTATTCTCACGCGGAATTCACATGTCTTATTTCTTGCTTCATCCCACATACCTATCCCTTATAAAAATGACAAGCCTTTTAGCCAGGTACTTCAACCCTCAGATTTTCCTTTACATTATTATTATAAAGCTAAAAATGGAGAACAGCTAAATGGCGACATAACCAACTCCGATACAATTTCCTTCTTCACAATAGCTACTAATAACAATAAAGCAATTTTCCACTGTAGCGAGCTCCAATAAATATCTGTGCCACTTCAGTTCATCGATAAATGAGTGTTGCGACAATAATTTTAACTTGTAAACAAAGCTAGGTACCAAGTCTTTTGTTTTCATGCAAGAATATAAATTCTTGTATTGAATTATGCTTCAACACCGACGCAAAAAAGGAGTGTTATAAGTTTGAATCTTTAACGCCAAATCCACTAATGGGAGTCTTTGGTCAACCGGACCCACTGGAAGTGGACCCGCGGGATCACTCAACCCAATCACATTTTGAATAAGTCGACTGGATCCACTGCTTAATTTCATTATTAGTACAGTCACGGAGTAAAGCCGAATCTTTTAGTTTTATTTTTATTAATACTTTTTCATTTTTACTCAATTAGGTTAGGCGTTGCGCTCACGACGAGAGAGGCGCTCTGTGTCGGTATTGCTCGTGCGTCTTCGTCACTTGTCGTGTCCGGGTTCTTGAAATACTGAGTGCCTTTGCATGCCGCGCTAACTGTGTCGCACTCTTTTTTTTTTCTATTTGACTGCTGTAGGTCGTCCTAGGGGACGGTTTCTACGTAACCGGGCAGTTATTGGCGTGACCCGAAGGGTCTCCAGCCAATGGGTGTCGCACTCCAGACTTAACTCACTTTTATATCGAACACAGTAGTTATATGGCATTTGTGAAAGGAGCGCGGGCAACGGCGCAACGACGTTGTTTCGCTGGCGTCTCAGAGTCGGCACGCAGTAAGCACGCGGTCCGCTCGCTCACAGTGCGCGGGCTCCAAATTGAGTTGTATGGTAGCGGGAAGCGCGCTGACTGCTCGCCGTTGGCTTTTTATACTCACATTATGAAATATATTATACGACACGCGATTTAATGCTCTAATTTGAATGACAAGTTAATTGCTGGGTTTAGGCAGTGCTATTGCGGTGCCGGTGTAGTGTGCCATGACCTTAACGCTCGGTAATTCGTAGGAATCGGCAATACATAAAATATATAAATATTTTTTTGTTTGAGCTTGTCATCGGCCACTTGTGACGGTTGCATGCATAATAATATGTGTGGGCACCTTTTTCAAAACTTTATTAAGACTCAAATAAAAATGTAGGATCAACCCAGAATCAAACTCAAAAATCATTTATTCAAAATAGACTAAAATTACTTCGTTTTTTTTAACGTCAATGGTACAATAGACGGCCCACAAAAAAGCCCTCCCTTCACCACTTCCTAGTATTTATGCTGTGAAGAAGAAACGGCGCAATAAACTCTCCGGCAACACAGTTCTGTGTGTCAAGTGAATATTTTTTTTATTTTTAGAAAAACGTTGCCCCACACTAGTATTTTTCTTGTATCGTGGGTGCGTTTATGGACACAAATCTCACAAACAAACGCCCAGACCCGGAACAACTATCTGTAGGCCATACAAATTTTTGTTCCGTGTGGGAATCGAACCCACGACCCGTAGCGCAGAAGCCAATCGCCTATATAGCCACTGCACCAAACGTGTCGTCAAATGTTATGATTTTCTTTGTACGCAACGTGTTCGGTCATGGACTAGTGATATTCTAGGTACTTATACAACAACTATTCTAGTACTCAAATATACTATACACTAGGGTCCAATTCACTTCCATTTTTTGGTTGAGATATTATATCTGGTTGAGGTATGTGTGTACAAAACAAGTCATATCTCTCAAATTTTTGGTCCTACTGAAATAAAATTCGACTTATTCGGAGGGCAACAATATTGTCTATCGTTTAAATTACGATACGAGTACAATGGGTTCACATTTTCATAACTTTAAGATAGAGAATATGTCAACAAAAAAGCAAAATGGCTGCCAAGTAGCGGGGAAGTGTATTGGACCCTAGTGTGTAATGTATTTGTGTACTAGAATAGTTGCTGTATATAAGTACCTAGAATATTGCTAGTCCATAACCGAACACATTGCGTACAAAAAAAATCATAACATATTTATTATAATAAAATTATGCAAATAAAGAAAAAGTAAAAATTAAAAAAGTAGGTATATCAATCAATTCTGATTTTCTAGATTTTCATATATCTTTTCCTAGATTTTCATATCTTGCCTTTCATCGTCCAATAACAGAGATGTGATGAAATTTTTCATATGACATCTTCTGACATAATTTACATAATATTTCGATGTTGAGAATTTATAAAATGACTTACTAACTCTCGATATTAAATTTTAATATAACCTAATATCACGCCTGCATTCCCTGAAAGGTTGGGCAGAGGTGTGTAGTAGACCCTCATTTGGCCGTAAAGGTGTGTCTAAACCTTGCGAAATCGCCGCTCGCGAGCCGCTTGTGAACTGCGCGCGTGTTGCTCGCGTGCAGTTACTGCCTGAGTTTGGTGCGCCGCTCTAGTGCAACTCCGGCAAGTCTCGAAGGGGGCGTGCGTGCAGCGCGCGCGCTACTCGTGCCCACATAGTTTCTTTCGCGTTTGAACTATGAACCTCAGTTGTGAATTTGCTTCCGAATTTGATTGCGCGGGCGGCACGCGCGCACCTCCTGCGCCGCTCAAGTACGGCGCGTAGCTTGCGCGCGAGTGGCGCACGGACGGCGCAGGGGCTGCGTACAAACACGAAATGCACGCGCGCAATTCGCAAGCGGTTCGCGAGCGGCGCATTTGCCAGGTCTGGACACACCTTTATGTTTAAGTCCCATGTAATAGGCATCGAGCCTATTGCCATCAACCGGCCACAAATCCAGACTCCGGGCTGCAACTGAAAAGTTCAAAAAACAAAAGAAAAACCTACACGCCGAATAAAAAACCTCCTATTTTGTAGTTGTTTAAAAATATGTAGAACAAAAAGGGGTGCCACATAAAAAATTAACCGAACCGCAACTGTAACCGTTGAACGTGAATACGTCATGCTTGTGAATCCCTAGGATTGTAGAAAAAAGAGACACGCCATTTCGGTAAGGGCCTTATCGTAGTGGCGATTTGCGAGCGAGTTCAAAGCGAGGCGAAAGCGCATTTGGCTCGCCGTGAGTTCGCAGCGGGAGCGCATTTGGCTCGCCGTGAGTTCGCTGCGGGAGCGCATTTAGCTCGCCGTGAGTTCGCAGCGGGAGCGCATTTGGCTCGCCGTAAGTTCGCAGCGCGCTCGCTGCGAGCTCGCGGCACGTCAGCTGCGCTCTCGCTTCGCTTTCAACTCGCTCGCAAATCTGCGATATGGCCCTAAAATGCTTATGAAATTTTAGAAGACCGCGGATTATTAAAAAAGTTGTCGTCGAGTCATGACTATCATCCAAAGCAATTTTATGATTTGGTTTTGTGCGCATACCAATCATAACATAATATGACGTCATTCCTGTATTCCCGAATTGTTGGGCAGAGGTGTATAGTACACCCTCATTCGCCCTTATGTTTAAGTTCCATATGGGCACAAATCCAGACTCCGGGCTGCTATTGAGAAATTCCACATGAAAAAACTCAATAACACTTTGCCCGACCTGGGGATCGAATGCAGGACCTCACGCTTAGCAGTCGCGTAGACCAACGAAGCAGTCATACATACTTAAATCTATTAATGGAAAAGTACGTTTGCTTGTGCTAGAAGTAGACACTCTTGGTTACTCGAGTCAGAAAGTTTTAGAGCCATTACGCACTATCGACTGGTCGCCGGAGACTTGGTCGACGGCAACTGTGACTTTCTATAGTTTAAATAGGTGTCTACGCACTTGGTCGCCAGTCGCCCAGTCGCCCAGGCGACTGGGCGACTCGCCGCGCAATGGCGTTGCACAAACGACTGATGGTCGCCGGCGACCAATAGGAGCACGGGTTGAAATGGAAGCGTTTATACTGCGAGCAACTTTCTAGACGACCGGACGTCGCGCACAAAAATAGCTCAGATTTTCGATAAAGAGAAATTAACGAAAGTACTGTCTAACGTCTGCAAAAAATATTTTAAACATTCAATTTAATCTCCGTTCTTGCAACAAAGGATGTGCCCAATACTCTCTTGCATTTCTTTTCTTTTCTCTTTATAGTTAGTAACGCTACTATTGCAGCTTCTTCGACGTCCATTCTTCACGAATATAATTATAAGAAACACTACGCTCGGCTTGGTCTCCTCGAGAGACCAATTCTCTGGCGACCAGTCAACAGTGCGTAATGGCTCTTACAGATCTAGAACGACAAGGTGCAAGCGCAGGCACACGCGTAAATTGTACAATTTGTTTGAATTATATTGCTAACTACTAGAGCCATTACGCACTGTCGACTGGTCGCCGGAGACTTGGTCTCTCGGCTACCAAAACATAAGCATAGTCGCCCGGGCGACCGGCGACCAAGTGCGTAAACACCTATTTAAACCATAGAAAGTCACAGTTGCCGTCGACCAAGTCTCCGGCGACCAGTCGACAGTGCGTAATGGCTCTAAATGTGAGAAAATTATTGCTGGTGTATAAAATTCAAACAAATCGAATAATGGTTTTCCGATCGAATTTTCATATCGATGTAAAACGTCGATGTCGCATTGTATATCTGTAAATACATATAACGTGTACTTATGTTTAATTTTCAAAGCATTTGATCAAAATTCTGTAGCTTGCGGGAAGTTGGAAATTTCAGTAGAGTAGCTGCCTTAACATCTCCAAAGTAGCTGGTTGAGAACGAACTCACGAACTAACGACAACATATGGTATGTCTACACCAGAGCGCTTTCATGTTCATCTTGCGCTTTCAACTTTCAATTCCTCTTGCGTCAAGCGCATGCAATATTGACTGAACTGAACATGAAAACGCACTGGTGTAAACACAGCTATAGTCGTTGGGCTATTGCTGCTCATGACATTTCAATAATCAATTCAATCATTTCACTAATAAAATACACTGCATTTAACTCTGTGTACATTTTGGACATATTGAGACGAAAAGTTATGTTTTATTCGAATATCTTCCTCCTTCTATGTTCTAGGTTGAACCCTCTTCGTTGCGTGTCAACGAACAATTTGTCTTGTCCCTCCTGTCAAGGTGGACAAACTAACTTTGTTGAATGTATACCCGTGAATGAAAGGTCACATAAGTAGGAGAGGAGACAATACAAAATGTGTCAGGTGCATATTTTTTATTTAGAGGAGCTCGTGGCTAAATAATTACAGCCGCATAGACCGATCTTCCGGGTTAAGCCACGCTTGCCGAGGTTGGTCTGTGGATGGGTGACCATTTACCATAGCGAGTTTCCTCCGTGCCTCGGAAAGCACGTAAAGCCGTTGGTCCCGGCTGTCATTTGTAGATCTTTGACAGTCGTTACTGTTGGTCAGAAGCCAGAAAGTCTGACAACCAGTCTCACCAAGAGTATCGTATTACCCAGTTACTGGGTTGTGGAGGTCTGATAGGCAGTCGCTCCATGTAAAATACTGATATTCAGCTGCATCCGGTTCGACTGGAAGCCAACCCCAACATAGTTGGGAAAAGGCTAGGCAGATGATGTGCAAATTTTTTATTTATGTATTTAACATTTAATAGCCTAACTTCAAAATAATATTTTCTCGAAAAAAGCAGTATATTTTCAGTTTTTAATTTCTGTGTGTCCGTTGGCAAAGGCCTCCTCTATTTTTTTCCAAATTTCCCTGTTTAGTGCTAGTCTAGTCCAGGTTTTCCCAGCCGTCTTCACTAATTCATCTTCTAAGTGGTTCTCCTTTTCTTCTCTTTCCCTCTCTAGGGTACCACGTATATGTAACCAAGGCTAAAATAATCGAGAGAGGAGACAATATAAACTGTCAGATGCATATAATTAAGGCCAAAATAAGCAGAGAACGAGACAATACAAACTGTGTCAGATGCATATAACAAAGGCTAAATAATAAGCAGAGAGGAGACAATACATAATTTCTCAGGCGCCTGTAATTAACTCTAAACTTAGCAACAGAGGAGACAATGAAAGCTATTTCTGGGTCATGTAACTAAGGCTAAAATATGCAAAAAAGAACAATACAAACTTTGTCAGACGCATGTAACTCGGGCTAAAATAAGCAGAAGAGGAGACAATACAAACTGTATCAAGAGCATGTAACTAACGCCAAAATAAGCAACAGAAGAGACAATACAAGAGGTGTATCGGCGCATGTCATTAAGGCAAAATAAGCAGGAGAAGAGGACATAACGCCAAAATAAGCAACAGAGGAGACAATACAAGCTGTGTCAGGTGCATCTAATTGTTACCCTAAAATAACCAACAGAGGAGACATAACAAGCTGTGTTAGGCGCATGTTACTCAGGCTAACCTACTAAATCTCGTGTTTAAACTTTAAATGCTATTTTCTAACATCTTAAGCTCTAATAGACCTTTTTCTTTTCTCGTGTTTAAAAATTTACACAACCCAAGTTGAGTATGAAAATTATTATTATTATACTAGATTTTGACCGCGGCTTCGCTCGCGTTAATTAAGATTAAAAAAAAACTCTTATCACACTACTAAAGTTTCTGTAATAATATAATTCAATCATGATTCGAAAGACACGAGGCGCCATCTATGAACGTTATTGTTGTTTTCCTTGGGAACACTACTTTTTTTCGGGATGAATGGTACCCTATGTCCGTTTCTGTACGACTGATAACGTATATGTAAAATTTCAGGATGATCGGTTCAGTGGTTTAGGCGTAAAAAGGTAACAAACAAACAAACTTACTTTCGCATTTAAAATTTAGGATTTACACTTTTGATAAAGATAGTAAAATATTTAGTTGTAATAATATCCACGTTGTTTACAGAATTATTTAGCCAGTCGTTTGACAGAATTATCTCGAATATTAATATACCGAATACAGTCAGAAATAGACTGATACTTTCTTTGAAACTATGTACTGATTTTCCAGTTCAAACGACACTTAGTTACGAGTACTCAGTTCGGTCACTTCAAACGTTTTATATACTAAAGTGTACGTTGCAAGTGCACTTTCATTGGAGTGAAATTCCAAGCTTTTGTGCAACTGTTAAACTTTCTCCCTTTGAAAGGTTGCATTCCGCGGCCATCATTTTAAATGTTCGTTTGAAGTTTTCGGTACTAACACTCATTTTTGTTAATTATCTTAGTTTTAGTGGTTCAAATCTTTTTAGTTAAATTCCTCGTATTTTCTCTAAAGCGCATTTCAGATTAACGAGCTGTTTACGCAGGCGGATCCGCAGGCACTACTACTATAGGGTTATTGGAAAAACATTAACAACCTCTTAGGCCGGGCGATCATTGTGATTTTTTGTCACGGTGACTTTTTGTTACCGAGTCGAATTCTATGAAAATATACACCGTGGGCCCGAAGTACCCGAAAGATTTTAACCACGCCTTTCTGATGGTATGGCTCAAATCTTTTAAGTAGGTATAAAAAAAAATGAAAAAAGTAAAAAAAAAACTTTTTTTTTCTTTTCCTGATGAATCAATTAACTGTAGTGCTTCCTTGTAAACAATACCTTAGGTTGAAATAAATTATCGTGTGAGTGGATAAGAAACTTCTCACTTCACAGCCTTCCCCGACAAATAAGACACGGCGAGTGGGAATTTCATCAAATAATGAATATGTGGAGAAACCAGGTGTGGTGTTCCTCCAACCAAAGGGAGGATCCTCCAACCAGGGGGAGTCTTATAACTGGTGGGCTACTGCCCAACGGTTGATTTTTTTAATTTTTTTATTTCTATTTGACTGCTGTAGGTCGTCCTAGGGGACGATTTCTACGTAACCGGGCAGTTATTGGCGAGACCTGAAGGGTCTCCAGCCAATGGGGGGGGAAGTAAAATACTTAACCTAAGCTAACTACTTGTACTACACTAACATCATGACTACCTGCAACAACAGCACTAAGGGCGACCCCTAGTGGGACTCGGACCTCGCCTTAAGGCGTTGCTGGCGTGGACATAGGGGGGGGGGGGGAGACAGCTTGATGAGGGCTGAATTATCGGTGTGACTGCGGAGTCTGAAGAGACGACCGGCTCTACGACGGGAGAGCTCGGTGGATCGTGACCGGCGGCGGTGGGACGTCGCGACGGGCCTCGTCGGCGAGGACGGTATGCCGGACGGCGGCGGACGTTGTGTATTGTGCTGGTCGATTTACTCGCCTCCTGAAGGAGGGTTATTTCGTCATCGGGTTCTAAAAGAGTGTGCCTGGGACGGCGAACTTTACTTATGAGAGAGGGACTGTAGTCGGCCGCTGCGGCGACTAGGGGGTTCGGATGGAGGGGGGCAGTATTGAAGTAACGCTTGGAGATGCGTTTGAGGTATTGCCTGATGGTTGGCATTTTTAGATCGAGATGGAGTTGGACGTTACGCATGAACCACGGGGCAGCCGCGGCTCTGCGCAACACTCGATTCTGGAGGGTTTGGAAGGATTTGAAACGACAAGGCTTAACGTGTGCGAATACGACGCTAGCGTAAGTCAAGATGGGGCGGATGCACGTCACGTAGATTCTCAGCTTATTTCTAAGTGACAATTTACTGCGTGCTCTAAGGATGGGGTGGAGGCGACCGACAGCGAAAGCGGCGCGAGCGCGCACCGCTTTGATGTGGTCTCGGAAACTCAGATGGTGGTCTAGGATAACCCCCAGGTATTTGGCTTTCATCTCCCAAGGGATCTGTTTGCCGAACACCCAACGGTTGATGTTGGGAGGTTGTATATATACTATCTGCGTGTTAAATCTTGATTGCGCGATGTAGGATAAGTTCGCATGTGGCGAGATAGATGCCGCCACATCACTCCCCCCCCTGAGACCGGAAGTCGATCGTCTTGATAACTCAGCGGTCGTTGCGTCTTGAGAACTTGCCAGGGCTAGTGAGGGGTTCTTTTTGAGTCGAAACTGGATCCCGCGTAGTTCGCAGTGAGTCGGAACTGTAAGCGGTGAGTGGTGGCTGTGGACTGCGTCGACCAGGAGAGAAGTGCCTCTGCTAGTTGCTTGCTGCTCGATTGAATGCTGAGCTGCTGAGGGAGTGATGATGTGGCTGCCGAGGCTGCGAAGGTTGTGTGTGACGTCACCAGTGTGGAAACACTGTCTGTGACGATCACGTCGGGATCACCAACGTGGAGAAACCAGGTGTGGTGTTCCTCCAACCAAAGGGAGGATCCTCCAACCAGACGGAGTCTTGTGCCTGGCGGGCTACTGCCCAACGGTTGATGTTGGGAGGTTGTATATATACTATCTGCGTGTTAAATCTTGATTGCGCGATGTAGGATAAGTTCGCATGTGGCGAGATAGATGCCGCCACAAATATTTCGAAAATTAAGCTTTTTTCAACAAACTTAAGTATATTATAGCTTTTCTTATCCAATTAGGCATCGGAATCGAAGGTTAAAATCTTTCGGGTACCTCGGGCCCATGGTGTATATTTGTCACCGTAATGTCACGTCACCATAGTGAGCGCACTCCCATAGTCAAATGCTATGAAGATATATATTATATCTTCATAGCATTTGACTTGGGTAACAAAAAGTCACCGAGACAAAAAATCATAATCAGCGGCGGGCTTAAAGAGGTCATTGTACTCATCATTATGAACAACTTCTACTATGGGACCAAACTTGAAAACGCGAAAAAAATGAACTGTTCCCTACTCGTCAAAATGTAGGGAACAGCTGATTTTTTTTTCGTGATTTCATCTTTGGTCCCATAGTAAAAGTTGTTCATTATGATGAGTACAATAAACCCATAAGAGATTGTTAATGTTTTCCCAATAACCCTGTATATTATACAGGGTGTTAATGAATTGGGTGTTATTGAAAATGAGCGATGGCCGTTTTGCGTAGATGTGACGCATATTTTTCCCAAGTTTCATTGTGGTTTTGTTTATAGTTTTTTTTTTGTGTGTCATATCGGCGCAAATAAATATTTTTTCTTTCTTCTTTCTAATTCGTGTAATTCCTTCAAACCGCGTGATCTACCTACTAGTGACACAGATTGACCAAGCATTGGTTTTTTCAGTTTCAGCAAAAATATTTTTTCATAAAAAATAACCAGATTTTCGGTTTCTGAGTGAGCGCCCTTTTTTTTTTTTTTTTTTTTTTTATCGTGGGAAAATCCTCATGGATACCCTTCGCCTGGGGAAGGCGAAGGGTTATGCCGGACTCTTACCGGCTAAAAACCCACGGTGTTCCTACTCCTGACCCTTGGCCGGGGTCACGGGATTCGCAGCTGCATGCACCGCAACCCCGGCAGGCCTCGGTCCGCCAGCCCCTGGCGGACCTCTCCTTCTGTGGGGCCTTGCCCCACGTCCTCCTGAGAGGCGCGCACGGAACACATGCGCGCCGCCTTCTCGGGCCTGTTACTGGTCGGGCGACGGGTCCCCTAACCCGTCGCCCGCAGGCCACACACTAGGGTGGCCGGAGATCGTCGCGCGCCCTCCGGCGGCGCCCGGTGCGTCTGGCGCGGGAAGGGAGAGTGGCCGTCGCCTCTCTCTCCCTCTCCGCTCCCTCCTTGGTTGCCATCACCACCTCGCAAAAGGAGGTGACGGCTTCCCACGCACTCTCGCTCCCGACCATGGACAGAACCACGGCCGGAAGCGAGAGGTCACCACCGATTGCCGCGACTAGTTCACGGCGCTGCGTCGCCCACGCACGGCACTCCTGCAACGTGTGCAGCGCCGTGTCTTCCGGGCAGTCGACGCAGTGGTGACATCCGGGCGTCTGCTCCCGGCCTATGCGACACAGGTACTTCCCGAAACATCCGTGTCCCGAAAGCACCTGCGTCAGCCGGAAGCTGAGGGCGCCATGCCGCCTCTCCAGCCACTCCTCCATAACGGGTCTTACCGCCGCTATTGCGGCGTGCCCTGCGCTGGGTTGCGCAAGTCGTTCTCTCCACTCGGCCACTAGGATCTGGCGGAGCTCACTCCGCTCAGGCGCCTCCTCGCGCTGACGATATCTCAGCGCGAGGGCCCTCGCCTCCAGATCCCAGGGCATCGATCCGGCTAGGAGGCTCGCCGCCTCGAAGGAGATCGTACGGTACCCCCTTATCACCCTGACGGCCATCGCGCGCTGCGGTCTGCGCAGGATTGCGACGTTGCGCGCCGTCAAGGTGTCCGCCCATATTGGCGCCCCATATAGGGCCATGGACCGTACGATCCCCGCATAGAGCCTCCGGCAGGAGGTGTTGGGGCCCCCCAGATTGGGCAGCAGCCGCGACAATGCAGCCGCTGTGCCCATCAACTTTGGCGTCAGTTGCCGAAAGTGAGGCCCAAAGTTCCACCGGCCGTCGAGGACAAGTCCTAGGTACTTCATCGTCGACTCGACGCCGATGCGAACACCTCCCACTGTGATGTGGGATCCCGAGGGTGGTCCCTTCCGGGGCCCGTGGAAACACAGGGCCTCGGACTTCTGCAAGGCCACCTCGAGACCCAACCGCCGGATCCTTGTGACGACCTGCGCAACCCCAGCTGTCGCCAGTATGGCTGCCTCGCGGTGCGTCCTCCCCCGCGCCGTGACTAGCGTGTCATCGGCGTAGCAAGTCACGCCGACGCCGCGGAGGAACGCACCGCGAAGCACCCAGTCGTATCCGATGTTCCACAGGAGTGGGCCCAGAACCGATCCCTGCGGAACACCGCACGACATCTCTCGTCGACTCCATCCTCCCCGACCCCGGTAGATGACGGCTCTCTGCGTCAGGTAGGCCCCGACAATGCGGCGGAGGTAAGTCGGCACCCGATGGTGTTCGAGTGCCGCTCTAATGCAACTCCATGAGTGAGCGCCCTACGTTAATTGACTGTATGGAGCGATACCGCGCTAGTCGAGGCCGCCGGCTGTATCGCCGTGCTTTCATTTATTTAAGCGTGACATCTTAATGTCCACGTAAATAAAATAAAAAAATTGAAAAAATATCATTTTTATTTTTTTACTGAATCCCTTAAATGGAGGTTTTTTTTTTTTTGTTTTGACAGGAGTGGGAAATCCTCATGGACACCCACGCAGGGATTTTGCAATGGGCTGTTTGTATTGTGTTGCGCCTTACATGTTTTGCTGTATTAGGTGTTTCTTTATAATATAAATCCATTTTTTTTTATTTTCGCTATTGGCTTTAAAGTCTATTTTATGTATCTATTTATTTAAAATAATTATTTATCCTATGACTTGACACTATCTCTATTTCTAATATTCACATGTTGCACTATTTTTATTATATATTCTAAAAATTTTGGTCTAATTTTACTATTAACAATGTGCACGCTTAGTTTCTCCTTCGTGATTTGGTCTCCGATTACCATTTCTAGGTTGTGTCTGTGGGAGCCATATACAGGGCACTCCGTCAGGAGGTGGAGGATAGTCTCTTGTGTGTCGGGGTCGCAGGCGCACGCTGGGTTCTCCTTGCACTTGAAGCGAGTCAAGTATTCGGAGAACCCACCGTGCTCTGTTAGGGCTTGGGTCAGGTATTTCGTCATCTCCATATTACGCGCCGTCCTGTACGCCAAGAGCGCACAGGGGAAAAACAGTTTGGTGGTGGCCGCCGTTTCTCCCATACAGTATCTCCGGTTCCATTCGCTCAGCGTCTCCATTCGGATCATTCGCTTGGCGAATGAAACAGGGCGTCTGTCGTAGTCGGGTGCACGCTTCGACTTCAAGGCAGCCTCCTTCGCGAGCGAGTTTGCTCTCTCGTTACCCTCCAGCCCCGCATGAGCTTTTATCCAGAACAAGGAGACGCTATTGCTGCTGCGGATGGCGTCTCTAGTTTCCACTGCGAGGGGGTGGAGGGCTTCGGGGTTCACGACTGTTCGGAGGGCTGCCATGGAGTCGCTGTAGATAGCGAACGCCGTCTCTGTCCTTCGGAGGACTTCTTTTGTGGCTTCACAGAGGGCAAGGAGCTCAGCCTGGTAGACGGTACTGTAAGACGGCAGAACAAGCTTTCGGGTCTTCGTCTCGGCCGCGCCAGTCCATACTGTTAGCGCGGCTCCGACTTTACCCTCGATCTTGCTGCCGTCCGTAAAAATGCGCACCGCGTAGTCGCGGTGGTTGTTGTATTGCTCCTCGTCTACCAGGCGTCGCAGTTCCATGTCCCTCTGCTCCACCGGATGTGGTGCCTCTAGCGCTGATGCCATTTGCTCGATCTCCCTGCCCGCTAGCGCGGGATGGGACACAACACCCTTCTTGGCCTCGTATAACGAGGCCGCCTCTCGGATTGGGAGGTCGAGAGGGAGTATCCCAGACAGCACCAGCGCTGCGTTCAGGGAGACCGTGCGATAGGCACGGCACAGTTTTTGAGCGAAGCTCCTCTGGACGGCGTTCAGCTTCTTCTGCACCCCGACTTTACTCGCGGCCGGCGACCACGCACTCGCCGCGTACAGGACGATGGGCTCCACTGCAGCTGTGTAAATGCAGCAGATCACTTCTGGATGGAGACCCCAACTGACCCTCGCAGCAACTGCTTGTATATACCGACGGCTCGGGAGCAAACGTTTGCGACGTGGGTGTTGAAGGTCAACTTGTGGTCGATGGTGAGACTGAGCAACTTGATTTCGTTGGACATGCCAATGTCGACTCCGCCCATTCTCAGGCATGGGGTGTCGTGCTTAAGCTTCCGCGTGATAAGCATTGCTTTAGTTTTATGCGGTGCGAATTTCAGCTTATTCGCGACACCCCATGCCCGGACATACTCAAGGGCGGCATTGGCATCCCCTTGGACCTCAATTGCAGTCCCTCCATCGAACACAAGGACGACGTCGTCCGCAAACGCCTGACACTGGACCCCCCTGCTCTCCAGCCCTTTGAGTAGAGGATCCAGCAGGAGGTTCCACAGTATGGGACCACCGATAGACCCCTGGACGCATCCTTTCCCGGTCCTGGTCTCGTGTTTCGCTCCCGCATATCGGACTCTCACCACTCTCTCGGACAAGTAACCGTCGATGACCCGCCTCAAGTTTACAGGACACTTTTCCTCAGCCAGACGCACTCTTATAGCCGGCCACCATGCACTGTCGAAGGCTCCCTCAATGTCCAGGGACACAACCGTGACACGCCTCTACTCAGAGAGTCTGCCACGGATGTCTTATATGGTGGTTTAGATACTATCACTTAATCGAACAGAAAGAATAAAAAAAAAAAAAGTTTCTATTTTGATCAAGCTAATTCCCGTGCAGGGCCAATCTACACCAATAGTAGATCATGCATTGTGGTTTTAAGGAATTACACGAATTCGTTTACAGTGTACATCGTACAGCGGCATTAATACAGGGTGTAAACTTTACACCCTGTATTAATGCCGCTAAGCTCTTTTAATCTATTAGGATTAGGAGATAGACGTCGCATATTATGTATAGATTTCGTGCAAAAAAGAAAAAAACGAGGAAAAAACACATTTGATCGTGTCAACGTAAAGAGGAATTTCCACGAATATGTTGAAGAAAACTTCTTTATATAATGAGACATAACTTGAGATAAGTTTAGAAACTATGATTGGATATCAAGGGTAAAGGACCCGTAAATGTTTAAGTACACCAACTTACTAAAGTATTCAGTATAAGTACAAAATACTTTTACGTTGACAGAGTACAATCTTTTCGCGAGAAAACACTCGGAAGCATAAAAAGTATTATTTTTTAATCTTTTTATAGACTATTTAGACTCAATTTCACCATACTCTGTTAGTTACTAATGTCCTGTTAAACATTTTAACAGACTGTTTAATAGTACATTGAAATTGACATTGACAGCTTAACGGAACGTTAACAACTAACATTGTATGGTGAAATTGGGTCTTAACCTTTGATATTATATATAAAAGTTGGTGGGAAATATATTTCTTCTAAAAAAAATCGAAACATATTTTCTAGCGACAAATATAATCAAAAAAGTGAATAGGTAATTCCTTATAGAAAAAAAATCGGAAGTGATTCGATTTTTTTATGAAAAGTGTATATTGCCTTATTAAGGGTTAACCCTTAAAATAGAGTACATATTTTATTTTACTTTATTTATTCAGGGACAATAAACAGCTACAATATGTGTTGTAACAGAGAATTAGACTTTACAAAATATAAACAATATTGTAGCCTACTACATTATCCGCATATTAACGGATGAAAATATGATAATGAGGGACACTAGGTGGGTAATAAAATAATGATTACATCACATTCATAATAATTAATTAATTACATCATGCAAAATATAGATTCTAATTTGATTGATTGCTTGGCAACAGGGTAATAATTAACACTAAAAACAAACAAATAAATGTTAAAATAGTAAAATAGCATACATTCCTAATAACATTATTGATCAGTAATAGGTAATAATTTTCATAGCATTACATTTTTTGGATTTTGAGCATTCAAAAATATCAATATTCAAATAAAAAATATCAATGGGTCCTATGTTTACGGGCCAAAGTGGCATTTTATTAATTTCCAATTTGGACCTTTAACTGTAGATATGTCGTGGCCAGATCATAGAATTGATCACTTCATGATGTGGCCGACCATTTCATGAAATGGTTGTATTTCATGAAATGGCCAATACCCGCTGGCCATTTCATGATATGGCCTGGCCAGATCAATGAATAATCAGCGTTTGACGATATGATCAGCTAAACGCACGGCTACTTCATGATATGGTCAAACATTAGTGATCATATCATAAAATTAGTTACATTATCTACTATTAGAGGCGCTGATATCGTTTTATTTTTGTGATGCATCATGGCGGCGGACAATTATTCTGACAAAAAAGCTAATAATAATAAGTAAAGTAGGGTGACCACGCAACGAAAATTAATGGACTATTATTGGATTTCAAAATATGACTTCATGATAATTGCGGGTGAACTTTTCATAGAATTTTATTTGTTCGATTATTTATCTGGTTAACCTGTGAAACTACAGCACAAAATGTCGATGCACGTTACTGCGAAAATTTACTATTTAGTATATTGAATCATTTGGGTTAGGTTAGGTTAGAACAGTGACCAAGGCCAGATCCCCTTAATTGTTGGTGAATCAAGCTGTGAATCAAGCAACTTTCGCGGTAACGTGCATCGATATTTTGTGGGTCGAAATTCCGTAGTCTACTCCTTTGCTTGCATGGTAGGTACGTGCTTCCTTTATTAGGATTTTTTATTAAACCTTTGATATCATGGAAACCCTACATTAATGATATGGCCAAACGTGGATGGCCATATCATTAAACGTTGACGTTTAGACGATATGGCCAATTTTAGTTGGCCATATCATGAAATACAACCATTTCATGAAATGGCCGGCCACATCATGAAGTGACCAATTCTACGATATGGCCACGACAGATGTTCTATGTTAGGAGATGTGGTTTCCGCACTTAGTCCTTTAAGTGGACCATTGTACGTGAGAGTGTTGTAGAGCGATGCTCGGGGTTTCTCTGGTGGATAGAATTCGCAATGAAGTCATTCGCCAGAGAACTAAAGTCACCGACATTGCGCGTAGAATTAGCACCCTGAAGTGGAAGTGGGCCGGCCATGTCTGCAGACGAACAGATGGTAGATGGAGCAGACACGTGTTAGAGTGGAGACCGCGTTTGGGCAAACGTAGTGTGGGACGCCCTGCGGCACGATGGACCGACGATTTGAAAAAGGTGGCTGGCAGCGGATGGATGCGGGCTGCCCAAGACCGGGATGGTTGGCGATCTTTGGGGGAGGCCTACGTTCAGCAGTGGACGGCAATAGGCTGATATGATGATGATGATTGGACGTGGGCCATGGCGGCCATCATTCCAGCTGCCACGACAGATATAATGTAGGTTCACATTGGAAATGACAAAAATGCCACTTTAGCCGTTATACATAGGACCCATCGATATATTGTTTAGTTGTTTCGACACAATGTTGTTTTTCGACTTCCACGCTGATGAAGTTGCTGCGGGCACAGCTATTAAATAAATAATAGGAAATAGGGACCCTTATAAAATCACTTACGCGTCTATCTGTCTATCACAGGCGCTTTTTAATTAACGTTCCACTCTACTGGCTTTACGGTGTTCAAGTTCGAGTATTTTGTTTATATTTACACCATCAAATAAATTGACGGTCAGTAAAAAATTGCCGAGCTACGCTAACCGGTTTCATGTCGAGTGTAAAAAGACCCTTAATGATAACGAAAACCACACATTCTACCCATCATTGGGATCATTTTTTTCTACCAGACCATATCTGGGAAACCATTGGTTTTGGAGATATTGAAGGTCAAAGTATACTTTGCTGTGTGGCCGCTGCACGCATGCAATTTCATGCAAACGCGCGGCATCGCCACAATCACACATTGCGCGCTACAAAAAAAAAAACATTTTTTTAAATGCCAAAAAATAAAAGTCGTTTCCCAGCAATTATTTTTGGTCAATGTAATTTAGTTTGATGTACAGAGTGTCTTTTTACACCCTGTATAATAATAGCGACAGAACATACAGTAAAAATAATAAGCTTAAAATTAACGCTAAGACCCTTCACAACCGAAAGGTGTGCAGTCTCAGGGAGTATTTCTCCCAAGCCGACGTGAGGACATGTAGTTGTAGTGGACAAGGGACTCACTCCGCTCTCCTTGGTTAAAGAGAACTGTCGCAAGCCTGTAGTACTTGATGCTAATGGCCACAGGGAGATAATATGGCAGAGCAAGGAGCTTCACGGACGTTTTTACTGGCCCTTCAGGTGCCCGACGTAGATTTTCTAGCGTCCGTAGCCTGGCTACGATTCGGTGACCTCTTCGAGGAAACCGAAGGTTTTGTTTGTGCAATTATGGACGAAATAATGATGACGAACAATTACAAAAATATGTTGTGAAGGACGGCACAGTTGACATAATTCTGTCGGGCATGCCACTGTCTCGGTGAATCTATACGACATATTATCTCTGGTTGTTTTCGTCTTGCTAACGGTGAGTATTTGAACAGACAACCTCGTAGCTAGGATTATCCACCAGCAACTTGCTTTGAAATATAACCTTGTGGACACAGAAGTACCACACTACAAGTAAGTGCCCGACCCAGTTCTCGAGAATGGCCACGTCACACTGTATTGGGATCGATTTATCATCATTTTGGGGTACATGAAAAGAGCCTCCACGAGTGACGATACTTAAGTACGTCCGGCGTACCCTGGGCAGTCAGCCCCGCTACCAACCTTGCTGACTGGCTAATCTTTTCATCACAGCATGAGCTATTTTCGTATAGGTCGTGCTGACACGAGAGAAGAAGATCTATCATCACCGATAGGACTATTGTTGCCAATAAGCCTGACATCATGGTGATAGATCGATTAGAACGCCGCACGATGATTGTTGATATCACTGTCCCGCATGACGAAAATCTCGTGAAAGCCGAAAATGATAAAACAAAACAAATATCTCAAGCGGCGAAAATATAATAACTTCATCAGTAATTATATTTTCGAGCCGTTTGGGGTCGAAACACTCGGGTCGTGGGGTCCGAGTGCCCGACTTCTATATTGTCTATATGGTTGCAAGGCGGCTGGTCGACGCTTCCCGTGACCCGAAGGCTGGCCTCTACTTTGGCCAAAGGATTAGCATTGCCATACAACGTGGCAATGCTGCCAGCCTTCTAGGCACGTTACCAGTGGACAGCGATGCGGAGGAATATTTCGATGCCATATTTTAGTTTATAGTTTTATTAGGATATATTTTTCGTTATTTGTATATTTTTGTTGGTAATTATGTAAATGTGTGTAAATAACTGTGTAATCTCTACAAATATCTTGATTTGTAAATAATTATTCTATTTCTATAAACTAAATATTTAATCAAAATGATAAAAAGTGAAATTAATAAATAAAATATCGAATTACAATTAAACAAATAAGCGCTTTTCCATTACACAAAAAAAGTCTTAAGCCTGCCACCTGTATTAAAATTACATTATGAAATAAAGAATATTGAAAAATATTATTTCTTGCCAAAGTCGTAGATAAAAACGAAGTGACCTTTTTGGGCGGAATCGCTTAAAAAAGCGTTTAAAAATAAAGCTAAAAATAAAATTCTGCAGAAAAATCTCGGGACCCTTCGCCGAAAACACTGACCTTTCCAAAATTAATCGACATTACAATTGGTTTAACGAACGCCTTGAGGTATGATTCAGGTATAACCTTTTGTAATTCAATTGCAGTTAGGGCTGCGAAAGGAGTTTTTTTTTTCAAACATTATTTTTACCTTTTATTTTGTCTTTCTACTGAATATTCGAATTACCTTAACGTTTTTCTAATAAATCATTGTTCTCCTCGGTTTTTAAACACTATGGTAGTTTCAGATTGCTTTTTTCTTGTCTTATTACTTGACGTCTGTGGTATAGTTTGAGTTTTCATTATTATAATGATTGGAGTATTAAATACCCGAATTCTTAACTTTGGGAAGATGATAATGACGATCTTATTTTTTGTGTGTTTTACGAATATTCAGCCCTCTATAAAGACGCTGTCGATGGCCCTGAGGAGTATTATTGTAATGTTCCTTTAGGATCTTGCAACATGCTCTGAAACATAACTTTGTGGACAGAGAAGTACCATACCACAAGTATGTGCGCGACCCAGGTCTCGAGAATGGCCATATCACACTGCAGCTGTCCCATTTCAAAACCTGGTACACTTTTTTACAAAAATCGTTTTATTACATGCCTAATCTTGCTAACCTAGAAAGTCTCTACCAAAGAAAAATACACCAGCGTTGAAAACTTACATAATAAGCAGATATATTTAAGCATCGATACCTAGTAAGTGCCATTCACTGCCTCTGGTCATTTAAAAACCTAGTAAGTCAGTTCAACCACATGGTCTTACCTAACATAAATACTTTTCAAAGGTTGACCGATTTAACGTTTATGCGCTCTCCTGTACGTTTTAAGCCCTTACTAGTTTTTAAATGAGACAGCCGACTGTACTCGAACCGATCTATCATCACCGATAGGACTATTGTAGCCAAGAAGCCTAACATTGTGGTAATAGATCGATTAGAACGACGCACAATGACTGTCCCGCATGACGAGAATCTTGTGAAAGCAGAAAATGATAAAAAAAAACTAACATCTCGATTTGGCACACGAGGTTGTTGACGAGTAATTGACCATTGTGCCGATAGTCGTTATAGCCAATGGCTCAATAGCTAAGAGCCTCAACCAACATCTCATGAGGCTCTAGTTAGGCAGCTGGATCAAGGGTTTGATTCAGAAAGCCGTACTTCTGGACACGGCGCGTATTATTAGGAAGTTCCCGATGCCGGTGGGCTAATACATTTTTATATTTTGAAATGTTTTCTATTTATAGAAATATTTTAAAATGTTATTTATAATTATGTATACAGGCTGAACTAGTATTCGACGTGATGAAGTCATCATTATTAGGTGTAACATAAATAACGCACAACCTCTTATGGGGTCACTGTACTCATCATACAGAAGTAAAGGACTTGGGAGTAGCATTTAACACTGGCTTGACTTTTCGAGAACACATCATGCGAAACTGTAAAAAAGCGTATAGAAATTTAGGTTTCATGCTGCGTACAGTCCGAGGGCTCACTAATGTGAAAGCTATTATAGCATTATATAATGCATTGGTGAGGAGCTAGGTAGAATGTAATGCAGTCATCTGGGCTCCGCATGAAGCTAAATATAGTCTCATGCTGGAGAAGGTACAAAATAAATTTATAAGATATTTATATAAGCGTTATTACGGAGTCTATCCCTTTTACCCGTTAATGTATCCCTCTTTATTTATTTTAGGTATGGTCGGACACAATGAGCTAAGGGTTAGAAGAGATCTTGCATTAGCTATATATATATTTAAATTGCTGAGAGGGAAAGTGCATAATGCAGTTATTTTAAGCCGGGTGAGTCTGTGTTCTGTGTTCTGGACAGGTACGTGTGGCGACGACGACAGCCACGACTGCTAGTGGAACCGCGTTCTCGGACTAACCTTCTAAAGGAGGCCCCGCTGACGCGTACGCTCCGCACGCTCAACCTCATAGCGAGTGACGAGTGAGACGGACTTATTCTACTGTTCTCTGAGTGAATTCACAAGGAATGCTTTATTTGTGATTTGTTATAAGTAATAAGTAAGTTAGGATTAAATTGTTCGCATTTATCGCATTGGGTCATCCTGTAATGGTAAATGTATGTAAATAAATAAATAAATCATTATGAACAACTTTTACTATGGGACCAAACCTAAAATCGCGAAAAAATAATCAGCTGTTCCCTACATTTTGACGAGTTATGTGAACATAATAGGGAAAAGCTGATTTTTCAGGTTTTGTCCATAGTAAAAGTTGTTCATAATGACGAGTACAGTGACCCATTAAGAGGTTGTGCGTTATTTATGTTACACCTTGTATATGAATCTATGCATGTGATGAATAAAGGAAAATAGTAATAATATTTATTGAGTTCAAGACTTAACCTATAACTACAATAGTTGTTGTACCTTAAAAGAACTTAATATAAGCAGCAAGATTTAAAACTTGTGCAACTGGGCTTAAACTAGGAGAATTCCTGTGCTATAAGCGCCAGTTACTTCCATCACCTTCGGATAGCAGATTAACAGGTGCTGTAAAGTGTAAAGGTATGTATGTAATATAATTATTATACGAATATATTTTCACTAAGTACTACCACAGTTTATACAGGGTGTAAAAAGACCCATCACATAGCCGAAATCCACGCACTCTGTACATCAAACTAAACTACATTAACCAAAAATAATTGCTGGGAAACGACTTTTATTTTTTGGCATAAAAAAACGCCTTTTTTTGTAGCGCTCAATGTGTGGTTGTGGCGATGCCGCGCGTTTGCATGCGTGCAGCGGCCACACAGCTGAGGCAAGGCGGTCGTGTGCGTTTGATATTCGTTGCGTTTTTGTAACTTCAAATGAGTAATTTGTGAGGAAAAATTGAAAATTTTTATAAGGTTGTTTGGAAGAAAGTTTAGTATTATCACTTAGAATACGTTTTTGGAAAAAACTAAAAAAAAAAGTGTACTTTGACCTTCAATATCTCCAAAACCAAGGGTTTCAAAGGTATGGTCTGGGAGAAAAAAATTATCCCAATGATGGATAGAATATCTTGTTTTCGTTATCGTTAAGGGTCTTTTTACACCCGATATATAAGCTAAAGCAGTACTTCAACTACCTATAATCGTCCGAATTGACACACTCACACAGACACGCACTGCAACAAAATTTCTAAGTTATCATCGGAATACAGTCAGTCACAGCTGTCATAGAGTACATGATATAGAGTGCATTATACTCAGTATACACTGCGTGTCTGTGTGAGTGTGTCAATTTTGGCGATTATAGTAAGTTGAGGTACTGCTTTAGCTTATACAACGTTATTTTTACTTTATTCAAAAACTGAGACACCCCAACAAGATTTTCATCAGAACTGCCTGACTATGTGTTTTTTTAAAATAAATCTCCATGTTACACCTTAGTTTATGTCGCGTTAGGTTCCCTAGTAAAGTGTGAAATGCCTGAAATGTGCTGTGCAAGGGTTGTCTAACACACGGAAACTGACAGAACGGACCGTCTTCAGCCTCAAGGTGTCTAGTCCCGTTAACTGTTACGGTAGAAACCTACTGAAACAAAATTGAAGTTTATGAAAAAAAAAATGACGTAATAAATATGTCAATAGATTCTCCTAATGATTCTGATTACTCGTAGTTAGATTAGATAGATAGATTAGTTTCAGGTTTAGTGTATACTAAAACTAAGCTTGTATATCTACTGTGGTACTACTTTGCGTGTGTATATGGATGTTTGTGTGTATGCATGTGTGTGGGGGGAGGGTGTATTAAAGGGGTGGGTTTGTTAATCTAAAACCACGTTATTCATGAGGGGAGAAATGTCACGTGTCTCGCTCGAAATCTGTTTCCGCGACATTTTGTTATTCGAAAATACGAATGACAACGTCAAAAATCCGATTGCTCATGGGAGTGGCACGGTTCATCTGATACATACGACGTGGATCTGTAAACGCTTACTATTAATCTCATTTAACGACACCCGAGGAGAATGAGTTTCACATAACATCACGCCGATATTCCCCGAAGGGATGGGCAGGGGTGTATTGTACAGTCAGAACCAATAATATATGCCTATCACCGGTTTCAAAATCGCCAAAAATAGCAATCTGAATATGAATAGAACGGATAAATATGGGCCTATGTATAGTGTGGCGGCATCTATCTCGCCACATGCGAACTATCCTACATCGCGCAATCGAGATTTAACACGCAGATAGTATATATACAACCTCCCAACATCAACCGTTGGGCAGTAGCCCGCCAGGCACAAGACTCCGCCTGGTTGGAGGATCCTCCCTTTGATTGGAGGAACACCACACCAAGTTTCTCCACAGTAGTATGGACGGCCGTACTATCCAGAATCACGTATTTAATCACTTGGCTTGGGTCAGATGACTATTATTAGCGGTTTTAAATCCGTCGATAGGCAGATATTATTGACTATACACCCTCATTTCGCCGCTATGTTTACGTCCTATGTCAAGGCGAGCCTATTGCCATCAACCAGGCACAAATCCAGACTCCGGGCTGCCACTGAGAATTCCACACGGAAAAATCCAATAATACTGCCCGACTTAGGGATCGAATTTAGGACTTCACGCTCAGCAGTTGCGCTTGCAACCACTAGACCAACGAGGCTGTCAAAACATCATTTTGTAAATAAGTTTCATCATCATCATCATCATTCAGCTGAAAGACGTCCATTGCTGGACATAGGCCTCCCCCTAACATCGCCACATTGACCGGTCCTGTGCTTCTCGCATCCAGCGGATTCCCGCGACCTTCACCAGATCATCGGTCCACCTTGTATGAGGCCTACTCTCGTAGAAGGCAACTGAGGGATTCACTAGAGGATGGGCAGCAGTGTTCTCTGAGTACTTTAACAACCATACTGCGATCGCCAACCCGCCTGCCAAGCGTGGCGATTATGGCAAACCGCCCCAACATGGATAGCACAAAGAATCAAGTTTAGATTGGATAAAATCAAAATCGCCAACCCTGAGTGCATCGCGTGGTTTTAGGTTAATAGCTTTTAAATAAAAGGTATTTTTAATCAAATCTCGTTTGTCTAAGACAAAGATTCTTTAAGTGTTTTACAGAGGAGTATAAATGAAGGTTGAGAATAACTGGCTATTAAATATTTTAAGATTATGAGAGGGGTTCATGTCTACTCGATGTAATAATCAGTGATAGGAAAAAGGTGAGCTAATTTACCTAAACTTCAAAGAACAGAGACAAAAACTTCAGACTTCCTTACGACAACATTTTTTTTCGTGAAAATTATTCCGGGTTTCGGGACATCACTGAAGTACATTTAATATTAATGTTAATAGTACAGAAAACAATTAAATTCGTTTCCTATTTTTGTTTCCCAAAATTGTCACAAAACCAGATGACACGTTTTTCATTGTTTTTAAAAAGAGATTGTTTTTATTTTTTGAAAACAAATGAAAGAAAATCTCCGAGAAAATTCTCCCGAAAAAAAAAATTGTCGTAAGGAAGTCTCCAGTTTTTGTCTCTGTCCTTTGAAGTTTAGGTAAATTAGCTCACCCTTTTGCGATCACTGGTAATAATACACAAATTCGCTCGTAGTTTGTGCAATGACATCGTGACAAAACCTCGAGCATCATATTCCTGCCCTTATTCCACAGGTGTGGTCGGCACAAAATGCATTCCTCGTCCATTCTCCTCTATCAGCCGTCATCTCAGTACTCCTTTCTAAAGGTACAATTCCGAGATGAGGCTGCAAACGGCAGACTGCATTCGCCGACCGCAACTCGCCGTCCGAATAACACCTTTAAGGTAGTATTCCAACGGCGACCGCTGATGACAGCAGCAGACAAGCGACACTACTGGTTCATACAAACCAATGTGACTTGCGGCCTGCGATTGCAGTCTGCAGTTTGCAGCCCGTCTCGGACTTGTACCTTTACCCATATCACCTTTCACACAATCTATACATATAAAAGGAGAAGCTGACTGACTGACTGACTGATCTATCAACGCACAGCCTAAACCGCTGGGGTTAGAAACTTGAAATTTTGACAGTAGGTTCCTTTTGTAACGTAGGCACCCACTGAGAAGGGATTTTTCGAAATTCAACCCCTAAGGGAGTTAAATAGGGGATGAAAGTTTGTATGGAAAATCGTCACTTAACGGGTTCAAAATTTCACGCAAGCGAAGCTGCGGGCGAAAGCTAGTCCATCCATTTATTTACATATTTATTTATTTATTCAAAAATTTGTAGACATAACAGGTGACATCCAAAGCGTCTACAAAAAAGTTTACAATAATTTACTTAATATACTTATAACACTAAATATAACTTGCATGATACAATACTAATGACCATAATCCATGTTATCATAAATACATTGATCGTATAGAGAACATCCAGAAAAGATTCATCAAGTATTTATGTTATCATCAGAAGGTGCCCTACCGGTCTGAGGATTACCTCGTTCTCTGTAAGAAATTTCATGTATTACCCCTTATTAATCGGAGATCAATCTCCGACTGCATTTCATTATTTAAAATTTTCAATAATTCTATTAACGATTCTGATATTCTATCTAAATTTTATTTTAACGTTCCCAGAAGGTCGAAACGATGGAACGCACCACTGCGTGTTCCATTTTCCTCTACTAATTATAGGCAAAACTCATTTATAGTGCGTGCAAGTAGTCATTTTAATAACATGTGTAAGCAGCATGATTTTGATCCTTTCCTAACAAGTGTGTCCTCGGTCAGAAAGTGCATGAGCCTTGACTTTTTTTAATTAAGTTTTTGTCTGTACTAGCTTTTATTCTAGAATTGTGTTTAGAATGTAAATTAAGTTAAGGTTTGCTGTTATCCAGCCTCTTGGTAGCTGTATTGTTTAGTGTTGTTCTCACAAATTTTTCCAATCTGTTTCTATAAGTGAAGACTTTTAATTGGCTGTCAGGCCCACACACTGTTTTTATTCTGTTTATTTTAGCTGTAAGTCTTCCATGCTTATTAAATAAATAAATAAATAAAATAAATAAATAATGAAATGAAATACAATACTATGTGCTATGAGCGGCCAAGATAGTTATGGTAGAATGTGAGGTGGACATGTGCTGCGGATATGACTTGATTCAATTTATCCGAGAACAAGTCTACATCTTGCGTAGATATAAGTGAGTCCATATTTTCTTTGGCCTACCTCTACTTGTATATCCATTCACGTTCATATTTAACACTCTTCTAGTAACATGACTTTCTTCCCTCCACATAACGTGTCCATACGACGCTAACCTATTACTCCTCAACTTTTCAGTCACTGGCGCTGCTTTCAAACTTCTTCTGACATACTCATTCCTTGTCTTATCCGTTGTTGACTCCACAAAATCTCGAGCGTCGTGCTCAATGTTCGGTTTGTCAAAGGGTGACACATTAAGGTGAGGATACACTAGAGCATTTTCTCGAGCATTTCCATGTAATGTAACGTTCTTACGATGATACAATACAAGCAAAAGCTCAATATAAAAAAAGCATTTCCATGTAATGTAACGTTTCTGCGAATGATCGACACGGTGTTTGAAGTAATACTCATGGAGAGTGAGCATTTACCTGTAACCCTTCTTTCTATTTTGCGTTTATTCTTTGCTGAAATGTCGGATCTGCAGGTCGCGTTTGCTGCGTTCGCGCTCGTGTCTTTGTCTGACGAAATGTTACACAAATACGCTCGGTTGTTTGCAAAAATAAGTTGTAACAAAGCGTCGAGTGTCGTGCTTATTGTTCGGTTCGTGAAAGGGTGACACATTCGAGCAGCTCGATGTTTTGATACAAGTAAATGCTCTAGTCTATACTCACCTTAACGACCTGCTTCATCCGTCGGCCCGTGCACCTCACATCCCGCCGTCCGGCTCGTGCGTTTGCTCGATAAAATGTTACACAAAAATGCTCGTAAGTTCTTAAAATCAAGTTGTAACAAAACATCGAGCGTCATGTTCGAAATGTGGTTTGAGTAAATTTAAAAACAGCGAATGCTCGAAGTTCTGTTACAAGTAAATGCTTGCAACCTTTATGGTATGTCTACACCAGTGCGCTTTCACGTTCATCTTGCGCTTTCAACTTTCAATTCCTCTTGCGTTAAGCGCATGCAATATTGATTGCCATAAGACGCATGCAGCTTATCGTCTACACCGGTGCGCCACCAGTGACGGATTAGCGTGCGCTAGGGGTATGCGCTTTTGTCGAACTAGTATTAAGGCATGCCCTATTGCATGCGCTATGGGGCTTCAGGCATGCGTCAGACGAAGACGAAAGATGAACATGAAAGCGCACTGGTGTGGACATAGCTTTAGATAACTTTCATCTGTGGAATAAATATTGGCGTTTTGACAGATTTCCAATTACCAATTTTTTGATATTAGAAAGTTGTCTTTTCATATTTATTCCTTGGATTAAAGTTAACTGACGTTGGTAAAGTCGATGTAGTACCTAGTGAAATATTACAAGATGAATATACAGGGTGTACACGAATTCGTGTAATTCCTTCAAACCACGTGATCTACTGGTGACACTGATTGACCCTGCATGGGACATTTCAAGATCGAATAAAAAATCTTTTTTTTTGTATTAAAACATGTTCTGTTTTATGTCATTTTAGCGCTCCAAGTTAACTGACTGCGCGGAGCGATATCGCGTTAGTCGTACCCGAAAGCTGTGTCGCCGTGCTTTCATTAATTTAAGCGTGGCATCGAAATGTTCGATTACAAAAAAGTTTTTTTTACTAGTTTTTTATTTTTTCTTGTCAAGTTTTTAGGTGGTTTGGGTACGATCAAGTACCGCTACCGCAAAAAAAAGGTTTTTTTTTCGGTCAAACTGAATCCTGTGTATCTGTACCAGTAATAGATCATTTCAATCAATCATTTCAATTCAATTTAATTTGAATTCAAATTGTCATTTTTAATAATACACTAGTTTATTATGTAACTTTAATAATATTATATAATTTTTAACTCTGAGTGCTAGTTCCATTTAAAATTATGTAATTTAGGCATCTCATACTGTTTGTTTGTTTTTTTTTATTGCATGATGTGGTCTCCTATTATTGAAGGAGCACATGGATTTTTGTTTTTGTCCGTTATAATATAGCATGTAAGGTGTATTCTTTGTTGGAGATCCTAATAAAACAAAATAAAAATAAAAAAATAAAATTTCGACGAGTGCAAAGTAAAAAATTGTATCTGCAAACTAGTTGTTTGCAGATGTCATTTTTTACTTTGCACCCGTCGATGTGGTTTTAAAGAATTACACGAATTCGTTTACACCATAAACCATAAATCTATTTTAAAACCAAGTCAAATAAAAATAAATCTATCTTACAAGCAAACTCCCAACTATCATTTTTCAACGTAAACCGAGCTATACTGCCGGTCAGGTACAATCACTAATACAAATGGTTCAGGATTTGTTAGAAAAATGGCCGTGCAGGGGTACAAAATTGTAGTCCGTAATGGACTGGCATTGTGGTCGTGTCAGATAGATCTATGAATCGAGTTGTGCAGCGTATTTTAATGTGTATTTATTCGAGGTTTAAAAAAATAGTCGCCGTGTCCCCTGCACGTGGATATCGTAAAAAGTAACGCTGGAATTATGTTAAAAAGGATAGTCATGAGCATTTTTTCGTGCGCTATAACATAGCAATAAATCCGGGTACCAACATAAACCTCAATATTTCGAAAACTAAGAATAATAGCTTATTCAAATAAAAAGTATTTATTGCCGCCGCTCTCAATTTGGTGATCGTAAAAGGTAACGCTGGGAATAATGTTAAAAAGGATAATCATGGGCATTTTTTTGTGCGCTATAACATAGCAATAAATCTGGGTACCAACATAAATCTTTATATCTCGTAAACTAAGAATGATAGCTTATTCAAATCAAAAGTATTTTGTAGACTATTTAATAATACTATTCAAATAAAATTATTAAAACTTCTTAAATTGTGTATCAAATACGTTTTTTTTGGTATTGATGTGTAACACCCCACCCATCACCCATCACGGACTAACCACGAGCCCCTCTCTTAGAGTCTTTGGGAAGCTTTCATAACAACTAGAGCCATTACGCACTGTCGACTGGTCGCCGGAGACTTGGTCTCTCGGCGACCAGTTGACAAACCATAAGCATAATCGCCCGGGCGACCAGCGACCAAGTGCGTAAATACCTATTTAAACTATAGAAAGTCACAATCGCCGTCGACCAAGTCTCCGGCGACCAGTCGACAGTGCGTAATGGCTTTTAAATGCCTATTGGAACAATTGATGGATATTATGTTATTTACCACCTCCAACATTTACCATGGACGGTTATTATCACAGAGACTGATCATTACTATTCATTGTGGTAGCGTTTATTTTAAATCGGGGATTCCTCTTGGATCTCATCCGCCTGGGGTAGACGAAGGGTTTTATTGGACTGTTACAGAATACAACCACCACGGAGTTTCCCCTACTACTATTCTTAGTCGGCAGCACGGGATTTGCATGCCGATTTGCCACTCCCTCCCTCGGTCTTGGACTGCCAGTTGCAGGCAGGATCCTAACCGCCATGCGGCCTCCAACCTCGGCCGTGGTAGCCACTACAGAGAAGCGCGTGGAACACGGCGCATCGCCCTCTCGGGCCTGCATCTAGTAGAACAATGGACTACCCCGCTCAATCTGCCGGCCGCTAGCACGGTAGTTAGAGGTCGATGAGCGATATTGTCTTTGTCATAGTCTAATGTTAAGCGGTAGACGATAACTGGCCGATAACACAGACTTGGTGACATCAAAGAGGCCTGCATCTGGTCGGGCAAGGAACTGCCCCAAATCCGCTACCAGCTATCCTACACCTACGGAGACCAGAAGTAGTTGAGCGACATTGTCGCTATCTTAGGCTCATGTTAAACGGTGGACAATAATTGGCCAATAAGACAAACTTGGTGACCTCAATGATTGTGATGACAAAAAATAAGAATCCTTTTTACGGATTACATAACATAATCAGCGCATTACTGTCCCACTGTTGGGCATGAACCTCTTCTCAGAATGAGAAGGGTTTGGGCTTTAGTCTGTCACGCTGGCTTAGTGCAGGTTGGCGATCTACACACACCATCGAGAACTTAATAGAGTCTTCTCAGGTGTGCAGGTTTCCCGTTGTCCTTCACCGTTAACGCAAGTGAAAACAAATTCTGATCCGCACATGAATTCAAAAAGTCAGAAGTGCGGGCTGGATTTGGACTCTGACTGTCCTGCATGGAAGGCAAGCGTTTAATCGCTAGACTATCATTGCTTTTTAGCGTATTACTTTGGGATATATCATCATCATCATCATTCAGCCGAAAGACGTCCACTGCTGGACATAGGCTTCCCCTAAAAGAGGGGTGTGCCGTAACCGCCACGCTTGGCAGGCGAGTTGGCGATCGCAGTACGGTTGTTAAAGTACTCCGAGAACGCTGCTGCCTATCCTCTAGAGAATCCCTTAGTCGCCTTTTACGACACCCGCGGGAAGAGATGGAGTAGTGCTATTCTTTAAGACTGGCACTACACGAGACCGGGAAATATCGGAGGAGGTAAAAAATTTATAAAAAGCAAATTAAACAAAAAATGAATGGACGAATCCGCTCATCCGTTACCTAATCAGTACACGAAGCTTCTTTTATAAAAACAGTCAAACAATAAGCCGGTACAACGCTCCAAAGATCAAACTGTACAGGAATGAGGAACAAAATCACGACCATTTTTATTCCTCCCGCTAAAACCTGTGTAAAAATCGCCAAACATTTGTCGGAACAATGGCCGCTACGTGTATAAAGTAGCTTGTATTGTATCGTATTTGTTATTGACATTGCGCTCGACTGTACCTCTTCGCAGTTGTTCCAATAAGAAGTTTGTCAAATATTGGCTCAAACTTTGCTGCTGTTTAATGAAGAGAACGTCGTTTGTGAGTTTTCTTTTGAAAGGAGAGGATGTTTGGAAGTGCTTGGTGTTGCTTGAAGAGCTAAAGGTGTGTCCAGACCTGGCGGAAGCACCTCGAATGCGCCGCTCGCGAGCCGCTTGCTAACTGCGCGCGTGCATTTCATATTCGTACGCAGCCCCTGCGCCGTCCGGGCGCCGTTAGCGCGCAAGCTACGCACCGTACTTGAGCGGCGCAGAAGGTGCGCGCGTGCCGCCCGCGCTATCTAATTCGGGAGCAAATTCACAACTGAAGCTCATAGTTCAAACGCGAAAGAAGCTATGTGCGCACGAGATGCGCGCGCGCTGCACGCGCGCCCCCTCGAGCCTTGCCGGAGTTGCACTAGAGCGGCGCACCAAACGTAGGCTGTAACCGCACGCGAGCAACACGCGCGCAGTTCGCAAGCGACTCGCGAGCGGCCCATTCGCCAGGTCTAGACACACCTTAAAGATTACGTACGACTTGTATGTGAAGATGGGACAAAAGATTTTAAAAGGTAAATAAATACGCACATAAATCGTTATCGTCCTGACCTTAATTATACCAACTTATTTAGGGTCGGCGCAACATGTCTTTTTCTTCCATACATCTCTATTAGCCGTCATCTCAGCAGTCATCCTCTTTCATCATTTATCATCTTTCACACTATCCATCCATCGTTTGTTTGGTCTTCCTCTACTCTTATCGGGTTTAAGGGAACGCTCTTTGTTATTTAAAATGCTGTGTAAAAAGTCTAAAAAAAATTAATTTTACGGGCCTATGATCGCATTAACTTAAAGTCTTTATTTAAAAACAAACATTTGCGTACCAGGGGATTTATTTACTCAGTTCTAATCTCCGGCTATAAATGTCATAATAAATAAAGATTTTAACGTTGATGTGAAAAACAAATGAATTGTATAAATAACTTACAGAACAAAGGTTTTAACTAGGATAATAGGAGAGTTATTCATGTGACATAAAAGAGGCACGTGGATAATTTACAAGCAAGTGGATCATATGATTTGCAAGGTTAAGCTGCACTTGCCGTGGTCAATCCGTGGATGGGTGACCGTTCGTTACACATCGAGTCCGGGGTCCTTATCTCACAGAGCAAGGGGCGGCGCCCACTGACGGCACGGTGTGGCGTGGAGTGGCACGGCGCGCTTCGGCATACCGATTCATCCTGTGGCAACCCGCGGCATACGACGTCGTACCGCGGGATGCTTCGGCATGCCGCAGCACGACGATGCATCCCGCGGTACATCCGCGGTATGCTAAGCAAATACAAATTCTAAATTTAATTAGGTTTAAAATGCGTTGTCGCTGAGGAAGAAGAGAGACACCTTAGCGCCCACTTTCCTTAATATACAACAGTAACCTATGCATCTCAAGTGTTGCAGCGGCTTGCCGTGGTATCTTGTGGAATGCCACGACATACCGTAGTATCCCGCGACGTGTGAATCGTGATCGTGGAATGACGCGACGTTCTGCGGCATGCTGCTTTAAGTCGCGTCATCGCGCGAGACGTTTCGATTAAAATAAAATAATGTCAGTGCTAAACTCATTGAAATAAGGTTGAAAATTATTTGTTAACGAACAAAAATCCTTTGCCACGCCAAGCCGTCACTGGTCGCCGGCCCTAAGCCTACGGTCCCGGATATTATACGAATACCTATGACAGTCATTACGGGTCAGAAGCTCAAAATCTGACAATCGATCTAACCTTAGGATAAAGCACACGTCACCAGTGTGGAAACACTGTCTGTGACGATCACGTCGGGGTCACCAATGTGGAGAAACTTAGTGCGGTGTTCCTCCAACCAAAGGGAGAATCCTCCAACCCGGCGGAGTCTTGTGCCTGGCGGGCTACTGGCGAACGGTTGATTGTTTTTTTTTTTTTTTTTTTCTATTGGACTGCAGTAGGTCGTCCTAGGGGACGGTTTCTACGTAACCGGGCAGTTATTGGCGAGACCTGAAGGGTCTCCAGCCAATGGGGGGGAAGTAAAATACTTAACCTAAGCTAACTACTTGTACTACACTAACATCATGACTACCTGCAACAACAGCACTAAGGGCGACCCCTAGTGGGACTCGGACCTCGGCTTAGGGCGTTGCTGGCGTGGACATAGGGGGGGGGGAGACAGCTTGATGAGGGCTGAATTATCGGTGTGAGCCAACGGTTGATGTTGGGAGGTTGTATATATACTATCTGCGTGTTAAATCTTGATTGCGCGATGTAGGATAGTTCGCATGTGGCGAGATAGATGCCGCCACAGCCCGGTAACTAGGTTGCAGAGGTTAGATGGCAGTCGCTCCGTGTAAAATACTAGTATTCAGCCGTATCTGGTTAGAATGGAAGCTGACCCGAACATAGGACAAGGCTAGGTAGATAGGGTGATGTGATATAGGAATGTTAAACTAAAGTGGTATACGTAGATGAATTGGTAGTCGCAGATGTTGTTAGTAGAGCACAGAATTGTACTGCTGCCCGCTTCACCGACATAATCCTTTACAACACCCACAGGGCGAAAGGTGTTGAGGAGTGTGTTGTTTTTTTTTTTTTAATAACAAACAAACTAGCTTTTGCTCGCGGGTTGGTTCGCGTTAATTAAGCTCTAAAAAACTCATAACACACTACTAAAGTTTCTATAATAATATAATTCAATCGTGATTCGAAAGACACGTGGCGCCATCTATGAACGTTGTTGTTGTTTTCCTCGGGAACAGTACTTTTTTTCGGGATGAAAGGTACCCTATGTCTGTTTCTGTATACCTGACAACGTGTATGCAAAATTTCAGGATGATCGGTTCAGTGGTTAAGGTGTGAAAAGGTACCTAACAAACAAATTTACTTTCGCATTTAAAATATCAGTTAGGATTAGGATTAGGATACAGGGTGTAAATGAATTCGTGTTATTTCTTAAAACCACAAGATCTATTGCTGTTATAGATTAACACCGCACGGGATTCAGCTTGATTAAAAATAAAAAAAGCAATATCTTTTTTTTTCTTGCGGTTCTTGGAAATTGTCGTTTCTAAGCCACCTGTTAAGATTTCAACAAAAAAATAAGCAATCTGTTATGCTGATTATTATATTTCTGTGATAGAACATTTCGATGCTACGATTAAATTAATGAAAGCAGGGCGACACAGCTGGCGGGCACGAATAGTGCAATATCGCTCCGTGAAGTGAGTTAACTCGGGGCGCCAAAATGACTTGGAAAGAGAAAACAAGGTGTTTTTTTTTTTGCTCAATCTGAAAAAAACCTATGCTTGGTCAATCTGTGTCACGATCTTAGGCCTGATTTCTATGACTTACCGAGCGTTATTGGTTAAAATGACGACTTATTTATGATTAGTAACGGTTTACTTACGTGCATTTTTCGGGATTGCCCGACTAGTTTCCGAAACTAGTCGGGCAATCCCGAAAAATGCACGTGAGTAAACCGTAAATAGTCATAAATATGAATGTGTCTCACGAAAAATATAATACAAAAATTAAGACTCTTGTATCTTTACCAATAATGAAGCAAAGACCGGCTTTGCTTATTAGACCCTGCCATACATTTGTAGCTATCACAGGCAAAATTTGCTTATTCATATGCCTTGGCCTGCGGGCGGCGGGTTAGGGAACCCGTCGCTCGACTAGAACAGGCCTGAGAATAGGGATGTGCGATCCGATCCTATACTTGTGTGGATCGATACAAAAGAATACGATCCACACGATTTTTGTATCGATACAATGGCTTTCGATCCGCTAGTGGATCGATACATGTACAATGAGTATCGGATCGAAAATTCGGACCAACTAGAATTAAATTTTAAAAAACATAAACAATCTTTAACCATAATATTTATTTAATTTTGTAACATTAATACCGCGTTCTTTAAACTACAAAGTATACCACAACGAAGAGGTTTATATTACACTAAAATAAATATTTATCTGGCGTAGCGATGTGAAAAAATAATCGAAATGCTACGACATCTGGAAATTTCATAGTGAAATGGTAGCGCAAGTTGGCGCGAACAGACCAGAGGAAGGCCTTCACACATATTTCAAACAGTATTTGTCAGAACCTTTGTTGGACAGAATGTCTGATCCAATTAAGTATTGGTCAGCGAGAAAAGTCGTTTGAGGAACACTGAACGATATAGCCCTACGTTATTTGTCAGTGGTAGGAACGTCTGTGCCCTCCGAACGTCTTTTCTCGTTGGCCAACCACACTTTAAATGAAAGCCGCAATCGCCTAGATCCAGAGCGGCTATCAAAATTATTATTTTTACGCACCCTAAATTTTAAAAATTGGCCAATGTAAAAAAAAACATGTTTTGTTTCTTTATTACAATAAATAAACTTTGACGCTATAAAAGACATGTTTTATTTTAAAAAAATACTTGATACGATACTGGATCGATCCAAAAAATCGCATCCAATCCATGGGATCGATATTTGTATCGATACAGTATATTACGATCCATCACGATCCAGAATATCGATACAAAGCACCTGGATTGAACATCCCTACCTGAGAATGCGCACGCAGTGTTCCACGCGCTCCTCTCGGGAGGACGTGGGGCTAGGCCCTGCAGTAGGAGAGAAGACCGAGGCCTGTTGGGATCGCGGTGTAGCCAATGGTCAGGAGAAGGAACACCATGGATTTTTAGCCAATAAGAGTCCTATAACCCTTCGCCTTCCCCGGGCGAAGGATGAAATGATGAGGATTTGCAAACGATAAAAAAAGAAAATATGCTTCTTCATGTGCCCAGTTTGGCAATAAAAAATGCTACCGTTAGTAAGCAAAACGATCCGTTTTTGGCTATAGGAACCGGGCATTAATTAACACATGTCCAAAACTACATATAGAAAGTGACTTGGCAATTTAATTACACGAGGACAGTACAGAGCAAACACACTCTTTGGCGTAATTATCATACCTTTATATTGTGGCCCATGTTGGTTTAGGTCCTCACACAGCGGACGATAATTACAGACTATGGACCCTGTTGATAGTGAATGTATTACGTAAGCAAAAGAAAAAGAAGGTTATTCTAATGACAAAGAAAAAAAGGTACTGATGTACGAAATGAAAGGGATACTAAGTAGAGAAAGTGAAGCGGGCAATTTGCAGAGCGCTAAGTGACCTAGTGTGCTAATTTCGTATTGTACAAGGTGGGTCAAAAGTAATGTCGTGATGTGAATGTGTCATAATTTCTGCGCCTCTTTTTATTCATTACAATAGGGTATTTGACTGAAAAAATCTAATAAGTTCGTCAGTTAGATTATCAAAAAAAATTTAACCCGTATTTTTTCTTTTGTTCCGTAAACCAAAATTGATGAAGATACGACACTTTTAAAATTCGCAAAACGTCACAAGCAAGTACAATAAAATTATTACTTGCTTCTGACGTCACAAACCCCCACTCTCGAGTTTTGATGCGTTTTATCTTTCCAAATATTAATAGATTTAACAAAAGAAAAAATAGGTGTCCATTATTTTTCAAAACTCTAACTGGCGGACTAATTAGATTTGCAATTTATTGATGCTGTCAACAATTCAACATGCCTATTGAATTCGATACCAATGCTAAAGCAATACAAACTTTCTGATGTTTTAATGGTGGTCATACATCATCATATAAACGAATTCGTGCAATTCCTTAAAACCACATAATTCACTACTGATGTACATTGACGCCGCACTGGATTTAGCTAGATTAAAAATAAAAACTCTTTTTTCCTGCGGTCGGGATTCTTCTTCTTTTATCGTGTCGGCACGAGCTATACAAAAACACTTCATGCCGTGGTGAAAAGATTAGCCAGTCAGCAAGGTTGGTAACGCGGCCGACTGCCCAGGGTGCGCCGGACGTACTTAAGTATCGTCACCCGTGGAGGCTCTCAGTGCCCGTCGCGACGCCCCACCGCCGCCGGTCACGATCCACTGAGCTCTCCCGTCGTAGAGAGAGCCGGTCGTCTCTTCAGACTCCGCAGTCACACCGATAATTCTGCCCTCATCAAGCTGTCTCCCCCCCCCCCCAAGCCCCCGCCAGCAACGTCCTAAGCCGAGGTACGAGTCCCACTAGGGGTCGCCCTTAGTGCTGTTGTTGCAGGTAATCATGATGTTAGTGTAGTACAAATAGTAAGCTTAGGTTAAGTATTTACTCCCCCCCCCCCCCCTCCATTGGCTGGAGACCCTTCAGGTCTCGCCAATAAACTGCCCGATTACGTAGAAATGGTCCCCTAGGAACAGTTTCCGTTATGTAAAATACTTCCTGTTCATGAAAGGGTCAAGTACTTGGTGGTTCTTGAACAATTTTACAATGATAAAAATAAAATAAAAATAAAAAATACTTACAATACAAGACGTGTTAGAGAACAGAAAGTGGGTCGTCAACCAATAAATAATTATTATGGTAAAAGAACCAACAAGTATTTGATCCCAACGTTATATAATAATAATGACTGGCTTAGGAAAATAAATAATAAAATAAGTAAACAAACATTAAAATATGAGTTAAAAAATATGTTACTCACTGAGTACGGCATGCATATTTAAGTATTTTATTAAAAAATATAATTTTTAATAAATAGATTAAAGATAAAGAATGAGATTAAAGAAATAGAAGATGAATAGATAAAAATTATAATTTTAACATATAAGTAATAATACATAAGTATACACTGCTACCTCTTCATATTGTGTTTAAGAGTAGATTAGATAAACTGCATGAATATATAAATATTTAATAGCTAATAACTAAAACTGTCCAATTTTTTACCAAATGTTCATTGAGCGCTATTCCCGCCGACAAACTGTCACACAGTTTTGTGGGTTTAATTTCTTTGTAAAATGTGTGCAAATCAATAAAAGCTTTTAAATTTAAAAAAAAAAAAACTACCTACAGCAGCCCAACAGAAAAAAAAGGAGGCTCTCGGTGGCGGTCGGGATAAGTGATCGTATCTAAACCAATGAATAGGGATTATTTTTTAAAGTTTTTATTTGTAATAACTTTTGATGCCACGCATAAATGAATTAAAGTACGACGATAAAGCATGCGGGCACGACTAGTGCGATATTGCTCTTTGCAGTTATTTAACTCCGGGCTCTATAATGACGCAGAGATGGAACACAAAGTATTTTTTTTCAAATTTCATTTTAGTCAATTGAAAAAAACAATTAGGTTTAATCCATGTCACTAGTAGACCACGCAGTTTGAAGGAATTACGCGAATTCGTTTATACCCTGTATATTTATATATAACGAGGGTAGTTCACTCATTGGGGGTACCTCGTCATCAGAGTCCAAGTTTGACATGGTGTAGGTAGGAAATAATTGTCTCAACACTGATTATAGTCCTCTATTTATTCACTCTCGATAGCAAAATAATAAAATCTCAAATGATCAAACCGATGGAAACTGATTAAAGTACGGAAACGCGGTAAGTTCGGTGCAGGCTGGCAAAACGACCTCTCGCCCTCGTGTCTCACTCCAAAGTAACTTCACTCAAATCAAATGCATCCAATGTCAAAAAGAATGACAGCTGACAGCCGACAGCTGGCAGCTTGCTGACAACCGTCAAACAAGACATGCCACGCCCCGCACCGACCTCACCCAAGCACACTGCTTGACGTTTCCGACAAACGATAATAGATGGCGTTGTACTACATTAACAATAATCAATAGTGATTCTAATAGCTGTGCTTCTGTGTTGATTCTGCGACATAATTATATAATATTTTACTTTAGAACTATTAGGAAGGTGTAGTTCGAACGATGATCTCAACGAAATGAAAGAAAGTTTTACTTTAGTTTACGTCATTAATTTCATGACCGCCGATCAAGTTGTAGTGACGTTGCAGTTATGTTCTCGCGAGTATATCGGGTTCACCGATTAAGAGAATACAAAAAGTGTTGTTTTGATCGAAACTTAACTACAACTACACTACAACTGGACATCTTTAGTAAGGTGAATTAGCTTACTGTTTTGTGGCATATACAAGGTGTAACATAAATAAGTGTACAATCACTTAAGGGGTCACTGTACTCATCATTATGAACAACTTTTACCATGGGACCAAACCTTTGTCGCGAAAAAACTATCAGCTGTTCCCTATATTAATGTTCGCATTTTTTTTTTTTTTTTTTTTTTTTTTTTTTTTGGACTGCTGTAGGTCGTCCTAGGGGACGGTTTCTACGTAACCGGGCAGTTATTGGCGAGACCTGAAGGGTCTCCAGCCAATGGGGGGGAAGTAAAATACTTAACCTAAGCTAACTACTTGTACTACACTAACATCATGACTACCTGCAACAACAGCACTAAGGGCGACCCCTAGTGGGACTCGGACCTCGGCTTAGGGCGTTGCTGGCGTGGACATAGGGGGGGGAGACAGCTTGATGAGGGCTGAATTATCGGTGTGAAATGTTCGCATAAGGGTCTCCTCACATTTATCGACGCGGAATCGGCTTAAGCCGAGTGCGTATCACCACACTACTCGACTTATCTATACAAACGGCTCGTTTCGCCGTCGGCCGGCGTCGCGACGCGTCGTCCGAGCCGAGCCGATGCGAATAGTATTAGTAACACCCTTATTACGTAGAAAGCCTTTATGGCTTTTTTGACCGGTGTTAGCCGATTCCGGGTCGATAAATGTGGGGAGACCCTTACTCGTCAAAATGTAGGGAACAGCTGTTTTTTTTTTCGCTATTTCAGGTTTGTTCCCAAAATAAAAGTTGTTCATAATGATGAGCACAGTGAGTCCTTAAGAGGTAGTACACTTATTTATGTTGCACCTTGTGTATGCGCTTATGTACCGCGCTTAGCTCTGCATCTCTGTAAACGAGGCCTTAGCGAGTACACAAACTAGAATCTTCATTTTCCTCGTGCGAAGGCTCGCAATAAGGTCTCGGACAGTAATCCGTCCTTATTGCTGTCATCTTTACTTTATTTTCACAATATGGCGGAGCTACGCCAGACAATATATTGCTGCGTTTTGTTTTATTAGATTGCAAATTGTCGTTGATAGAGAAAGATGATTTCTTTAACAGTAGAATAAACTATCATTGTTTTTATTCAATGGTAATCTACATAGGTTGTTGATAGAACATCTAGAGGTTTTATTATTTAAACTTGTCATCCGTTAGCCTATGCCGTTAGTCATGTTTTAATGGTTTCGGTGCAAATGGTCCAATTTGCAAACCGTCATCCTGGCGCAATTTGGGTTACGTATTATTATACCTAAGTTTATTCTTTCTGGGACACACGGTGAATACGTATTACATTATAATAAAATGTATCGCTTTTTTTTGTAGTAAGTAATAGTTCTTTATTTTAATAAATTCATGTATATTTTTACTAAAAGTCTGCTTAAAACCTTTTGCGAATAGGACATTTTGCCAATTATTATTATATAATCCTTTAGGTTAAGTATTTCTAACATTGATAAAATAAGCCGTTAATCCAATTATAAAATACTGGAGGTTGCTCGCAGCTTCGCCTACGTGAATGTCTTTTACCGCGTCCTCCACGTTTTTCGGGATAAAACTAGTCCATGTCCTTCTCCGAGTTCCAGATTATCTCTGTACCAAATTTCATCAAAATCGATTCAGCAGTTTAGTTGTGAAGTAGTCACAGACAGATAGACTTTTTTTTTCTTTCTATTAACTGCTGTAGGTGGTCAGACAGAGTTACTTTCGCATGTATAGTATTTTCTCGTTCATTTATTTTATTGTCTCGTGTAGTGCCGGAATTAAAGAATAACACTACCGATAGGGTAGTGTTATTCTTCCCGTGGGTGTCGTAAAAAGCGAAAAGGGATTCTCTAGAGGATGGGCAGCAGCGTTCTCCGAGTACTCCAATCCGCCTGCCAAGCGAACTCGACGTGCGTTTGGTCGCATAGGCTACTTCAATAGGTATCGACTGTTTGTTGTTTTTGCGTCGCTTCTAGATTGCTCACTTAGGACGCCGCGGGGATTCCCTAGAGGATGGGCAGCAGCGTTCTCTGAGTACTTTAACAACCATACTGCGATCGGTAACCCGCTTGCCAAGCGTGTTAATTACGGCAAACCCCCCCTCGTTTGGGGGAGGCCTATTTCCAGCAGTGGACGTCTTTCGGCTGAATGCTGATGATGATGATAATTATAATATTAGTAAGAATTTAAGATGTTTATATATACTACTCAAAACAAAATAAGAGCCACTCGTTATTTTCACATTTCAGTGTAATTTAATGAACGTTATGTAATTAATAAGTAACAAAATATTGATGTTACTAACTCTTCGATATCTAACCTCTTTGATTTTGTACTTGAGACCAAAATGCTTGCCATCATTTAACAAAAAAATGAATTTGAAATTTTCTTGTTATTTTGTTTCGATTTTTTTAAAAGTTTTGTTTCGATTATCTTTATGGTAATCTGAAATAATCGTTTAAATTTGTTTAGTTAATTTGTTTATGTAACATTTTATGTTAATATGCCACAAATACGAAGACATATGGACGCAATTACTGCAACCAGAGCCGTTACAATGATCCAAGAAGGAATTTCGTAGCGGTCTGTGGCTTTGCATCTGGGTTTTTCTCGGAAAGCTATCCAAAATGCTTGGAATCGCTTCCAAGAGACTGGTAGTGTTGCAAGAAGACCTGGTTCGGGTAGAGTTCGCATTACCACTGTTCACGACGATCGGTACATCCGGTGAAGTGCCTGCCGAGAACGCACAGTGACGGCTCGTAAGTTACAAAATCGCCTACGGTTGACAACGGGTACTTGCGTCAGTGACGAAACTATCCGTAACCGATTGCACGAAGACCAGCAAACTTCAAAACGTCGAGTTGTTCGAATTCCTTTATCCAGGGCTCAACGTGCAAATCGTTTAAGTTTCTCCCGTCAATATTTAGACTGGGACATAAACGAGTGGAGCATGGTGCTTTTCACCGACGAGTGTAAAGTAAAATTCTTTAATGACGATCGGCGCATTAGAGTATGGAGGCGACGTGGCGAGCGATTTTCTGAAGCCTGCATTCACGAAGTTGACCATTTCGGTGGACCCAATGTAATGATTTGGGGTGGAATAAGCTTACATGGCAAAACTGAACTCGCTATTTTAAATGAAGGTTCCGTAACTGCTCAGCGTTACATTGAGGAAGTCATCAGGCTTCATGTGATTCCATTTGCACAGCGAATGGGTCCTGGGTTCATCCTGATGCAAGACAATGCCCGTGCATGCACAGCTCAAGCGACCCAGTCTGTACTGGGAGGCTCTCACATTCAAGTGTTGCCATGGCCAGTAAACAGTCCGGACTTAAATCCGATCGAGCACATGTGGGACCAATTAAAACGAAGGGTTAGAGAGAGTGTGCAAGAGGTCTGCAACCAGCACCAACTGATTGATGCTTTGAAAAGTGCCTGGGAAGAGATCCCAGATGAAAACGTCAGGCATTTGATAGAGAGCATGCATTCCAGGCTACAGGAGTGCATAGCCAAAAGAGGAGGGCATACCCGTTATTAAAAAAGAGAAAAACAAATGAAAAGTGAAGTTTTTTTAGTTTTTAGTGACTTTTTGTTATTTGTGTTTTTTATCCTAAATTGTCATTTTTTATCAAAAGTTAAATAAAAATGTTCATTAATCACTAATTTCAACAATTACTAGCCTAAACGGTAAACAATAACATTGTTTTAAGTTTACGTAAATTGAACAATGTGTTAATTTTATATTTTTCATGGTATACCTTAAATACCTAGTGGCTCTTATTTTGTTTTGAGTAGTATACATGTATACATAATATACAGCATGTAAGGGTAAACACCGTTATCACTCAAAGACTTAAATATAAAAATATAGGACCTAGTAAAAAAAAAAAAAAAAACGCGCGAGAAATGAGCGGCGCGGCGTCGCTACGACGCGGCTTACACACACTCGCTAACGAGACAGCTGACTGACTGGGGTAGCAAACTGTGCGGGGCCATGCGTCAGGCCACGCGGCGAGTTCCCCGCGCCCCCTCCTGTAGCTTGTTGCCCCCGCGCCTAGGGTGAAATGCTTTTGAGGAGAAATGAAAATTTTATAAAAAAAAAAAACTGATTTTACGTTCTATAAATGAAACCAAACCACTGGTTTCAAGGATAACGGTGTTTACCCTTACAGCCTGTATATGTATACATTTAAAGATGTTTTACGATAATTTAACAAAAGAAAAAGTTACTTGCGATATTTTCTTTTATCATATTACACAGATACGCATTATGTGTTTATTGTTCGCGCCACCCTTTTCGATCACTCTACAAAAGTGTTTTAGGGAGTAACTCATTTATTTGATAGGTTTGCGTCAGACTATTTTCATCAAAGATAATAAGAAAAATAAGACCCAATATTTTATTTGTTACTGGCTTTTACGCGCTTTTTTGGTCGTTTAATCTAGTAAAAGTTATAGTAAAATATACTTTCGGAATAAAAGACAATCATTTTGTTAGATTTAGCACACGAGGTTGTTGGCGTGAGGGATTGTACTCAGCAGTCTAATGTCCTAATGGCTAACGGCCTAACAGACAAGAGCCTCGATCTGTTGATCGCATGAGAGCCTTATAAGGTGTTCCTTATAAGGCTCTCATTGGGCAACTGGATCAAGGGCTTGATACAGAAAGCGGTACTTCTTGACACGGCACGTATAGTAAAACCTCAAGCACGGTAATTAAAGGTACAATAGATCGTCCTAGGACAACGGGCGGTACGCAACCGGTAGGTTCCTTTCTCTGGAGCCCTGACCACCGGCAGCTTGGATCCTGTTCCCGATGCCGGTGGGCTACTATATACAGGGCTACTGGTAATTCGACGTATTCCTTGCACCACGTTATAGAGGGGCTAATATGCAACAAATTTAACCCCACGTATGTTCTACGAAATTCAATGGATTTCGAGATATTGCAATTTTTATATTATTTTTAATAAAACCCAGAATTCCTCCTTAAACATTATTTATTTATAAAATATCAAATTGATCGGCTTTGATTTAGATATTAGCTTGTAGCTGATACTTTTACGAAGCTTTCTGCGTATTTAACAGTTCTTAATGACCATCTAATTGAAAGTAATCATTAAAAGTTAAATAAGTGTATTAGAAAATCATCGAGGTACACGATAAAGAATGATGTTTATCTCAAAAATTTATTATGACACTAAGTGTACAAAATGCAAGACAAACATCCTTATTTAATCAGCTATCCAACGAGGTATAGACGTTCAAAAAATATTTAGAAACTAATGTAAAAATGTCATAAAATACTGACAAAGGCGATTTCTGAAAAATCTCTACAAGCACGCAGGTGGCCCGTTAAGTGCAATTCATTGCATAATCCTCGCATAGAGATTAAACAGCAGTCTGTCGGGCACCAATTGTCCTCCAAATGTCAGGATTAGATTAGGTCAGGTCGTTAGGTTATGTTTGGTCAGGGTTAGGTAGGTTAGGTTAGGACCTAAGTGTGCGAGGGAACACCGGGGTGGTTTTAGTCAGTAAGAGTCTGACAGACCCCTCTGCCCACCCCCAGGACGGAGGACATCCATGAGGATATCAAGAAGGCAAAAAAAAAAATGGTCAGGTTAGGTCGTTAGGTTAGGTCGTTAGGTTAGGTCACGGTTAGGTTTAGGTTTGGTCACAACTTCGATGCCCTGGGATCTGGAAGCGAGAGCCCTCGCGCTGAGATATCGCCAAAGCGAGGAGGCGCTTGAGCGGAGTGGTCTCCGCCAGATCCTAGTGGCTGTGGAGGGAACGACTTGCGCAACCCAACGCAGGGCACGCCGCATTAGTGGCGGTAAGACCCGTAATGGAGGAGTGGCTGGAGAGGCGGCATAGCAACCTCAGCTTCCAGATGACGCAGGTGCAGATATCTCAGCGCGGGGGCCCTTGCCTCTAGATCCCAGGGCATCGAAGTTGTGACCTAACCTAAGCCTAACCGTGAGCTAACCTAACGACCTAACCTGACCATATTTTTTTTGCCTACTGGATATCCTCATGGATGTCCTCCGTCCTGGGGGTGGACAGAGGGGTCTGTTAGACTCTGACTGACTAAAACCACCCCGGTGTTCCCTCGCACACTTAGGTCCTAACCTAACCTACCTAACCCTGACCAAACATAACCTAACGACCTGACCTAATCTAATCCTGACATTTAGAGGACAGTTGGTGCCCGACAGACTGCTGTTTAATCTCTACGCGAGGATTATGCAATGAATTGCACTTAACGGGCCACCTGCGTGCTTGTAGAGATTTTTCAGAAATCGCCTTTGTCAGTATTTTATGACATTTTTACATTAGTTTCTAAATATTTTTTGAACGTCTATACCTCGTTGGATAGCTGATTAAATAAGGATGTTTGTCTTGCATTTTGTACACTTAGTGTCATAATAAATTTTTGAGATAAACATCATTCTTTATCGTGTACCTCGATGATTTTCTAATACACTTATTTAACTTTTAATGATTACTTTCAATTAGATGGTCATTAAGAACTGTTAAATACGCAGAAAGCTTCGTAAAAGTATCAGCTACAAGCTAATATCATAATCAAAGCCGATCAATTTGATATTTTATAAATAAATAATGTTTAAGGAGGAATTCTGGGTTTTATTAAAAATAATATAAAAATTGCAATATCTCGAAATCCATTGAATTTCGTAGGACATACGTGGGGTTAAATTTGTTGCATATTAGCCCCCCTATAACGTGGTGCAAGGAATACGTCGAATTACCAGTAGCCCTGTATATAATGTCGGAGATGCAGAGGGATTTTTATTCGAAATACCATCGGTGTCCGCCATGTTGCACGTGGTTGAGCACAATAACACCCTAGTCTCACCTCGGCATCTGACAGATGTCGAACGTCACATGCGACAGTTCATTTGACAACCTTGGCTAGAACTACTGACTCAATGACAGCTGTTATCGATTTGATTAATCGACTAGAGTATCTCAAACACAAATAGATGGCGCTACTTGTACGTAAACAAGCCGTTTACTTCACTCCTCCGACATATACATACGTATTTTTAATATTTTTAAATGCACAAGGTGGTAATTTGAGATGGGGCAGTAAAGGAGCTACTTGAACCTGAGTAGCATCAAGAAAAAGGGTGACTGGCCATATTTTTTTTAAAAAAGAAGATCTTTTTTCCTGCACCTACAACGGTTAATCCCTCATTGCCCCATCTGAAATTACCACGCTGTATATTGTTTTTTAAGATGTTGTGTATTTATGTATATTTTATTTTGCGGTGTTTATGAGGATTTGTATCACTTATTAGTGGAGTGTGTCCGATATGAGTCAACGAGAGTATGCATATTGAGTGTCGTTAAATTGAACAGACTGGATGTTGGTAAGTTTAACGAAACTTTAGCTCAACCGAATTAGGAGGTAGTAAGGAGTCTGTTTCAATTTCAGTAGTATTTGAGGAAGAAAACATGTGGTGACCACATGTTTTTTTAAGGTTACAATAATATTATTTTCTGTAAGACAGTTGTTATTAGAGTATAATGGAGCTGGTGTGCACATTGTGTAAAAGCGCCCACAAAAACAATAAAAATTAGATATGTAGGTATTTAAAAATATAACACATATAGTAATGCTGAAGGAAAGAAATAATGATTCCTGAGTATAAATCGGCAACAGTGACAAAAACGCTTTCTTTCATTTATTATTCAATGAGAATTATGTGTAACAATTGAAGTGCTACGTACTTTTCTTGTTTTTCAAACAGCTCAATATAGGTTATGTGTATTTCACTAATTATTAATAATTAAATGAATTACACATAATCCTATGATTTAAGACCACCGTGTCAGCATCTTTTATGCATTACATAAATGTAAATATCTGTATTTTTGAAGCAATGAAACATCAATACGGGCTTTCATTGTGAAACTTATTCGCGCTTGTATCTCTTGTAATACAGTACGAGATACCGTGATATTATAGCCCGTGAGCCAGCAACAGTTTTGCCGGACCAATTTCCTCTCAAGCGATAACTCGTGGAATGCTTCAGAGAGTTACATTATGCAGCATGGTGAACGTCAGCTGCCGCTCCGTGGGTGGGTTGGGCAAAGGCAGCCCATCAAACTTGTAAAAAAAAAAAAGTTTTCAGTCATTTCCTCCCGACTGAAAATTTGTTAAATGATAGTTAACGCAATTATTCGAAGATAAAAAAAAGTCAGCTGGCCGTACCGTGGTGGATTATACGTCAGAGCTGGTCACATGAACATGCAAAAAAAATTTTTTCGTTCAGTGATTTCCTCTCACTTGAAAATTTGTCAGATGATAGTTTACATGCTATTTTGAATAAATAAAAACGTCAGCTGGCTCTATGTTGGTGGAAAGGTCGTCAGCTGATGCAGTGAAAGGTGGAGCATGGGAGCCAGACGTGAGCGCCGATCGCTTATTTAAATACGTCAGCTGACGGGTTTTCCACCAACATAGAGCCAGCTGACGTTTTTATTTATTCAAAATAGCATTTAAACTATCATCTAACACATTTTCAAGTGAGAGGAAATGACATAACTACAGTTATTCGCAATAGCTTCATGCACGCGCCCTTATATGTACCAATCAAATCAATATTCTCATTAATCAATCAATCAGCAATATTTAAATTGTGACGGTGCAGCGGTGGCGACTAGCGGGGTGCGCCTATAAAAGGGCCGGCACGCTGCACTCCGTCCTCTCTCGCGCCTCAGCAGCCGCCCAGTTAAGTGACTGTCTACCTACACCTGAAGACCCTGGACTCCTCGTATCGTACTGTGTAAAGAACCACGCCCTGTTAACTAATCTTAATATTATAATCTTGTAACTATTATTAAAATATACTATTGTATGGTTAAAAGTATTTTCCTTAATATTCTTCTATTCTGATTTTATGTGCACCTGCTCGTTAAGGGTTGACTCCTCAAGCCACCCTTAACCCGCTAAGCGTGACACTGGCGCCCATTTAATAGGTACTGACGATACGAGGGTCTCAGGTATTCTTTTTCTATATATTTTTATTTTTTTGTGTGTAAAAAAAAAGCCCAGGAATAACTATTTCTTTTTCACGTGGCTAACACGTGATTAATAATTACATTTGAGTTTTGCATTAAAACTATTCTAACTTATCTACGTGTGTCGAGCGACGTCCGCGCACAAAGAACCGGTTTGAGTACTCGTCCTTATCTGCTTTCTATAAAAATCTACTAAGCCGCGTGTTTTTCTGTAATTTTAATTGATTCCTGGTCGTTTTTTTTTTAAATCAAACTTTATACTGTGTGTTATTTCTTTCTGCTGTTATTCAGCAGGGATTTGGTTTTCTGTTTTTTTTTTCCTCGTGTGATTACATAAGCATCCACTTTTACGAATAATGGCTTATGAAATTAACTTTTCATTACTGTCGAAGTCGGAGCTGGAATATGAGCTTGTTATTCGTGGTGTCTCAAAGCTGGAAGATATTCGGAAGAAGATCGCCAAGTTAGCGATTAAAATGCCCTCCGAGGATATCTTGTCTTCCAGTTTCTCTTCTGAAGAGGATTGTATCCGCGGTGGAAAAATCACTCGTAAAGGCTTCCAAGTACTTATCTATCTATGCTGGAGGCTAAATTCGTTCCCGACTTAAAGCAGAAAACCGAGTCCTTGCTACATCACTGCTATCATAGGCTAAATAGGGTGGATGCAGGCGTCCTAAATATTGAGAGAATGGAGTCTGTGTGGTCTAATTTCAATGTTCTATATACTAAGTTACAATCGTCTGCGAAGCAAGTGTTGCAGTCAGATTGCTCAGTGGGAGAGAGTAGTAGTTGTAACTATGATAGAAAACTTTTTTCGGAGCTTAGTAAATTTAAATTTAGTGGGAAATCGTGTGTTAGGTCCTTTATTGAAAAAGTGGAGGAATTTATGTCGTCTAGGTGTGTTCCTCACGAAAAAATGTTATCTTTCGCGTTCGAAATTTTTTCGGGCGATGCCCTAATCTGGTTCCGTTCTATTAAAAATAGTGTTCAGTCTTGGGGTGAACTATGTGAGTTATTGAAGCGCGACTTCAGTCCGCATAATTATGATTATCGGCTTATGTCTGAGATTCGTCAGCGTTCGCAAGGCGAAAGCGAATCTATAATAATTTATGTAGCAAAAATGAATGGTTTGTTCTCACGTCTTAGTTGTACTATTGCAGAATCTGAGAAGTTAGAAATATTACTAAATAATATTAGACCTTGTTACACTAATTTTCTATTGACCGCGAAAGTAGTAGATATCGCAAGTCTAGTCGAAGTATGTCGTCTTTTTGAAAATTATGAAAGTCGTAGTAAGCAATTCTGTGAACCCCCAAAGATTTCATCAGACACTTTAGCGCCTGACCTTGCTTATAATTATCCCTATTCTAGTTATTCTTCTTCTAAGCAAAGAAATTACGATCATCGTAATTCTTTGAATAAATTGTACTTTAAAAGTAATTCATCGAGTGGCTCTAAACCACAGGTGAACGCTATAACCAATGCATTTGAGAATAATACTAAATTTTGCCCGAGATGTAGAACTACCTCACATTGTCTAGGTAATTGTCGTCAGCCTCACTTTTTAATATGTTTTAAATGTGGAAAGAAAGGTTTTAGAGTGTCGGACTGTCCAAACTGTAGTTCTAAAATTTATCCTGCGGTCTCAAAAAACTAATTAGCAAGGATTGTGGGAAGACAAATAATAAACATAATTTTAATGAAACTGAGTGGAATAATTGGTTAGATTATGTTTCTAAATTCTTTAACAGTTATAAACTTTCCTCAATCCGTAAGTCTAATGTCGAATTATCACCTTACATTTCCCTTAAATTAAATGGCAAACCTGCAATTGGTCTTCTAGATTCTGGGTCTTGTGTTACAATTTTAGGAAATAATTCTCATGATGTTTTCTTAAATAACGACTTCGTTTTAGATAGTTCACAACCTTTAAAATTAATTACTGCTGGTGGTGAAAAATTTAATTCATTAGGATCGATATCTCTTCCCTTTGAATTTCTTAAGAAGGTAATTATCCTTGTTGTTTATATTGTTCCTGGGATACAAAACTCCCTCATTCTGGGCATGGATTTTTGGAGGAACTTTGGTTTATTTCCTAATAATTTAGAGTCTGTCTTACTTTTAAAAAATACTGACGCTCGTTTAGTTGAATTGCATGCCGATCCTCATAAGGGCAATTCAATGAAAAATTACCCCACTCCCTCTAATAGAAAAGAAGTACGTCGTTTTCTAGGCGCAGCTTCGTGGTATAGACGTTTTATTCCAAATTTTAGCTCAATTGCCGCACCTCTAAATAAATTAACCTCTCAAGGTAAAAATTCTCCTCCGTTTTGTTGGTCTGCTGAGGCTGATGAAGCTTTTTATAAGCTGAAGAATTGTTTTGTCTCTTCTTCTGTTCTGTCTTGCCCGGATTATTCTGAGCCCTTTGAAATCCATACTGATGCTAGTGACTACGGTATAGGAGCTGTTCTCTGTCAGATTCTGAATGGAGAGGAAAAAGTCATAGCATATTATAGCAAGTCTCTTACTAGTCAAGAGAAGAACTACAGTGCTACGGAGCGCGAAGCTCTGGCTGTGGTTTCTGCAATTGAAAACTGGCGTTGTTATGTGGAAAACGGTAAAAAGTTTATCGTATATACTGACCACGCTGCGCTAAAATGGTTTCTAACTCTAAACAACCCTACTGGTCGACTAGCCAGATGGGGAGTTCGTCTATCTTCTTATAATTTTGAAATACGACATCGTCGTGGTGCTGATAATGTTTTGCCTGATTTTCTTTCTCGTTCTGTACCTGTTTCTGCCATTATTAATGACGTGGAGACTAGTACTAATTCTAATTTAAATTCACCGGTTTCTACTAATGATTCTTGGTATTTAAATATTTATAATGGTTGCTTAGGTTCTCCGACTTCCTTTGTCGACTATCAGGTAATAAACAATAAATTGTATCGCTTTAAAAAAGATTTAAATCCACTCACTAGGGATTTTCAGTGGAAAGAAGTTATTCCATCTGAGCAAAGAGATAGCATCATGTCTGAAAATCATTCTTTGCCCACTGCTGGTCATCTTGGTATCTTTAAAACGTACAAACGTCTTGCGCTTAATTACTATTGGCCAGGTATGTACTCTGACGTTGTCAAGTATGTAAACTCGTGCGATGCTTGTATCTCTCACAAACATCAAAATCATTCTACTTTGGGTCATATGGGTAGGCCTAAATCGTGTCAGAAGCCATTTCAAATGATTAGTATCGATTTGATTGGTCCACTACCTCCTAGTCGAAAACGAAACACCTTTATATTTGTTGTCAGTTGTTGTTTCTCTAAATACTGTTTGCTTTTTCCTATTAAGCGGGCTACCGCAGAAATCATAACAAAAATTCTAGAGGAATATGTTTTCTTAGTGCATGGTATTCCATCCACTATCGTTTTAGATAATGGTAAACAATTTATTAGCTCAACTTTTAAAAACCTATTGTCAAAATATAAAACCCCAAAGAACAATGGTCACTTTGTACTAGGAAAAAACAGAAATTGTTCCCGAGATGAAACTGTCACCAATATATTAGTGCATTGTTAGTGTATTTATTGGATATCTTCGTTTATTTTTCAAAGATGGGGAATTAAAGATAATCTTATTTTAAAAATACTATTTTATTTATCAGAACGCTGTATAAAATATCTAACTTCGAACGCATCCGTAATTACTTACGTTACTAGAGAAGTCCATACTTTTTCTAGTCTATTATGATTTTATTTCATAAATCGAAATAAAATCCCAGTCAATGTCAACCGTATAAAGTCACATCAATATTATACTAAGCTTAGCCACTAATAGAATTTGATGTTACTTCGTGGTAAATTGTTTTAATAAAGCCATGAATTAGATAAAAAACTAATGATTTTACATCTAAAAATCGATACTGTCATAAATCGATTGATTACGTCCCTCCCTATTCTTGACAAGTAAAAATAAATTGACGGTTTTCTGTAGCTAGCTACATAGCTAATCTGTGGTTTTCAGTGCTGACCGTGTCCATGGTAACCATGTCGTTGTAGTTTCGGCGACGACTGTGTTCTCCTCGCTTATTGTTACAATATTCTTTGGTGTTCTGTGCGATTTTATATTATTTTCCCTTTTTTTATATTTTTGCATTGCTTACAGACTCCGATTGATCTTCTACTCTTGTTGACTTGGCATTCGTATAATGGACTTGGAATTGCATCACGTTTTGAATCTGTTAATGGAAGTGGCAAAGTATCTTGTCTCTCCGACCTTTTAAAAATATATTGAAGGCTGTACTTATTTATATTTATGTAGGCGAATGAAACGACATTATGTTTAATCAAGTTACGTTTTGTTAAAAAAGGTAATAATATTAAGTAAAGTAGGGTGACCACGCAACGAAAATTAATGGACTATATGGATTACTACTGGATTTCAAAATATGACTTCATGGTAATTGCGGGTGAACTTTTCATAGAATTTTATTTGTTCGATTACTTGGACGTAGTTACACGAAAAGGATCCAATCCACACAAAGTCACTTTAGAGATATTGACGTTTGAAGTTTGGAAAATGTTTGACGTGCCATACATGTGGGTGGGATGGTTCTGAGGTTGATAAAAAGTGCTAAACAGTTGTTTTTGCTTGGATCTTTTTTACTGGCCGATAGTATTGACATTCAGCATCAGTTTGGTGCACTCAAATCATTTTTGACCATTTTGTGGATTGGAACCTTTTCGTGTAACTACGTCCACTTATCTGGTTAACCTGTCAAACTACAGAACAAATAATCATCGAAACTTACGCGGTCGACGCATTCATTCGAAAGATTTATAATTAATAAAATTGATCCATTTTATGTAAATCCGACTCAGCGTACCCCGACTGCACGTGGTCAGACCCTGTCCTAACCCTAGAGTGTTATTTAAAAGCGTGGAGCCAGAAGCTCGCGAAGGAGGTCCTGAGTGGAACGAGTGCACGAGGCCAAAACGTAGCGAGTGGGGGGAGTCGGCGACCTCCTGAGCGCAGCGCTGGTCGAGTGTGCGAGCGAAGCGAAGGGGCGACAAAGCGAGTCTTCTGGCGGAGCAAACTCAGAAACACTTACATGCTGGCTTGCTTTTGCTTGCATGGTACATGCTTCCTTCATTTGTTTTTTTATTAAACCTGTGATATCATGGAAACCCTACATTAATGATATGGCCAAACGTGGATTGACATATCACTAAACGTTGACGTTTAAATGATATGGTCAGTTTTAGCTGGCCATATCATGAAATACAACCATTTCATGAAATGGCCGGCCACATCATGAAATGATCAATTCTAAGATATGGCCACGACATATTATATATACTACTACTATTACATTTTCGAATATTTAAAACTTCACTGCACTTGTTCAAACTTTCTTCGCAGAATACTTTCAACTTTGAAGTTGTTTTTTTGGCAAAAAACACAAAAAGGAGTTACGTTGGACATTTTTATACATTAAAATTCAAGTTTATTTTCGAATGGCTCACAAGTTTCTTTTTTTTTCTTTTGTGCTTCGGTAGATTTTCCTTGCGTATAAATTTTAACGGGATTGATTTCTATCCAAAGTGCGTCTATTTAAATATTGCTGATTGATTGATTAATGAGAATATTGATTTTATTGGTACATATAAGGGCGCGTGCATGAAGCTATTGCGAATAACTGTAGTTATGTCATTTCCTCTCACTTGAAAATGTGTCAGATGATAGTTTAAATGCTATTTTGAATAAATAAAAACGTCAGCTGGCTCTATGTTGGTGGAAAACCCGTCAGCTGACGTATTTAAATAAGCGATCGGCGCTCACGTCTGGCTCCCATGCTCCACCTTTCACTGCATCAGCTGACGACCTTTCCACCAACATAGAGCCAGCTGACGTTTTTATTTATTCAAAATAGCATGTAAACTATCATCTGACAAATTTTCAAGTGAGAGGAAATCACTGAACGAAAAAATTTTTTTTGCATGTTCATGTGACCAGCTCTGACGTATAATCCACCACGGTACGGCCAGCTGACTTTTTTTTATCTTCGAATAATTGCGTTAACTATCATTTAACAAATTTTCAGTCGGGAGGAAATGACTGAAAACTTTTTTTTTTTTACGTGTTTTAAGGGCTGCCTTTGCCCAATCCACCCACGGAGCGGCAGCTGACGTTCACCATGCTGCATAATGTAACTCTCTGAATCATTCCACGAGTTATCGCTTGAGAGGAAATGACTGACAAAATATACCCTCTGGCTCACGGGCTGTTAGTATTGATGGAATCAGCAAAATTAGTTCTTTAAATCTATTTCATTTGTGTTCACTATTAATTGAATTTTAAAATTAAATCCACAAAATCAATTGTCAAAAGTAAAGAGGTTAGGTTAGTTACAAACTTACAATTGCAGAAAGTATCGATTGACTATCAATCGATATCTTTAAACATTTAATGATCATGCGATACCAGGATGGTTTCCTGTGATTGGAATTGGCTTGTCTTGTGATAAATAATAGCGGCTTTGACCTAGTATAAATATAATTATTATATTTAATTTATTCTTAATTTTTACTAAATCGTCAAGTCGACTGTTTTATAAAACAGGCAAGTCATTCCAATCACTACACCGGTTGCGCATGACCATGACATTCAACTTTTGGTTTGCTGATGAAATAAACATGCAGAAAGAAGTCCAGATATTTCGGACCGGTGTGCTAATCGGGAAGGCGTGACCACATCCTGCATCACCCTCAACCGTCCCATCCAAGGTTGTATGATGTTCATCATCGTGCGAGATGATGCTTAGCAAGTAAGTGGTGAAATCCATTGTCTGTGGACTCATCTCGCCACGCTGTACGCGTGTGTTCCACTCCTGTGATTCGCCGATCGCCATCCCCGTGTTCGTAGGACGCCGTAGCGCTGTGTCCAGCGGTTGATTGCGCGGGACGATGCCAAGGACACCCGGGGTCGGCAGTTGCGTGGGCGACCGCCGGTGATGCCACCGCTGCCCAATTGTCGGCGCAGCTGACGACGCCGCCGCCACCTCGCTGGGTGCGCGTGCCGCATGCCGCATCATCCGGTGCCTGTGCGCCGTCAGTGTTGCCACCACGTGCCGGCTGCGTAGGCACTCGACGACGTTGACGCCGCCGCCTCGCTAGGTGGTATGCTGGGGGACCAGCACAACATGCCTGTGCGCATTGCGCAGGCTTCTTCGAGCCACACTGCGAATAATCAAGTGCGGTAAGGTTGGCCAACCCATAACAATAGTGCGAGCATGCTCAGTCCGTAGCGAACGAACTCAAGTGGTAGGATAAGCACGGCTTATTATTAAGGTACCCAGATACCGCGGCCGTAACCGCCATGTTCGCGAATTAACAATTTTGATATTTTGTTTAAATTATACAAGTGTTACTGATAAACTGTATTTTAATTGAATATCAGCACCTGCCGTACAACCACCAAGAGGTCCTTGATCCAGAGGTTCGATCCCTCTCCGAGAGTCTATTCGGCAACCTCTTATTAAATTTCAGGATAACATTCCTATCTACCCCCCAACTTAACATGATTACTATTATTTTACAGTCACCATCGCATCGCGTGCCACGCTGTTTCCAGAACTGAATGACGCGTGATGTGATGGTTGATTGTATTATAATCAGTAGCGTCCAAAAGCTAATTTTATATAAATTCACATTTATCCCCAAAAACAAATCTTATTTTTTTTATTTGTTTTTTTTTTATTGCACGTTACACAATGTCATAAATTAAAAGTGATCGAAGAAAAGGCCCAAAAGTTGTGGGATACTAGCGATTAATGAGTAATTTCTAACAACCTGAAGTAGCCAGTGAGGCCGAGAAATGATTGTAATGACTTGACATCTTCAGGCGTTTTAAATCTTGATACTGCTTTAATTTTTTCTTTAGAGGGTTGGACTTTATTGTCACTGATGATGTAACCCAAATACTCTATTTCCTTCTTCATAAAGTGACACTTTGCCCAGTTAAACTCCAATCCGAATTCTTCACCTCTTTCTAATACTTCCTTTAATTTTATAAATCCTTCGTCTTCAGTCTTCGAGGGTATTATCAAGTCATCAAGATAAGCGAGAACAACGCCTTTGGTTATGAAATCTTGAAAGACGTTATTTATGAATCTTTGAAATACAGATGGCGCTGTGTAGAATCCAAAAGGCATTCTCGTAAATTCGTATTGCCCTTGAGGCGTTACGAAGGAGGCTTCCGGCTATCTTTGTGGACGTTCACGTGTAAAAATCCATTTTTAAGTCCAGTGATGTAAATAGTTTTGCTTCTTTTAATTAATCTAATTGATCTTATATTCTATTAAAGGCAATAGGAATCTTTCTTTTATTATCTTCTTATTCAGTCTTCTATAGTCGATACACAGTCGATATTGACCATTTTTTTCTTAGCCAAGACGATCGGACTAGCAAAATCGGACTTACTAGGTTGGATAATTTTCTGTTCTGTTTGTCTATGAGCTATGTTACAATTTTGGTGTACAATAAAGTATATTCTATTCTATTCTAAAAGGCACGTGCACAGAGAAACAATATTGGGCTGATTATATAGGAGGCGAGTATAATATTCATAAACGTACACACCTATTAGAAAAAGTTTCTCTCGTTCAAATAATAGCTGTCCCAAAATGTTATTAACATTTTGTAGGTTACTGTGAAGATCGATTGCGGTCCCACGGTGGGCACCAATAAGTTAAACCCGTCATGAAGAGGCTTTCTTCGTTATTTATTAGCTTAAGTTTATTGATATCTTATGTTGTTAAAGATAAGACGCTATTGAAATGTCTTGACTAATTTATTTTGAGCTCAGGGCTTTAGAAATTGGAAGATCATTGTTCTCAAGTTTCGTGACTTACTGCTCATTAAAACAAGCAACGACGGTTGAATTTATCCTGATAGATTTTCGTTATCAGTATTTTAGATTGATGACTGCTGAGCGTGAGTTCCTGGGTTCGATCCCCAGGTCGGGTAAAGTATTATTGGGTTTTTTCGGGTGGAATTTCTCAGTAAAAGCCCAAAGTTTGTATTTGTGCCCGGTTGATGGCAATAGGCTTGCCTCCTAGTACATGGGACTAAAACATAACGGCGAAATAATAATGTAATAATAAATATTTCTTAATACAGGTTACTATGTAACCTAGCTAGGACGCCACAGCCATTCTTGATTTTGTTATTTGTTTAATATTTGGGATTTTTTTACACAGCACCATCTACACTTGGGAGCAAAGAAATCGAGCCACTTTTTTCACGTGTCCTGGTTATTAATTTTGGTTTCATGAATTATATCATTCAAAATACAAAAAACTACCCTCATTGTAAAGGTTATGAAATAACCTTTTAGGCGTTATATGTTTAGAATTGATCTATTCCATAATACCAAAAATAATGACAATTGTACCTACGTGAAAATAGAAGTGGCTTGATTTATTTGCTCCTAAGTATAGTCCCAAACTAAGCAGAGCTTTTACTATGGGTTCTAGACACTGGATATAATACTTATATACTTTTTTTGTAAATACATACTTATAATACATAAGAAACACCGAGACCAACACAAACACTTATGTTCATCACATAAATATTTGTGTCCTGTGGGAATCGAACCCACGACCTCGTGATCAGCAGTCCGACACTCGAACCACTAGACCACAGACGTTGTCAAAAACAAGAAATGAGGGATAACTATATACCTCTGTCTAACGCTTCGGGGATGACCGTGATAAAGCTACTTTTATCAAACATCCCCAGCATGGAGACGGTCTAGAAAAAAATTTCTTCACCACATGCTTGAAATAGAGGCGTGTTATAAGATTCAACAACACCTAGTTCGCTTAGCGGCAGGATCTCTATGGTCCGCCTGGCTAGCTACCACCCTCACATTAATCTCCGGCGCCAAGCAGTTTACTGTGTTCAGTCGTGTGTATACGAGCGCCAGAGTAGAATCTCTCTATATTTCTGTTACTTGGATTTGTGTGCTCCATCTTGGACCCTATCTGTGTTTGTCAGGTGCGAATAGGGTCAAACGAGACCAATTCAAATAATTAAAAAAACTCAGAACTAGTGTGTTATACCGATATTAAGTTAAAGCAGTTACGATAATAAGTCCATTAGTATCTCACTAAGAGCGTATAGGTACATAAAGGAAGCAGGTAACCAGCGCCGACCTACCAGCGCTTATCGGTACTGATCCGTTGAGGTAACCGCTACATAAAGGAAGCATTTAGAATCAGGGGCTGGCATTTTTTAACAAAACTACGCCTTGTTCCAAATACAAATTCGCGCAAATACAGCAACAAATGACGGTTTACCAGTGCTGATCGGAGCAGGTCGGAACTTGTCGGCGAAGTTCGGAGCTTGTCGGCGCTGGTTCGCCACACAATATAAAGACTACCTGCACCGACTAACTGCGCGGACCAGCACGGACAAGCACTAGCAGATCGGCATCGGTATTAATGGGCATGAGCCTCTTCTCAGAATGAGAAGGGTTTGGGTCTTAGTCCACCTCGCTAGCCTGGTGAGGCTTCGCGGAGTATACACACCATCGAGAACATTATGGAGCCCTCTCACGTGTGGAAGTTTCTTCACGAAGTTTTCCTTCACCGTTAAAGCTAGTGATAATCAAATTCTGATAAGCACATGAATGAGAAAAGTCAGAGGTGCGGGCCAGGTTCAAACTCAGAGCTGCCTACGTCGAAAGCAAGCGTTTAACCGCTGGGCTGATACTTGTCAGACATTATCATTTAATCTTCTGAGGAGGTATTCTCAAGATACGAGCAGAACCATTGAAATAGAAACACATGAACCAAAAGTCCAGTACAAAATTTACAAAAAAACGTGTCCTGAGTGATACCGCGATATAAACTTAAATATGCCTACAAACTAATTTAAATCCTATGTTGTCATCACAATGTCTAATTTAGCTTACAACTGTACGAAGATTCGACGGCAACCATTGACGTAAATGAGTCTTCTTTTCACGTTTTAGTCTACATTCGGTTCGGACATTTTTGAGCACTGAACCGAAGTACACCTGTTTTTATGTCATTCGGTTTACACATCAGCATACCTTTCAGATGCAATTTAGGTACAAATAAAATTTAATATTTCTCATACGTACTTCAAATTTTAGGTTATTCATTTCATGTCATTGTCAAAATATTTACCTTCTTATTGGCCCACGGTGGGCGCCAATATTGTTTGTGAAAAAACTACTTGCAATTTATTATATTTTTGAATTTATTACATTTTTATACAGTTCTAAGAGGCTTTGAAACTGAGATTGGTTTCAGTATGTTTCTACCCATAACAGTTAACGGGAATATACACCTTGAGGCTTTAGATGGTCCGCTCGGTCAGTTTCCGTGTATTAGATAACCCCTGCATAGCACATCTCAGGCATTTCATACTTTACTAGGGAACTTAACGCGACATAAACTACGGTGTAACTTTGAGATTTATTAAAAAAAAAAACACATATTCAGGCAGTTCTGATGAAAATCTTGTTGGGGTATCTCGGTTTTTGTATACAGGAAGACTTTGAATTCGTTGGCAATATTTTAGTCCAAGAATCTAATTGAGGAACAAATAATAACTAAAGCTAGTAAAGTGTTCAAAAATAATAACCCAGAGTTTTCCCAAAATGAACAAAAAAATTAAAAGGGTCAAATTGTGATTGCGCGCTATTTAAAATGTACGGGTGCCGTGTGTGAGTGTGTGTGACACGTACGCACACACGCGCCATCACCGTCGACGCGAGCCATTCATTTTTTGCGCGGGACGGAGCGCGGGCGGCGCGCCGGCGTCGCTTTGATTGCGGTCGCGAACTCGCGGATCGCGATGTAGCAGCTTCGATATTCCTACGGAACTAACGTGTAACTCGTACTTAAATTAAATTATTTAAGTAGTTAGGTCCGAAAGAAATTAAAATCATGACAGAAAGCCCTGAAGCACAATAGCGCCCGTTTGTCTAAGCCACAAACACGAGAAAGCAAATTAAAAATGGGGGCCACTTCTACGCACCAATCAATGAAATATGGCAGCTTGCACATGACATCATAATAAGTTATGCTACGTAATAATTGTCAGCACTGTTGGCAAAGTGGCTGAGTGTGTGGCTGCTGCGTTACGTGTCGCGAATTCGATTTCCGCATAGAAAGATGTACGTGTTGAGTTTGTAAACGCACCCAGCACATTACCTACAAAAGTAATTAAGTACAAGCGCTGGGAATGTTTTAAAAAAAGACAGAGGAAGAATTGGAAAATTGGAAGTGATTTAAACTTTTACTTCAGTGTTCAAAGTAAAACTTATTCTTAGCAAAAGTTTCAAATTACATGTGCAATGACTGTAATATCATTAAAAATGAATTGAATGAAACAGCTGATTAGAGTTATTTAGAAAAGTACCTACAGCGTTGCAGCGCGTGAACTTTGGTGAAACAGCTGATTGGGACTACGCGGTCGGCGTGCGCGTTTGTGTTGTACCTACTGCGTCGACCGCGTGTGAACTTTGGTGAAACAGCTGATTGGGACTACGTGGCCGGCGTGCGCGTGTGTTTGTAATTATTTAGTACAGTACCTTAACTACTACGTTTTAGTTTAGTACTTAGGAGGTACTTACCTACGTGTACTTTAAGAGGTGCTCGAAGTGTTCACTTGTTCTTTGTACACACAGCTCAGCACGGCGCCTATGGCTTCTTTTCACGTTTTGCAAAACAAATGTACGCGATTTAACACTTATTATTTCGAATGCCGTAACAATCCTTTCGCTTAACTTTTCGCGACTTTCACTTTCTTGCTCGTACACTAGTCTTTTAAATTAACCCCACAAAAAAAAACTAAGGGCGTCAGGTCAGGCGACCGCGCAGGCCGAGGTACAGGCCCGCCGCGTCCTATCCAACGCTTGCCGAAGCTTCGGTCGAGGAACGTGCGAACATCCCGCTGGTAGTGTCATGTTGGTAGTACAGCTCGGACTGATAGCTTTCAGGCACGTTCTGCAGCTGCTCTTCCACGGAGGTCTCTTGGCACTTGGGCATACGTTATTACGTGGAATGATGCAAAATCCAGTAAGTTTTGAGTTGACCTCAAGATTCGGTCTCTTGATTCATCGGGATAGAACATCAGACGGGTTCGCGGAAAACTGTGCGTTCGGTCGTAAAACAAGACCATATCCAGGTATTGCTGGTTCGTGTACACTGTTCTACGTGGTCGTGGCATGTTACTTACGGTTTACGGTTCACAGAATCTTTCGCGAATTACACGTCATGCACTTGACCTATTAAACGCGTGACTGGAGCGGCGCAGGCGACGCCGCGCATGCATTTCTTTGCTCGAGAGGGGGCGGGCGGCCGCACCCCGCGGCCCCGCAGATGAGCGCGGGGATCGATCGAGAGGCCCGATGTAGGTAACTTTGTTCATGCCGAATATTGTTTGGCGGCATTTCTTTTCAAGGACATGCCTACTGAATGAGAGCTCGTACTCGTACCTACATTGTAGCGTAAGTAATAAGACCGCGTAGTAAACTGGTATACTAGCATTACTAGCGGACGCATCTTGATACTTTAAATTTATTAAAGTTTTAATTATCATTTTTACTATTTATTTTTTTATCGTGTTTATTAATTTTGGACTTTATGTAGGTAAATGACAAGATATATCACGTTTTTAAAATTAATAATTTGACAATTTTAATACACGATATTATGGGTTTAAATACATTAGTATCATGGGTAGAATACGGGGTTAAAATATTGCCAATGAATTAAAAGTCACGCTGTATACTAAAAATAACGTTGTATATCAATCGATTAAAATCAAAGTTTTTTTGTCCGGTTATGATGTAGTTAAGGAATAATATTATAAGTTGCAGAAAAAATGTTTCAACGTCAAGTATTTGCAAATCATACAAAATCTCTTGTAAGTACTTATTTATTTTGACGACGCCATAAATAGAAAACTGTTAAATTAAATTCTCTCCAGCGAAGTCCCACGGTGGGTGCCAAAAAATTCTTTGCGTAAAATATTTTCTCGGCCTTCATAGCAATTTTCGTTTGATTTTTGTTTATAATATTGTGAATGTGAGTACCATGTCGGCTAGCTTTATACGCGAATTTCCAAAAACTGTCTGGCTTTTTGAGTATTTTTGTGACCTACGCAAATGTCCGGCTGATTGGTAGCAACGTGAGTCGCTTCGTTGAGTACCCTAAAATAAGGTTGAGCTACACGATGGCTGATGCATGCGTGCCGTCAGTTGGGGCAGATCAACTCAAAACTGCTATAACTCTTTCCTCAAAAGGCCGTTCTAGACGTTTCCCTACATTGTTACACTCGCATAGGTTTTATACCGTGCCAGCAGCCTAGATTTAAAACATCAGCTGCTGGCTCACAAAATGGACACCGGCGGCGGTAATAAATTGTTTGGTAGGTGTGTTAGTTGAAAGATAGGTTAGATTTTGGTCCAAACACTGTAACTTGTCTTCCAACTGACTAATTTCAAGAGCGAGCGAAGCGAGCTCTGTATTTCGGGGCACCCCGATACGGATAGGTTAGGTTCGAAGGGGATGGCGCGAAGTGTTCCAAGCGCGCCCTTCTCAGACGGCGCGGGGGGAGTCTAACACCTCACTCCCCCCGCTAACCCGAGGAGGCCCGCAGTGGCGGGCCGGCACCAGCTGGGGGTTGCGGAAGTATCGTTAGTTCCCGTGACCCCCGGCGCTGGTGTGAGATGGAACACCGGGGTGGTTTAAGTCAGTAAGAGTCTGACAGACCCCTCTGCCCACCCCAGGGCGGAGGACATCGGTGAGGATTACCAAACCGAAAAAAAAAATATATTCGATGGGCATGACGGGAGCAAGAGTGAGCGAGCGAACGAAGCCCCCGTCATCCCTTCGTGTTAGGTTACTTTAAACCCTGCAGATAGAAATAGGAGCCCCGCACGGCGGGACTCGGCTTTAGAAACCCAAAACAACCTTACAAACATCCCCTTAAGTTTTTCATTTGTTTTTATTGTGAAAACGAAAGTGAGCGACGAATAATCGTCTCATGAAGAGTTTGAAGAGGACTTGAAGGTGTATAATATGAATGAACTGGCTCGATTTATTTGCTCTCAAGTATATTTGTTTTGTATAACTTCACCAACACGCATTGGAGGCAAAATGTGTATATTAAGACATAAACAACTACTTTGTATCTCATTGTAAGTGAACTTATGTATTGTTCTTATGAGAATAAATTCTTTAAACCGAATGAATGAATGAATGATTTATTTACGTAAAATTTCTTAATGCTAGGTACATGGCCCCACAAAACTGCTTACGCAGTTTAACTGTGAGATCGTTGAGTCTCTCTTACAGTAAAACATAATATCAGGTACATCTTTAACCTATAAATACTTAATACCTATACTTACATAGATGTAAAACAGTGTATGTAGTCGGCGCGGCGCCGGCAGCGGAGGCACTCCCTTGTAATTAAGAATGACGAGTGCGCTAACTATTACAAGAAAATTAGGAGACGCGACTTAATAGAATATTTTAATCTAAATAGGAAAAGAAAGCCGTCTAAATACGTGATAATGCAGGCGCCCTTATTTGTGTGTACGAAACGAAGTAATATTTCTTTTACAAACGCTACCGGCTGGCAAGATCAGCTCAAGTAACTTGTAGTAAGTTTATCTCGGTCCAACTTGCAAACTATATTTTATCAGCATCACTCATCTACATAAATAAAAAGAAAAGTCCTGACTGACTGATTGACTGACTCATCATCGCCCAACCCAAACCCTTGGACCTAGAAAGCTGAAATTTAACACACAGACAAAGCAAAGATATTTTTTCTTAGTTGACATAAATATGTTCATTTAAAGAGGATATATACAAGGTGTAACTTAATTAACGCACCATCAACCTCTTAAGGGGTCACTGTACTCATCATTATGAACAACTTTTCTCCTTTTTTTCCTCCTTCGTATCTTATTTCCCGTTTTCAATATCTCTGTTCTACTCATGCTAGGAGTTTACGTTCCTCTAATAATCTTCTACTTAGCTGTCCTTCTCATACTTCTGATTTCATTCATTCTTCCTTTCATATTCAGGCTATTCTTCTTTGGAATGTGCTCCCTCTTGATATCAGGACAGCCACCAGTTGCTATGCTTTCAAGCGGAAATTGCGGAGTTATTTTTCAGAACAAATAGTAAGAGTTGTCTCATAATCCTCCTTTCTATTCTTTTCATAAGGTATGTATTTTATATGTATATAGGTATATATTTTTATATGTTTTATGTATAGGATTTTATATAAGTAGTAAATTATTCATATATAAGTATTGAGAATTTTAATTATTTTGTACTTGTGTACATTTAAATCTATTTGTGTAATTGCTTTGAGTTCTTTTTTTTTAATCTCAATTGTTCTCGTTTTACTGTCGTACAATAATTTGCACCTGCCTTGATATCTCTTCACCACCTTTGGTTGACTGGTAGAGAATGCCTAAGGCATTAAGTCCGCCTTTGTACTTTTTTTGTTGCATAAAGTTTAAATAAATAAAACTTTTACTATGGCACCAAACATGAAACCGCGAAAAAAAAACTGCTGTTCCCTACATTTTGACGAGTTATGCGAACTTAAACGTAGGGAACAGCTGATTTTTTTTTCGCGATTTCTGTTTGGTCCCCGAGTAAAAGTTGCTCATAATGATGAGTAAAGTGACCCCTTAAGAGGTTGTGCGTTATTTAAGTTACACCTTGTATATACTAGGTAGCACAAAAAAAGATAAATTCAATCAAATTTGCTCTATACGAGTACAACCTTTGACTAAACACATGTCATCACATCCAAAAAGGAGTTCATTACATCAAAAAGTGGTTTTGCCTTTTTGCTATAACGGATGCTTCACAAATCTAAAAAGTAATCCTTATGTAAGTTGATATGACATCTAAAACCTTATTGCACACAGGGTGAGAAGGAATCAAATTTGAAATCTGATAAACACTTCAAGTCCGCGGCTATACGTACCATACGAGCGGTTACGCACTGCATCCGATCCGGATCCGCGAAAATACGGATATAAAAAACTCGGACCAAATTCTGATATTGCTTTTCGCACTGCATCCGATCCGAATTCGTGAAAATATGGATCTTGTGTCGAAAAATCGCGATCCGAATTCGGATATTGCTTACGCACTAATCCGATCTCTGATCCACATCCAAGCAATTCAGGGGCCATCTTTGGCATATGTCCGATTTGAGTCCGAGGTAGTGCAAAAGCGTTCATACAAACAGTACTACGGCTACTTCGGTCCGTCAATATTACTTCCGAATTGGAAACTCACGGATGACGGAGAAAAATCGGATGACGGAAGTCGGATCTAGTGCGTAAACTACCATACAAATAGTTCTATGACTACTTCGGAACGTATTTTCACGAATTCGGATCGGATGCAGTACGTAACCGCTCTATGTATTGTTTCCAAAACAAACACAAAATATCCTCCAAATGACGGTTACCGCGTTAACGCCTAACCGAAACATAACTAAGCGATTCATACACGCGATACGTTGCTTTACTTTATTTAACGATTGAGGAATACACGATGTTTTGGGGATGTTGCGATATTATTGTGTTACGAAGATGAGGGCTGTCCAGATCGTAAACAATTACAGGCTAATTACGTAAAATGGAGCTAAGTATTTGAAAAGCACGGACTACTTGAGGAGCGTTTTCACAAAGCATAACAACACAGAGTCTTCAAGGAGTTTTCAATTATAAAAAATTGAGCGACTGCACATCGATCGTCTGTGGTGACTCGCTCTGCGTTTGGGCGCCATAATTATTGTGTTAGTTCTAGCTTTGGTCTTGTATTTAAAACAGGCATCTACCTATTGCATGAGTTTAAATAAAGTAGTGTATGAAACTGCTCATAACTAGGTATTTAAACACTCGTGTGATAGATACTATTAAAAACCTTTTTTTTAAGACCTTTCGGGTGTGCGTGAAAAGAGCCTGGGCAGTCAGCCCCGCTACCAACCTTGCTGACAGGCTAATCTTTTCACCACAGCATGAGCTACTTCCGTATAGCTCGCGGTGATATGAGAAAAAAAGCCTTTTACGGTTTTTAAACTCACATTCTCGTTTTTATAACCCCTATTAATAATAAAACTAATATAAAGAATAAGTAAGAATACGAAATTAAAAAGGGTTTAATACCCTTTTAAGAAGTTTAGGTTTTAGAGAAGTTTAATACTTCCTCCTCTCTCCTACATTTGCCGTGCCTGACAAGGCCCACACATGTTTCTTATATTAATGTAACATCTATTTAACTTGTGGGGTGCAATAAATGTATTGAGTATTATGTAAAACTTTCATAAACTACTATTTTTTTTTAAGGTAACTCTACCATACCAAAACTTTTTCAATTTATTATAGATGCACGTGAATAAAGCATTTCATTATGGTACTATTTTTGAGTTCATAACTAGAACTTTACTACATGAGTGTAGATAAAATACTTTAAAAGATTCAAGAATGCATTTGCAGTAATAAAAAGTTAAATTACTATAATTATTATGTGGACGGCCCACACACAGCATTATATTATATATCTTCAAATTAGGTCAATTCAATTCTCTGTGACGTGGAGGGATCTATTTGACCGCTTATTTCTGCTGTCTAACTACACGTGTCCACTCACGATGATGGCCGACATTAAAATGACAAATAGAAAACCAACCTTATTTTCACACTGTTAAGGTTTATCTGTCTATACGAAAAAAAAACATTTTTTTCTTTTCCTGTGTGCATTCCAAACACTATCCTATTTTTTTCCTCCGCCTTTTTAAGGTAAATATTTTGGAAGGAATTCTTTAGGAAAATGTCCCGAAACTCAACACATTTTCAGTGTTTTAGTGGGAGGAGGTTACGGAAAATTTATATTTTTCGATCATAAATTGTCAAATTTAAAAATATTTTCTCCACCTTTTTCAGACAAAGGTAGTATTTTTTTATTATTTGACTTGTTTGCGCTTGACCCTAGTCGCACCTGATGGTAAACGCAGACAGGGTCTAAGATGGAGCACACGAATCCAAGTAATAGAGATATAGAGACATTCCCCTATACCCCTCTGGCTCTCACATACACACGACGGAATACAGTAAACTGCTTGGTGCTGGACTTTAAGGGTGGTAGCTCGCCAGGCGGACCGTTTAGATCCTACCACCAAGCGTGCTGTGTTTTGTTGAACCTTACAACACGCGTCTATTCCCAGCGTGTGGTGAGGAAGTTTTATATTCTAGCCCGTGCCCACACGGGATAATAAGTTTATCCGTAGCTTACCATAACTTATAGCTAAGTTTCACGGATTGATCGATAAATGTGCCGAAAACAGCATACTAAGGGAGAAACCATTTTGCCGCAACAGCGTGTACACGTAGTATGCGGCGTCGCAAGAGCCACGCGGCGCCGCACCACACCGTGTGGGACGGCTCTCCGTCAACACATCTGCGGTCTGGCGAGCGTGCGGCGCGGCGCCGCACCGCACCGTGTGGTGTACCATAGAGATTTGTATGTATTACGCCGCAGCGGCACCGCACAGGCGCCGCGCCGGAGCTGCACCGCATCGTGTGGCTTCTTCCTTAGAGCGGGAGCACACGATGCGTTGCGGCGGCGGCGCGGCGCCGGAGCGGTGTCGCTGCGTCGTCTTACATAGAAATATCTGTGGCATGTCACACGATGCGCTCCGGCGCCGCACCGGACTTGCAATCACCGAGACGAGGCGGGGAGGAGTGAATGCGTTGCGACGTCGGAGCGGCACCGCTCAGTTGTTTATGCGTCACAAGGATCGATTTTTTTTCTCTACGATTTTTTGCTACGGCGCCGCTGCGACGTAACAACGTTGCGGCGCCGCACGTCTCGTATGCCCGCTGATACGGTGAAATCTTTGCGGTGCGGCGCCGTAACGCATCGTGTGCCCCCGCTCTCATACCGTGTTTGTGAATAAAGCTGTCAAGTGCAATCATGTCACTTGAATGCGTCGATACATGCAGGGGAAGTGGGGGTGAAGTTTGAATTTCTAACGGCTTTATATCCCCTTTTAAGATATCTGATATCTCTCTAAGATTTTTATATACATATTGTTTTTGTAACTTGATATAGCTCTCAGACTATTGGCTCTGATCCCACGCAAATAATAACTTAGTGAAGGAACATCAACCAACTGCACTTATATGTCATCTTTCAACGTCTGCACGAAGTAAAGTTAGGGAGAATTCACACGTACCAAAAACAGACCACATCTCACTGATTCACCACACTCAGTGGTTACGTGTGAATAGTGTCGGTGTGCAGCTTCTTGCAGTTACGTTGTGGTGCCTACCACAGATTGTCATACCATAAACACCCCATGATTGACTGTTATTTTTTATTGCAAATCTCGAAAGTATTAAGGAACAGTGAAAAAACCAATGAAATATTTAATAAAATGCCCAAGTTAGAAACAATTTTAAATTGTTAGCGAGACAGAGACAGCACTTTTTAAAGCTGACGTCACACCTTAAAAACTTCATAGTGACTTGACATCTCTGTATAATATTCCGTTTCGTGTCACAAGGCCAGAAAGTGCCCCCTCCACAAACTTCGAAAGCGTGTATTTCCTCTATTTTTTCATCGTTTTTATTATTTTTTCTCATGCCGTGTTCTTTCTATGCTTTATTTAAAATAATACCAAGTTGTTGTACATTTTTAATGGTAAACACATACCCTATTCTGTCTTTCACTTTTATTGTGTTTTTATTTTGATATTTGTATTTTCTAGTATTATGTTTTATATAATTGTGCTTTTGTGTGTTGTGTTTTCTTTTATGTACCAAATAAATGTCTTATCTATATAACCTACAAAATGTTGATGTGGTTGCATTGTCGCTAGTAGTTGCGATGTGGTTACGTTGTGGCTAGTGTTTGCAGACAGACAGATCGACTCCGGCTTCAGGCGCGCGGTGTCGTTGCGTCGACGCAACGTTGTGTTTGCGAGGTGGCCGGCCGCTAATGCGCGGTGTCGCTGGTGGTTGCGATGTGGTCGGTATCGCCCACACGGTTGAATTTGGGGGCAAAACGTGGTCCGTGTGAATTAAACTATTAATTTCCATACAAATTAGAACGCCCACGTGTTGTTTTTGTGGCGTAGTTGGTGGTACGTGTGAAACAAGCCTTATGCTTGTATAAAGTCAGAGTTCACGTGTAATTGAAATCGGGAACATTCCATTTGATTTATAGCGACAAGTATAAGGAATTGGTTGTACTAACATATAGCGGTAATGATGTAGAAAATGTGTTATAATTTTGAATGAGTGTATACTGTATATTTTATTTAAAATCTTTTACAAATGATGTGTGCCTATATTATGTTGAATTATCTATATTATTCCCGATTATCTCAATATGAAGAAACTGAACCCTTATGGGGTCACTTTGTTGTCTGTCTGTCCTTTTTATCGTGGTAAAATCCTCATGAATATACAGGGTTAATTGAAAAACCCCAACAACCTCTTAAGGGGTCTACGTACTCATCATTATTATGAACAACTTTTACTATGGGACCAAATCTGAAATCGCGAGAAAAAAACTGCTATTCCCTACATTTTGACGAGCTAAGCGTACATAAATGTAGGGAACAGCTGTTTTTTTTCGCGATTTAAGATTTGGTCCCATAGTAAAAGTTGTTCATAATTATGAATACAATGACCCCTGAAGAGGTTGTTGGTGTTTGTCAATTAACCCTGTATACCCTCGGCTTGGGGAAGACGGGGGGTTATGTCGGACTCTTACCGGTCAAAAGCCCACGGTGTTCCTTCTCCTGATCTATAGCCGGGGTCGCGGGATTCGCAACTGCATGCACCGCAACCCCGGCAGGACTCGGTCCACCAGCTACTGGCAGACCTCTCCTACTGTGGGGCCTTACCACATGTCCTCCTGAGAGGTGCGCGCGGAACACGGTGCGCCGCCTTCTCGGGCGTGTTACTGGCCGGTGCTACGGGTCTATCTGTATGTACTCTTTCAGAGTGGAGGCGGGCGCGGGCGCGTGTAAATCAAAATGTATGTAGACGCCAGTTGCAGTCACAGTGCTCCCGCGAGCCGCGCGTCTGCATGAGGCGGGCGTAGGCGTTTCTAATGGCTCAATCCGCCCGTATCGTTCACAGTGATATAGCGTCTGTTCTAGTGTTGGGTAGGACACGACTTGAAAAAGAGTTTGTAAGAGTAGCCTCTTTTTTGCTCTGAGCCAGTACAATGTACTACTTCAAATGAGGTGAGACGTACTGAAACTCGGTTATACGATTGAAGTAACGAGTACGAATATGACATTTGACGTTACTGCGGCGAGTCGAGTCGCGGTCGCGTAATGTCCACTGACACTGACACACTGACAATGACGTGCTATTGTAGCATGTGCCTCGTTCCCTCTCTGTCTCACCCTACAGTTTACTTACCGAGAGTAACGAGTAATGCGACTACCGCGACATAAAAGTTGAAGTAGTACACTTTTAAATGTCGAGCCGCTCTTACATTTTGACGTCATGTACGGGACAAATGTACCGCCTCTTGTATGTCCTACTCAACACTAGTCTGTTCGGTGACAGCGCGTGTGGTTCTAAACTATTTTGATTCACCCGCCGAAGCGTCGTACGGTAGCTCGTCCGGCACTACTGTGAACACGCAGACGCCTACGCCTGAGAGACCCAAGCGCCCGCGCTCGCCCCCGCACTCGCTAGTGCAGTCTGATTGACCATTACGGCCCTCATATCAAGTTGAAATTAATACCAAGTACTAAAGTCAACAAACCACATAATCACTAGGTGTAATATAGCATATATATTTATGAAAGATCGGATTACTTGAATCAAAAAAAATATGACGAACATCCCCGCTGCCATGCGCACCAAGCCTCTAGGTACACTGCAAAAGCATTTCCTTTACATTCACACAAATGAAAATAAAACTCAATGTACCGTATTCCGTTTTACTAAAATACTTTGTCTCTTAAAGTGCATGACTGTTATGTTTTTTGGCTAAAACGAATGTACAGGTGTTATGTTAGCATAAGAGAAAGACACAGAAGCGCCATACAGAAAATAATTATTGAGTAACTGTGCCCGCGACTTCGTCTCAAAAAACCGGCCAAGTGCGAGTCGGACTCGCGCACGAAGGGTTCCGTACCATTATCTGTGAAAACGGCTAAAAATCATGTCTGTTGTATGGGAGCCCCCCTTAAATATTTGTTTTATTTTAATTTAATTATTTATTTTTAAATGAATCATCTGCCTAGCCTTTTCCCAACTATGTTGGGGTCGGCTTCCAGTCGAACCGGATGCAGCTGAATATCAGTATTTTACATGGAGCGACTGCCTATCAGACCTCCACAACCCAGTAACTGGGTAATACGATACTCTTGGTAAGACTGGTTGTCAGACTTTCTGGCTTCTGACCAACAGTAACACTGTCAAAGATCTACAAATGACAGCCGGGACCAACGGCTTTACGTACTTTCCGAGGCACGGAGGAAACTCGCTATGGTAAATGGTCACCCATCCACAGACCAACCTCGGCAAGCATAGCTTAACCCGGAAGATCGGTCTATGCGGCTGTAATTATTTAGCCACGAGCTCCTCCGCTATTTTTAAACTGAATATATAACTAAATATTATGTGAATATTTCAAGCGTCTACCTGTTGCCGTTATCAATATCGAGCAAAAACGAGCAAAAAAAATACGTTTGTTGTATGGGAGCCCCCTTAAATATTTATTTAATTCTGTTTTTTTAGTGTTTGTTGTTATACCGGCAACAGAAATACATCATCTGTGAAAATTTCAACTGTCTAACTATCACGGTGCATGAGATACAGCCTGGTGACAGACAGACGAACAGACGGATAGCGGAGCCTTAGTAATAGAGTCCCGTTTTACCCTTTGGGTGCGGAACCCTAAAAAGGCTAATATATCTTAAAAAGAACGGGAAATAATTATTAATCTTGAATAACCAACCTCGCAAGGTACTCCACTTGTAAAATCGAATCGCATTTATTTCCAATAAATCTACTGATACACCCACCCTCAATAGCGTGATCATTTGTACCCTATAACGTGAATTGAAGCCGAGGTAATGCGAAAGCGTTCATACAAACAGTACTACGGCTACTTCGGTCCGTCAATATTTCTTCCGAATTGGAGACTCACGGATGACGGAGAGAAATCGGATGACAGAAGTCGGATCTAGTGCGTAAACTACCATACAAATAGTTCTATGACTACTTCGGAACCTATTTTCACGGATCCGGATCGGATGCAGTGCGTAACGGCTCTAACTAGTCATGCTGTATAAATATTTTACTTATTTGTGAACTTATTATTTTTCATTTTTTTTTATTCCTTTTCTCAAGACTTTCGATTTACTCTATTTACTGAAAGTTGACTGACACTTCTTCATTGTAGTGTTGAGTAAGACATACAAGAGGCAGTACATTTGTCCCGTATATGACGTCAAAATGTAAGAGCGGCTCAACATTTAAAAGTGTACTACTTCAACTTTTATGTCGCGGTAGTCGCATTACTCGTTACTCTCGGTAAGTAAACTGTAGGGTGAGACAGAGAGCGAACGAGGCACATGCTACAATAGCACGTCATTGTCAGTGTGTCAATGTCAGTGGACATTACGCGACCGCGACTCGACTCGCCACAGTAACGTCAAATGTCATATTCGTACTCGCTACTTCAATCGTATCACCGAGCTTCAGTACGCCTCGCCTCATTTGAAGTAGTACATTGTACTGGCTCAGAGCAAAAAAGAGGCTACTCTTACAAACTCTTTTTCAAGTCATGTCCTACCCAACACTACTCCATTGGGCAAGGTGGAATTTTATATTTTTTGAATTGAATGAATGAATTGAATTGTTTTCTCTGTTCGATGTTATAGTATGTCTACACCAGTGCGCTTTCATATTCATCTTGCGCTTTCAACTTTCAATTCCTCTTGCGTTAAGCGCATGCAATATTGATTGCCATAAGAAGCATGCAGCTTATCGTCTACACCGGTGCGCCTCGATCAGTCGTCAGTCGACATACAATAGACGGATTAGCGTGCACTAGGGGCATGCGCTTTTATCGAACTAGTATTAAGGCATGCGCTATTGCATACGCTATGGCGCTTCACGCATGCTTCAGACGAAGACGCAAGATGAACATGAAAGCGCACTGGTGTAGACATAGCTTTACAGAACTAACAAACTCACGTACAGTCGACGGCAAAAGTTAATGTCTGAAAATTAATTAATTAATTATTTTGAGTTTTATGCTTCGCTCGCGTTAATTTAGAATTTGATAATCAACTCTTAACACACTACTAAAGTTTCTAGAATAATATAATTCAATCATAATTCGCAAGACACGTTGCGCCATCTGTTATCATAAGAACGTTATTGTTGTTTTCTTCGGGAACAGTCCTTTTTTTCGGGATGAAAGGTACCCTATGTCCGTTTCTGTACACCTGATGGAAACAAACAAACTTACTTTCGCATTTATAATATTACTTAGTTAGGATTTCATTGTAGTTAAACAATTGTAATTTTTTTACTTGTTTTTTTTACACGTTACATTTGACCTTCTGTTCGTTAATTTTGATGTCTGTCTGTTCTTTTCGTTTTGAATACGTGAGATTACCAGGAAATGGTATGAATATGGAAATTGCTGTGCAGAAGACTGAATTTTAGAACAATGCGAAGAAGTAGAAAATAACTTTACATTTTTTATGTGCAATAGATTAAGTTTGTTAGGATGCCGAAAATCCCCCTAATTTATAATTGAATACTAAATTGAATAATCTCGTTTATTCGTTGTTAATAGATAGTATAAAGTATAGGGAGTGCCTCTGCTGCCGGCGCCGGTCGCCATTAGAGCGGAAAATAATATAATTATGCCGCATAAATTACACGAGCAAAATGTATTTTTTTACTTACTTCTATATAAGTAGAAGCAAGGTTCAACAAGTCATTTTATACAGTTTATTTTTTCAACTAAATAAATTTATAACGCGAAATAGCAAATGATTCGGCTAGTTAGCAATTTATTTTATTTATTTATAGTTAATTAAAACGGTGAACACCAATTACAATAATTAACATAGAAACAAGTAACATGGAACGTAGAAAAATACAGGTATGTAATGTTGACAATTGTGTCAACACAAAATACTTAAGACTAACATGGGATAGTGGACACCCTCGCATACTGTCTCTCACAGAACATCAGACATACATGCACAATTTCACTCCATTTATCCGCGAACACATCACATTCAGGGTTGGCAGCCAGGAGGGCATTGAGTATCCTTAGAGTACGATTCACAGGGGAATCAGCTCTGGCGACAGTTCTGGCTGAAGGTTACGCGAATAGATTTATATTCATTATGAATTAAAAATTTCCTTAATTGTATTAAAGATGTTAAAAAATGGCAGCACTGATAGTGACATTCGTGACGTAGTCTTGGGTCATCACGGGAAGATTATACCTGGTATTATTATAACATGGTCAAAAAGAACTACGAAAGGAGCTCCGTCAGATAATGCCAAGGAGGTCGTCTCACTAAACAAGCTCTCTGGCTGTCAAAGCAACAACTGCGTCACAGCAGCCATCACTGGCCATGGTTCATTTAACAAACACCTCTTTGTGATTGGAGTTACAGACAGCCCACTGTGCAGAACATGCACGGAGGAGGACGAGACGGCAGTCCAAGTGCTACTAAACAGCCCTGAGGTCGCCACATTCAGGGCCAAGTACTTCGAAAACCCAGTTACTCTCCGAGAGATCACCAGCAACATCAAGGGTGTGCTGGCCTTTTTTGAGGAGGTAGGGTGGATAAGACGGCCCTAAGACGACCTTCTGACCGTTAGGGTGGATCGAGTAACTACACTTACGAGTTTACGACCCATCACGCAAAATACGCGTTCAGACGTGGAGTTGCGGACATCAGCCCGTGATACCTTATACGTCAGATAAGACGCCATGACGGACAATATCGTTTTGGCGGCCATTATCATCATCTCCCTGCCCTTATCCCACACTAGGTGGGGTCGGCACAACATGCATTCCTCTTCCATTCTTCTCCATCAGCCGTCATCTCAGTACTCACTCCTTTCGTACCTATATCATCCTTTACACAATCCATCCATCTTTTCTTTGGCCTACCTCTACTTGTATATCCATTCACATCCATATTTAATACTCCGTTAGTAACATGACTTTCTTTTCTCCACATAAAATGTCCAACCGTGCTAACCTATTATTTACTCTTCAACTTTTCAGTCACTGGCACTACTTTCAAACTTCCTCTGACATACTCATTCCTTATCTTATCTATTCTTGTCACTCCACACATCCATCTCAACATTCGCATCTCCTCTGTATGCACTCTCCTTTCATCCTTCCTCTTGGTGGCTAGACACTCGTTTTGGCGGCCATGTTGTTATGCGAAATAATCCCTACTTATCCTAACTAATATCGATTTATCTTCTAATATTATAAATGCGAAGTTAAGTTTGTTTGTTACATTTTCACGCCTAAACCACTGAACCGATCATCCTGAAATTTTGCAAATACGTTGTCAGGTGTACGGAAACGGACATATGGTACTTTTCATCCCGAAAAAAAGTACTGTTCTCGCGGAAAACAACAATAACGATAATAGATAGCGCCACGTGTCTTTCGAATCACGATTGAATTATATTGTTATAGAAACTTAAGTAAGTAGTGCGTTAAGAGTTTTTTGAGCACATTTAACGCGAGCGGAGCCGCGGGCAAAAGCTAGTAATATTATAAATGCGAAAATAACTCAGTATGTCTGTGACGCTTTCACGCCTAAACCGCTGAACTGATTTTGATGAAACTTCGTACGGAGATACTCTGGAACCTAAAGAATGACATAGGCTACTTTTATCCCGAAAAATACGGAATACGGATACGGATAAACGACATCCATGCGGGAGAGGTCGCCAGCGACCTTCAGTTAAAAATAGAAAACACTTCGATTCGTAAACGATAAAACAATAGCCTACATTTCTTCCAAAGAAATAAAATATGGAATAAAAGAATTTTTTTCACTAATATTTCAATTGGATCCTGAAACCTTATCAGAAAAGAAATGGGATCAGAGTTCCTTGAACTATGAAGTCTTACAGGAAACCAATAAGATGAATTGTATTGAATATCAATACAGTTCATTCAAGAGTTAATAGGCTTTGTATTGAATATCATTATTTTTGGTGTTAAGGTGAAGGAAAACATCGTGACAAAACCAGTGGGCTTACACAAGCCGCGTTTGTTGAAACATATACAGAATGACTGGTGAGATACTAACGATCTCTTAAAATCAGCTGTTCCCTACATTTTGACGAGTAATGCGAACATAAATGTAGCGAACAGCAGGTTTCTTTTTTCTTGATTTCTCGTTTGGTCCCATATTAAAAGTTGTTCATAATGATGAGTACAGTGACCCCTTAAGAGATCGTTAGTGTCTCACCAGTCATTCTGCATATCGTTTCATATTCGTAATCATAATTGAGGAGATAAGGAACAAAAAATGTTTATTTCATTTTTCATTAACCAACTTCAAAGAAAGGAGGAGGTTCTCAATTCGTCAGAAACTTTTTTTACACGCCTTCAAAAAAGGAGGAGATTCTCAATTCGTCAGCATCTTTTATTACACGCCTTTAAAAAAGGAGGAGGTTCTCAATTCGTCAGAATCTTTTATTACACGCCTTTAAAAAAGGAGGAGGTTCTCAATTCGTCAGAATCTTTTTTTACACGCCTTCAAAAAAAGGAGGAGGTTCTCAATTCGTCAGAATCTTTTTTTACACGCCTTCAAAAAAAGGAGGAGGTTCTCAATTCGTCAGAATCTTTTTTTACACGCCTTCAAAAAAAGGAGGAGGTTCTCAATTCGTCAGAATCTTTTTTTACACGCTTTCAAAAAAAGGAGGAGGTTCTCAATTCGTCAGAATCTTTTTTTACACGCCTTCAAAAAAAGGAGGAGGTTCTCAATTCGTCAGAATCTTTTATTACACGCCTTCTAAAAAAGAGGAGGTTTTCAATTCGTCAGAATCTTATCGTAATTATTTAACTTTTTTTTTTTTTTTTTTAAAAAAAAAACGTTGCCCCACACTAAGATTTCTCTTGTATCGTGGGTGCGTTTACAGACACAAATCTCACAAACAAACGCCCAGACCCGGAACAACCATCTGTAGGCCATACAAATTTTTGTTCCGTGTGGGAATCGAACCCACGACCCGTGGCGCAGAAGCCAATCGCTTAGCCACTGCACCAAACGTGTTGATGTCGGTTCGTTTGTCTTTTATTTTTAAATTAATTTTATTTTTGTTCAGAAATCAGAAAAAAACTTCTTACGAGTTGGCCTGTTTGCCTTGTAAATTTCAATTTTTGATCAAAATGCGACTAAAGCTGGCTTCCCACGGTACGTGGTAGCGCGCACCGGCTGTGCGTGGTATCATCCGTAACATCACGCACTGTGGAAAGCCACATTATGAGGGTGCGTGATTCGAAGCTATTGTTCATTCCAAAATACCAAGTGAAAGAGAACTCGCACCGGCGCATCTTAGAAGTTACCGACTCTCGGCGGATACGGCGCACCACTCCGCACGCGTCCGCGTTACCACGGACGAGTCTCTTCCAATGGTGCGTCGACGCGAGCGAGTGCGTCACGGTGCGTGATATCGGTGGGAAACAAGCATAAGAGATGCTATTTTGTCTTAGAAAATTACACTTTTTGAACCAAATCTATACAGGCTAGGCCGCACAGCGAAAATCGACCCGTTTAAACCCCCTATTACTAGCCTCCCTGCGCCTAGAGAGCTCCAAAAAGTTCTTGACGGTGTGTAGTTCGCCAACCTGTACTAGCCCAGTGAGGCAGATTTAGGCCTAAACTATTCTCATTCTAAGAAGAGGCATAAGCTTAGTAGTGGGACAGTAATAGGTTGTTTGTATTGCTATGCTATAAGCAAGAAACGCGGTTGTTTAGTGCACGGCTCTGTGACCGAAATGAGGATGTACACACGGTGCTCCGAGATAAGTGGCCACCTAACTGACATTTTGTTTCTGAGCACAGCGGACGCACTATTCAAGCATCGAATGTTGCATGATGTGCTCAGAACTAAAAGGTCAGTTAGGTGTATACTTTTCTTGAGGCACCGTGTGTACTATAAAGCTCTGCCCAACCCTTTGGGGAATATAGGGCGTGAGGTTACGGTATGTAAATAGCTATCGACTTTTCCTTGTCAATTATTTAAGGTTGTAAGAGCTTTGAAAAAAAAAACTATTATCACAAAACATGTATTTTTAATTCTCATCAAATCAAATCATTTATTCTTGTTAAACATAGGTAAAAATACAGTTCTCATATGTTATGTTAACAGCACTCTATGTTTTGCCACTAGGGCGTACAAGTTACAATATTATGTTATCATGCATAATATTACAAAGTCAGTCATTTAATATAATATAAAAAATTCACATTAACAAACAATATAAATTACAATGTCAGCAATGGGGTGCATGAAAAGAGCCTCCACGAGTGACGTTACTTCAATACGTCCGGCGCACCCTGGGCAGTCAGCCTCGCTACCACCTCTCACTCACTCACTCACTACCTTGCTGACTGGATAATCTTTTCACCACGGCATGAGTTATTCTCGTATAGCTCGTGCCGACACGATAGAAGAAGAATAATGTCAGCAATAAAGAAAATCGAATGTCAGAGTAAATATTACATGTGTTATATAAAAATGTGAAAAATTATTACATTTGCGAACAAAATTTGTATGAGGGAAAAGGAAATGTATAGTATGAGTGATATATTAATTAACTAGCTGTGCCCGCGACTCCGTCCGCGTGGAACTCGGAAAACAACGTTATGTCGCAGCAACTAAATAGTTTATATGTATGTATTCCATTTATTATAATAATAGACAAAGGTGTCCCACCAAGGCACTTATATCTTTTAAACCATTTCTTTAGGTAGTGTTTCAGCTCTTATTGATTGACCGTAAAGGTTCATATAACCATAATACTAAAAACGCGGTGCTTATTTCCATACATTTCCTTGCTAAAATGGATTATAATTGAATATTGATATTTATTGTGATAATGTAACGAAACCTTATCGCGATACAAAAATGGCTACAACGCCATCTAATTACAATCGGCGAACTAAATCAAAAGATTTTACGCAGTGCAGTCTATAAAATGATTTCATTCAAGGTGTGGAATAGGAAAGTACTTTAAATATATAAAATTTCACGTATAGAAGACTTCGTTTTATTTTTATAAGTTAGAAATAGGTACTTACTGCTTTCAAAGATTTCAAAAAGTTTGATCTGGAAATCGAACCAACCCAAATGCGAAAAAATATCATCTGTATTTTTATTTCACCAATCGATAGGATCAATAATACGGATCAAATCGCTCCAATAAACATTGTGTCTGAAATTGATGGAAGACCATAAAACCAAAATTGAATAACTTATGTACATTTAAATTCAAGCACTTATTAATAGTTGTTAAGTAGTTCTTATTTTTTCCACTTCGTTCAATTTAAGACAGTGTGTTTGTTGGAGAGTTTTGATCCTGATTATTGACCATAAAGATATTTTCAACAGGTGCCTTTGCAGATGGTATAGCTTTGTCAGTTTGATTCCCGGTTCAGGCAAAAAAATCAGTAAAGGCAATATTTCATACTTTTAAAAATAAAATGAAGTCACCTTTGAGTGAAATTTGCAATTTTTAATATTTAAAGTACTTTCCCTTCATGGCTATGTGTTTTGGGACATTACCTAAGGCTTAAATAAACTTAATAAAACGGCGACGACAGGCTTTGAATAGTTCTGACAACAATGAACAAAATAAAATACATAAAAACATTCCAAAAAAATTACAAAAAGTGTATTTTTTTAAAGTGAGGTTTTAACGCAGGACACTGAGCCAGCGACCGTTCACTGCAGCACTAACTTCAGTCTACAGCTTATACTACGCAGTATATGGAAATAATGTTCCGTTGCTCGGCATCTATGAGCAATAGCGTGATAGTTTATATACCAGCATAAGCGCAGGCCCATCAAAATCGATTCACGCGATTTTACGTGATGTCCGGACGGAAAGACAAACAGACACAATAATTCTAAAAAAAAATGTTATGGTTTCTTTATCGATAGTATAGTACCACCGAACCGAAATTTTGGAAAAGTATTTAATTACAGACAAAGTGCACTTTGAATTTTATTAATAGTAAATAGATTTATAAATACATATTTAAGTATTCATAATAAAATATATGAGTATTTCAAATTAATGTATCGTATTGCCTTGCACAATTAAAAATTTAGAATACCTACACTTGCTTATGAATTTAAATGTATTTCTCTTCCACTGCCATTCAGATAGATATGTACCTTATAAATTTTAAATAACATTATCCTCGTTTTTTTATAAAAGCTTAGTTAGTACCTTCTTCGAATAGCATTTCAATAGACCTTCCATAGACTGAGAATAGTAATATATTCGTTGATTATATTTCCTCACAACGTGATTTGATACACGTAACGCCATCTATTGAAAAGAAATGGTAAGTATACACAAATACATGCTAAGTTCTTTTAGAAAACTTAAAATTCGCATAACTTTTGATTGCGTGAACCGATTGCGATGAAACAAAAAACATATGTTACTTGGAGATAAGCACAATATTTATTTATAAAAGTCAACAACATTGGATCAGTTGTTTTTATGTGATGCTTGAACAAACAAACAGATAAACAGACAAACAGACAAACAGACAAACAGACAAACAGACAAACAGATAAACAGACAAACAGACAAAAAATCCAAAAATGTTAAAAATGGGTTCTATTGGTTATAGTTTAACACCCCAACCAGGTTTTTTCAAAATATTTGCTATGTACAGACACGCCATGTCTACAGATTTATTATATGTATAGATATGACAAGATTATGTTCCGAATGACTAACTTCCGAATGACTAACTACTTTTAAGATTAGGAAATACCCATAAATAATCTTTATTCAACTAAGCAATTCAGTGGGATTATTCATAATACTTTATTGCTCCTACCACTGTGTGCTCACGTATTCATACAATCACTAAAGTAAATAGTCATCATCTAGTATAAGTTGACCTTACATTGTACGGAAAGCCTATACAATGCGAGATCAGTTTATACTGGAAATGTATAGCAAGCATGTAGCCTTGCGTACATATAATGACATATCATGATAACGCTTTGAACATGAATGAACAGATCTAATAATTAATTATACTTCGCCTTTTTGCAGCGACACAGTACCTAGCGCGTTTCATGAACGCGCGACTAGGGTTACCAGCTTCACACGGATAATTCAACCCTCATCAAGCTGTCCCCCCCAATCCCCCACCAGCAACGCCCTAAGCCAAAGTCCGAGTCCCACTAGGGGTCGCTCTTAGTGCTGTTGCTGCTAGTAGTCGTGATGTTAGTATAGTAAAAGTAGTTAGAAGAAAGCTAGCATAGGTTAAGTATTTTACTTCCCCCCCATTGGCTGGAGACCCTTCAGGTCTCGCCAATAACTGCCCGGTTACGTAGAAACGGTCTTCAATAAACACATACAAGCGGACCAATAGAAAAAAAGGTTACAAGCCGGGCTAACATGCGCATCGCAAGATAATTTTGTCGTCGGATTATCTCGTGCCGAAGACGAGATAATGAATGGCTTACCTAAGATAATGATGATGATGATGATTCAGCCAAAAGACGACCACTGCTGGACATAGGCCGTTTTGGACTTAAAAGTATGAAATCAAATAATATGGTTACTGGTTAGAAATAAATGTACATGTGCTTGAGCGTTTTTGGAAATTCAACCCCTAAGAGGGTGAAAGAAGTGTGGTACTTTTGAAGTAAGAAGCATGGAATTAAAAATGTAGGCCTTTGGTGAGAAATAAACATACACGTGTTTGAGGGTTTTTGGATTTTACCCCTAAGGGGTGAAATAGGGGATGCAAGATTTTTTGAAGTTAAAAGCATGACGTCAGAATTCGTCCTGACACGTGCACTCGCGCCAATTTACTAACGGGTTTTTTGTATAGAAATCAGACTTTTTGTCTTGACATTTCAGTATTACATCCGATAACCCTACGCGCTGCAGAAGCGTTGCAGTATTAATACAGTAATACTGCAGTCGTGCTGTTGTTATTTTTATTAAGTAGTATTTTAATATTGTACGTAATCTATTTATTTATTTGTATTGTTATTTTCCGTGGCATCACAACGGTTCTATCTAAAAACCAGATGCTGCGGCATTTTATTTTTCTTTCTTAAATGTTGCAGCATTTTACTGAAATAGGAGTCTTTTCTGGCCACGTGTAGCTTGTTTTTTTTTCTACGACGTCTGTGCGAGTCTAAAATAAATATTGTTTCTTTCTTTCTTTTGTGAGCCGTGGAACAAGGATATCATTCTTACAAGATTTTTCACTGGTGCATCTTTGCGGAGTGATAACGAATACGTTATGAGTCATCTTATATGGCTTCGAGATGCTGATAGAATTGTTAGTATCTTTTATAATAAACAATATAAAATATAATATTGGGGTGCATGAAAAGAGCCTCCACGAGTGACGTTACTTAAGTACGTCCGGCGCACCCTGGGCAGTCAGCCCAGCTACCAACCTTGCTGACTGGCTAATCTTTTCTCCACAGCATGAGCTATTTTCGTATAACTCATACTGACACGAGAGAAGATAATAAACAATTAAAATTGTATCATTTACAGAAAGATTTCTTTTTGTTAATGAGACTGTTGTTTTGAAGTCAATGCCACCTTATCTTTTTAGGGATTTCATAGTTTGTCCACCTGCCTCGCTGACGGTACCAACATAAAAGTACGGCGGCGCGTCGTCAAGCAATGTATTGTGTTCCGTCGCGTGTATGTGAGAGCCAGAGCAGTATAGAGTAGGGGCATGTGCTCTACCCGTGGACGATTTCCAGAATTTGACAAAAAAGTATTTTTTAAAAAAAAACCTCATAATTTTATCATGAAATTATTTATCGTACGGCTTAGTAACTAATCAACTCTTAATTATTATTAGTCTCCAATGCGATGGCGGAAATAATTTCTCAGAAAATTAAAGATTTTCAAAAACCCTTATTTTGTCCCTAGGTACAACGTACAAATGTACCTATGGACAGCACAAATGTACTTATGGACAGTAATGTACCTGTAGACAAGCATTTAATATTGCAAAAAAACAGGTTTTCGTAGCGATAATTCTGGAAAACGTTGTCGATAACATCGAAACCATCCTATACCAGCCATTTTGTATTGATGCCAGCTTTTAAAAGTATTTTATTTATTTTTTGCACAGAAAACTGGTAGACAAGTTCCCGGACTTGTTTGGAATCTAGACCCATATGCATGTAGGCTGCTTTTTCTAAATATTCACGTAACATAATTTCTTCATGCTCTGGAAACACCTTTTTTACGTCATTCTTCAATAATATAACGATAAATCTATCTAATAATTAATCTATAGTTTTTTCATTGAGATAATGATCTCATGATAATATTTATTGAGTTGAAAATATTTCAAAATGGTATATTTTGGTATTTTGTATTTTTCAGACACCCTACGATCTAAACATCCACTTTTGACTTCTATAACTGCTTCGGAGAGAGTATCTGGACATATTTTATCCCGTTTCACTCCGGTTTTACTACGAGGCACTGAAAAAAAACCAAAACAAATGTAGTAATTTGTCTGTGTAAATTACTGTCCACAGGTGCAACCGATATTATGTACCTATGGACAGTCCACAGGTACATTCATTCCTCCGTCCACAGGTACAAATATTAAGACATAACCTAGAAAGGGTTAAATCTTTCTACAGAGCATTAACAGAATCGCAGAATGGTCCTTATTTCAATGAAAAACAACGAAGTTCTGTAAATCATCTACAATTATACTTCTAGTTTAAGTTATCTCACAGAAAAACACCTTGAAAATGTACAAAAAAACTTACTTTTTCAAATAAAAATGTTCAACAGCACATCACAACAGATTTATCACTGACAGCTTAGTGACAGTTAGTCAGTGTTGCCATTCGTCAAAAAAAGTTTACGAATGCGTTCTAACTACGAATTCACGCCGTTTGGTTTTTGAAATAATGGTAGTGTCCATAGGTAAAGCCGTCCATAGGTACAACACTTGACCCTACTTCTTCTATATCTCTGTTACTTGGATTCAGAATGAAAAGTAATTAATAAACCATGGGTCTGCTAGGGTAGCCATAGCATAGGACGATCAGATGATATGTGTTTTTCTCTTATTTCAAGGCCCCCATGAAACTAATTCCATAAACAATGAGGTGCTAATAACAAAGTATCATTTATATAGAAGAACAAATAAACTTCCCATATTAGAGTCAGTGTGTGAATAATGCCTGGTTTCTATATCCAAAAACAAGTCGTTTTGTTTACCGATATGGTAGCAGTTTTTATTTTCAAACCTGCTATATAAATAGACTGGGGAACTAATTTTAAGTGCAATAGCTATTAAGATTTTCATTTTTTTTTATTTTTCTGCTTATTTTTTTTACATACGATCACTTATCCCTACCACAGCAAAAAAAGTTTTTATTTTTATGTTTTTAATCAAGTTAATTCCCGCGAGTGGTTAATCTATATCTAGATCATGTGGTTTGAAGGAATTACACGAATTCGTCTACACCTGAATACATCACTCTCTTAGTCACAAGCTTTTCATCCCTCCTCATCACATGCCCATACCAATACAATTATACTATATCAGTATTAAAAAACGAAATTCAATCTGTTTTTTGACGGGCAGCCAACTCATATACCTTGTACAACCGCAAGCTCGTTGTACCGAGCTGAGCGCCAAACCGCGTCAAACTATTGCCAACAGAATGTAACAATGTAAAATTTTGTAATTAATTACTAGTTAATTACTAGAATATAAAACTCACCGCACGCTGGGAATAGAAGCGTGTTGTAAGATTCAATAAAACCTAGCACGCTTGGTGGTAGGATCTATACGGTCCGCTGGCTAGCTACCATCCTCTCTTTAAAGTCAAGCAGTTTACTGTGTTCCGTCGTGTGTATGGGAGAGCCAGAGGGGTATAGGGGAATCCTTCTATATCTCTGTTACTTTGATTCGTGTGCTCCTATCTAAGGGCCTTATCTCACTAGGACACCATGGTGGCGGTCACCGGTCGTGCCACCAACAAAATGTGTGCAGTTGTATAAAGATCATCTGGTATCAGCTTGGTTGCGCAACAAAGGTGTTGCCGGCAACAGAATCACCCACTGGTGGCGCAACCATTAATTTATATATATAGAGCTGTTGCACTACCAGGGACGCCCCTTCCGCCCGAATTAACACTGCGTCCACGTGGTTCACGTTTCATTCGCGCCGTACACGTCAATATTGAAACTGACAACCCTGGTGTTTGTTCTGGTATTTCTCGCTTCGGAGCTCAGACACCACGGTAGCGCGACTGGTTGCGCCACCATGGTGTCTCGGTGAAATAGGGCTATTAGACCCTGTCTGCGCTTACCATCAGGTGCGACTCACTCTCGCTCCCGACCATGGACAGAACCTCTGCCGTGACCTCTCGCTTCCGGCCGTGGTTTTGTCCATGGTCTGGGAGCGAGAGTGCGTGGGAAGCCATCGCCTCTTTCTGCGAGGAGGTGATGGCGACCAAGGAGGGAGCGGAGAGGGAGAGAGAGGCAGCTTCCACTCTCCCTTCCCGCGCAAGACGCACCGGGCGCCGCAGGGCGCGCGACGATCTCCGGCCACCGTAGTATGTGGCCTGCGGGCGGCGGGTTAGGGGACCCGTGCGTCGCCCGACCAGTAACAGGCCCAAGAAGGCGGCGCCCTGTGTTCCGTGCGCGCCTCTCAGGAAGACGTGGTGCAAAGCCCCTCAGAGGAAGAGGTCTGCCAGGGGCTGGCGGACCGAGGCCTGCCGGGGTCGCGGTGCATGCAGCTGCGAATCCCGTGACCTCGGCCAAGGGTCAAGAGAAGGAACACCGTGGGTTTTAAGCCGGTAAGAGTCCGGCATACCCCTTCGCCCTCCCTGGGCGAAGGGAATCCATGAGGATATTCCGATGAAAAAAAAAAAAAAAAGAAAGGGTCAAACGTGACCAAGTCAAATAATAAATAAAGCGGCGCCCCTATTTTTCATACTCTCGTGCAGAGCTGTAAATTGTTCATTTTAATTACAGTATAACATGATAGTTTTTCTGTAGCGTCATTATTGTGATTACAGTAATCAGCAACCATAACGCACGTTCTTAATTGCACACAAAATGGGTTTAGGAGCCATCATATTTATCAAAATGCATTCTGGAACTGTTCTGCCCAGTCTTTTGCCGAAGCATGTTGGTTTCAGCTTCGTGTCCGACCAGATGCGGCCGAATACCAGGATTTAACACAGAGCGACTGGCATCAGACCCTCTGGACAGTGCCTATATCCTAAAGTTAGACCGGTTCTCAGACTTTCAGGCTTCTAACTACCCGTCACGACTGCCATAGGTATTCTTACGACACCCGGTACCGACGGCTTAACGTGCTCTCCAAGGCACGGAGGGGTCTCGATGTGTAACGAACGGTACCCATCCATAGACAGACCGTGGCAAGCGCAGCTTAACCTTCCAAATATTGTCCTCTCTCCCTCCAATCTCCAAATAATTGTGAAATTACAGATCGTTTTTCAAAAGCTATTTCAGTCAATCTATCGCACTCTACGGCTGCTGCCTGCGAGCTCCCTTGAAACTTGGAAGATCAGTATCTATCGTGCGTTTTCATGCAAATTTGCACTACCCAAATTCGTACGAAAACGCGTCTAAAGTACGAAAGTACTCGTACGAAGCCCAGTTCAGACTACGCTATAATAGATAGCATATAGCAATTATTGTACAGCACAACGATATCGCTCAGCATACATTTTATATGGACATGTTCACACAACGCTATGCTTTAAAGCACTGGGGCGCAATTCCCCTAAAATAAATCTTGATAAATCACAACCGAACCAATGCCGAACCGTTCATTCAGACAGTTCTCAATTTCAAAAGCTATCAAATTGCTTGACACAAAAAACAAAATCAATCATTTTGAAAGTTTTCGAAAACAAAAACTGACTGACGGTTATGGTTCGATTGCGTTTGACAACAATTTGTTTTAGGAGAATTAGGCCCCTGGTGGCCCAACTTTTTTCATCAGGGACCAGAAAAACGCAAGAAATTTTGCATAGGGCCAGAAAAAAAAAGGATTTTACTCTGACAAAACTAGCATTTTTGGCTCATAAAGTTACGGCTATTTGTCATGGCCATATACTTGTGGCGGTGCGCACGGCTTGCGCGCGCGCCGCACAACATCACACTAGCGTTCCCGCTTTTTTTTTTTTTTTTTTTTTTTTCTATTGGACTGCTGTAGGTCGTCCTAGGGGACGGTTTCTACGTAACCGGGCAGTTATTGGCGAGACCTGAAGGGTCTCCAGCCAATGGGGGAAGTAAAATACTTAACCTAAGCTAACTACTTGTACTACACTAACATCATGACTACCTGCAACAACAGCACTAAGGGCGACCCCTAGTGGGACTCGGACCTCGGCTTAGGGCGTTGCTGGCGTGGACATAGGGGGGGGGAGACAGCTTGATGAGGGCTGAATTATCGGTGTGACTGCGGAGTCTGAAGAGACGACCGGCTCTACGACGGGAGAGCTCGGTGGATCGTGACCGGCGGCGGTGGGACGTCGCGACGGGCCTCGTCGGCGAGGACGGTATGCCGGACGGCGGCGGACGTTGTGTAGTGTGCTGGTCGATTTACTCGCCTCCTGGAGGAGGGTTATTTCGTCGTCGGGTTCCAAAAGTGTGTGCCTGGGACGGCGAACTTTACTTATGAGAGAGGGACTGTAGTCGGCCGCTGCGGCGACTAGGGGGTTCGGATGGCGGGGGGCATTGTCGAAGTAACGCTTGGAAATGCGTTTGAGGTATTGCCTGATGGTTGGCATTTTTAGATCGAGATGGAGTTGGACGTTACGCATGAACCACGGGGCAGACGCGGCTCTGCGCAACACTCGATTCTGGAGGGTTTGGAAGGATTTGAAGCGACAAGGCTTAACGTGTGCGAACACGACGCTAGCGTAAGTCAAGATGGGGCGGATGCACGTCACGTAGATTCTCAGCTTATTTCTAAGTGACAATTTACTGCGCGCTCTAAGGATGGGGTGGAGGCGACCGACAGCGAAAGCGGCGCGAGCGCGCACCGCTTTGATATGGTCTCGGAAACTCAGATGGTGGTCGAGGATAACCCCCAGGTATTTGGCTTTCATCTCCCAAGGGATCTGTTTGCCGAACATGAGGACAGGACGGATGTGGGTGTGGGAATCACCGTGTCTCTCGAAAAGAACGGCTGCGCTCTTTTCGGGATTCACCTCTATTCTCCATTTCCGGAACCAGACCCCGAGGGCGTTGGCTGCGGTTTGAAGGGTTCGAGAGATGCTATCGAGACTCCTACCGGAATAGTAGATAGCCGTGTCGTCGGCGAAGAGAGCCAACTTGGCCAAGCCACGTTTGGGAATGTCGCTGGTGTACAGCGTGAACAGAAGGGGCGATAGCACAGAGCCCTGAGGGACTCCGGCGCGGATGGGGTGAGGGGACGAGAGGGTGCCTTCTAGGCGATAGCGGAAGGAGCGATCCGACAGAAAGTCTCGAATGATGAGCACGAGACGGTCCGGCACGTTGAATTGGTACAGTTTGTATAATAAACCGTTGTGCCAGACCTTGTCGAAGGCTTTCGCTACGTCGAAGAAGAGCATGCCCGTTTTGTACGAGCGCATAAAACGGGAGCTAATGTGTTCGACTATGCGGTGCAATTGACGAATGCAACAGTGCTGGGTTCGAAAACCGAACTGTTCATCGGGGATGAGTTTACGGGAGTCAGCGAAATCCTTTAAACGGATATAAATGAGACGCTCATAGATTTTCCCAAATACATTGAGAAGACTGATGGGGCGGTAACTAGTGGGCTCACTCTTGGGTTTGCCGGGTTTGGGGATACCGATAACGGTGGCTTGTTTCCAAGCTTGCGGAAAGATGTTATTACTCAGAGCGCCATTGAAGATGGCGGTCATGAGGACTATGAGCGGGGCGGAAAAGTGTTTGATCACCTTATTGGTGATACCGTCTGAGCCGGGGGCTTTCCTAGGTTTGAGTTTCCTCACTATCGTGTGGACCTCGTCTACGGTGATGGGGGGTAAGGGGTCGTCGGGGTCTTCATCGGGTGGGAGGGACTAGCGTTCCCGCTGAGTGCTACCTATATTTATAGCCTCGGCGCTAAAGGAATTATAGTTTTGGGCTTCATCGCTATTGGTGAATTAATATTACTTGGATTACATACCAAGCGCTAATCCCATATTGATAATTTGTACATAAGTAGGGACAACATTCAATAAATTAATTAATATATCTTCTAAACTGTTTGTTTTTATCTACGCCTACCTCTTACACGTCTAAGCTGCTAAATACTCATGCTCTAAAAGGGAGGGTTGGTGGGCCGGATTATAACACTTTGCGGGCCAGAGCTGGCCCGCGGGCCGTAGTTTGCCCACCCCTGCTATAATATATATATATATGTATTGGCTTGCTGTACGCCACAAACTTGAGCGATTCTCAGAGCTATATCGTACGATTCCCCGGTCCCCGTACCGCTTCATTTCTGCCCCGTCCGTCGCCCGACAGATCGCCGTCAAATAATTTGCTATACATGGTAGAGCGGCTTGCAATATAACGTATAGTGTGAACGTCATGCTATATAGTTATAGCTTATAATGCAATATGCTTTACTGTATAGCAAAATAGTAGAGCGTAGTCTGAACTGTGCTGTGAGTCTATAGTCCAGATCTTCTCAAACTTATTTCATCTACTGCCCACTTTGAAAATTAATTATTTTTTAGCGCTCCCTAAATTTTTTAACGTTTCCACATCTTACAAATCACAGCCCACTCTAGCGCCCACAAGGGGGCGTTATCGCCCACTTTGAGAAAGACTGGTCTATAAAATGGGAACACCCAAATATTCCGAAATATTTTATTCCGAATTTGGATATTCCGATGTTCAAAAATCCGAATTTGATAATTCCTTAAAAATAAAATTCCGATTATTATAAAACACGAAAGTTATTTTACCGAATGTCAGAAATACGATTTATTTGTTTTCCGACTTTCAAAAGTACGAAGAATTAAACATCCGATGTGTACTTGGCCCGAAAAACAGCATTCCGATTTGCAATTTTCCGAAAACAATAAACATTATGTCAAGCAATAGAGTAATAAACATTACACAGAAAAGTGAGCAGTTGGTTAGGTTAGGTTAGAACTGCGACCCCCTACGCACGAGCCGAGCGAGCGAAGCGAGCATGCCGCGGCAGCGGCCGGCGAGTGTTGGAACCGATTAGTTACATATACCTACTTAATAAAAAAGCGCGTAATGCATAATGGTGAGTTTAAAGAAACAAATATTTAAATGAGAGAAAAATATTTTTCCCATAATTATGTTATTATAATATAAAGTAGGGAAAGTAATTCTGTCCTTAGTTTCTTTTTCTACCTTCCTATGAACAATTAACTTGCTCCCTTTGGATAAAGTTGAACCATTGTATGTTAATCTGTTTTGCTATTTAGGTTTACTAGGCGTTTTAATTTCGGACTTTTAATTAATAGGTATTTTAATTTTCGGAATTCGTATTTTTGATGTTTCGGATTATTGTTAAATCTGAATTTTTATTGTTAGGTGTATTGAAACTCGGTATTTTGATATTCGTAATTGTAAACGTTAGGCGTTTTGTAATTTAGGATTTATAAAAGTAGGTTTTATGATTAATCGGAATTGTCATTTAGGAGTTTTAAACCATTCGGAATTATGAAAATCGGTATTATAAAAATCGGGATTATGAATATCGGAATTTAGTTTTTCGTATTATTGTAGTGTGCCGCTATAAAATACTCTATTCAATGACAGATGAGTCCTACACAGCGGTTATTTCGTCAATTATAGCCGTAAGTGGATTGATATCGAAAAAACGTAGACGCTACATCAAAAACCGTAAAATAGCTATATTATACAGGTTTTTTTTTATATTTCATCTGTAGGACGCTCGCCTCTCCTGCGTGGATTTTCAGACTATCTCTGTACCAAGTTTCATGAAAATCGGTTCAGCGGTTTAGGCGTGAAAGCGTCACAGACAAACAGAGTTACTTTAGGATACAGATTCTTTGTATGGTAACGTTGTAGAAAAACGTCAGGATTCTCCTGACATTGAAAAGGGTAGGTATAAGCACCAATTGTAGCTAAAATAGGAAGCGGTGACGTCATCCGCTGCCGCAAATGGCCGGTTAAATTACAAACGACGCACGTAGTGGACTGTTTTACCTGAGCACGGGGAAATTAATTAGGAAGTCGTATATGATTTTGTAATACGTACGTATGTAGACGTAAGTATGTTTTCTAGTAGGCGTGGGCTGTAACAGGTACAATCAATTGCATACCGGTCAAACCTGTTCCTGTTACTATTAAATAACAGTTCCAAACACCTGTAACATAAAAAATAAACTTTAAAAAAAGTAAAAACCGACTTCAAAGAAAAACTAAAAGGAGTAAAATAATTACCATAATATAAAATTAACAGTTTCAGAAGTCGGTGGCTTCTATTTGCTTCAGTGTAGAGTTGCACCGACTTCTGAAACTGTTAATTTTATATTATGGTAATTATTTTACTCCTTTTAGTATTTCTTTGAAGTCGGTTTTTAATTTTTTTTAAAGTTATTTTTTATTAAATACGTTTTAGTGTCGTAATTTTAACCCCCTCCTTTATAACCCTTCTTTTTGGCTTTGACGTAGTCGGGCATAAAAAGTCCTTTCAAATGATACCTTACACGATATAATGAAAAGATTCCAAAGGGGGGGAGGGGGGGACACGCACCCCCTCCTCTTTTCAAGTAGTCAGTTCCCAACAACAAATATAAACAAAGCAATATTAGTAATTTGAGAATTTTGCTTTGATCCGATGAGGAGTTCCGTTCCATATCTCTGAAGTTCATGGTCTGATCATAACAAAATTTAAATGGGACCAATCGGAAAGTATACCCTTTCGAACAAAAAAAGATTTTTTCAAATCGGTTCTTAAATGACGGAGTTATGAGGTAACAAATATAAAAAAAAAAAAAAAAGTACAACCGAATGGAGAACCTCCTCCTTTTCGAAGTCGGTTAATTAGACTAATGGGGTCACAAGCGCTGTATAAATTTCGTTTCTGCCCTATAAAGAGTTAGAACCCAACTACAGAAGATCCCGAGCCGGTCCACACGATGCGGTGCGGCAGCGGCGCGACCCATGAGCGGTGCCGCTGTGGCGTCCAACATAGAAATATCCATGGTATGCCACATGATGGGCAAACAGCGAGTTGAGGCGGGGGAGGGGTGTATGCGTTGCGATGCCGGAGTGTCACCGCTCCGGCGCGCTCTGTTGTTGGTGGGGCTGCCGCCATGACACCGCGATGTCGTAGCAACGTTGCGGCGCCGCACTGCCCGTGTGTCTGACAATGTGGCGAAATCTTTGCGGTGCGGCGCATCGTGTGGACCGACTCTAACGATTTCTTGGCTAAAAGCCAGAGTTACTTCGTGTACTCATTAGTGTATAACCAGTTTAATCCGTACTACATTGAGTTTTACGCAAAGCAGCCATCTAGGCTTTCCAGTTAAACAAACATTATCTTCACTAAATAATGAAGCTTGCATCCGTAATTAGGTTGCGGAGGTCAGATGGTATTCGCTGCATAAAAATAGTGGTAAGTCAAAGTCAATGTTTTTTATTTCATAAATACTAGATTTCAGGCAATTTTAAAACGTCAAAACTAGGCGCACGGTTGGCAAAAGGTACATTTTATGGAGACGAGCCGGCAAGAAACTCCATGAATACTCTTTTTAAAATTGTAGATCATGACAATTCCATTACAGTAGTGTGAGAAATACACATGTCAAAATCAACATTTTTTATTTCAAGTACCTAGACTAGATTTCAAGCACTTCTAAAACGTCGAAACTGCACACTTCCAAATGGTGAGTTCTATGGAGAAGAGCTGGCAAGAACCTCCATGAGTACTCTTTTTAAAATGGTAGATTATGACAATTCCATTACAGTAGTGTGACAATTTGTATGGTTTTAATGCAGGTTAAAGTAAGAAATAGGGCGCTTTCAAATTAAACGGTTGTTTCGAGCTGCAGCCGTGCCGCAGCGGTGCGGCTGTCGAGCTGCAAACAGGCGGTTGTGTTTTTTCATACATTTGACGCGGCCTGAGAGCAATGCGTCGTCCGTACTGCACACGCACGGCAGCAGGTCGGGCGTCACACTGCTTTCTCGTCGCATCAACTGTATGTAAAAACACAACCACGCGTTTGCAGCTCGACAGCCGCACCGCTGCAGCTCGACGGCAACCGTCCAATTTGAAAGCGCCCATAAATAAACATATAAGAGTGACAATAGAAAAAATTGCCTTTTAGGATAACCATAGCAGTTAAGAGCGAGTAGCCCTTAACCTGCCGACAGTGTCGCGAAATCGCGGAAGACCCCCCGCCACCTGGCTGACAACAGTCCAGAAAGATCTGAAGGAGAGCGAAATAGATACCGCAACGGCTCTGGATCGACATAAATGGAAAAGGCAGACAAGGAGAGCCGACCCCAGATAATGGGACAAGGCAAAGGAAGAAGAAGAAGAAGATAGCAGTTAAGAGCTGACCAATACCCAACTATGTCGGGATCAGCTTTCAGTCTAACCAGATGCGGCTGAATACCAGTGTATTACACGGAGCGACTGCCATCAGACCTCCGTGACCCAGTAACTGAGCAATGCCGATCTCCTAAGGTTGCGCTGGTTGACAGACTTTCGAGCTTCTGACTACTCGTAACGACTGACATAGGTATTCGTATAACACCCGGGACCGACGGTTTAACGTGCTCTCCGAGGCACGGAGGGGTCTCGATGTGTAACGAATGGTCACCCATCCACGGAGTGACCGCGGCAAGCGTAGCTTAACCTTGCAAATCATATGATCCGCGCGGTTGTTGGTAGCTACGTGCCCTTCTCGTGTTACACGTTGTATACAAGGTTAGTCAGAAAGGGAGTACTAATCCGAAAGGGTGTTAAAGTACCCACAATAATGAATAACTTTTGTTCTACCACTTTCCCTAAAAGTCAATAGTTTGAGAGAAACAGATGTTCAAAAATTTAAAAAAAAATGCTAAAATCTATCTATCCTCAGCTATGATCAGCTGTGTTTACATTTTAGGACATATTTGGGGTCACGAATTAGAATTTTCCATTTCATTCCATTTCCATTTTATGAATTCGTAACTAAAATAGGGACGAAGAATTTAAAAAAAAACTATAATAGAAATAATTTGAAATGCAAATGAAAATTATCGAATTTTGAAATTTTAACACTTGCTTTAAAACGGTCATCAGTCAAGTGATCCTTTAAGTGGCAAGGTACGGGATTAAAAGGTCCCTTGTAAAGAGTCTATTAGCAATATATTTAAAAAAAAAGTAAGACAAGTTTTTTTTTTTGACAAATCATAAAACAAAATCATCACTGAAACGCAACACTGAAAACATAAAACTAAAGAAAAGACTATCAGAAAGTTTTTTTTTTTTTTTTGTTTCACATAAACATAAAAACTATCATTACAGGTACTTATTACCTAATGCAATAGCCTATGTTTGTAGTTATTTACATTCTTACCTAATTTCCTCTGAGAGGTAAATGACAACAACCGTAAAAGACTACTTGATTATCATTTTCTTTTTTAAGGTGCATGTACCGATGGACCGTCCATACAATGTTTGTAGGGATTATACGCTAAAAATAGACACTCTTTGTTTAAAACGAATCATTTTATCACTTTTCTACAATCAAATGTGCTCGCGAATTCACTCTTTAGGAAATAACTTACACTAATTACTGAGAAAAACAATCATGAAATTCAGACAAAATTTGACACTTCTTTACATGTGTGGGTTTGTTTTGACAAGCAAACTAAGCGCCATGTTTGTTATAGTTTAAAATTGTAAGCGATAGATGGCGTGCAGGCGATATTGTAAATAGATATTAAAATGTGCAGCGTTGCCGGTCTTCTGTAACCTTGACGGCGGCTGCGTTGCCAGCTAATTTGACTATGATTCGAATGCATGTACATTTTCAATTTGTTGAACGTAATGTTGATGCACTAGGATTTGCGCGCGGAATTTGTTGCGTGTTATATTTTGTATGCTATTTTAATTTATTCAAATTGCAATATGTCTAGTAGGTACTTATGTAATTGATTTCAATTGAATATAATTATTGCAATTTATTATTGGTAGGTAAATAATTTTATTAATTATTCAAAATACGCAATTTTATTGTAAAATAAAATTACCTAGGTATATTTCGACGGTAAGTATTAGAAACAGCAAGTTGGCCCGTGAGTTGGGTTTTAGACGCTGCAATCTCGTTACAATACTAATTACCTACGTACCTACGTGTCGATGTTGTCATTATGTATATTTTATGGTCAACCATGAATTAAATTATTCAGTAAGTCACCAAAGTAACCACAACATTAAATTTCGTGAAAAAGCAATCTTGGGGTATGTTTTTACCAGGTAAAGAATACTTTGTATGCATATAGCCCCCCGCCGAGACGCCGTCGCAAGCAGACGTATTTTTGAACGTTCCGTGTTTTAAATTCAAAAAAAATTGTTTAAATTGCAAAATATTGTGTAAACTATCAGTGAAACGATCAATTAATTAGTGATTACCATCTCAGTGATAAAATATTGAAACAATTACAACACACAATTAACAATATTATCAAAATTATCAACAGCAAATCAAGACAAGTTGTTATAAAAAATCGTGTTAGCGTGCGCCGGGCCAAGTGTCCTTGAAAGTGAATGCAAGGACAAGCTTTACACCTGCAGCTACAGTACCTATTTTTATTAAATAGAACGCTATTTTCAACTTTCTTAGTAACGACGACTTGGTCCGATGACACATGGGCCGGAGTGTAAGTGAACGTGATCGTCTGAGTATCAAGTTCAAACCTCCACAAAACACATTACTTTTTGGAATGTTTTTTATTATGCTGCTAAAATACCAGAAAAATCTGAGATTTTTTTACGAAAAAATTGGAGAAATTTCTGAAATATTATAATTAATACTTGCACAAATTGCTGCCTGCAACATTGCTTAATTAAAGAAAAATCCGCATTCATTGTTGCTTTATTTTGCTTTTGGTGCATTTGAACGCCCAATATGCCGCTAAATCGAACACCGCCAACCTCACCGAAATCTAACTTCAAAAAAAAAAAAAAAACAAAAACATTCAGACGAATTGAGAACCTCCTCCTTTTTGAAGTCGGTTAAAAATCAATGATGGTGACGCTGGTACTAATATACTAAGTAAAGTTATTTTTTACAAATATACTAAGTAAAGTTATTTTTCTTTGTAGCACCTGTGAAGCAGTGGTTTCAAGACAAGAAGAAATAATTTTTGTTCAATTGAAAAATTTTTGTAGTAGTTTGTTTAGAATCTACATAATCATTGTATAAAGCTTTTAATTTGTATTTACTATAAAAGGTGAAATAATACCTTATTGAACTCAATAAAGATTTAGATTTTTGTTTTACTAAAAACTTAGGTAATAAAATAAAACTATATTTTACTGTGTATATTTGACATTATTTATTTCCTTTTTTTATTAATCAATTAAATGTTTTACGCCTTAAAATATAACTTTTATTTTCCTAAAATAGTACTAGTTTTAATTTATCGTAGGTGTCGTTCTGCCTACCCCTATTGAGAGTATTTCTACAAAATATTTTAGCCCTTTTTTAAATGCACGCCATCTAGTGGTAAACTTTGTAAACGTAGGGAATACGTCTATGTGTGTGTAAAAGTGTGTAAATTCAATGACAGATGTTATTATGGGATTCTGTGTCAAATTGGGTGGATTTTGAGGCATTGTTATGATCAAGTTCATTAAAAGGTAATGACCAGGTGTCGCGAACACTACTTCTACAACTTTGTAATGCTCAGATTTCACATAAAACGAAATAAACTCAAAATAATGATTTCAGCGCCATCTAGCGGGAAAAGTGCTGGGAACAGCCCGTATCTTTCACCTTAAGGGGAATTATGTAACACGTTGTATTGGTGGTAAAAAAGCCATATAAAACTTAGTTTTTTTTTTATATTATGCAATTTCAATTTACTTGATAAACATAATAAATACTGGCTTACTATTTAACATTCATTACGCTAGTTTCTACGTAGTATTTATAGTCAGTAAGTGGGCATTTTTTTTTCAAATTTGTGCTAAATGTCTCAAGCACTATGAAATGAAATGAATGAATGCACTGTGAATGGAAATGACTGCCTCGATGGTCTAGTGGTGGCAAGCGCGACTGCTGAGCGTGAGGACTTGGGTTCGATCCCCAGGTCAGGCAAAGTGTTATTGGGTTTTTCCGTGTGGAATTTCTCAGTAGCAGCTCGGAGTCTGGATTTGTGCCCGGTTGATGGCAATAGGCTCGCCCCCTATTACATGGGACAAACATAACGGCGAAACGTGGGTGTTACTATACACCTCTGCCAACCCTTCGGGGAATAAGGCGTGAAGTTTATGTATGTCTCAAGCATTATTACAATTATAATAATTACGTAAAAAATATAATTTAAAAAAAATCGCTTAGCTATGGCTTCTTTACCGCCTATAGATGTATTCCGTAAAATATTTCGAGTATGAATAGATGGACCTTATAATATAATCGAATTATGAAATGGAAATCAAAGATATAATAAGAAATGAAGAAATGAATAATTATGATGGTGAATTATCTAAGATGAAATGTCTTTTATATAGATTTGAGGAGGTTATACGGTTTCGAGAAGCAATTAATGAGTACCATCTAAGCCTAAGAGGGGTGGGTAATTGAAAAACTTTTGCCAAAACCGCTAGTCGAGAGTAAAAGTTCACCGCTTTGGGAAACCTTACACTACATACATACTGGAAACTTTCGATTGTGTATTTTTGTTGGCGTTTTCCTTGGTATAATAATACCTACGCCAGGTATTTCTCTTCCTTTTTTAACCGACTTCAAAAAGGAGGAGGTTCTCAATTCGGTTGTATTTTTTTTATTTTTATTTTTTATGTTTGTTACCTCATATCGCCGTCATTTATGAACCGATTTGAAAAATTATTTTTTTGTTCGAAAGGGTATACTTCCCGATTGGTCCCATATAAATTTTGTTACGATTAGACCATGAACTTCAGAGATATGGAACGGAACTCCTCATCGGATCAAAGCAAAATTCTCAAATTACCAATATTGCTTTGTTTATATTTGTTGTTGGGAACTGACTACTGGAAAAGAGGAGGGGGTGCGTGTCCCCCCCCGCCTTTGAAATGTTTTCATTATATCGTGTAAGATATCATTTGAAAGGGCTTTTTATGCCCGACTACGTCAAAGCCAATAAGAAGGGTTATGAAGAGGAGGGGGTTAAATTTATGACACTAAAACGTATTTAATAAAAAAGAAACTTTAAAAAAAAGTAAAAACCGACTTCAAAGAAAAACTAAAAGGAGTAAAATAATTACCATAATATTAAAATTAACAGTTTCAGAAGTCGGTGCAACTCTACACTGAAACAAATAGAAGCCACCGACTTCTGAAACTGTTAATTTTATATTATGGTAATTATTTTACTCCTTTTAGTTTTTCTTTGAAGTCGGTTTTAACTTTTTTTTAAAGTTTCTTTTTTTTTCTTTTTTTCGTGGAAAAATGCTCATGGATGCCCTTCGCCTGGAGAAGGCAAAGGGGTATGCCGGACTCTTACCAGCTAAAAACCCACGGTGTTCCTTCTCCTGACCCTTGGCCGGAGTCGCGGGATTCGCAGCTGCATGCATCGCAACCCCGGCAGGCCTCGGTCCGCCAGCCGCTGGCGGACCTCTCCTTCTGTGGGGCCTTGCCCCACGTCCTTCTGAGAGGCGCGCACGGAACACTGCGCGCCGCCTTCTCGGGCATGTTAATGGTCGCGGGCGACGGGTCCCATAACCCGCCGCCCGCAGGCATGTATTTCTCTTCCTACGATGGCCCAACACTACGTCACTATCAGAGATCATTAACTCGTAATTGATATAAAATAAATTGCTAGCTAGTCTAACTATTAGCTCTCATATATGTTATTCATATATTTAGTTAAAAGAGTAAACTGTATAAAATTACTTGTTCAAAACTGCTAATGCAAATTGCATACAAGGAAGTGAGTGAATAAATGCATTTTACTAGAGTAATTTATTTACTCATAGTGGCAGCACCCGCAGCCGATGACGGCTTTATCCCATTTCGCCGTAACGTTTAAGTGTTGTGGCGTAACTTGGACCGCCACCTTACAATTGCGAGCGGAATCGCTCCGCTCAAGAATATTGGGCCATACATCCAAATATCACGTATCGGGAGAAACGGCCTATCCACATCTCCACGTCACGACGTCGTCAACGTGGAACGGTGCGGTGACGTGGCACGGTGCGTTGACGTAACGTGCAAATTTACGTTACCGTATCGTAAAAATGCACGTCAGAATCATTGTTAGATTTATCGTTGACCATGTAGATCCTGAATTTTAATAAGAGATGTTTCTTGAGAATTGAGAATGTTTCTACTGTTGTAAGGTATGGTTTTAAAGCATCGGAGCACACAGACGGCGACTAACACGCGGGCGTGGAGAGCGTGGGCGGAGCGCATATACGTGTGCGCTTGCGGCTAGAGGCGAAACGTGTTACGATACGGTAACGTAAATTTGCACGTTACGTCAACGCACCGTGTCACGTTACCGCACTGTTCCACGTTGACGACGTCATGACGTGGAGATGTGGACAGGCCGTTACTTGGGCCACCACCTTACAATTGCAAACGGCATCGCTCCGCTCAAGAATATTGGGCCATACATCAAAATATCACGTATGTGGAGAAACTAGGTATGGTGTTCCTCCAACCAAAGGGAGGATCCTCCAACCAGGCGGAGTCTTATGCCTGTCGGGCAGTATCCCGGTTGGTTGGAGGAACACCATACCTAGTTTCTCCACAGTGTCACGTAATAGGATGCGAAACTATTGTCATCAACCGGGCACAAATCCAGACTTCAGGCAGCTACTGAGATATTCCACACGGAAAAACCCAAAAACACTTTGCCCAACCTGAGGATCGAACCCAGGACCTCACGCTCAGCAGTCGCACTTGCGACTACTAGAACAACGAGGCAGTACAATACAAAACAAAATATTATTTCTTGTTCGCCATTAAAATAATGAATAGTACATAAATCTTGTACATAATTCGTACAATGGGTGGTCTGGACCTTTTAATGGATAACAAAGTCATAAAAAATAAATAACAGGTAACCCACGGTGTACAGTCTTCAACTATACATATTTTGCTGACTCTGCGGTCGGCACGAACGCGCGTCATTTTCCTTAGGTATATATTCATATTTCACTTAATTAATTGCCAGTGTGAATCAACTAATAACTACGTAAACAACATAAGAGAAAGGAATCACCAATCGTGTCTATATTGTACTAAACCTATACAATAAACATAACTACAGTGACATCAACTTTGTGATCTTTTCTCTCCACACTCCACCAACAACATCAACAACTCTGCAAGTGTACGAAACCGTACATTTAATGGTCCTTCGAGCCGGATCACTTGGCGCTTTTGGACTTTAATACGGCAGCGAATCGGTGCGGCTGGCCTCTCAGAAGCGAGAATCCCCAGTTGTATTGAGAAGGCGCACATGCTGTATCTAAGGTACTGAGGGTGCTGGGTTTTCCAACGACCATTCCAAATCGAAGAAGGAAAAAATCAAGATTCGGAATTGAGAAGACATTTCCAAGGACGACCAATGTGAAAAGTTCTACACGGAAACCGTAAAACGAACGCAAGATGGAGCATACATCGTGAAAATGCCTCTTTCTCCGAATTTCGAGGAAAAGCTGGGAAAATCTAGATCAGTGGCCGTGTCACAATTTCTACAATTAGAGAAACGACTGACAAAGAATCACAAACTTGCGGCCATGTATAAGAAATTCATTGAAGAATACATTGAACTTAATCACATGAAACCATCGTCTCATGTTTCACCTAACAGTTGTTATTTACCACATCATGGCGTTTTGCGGGAAAATTCTACTACAACCAAATTGAGAGTTGTATTCAACGCATCGCAGAAAACTTCCAGTGGCTACAGCTTGAACAGCCTAATGGAAAAAGGTGCCAATCTGCAACAGGATATACAAGCTCTTATTCTGAAATGGCGTACATATAAATACGTCTTCACTGCTGACATCGAGAAGATGTATCGCTGTATATGGATGGCAGAAGAACAACAAGATCTGTTAAGAATCATCTGGCGAGATTCTCCCGATGAAGCCTTATGTGACTACCAACTATGTACTGTCACATACGGAACCAAGAGTGCTTCTTGGCTTGCCATGCGCACTTTGAAACAACTTGCCATTGATGATGGGTACAAGCATCCAGAAGCTGCCCAAATACTTCAAACGGAATGTTATGTCGATGACGTCATAAGTGGTCACAACTGCATCAAGAAAGCCCAACAACTACAACAATCCCTAATTCAACTTTTGAGTGGAGGGGGAATGAACTTGCGCAAATGGTCAAGTAATCACCGTGCCTTACTGGAAAACCTCAACGAAGAGCAAATTTCAAAACAGAACACCTTTGACTTCAAATCTGAGGAAACTTCCAAAACATTGGGGCTTGGTTGGAACCATACCAGCGATACCTTCTACTTCAACTGGCCTGCGACACGAACAAAACGTCTAACAAAGAGATCTTTACTCGCAGCCATTTCTAAATTCTACGACCCACTGGGCTGGCTTTCTCCAGTAACTGTCAAAGCAAAACTACTATTTCAGAAACTCTGGATTAGCAAGCTCGGTTGGGACGACGAAGTGCCCAGCGACATAGATACTGAATGGACAAAGATGAATACAGAACTGACCCACATCAAAACCATGAAGTTAAACCGATGGGTAGGGGATACGGAGCAACGCGTCGAATTACTCGGCTTCTGTGATGCAAGCGAAAAGGCCTACGCTTGTGTGATATACAGTCGAGTGACGAATGAACACGGCCAACCTGTAATAACGTTACTCGTTGCAAAAACAAGGGTGGCACCTTTGACGCAAAAAACTACGCTACCCAGGCTCGAACTATGCGGCGCGGTACTATTGGCTGATCTGATAAGAAAAACTAAAGAAGCGCTATCCGGGTTCAGTATTTCTGTACAGGCTTGGTCTGATTCTCAGGTTGCGTTAGCCTGGATTCAAGGTGACGCTTCAAAATGGGAAACCTATGTAGCTAATAGAGTTGCGAAAATCAAACACATCATCCCTGCAGCTCAATGGTACTACGAGAAATATCTGGAAACCTTCCGAAGACTGTGTCATTGCCGGTGGAAAACTATAAGGAGAACATCAAGGACGTCTACAAGTTGATGAGCGTAAAAGCTCGCGTCACGGAAACCTATTTTCTTTTCGAAATGCACATACCACTTGTATCTAACGAAGATTACATTATCTATCGAGCCATACCATTACCATTTACAGGGGCCAATAAATCTACAAATTGTGTTAAAATAACATCTAAATACATAGCCGTCAACCTTAAGAAGGGCGGTTACGTATTGTTGACCGAAGACAACTTCAAACAATGTGCACAACAAAGGTCAACCAACTTTCTTTGCAACAATAACCTACCATCTTACGATTTGCATAGCAACAAAGCGCCGTGTCAAGCAAAATTGCTGTCGCATCAAAACACTGCGCCCTGCGACCTAGCGCCAACGGTATGCAAGGACGCATGGATCGAGTTACACTCACCGAACAGCTGGCTGATGATATGCTGTGGTACGTGTTCATTACGTACGATATGTAGTAATGACATCACATCGTACACTATGACATCATCAGGCCTAATGACACTATCACAAGGATGCGTACTACAGTCTAAAGACTTAACGATCTACGCTCATCGTCAGTACAACAGTCACACGAAGATGGACTACCAGTTGACAGTCCCTTCTTTGGATACACCCATAAACAAAATTGTAAACTTAACGTACCGTTACGCTTTAAACACGCTTCAATCTTCATCTATGGATGCTGAAATTGCAAAGATTGAAGACAAAATCGAAACCCAAAAGGAAAATGAAGCTCAACAGACAACAGTTACAACACACGATGTTCATCAATATGTCATCAGTTACTTCCTCTTAACAGCGGCCATCATTGCGTTCTTTGTGGTAGTTGGGAGGAAGCGTTGTCGCAACTGTTTCAAAAACAGCTCAAAGAACCCAAATACTAAACAACAGCGTGAGGATATTGGGCTTCAAGTCATCTGTCAAGTTGACAACCATCAGAAGGAAACAGCCGAAACATCATCGCCGATTAAGGACAGCAGTGTGGAGCCTCAACCCACGACATCTCGTCGAAGCTTCAACACCGGAACCAGGAACCCTGCGTTCAACTTTGATTAATTGTTATAACTGTATTGCTTTGTGATGGTTTTTCCTTCTCTCTTACTGTTAGTCTTTTGGGGTTGCCAAGATGTACAGTCTTCAACTATACATATTTTGCTGACTCTGCGGTCGGCACGAACGCGCGTCATTTTCCTTAGGTATATATTCATATTTCACTTAATTAATTGCCAGTGTGAATCAACTAATAACTACGTAAACAACATAAGAGAAAGGAATCGCCAATCGTGTCTATATTGTACTAAACCTATACAATAAACATAACTACAGTGACATCAACTTTGTGATCTTTTCTCTCCACACTCCACCAACAACATCAACAACTCTGCAAGTGTACGAAACCGTACACATGGTGTACATACAATACATTAAAATGTAATAAATTAAGGTAAAATAATAATAGGCTAGATAAAACATATCACTGTGAGGATCGCCCGGAGGACACGGTGGAGCATACAGTGGAGGTCTGCCCTGCTTGGGCGGAGCACCGCCATGTCCTCGTAGAGGCGATCGGCGGCGACGACTTCTCGCATCCGGCCCTGGTTTAATCCATGGTCCGGAGCGAGGGGGCATGGGAAGCGATCACCTCCTTCATCGTAGCAGTAATTCTAGTGAAGGAGGAGGCGAAACGCGTGAGGGAGAGGCAAACCTCACGCCCCAGCCGCCGCAATACAAGAAGACGCCCCGGGCGTCGGGAGTCGCAGGGCGATTTCTAGCCACCGTAGGCGCGGGCCTGCAGACGGCGAGCGTTGTGTTCCATGCGCGCCTCAAAGATATCTCAGCATAGTAGAGTAGGTACAGTGCTTGCCAGGGTTGCGGAATTTGTTCGAAAGAATTACCGCAGCCCTGGAACGCAAAAGGCATTAGGAGGAACACGGATGAGTTTTGGTCAGTAAGAGTCTGACACTACCTTCCGCTCCGCCCAGAGCGAAAGAAGTCATTTGATGATTTCCCATAACAAAAAATAAAAAAAAGACTAGGTTAAACATAAAGTGTTCTAGTTAGCCTTTTCTCAACAGTTTCCAGTCTAACAGTCTGCGGTTGAATACCAGTAAAAACATTTAAAAATATAATAGCTCACCGGCATCGGGAACAGTGTCCAAGCTGCCGGCAGTCAGAGCTCCAGAGAAAGGAACCTCCTCACTATGCGTGCCGTGTCAAGGAGTACTGTTTTCTGTACCCAGCCCTTGATCCAGCCGCCCAACAAGAGCCTCATGAGGTGTTGATCGAGGCTCTTGGCTATTAGGCCATCATCCGCCGTAATGACTATTGGGAAAATGACTGCTGAGTCCATATCCTACATGCCGAAAATCTCATGTGCTAACTCAAGATATTTTATTAAGACCCCAATAGGCATGTTGACAGCATCAATAAATTGCAAATCCAATTAGTCCGCCAGTTAGAGTTTTGAAAAATAATGGACACCTATTTGTTCTTTTGTTAAGTCTATGAATATTTGGAAAGATAAAACGCATCAAAACTCGATCGGGGCTTGCGACGTCAGAAGCAAGTAAAAATTGTACTTGCTTGTGACGTTTTGCCGATTTTAAAAGTGTCGTATCTTCGTCAATTTTGGTTTACGTAACAAAAGAATACGGGTCAAATATTTTTTGTTAATGTAACTGACGGACTAATTAGATTATTTCAGTCAAATACCCTATTGTTGTATCCACATTTCGCAAATAAATGAAAATGAATTGAATTACTTTACCCTTTTCCATGCTATTTCGTCACTGGAATATTTTGAACTACAAAAGGTGTGTCCAATAGTGTATTGTGTCAGACACAGTTCAATCCAACTACAGTATGAACGCGTGTTGACTGCCCATTGAGACTGATTGTGTCTGTTATCTTGACGAATCTAATTTAATTTTAATTAACTGGCTAGGGTGCTTGTTTGGGCGATATAGCGTTGTATACAACGTGGTAGGTAGTGAAATGATCCAAAAATTGAAAGAACCAAGAATCCATTTTTATTGCAACTGAATTTTAAATCAATTATCTTTAACCGATTGAGCTGAAATTTTGTATACACGCTTATTTTGGATGACAATGCATGCTTAGCTATGTGACGTTATTCTAATTCCAATATGGCGGATCATCCAAGATGGCGGACTAGTTATTTTTTCTATATCAAATGAAAGAGCTTGCTGCGAAAAACACGAAAATGAATACAACGTCACATTAAATCCAAAACATGGGGCACCATACAAGATGTTTACTATAAATCCAATAACTAAAAAAGTATTTTTAGGACAATTAAATAAAAGCTTGTTTTTAAAAAGTTTTTTTTTACCATTAATTAATTTACTATGTCACATAGCATAACATCTCGCCCGTATTCCCTGAAAGGTTAGGCAGAGGTGTAGTGAACAACCTTATTTTACTGTTATGTTTAAATTCCATGGGGGGAGCTTATTACCATCAACCAGTCACAAATCCTGACTCCAGGCTGCTAGTGAGAAAATTGACTAGGAATAAAACCCAATATCACTTTGCCCGACTTGGTGATCGAACCCAGGAACAAGACAGCAGTCGTGCTTAAACCAACGAGGTAATCTCTGTCGAGGAAGTCTCTTAAAATGCTCATCAATAACGTGCTCCTCGCTCGTATATTTCATGTGTAATGTAATGTCCCAATTCCGTTTGGGGCTTAATAATAGGTACCTATGTATATGCATATGTTTGTTAGAATATTACAAACAACTCCGAACTTCAAGCACAAAATCAAAATGGGAATGCTTCACGACCACATAATTTGAAATGCTTGAGAGCGATGTACAAACGGTTGGCTCGCGTGCATTTGTCGGGATTTCCTGACTATATCCTAATTCCATAACTCAGATAATTTATGTAAACCAAGAAATGTCATTGTCAAAATGACAGGTTAGTGGTACAAACATTTTATCATTAAATTTTTACTAAGTAATCATTTAAAAAATTAAAGTTAATTATAAGAACAATGCAAACAAAATACCGTAGCCAAATAATGTCTTGTGTAGTGTGTCGGAGACGCGCCTTATAATCATTTTAATCAGTCCTTTTAAGTCCAATATTAGACTTCTCAAAATCGGACCAACTACCCACTTGGAACAGTTTACAGTCGTTTTCATCCAACATGTGGCAAGACTTGCTACTTCCAAAATTAATTTATGAATGAGAGTTATGTGTGTTGTTGAAGATGTAAGTAGTTAAATAAAACATCTTATTATTTATATCTGTGCAGTGTATAGACCGCCTAAAGAAAGTAAGCATTTGTTTGTTAATGAGTTGTCAAGTATGATTAAGGCTGATTATGTTAGGACACGTGATCTTATAGTACTAGGAGATATGAACATAGACCTTAAAACTACCAACAATGTAAACAGTTACTACTTGAGTAAACTGGCTGAGTGTGGGCTTGAATGTGCGATCTCGGATTTTACGCGAATTGAAACCAAAAGTAACATTGTCAGTAAAACTTGCATCGATCACATTTTTGTGAGATCTCGCCTTCATGACCTTTACTCAGCGGCACTGGGGACTGTCTTGGCGGACCATCGTATGACGATTACCACGCTTGTATCCATGCCTAAAATAGAGGATCCGAAATTAATTGAATCTATTGATAATAAAAAATTAAAACCACTGTTAGCTAGCATTGATTGGGAAATGATAGATAATTTAAATTGCGCAAATGATAAATATAAATATATAAAAGAAAACTTTATAAAATGCTATAATGAATGCAAATACACCAAAAAAATAAATAACACAAGTAAAAGAAATAGTGAAAAATGGGTTAATAATAAAATAAGGACAAGCTGTAAAAATAAAGACAAATTATTCATCAAATGGAAAAATGACCCGGGCAATAAAACACTTAAGTTAGAATATAACAAGACTAGAAATAAAGTAAATAAGATAATATTAAACATTAGAAATAATTATTACAGAAAAGAAATAGGAGACAACAAAAATAATCCAAAAAAATTATGGGAAATATTAAATAAACTTACCGGGAAGATAGTGAAGTCAGTAGATGAAGTAATAACGAACGCTTTTTTAAGTGAATCAAATAATGAATTAAATATCGCTAATGATTTTGCAATGGAATTTGAGACAACTGTGTCTAATATCGTGCCCAAGTGTGACAGACCCTTGCTGGATGAGTCTGAATATATGAAATCACAAGATAAGTCAATGTTTTTCAAAAAAGCTACTCCTCATAAAATCTCTAAAATTATAAACAACTTAAATATTAATAAATCAGCTGGATTTGATACAATAAGAATCGTAGACATTAAAATGGTAAGAGATAAAATCGTTAATGCAATAGTTAAGTTAATTAATGCGAGTTTTGAACAAGGCAAATATCCGTCTGAATTAAAAACAGGTATAGTTAGACCCATTCATAAAAAAGGGAAATTTAATGATTTAGCTAATTATAGACCCATAACGATATTACCTGCCATAAATAAAATAATTGAAAAATATATATGTGACCAAATACACTCCTTTTATCGGTGCAATGACGTAATTTCCAAAGCACAATATGGCTTCCAAAGTAAAAAATCTACATCTCAGTTACTATCCAACTTTACTGATGAAGTTAACAACTGCCTAGACGATAAGCAACATGTGGTACTTATATTTATCGATTTTAGTAAGGCCTTTGACACACTTGGGCACAACACACTATTGAAAACATTGCAAAACACTGGTGTAAGAGGGAAAGTACTCGACTGGTGTAAGGAATATCTGCGTAGCCGAAATTACCGCGTCAAAGTTGGCCCCTGCCTTAGTAGATCCGTTAACGTGACACAAGGCACAGCCCAAGGCTCAGTGACTGGTCCCCTCCATTATCTGGCTTACGTCAATGACTTGGAGAACCTGATAAACCACTGTTCCCTCTACCAATACGCTGATGACACTTGCATACTCTCTGCTAGTAAAGACCTTAATGTGGCCGCAGCATGTTTGCAGAGAGATTTTAATTCGATGACCAAATGGGCACATGATATGGGGCTTGTCCTAAATCCACAAAAAACAAAAGTCATACACGTGCACTCAAGTCATATAAATACCTCTCATCCCTTTCAAATTAGAGCTCATAGTCATGAATGTCTGCATAAAAATGTGCCAGACTGCCAGTGTTCGCCTATAGAACAAGTCCCATATCATACCTATCTGGGACTAATAGTCGATAATCGCTTCAACTGGAGTTACCAGGTGGAATCTGTTTGCGATAAGTTGCGTGCCATACTTTCCAAATTTTCAATTATAAAACGCAATATACCATACAGGACCCTTCTGCAAATGTACATGGCCCTTGCTGAATCAATAATTTCGTATGGACTTACCAGCTATGGACGCACATTTAAATCTTATCTTGACAAAATACATAATCTGCAAACGCGTCTGTTAAAACTGGTAGTACCAAACCATGTAAAAAGAATGTACCAAGACAATTATATAGGCTTATTCAAACATTGTAAAGTGTTACCTGTCTTAGCCCGCGCGGAGTATTTGTTCATAATAGAACGATTCGATAACAACGATATTCAAATACCAGTTAAATATGAGCTAAACACACGACAAGCGAAAAATAAATCTCTTCAAGTGCCACGTAAAAATAACTTTTATGGCAGGCGCACCGCGTCATTCACATTACCCAATTTATTAAACCAAATACCTTTAGATATCAGAGATACATTAAATAGTAAAAATATAAAACACAAACTAAAAGAGCACCATATAAACTCAATTACATTTTAACGTGTAGATTGGATTCTACTGCCAACAGCGCGTTGACTAAATCTCAGGCCATGGCATGCTAAGACAGACCCCAGAGGTCTAATAGTGTGCTTTGTTTGTATTTAAGAAAAAAAAAAAAAAACTGTAACGTGTGTATTAAAAAAAAATATTAAATTCAAGATCTGGGGCCCAATTCTCCTAAAATAAATCTTGATTTCAAATCAGTAGCTTCAATTAGAATACACGCAGCGAAAACGGGAAAAGAAAACGAATGTATTAATGACGCTAAGAAAACGAATTTGAAATTTTGTCAAACGAAATTTGAATATGTTTGGTACTCCTACAGTGTTACCAGTAAGTATCATAAAATACTTTATACCAGAAAATCTCCTTTTTTAATATCTTTGTTTAAAACTGAAAATTTATAAAAATAATTACGGTATGATATTTTTTAAATTATTATTTCTAAAATCAATACATACGAGTAAAAGAGAATCTAACCTTTTTTTCCGGCATTTTTAGTGAATTACCATTAATAAGATATTTTTTTGATCCGTTATCCCCTTTGTTTACATAAATTATCAGAGTTAGAATTTTAGGGTATAGTTAGTTCATTCACTTGACAGACAGATCTATGTTGCGCGGGAGTTTGTTGCGCCGTTGCTTTTTCAAGCATAAACAATAGGAAGCGGTAAAGGGAGGGCGTTTTTGGGGGCTGTCTTTGGTAACATTGACGTTCAAAAAGAAATACCGTAAGTAATTCTAGTCTATTTTGAATAAATGAGATTTCAAGTTTGAAATCGAATACTCTCTCATAATATCTCATATCAAAATTGTATTTATAATTAACTAGAGGTCGCTCGCGGCTTGCCCGCGTGTTTGTCGTTTATCGTGTATACATGTATTATACATATTAACCTTTCTCTTGAATCATTCTGTCTATTCATGAAAACCTCATCAAAATCCGTTGCGTAGTTTAAAAGATCTGAGCGTACAGAACGGCGGGAAGCGTCTTTGTTTTAGGTATACCATGTAAAGACAGACCATAGTATGTAACAATCAATCTAGTATATCAACTCCCAGAAAATGTAATATGAAACCCACAGTACTAGTTTGTATTGTTTCAAATCAAGCTATTAAAGTTTCACTCAAACTCCAAATCTTTATTGTCTTAAGTACGTTTCAATGTAATCCTGTTTGACTAACTTTAGCTCAACTCCGGTTCAGTGGAATATTGATATTTGTTGTGTTAAACTTTCGCGGATTCGAGAGAAATAATCTTAGCGTGATATTTCCACATCAGTGAGTACCTACATGAAATAATAATGAAGACTTTTTGAAGAATGTATTCGAGGCCATTTACGCACTGTCGACTGGTTGCCGGAGACTTGGTCGACGGCGACTATGACTTTCTATAGTTTAAATAGGTGTTTACGCATTTGGTCGCCGGTCGCCCAGGCGACTCGGCGACTCGCCGCGCAGTGACGACGCACAAGCGACTACTGGTCGCCGGCGACCAATAGAAGCAGGGGTTCAAATGGAAGCGTTCACACTGCGAGCAACTGTCGAGACGACCGGACGTCGCGCACAAAAATGGCTCAGGCTTTCGCTACAGAGAAATTAATATTAGAAATACAATTCCGAAAAGCTATTTGGGATTTATTCAGTGACCAATATTCCAAACGGGTTACCCAATACTCTCTTACATTACTTTTCTTTTATTTCTCTTTATAATTAGTAACACTACTATTGTAATAGTAGCTTTTTCGACGTCCATTCTTCACGAATGTATAAGTCGCGCAGAGAAGGCTTGCCGATAGCCTCATGACGTCACGCGTCGATGGTTGGTACGATTAGTAGGTAGGCCAGACGAGCGCGGGTAGCGGTCGATGAAGTGGGAGGGGAAGTCATCGGCAAACCTTCTGCGCGCGACTAGTACAAGAAACACTACGCTCGGCTTGGTCTCCTGGCCCTAGTCGCCTACGTTTTGGTCGCTGAGAGACCAAGTCTCCGGCGACCAGTCGACAGTGCGTAATGGCTCTTAAAGTCTGGCTTCACGATCAATCTTATTTGCGCAAATTCTAATTTTCTCAAGTAAACATGTACACAATTTTTTGTATTATAAGTTTCGTGAGACACATTCATATTTATGACTAGCTTTAGCCCGCAGCTTCGCTTGCTTGAAATTTTGAACCCGTTAAGTGACGATTTTCCGTACAAACTTTCATCCCCTATTTAACTTCCTTAAGGGTTGAATTTCGAAAAATCCTTCCTTAATCCTTGTCTAAATTATAAAAAAAAACTATGTGCAAAATTTCAGCTTTCTAGGTCCAAGGGTTTGGGCTGGGCGTTGATGAGTCAGTCAATCAGTCAGTCAGGATCTTTCTTTTTATTTATACAAGGTTAGTCGGAAAGGGGTTACTAATCCGAAGCCCACTTATAGTATCGCTGATGACTGTTTGAAAGCAAGTGTTAAAATTTCAAAATTGGATATAATTTTTTTCCAAATAAATTGATTATTATTTTAGTTTCTTCAAAAAAAAAACATCCTTGCTTTAGTTACAAATTCAGAAAATGGTGCTTCTAATTCATGACCCCAAATATGACCTAAAATGTAAACACAGCTGATCATAACTGGGGATAGATAGATTTTAGAGTTTTTTGAACAACTGTTTCTCTTAAACTATTGACTTTTGGGAAAAGTTGTAGAACAAACGTTATTCATTATTATGTGTACTTTAACACGCTTTCGGATTAGTACCCCCTTTCTGACTAACCTTGTATAGATTAGTTACGGTTTACTCACATGCATTTTTCCGATGGGATGGCCCGACTAGTTTCGGACCCAAACGGAGCCCTTAATCATGAGCTGAAGACACGACGAGATCGCGATTTAGAGGCGACGAAGTTATTATGACAAACAATTACTGGAAATATATTGTGAAAGGCACAAGGCACGGTTGATATTTGTAGGGCATGCCAATGTCCCGGTGAATCCATTCGACGTATTATTTCTGGCTGTTCTCGTCTTGTTAACGGCGAGCATTTGCACAGACACAACCTAGTGGCTAGGATTATCCACCAGCAACTTGCTCTGAAATATTGCATATAGAGGAGCTCGTGGCTAAATAATTACAGCCGCATAGACCGATCTTCCGGGTTAAGCCACGCTTGCCGAGGTTGGTCTGTGGATGGGTGACCATTTACCATAGCGAGTTTCCTCCGTGCCTCGGAAAGCACGTAAAGCCGTTGGTCCCGGCTGTCATTTGTAGATCTTTGACAGTCGTTACTGTTGGTCAGAAGCCAGAAAGTCTGACAACCAGTCTTACCAAGAGTATAGTATTACCCAGTTACTGGGTAATATAGGTCTGATAGGCAGTCGCTCCATGTAAAATACTGATATTCAGCTGCATCCGGTTCGACTGGAAGCCGACCCCAACATAGTTGGGAAAAAGCTAGGCAGATGGTGATGAACTTGCTCTGAAATATAACCTTGTGGGAACAGAAGTACTATACTACAAGTATGTGCCCGACCCAGTTCTCAAGAATGGTCACGTCGCACTGTACAGTCCGCGAGGCCTAAGCTGAGCTTTGCATTTGTGTGAGAATGAATGCAGACGCGTCCTTTGCTTGGTTTAAACCGGTTTATACTGCTTTTTGGCAATCGATTCTATGTGCACTCACACAAATGCAAAGCTCAGCTTAGGTCTCGCGGAGTGTACTAGGGTCGATCTATTATCTCTGACAGGATTATTGTTGCCAACAAGCCTGATATACAGAGTGTCCCTGGAAGTATGGATCAAATCGAATAGGGGTGTGAGGAAGTATGGATCAAATGAATAAGGGCGTGGGCAATGTCATGTCCAAACTTTTTAACACTGAGAATGTCGCTGCAATTTTTTACGGTTCAAAAGATATGAACAATTATTGTTTTTTTTTTTCAGTCACTTTGCATAGAAAAAAATCACAAAAAAAAACTATCAGAGCTATCTTTTTTTTTTCAGGACTTTGGCGAACAGTAGGCCTTTCTTGTGGTAATACTTTTACGTAGCTAGAAAACATGTCTTCAATAAGAAAAAACATTTACTGCGAAGGCTTTTTTGGTCTGGCAAAAATTTCACTCAAGTTTTTACATGACCTTGCCCACGCCCCTATTCGATTCGATCCATACTTCCAGGGACACCTTGTATTGGTAATAGATCAATCAGAGCGCCGCACAAAGATTGTTGATATCACTGTTACTCATGACGAGAACCTTGTGAAAGCTAAGAAAGATAAACAAAGAAATACCTTGAGTTAGCACACGAGGTTTTCAGCATGCGGGATGTGGTCTCAGCAGCCATTGTCCCGATAGTCGTTACGGCGAATGGCATAATAGCCAAGAGCCTTGATTAACACCTTACGAAGCCCTCACTGGGCGGCTGGAATAATGGGTTGATACAAAAAGCGGAACTCCTTGGTAGCACGCATAGTGAGGAAGGAGGCTTCTTTTTCTGAAGCCCTAATCGCCGGCAGTTTGGACCTTGTTCACGATGCCGGTCGGCTACTATTTTTTATTTTATTGTTTTTTTTAAGATGTGTATTAAAAAAAACGCTCAAACTTGTTTACATTTATTTCTAACCAAAAGCCTTAATATTTAATTTCATGCTTCTTACTTCAAAAATGACGGACTTACATACAAACTTAAATCCTCTATTTCACCCTCTTAGGAGTTGAATTTCGGAAAATCCCTTCTTAGTGGTTGCTTACGTGACAAAAGGAACCTGTCAAAATTTCAGGTTTCTAACCCCAGCGGTTTAGGCTGTGCGTTGATATCTCAGTCAGTGGGTCAGGACTTTGAATTTTGTATATGTAGATACGACAAACGAACAAGAAGAATAATTACCGTACTATTAGTTATTTTTATGGTTAGATGTAGTTTGTTAATTAAACTCTCAAGCACGGTAATTATAGACACAATAGATAAGACAATTAAGTGTCGTCCTGGGACGACGGGCGGTACGTAATCGGTTAAATATTGTGTTGTACAGAAAGGTTGTATAGTTAAAAGAAAATCGTAGACTGACAATAGTTGTTTGTCAAATGTAGGGTGATCTTTATTGTTGATACTTTTTATTCTGTGCTTATCGTTCATATCATAGGTAAGCATTATTGCACCGTAAGTGTTTACCGACGTTATCTTAAGTGGGTACTCTATTGTCCTGCAACTGGTTTTATAGGTAGTCTAGATAAATCCTTTAGGGCCTTATCACGGTGGCGATTTGCAAGCGAGTTCAAAGCGAGGCGAGAGCGCAGCGGGCTCGCCGCGAACTAGCGGTGACCCTAAGGGCTCTTAAACACCACGTTTTTTTCCGGCGCTGTCGACGCGCGTCACACGCAACTATAACGCGCTGCAAACGCAATTTTATCGCAACCAATTTACCTATTCACACGTTCATAAAATTGTAGTATGCAGACGACGACTTTGTCGCGAGCTATCGACGCGCTTGTAGCGCGGAGTTACATCGATACAGACGCGCTGGCACAGCGCATCTTTTTAGCTGCAAACACATACGTACAGCGCGTTTTAATCGGTTAGTTGCCGACACGCGCGTCTATAGCGCGAATGCGCGATACCAAGCTCTTTCGTGCGCGTGCTACACGCGTTTTACTTTGCAAGGAGAGTTGCTCACGCGCGTCTGTAGCGCTTTTCTCGTGAGTTTGCAGCGATGCAATCGCAAGTAATCTGCCTATTTCAAGTTTAGCAGCGCCGACAACGTGCGATTGCGAAACGCGCGTCGACGGCGCCTGAAAAAAACGTGGTGTGCAAGAGCTCTAATGCGCTCTCGCTGCGAACTCGCGGCGAGCCCGCTGCGTTCTCGCCTCGCTTTGAAATCGCTCGCAAATCGCCACTGTGATAAAACCCTTAGGATTACGAAGTCTTGATAGGTCAGAAAATTGCAACAATTTGCTAACAGCGCTACTGAAATTCTTTTGTCTCTTTCTAAACAAGAGTGTAAGAAAAGGATATAAATATACGTGTTGATGTTTATCATTTACACTGATTGAAGAAGGTGAGCGTTTGAACGGGAGAGTGTACTTGCCTAAATTGTCTGTTTGTATGTGTGTTGAAATATACAAGATTATTTTTAGTATACATATATGCTCGTAGCTAATTCAAAACCGCGCTAATCATACGGTTTGCAAGGTTAAGCTGCTTGCTGCGGTCAGTCGATGAATAGGTGACCGTTCGTTCAAAACAAATCAAATAAAATCATTTTATTTGAGTTAAATATTTGTGATACTTAATACATATATTACATAGTATTTTTGATATTCAATAAGTTATTATAGTCCAACATGTTTTACCTATAAAGGTGTACAAATGAGTAATCTCCATTGAAAATCAAAATAATAAAACCAATCAAAACAAAAAAAAAAAAAAGTTAAAATGTCAATAATAAAAATACATCATGCATTGGTCATAAGTCTAAAATGAGTAATTCATAAAGTCTTTTAAATTATAATAACATTTATTAACTGGAAGTTTTTTCTCGTTCATCAAAACCCCTCTGTCTTGAAGAGTACGTTAAGCGGTCGGTCCCGGGTGTCATACGAATACTTATGACTGTCGTTACGTGTAGTCAGAAGCCCAAATATCTGGCAACCGCCCGGTCCAACCTTAAGATGTCAGCGTTACCCAGTAACCGGGTTGCGGAGATCTGATGACAGTCGCTCCGTGTAAAATACTGGTATTGAGCCGCATCTGGGGTCTACACCCTAAGCACGAAGTCCGTGCTCCCTATCACCTTCCGACATACGATTATTTCGGGGCCCGAACTAAGAATGTATGACAACACGATTTGACAGTTGTCCCTACTACCGATGTGTTTTTGCCCATCCAAAAAGTTAAACTTGACACTTGTTTTGTTCTCTCCTACGTTTCGGGCTACTTTCGGACGGGCGACTAATTTCGTTGACGGACTTAGGGATTAGGCTCCTTGGTTAGACTGGAAGCTGACCCCAACACAACTGGAAATAGACTAAGCAAAAAATCATCAGGAGAAGCGATTGGTATAGTTTTAATAGCACATTATACAGGCTGTAAGGGTAAACACCGTTATCATTGAAACCAGTGGTTTGGTTTCATTTATAGAACGTAAAATCAATGAAAAATAACAAACTTTTTTTTTATAAAATTTCATTTTTCCTCAAAAGCATTTCACCCTATGCGCGGGGGCAACAAGCTACGGGAGGGGGCGCGGGGAACTCGCCGCGTGGCCTGACGCACGGCCCCGCACAGTTTGCTACCCCAGTCAGTCAGCTGTCTGGTTAGCGAGTGTGCCGCCGCTCCGGTCATTTCTCGCGCGTATATTTTTTTATTTATTTTTTACTCGGTCCTATATTTTTATATTTAAGTCAACTACCCATAGTTTGAGTGATAACGGTGTTTACCCTTACATGCTGTATGTTTTCCAAAAATACGTTCTTAGTTCAACTAGGAAAAACTTTTTACGTGTAGACCTCGAATAGATTACCTTGAGGCTAGAAACGGTTGTCTCGGTAAGTCTCCGTGTAGTAGACACTGACAAACCTTAGGGCGTATACATAAAGGAAGTAGGTAACCAGCACCGACCTGCCAGCGCTTATCGGTACTGGTTCGCGCAGGTAACCGCTACATAAAGGAAGCGGGTAGAAGCAGGGGCTGGCATTGTTTAACAAAAATACGCCTTGTTCCCTTGCAAATACAGCAACAAATGACGGCTTACCAGCGCTGATTGGAGAAGGTCGGAACTTGTCGGCGAAGTACGGAGCTTGTTGGCGCTGGTTCGCCATACAGTATAAAGACTACCTGCGCGGACCAGCACTGACAAGCGCTGGCAGATCGGCGCAGGCAACCCGCTTTCTACGTGTATACGCACTTACGCATTTTGAACTGACGTGTAACTAGGAGATTGATAATAAAAAAAAACCGCCCAAGTGCAAGTTGGACTCGCCCACGAAGGGTTCCGTACCATTATCTATTCTGTTTTTAAGTATTTTTTGTTATAGCGGCAACAGAAATACATCATCTGTGAAAATTTCAACTGTCTAACTATCACGGTTCATGAGATACAGCCTGGTGACAGACGGACAGACGGACGGACAGCGGAGTCTTAGTAATAGGGTCCCGTTTTACCCTTTGGGTACGGAACCCTAAAAAGGCAGTTCTGATAAAAATCTTTTGGAGGTGTCTGGGTTGAATACTAAAAATAGAGCTGTATAATTATTTTAACAAAAAAATCTCATTTTAATCGTAAAAGTTTAAATGTTATTCTTAATTCCTAAGGACATTCGAGTAACGTACCCTTGTTTTGTTTATTTTTATTACCCATTTACCCATAAAACTAGAATTTCAATGCTTAATTTCAGTGATGGCTACATTAGTATTACGCTATTCGTTTTTACACTTCAAATATTTTAATTACTCCATTAATGAATATTTAACTGAAGGACTGTTATAAATGTTTTGACTTTTCCAGTGAGTACAGTCAACATCGAAAGTAAATGATGCTCAAAGTTTCAAAATTTATTTCTAAATGAAAACTTTGCAATTATATTTTTTTTCTTAACAAACTAATATAGAGCATTAAATTCTTTGAAGGATATATAAAGATCAATTTGACAATTAACTCATGAGGCAATTAATTTTTAATTGATCGCGTTTGACGGTAATCGCACCTGAAAGTAAGTGTAAGGTCTAAGATGAAAGCATACGAATCCAAGTATTTAGATATTGAGCTTCCCTATACCCCCGCTGATTCGTACTTACAAACGATGATGCGACGGAACATGGTGAACTGCTTGGCCGGACTTTAATGTGAAGCTAGCCAGGCGGACCGTGTAGATCAGTGGTCGTCAAACACCGGCCCGCGGGCCATATGCGGCCCCCGCCGGGTATTTGTGCGGCCCGCGACATAAGCAAACAATTTTAGTAGACAATTACTTCAAAACTTGCAATACAAAATCAATGGGGCAATCGCGTTTTGATAGCTCATAAAAATATTTCAATTGATTAGGGTCGTCAACTACCCAATCCATAAGGCTGAAGCCAGACGAGCGTAATTTACGGGGCTCATAATGAGTTGACGTAATTTTTTAGAAGGATTTACTTACTAAATCCTTTTTTAAAAAATTACGCCGACTCATTTTGCGTCCTGTAAATTACGCTCATCTGGCTGGGCGTAATTTTGAGCCGCATAAATTACGCTTGTCTGGCTTCAGCCTAAATGTGTGGCCCGCAGTGACACCTAACATTGTTCTATGTGGCCCTTGACCAAAAAAGTGTGACGACCACTGGTATAGATCCTACCAAGCAAACTTTTGTTGTCGACTGTACATAATAGCGTACCTACTATTATAATAGCCTAATAGCCTCATTGTCATAATAATTTAGCATAGAGCCACTGGTATCTTTACTCCACAACCCAATTATAGAAGATTATTAATAGGTACCAATAACATCAAACATTCCGTCCTACTGACGCGACGGCGCGAATTAACTGAAATATCTATTCCAGCCATTTGAAATTAAAATGCTTGAAGATTAGAAACCTAAATTCCATTGTACATCGTTCAGTTTCGATTGTAACTAAATTTATAATTAGTTACGGTTTACTCACGTGCATTTTTCGGGATTGCCCGACTAGCTTCGTACCCAAACGGAGCCCTTAATCATGATATTTTGTAAATATGAATTTGTCTCACGAAAGGGTTATGCCGAACTCTTACCGGCTAAAAACCCACGGTGTTCCTTCTCCTGACCTATGGCCGGAGTCGCGGGATTCGCAGCTGCATGCACCGCGACCCCGGCAGGCCTCGGTCTGCCAGCCCCTGGCAGACCACTCCTTATGTCGGGCCTCATCCCACGTCCTCCTGAGAGGCGCGCGTGGAGCACGGCGCGCCGCCTTCTCGGGCCTGTTACTGTTCGGGCGACGGGTCCCCTAACCCGCCGCCCGCAGGCCACACACTAGGGTGGCCGGGGATCGTGCCCTCCAGCGGCGCCCGGTACGTCTGGCGCGGGAAGGGAGAGTGGCAGTCGCCTCGCTCTCCCTCTCCGCTCCCTCCTTGGTCGCCATCACCTCCTCGCAAAAGGAGGCGACGGCTTCCCACGCACTCTAGCTCCCGACCAAGATATAATGCACCTAAAAAAAATTATGACCTTATCCACAGTTTTATTTTCTGAAATCAACTCAAAACATGAATCAGACGGCTCACTAATTAACTTGCTTTCCAATGAGTTCTAAATGTGTGACGAACTATCCCAGAAATAAACGCAGCATAACTATTTTCTAGTACTTCATAGCAATGCACGATTATGAGTGTATAATCATTTAATATCTTTAAGTGGACTCGCGCGCAGTAGCTCGGCAGTTCAAATGCGCGCGCGCAATACAAACGTCTAACATCAGTATCACCACACGCGGCACTCGTCACGTATCTAGCATTAACTCTGTAATATAAACGGTAACACTTTATCTGCTTGGATATTAAACGCCAGTAAAATGTGGATTTAGTGGTGGTGGTGGAGGATTTTGTGTCTTATCTCGATAGTTATAAAGTGTGATTTAGAGTAAGTGGGAAATGTAATGGTAGGTTCACAGTGAGTGTTTTTTTTTTAAATTAGTTTTGTGATTTGTGTAATTAAGTGAAACTCGTACATCGGGTTGTTTGTTTTTTATTTTTATTTAACCTTGCTCTTTTATATCTTTAAAAAAATGTTTTACCAGCAATTATTGAACAAACTTTTTGTTTAATAATAAATTGTAGAAATATTTATTTACAAGTTACCTAAATAAAATTAATGTTGTCTGGTCTGAAAAAACCTTGCAAATTATAATTTGATTTTGCAAAAAGTTTTTTTTTTGTTTTTTTTTTATCTTGTGTGTCAAGTAATAGGTACAATATTATTAATTGTCACATAGGTACATTTTGGTTCAGTGCATAAATCATTAATCCAAAACAATGAGTTTGCAATATTAAGAATGCAATCGCTCAAAAAATATTATTATTAATGAAAATGTCTGGCTGTCACTCTTAATTAGACTTTCGTGGATTAAAAATTAAATATGCAAAGTCAATCCATCAGAACAGAGCAATTTATTTGATTCGAAATCATTACCGATACCGATTTTTAATATGCAAGACAAATTTTAATAATTATGCTTGTAATCCCAGGTGGAGCTAGTGTACTTATTGTAATTTAAAAAAAATTTTTTGCTTTTTTTTCGTTTTTTCAAAGTTAATTTATCCATTAAACAATTTTAATGTGAATAACACCTTCATAGTATTAATAATTATTTATGTTTGCAATACCATACCGTCGCTAATTTCAATATGACGTATCTACCATAAAAACTATTTCTTGCTACAATATCTTATAGGTAGCTTACACCGCCACAGGTATTTGGTACTTCTGCAGGCTTAGCACGAGTATTTTGACGTATAGTAACGTAACGTTAATGTGAGTGAATTTTGAATCGAAAAAAAAAACAATTTATAGCATTTCGATTTAAATTTATGAGACAAGCTCAATTTGTATAGACAGATATGAATAAGGTTTTCAATTTTATTAAATATGTGCGAAATGAGTAACGTCACGAGTAACGTACTCTCTCGAGCTTCAGAGAGCACGTTAAACCGTCGGTCCAGGGTGTCATACGAATATCTATGACAGTCGCTACGGGTAGTCAGAAGCTCGAAAGTTTGACATCGGGTGTCACGCTTAGCGGGTTAAAGGTGGCGAGAGAGGACGAAGTTTATTTATTTTCTATTGGACTGCTGTAGGTGGTCCTAGGGGGACCCTTCCTACGTAACCGGGCAGTTAATGGCGAGACCTGAAGGGTCTCCAGCCAATGGGGGGGGGGGGGGGGAAGTAAAATACTTAACTAAGCTTAACTACTTGTACTACACTAACATTATGACTACCTGCAACAACAGCACTAAGGGCGACCCCTAGTGTGAGAGGACGAAGTGCAGCCGGCCCTTTTATAGGCACACCCCTAGTCGCCACCACTACCACCGTCACACGGGTCTAACCTTAGCATATCGGCATTGCCCAGTAACTGGGCTGCGGAGTACTGATGGCAGTCGTTCCGTGGAATATACTGGTATTCAGACGCATTTGGTTAGACCGGAAGCCGACCACAACATATATGGGAAAAGGCTAGAAATAACGATGTCCGAAACGAGTATTTCCAATGCATTTACATTAACGTTACGTTGATACGTCACAACATTCGTGCTAGTAATACTGAAGGTTCACACGTCACTTGTAATTTTGACAGCACACTGTGTAATATCACCTTTTTCATCATCATCTTCATGTTTAGAGCACCCTTAAGATCAAGGTCAAGAATTTAAGAAATCCTAGAAAAATAGTTTGGGACACCACAGGGGAGTTCGGCTATCCCATTTCAAAAACTAGTAAGGGACACTTTTATAAAAGTCGTTTTATTGCATAATCTTGCTAACCTAGAAAATCTCTACCAAATACAAAAACACTAGCGTTGAAAACTCAAATAATAAGCAGATATACAAGGTTAGTTTTAGTATATACTAAACTTGAAACTAGTTTGTTCAGAATCACTAGGAGAATCGATTGACATATTTTTTACACCACATTTTTTTTTTGTTTTTTTTTTTTCATAAATTTCAATTTTGTTTCAGTAGGTTTCTACCCATAACAGTTGACGGGAATAGACACCTTGAGGCTTGAAATGGTCCGCTCGGTCAGTTTCCGTGTATTAGATAACCCCTGCATAGCACATCTCAGGCATTTCACACTTTTTTAGCGAACTTAACGCGACATAAACTAAGGTGTAACTTGGAGATTTACTAAAAAAAACACATATTCAGGCAGTTCTGATGAAAATCTTGTTGGGGTGTCTGGGTTTTCGTATAAAGTAAAAATAACGTTGTATTTAATCATCTATACCTAGTAAGTGCCATTCACTGCCTGTGATAATTTTAAAGTCAAGTCAAAGTTTTTATTTCAAATAGAATAGATTATAGGCACTTTTTAAACATCAAAACTAGGTGCACGGTTCCAAAAGGTAAGTTCTACGCAGAAGAGCCGGCAAGAAAATACTCTTTTTAAAACTAGTAGATCATGACTATTCATGACAATTCCATTACAGTAACGTGCGACATAGAATGAGAATAATGCAGTAAAACCTAGTAAGTCACTTTAATCACATGGTTTTACCTTACATAAATACTTTTCACAGGCTGACCGATTTAAGGTTTATGCGCTCTCCTGTAAATTTAGTTTTAAGCCTTTACTAGGTTTTGAAATGGGACAGCCGTGTTAGTGATCCTAGCCTGGCTAAACACCTCCCCAGTGGTATCCTAAAATCCTTTTCTAGGATTTCTTAAATTCTAGACCTTGATCTTAAGGGTGCTCTAAACATATTATGAAGATGAATTATTATTTTTTAAATTCAAATATTGAAATTTTTATATCCCACTATAATTTTATTTGTTTTTTATATTATACTCGTACTCTGCCTAAATAGTCTGATATTGTTTTATATTTATAATTTTTATAACATAGTTTTCCAAACTGTAAAGTTTGAGCATCATGCAGCAGTTAATGATACACCTTTAATCATATCATACTACTGCCTATTGTCTGGTAGTATGAGTCTGTCATGCTCACTTAAATGTCCTGCTGATGGTGGCGTTGTATATCCGGTTGTTGGGTTCCTTACAATATGATTGAGCTAAGCGATACGAATGTGCATGTCATGCTCGTGAACGGGTGCTGTCTGTCGCGACTGGTCAGCTCTTAACTGCTAAGGCAATTCTAGAAGGCAATTTTTTTTTTCTATTTGCTACTCTGATGAGAGTTTATTTCTTACATTAACCTGCATTATTCTCATTCTATTTCTCACACTACTGTAATGGAATTGTCATGAACTACTATTTTGAAAAGAGTATTCTTGGAGTTTTTGCCGGTTCTTCTCCATGCAACCTACTTTTTGGAACCGTGCACCTAGTTTTGACGTTTGAAGTGCCTGTAATCTGGTCTATTTGAAATATAAAACTTCGACTTTGACTTTGATGATGAAAAAGGTGATATTACAACTGACAATCCTATATTTGTAAACTAGTACCATCTAAACACACCTTTATTTCAAGTGTAGCGACGACAGATAACGACAATGCAAATACAGTAAATTGTATAAAAGGATCATATACAAACAGTTATTTCTTCCAGACGACTTATATAGACAGTACGTGTAAGAGGGTAGGCAGTGACAGTGGTTACTCAGTGACAATGGTGTATACGATAAGCCAACAAGTGAATTTGGAGAAACATGAGACAATATGTGTGTGGAAGGAGATTTTGTTGGCGGTGTTAGGTTTGTACCAAAGATATTTTGTATTTTTAAGTTATTTAATCAATTTACCGGTTTGCTTGGCTATGTTGTTATACAGCATGACTAGTAAGTAACTTTAAACTGAGCTGCTCCATATAAAAAAAAGTAAAAACGGACTTCACAAAAAAAAATGACTAATTTATTATTTTATATTTATTAACATTCCAAGGGGATTTGACGCACCCCCTTCTCTTTTTCAGTATTCAGTTACCAATAACACAATGTAAACAAAGCAATATTAGTTATTTGAGAATTTTTCTTTGAAACGAATACGAATCCATATCTCGGAAGTTCATGGTCTAATCATACTAACATTTATATGGAACTAAACGGGAAGTATACCCTCACAAACAAAAGAAGGGTTTTTTCAAATCGGTTCATAAATGACGGAGTTCTGAGGAAACAAACAAAAAAAAATACAACTGAATTGAGAACCTCCTCCTTTTTGAAGGATGTTAAAAATAATCAATGTTGCTTAACACAACGTATGAAACAGCAGTTTTTTTCCACGAATTCAGAATTTGTTCCACAGTAAAAGTTGTACAGAATGGTGAGCAGAGTTCGGTAACGTTCGGTAAGAGTTCGGTACGGTTTCCGGATGTAAAATGACTAACCAGTCACGTTGTATAATCATATCATGCGGTGACTACGATAATTATCGCACGCTCGCCTGGGTGCAACACTGTCACTTTTGCAAAAACGCATTTTTTCAGGAGAAGCGTTTAAAGACTTTAGTATCGTATAGACATGTGTCAGATATATCAAAACGAATTCAAAAACCGATTTCAAACACAAATCGATTCGTATAGATTTCTCAAACTAGAAAATTCGATTTCAAAAATCGACCTTGCTAATCCAAACGCTAGCGATCTCTATCACTGAACGAACGAATCCGAATCGACAAACCAAAATCCAAACGCAAACTTATGCCTAGAAAATCGCTTTCTCTCTTTCTAACATAACGGAACTTAGCGGAATAAAAAGGATAGCATGAATTTTGCGATTTAGATTTCGGTTTATCGGTAACGGAAATGATGAAATGCGATCAATATCATCTTTACTGCTAAATTTTTAAAGACTATAATTGCGAGATAATACGTTGATGTATTTTGGTTTATGGATTCGTGTTTTTAACTAGAAATAATGTACCTCATGTTTTCGTTTAGATGAAAATCGCACAAATCGTTAGTACCTACTCCTTAGCGAAATCTAGAAAACGAAATCTAAGTACGCAACCGAATTGGCGAGGTTAGGCGCTACTGAAATCGGATTTCTAAAAACGGATTTTGAAATCGATTTTGATATCTGAAATCTGATAAATATCAGTTTGCATTCAAAACCAAAAACGCCCATGTCTAGTATCGTATAAAATGATGACACTTCCTAATTTTCCACAACGATACTTACGCCAACCAGTGTACCAATCCAGTGACATGATCGCACCAAGTGCAGAGGTACTATATGCCACATAATAAATACTAAGCTCTTTTTTCGAAATATTGCAAAAGTGACAGTGTTGCACCGGGGGTGCGATATATCTTTCACTAGCTGTTGCCCGCGATTTCATTCGAATCTTAGGGAAAATCCTTCATGTACTCCTGCGAACTCGAAATGTTTATCAGATTTCGAATTCGATTCCTTCTCGCACTGTGCGCAATAAGGTGCAAGATGTCATAACAACTTACATAAGTATTAGTTTTTAGAATTGTGAAGCATCGATTCTAGCAAAAAGGCTATTAGCCACTTTTTGATGTTATTTATGAACTCTTTTTTAGGTATGTGTCAAAAGTTGTAATAGAGCGAACATGATTTTTACTAAATAGGTTGATTTCTTTTTCCATGCTACTTAGTATATAACCTCTTTAAATTAACTTTGTTGTGTCAATTAAGAAAAAAAATATCTTTGCCCTGTCAATTCTTTGCGAGCGATCGAGCGACTTGATGAAAAAGTAATGTGCACGCAATTATAGACCTTAGGGTGGTAAACATTTCAAGTCCGCGACTTACCTGTTTTGCCTTTTACCAAACACAAACCAAACCTCCGGCTGCTACCGAGAATTTCCTAATGGGGGATTCCACGGGTCGATTTTAGCCGTGCGGCAAGTCACCAGTCGCATCGCTTGTAAAAATCGAATCGCCACCCCATTTACACCGGTCGATAAAAATCGCATGCGACTTGTTCTTTTCTAGCGGAACAACACAGTGCAAAACATACCTCATGCGCCGGGCGATCGCCTGCAATTAACCATTTACACGGTCGATTTTAGTCACCCGTCGCATGCGGCTTGTCGCCGCACGGCAAAAGTCGGATAGCACCCAACTTTGGGTTTGCGATTTTAGTCACTTGCGGCCTAGTCGAATTGTCATTTACACGGTCGATTTTCGTCGTGCGACCTAGCCGTGCGGCGAAAATCGACCCGTGTAAATCCCCTATAACGGAGAAACTCAAAATAAGTAAGGGTTTCTCAAAAAAATTGTGTCTACATCCAATCTAGAATCCGGACTCAGTGCCTTAGACCGAGCGAACTTCGGCCACTAAGTTGCTTGAAACAGAGTTGAAAACATTTTCTTTTTTAATTCTTTAACTTTGACGCGTTTGAACATAGTCCAACGTGATGGTAAGGGCAGACAAGGATACAACGGTGCTCTATTGGAATACAGAAATATGTTTAGCCTATTTTATCTCGGCGAAAATTTTTCGCCACCTTTCTTTTCGCCGAATAATTAAAACGCTGTTTTATTAGTGAAATGAATTATTGGCAACTTTACACTTGGTAGACGGCTCATTTTACCATCACGCAAGCAAGCATGCAAGTGTTTCTGCATTTGCTCCGCCAGAAGACTCGCTTTGTCGCCCCTTCGCTTCGCTCGCACACTCGAGCAGCGCTACGTTCGGGAGGTCGCCGACTTGCTACGCTCGGGAGGACGCCGACTTGCTACGCTCGCCATCTCCTCACACTCGCTGCGCTTCGGTCTGGTTCCACGTTTTTAAATACCACTCTAGGGCTAGGACAGAGTTGACCACGTGAAGTCGGGGTGCGCTGAGTCGGATTAACATTTCATTCCGTTGTGTAACCAAATTAAACAATAGCCAAATAAGTATTCGACAAAATTTGTGAATGATTTTTTGACCAAACAATCACTGTGGCTAATAATCATTCGACGAAATCAAATTAGGGAAAACATTGCTTCGGCAAACATTAGTTCGGCAAATCGTTGTCGACGTAATGAAACTCGATAGAGTCTGGCAAACGAAAGCGTGACCTGGAGTTTTTCTTAAAGTTTTATTATGGCAACATTATTAAGCTGTCAAATGTCGGTTTTTTTAGGTTAGTATGACTTTGTAATCTTGATCCTTGTTGGCTGATAGCACTAATCTGCCAGCAAAAGAAACAGAAACACTAATAAAAACCTTGTTTGGCCGAATAATTGGAAAAAAGACGGACCATGTAATAAATGTGGAAAATAAATACAAACAAAGAGATCTGTTAAGAAGAAGTATTGGAAAAATCATATTAAGTGTAGGTGATGATGACACCACTGATACAGAAGAATCTCTAGAGATTTAATTTTTTGGACTCTGATTTTGAGTATGACGATTAAGCGGCTCGATTAAACAATTAATTCAGCCTGTACTCGATTAAACATATTGTTGAAGAAATTTAATAAAAAAATATTAAGTAAGTAAATACATACTAATAAATAAATCTACACACTCGTTTTTTACTCACACACATCCATGACAGTCAAGGCTCCGTCACACCAAAAGGAGCCAATAAAAACAAAAAATAAATTATGTTAAATACAAAAAACACCCAAGTATCAAAACATTTAACTAGACGTATAGTTAGTTACCACATAAAGATTTTTTGAATTTGCCGCGTTTTCTCAGGTCACGCTTTCGTTTGCCAGACTCTATCAAATATTTCGCTTAAACAACGGACACCCGTTTAAAAACCCCTCTTGATCTCACATACACACGACAAAATACAGTAAACTACTTGGCGTGGGACTTCAATATTCAGGTAGTATCCAACCAGGCGGACTGCATAAATCCTCCCACCAAGCGTACACGTGTCTATTCCCAGCGTGCGGTGAGGAAGTTTTGTTAGGGTTCCGTACCCAAAGGGTAAAACGGGACCCTATTACTAAGACTCCGCTGTCCGTCTGTCACCAGGCTGCCGCTACCTGCTGGTTCCCGCTGTCATGAACCGAGATAGTTAGACAGTTGAAATTTACACAGATGATGTACTTTTGTTGCCACTATAACAACAAATACTAAAAAATAGAATAAAATATATATTTAAGGGGGCTCCCATACAAAAACTTGTTTTTTTTTCGTTTTTATACATAATTAGAGGTCGCCAGCGGCTTCGCCCGCGTGGATGTCGTTTATCGCGTATTCCGCGTTTTTCTCCACTATAATAATGCATGTATTATACATATAAACCTTCCTCTTGAATCACTCTATCTATTAAAAAAAAACGCATCAAAATCCGTTGCTTAGTTTTAAAGATCTAAGCATACATAGGGACAGACAGCGGGAAGCGACTTTGTTTTATACTATGTAGTGATGGTACGGAACCTTTCATGCGCGAGCCCGATTCGCACTTGGCCGGTTTTATTTGGGTGCTAATTAAACAGACTTCTTTTTAATAGCATTATTCGCCTCTAAAAATCTACATTGGCTTCTAAATTACTAAGTCAGCCACAATTAACGAGCGTCTGAATGATACTATCTTAGCCACTAGTTATCTTCTATATAAGCCACTGTTCGTCACCCACTTTCATTTTCACAATAAAAACAAATGAAAAACAAAAAGAGTCGACGGAGCCCCGCTGCGCGCGGCTCCTATTTCTGTCTGCAGGGTTTAAAGTAACCTAACACGAAGGGGATGACGGCTCGCTTTGCTCGCTCACTCTACCCCCCGTCATCCCCTTCGAACCTAACCTATCCGTGTCGGGGTGCCCAAAATTTTAATTGGCGTTGTAAAAAAGTCGAATTAGTTTATTAGAGGTTATCTCATTTTCCCGTTGCTTAGTTATAAAATGAGAAGTTTGGTCACGTGGCCAATAAATAAATTTGTGGCTTGATTTATTATTTCTCGTTTTATTCTAGTCCGTCCTCACACGGAATAAAAACTGTTGATTGATGATTGATGTTGTTGATTTGTAGCTGCATTTACCGATTAGTGTATAGTCTGTAGCTAGGAACAAATGGCAATCAACTGTGTATCGAGCTAATACGTGACCTATGTCCCATCAGCCTTCTACACGTGCTTGTTAGCAATAAACCAGGGAGCTAGTTACTAACCTACAAAGTTTGTATAGAAATCTGTCAAATAAAAAAAACGAGTACGTACTCGGTGGTTTAGTTTGTCCTAGACGAGACCTGTATCGAAATTTATCAGGGGGCCCTCCTACCCGACTGCGGCGAAGCCCAAATGGAGGGAAAATAATTATAACAAAAGAAATAAAACGCTGACTGCCTCGGTGGTTTAGCGGTCGCAAGCGCGACTGCTGAGCGTGAAGTCCTGGGTTCGATCCCCAGGTCGGGCAAAGTGTTAGTGGGTTTTTCCGTGTGGAATTTCTCAGTAGCAGCCGAAGTCTGGATTTGTGTCCGGTCGATGGCAATAGGCTCACCCCCTATTACATGGGACGTAAACATAACGATGAAATATGTGGGTATACTATACACCTCTGCTATTCCTTCGGGGAATATAAGCGTGAGTTTATGTTAAGTAAATAAAACGCTTGCATTCAATTATACAAGGTTAGTCAGAAAGGGGGTACTAATCCGAAAGGGGGTTAAAGTACCCATGATAATGAATAACTTTTGTTCTACAACTTTTTCCAAATGTCAATGGTTTAAGAGAAATAGATGATCAAAGATCTCAAAAAAAAAGTGCTAAAATCTATCTATCCCCAGTTATGATGAGCTGTGTTTACATTTTAGGTCCTATTTGGGGTCATGAATTGGAAGCACCATTTTCTGAATTTGTAACTAAAGCAGGGATGAAGAATTTTTGAAAAAACGAAAATCAAAATAATTTTGCATTGAAAAAAAAATTACCGAATTTTGAAATTTTAACACTTGCTTTAAGACAGTCATCAGTGATACTTTAAGTGGCCCGCGGATTAGTACCCCCTTTCTGACTAACCTTGTATATCGTCGCCTTACAGTGAAAACCTCGGGAGTGCATTTGGTCATTACAAGGTTCCTGTGGGCTTTCATGTGGTAGAAGTCAGAGGCAAATGCTAGTCAATTATATTTATATACCCAATACAGGCTTAATTTCAGTGCTTACAATAGTAGATTGTTGCACCGAGCGCAAAGTGAGTCATTAATGCACGAGTGTTATGTTGGTGCCCGAGCGTAAGCGAGGGCACTAAATTAGCACGAGTGCATTAATCACTCACTTCAGCAAGGTGCGTAATCTACTTTTCTTTCAACTACCAATTTACCTACCGTGATAAAATATACCTACTCAAAATAAAAACTCAAGTTAATGAAAACAAGGTTATCCTGCGACTTTTGCGGCAAAGGTTATTAACAATTTCATTTGCAACTGTTTTTATACTTTCTGGACTTGAATTCATATCGCTATCTATTTCCATTTTTTAAAACTTTTCTTGCTAAATAAGAAGTATCAAAGTTTTACAATGGTACAAAATGCGAGCCATTTGTTTTTTTTTTTTTCACAAATTCGGATTTATTCAGCCGATTTTTATTTTCAGCCAGTATCTTTTTGATCTAATGCATAAGAATGCATACATTTAATATTAAACTTAACGGGAGACATTAAAACCTCTGTGGTAAATTTATATCTAAATAAAAAATAAAAAACTGTACTAATGAAAAACAGTGCAGTAATGAAATTTCATACAACATTTCTGCACTGTTTGCAGTGCAGTAATGAGATTTCATACAACATTTCTGCACTGTTTTGCTTCTAAGCAGAAAATACGTATTTTGTGATCGGTTTTGTAGCGATTAATGATAACATTACTACGTAGTTGAAAGAAAAATAATTTTGCATAAGTAAAGCTCTCTTATAATTACAGTACCTGTACATCGTGATGAAAATAAAATGACCAAATTGCATTCCTGAGGTTTTCACTCTCAGTTCTCTTTTAGAATGGAGGCGGGCGCGAGTGCAAGCGCGGGCGCGTGTAAATCAAAATGTATGTAGACGCCAGTTGCATTCACAGTGCTCCCGCGAGCCGCGCGTCTGCATGAGGCGGGCGCGGTCGCGGGTGGCGCGGGTGTTTCTAATGGCTCAGTCCGCCCGTATCGTTCAGTGATATAGCGTCTATTAGGTGACTGCGCGTGTGGTTCTAAACCATTTTGATTCACCCGCCGAAGCGTCGTACGATAGCTCGTTCGGCACTACTGTGAACACGCAGACGCCAAGACCAAAGCGCCCGCGCCCGCCTCCGCGCCCTCTAGTGCAGTCTGATTGACCACTAAGGCGGCGATTTGGTCTATGGTTGTATGGAGTGTCTGGGGTGTGTTGAGTTAAGCATTCAAGAGTTTAGAGTCTGGCGTACGGCCAAAGAGCTTTGAGTGAGATTATGGATAACATTTTACAAATTCGTGCTTACACACGTCGGGGCCCGTGTAGCCCGGGAGCCCCGTTTCGTTGATACAGCAGGGGGTCTACTCCTTAAGCACGAAATCCGTAGTTTCGGCTTTAGTTACGAGCGTTTCCTACTCCCTATCACCTTCGGACATACGATTATTTCGGGGCCCGAACTAAGAATGAATGACAACACGATTTGACAGTTGTCGCTACTACCGATGTGTTTTTGCCCGTCCGAAAAGTTGAACTTGACACTTGTTTTGTTCACTCCTACGTTTCGGGCTGCTTTCGGACGGGCGACTAACTTCGTTGACGGACTTAGCGAGTAGGTCCCCTGATGCGGCGGTAGCTACGCCTCTGTACCTACTAAATCCTAGTATTATCTCGCCGTGAAGCTAAGTAGTAACAGTAAACAACAAAGGAGCCGATTCTATCGTGCTCCAACTAAACTTAAGGAGCTTATAAAAGTGACGTCACTTTAAAAAATACATTATTGCAACAGACGACATATTGAAATTTAATTCGTACAATACTTTAGTCAAGTGTTGTAGAATAGTTACGGTTTACTAACGTGCAAGTTTCGGGATTGCTCGTCTAGTTTCGTATCCTGAATACTCCTTCGTATTATCGTATTATTCGTATCCGAATATATGAGCTGAACACGCGACAAGGTCGCAAGTGGAACGCGCGCTAACTCTAATATTCTTCCATCTCTTTCTTGTTTTATTTGCAAGTAAAGGATAGCAATAGTTGTAGTATACGTCGTGGTGGCCCGGTTACAGACACGCTTCTAAAGCACTGAATTGCAGGTTCAAACCTACGCATGTACTAATGTGACTTTTTCAATGTCATTGCACTTTCTTAGTTAATTATAGACGCCACTGATATGACATACGGTTAAAGAAAACATCGTGAAGAAACCAGCATCCTAATTCGGTAAGTATGTAAAGTAAAAATTAACCTATAATAATAATAATTTATTTATTAAATTTGACAACACTGGTCCAATGGTTAGTACAGCAATACCTTATCAACTAAGGGTTAGTAACATTAATTAATTAAATTGACCCTATGCTGATTCCAAAACCTTTTCGAGGTTTTTTTTGGTAATCCATATTTTGCAATTTTTAACTCTTAAAATTATAAGATGGTGTTTATTTTAGCAAAAATGCATGAATTCACTTGACATCTATTTGACCTCTCTTCCTATTTCGTGACGTATCACGAAATATTTACGAATAGTCGTTGTTGTTTGTTTGTATACATATAAAACGTCATTTAAGATACATATACTTTTACTTCTTCTGTACTTGGCGTAAACAAAGAATTGGTTTCTTTGTCTATCGTAACCGGCAAAGGAATCTAACTCTACTCCTATCGCGTGACGTCATCACTAGAAAAACTTTAAAAATATATAAAAAAATAAATACCGCGTAGAAAACAAAAATGTTCAAATTTGTTTCTTAAAATAGCCAAATATTTTATTAAAATATACCAAAAAAACTTTTCATACCGAATTGCGCAAAACACTCGTAATCGCTTTGATTTTGACAGATCAACAATTTCCATAGCAACTTATGTAATAACAATCCGACTTCTACACAACTATGTACCACGCAATGAGTATTGAAGTATTGTCAAAATGAATGCTATTGAAATTACAAAGGTGACACGCAATTCGGATGCTGGTAAGTGGTATTAATGGAACACACGCCAGTTGGACACGCAGTGAGCAAGCGTGGTGATCAATGCTCGTTATTTCTCTGTATAAAAAACACTGCAGTAGGACAAAGTGTTCAAGCATGGCTACAAAAGCTAAATTACGTAGATACCGAACATTTAGTCAAGATAACCACTTGATCACTCACGCTAACTCTGACATGATCTCCCATTCAAGTCTATTTATTTAAATATTACATTACATCTCCCATTCAAGCCTATCTATTTATTTATTTCAATTTATTGCATTACACATACATATACATTGTACACGTCCCTAAACAATCACTCACCTACACACACTCACAATGTCCACTCTATTTCATGTATCAATTTTAAGTTCTACATTCTTAGTTTCTTTTTATTTTTTTCACTGTCGTCTCGTGAGAATAAGTGTACCTCAGTGCGTTTACTTTTGTTGGAACACTGGTACTCATAACACAAGTTAGATCTTACTTTGAGTACCAGAGTTCAAAATACGCTTGTTTTATGTATTTTTTGGTACCACAGTTCTTAGTGAATAATAGTTACAAGTGTTATTTGTTTACTTTATGCAAAATAAATATTTTTTTTATTTAATTTAGGGTGCCTTTTCACCAGAGATGTGCTATGCAGCTATGCTGCGAGAATGTAAAAGCTAAGCTACAAAACTATGAGACCGTTTCCACTGATACTAAGCTATGTAGCAGGGTAGCTGTGCGAGGAAGATGCGCAGCATGCCTACTTTTGGTGACAAACGCGCCCCCACTGTAGGTACGCTGCTCTGCAAATATCTACACCACTCGCGACCATCCATAGCACGCATCCATAGCTCGCATCCACAGCACGCATCCTTCGCTCGCCTACCCACACTATATCACATCGCACACAAACACAAACGACTAACACATCATGTATTTTTATATTTTATTTTATATGTAATTATTTTTATTACAACAAGTTTATTTATATTTGTGTATTATTTTTATTAGTTTTTATTTATTTAAGTATTTCATTTTATTTATTTTTTGTACTGGCTTACCATCCGTGGGCCACTAGGGTCTGGTTGAAAACCAGCGCCAGGCATTCCGTCTGGCATATGCTGAACCAGCGCCTTTTCAGCGCAATTTATATAAATAGGTAGTGTTAATTTATGTTATTATTATATGTTATTAATTTGTGCTGAATAAATGATTTTTCTTTCTTCTTCTTTCTTTGCATTTAAAAAACGTAGCTTAGTTGAATGAGTTTCGACTGATTGGTGGATATCAAACGCATCCATAGGAACGTTGCATAGCACATATCTGGTGGAAAAGCAGCCTTACAGGCTAATATTTATTTATTTATTTAGTCGTTGCTTAACAGAATCGAGGCCAATGTGTTATTTCGTAGAACATTCGTGTGTTTGTAGCCAAAGAGATCTCGAGCATAGCAGAGCTAAGTTTCTTATCAGCGGAGACTAATGTCCTTTGTAGGTAGCCAAGAAATCCTTAGTGTGACTTTACACAAGTTTACTAGAGATCAACTAGGATATTATAGTACGACCTTCCAACATCTGTCTTCAATGTGTGTGTGCATATTCCGACGAGTCACCATGTTTTTGTTTGATATTTAGTAGATTTATTGCTCGACTAGTGTATACTAAAGGTTCACGCACATTATGTCGGGCCGCAGCAGGTCGGGTCGCAAAGCAAAAATCCGCTCAAATCGCTCGTATGTATTTTATATAAACTACACACTGCGGGGGGGGGGGGGGCAGCGGGCCGCATACTCCGCCGCAGTTTTGGTGGCGTGCGATGTGGCGCGCCCCGCCCCGCTGCGCCCCGACACAGTGTGCTATAGCAAGCGGATTGGAGTACACGCGCGCACGTGTTCATTTTACGATATTTACATTTTTTCGGTATTTGCGAGCTCCTGTGGTGTTCACAAGAATGGATGAAGAGCTTTTTACTAATTTAGTTCATGGATATAAAGACCTATATAATTTGAAAGTCTGGCAGGGCAGTACACTGCACTCAAAATCCATCAACGTGCTGCGACTCGGCCCGTCACTAATGTGCTAAGTAAGCATTTTGCGCTGAGCTGCGGCCCACTCCGCCCGGCTGCGGCCCGACATAATGTACGCGAACCTTTAAAGTGATCGCTCGACAAGGCGCACGTTTGTCATTCATACAAACCTCCAAACGGTACCATACCGTTAATTAGCGACGTCAAATCTATCGAGCGACAGATCCATGTTTTTGTTTAAGTTTGGCCTACAGTTGCAGAATGCACACATCTGCGTTGAACGAATGACGCGTTGTAAATATTCTTTCTCACAGATTTTTACTTGCAGTGTCAATGGTGGGTGTGACATGTTATCGGAGTCGATGTCTACCGCTTGCCATTGCTTGCAGGAGGGTCTAAGTTTTTTCGTTCGTTTATTTTTATTTAAATCAGACATCAAGGCTAATAAAAAAACTTATACATATAAGTCGCGCGCAGAAGGTTTGCCGATGACTGCCCCTCCCACTTCACCGACCGCTACCCGCGCTTGTCTGGCCTACCTACTAATCGTACCGACCATTGACGCGTGACGTCATGAGGCTATCGGCAAACCTTCTCCGCGCGACTTATAATAATAAAACTATTCTGTAGATTTGGCGTGTCTGTACCACGGACTAGAAAAAAAAGAAGGACTCCGCGCCACGCATATCAAAAGTGAAGCACCGTACCGATCTATGTGTGCGTGATTTGAGGGATACCAAATAAATGAAAATTTCCCCATTTTTTTTGAATATTTTGAAAGTTTCATTTCTTTAAATGAAGCCATATAAGAAGTCCGCTTACATTATTTAATTGAAATTACAAACATATACTTAGTTAAAACTTAAAATTAAGTATTTATTTTGTATGAGTGACAAGAAAAACGTTTTCGACGGAATTCAATGTTCTTCATCTCTGCAGGCTCTTATTATTTTAATCCAATCATTATTCCATGGTTGATTTACTGTAGGAAATCTATAAAAATAATCATTATTCAATACTTGCAAAAAACTCACAAAGAACACAAAAAAATGGATTACCCAATCTCTCGGGAAAATTACCCATTTATTTTCCGACAGCACTTCTATGTCTTTTGAGGTTTTGTGTTCCAATAGTAATGATTTTAAAATGTCAAAAATACAATAATACAACAGGTTAAATAAGTGTCTTACTTGTGAATGTTATTCCTTGACACTTTTTCTGGGATGTAGAATTATTTTTAAATCATTTCACAACACAAGAAGGCATTATTTTATTTTATTACTTGACGTAAACAGTACCTACAATGACGGCGCGGTGCCGCGTAATGGCGGCCAGTCGGCACCTTATGATGTAAATCTGTGCGTGAGGCATGTTTGTACAAACGGTCCGGCATACTTATAGTGCTTCACTTTCGATACACGTGGCGCGGAGTCCTTTTTTTTCTAGTCCGTGGTCTGTACATTGGATATGTTACAAAAAAGTGTCGTTTTTAAAGGATAACAAATTGAATCCATTTCGATATTTTTTGGTATTTTTGTCTGTTCGTCGGTTTGTTTGTGCACGAATCACGTAAAAAGCATTGACTTAATGCAGTTGACTTTCAAAAACAAATATTGTGCTTATCTTGGAGTAACATTTAGTTTTTGTTTCATCGTAATCGGTTCACTCAATCAAAAGATATTAGAATTTTAAATTTATCAAGAAGAAATGTGTTTAGTTATTGCGACATAATATTGGTTTTCAATTTCCACGCGGACGGAGTTGCGGGCTTAGCTAGTACTATAATAAAATACACTATAAAAATTTATACAACGAACATAAAAATACTATAAATAAACGATAAAACTAAAACTAAACACGCGTAAAATCGGTGTCGTGTTTATACGACAGTGGACGGTATTAGGCTGTCGATGATGATGAATATGGTGATAGCCTTTTCGTTAAACGCTTGTATTTCATGTAGAACGGTCAATAGGGTATTTGACTGAAAAAATCTAAATAATCCGTCAGATTATCAAAAAATATTTGACCCGTATTTTTTCTTTTGTTACGTAAACCAAAATTGACGAAGATACGACACTTTTAAAATTGTCAAAACGTCACAAGCAAGTACAATTTTTGCTTGCTTCTGACGTCACAAGCCCCCACTCTCGAATTTTGATGCGTTTTATCGTTCCAAATATTCATAGTATTAACAAAAGAAAAAATACGTGTCCATTATTTTTCAAAACTCTAACTGGTGGACTAATTAGATTTGCAATGTATTGATGCTGTAAATATGCCAATTACACATCAGAATTTTATTATCACTTGCATAAACGGTGAAGGATAACATCGTGAGGAAACCTGCACAGCAGTATTTTTTTCTATTGTCCTGCTTGTAGCTGATCCCTGCGGACCGTTTCTACGTAATTGGGCAGTTATTGGCGAGACCTGAAGGGTCTCCAGCTTTTTTTTTTTTTTTTTTTCCTATTGGACTGCTGTAGGTCGTCCTAGGGGACGATTTCTACGTAACCGGGCAGTTATTGGCGAAACCTGAAGGGTCTCCAGCCAATGGGGGGGAAGTAAAATACTTAACCTAAGCTAACTACTTGTACTACACTAACATCATGACTACCTGCAACAACAGCACTAAGGGCGACCCCTAGTGGGACTCGGACCTCGGCTTAGGGCGTTGCTGGCGTGGACATAGGGGGGGGGGGGGGGGGGGGGAGACAGCTTGATGAGGGCTGAATTATCGGTGTGACTGCGGAGTCTGAAGAGATGACCGGCTCTACGACGGGAGAGCTCGGTGGATCGTGACCGGCGGTAGTAAAATACTTAACCTAAGCTAACTACTTATACTACACTAAAATCATGACTGCTAGCAACAACAGCATTAAGGGCGCGCATTTTGTATCATTATTCTTCTTCTCTCGTGTCAGCACGAGCTATACGAAAATAGCTCACGCTGTGGTGAAAAGATTAGTCAGTCAGCAAGGTTGGTAGCGGGGCTGACTGCCCAGGGTGCGCCGGACGTACATAAGTATCGTCACTCGTGGAGGCTCTTTTCATCATCGGTGTATCATTGTAAAACTTTGATACTTCATATTTAGCAAGAAAAGTTTAAAAAAAATGGATATACTTAGATAGCGATAGCTATATGAATTCAACTCCAGAAAGTATAAAATAAGCTACAAATGAAGTTGTTAAAAACCTTTTGCCGCAAAACTCGCGAGATAAATATTTTATTTTGAGTAGTTACCTGTATTTTATTACGCTAGGTAGATTGGTAGTTGAAAGAAACGTAGATTACGCACCTTGCTAAATTAATGCACTCGTGTTAATTTAGTGCCCTCGCATGCGCTCGGGCACCAACATAACACTCGTGCATTAACAACTCACTTTGCGCTCGTTGCAACAATTTACTAATACTTAATTGTATACAGGCTGTAAGGGTAAACACCGTTATCCTTGAAACCAGTGGTTTGGTTTCATTTATAGAACGTAAAATCAATGGAAAATAACAAACTTTTTTTTTAAATAAAATTTTCGTTTTTCATCAAAAGCATTTCACCCTATGCGCGGGGGCAACAAGCTACGGGAGGGGGCGCGGGGAACTCGCCGCGTGGCCCGACGCACGGCTCCGCACAGTTTGCTACCCCAGTCAGTCAGCTGTCTCGTTAGCGAGGGTGTGTACGCCGCGTCGTAGCGCCGCCACGCCGCTCATTTCTAGCGCATATATTTTTTTATTTTTTTTTATTCGCTCCTATATTTTTATGTTTGAGTCAACTACCCATGGTTTGAAGGATAACGGTGTTAACCCTTACATGCTGTATAGATTTAAAATCGTAACGATTCTAAAACTGTACATTAAATATTTTTAGAAAAAAGTAAGTGCAACGTAGGAACGATACTGAAGTGAAAAATGTAGTTTTTTTTTATCTATTTGTATGTTTGAGCTTCACGCCAGTGCTACTGGACAGATCCAGTTGAAATTTGGCAGCCACATCTGTTAAACGGGTCAAAGCGGGTCAGGTTATGAGGTACAAATTGTCACGCTTTTGAGTGTGGGGGATGAGCAGTAACGTTATTGGAAATAAGTGAGATTAGATTTAAAATTGAGTACAAACACATTGTTTTGTAGTTGCGACACAAATAAGACCCGCCTGGTTGGAGAATCCTCTTTTTTCGTTGGAGGAACACAATAATTCGTTGCTCCACATGTTCACCGTCATAAATTTTGTTTATATTATCCAAACTAATGCCCATCTCCTAGATAAAATAGCTGCGTGACGTAAAGTCAGGGTTATACCATAAGTATAACTAATAACAGTGTATAGAATGAAATTTCTTTTGTGTGTGTCCCAAAAGACGCAGCATAAACAACTACTCCCCCCTCCCCCCAAGCCAAGGCTGGTAGTTGTTCATTTAATATTTTTTACGATATCTTTTTTAGATTAAAATATTGTAAAATCATATATAATTAAAAACATTCTTAATGAGCTGACATTGAACTGAACTGAAACGCATGGCGCAAGCCTTCACTGACTTGTTGGTTAAACCAACGGAAGACCGCAAAATACCAACGATGCCAAGAAATCTGTTTGTTACCATTTGGTAAATTACACAAAGACAAAAGAATATGTACTCTTAACAAATATTTAAACATGATTTACAAATCCATGTGAAACATCAACACATGAATCACTTTGTTTTTATAATTCTTTCATTGTTTGTGTTCAGACAAGCACGTATCTTCTGACTGAATGACATTTATAGCAATATTTTCTTAAAGGTATTCTCGGAATTATTCATTGCTCACACTATAGTCTATAATTTAATGCAGCATCACCCATTAGGCGCGGATCCAGCCTTCTAGTTAAGTTATGGTCGCGGCTGGTCGGAGTTACAGTCAAAGGATCTATAAACATTTTACCAATACAGTAACGGGGCATATAAATTTAAAAACTATGGAAAAACTATAACTAATTTAGTTTTCGTCATAATTGCATTTAGATTTTCTTATAGTTTTGTATTTTATATATATATTATAGTATCTATATATTTTATTATTCGTATATATGTATTTTATGTAATTTATATCTTACGAATTCGTTTTAAATTCTGTTCAACATTGTTAACAATTTTTTTTTTTGCTGGTACTATTTCGATGCTTTTCTTTTTAACCCAAAGGTTGACTGGTAGAGAATACCTTATGGCATTAAGTCCGCCTTATGTACCACCATAGTGCATAGAAGTATAAATAAATAAAAAAAAAACAAAAAAATAATAATAATTGAAACGAATATGATTTGGTCATGTTGAAAGAATGAGTGAAACGCAATTAACAAAACGATGATGAATTTAAATTTTCTTTTCTTTTGAAAGTTTATTGAATACACACGCGCCAATTAAAACTTACGCGGCAAACGTAGCTGGTGGCATTTTATTTTTTGGCATAATAAAAGTGTATTACATTAAACTTTAAGGGCCTTATTACAAAAGATGGTTTAAACCAAGACTAAGGTAAACCCAGGTTTAAAATATACCCGTCACTTTCTTATGTCATATAACAAGAAGAGACGGGGTTATTCTAAAACCTAGGTTTTTCTTAGATCATCTTTTGTAATAAGGGGGTATAAAACTAATCTTGGCCTTGATAAAATAGGGATTTGCCAGATTTTTCGATCGTCGACCAACGCGACGACCTCCGGAAAGGTTATGGTCATGACCATATTGAGCATATATCCGTGTATCCGCCACTGTCACACACGTGCCCAACGAACCGTGACAATCGATGATCGATACAGAATGCAAACGCCAATGAGATATACTGGATTGACATAAGCTTTTGACCGGTCAAGCGAATACATTTAATTAACGTATCTATTCTCTGGCGATCATCGATTGTCTTTGTGTGTGTCAAGGCTCGATACCGCTAAAAGCCGAATGAAACTAGATTCGTTCTGTACAAAGTTTGGTCAAATTTAACTAATGACGAACGTTACGCTGAAGAAGGTTCGTTGCGCTGCATAATTCAATAGGGATATTTGACGTTGACATGTGTCAAAGTTCCAAGTTTGACATTTAAAATGTATCCTATGGCTGCGTTCACACATGTGCGATTTTTTTCGTCGCTAAAGCGCGCGCGCTTCTCTCACGAGTCGCTCCCTCCACAGAAACTTTGGAATTTAATAATTAGTCCCTTGTCTTAACGTACATTTTTTATCGAGGTAAGAGGCTCAGCGCCAGAATAGCTATTGCGTAGTTCACGCTTCGCAATCGCGCAGCGCCCGCGCCGCCTCCACCCTCCCGGCTACGATGGCAAATACAATTTGAGATCTATTGATGTGTCGTATGACTCAAATTATATAGATACAACAAATTTCAAAGCGAGTTAAGGTGCGTACATATTATATAACATAACATGTTATAAAACGTTGTTATATAACATGTTTCAGTAATGTGGAGACTGAATATTATAAAACATGTTATAATAACAAACGTGTTATAAAACATGGTAATTAATATTTACAACAATGTCAATAAACTAGGATGAACCCAGCATCTACGTTTTTTTCTTTTGTTAATTAAAAGTACAACAGTCGCTGCAGCAGCTAGCAAAACGTCCTTTCGTGTCGACATTGTGAATAGCACTGCAGAACGACAAACGATAGTGTTATATAACATGGTTATATTGCATTGTTATTCTAATGTGTACAGTATTGTTATATGTTGCAATGTTGAAAAACAATGTTACATATTGTGGACGTGTTATATAACACAAGTTATACAACATGTTACTTAATCTGTACGCACCTTTCGACGCTGGTGCTGACGCGCGTGGCGTGCGCTTAGCGGGCGCGTGTCGTATGAACACGCCCTATACTTATATTCAACAACTTTTCGAATCTGCGGTGCGAGCACGGATCTTTTATCTAGTCGATTCGAGAAATGTATCTATTCTAAACGTCAAATTTGACATAAGATATATGTAGATAAAACGACAACAGTTGTGGTTTTATCTATATCTTATGTCAGATTTGACGTTTAGAATAGATAAATTTCTCGAACTGACTCGATAAAAGATCCGTGCTCGCACCGCTGGGCAGACAGAGGCCGGTTTAGACCGGCCACATATTATAAGAAACTGTCGGAAAATTTATAAGGCGCATCTCTGCTAATACATTTTGTTAAAGACCCCGTAAACTGTGAGAATTTACCGGATCCGGTAGCCTGCTGGCTCTAGTACAAAATATATACGCAGAGAGACTTCTCGCACGCGTCAGAAAATTTCTGTCAGATTTTTTTATAACGTCCGGCGGATTTTTCGCGGTCGGGCTTAGCTTGCTGCGTTCAGAATGTGTTGAGTTAAAGTACCGCCTGAAAAATGATCGTCTAATTGACGGGTTCGGCTTAAAGAGACGTTTAAAAAAAAAAAAACTTTTATTGATTTGCACACATTTTACAAAGAAATTAAACCCACCAAACTGTGTGACAGTTTGTCGGCGGGAATAGCGCTCAATGAACATTTGGTAAAACATTGGACAGTTTTAGTTATTAGCTATTAAATATATATTCATGCAGTTTATCTAATCTACTCTCCAAACACAATATGAAGAGGTAGCAGTGTATACTTATACATATATTATTACTTATACAGGGTGGTAATTTGAAATGGGGCATGAAGGGCAGCTACCTTAACCATTGTAGCTACAGGAAAACGTTCTTAGAAGACTACCCCTAACTTTTGGGATAATTTCAATCGGCATTCACAGATTTTGAAAAAAAAGTACAGTCAGCGAGAAAAAGGGCTGTTTTCACAAAACTTTTTTATGATGCCAATCGATCCCATTTCCCATAAGGATCAAAAGACTCTTGCGGACCAACTGAGGTTTGAGTACTAGAAACGTCAGAAATAACAAAAAACTATTTGAGATGGGTTAGTTAAAAGGGCAGCTACCTTAATCGTTGTCGCTACAAGAAAATGTTGATAGGAGACTGGCCATAATTTTTGAAATTATTTCGAAATGCACAAAAAAAAAAGAGAAAAAAAATTTTGGTACAGTCAGCAAAAAAATGGTCGGTTCTCGCAAAACTTTTTTTATGATGCCAATCGATCCTATTTCCCATAAGGATCAAAATACTCTTCTGGACCTACTGAGGTTAGAGTACTATAAACATCAGAAATCACGAAAAACAACATTTCGTTAAAAGTTACGTTCACGCAGAAAAAAAAAGTTTTTTTTATTTTCAAAATCTGTGAATGCAGTTCGAAATATTTTCAAAAATTATGGACAGTTTCTTAAGAATATTTTCCTGTAGCCACAACGATTAAGGTAAGGCCCTTATTACTACCCCATCTCAAATAAGTTTTTTGCGATTTCTGACTTTTCTAGTACTCCAACCTCAGTTGGTCTGGAAGACTCTTTTGATCCTTATGGGAAATGGGATCGATTGGCATCATAAAAAAGATTTGTGAAAACAGCCCTTTTTCTCGCTGACTGTACTTTTTTTTTCAAAATCTGTGAATGCCGATTGTAATTATCCCAAAAGTTAGGTGTAGTCTTCTAAGCACGTTTTCCTTTAGTTACAATGGTTAAGGTAGTTGCCCTTCATGCCCCATCTCAAATTACCACCCTGTATATTAAAATTATAATTTTTATCTATTCATCTTTTATTTCTTTAATCTAATTCTTTATCTTTAATCTATATATTAAAAATTATAATTTTTAATATAATACTTAAATATGCATGCCTTACTCAGTGAGTAACATATTTTTTAACTTATATTTTATTATATTTTTTAGAAACCTTAATCGATTTTGACCCTTTGGCCAATTCGACCGTCATCGTCAGTCAGTTTTTATTTACGAAAACTGTTAAAAATGATTAGTTTTGTTACTTGCGTCAAACAATTTGACAGCTTTTGAAATTGAAAACTGTCTGAATGAACGGTTCGACTTTGCTTCGGTTCCGATTTATCAAGATTTCTTTTACGGCCGATATTAATAACCGATCTCAATCCAAAATCTCTGGATTGATGTAGGTTTTTGACATTAGTTATATTGAATTTCTGTCAAAAATCTAGATCAATCCAGAATCTAGATTTATATCGGCCGTTAAAAGAATTGGGCTCCAGCTTTAGACCCATAACTGTGACGATGCAATTGTATAGATACATAAAATTACCCAATGGCATAAGCAAAAACGTTTATCCCACATACGAAGAGCATAACAAATGCTTGCATTTGTAGTAGCACACTTGTGGCCCAATTTTGTCGAGACACATGTTTTATTTTGGTCAAGGTCTGGAGTCTGGAGTTCGAACCATTTTCTCAATTTAATCTCATTAAAAGCACATAAGTTTCGCTACACTAAACGCAGGGCGCGAGCGTGGCGATGGCGCGTCGGCGGCGAGATGTATTCAGGGGTACTATGAAGCATGTAATACTAAAAATATATTATAATATAATTTAGCTAATAAATAAATAAATCGATCAGAACGCCGCACAATGATTGTTGATGTTACCATCCCGCATGATGAAAACCTCGTGAAAGCTGAGAAAGACAAACAAATCAAATATCTTGACTTAGCGCACGAGGTTGTCAACATGTGGGATGTGGATTCGGCAACCATTGTGCCGATAGTCGTAACGGCCAATGGCCTAATGGCCAAGAGCCTCGACCAACACCTCAAGAGGCTCTCGTTAGGTGGCTGGATCAAGGGCCTGATACAGAAAGCAGTCCTCCTCGATACGGCGCGTATTGTGAGGAGGTTCCTGTCTCTGGAGCCCTAACCACCGGTAGCTTGGACCCTGCTCCCGATGCCGGTGGACCTCTATTTTTATATTTTTAAATGTATTTCTTTCTTTTTTTCGTTTGTATAGAATTATATTTAAAAATGTAAACGTAAGAATGAAAATGAATAAAGGCGAAAATAAATAAAAAAAAAATTGGATTGATAGCTTTCTGGGGCGTTATTTAATAAAAATATGATACGTACGACTGTTGTACGTATGAACTGAATCCTTTATTACGATCAGTTATCATTTCAATGAAGGAAAATCAATCACAGTCATAATTAAAATCATTAAACAAAATAAAACAATAATTATAACAATTGTGAACGCCCGTCTGACGCAAAAGTCGCAGCAAAAATAGAGGCCGAGTAGCTCACTGCATTCTGTTTTATAGACCATTTTGTCAAGACATGAAGAAAACATGTGCGACTACCTGCATGACGTCATTAAATCTCTAACAATAATACATTTAAAATTATTCATGTTTGACGCCCAGCTTAAGCTGAATTTATTCTTTCGGCGTGGGCAAGCTCGACAGCATAAATGTGTACATTTGTTTTATTCTGTTTATGTTTTTATTGTTTGTGCTGTGTCATTGGCTGAATAGAATTTAATTTCTTTTGTCTTTCTTTCAAAAAACTAGCGCAAGTACGAGCTGCATTCTAACTACGCAACACACTCGTAATCGCTATGGCTTTTATTTTGACAAGTCATCAATTTCCATAGCAACGTATGTATTAACAATCCGACTTCTCCACAACTATGTACCACGCAATGAATATTGTTGTATTGTCAAAACCAAAGCCATAGCAATGACGAGTGTGTTGCGCAATTAGAATGCCGGTCTAGAGCAGGGTCGAGAGCGGGGCGTGTCGTAGGCGGACCCGCATTTGTAGTGCTCAAAGGCTTTGAATCTTGTCATACCAAATGCGAGCGTGCACCGCACGCGCCCCGCGTTTTGTGTAGCGAGCCCCTTAAGTTGCTTCTGCATCTCTTCTAGAATTAGATCTTCGCCATTTATTGGTATCAAGGCCGAAAGAGTTAAATAATACATACATTTTATCTGTAAGAATAAACTATACATAGCCGAAATCTACGCACTCTGTACATCAAACTAAATTACATTGACCAAAAATATTGTTGGGAAACGACTTTTATTTTTTGGCATGAGAAAAAACGCTTTTGTTTGTAGCGCGCAAATTATGGTTGTGGCAATATCTCCAAAACCAATGGTTTCCCAGGTATGGTTTGTTCGAAAAAAATGATCCCAATGATGGGTAGAATACGTGGTTTTCGCTTTCGTTAAGGGTCTTTTTACACCCGATATACAATGTGTCCGGTTATGGACTAGCGATATTCTAGGTACTTATACAAGGTTAGTCAGAAAGGGGGTACTAATCCGCAGACCACTTAAAGTATCACTGATGACGATCTTAAAGCAAGTGTTAAAATTTAAAAATTCGCTAATTTTTTTTTTCCATATAATAAGGTTTTTATTTTAGTTTTTTCAAAAATTCTTCATTCCTACTTTAGTTACAAATTCAGAAAATGGTGCTTCTAATTTATGACCCCAAATATGACCTAAAATGTAAACACAGCTGATCATAACTTGGGATAGATAGATTTTAGGTTTTTTTTTTCGAGATGTTTGATCACCTATTTCTCTTAAACTATTGACTTTTGGAAAAAGTTGTAGAACAAAAGTTATTCATTATCATGGGTACTTTAACACCCTTTCGGATTAGTACCCCCTTTCCGACTAACCTTGTATAGCAACTATTCCAGTACACAAATACACTACACACTAGGGTCCAATCCACTTCCCCGCTATTTGGCAGCCATTTTGCTTTTTAGTTGAGATATTCTCTATCTTAAAGTTATGAAAATGTGAACCCATTGTATCGTAATGTAAACGATAGACAATATTGTCGCCCTCCGACTAAGCAAGCCTATTTTTATCTCAGCAGGACCAAAACTTTGAGAGATACCTATGACTTTTTCTGTACATCAGAATATCTCAACAAAAAAAAGGAAGTGGGTTGGACCCTAGTGTGTAGTGTATTAATTTGAGTACTAGAATAGTACCTAGAATATCGCTAGTCCATGACCGGACACACTGTACCCTATAATCACGCCTATAATTCTGGAAGGGGTAGCAGAGATATTCTCCTATTACAGGAGCATGTACAACTAAGTTTCTGGTATTAAGTTCCAAGTCCCGAATAATGGTGGCTAGCCTGTTGCCATTATTCGGGCACAAATATTATGGTGCTATGTTCACCGCCTCTTACGGCTCGCTTGCCCGGTAACCGAGGGAAGTTAGATTCACATTTTGTCCTTCCTCCTGATGACGAATCAGATTTAACCGTTTATGGGGCAGAAACATTTTTACAGCGCTTGTCTTAATTTATGATGCCGGATACTAAATGTTACAAAGACAAAAAGTCAATGGGCAACATAGTCCTAGTGTCAAAATGTACAAAAGTCTTAATGTATATGAATGTGCAAATGACAAAAAATAATTGTGATATAATGCATAAGGGTCTGATTGTTAGATTGTCAAAATGTACAAAAGATAAAACATAATTGTGCCAAAATGCATCGTGGTTCAATAGTCACACAGTCAGGATTCGAACCCGCCAACCTGGGCTTTGAAGGTAGGATCACTAACGACTGAGCCTACATACACCTATCTGCTACTTACTTGATATCAACATACTTCTCTGCACTGGATATCTAATTAAATCTCTTCTCTATTTAAGCTCTTTGAGTATAAATACTCCTTGAAAGTCCGATATCCTTGAAAAAGATGATTGAAATGTCATTTCATTTGTTCTGTTCTGTGTCAATCATTATCTAAACCTATTTTGTTACAATGGAGGAGAATGGTTTATTTTTTTCCAAAAATCAAAAAGGAAACGATTTGGCATTTGGGCGAAATGACATTTTGGCACTAGGCAATTTGTACAATTGAACATTACAGCTTTAATGTATTCTATCATAGCGGCATTTGGGCAAAGTGACATTTTGGCACTAGGCAATTTGTACATTTTGACACTAGGACTATGTTGCCCATTGACATTTTGTCTTTGTAACATTTAGTATCCGGCGTCTAATTTATACCCCACTAGTCTGATTTTAATGTCGATTTTGTCGAAACTATTGTAAGAATGACCACCCTTATGCTAAAACACATCGACTTTAAACGGGCACAGCACAAAAACGCGACCACCAAAATGAATTTAGCCAACAAGATCACCAGTGACACCAAGTAATTGTGGTTTCATACGTGCCTGAAGCAGTTGTCCCACCGCCAGCGAGGAAGCGACTAACTATTGGCTATTTTCTCGCTCAAGAAACGTACAACAGATACACATTCCGTGTAAACAAAAGAGATGCGTATATTAGTAGTTGATCGCTGACTGTTCACGCTGCCGGCGAGGACTCGCTCCACTAGTTTGTCGCCGAGCGACAAGAGCTATCAAAGATAATACTCGCTCAGCGATACTTGCTCAGCGATGCACGTTTGGCGGTTAGAACTCACGCCGAGAGACCAACCAGCGGTCATTTGCAAGTGGTGCGAGTAATCGCCCGTCGCACTCGCACACTCACTTATAGCCCAGCGACAAAACTATCGGAACTACACACTCGCTTCTCGCTGCTCGCCAACTCGTTTCTAGCTTCTAGCTCTACTCTCTGCTCGCTCATCGTTCGCGGTGGGACAAGTGTCTCAACGGCAATATATTTGCCACCATGTTTTTTGGGACATGTTGAGAAACCCTTCCTGTTTTTACAATTTTTTACTATTTTCTCTAATAAAAAATACAAATGATACTTAAAAACTGTTTTTCTTCATTTAATTTTTTATTTTCATAAGAAATTGTCATATTGTTAGTTATTTACTTTTCCTAAAATGTACTGCCCATTAAAGGGTTAATGTATAATCTGCCCTACAAAGGGTTAGCAATGTAATTATAGTTTTTTTTTTTATGTAGGTAGTAAGTTATTTAAACGTGGCAACAGCTTAGGATGATTGCTTTATTATTTTAATTTATTGACTTTTACTGAGGTTGGTTAATTTAGAGCCTCATTAAAGGCTTCAGCAAAACCGTTTTGCCAGTCATGAATAAAAAAAATATAACTGCGATTGTAGCACAATAAATACATTTTATAGAGCCATTTTTCAGAACAATCTCCTAAGATAATAAATATTTAAAACCAAGGCTTTAGAAATTGTGATCCAAAAACTTTTAGATTGGTATTTTAATAAAATAGTCGTAAAAATGCGTATTTCAAAAATACGTAGTCTATGTATTATATTTTAGTTTGTATACATAATGTAATTGTGATCTCATTTTTAGGGTTCCGTAGTCAACTTAGGGTGAGGCCAAACGAGCGTAATTTTTTGAGCTGTGAGTCGCGTAAAATAAGTCAGCGTAATTTTTTGGAAGGATTTTAGAAACTCATTTTGCGTCGTCGTGTGAACGAAACAGGAGTTTTGTATGAAACCGAATGTAGCAGAAATTACGCGACCGAAATTCTGCGCCTCACAACTCAAAAAATTACGCTCGTCTGGCTTCACCCTTATAGATTCACCATGTCCTTCTGTCTGCCTGTCTGTCTGTCCGTCCGCAGCTTAGCTCGAAGACTCTTAGTACTAGAAAGCTACAGTTTGGCATGGATATACATGTTAATCACGACTACAAAGTGGTAAAACAAAATAATCAAAAAAAATATTTTATCGCGTTCCTCCTATTCACTTAAAGTGGGACAAAATTTTTTCTCGTCTACCCCATGGTGTGGGCTGTTGTTGGATAGGTCTTTCAAAAATATTGCGGGTTTGTGATGCCAATTAATAAATTGTAAATCTCACATACAAAAACGCCCAGACCCGAAACAACTATCTGTAGGCCATACAAATTTTTGTTTCGTTTGGGAATTGAACTCACGACCCGTAGCGGAGAAGCCAAACACTCAGCCACTGCACCAAACGTGTATCATTATTTTTGTAGTTAATTTATATATAGGTATGTATCCCCTCCTAAATTCCAATTTATTTTTCAGTAAACCTGCCATTCTTCACACACGGCCTGGAGACTACAACGCTGACGTCATCAGTCCATTCCGGCCACTTCATCACCCACAATGACACAGCGTGGACCACTACAGCCATGGTGGCCGGAGCTGGTGTCGCTGCACCAGTGTTCTGTTATGTGGTGGATTCATTTGGAAGAATGACTGGTGTGTTTGTAGTCAGCATGGCGCAGGGGGTGAGTCAGATTTATTTAATTCTTCTTCTTAGCGTGTCGATGACAATCTACACCGTGTCGGCCCAGAACTCAGCAATGAGTTTAGCACTATCCGTAGCGTCCATTAGTTCTTGTGGCGTACAGGTAACAGGGCAGGCGGGGCATGATGTTAAGTGCGCCATAGTTTGCGGAACGGCACCACATTTACACTCCAGGTTTGAGTTATCCGCAAATCTCCACCTGAACAGGTTTTCCTTCCTTCGACCAACCTGAGTCCGAAGTCTATTTAGAGACTTCCAGGTCAAACAAGGTAACTCATGCCCAGGTGGGAGATCCTCGGAAGGGGCAACTAACGGGGTGGGTAGAGAAGCCTTAGCTCTTATTTAATTATGTTCCTTTATTAATATACAAACGCCAGCACACCAAGCTACCCGAAATTGTCAAATTTTCCCAATCAACCTTGAACCCAATGATTTTGCGATAAAGATGAAAATCTATTAAAGAAATTTGACAGGTTGTAGTAGCTTTATGTGTTTGGCGTCTGTACATACATACATACACTCACGCCTTTTTCCCATGGTGATAGGTAGAAACAACAGAACGCCACATGCTACGATCCTTACATACTCCTGTCACTTCGTCCACGTTCATAAATCTTGTCATACACGCACGCCAGTTGAGAGTACTACACACCTTTCCTTTTTTAAGAACATCACCAATAACATCGATGTATGTCCTTCTAGGGCGTCCTCTACTGGTGTTTCCACTGTCATCCGCCTTAGAAATTTCTTTTGTTAATCGCCCTTCATTTATTCTTTCAACATGACCAAATCACCTAAGTAAGCATAGGAGTATACATTTTTGTCACTACATCATCGTTTAAACCACAAGTTTGTCTTATCACCTCATTCCTCATCATTCAAAGTAACGCCGTACATACTTCGCAAGGAATGTATTTCATTAATATATTGGATGTATATTAAATATGATATAATTCTATACACGTTAATATATATATAATTAAGTTTTATTTTATATTGACTGCGTCGTTGGTCTAGTGGTCGCGCAACTGCTGAGCGTGACGTTCTGGATTCCCAGCAAATCACATGGTTTGTTGCTAGTTGCATCGGATCACGCAAAAGTTTCCCATTGTATCACTTGATTGAAAGCAACTACAAACAAATTCAATTATATTCCCAATGAATCCCGTGATCCGTTACAATCTACTTTTTTTCCTAACAACTGATCATTCTTATTATGTTCTGAAAAATTAAGCTATGGTCTTATGATAGTTATTTTAAATATTCCTACGTGTGTCGTTGGGAATATAATTGTATCATTTTGTAGTTGCATCCAATCACGTGATCCAATGAGACCCTTTTGCGTGATCCGATGCAACTAACAACGACCAACATGATTCGTGGGAAATAACTCAATACTCTTACACCAAGTAAAGAGAAATTAAAAAAAAATATTTACCGAACTATTTTTTTTCCAGGTTTCCCTCATCCCCCATTTCTTGCTCAACAGAAAAAATACATACAACATAGAAATAATACTCCACATACTAGCTGGAATATCTTCCGGCGGCTTATTCACCGTCTTACCGATCTACGTCAGAGAAATTACCACTTTTCGGGGGTTTTCTACAACCCTCATGGTGGTGATGACGACAGCCGGGTACATGACGAAGATGATCACCATGGAAGTCAGATTGTATCTGATGTTGGCCTTGGTGATGGTGCAGTTCCTGTCGATGCTGATGATGGTGGAAAGCCCAAGTTATTTGGTGATGGTGGAGAAGTATGAGGTAAATATTGTAATTTGTACTGCCTAGTCTTTCCCCCACTATTTTGATATTCTTCCAGTCTAACCAAATACTGATACCAATGGCTGAATACCAGTATTTTACACGGAGCGACTGCCATCAGACCTCCGTAACCCAGTTACTGGGAAATGCCGGTATCCTAAGGTTAGTCCGGTTGTCAGACTTTCGGCCTTCTGACTACCCGTGAAGCTATGTCTACACCAGTTCACTTTCATGTTCATCTTGCGTCTTCGTCTAAGGCATGCGTGAAGCGCCATAGCGCATGCAATAGCGCATGCCTTAATACTAGTTCGACAAAAGCGCATGCCCCTAGCGCACGCTAATCCGTCTATTGTATGTTGACTGACGACTGAAAAATTTAACTTAATAACTACATGTACATTATCACGTGTCCTAGTTATTAGTTTTGGTTTTATGAATTATATCATTCAAAATACAAAAAATTACCCTCATTGTAGAGGTTATCAAATAACCTTTTAGGCGATATATGTTTAGAATTGATCTGTTCCATAATACTAAAAATAATAACAATGGCATCCACGTGAAAAATAGTAGTGGCTCGATTTATTTGCTCCCAAGTATACATATACAGGGCGTCCCACGACTTTGCCACATGAAGGGAAAGTTCCTTAAATACTGTAGGTAGAAAACTTTACTGAATGAAGACTTAATTTTTATTTTAAAAACAATACGAACTGCATTCAAAGAATTTTAAATAATCAGCTGTCTGAACCGGGAATCGAACCCGCTAAATGTGAAAACAAAAAAACCTGTAATTTTATTCTACTAATCGAAAGCCTCGATCAGATACATTTATTTCTTCTAAATAACATAGCATCTAAAATAGGAGGAACACCATGAAATTTAACGTTTAATTTAAAATTTTGTTCAGAATAATGAATAGCATTTTCTCTATGTCGTGCTTATAAAAACTGACTTTATGTACTTACTACTTTCTGCTTTATTACTATTTCGCAGTATTATTTCAAATATTCACCATGAAAAAATAAATAAATCAACGGTAAGCGAGATTATTGAAAGAGTTACAATTTGTATACAATAGGAAGAGAAACATTTTGATCATTTAATAAATTAAATTATTTGTAAGTTGCACAGTTAGACGTGTCTTATTATTTCAAGTAAATGTTAAATTTCATGGTGTTCCTTTTATTTTAGATGCTATGTTATTTAGAAGAAATAAATGTATGTGATCGAGCCTTTCGATTAGTACAATAAAATTTTAAATATTTTTATTTTCACATTTAGCGGGTTCGACTCCCGGTTCAGACAGGTGATTATTTAAAATTCTTTGAATGCAGTTCGTATTGTTTTTAAAATAAAAATGAAGTCTTCATTCAGTAAATTTTTCTATCTACAGTATTTAAGGTACTTCCCCTCCATGTGGCAAAGTCGTGGGACGCCCTGTATATATTTATTTATTTTACGGCGATGTTCATACTTACATATTCTTCTAATCGCTTAAAATGGAAAGATTTTTATTATTTACAACATTCTCCGGTAATCTGTTATACATTTGTGCACCTTCGTGTTGTGTAGTTCTTTTTCCATAGTTGGTTCTAGGTTTAGTAAGTTGGATTTTGTTTCGTTGTGTTGTGTTATATGTATGTGTTTTTTGTTAAGTTCTAATTGTGTGTATTTCTTGTGTGATGATTTTTCTTACTAATACGCATGTATTTAGTGTGTGTGGTTCGATTGCGTTTGGCGACAAATTTCTTGGTCCAATTGGCCCCCTGGCGCGGATTGGCAAACTACACACACCATCGAGAACTTTATGGTGCCCTCTCGGGCGTGCAGGTTTCTTCGTGATGTTTTTCCTTCACCGTTGACGCAAGTCATAGTCATATTCTGAACAGCAGATTTGGAAAATTCAGAGATTCGGGCCGGAAACAAACCCAGATCCTCCTGCGATGAAGGCAAACGTTCAAACGCTTGACTGCTACTTTATCTGCATACTATACATATACAGAGTGTCCCTGGAAGTATGGATCAAATGAATAAGGGCGTGGGCAATGTCATGTCCAAACTTTTTAACCCTGAGAATGTCGGTGCAATATTTTACGGTTCAAAAGTTACGACCTATTATTGTTTTTTTTTTTCAATCACTTGGCATAGAAAAAAATCATAAAAAAAACTATCAGAGCTATCATTTTTTTTTCAGGACTTTGGCGTAAAGTAGGCCTTTCTTTTGATAATACTTTTACGTGGCTAGAAAACACGTGTTCAATAAGAAAAAAACATTTACTGCAAAGGCTTTTTTGGTCTTGCAAACATTTTACTTAATTTTTTACTACTACAGGTTTTGAAATGAACTTGCCCACGCCTCTATTCGATTTGATCCATACTTCCAGGGACAGTCTGTATAATAAAATATTCATGATACTTAATATAGCAGCTATGACTAGCTCGAATGTTGGAGAATTTTGAGATTAAAAATTGTTCGTGATTTACTTGAATTTCTTAAGCAGGTATCTATTTGTAATCAAATATTTATATTAAACTTGTTTGCTGTGTTGTTAGCTTCATTAATTTATTGTAAAGTGAGATATTTTTAGATATTTATCATTTCGAAATGATGCTGCGGCGCTAATTATTCTATTTTTGAATGTCGCTTGTTTGTGTTCATAATTAAATGTGATAATATAATGCTAAATAATAAGTCGTTACCTCTTGGTTAACCATATCATGAGATTTATCTCATGTATGCAGCTACTATAATTATGATTTACTTTATCGATTAATGTCCGACTCCTATGATTTACCGAGCGGTATTGGTTAAAAATAAGACTTATATCTTTTGATCGAAACGAAGCAACGACATACATCGAACTTATAAATATACGATCAAAGTATTGTCAACCAACGACCTACTAAATATCAATTAACATTTGGCAGCAGAGAAAACGAAAAACAAGATATCAAATCGCAAAAATCTAATCCATCGTCGGATCCGAAACACTTTTGTGGTTGGAAAACTTGCGATCCGTCAGCCGGAACTTCGTAGTTCGTTTTTCGAAGATGCCCCTTTTGCCCAGCAATGGGACAGTAATTCGGTATGTAAAGTACAAAATTAACCTATTCTGATTCCAAAACCGTTTTGAGGTTTTAGTTTGGTAAACAATATTTTGCAATTTTTAGCTCTTAACATTATAAGATGGTGTTTATTTTAGCAGAACTGCATGAATTCACGTGATATCTATTTGACCTCTAAGTAACTATCTTCCTTTTTCGTGACGTAGGAAAACTCTATGGTATTATACTTGGCGTAGACAAAGAATTCGTTTCTTTGTCTATGGTAACCCCTCTTATCGCGTGACGTCATAACTAGAAAAACTTTAAAAATATATAAAAAAATAACTACCGTGTAGGAAACAAAAATTTTCAATCTGGTTTCTTTAAATATCCTAATATTTAAGAAAAAAAAATTAAAGAAATATAAAAAAAAAAACTTTACACACCGAATTGGCTGATTGTATAATGGCAAGAAGATGGGTACCAGCTCCCTCATGTGCGATAACATAATGAGATTACAAACCCTTTTACCCGAAGCGGTGATAATGGCCATTTTCTGATACGATCGTTCAATGGAACGGTCAATGCTATTGAACGATCCTAATCCTTTAACGGCCCTAAGTTCGGCAATAGAAAATTACGGGCTGATAAAAGTGGTATAATTGCCGATAATTGGGATAAAGGTACCCTTTCTTATCTGACGGTATTAATTTGTACCGTTCGATTACCCGCTAAACATCCAATAATACGATTACGCATTGTATGTTTCAATCTGACTATCCTTTATAAGTCAATCCAGCCAATCACATAGAATTATTTGAAATATGATGATTTACTGCCAATTAAAGTAATGGTTTGACTTTGTCCGTGCAACGAGCACTGTAAGAGCGATTACGCACTGCATCCAATCCGAATCCGTGAAAATACGGATATCAAAAACTCGGACCGAATTCGGATATTGCTTTACGCACTGCATCCAATCCGAATCCGTGAAAATACCGATCTAGAGTAAAATCTCGGACCGAATTCGGACGGTTAGTCCCCCTATGCTCGACTCGAAAAATACCTACTAAAATGTTTCGCTATGCACGAAATTCTTCGATTCTACGTAAACAATGGAAGGTACAGTTGGAACGAAAAGTGTTTGAATTCAAGTTAAAATTTTAACAGCACTATTTGTATATGCGTAAGCGTCTGTAAGTAAAATTTTTATTTGTCTGGTTCTGCCAATCAAAAAAGTCAGAATGACAGTTAAGGACAAACGAATTTCAGAGCAATTCTAAGCTAAGAAATGTTTATGAATAGAGCTGTAAATCAATACCTGGATCCACAAGATTTATTATTTATATTATTTAAAAATTTTGAACCGAACCACTTGAATAACTTTCACCCGACATTGTCATAGAAGAACTAACCGACAACTAACCTAATTATCATTATCAGTAAGTTGTAGCTGCAAAATAATAATGCAATCATATTGTCTCTACCTATTTACATAATAGCGAAAGAGAAGGACCAGATATTGATTCGCAGAAGAGCTCATTGTTATGGTTACCCTGAAAAAACCAGTTCGACGCATGCTTCTCATAACAAGCGCAAAGTTTAACCTGTTTTAATATGAATGATGATTAAGAATAGGATAACATATTTACATGCTAGGTTTTATTAATTTACTTTTTAAATGATTAAATAAAATATTACAGTGTAACAGTTTTCTTCATCACTGCCCACGAATGTGATTTCGTGCATAACGAAACTTTTTAGTAGGTATTTCACGAGTCGAGCATAGCGGGACTAGAGCATAGGGGGACTAACCGAATTCGGATATCGCTTACGCACTTATCCGATCTCTGATCCAAATTCAAACAATTCAGGGGCCATTTTGGCATATCCATTTGGCGTCCGATTTGAATCCGAGGTAATGCGAAAGCGTTCACACAAACAGTACTACGGCTACTTCCGTCCGTCAATTGTTCTTCCGAATTAGAAACTCACGGATGACGAATGATGAAATAGTTCTATGGCTACTTTGGAACGTATTTTCACGGATTCGGATCGGATGCAGTGCATAACCGCTGTAAGGCGCCATTGTTTTGAAAAAAAATATTTATTTATTTAAAGGAACTCCAACGACTTATCCACTATAACATAATGTTTAAATAATTACGCGAACATTCGTTTGGATTATGGTGAATTTGTCACTTATAGGAGTACACAGCACTTACATACCAAGTCGTTATGCTAAATACACTGCAATGACAGTGAAAAATAAATCAAACACAATAACGAAGAAAACAATTATACAAATAAAAATTAATGAGGGTTGTTAATGAGTACAATTCAAAACAATAATAAAAAAAATTAAATGATAATAAAATAAAATGGAAAAATAGCAAATATACAGAAAATGGGAAAAATTGGTTACCCATGAGATGACTCGTTGCGAGGGAATCTGGGGCCCAATTCTCCTAAAATAAATTGTTGCCAAACGCAATCGAACCATAACCGCCAGTCAGTTTTTGTTTTTGAAAACTTTCAAAATGATTGATTTTGTTTTTTGTGTCGAACAATTCGACAGCTTTTGAAATTGAGAACTGTCTAAATGAACGGTTCGGCCTTGGTTCGGTTGTGATTTATCAAGATTTATTTTAGGAGAATTAGGCCCTTGTAGTTTTTTGCGAAACTGGGAAAATGTATCTGAGAAGATATCGATTATAAAAGGTGAGTCGGAAAGGAGATATTAATATCACCGATGATTGTTTTGAAGCAAGTGTTCATTTAATTTGATTTTTTTGTTTGCTTTTTCAAAAATTCTTCATCCCTACTTTAGTTACGAATTCAGAAAATGGAGCTTCTTATCCGTGACCTAGTATGTCCTAAAATGCAAACACAGCTGGTCATAATATTTTTTTAAATCTTTGAACAGCTATTTCTCTGAAACTATTGACTTTTGGGGAAAGTTGTAGAACAAAAGTTACTCATTAATATAGGTTCTTTAACATTCATTTAGATTAATACCCCTTGTCTGACTAACCGCAGACAAGGGGTATTAATTCAAGTTATTAGTAATCAAATAACTCCTAAAATCGTTGAGAATTCTATGTATCTAAAAAAACTATTTTACTCTCTTGAACAATAATACAATTGAAACAAGAAAAGTAAATACAATCCCAATGATCTAGTTGTATTGAAACCGAGGATATAGTCGATTAGATACGTGTACAGAATAAGACGAGCAACTACAGTAATCGAGGAATATGCCCGAGCATGCGCTCGTGTCGCCACGTGTATCATCAAATTGCCTACACGACTGCGCAGCCGCGTCGCGACGGTTCTTTAAGAAATAAATATGTCGCAGTATGATAGATAAAGCCGTAATATAGTTATATCCCTAGGGATATAACTATATACCGTAACATAGTTATACGAAAGCGATTCATTACCATCTTACAGTCGCAATCTAGTAATATGTTTATCTGACTAAACTAATCTGGTTAAATAGCTATAAATCTACCGCACAATCAAATAAAACAATATATTTGTCGCAGTAACATTGGTTATATCTGTTATACGATCATATGCCTAGCGATATGATCATATATCGGAAGATGCATTCAAGATGCATTCTACATTACAGAAAGGTTAAGGTAGTTTGGGTTTCCAAAGCAGAATCGACGGAGCCCCGCTGCGCGGAGCTTCTGTTACTGTCTACAGGGTTTAAACTAACCTAACACGAAGGGGATGACGACGGGATGTCATCCTCTTCGAACCTAACCTATCCGTGTCGAGGTGCCCCAAATTATCGCTAGGAATATGATCATAAAACGGCTAGGGGTTCACAAACACAACGAAGCCCCCGCCGCCGCCTCCGTCGCACCCCCGCACTTCACTCCTACAATTATTTCATTAAATTTAATCAAGTAATACAATTATATCACTAAACTTGAACCGTATTATAGTTATATTCATAATAAGATAGTAATGAATCGCTTTCGTATAACTATGTAACGGTATATAATTATATTATATCCCTAGGGATATAACTATATTACGGCTTTATCTATCATACTGCGACAAATATACTGACAATGATGCCGAGTGGTTCCTGGCTAATTTTATCAACCGCGCAGGTCTTTTCATTTGCAAGGTTAAACTGCGCTTGTCGCGGTCAGGGGCCCAAACCGAACCAAGGCCGAACCGTTCAATGAGAAATTTTTCATTTTCTCAAAAGCTGTCAAATTGTTTAACACAAAAAACATAAAAGGAGTAAAATAATTACCATAATATAAAATTAACAATTTCAGAAGTCGGTGGCTTCTATTTGCTTCAGTGTAGAGTTGCACCGACTTCTGAAACCAAACATTTTTTATTATGGTAATTATTTTACTCCTTTTAGTATTTCTTTGAAGTCGGTTTTTACTTTTTTTAAAGTTTTTTTTTTATTAAATACGTTTTAGTATCATAATTTTAACCCCCTCCTTCATAACGCTTCTTTTTGGCTTTGACGTAGTCGGGCATAAAAAGTCCTTTAAAATGATACCTTACACGATATAACATTCGATAGAAAACATTCCAAAGGGATAGGTGACTACTGGAAAAGGGGAGGGGGGACACGCACCCCCTCCTCTTTTCCAGTAGTCAGTTCCCAACAACAAATATAAACAAAGCAATATTAGTAATTTGAGAATTTTGCTTTGATCCGATGAGGAGTTCCGTTCCATATCTCTGAAGTTCATAGTCTAATCATAACAATATTTATAATTATGGGACCAATCCGGAAGTATACCCTTTCGAACAAAAAAATAATTTTTCAAATCGGTTCATAAATGACGGAGATATGAGGTAACAAACAAAAAAAAATACAACCGAATTGAGAACCTCCTCCTTTTTGAAGTCGGTTAAAAATCAATAATTTTGTCAATTTTCGTAAACATAATCTGACTGACGGAATCGAATTTGCCCCCAGTCAGTGGATGGGTGACCGTTCGTTACACATCGCGACCTCTTCGTGCCTCGGAGAGCACGTTACACCGTTGGTCACGGGTTTCATATGAGTACCTAATGCTGGCTTCTCACGGCGCGCGATATCACAAGTCGCGGCGCGTTGGTCGATTTGTACGAGCGAGCACCCGCCAACAGGCGAGCCCGCGCTACCCGTTCTCACGGGCGCGGCGCGGCGCGCGTTGTTCCCCCAACCACGCGCGGGTCGAAACGAAATGTCCGAACTCACCGAACTTGTTCACCCGCACCACCCCGCGCAACCCTGCGCGCGCTCGAGTCACCACGAGTGCGCTCGCGCCGCGCCTTTGAAGTACCGACTCCGAGGGGACCGGACGTGCTTGCACGCGCTAGCCCGCGTCTCCTCGAGCCATTACGCTACTATTGTAGCCACCAGCAAACCTGCTGCGTCGCAATCCAAGCGGCAAGAAGCTAAAGGGGGTAAGCAGAGGCGCTGTGAATCAACGCACAAGGATCTGCCACAGCGTTGTTCAGAAAAAGACACGTGCGATAAAGATGGCTTTGTCAAGGTGGAGAAGAAGAAGAGGAAGCCTTCTTGTCGCAACCAGTGCGGTACTGCACCAAGCGGGCCGAACTTCCTGTTGCGTCCTGCTGTACCAGTGACGCCACTGTACGTGTCCCGATTGCATTACTCTACAAAGGTCGCGGAGATTGTAGAGTACATCAGTATCAAGACCAAGCTCAATCTGAGGGTCGAGCGGTTGGAGTCTCACCACAGCGTAAATTTCAATTCGTTTGTTGTGAGGGTGCCGACTGAACATCTGTCGACCCTCACGAAGGAAGAATTTTGGCCGAGAGGTGTAGTGTTCCGGCGATTCCGAGGCCGGATACCCGACACCGCGCGACACACGACGCCGGCTTTACGTGTGAAGTAGTTTTTAGATAATTATATTGTTTATGTATAGTATTTTTAGAATTATTGTATTATATTGTAATATGTATTTTCTATGGGCCTTGATGCCTGAATTAAATAAATAAATTAAAAATTAAATTACCTTCACACGGCGTGTAGGCGCGAGCTGGCGCGGCGCGACTTGTTATATCGCGCGCCGTGAGAAGCCAGCATAAGACAGTCGTTACGGGTAGTCAGAAGCCCGAAAGTCTGACAACCGATCTAACTTTAGGTATCGGCGTTGCCCAGTAACTGGGTTGCGGATTTTTTTCAGAACTGTCAAAGTAGTTTAACAAGTATTTTCCGCCTGTCTTTTACATAAACAACAGAATTAACTTATTTTCTCGTCCTTATTAATGTTCTTTAAGCTTTGCATTTTTGTTTTCGTTGTCCCCTTAATTAAGCACGCTTAAAAGCAACCGCATGACCCTTTCCTAAGACCGGTCGCACATTGTCAGATAAATTCTATCAGAAAATTTCTGAGTCGCGCTGGAAGTCACTCTGCTCATACATTTTGTACTGGAGTACATACATTGTCAGAATTTTCCGGATCTGCATCCGAACTGCGTATCACATTTGTAATTTCAATAGCTTTCATTTTTTTTTATTTCACTTAAACCAATACAGGCGCTTATTAAAAGTCGAATTTAGGTGCACTGTTCCAATTAGTCGTTTCCTATGAAGAAGAGCCGGCAAGAAACTCCATACAACTCCACACGATGGCTGATGCATGCGTGCCGTCAGTTGGGACAGGTCAACTCAAACCTGCTATGGCTCTTTCCTCAAAAGGGCATTCCAAACGTTGCCCTACATTGTTACACTCGCATAGTTTTATACCACAATGTCTGGACTTTAAAAGAGACGTTGATATCTGATTTTGTTTCGGCTATTCTTCTCAGAGCTAGTCAGATAGGAAATGCCGGAGCCATCTAGTCTTAAAAAAACATTACATTGACTTGTAAAAGTGTCTGTAACAGATTTATTTACTATTTTTGTATTATAACTTTCGTGAGACACATTCATATTTATGATTATTTACGGTTTACTCACAGATTTATTTACAGAAATAAATATAACTAGCTGTTGCCCGCAGCTTCGCTTGCGTGTAATTTTAAACCTCTTTAAGCCCCTTTTTGAATGTAGGGTTAAATTCAAAAAAGTCCGTCTTTTAGTATTTATTTTGAACAGTTTTTGTGCAAATTTTAATTTTATGGGGTTACCCATGGAATAAGGGTTTTCATACAAACGTTAACAATCAATTTTACCACATAAGGGGTGGAATTTCCAAAAACCTTTCCTTAGTGAATGCCAAAGTTATTAGAGGTACCTACTTTGAACATTTCAAGTTTCTAACCCCAGCGGATTAGGCTTCGCGTTGATAGATCTGTCAGCCAGTCAGTCAGTTTCTCCCTTTGTTACTTCAAACGTACCAGATTTTTCATAAAAACTTGCAACCCTTATTTCACCTCCTTAAAGGTTGAATTTGTAAAAACGCTCAAACATTTATGTGCATTTATTTCTAACCAGAAACCCAATTATTTGATATCATGCTTTTAACTACGAAAAAACTTTCATCCCTTATTTTATCCCTTAGGGAAAGAATGTCCAAAACCCCTCAAACGTGTATGTTTACTTCTAATCAGAAGCCAAAATATTTAATTCCATACTTCAAAAGTAGCACATTTCTCAAACAAACTTTCAACACTTATTATCCAAAAAACCTCAAAAACGTGTATGTTTATTTCCCAGTAGAAACCCTATTATTTAATGCATGCTCTTTTTAACTTCAGTACATAAATCTTTCATCTCGTATTTCACCCCTTAGTGGTAGAGGTAGTAGGTTTCAAAAACCCTCAAACACGTGTATATTTATTTCTCTTCAAAAGTCTAAAAAAACATTTAATTCCATGCTTCTTACTTCAAAACTACCAAATTTCTCATACGAACTTTAAACACTTATTTCACTCCTTTAGGGGTTGAATTTCCAAAGGCACTCAAACCTGTGTACATTTATTTCTAACCGGGAACCTTAATATTTAATTTCATGCTTCTTACTTCAAAAGTACAAGAGTTCTCATACAAAATTTTAATCCTTATTTCACCCCCTTGAGAATTGAATTTACAAAAACAGTCAAATGCATGTACATTAATTTCTAATCAGAAACCTTAACGTTTAATTTCATGCTTTTTACTTCAATAACGACGGACTTGCATACAAACGTTAATCACCATTTTCACCCTCTTAGTGGTTAAATTTCGAGAAATCCCTTCTTAGTGGATGCTTACGTTACAAAAGGAACCGACTTTCCAAATATCATTTTTCAGTTAGTACCTTTCTCTTTCGAATAGAAGCAGACAAACAATTATCCAATACGACTCGCGCGCCACCTATTGTACGTTGAATTTACTATGTCAGAAACTTTCGCGTGAGTAACAGCTACTATAGAAAGTTTCAACTCAATCGGATAAATGATGTGAATTTTTATTTAAAACTATCCGATACGACTCGCGCACCACCTCCTATATTACGGTGATGGTACATACTATGCCAGAAACTCTCGCGCAAGTGTCAACAATAAAAAAACTTTCACCCTCTAGGGATAGATTTTTCAAAAACCCTAAAACACGTGTATGATTTATGCTTCTTACTTCAAGAGTACCAGACTTCTTATACAAACTTTCATCCGCTATTTTACCCCCTTAGGGGTTTAATTTACAAAAACGCTCACACACTGTCATTTATTATTAATCCGAAACCCTATTATTTAATTTCATGCTTTTAACTTCAAGAAAACTTTCACCTCCAATTTCACCCCCTAGGGGTAGAATTTACAAAAACGTTTTAAAACGTGTATTTATACCTAGCCAGAAAGCCTATTATTTGATTTCATGCTTTTAACTTCATAGAAACTTTTATCCTTTATTTCACCCCTTAGGGGTATAATTTCCAAAAACGCTCAAACACGTGTATATTTATTTCTAACCAGAAGCCGAAATACTTAATTCCATGCTTCTTACTTCAAAAGTAACAGATTTCTCATACAAATTTACAACACTTATTTCAACCCCTTAGGGGTTGAATTTCCAAAAATCCTGAAACATGTGTACGTTTATTTCTGACCAGTAACCTAAGTATTGAATTTCATGCTTCTTACTTCAAAAATACCAGATTTCTCATACAAACTTACAACACTTATTTCACCCCCTTTGGGGTTGAATTTCCAGAATCGCTCAAACACGTGTACATTTACTCCTAACCAGAAACCTTAATACTTAATTTCATGCTTCTTACTTCAAAAATGACGGACTTGCATACAAACGTTAATCACCCTTTTCACCCCCTTAGGGGTTGAATTTCGAAAAATCCCGTCTTAGTGGAGGTTTTCGTCACGTAAGGAACCTACTGTCCAAATTTCATATTTCCAGCTTTAGTGGTTTAGGCTCTGCGTTGATGAATGAAATGTCAGTCAGTACCAGTTTCTTTATATATAAGATTTATCATAATTGCTCTTTTAAAAAAAGGATATCTTTAACAATTTCTGTGATAAGTTTTAGCGTATCTTTGATGAAATTTTTGAATATTGACTTTTGGGGAAAGTTGTAGAACAAACGTTATTCATTATTACGGGTACTTTAACACCCTTTCGGATTAGTACCCTCTTCCGACTAACCTTGTAAAGGGCCTTGGTGCACGTTTTAGAAATTTTCTGGCACAAATTTCTAACAATGTGCGGCTGGGCTTAGTCTAATAAAAATCTTGTGGTGTGTTCCTGGTTTTATACAAAGCCACCACAGCCTGTCTTCTGTGTACCTTTGGGAAATCTCATTTTGTTATTTTATAGCATAAACACTGACTCAGCCTCGATTCTGTAGAGCACCGGCTAAACATAACTAAAACTGTTGCTATCCTTTACTTGTAGATGAAATTAGAAAGAGATGGAAGAATATTAGAGCTGTTAAGGGTTGAACTAAAATTTCCAAACAAATTTAGACAACACCTCAGCAGCAAGCAGCCGCTTAAAAAATACACGGTGATGTTCAACAACTAAACTAATTTGTCAGCTCTAAAAATGTTTCGTCTCTGTCTTGTTTTGCGTGATAATAAGAGATAGCAGTAATTCGAAGACGAATTGGCATGGCCAAGACAGCGATGTCACAACTAAATAAAGTATGGAGAGACAAGAATATTACCAATAGGACCAAGATACATCTGGTCCGCACACTTGTCTTCTCCATTGCTCTCTAAGAATTCGTGTAATTCCTTAATACCACATAATCTGCTACTGGTGTAGATAGGCCCAGTACGTGATTTAGCTTGACAAAAATAAAAAAATAAATCTTTTTTTTTTATGCGGCAGCGGTAATTGATAATATTTAAACCACCTAATAAGGAATCAGTAAAAAAAAGTTTTTTTGCAAAAATATTTTTTTTTCTTCGAGTGAACATTTCGATGCCACGCATAAATGAATGAAAGCACGGCGACACGGCTGGCGGGTACAACTAATGCAATATCGCTCTTTGCAGTCAGTTAACTCGGGGTTCTAAAATAACTCAGAAATAGAAAACCAAGTTTATGTTTTATTTATTTTTTCTGTTGATTTTCAGAAATACCCATTTAGGGTTAATCTGTGTCACTAGTAGATCGCGCGGCTTGAAGGAATTACACGAATTCGTTTACACCCTGTATAGTGCAGAGACGTGGACGTTCAAAGCCACTGACAGTCAAAAAATTATCACCTTTGAAATGTGGTGCTGGCGCCGCCTGTTGAGGATACCATGGACAGCCCACTGCACACATGTCTCGATCCTAAAACAGCTCAAAATAGAGAAAACACCACGTCTGTCCTCAACCAGCCTGCAGCGCATAGTGCAATACTTCAGCCACATTGCGCCGCCAAGGAATTTTATTGTCCGGCAGTCCGATTTTTTACGGACCGATGTGGCATGAAAAAAACAGATGATTGGCTTGTGCACTTGTCCGTGTCTTTACTCGGATCGGTGCGGCGCAGTTTAGGGTAGCTCTCTTTGAAACTACACGCCCCGCTCGTTCACGAATAATACTGATCGCGGACGCAGTGCACAAGCATAAACACATTTTTCATTACTGTCATCTCGGACCGGAAAAACGGTCCGGCATGGGGAAAAGTAAAATGTCGGACGGTAAAATTAAGTATAGTGCACAAACTAGTATAAACATTTATAGCGTGCCATATCGAACCGTAAAAATCGGACTGCCGGACAGTAAAATTCCTTGTAGTGCACAAACGCTCATAGTATACCACGTCCGTTTCAGACAACAAGGACAGAAAATACACGGAAACAATGTTTACAACGATCAAAGATCGGCTTAAACATTGTTTCCGTGTTTGCCCCAAACGCGAGCATGAAATGTTCCTTGCCATTTCCAATCTGTTTCAAACTAAATCTTCACAAAGTATTCGTTTCTTTACAGAATGCACGAAGAAATCTATCAAAGCTCACACTATTGGCGGAAAATGATCCTTTTATATCAAAGGAAATATCCAATCTCAAAGATGAAAGTGATAAAGCGAGATCCAATGGAAAACTCTCCGTTTGTTCCGTCTGTGAGTATATTACTGATTGAGATAAGTATATCCCAAAAACAGGCCAAGTTCTCAGGACTACGTGTGTTCTACCTATACATTTCAGTATTTTTTTTAGATACTCTCATATACTTTTTCTGGAATATAGAAATTATGCCAAGCTTTTCAATAAGACCAAACTTGGCAAGTTATCAAGGGTCTCAATATTGCGCGGTTCTTTAATGAAAACTTGCCAAGTTTTTTCTTGGCGAAAAGCTTGGAATAATTTCAACATTTCACTTATTTTATTGGATAATTGAACAGTCCTGACGAAAATTCGGCCTGTTATTTTACATGTATGATTTTGGAGGGATGTTGTTATTTTTTGTTCACATACTTTTATTATAAGTAGTAGAAGAGCTTGAGGCTAGTTCGACTACTGAAATTGTTTAAAATCGCAATTGAATCGCAGCTGAACCACGGAGATTTAACTTATTTTCTTATTAAAATGAAAAACGGCCATGATTGAGTCGCGGTTTGATTGTGGTTTTAAAATATTTTGTTAGTAGAATTATTGGCCCCCTTAGAGCGGTTACGCACTCCATCCGATCCTGGTCCGTGAAATTACTCCATAAAAAACTCGGACCGAATTCGGATATTGCTTTTGCCACTGCATCCGATCCGAATTCATGAGAATAATGATCTAGGTTTAAAAATTTGGTACCGAATTCGGATATTGTTCACGCACTAATCCGATCTCTGATCCAAATCCAAGTAATTCAGGAGCCACTTTTGGCATGTGTCCGATTTGAATCCGAGGTAATGCGAAAGCGTTCATACAAACAGTACATCGGCTACTTCAGTCCGTCAATATTTCTTCCGAATTGGAGACTCACGAATGACGGAGAGAAATCGGATAACAGAAGTCGAACCTAGTGCGTAAACTACCATACAAATAGTTCTATGACCACTTCGGAACGTATTTTCACGGATTCGGATCGGATGTTGTGCGTAACCGCTCTTATTGTGAAAAAGTTCTCACGGAAACGTAATAGCACCAACTATATCCACCACCAAACAGCATTACTATTTCTCTTAGTGTTCTATGTGTTTATGTATGAGATTAATCGGAAAGTCACATCGGGCAGTAATCAATCAGTTTTACTTTAAAGTGCCCGCGGCTAACTACCCCTTAGCGACTAACCATGTTTATCAGCCTATAAGCATCCTCTCACAGTAGGCCGCTTCAAAGATCGGTCAATAAATGAATGAAACGAATAAGTGAATCTAATAAATGAAATGAATAATCACATGAATGAATGTAATGAAAGAGTGAATGCATGAATGTAGTGAATGCATGAATATAGCGAATGAGTGAATCCATTAATGTAGTGAATGAATAAATGAGTGAATGTTAAGTGAATATACGATTTAAATCAATGAAACGTATGAAATTACAAAGTGTATGAACGGATGAAATGAATGAACGAATAAGTTAACTTAAAAAAAAAGTAAAAACCGAACTGAACCTAATTGAAGGCACTGACTTCTGAAAATGTTAGTTTTATAACATGGTAATTATTTTACTCTTCTTAGTTTTTTTGAAGTCGGTTTTTACTTTTTTTTAAGTTATTTTGTATTTCTATTTTTAGTGGCATAAACAATACACAAACATGCAATTACAGCAATCCCGGCTAATTTGCTGTTATCCATTGAAGAGTTCCATTGTCAATCTCCTAGGGTCTTCGTCAGATCTTCACCAAATTTAAACAAGACCATTCCGGAAGAATATTCTTTCAAACAAAAAAAAAAAAAAAAAACATTTTGTAAATCCGTCTATAAATGACGGAATTATGCTCGAAAATACATAAAAAAAACCTACATCCGAATTGAGAACCTCCTTCTTTTTGAAGTTGGTTAAAAAATATTTGGATACGATGCAAAGATACATAATTATAATGAAACAGGAAAAACAAAAAACAATATAAATAGATACTAATATCAACATAATCATAATTAAGGTTATGTATCTCACGGCTGGACCAAACAGTTACCCAGATCAGCCTAACACCAAACACAAGTACTTGATGATGTAGTATGATTGATGACGGCGGTGAAAAACACCAACTAACTACATTTTCCTTTCAGGGCGGAACAAAATCTGGCTGGATGGTTTCAAGATAGGCATCGTTCTATGCACCGTGACAGCAATATGCGGGAGCATCCTGTTCCTGGACCAGCAGAAGACGTTGATGCAGCTGAGGGTGTCTGCAGACCCTGAGAATACCCTGGTGCTTAGTACTCTGTTAGCTGGCAGTGCCTTTTGTTTGATATGTGCCAGTGTTATTGAAAAGAAGGTGGGTTTGGTCATTATTTAATGCCATGAAATTCGTTCCAAAATCATCATCATAATATACGACGATAATGGAATTCTGATCAAATTAATTTCCATCATCCATCGTCTCAGTACTCACTTCTTTATTACCCATACATCTTTGACACAATCCCTCCGTCTTTTCTTGGTTTATGTTTTTTTTTTCTTGGGTACATCCTCATGAATGCCCTTCGCCCGGGAAGGGCGAACGGTTATGCCGGACTCTTACCGGCTAAAAACCCACGGTGTTCCTTTCCTGACCCTTGGCCGGGGTCGTGGGATTCGCAGCTGCATGCACCACAACCCAGGCAGGCCTCGGTCCGCCAGCCCCTGGCAGACCTCTTCTGCTGTGGGGCATAGCCTCATGTCCTCCAGAGAGGCGCGCGCGGAACACTGCGCGCCGCCTTCTCGAGCCGTCTTTTCTTTGGCTTACCTCTACTTGTATATGTTACCGGCCAAACCCGATTTCAGGACAAACTAGTTTTGCCTAGGCTAAACTAGTTCTTCCTATACGCGATAGGAGTAACTAGTATAGCCTAGTCCAAACTAATTTGTCCTAAGCCCGATAGGATAGACCAGTTTAGGCTAGGCCAAACTAGTTGATCCTGATATAAATACGCACGCTCTAGGATAAACTGGTATGGCCTAGTCTAAACATTATAGTATATCTAGAAAGTAAAAATAAATAGATAAACTGAATAAAATACTCCGTAATTGGAAAAATAATCATTTTTATTAAAACCATAATGATTCGTCGTTAAAAGTTATGGATAATTGGTAATACAAACAATTATACTATAACAAATAATAAGTGTTTTTTTAATAAAAGTAATAATCATATCACAATTATTAAAATTGTTATTTATTACAAATAATAAGTGTTTTTTTAATAGAAGCAATAATCATATCTCAATTATTAAAATTACTCAATTAGTTTCGACTGCAATTTTTTTTTTGTGCGTATTTATATCAGGATCAACTAGTTTGGCCTAGCCTAAACTGGTCTATCCTATCAGGCTTAGGATAAATTAGTTTGGACTAGCCTAAACTGGTTCATCCTATCGGGCTTGGGCCAAATTAGTTTGGACTAGGCTATACTAGTTACTCCTATCGCGTATAGGAAGAACTAGTTTAGCCTAGGCAAAACTAGTTTGTCCTGAAATCGGGTTTGGCCGGTAACATATATATATCCACATTCATATTTAACACTCTTCTAACTATAATCAATTTATTTTCAGTACCTCCTCACAACTGGCTATATTATGATGACGATTTCAACCGGAATATTAGCAGTGTACACGCAAGCTGATCTAACAGTGACGTCACTAAGATGGCTGCCGGTATACATGCTGGGTGTTCTGGTGTTCGCTTACGGCATAGCCTGGGGCCTGCCGATTGTTATTATGGTGGAATTATTTAATCTGGAGGTAAGGTTCAAGATTTTGTAAAGTTAGGGTCAAAATACATTTAGCGTATCTTGCGCTATGTACTGCGCAAGATACGCGACGCAAAATACGCTTAAGTACGGCTGTAGCTGCTGAAAATACGTTGAATATAGTTGACTTAACATCCTATTACACTCAGCGTAACGACGTATAATACGCGTAGTGAAGCCGCGCAGGAGAATTTGCATGTAGCATACGAGTAACGCGACAAAACATGAGCCGCGTAACATACGCTCAATATGTCTGCGACCTTAGAGGAAGTACACATTAAGCGCTTCAAAGGGCGCACTTTCGGTAATGCGCGTTGCGAGAGAGAGCAGCATGTAGCGTACCCACTGAAACGCGCAATTTTGATTCGTTTTTTTTTCATTTGAACATTATCACTATCAATTTTTATGTCATTTTATTCATGACTATTTTTTTTGGGCCTCATAAGAAGCCTCAAGATCACCCAAAGGGCAATGGAGAGGGCTATGCTAGTTACCCTGCGTGATCATATCAGAAATGATGAGATCCGCATGAGAACCAAGGTAACCGACATAGCTCGAAGAATTGCCAAACTTAAGTGGCAGTGGGCGAGGCACATTGCTCGCAGAACGAATGGTCGATGGGGCCGAAAGGTTCTGGAGTGGCGACCGCGTACTGGAAGACGCAGCGTGAGTAGGCCTCCCACAAGGTGAATCGATGATCTAGTGAAGGTCGCTGGAATCCGTTGGATGCGAGAAGCACAAGACCGGTCGATGTGGCGATGCTTGGGGGAGGCCTATGTCCAGCAGTGGACGTCTTGCGGCTGAGTGATGATGATGATGATTTATGACCATTATTTTATGCATTTCAGTTTTCTAGAAACGACTTTTAAATTTTACTTATATCTAGTTTCGTTTTTGATTTTTGATATCTATTATATTACTTGGTACCGAGAAACCTTTTCTTTCTACCTATTACCAATTTTATTGACATAATTTCATACTACGCCAACGCAAGGAGAGGGGTTGAAAAATTATTTGCTGTAGAGAACCGTAACGCTAAACAAAATATAAATTGTTGTAAGCCAATACCTGACCGACCATTTAAATTGAGTTTGAAGTTGTTAAAATCGATTCACAAAGAAATATGCAGTGAACGAATCAAAAGAATAAATAAAATTGTGAGAAATTGAAGCTGGCAGGCGTTCGGTTACTTTGTCGCAAAAGTTTCAACTTTCAAGTTTTAGAGTATACATAACCAAGCGATAGAGCCAGTGCCGGATTAAGACAGCGCAGGGCCCGTAGCAAATATGAAAGGGGGGGGGGGGGCTTGAGTTGCATTATCTACTTATTAATTTTACTGTTATAAAACAGTTGTATTACACTGATTTTGCATTAGTCCAAAGCGATCGAGCGATCGTCAAAACAGAAATAATAACACAAAAGCACGTAAAAACTGAGAAACTAACACAAAACAAAAAGGCCGGTAAAAAAACAAAAGTTAAAAAAATACACGCCAGAAAAGTATAAATTAGCATTATAAGCGTTTTTTTTAATCATTACCTTTTCATTGTTAGTTAAGTTTTTAGGCTTAATTTCTTAAATAAATAAACGTAATGAAATGGTTTGTTTCAATATAGGTACAAAAGAAAATAGTTGAGTGGAGTAGTACATACAAAGCGTAGTAGCAGCGCGAGCGTAGCGAGCGCGATTTTTATTTCCCATATTTGGCGATCGCATGATGTCATTCTAAGTGTTTTTATGGCTTTTTGACTTAATTCACAAATGTTCAATTTTAAGTTGCCGATAAGTCTAGTGCTGTCACTTTCGTTGGACTCTCGTGATAAGTTTCACTCAAAAAATTACGCTCAGGCAGAGATGAGTGGCTTTAAATATGCTGGGCCCCCTTTCGCGCGGGGCCCGTAGCAATTGCTACTCTTGCTACGTGGTTAATCCGGCACTGGATAGAGCGCATGCACCGCTCATGGCCAGGGGCTCAATTCTCTTAAAAGAAATCTTGATAAAACGCAACCGAACCAAGGCCGAACCGTTCATTCAGACAGTTTTCAATTTCAAAAGCTGGTAAATTGTTTGACACAAAGAATTAAACCATGCATTTTGACAGTTTTTGTTTACAAAAACTGACTTTTGTAAGTCATTTAGATTTAGTTAGAAATGGCCTCCAGGGGGGCTAATAACGCTGCGTTTGGTGAAACATATATATACGGCACTGAATCGTGGTCGCTCACAATGGGCCTCTCAATAAAAAGGCTCAAGGTCACCCAACGGGCAATGGAGAGGGCTATGCTCGGAGTGACCCTGCGTGATCATATCAGAAATGATGACATCCGCAGGAGAATCAAGGTAACCGACAGCTCGAAGAATTGCCAAACTTATTATTAATACAGTGGGCAGGGCACATTGCTCGCAGAACGGATGGCCGATGGGGCTGAAAGGTTCTAGAGCGACGACCGCGTGCCGGAAGACGCAGCGTGGGTAGGCCTCCCACAAGGTGGACCGATGATCTGGTGAAAGTCGCGGAAATCCGCTGGATGTGAGAAGCACAGGACCGGTCGATGTGGCGATGCTTGGGGGAGGCCTATGTCCAGCAGTGGACGTCTTTCGGCTGAATGATGATGATAATGACATACTAGAATGCCACAAGTGTAACAGTTCTTTAAATAAAAATACTTAAGTAGCATTGTTTATTACAACTTAAACTATTACTAGACTGAAAATACAGAAATGCGTCACATGAATGGGTCATCATTCAGCATTATGCTGTTGTGGCAGTATTGGGACTAATTTTTCTAACATACAGCGTTATTTTTACTTTATACGAAAACCGAGACACCCCAACAAGATTTTCATCAGAAATGCCTGAATATGTGTTTTTTTTAGTAAATCTCCAAGTTACACCTTAGTTCATGTCACGTTAAGTTTGCTAAAAAAGTGTGAAATGCCTGAGATGTGCTAAGCAGGGGTTGTCTAATACACGGAAACTGACCGAGCGGACCATTTCAAGCCTCAAGGTGTCTATTCCCGTCAACTGGTATGGGTAGAAACCTACTGAAACAAAATTGAAATTTATGAAACAAAAAAACAAAAAAAAAAAAATGGTGTAAAAAATATGTCAATCGATTCTCCTAGTGATTCTGAACAAACTAGTTTCAGGTTTAGTATATACTAAAACTAACCTTGTATAACACCAACAGCACTGATTTTCAGTGAACACCTACCACTACTACGAATTTCGATACGAGAAATTCAGCACGTGTTTCGTTTCATTCTTGCAATGTTTGAACTGTACATATTTGTGCCTGTGGTTTTTCGGTACGCGTATGCACGCGCTCTATAGCTTGCTCATATATACTCATAGGTTCAAAGTAATAAAACATGTTTCGCGTTCTAGGACGCGAGGAAACTATACGTATGCATCAGTGAATTGCCTTTTCGTTCGGGAAGTTGTGGGTATGCCTTGCTTCCGATATTATTTATTGGGAGATTGAACGACATTTTATTGTTATACAGCGTGTCCCAGAAAGTAGTGTCAAGCGGAAGTCCAGAGGTAGAACATCCTTTGAGGTACCCAAATCACCCCCATGTATGTTCCGCGATTTTTTGTAGTTTTCGAGTTATTAATGTTTTTCATGTTTTTTAATCAAACTCTGACTATAACGACATTTTTGATCATAGTGACGTGAATAGTTGAGATACATGAGTAATTTTTTTTTCTAAATTAGCTGATTAGTGACCCTATCGAATGCATAAACATTTGTAACCATAGATGTAACGAATGCGTTACAAAAAAATATTGAATTGTCATAAAGTTAAAATCCTGCATGTTTCCTAAATCTTTGTGGGTGATTTAAAAATAAATCTCCCTAAACTTTTTTTGTCAAATGTATTTTAAAAACTTATCCATTTTATCAGCTATTTACCCTGTAAATTTCATCGAGCTATCTCTACGACATCACAATAAAAATTTCATTCAAAGCATACAATATTGAAAATTCCAGTTGTAAATGGGTGAATGAAAAATTGATTAAAACTAGCTAATAACGTCTTTTTTAGTAACCCTCGACGAAAAAGAGGGGTGTTGTAAGTTTAACGTGTGTGTCTGTATGTCTGTCTGTGGCATCGTAGCTCCTAAACGGATTTTGATTTAGTTTTTTCTTTTGTTTGAAAGGTGACTTTATCGAGAGTATCCTTAGCTATGATTCAAGAAAATCTGCTCAGCCGTTTGAAGATCATCAGCTCTTTTCTGGTTGTCGAAGGGATATGAGCAACTTCTACTGATCTGATCGTTTCGAAATTTACTATCCTGAGATTCAAAACGTGATGCAATTCCAAGTCCATTAAACGAATGCCAAGTCAACAAGAATAGAAGATCAATCGGAGTCTGTAAGCAATGCAAAAATATAAAAAAAGGAATATATAATAGAAAATCGCACAGAACACCAAAAAATAGTGTAACAATATGAGAGGAGAACACAGTCATCGCCGAAACTACAACGACACGGTTACCATGGACACGGTCAGCGTAGAAAACCGTCAATTTATTTTTACTTGTCAAGAATAGGGAGGGACGTAATCGATCGATTTATGACAGTCGATTTTTAGATGTAAAATCATTAGTTTTTATCTAATTCATGGCTTTATTAAAACAATTTACCACGAAGTAACATCAAATTCTATTAGTGGCTAAGCTTAGTATAATACGAATGTGAGTTTATACGGTTGACATTGCCTGGGATTTCATTCCGATTTAAGAAATAAAATCATAATAGACTAGAAAAAGTATGGACTTCTCTAGTAACGTAAGTAATTACGGATGCGTTCGAAGTTAGATATTTTATACAGCGTTCTGATAAATAAAGTAGTATTTTTAAAATAAAATTATCTATATTTCCCCAGCTTTTAAAAATAAACGAAGATATCCAATATAATAATATACACTAACAGTGCACTAATATCTTGGTGACAGTTTCATCTCAGTAACAATTTCTGTTTTCTCCTAGTCCAAAGTGACCATTGTTCTTTGGCAGACACATCCGTTAAAAAGCGAGTCAGGTTAAAGGGCTCAAATTATCACGCCATTGAGTGTGGGTGATGAGCAGTAACCTTATATTTCCGTAGGCAGTTCAGGCAGGCTAGTTCCTACATAAAATCGAAGGAAATGTCGTCCTATCATTTTCACATACAACACTATTTTCGTATACACAAAAAGCGAGACACCGCAACAAGATTTTAATCAGAATTACCGGAGTATGTTTTTTTTTTTAATAAACCTCCATTTTACACCTTAGTTTATGTTGCGTTAAGTTCCCCAGTAGAGTGTGAAATATGTGAGATGTGCTATGCAGGGGTTGTCTAATACACGGAAACTGACCGAGCGGACCATCTCAAGCCTCAAGATGTCTATTCCCGTCCACCGTTATGCGTAGAAACCTATTGAAAAAAATGTAAAAAAAAAATTGCAAGATTTAACGTGTTATTTATTTATTTATTTCATATAAACATAAAACTATCATTACAGGTACTTATTACCTAATGCAATAGCCTATGTACATAAATATTAAAAACTAAAACAAAAATTGTAACATAAATAATAAACTAACCTAAACAAATTACACAATAAGCAACCCGTGTGAATTCGTTCAATGTACACAAAAAGAGATCTATTCTATGAGCCATAGTGTTGAGCGCACGCAGCGCACGCGTGAGTGGTGCGCGCTGCAGCAGGCATGTACGCGCACGCGGCACGGCCAGCAGCTCCGGCCGCCGCCGCCGCCCCACGTACTCGTCCGGGACGCACAGCTGGAGTACCTCCAACACGTTCGGATTATGGATTTTTCCGCGGATTAATTTAAATAGGTAGACGGTGAGAGCTACCTCCCTTCTTACTTCGAGCCTGTAATACCCCACCATACCCAGAACAAATAGAGTAGGGTACAGGAGCGGATAGCCTGGGTATACCCCATACTGCTTCAAATACACGAACCTTACAAATTTGTTCTGGATACGTTCCAGCATCAGTTTGTTCTTCTCCTCGTGTGGTGACCATATTACGGCATTACACTCCAGGTGACTCTTCACGAGTGCCTCGTACAGTGCTTTCAAAGCTCCTATGTTCGTGAAGTTGTTTGCTTGGCGCAATATTAGTCCCAGATTCCGGTAAGCTTTCTTGCACACATCAGTGATATGCTGGCGAAATTGTAGATCAGCAGTGAAGCGTACACCTAAGTCCCGTATCTCTGTCACACGCTGTACCGGCGCCCCGTCCATAAGGTATTGGTAATGGCTCGGGGTTCGTGCGCGACTGAAAGACAGCACGGAACACTTAGTCACATTAAAAAAAAGTCTAATTTTTAAGCTCCAACTTACTATGCTATCTATATCTCGCTGTAGTGTGGCGTGGTCTGCGTTATGCTCAATTTTATGAACCAGTTTTAGGTCATCCGCGAAAAGTAAGGGCGTAGACTTGTTGGCTACCTTCGGTAAGTCGTTTATTGTCAAAATGAATAAAAGAGGCCCTAAATTACTCCCCTGACTCACCCCAGATCTTGTTGGGTAGGGATCCGAAAGATGTCCGCCACAGTAGACGTATTGACATCTGTCCCGAAAGTAACAGGCGAAGAATGTTAACGTATGTGGGGTGCACCCCATACCGGCCAGCTTGGCCAGTAGGATATCATTGTCGACTGTGTCGAACGCCTTTCGGAAATCAAAGTAAGCGACATCCACCTGCAGCCCAGCATCCACCACGGGTACCAGATTTGTCATCAGATCCAGTAAGTTCCCAGTCGTCCCTCGCCCAGGTCGGAACCCGTGCTGAGCGTCGGACAACTGAGCGCTCACCTGCGGATAAAGACAACCGTGGATGGCCGGCTCAAATATCTTTGCCGGAGTATACAAGATCGCCACAGGTCTGTAGTCAGTGGGCGCCGTTCCTCCCCTGCCCTTCGGTACTGGCACCACACGAGTAAGTTTCCAGCGTTCCGGGAACGTCGCGGTCTCTATACAGATGTTAAACAGATGAAGTAACGGCTCGACTAATACTTCCCCACAGTTATAAAAGCTATGCCAATCGATTCTCCTAGTGATTCTGAACAAACTAGTTTCAGGTTTAGTGTAGTGTGCTGACTGACTAGTTAGTACACCTAAGACGCTCAATGTTTCTCTCCAAGCCCGCGGTTGATGGTCACTCGGTTCAAATCACGTGTTTGAGTGTGTACGCTACGTGCTATTGTCTCGTAACTTGTAACGCACGTTACCAAAGCGTGCGTTTACCTCTAAGGCTGTAGACACACTGAGCGTATCTTGCGCGGCTCATGTTTCGTTGCGTTACGCGTATGCATTGCGCTATATAAAAATTCTCCTCTCCACGTATAGTATACGTCGTTACGCCGAGCGTAAAGGGCCTAGAAGTTTCGCGCGCTTCTTGCGTTCGATCGATGTTAATTTGAATATATTCGGCGTATTTTCAGCTACAGCTGGTATTTTGCGTCGCGTATCTTGCACAGTACACGGCGCAAGATACGCTATATGTGTTTTGGTCCTACGAAAAGAACTGGATTTGAATTTAAAAGACAAAGAGTACAAATTAATCTTTTTTTTATTTTTTCAGATCCGAGCAACACTAATAGGAGTCATTTACGCATATTCACAAATACTAAAACTAATCCACGTACACACGTTCCAATACGTTGAAGATTACGTCGGCGTATATACTATGTTCTATATATTTGCTGGTATAAACTTATTTGGTGTGGTGTACACTTTGTTTGTAGTCCCAGATGTTAGGAATAGAAGTGTTAAACAAGTTGAGAGACAATTGAAAAGGACACCATTACCTGCGTAATTAAGATAGATAATTAAGTGATAAAATAATTATAAGTTAATTTACTTTTGTCGTTTTATTTCTAAGACCCTTCGTTAGACATTGAGCACCTCCATGCCTCGGAGAGCACGTTAAGCCGTCGGTTTAGGTTGTCATACGAATACCTATTGGAATGTCTACACTAGTCTTGTGTAGTTCGTGAACGATGAACGAATAGGAACCGTATCTTCGCACTGTACTAGAAGAAACGTTTCCGAACGCTGACTTGTAATCGGTCTAATAGGTCAAATAGCTCTTTTCGAACTCGTACACACGGCTACAGATCAAGCCATACATTTCCAATATAAGCTGATCTCGCATTGTATAGGATTTTCCTACAATGAGAGGTCAGTGTAAACTGGATATGTATAGCTTGATGTGTAGCCGTGTGTACATTGTAAACTGTGCGAACGAGAATGAGAAATGAAATAGTCACTGATTGACAGATACGTCATACGAATTCATTTCATGTCTGCGAATGAATGAGAACGAGAGAGAATAGCCGACGAATGATGATGCTGCTACCCGAACGCGACCGACCGAATTCGCAAGAATGAGATGAGATGAGCGTTATTTCAATGGCGTAGTGTCTATTTTAGCTTATAGAATAAAAGACCGAATAGAGCTATTAGAACTAATAGAATGAAATAGTTCACTGTCCGAAATGAACTAGTACGGAGCGATCTTAAAAATGACCGAGCAGGCACAAGACTAGTCTACACCCGTGCGCTTTCACGTTCATCTTGCGCTTTCAACTTTCAATTCCTCTTGCGTCAAGCGCATGTAATATTGATTGCCATAAGACTCGAACTAGTATTAGGGCATGAGCTGTGGCGCTTCAGGCATGCGTCAGACAAAAGCGCAAGATGAACATGAAAGCGCACTGGTGTAGATATACCGTTAGACAGTCGTTACGGATAGTTAGAAGTCCGAAAATGTGACAATCGGTCTAACCTTAGGATATCGGCATTGCCCAGTAGCTGGGTTGCGGAGGTGTGATAGCAGTCGCTCTGTGTACAATACTGATATTCAGCTGCATATCGGTAGATAGGAAGGTGACCCCAAAATGTTTGGAAAAAGGCTAGACGGAACAGTTTTATTGCATAACTGAGTGTTGGGTCAATAAGAGGACAGATGTAAGGAGAGTGCATGCAGAGGAGATGTGAATATTGAGATGGATCGAGTAACAAGAATGGATAAGATAAGGAATGAGTATGTCAGAAGAAGTTTGAAAGTAGCGCCAGTGACTGAAAAGCTGAAGAGTATTAAGTTAGCGAGGTATGAACATGTTATGTGGAGGAAAGAAAGTTATGTTACTAGAAGAGTTTAATATGAATGTGGACGGATATACAAGTAGAGGTAGTCCAAATAAAAGATAGATGGATTGTGTAAAGGATGACATGGATAAGAAAGAAGTGAGTACTGAGATGACGGCTTATGATAGAGGAGAATTGAAGAGTTGTGCTGTGTGTGCTGACTAGCGTTGAAAATGACATGTAAAATACATATATCTTTCAAACGCCCCTGTATTTTTCAATAAAATACAGAAACTTTCGTTGCGGATCTTTGGTTGAATCTTTCGCAAGTTTAAGTTTTTTACATGTATTTTACGGTGTATTTTTCAAATTTTTTGAAATGTGTAAAATAATTTTTCAAAGGTTCTTTGATACATACATTAATTTTCTAGGAAATGTATATATTTCCTAGGCATTGAATGCAATTCCTAAATGGGACTAGGAAATGTATACAAATTAACATTATACCGTAGAATTAGCGAATCGATGAAAAATAAAACAGAGATAAACTGATTTCAAGAGCGAGTGAAGCGTGCTCGGTTTTTTGGGGCACCCCGACACGGATAGGTTAGGTTCGAAGGACTAGATAAGTGTTAGTTAGGCTCATGGACGTACAAAAAAGATCGGACAGATTTTCGCTAACAAAAAACTGTGTCACTCAGAGTCAGTCAGTTTGCTGTACGTACAGGCTGGCACGCGCACATTCACAAAATGTCAGTCATTACACGCGTAAACGTCAACAGAGTCGGAACAAAAAGCGACAAAAAAAATTAAAATATAGCATGTCTTGTGTGGTGAAATGGTGTAAAAACCGTAGTGATCGGAAGAAAAAAAATCCAGGAATCACGTTTCATAGGTCAATGAATAATTCAGTCACTTAATTCCCAATTGTATACAATAAAATCAATGTATTCACCAGAAGAAAAGAATCCGTCACAAGGCCAGTGTTGTCAATATTCACGTGTGCAAATTACCCTAAATATGGGAAATTTACAGTTTTTTGTTCAATTCAATTTATTTATTACTAGGTATTTTATTTATATATTTTTTGACTAGATTTCCTAAAGAAAATGAAATATGGAGAAATAATAGGATTAAAAAAATGAGAAATTGTAACGGTGAAAACGATTGAATTCCAAACAAATACAGTGTCATTTGCAGTCTACATTTTGAAGCTGACGAGATATATAATACAACTAAAGGAGGACTCCGGTGTGTTGTTACATATGCAGTACCTCAAAATGTAAATTAACAATCTAAGCTAACATGGTATTTATTTTGCAGATATTTTCATAGGGAGATTTGGTTTTTACCATTAACCTTTTCAAATGGCACGGTATAATTCTGCCGACATTTCCAAGAAATTGGTCTGCCAACCTGTATTTGTCTTAAAATAAAATGATATAAAATGGGTAAATTTGGCTAACATGACAACCCTAAATTCATTCACACTTAGATAGCCGCCGCCATTACGGGACACAGTTTTGTCTTAGCGGGAGTTCCGTCCGATCTTTTTTGTACGTCCATGGTTAGGCTAGAGTGAGCGAGCAAAGCATAACATAAACACAACAACATTTTGTGTACCTCCATTACCGTTCAATTAATATTAATAAACAAGGTTTTTTCCCTTTGATTGTTAAATATAAAAAATACGCAGTATAAAACAAGTACGTGTAAGATTATATTTTTCAGACGAACGAGAAATTAGTTTTATTCGAAAATTACATTTATTATACAGGAAAGATTGGGAAAGATACAAAGTTTCGAAAGAAACAAAATGTATCTTTCGCAATTTTCAACGCTAGTGCTGACCCCACCTAGTGTGAGTTTTTGTAACTAATTGTTGGGCCACCAAGAGGATGGATGAAAGGAGAGTGCATACAGAGGAGATGCGAATATTGAGATGGATCTGTGGAGTGACAAGAATGAATAAGATAAGTAATGATTATATCAGAGGAAGTTTGAAAGTAGGGGCACTGACTGAAAAGTTGAGGAGTAATAGGTTACCGTGCTATGGACATGTTATGTGGAGCGACGAGGGCCAAGGGCGACCAAGTGAAACAATAAAAAATGAACTGTCCGCGACGGAACTCGAAATCGCTAGCTTCATTTTTGAAATTGAAAACCGTTCTTCTCTTTGGAATATGAAATGTAAAGAATACAGTGACCATGTAAATACGAAAGTGAGTTGAACTTTATTTGGTGCGGGGATATCGAAAATAAAACCGCATAACGGTGCAGATCTGCTCCCCCATCGCCACGCGCGTGGATGCGTCGCCCCGCGCACTGGAGCGTGGCGCTTGGTAGTGTGAGATCTGCCTTATTTTGGTTATGGGGCGAAATGATTATCAGTTTCGTTTTGAACGAAAATACACGGTGTAGCGGCGTGATTTAGCTACATGTATTTTGGTTCTTTTTGCAACTTCGCTCAGCCTATGGTGGGTTATTAATAGAAATAAAAATGCAATGTTCTTGTTTTCGTGGTTCAATAGCGAATGTAATGTCATATTTTTTAATACAGCGATCAAGGAAGAGGGGCGTGGGAACAATGGTTAGCCAATTAGCGCGTATATCACGTCATTTTGTTGCACTCGCATTGGTTGACGATGACCGATGACGCGATCGGTTATTTGGTGCATTCGATCCCAAACACGTGGTGTAAAATAATTCGTGTAATTCCTTCAAACCGCGTGATCTACTAGTGACACAGATTAACCTTAAATGGGTATTTTTGAAAACCAACTAAAAAATAATTCAAAATTAAATCTTGCTGTTCTATTTCTGAGTAATTTTAGAGCCCCCATTTTACTGACTGCAAAGAGCGATACCGCCTTAGTCGTGCCCGCAAGCCGTGTCGCCGTGCTTTCATTAATTTATGCGTGGCATCGAAATGTTCAAAAACAGAAAATTCTTTTTTTGGAAAAAAAATCATTTTTTGGTAAAAAAAATCTTTTTTTGGTAAAAAAATCATGTTTTGTACTTAATCCTTATTTTAAGGTTGAGATACGACCACTTAAGCCAACCGCATGAAAAAAAAAAAAAATTTTTAATCAAGCTAAATCTCATGCGGGGCCAATCTACACCAGTAGTAAATCATGTGGTTTTAAGGAATTACACGAATTCTTTTACACCCTGTATTAAGCGAAACCGTTAAAAACATTTTCTTACCAATAGTTTTCACACCGGGTCCGACCCTTTTATCGTAAAAAAAAGCTTACAACAGTTTCCTTGCAACTTTTTTTTTTTACTATTTGACTGCTGTAGGTCGTCCTAGGGGACGGTTTCTACGTAACCGGGCAGTTATTGGCGTGACCTGAAGTCCAGCCAATGGGGGGGAAGTAAAATACTTAACCTAAGCTAACTACTTGTACTACATTAACATCATGACTACCTGCAACAACAACACTAAGGGCGACCCCTAGTGGGACTCGGACCTCGGCTTAGGTCGTTGCTGGCGTGGACATAGGGGGGGGAGACAGCTTGATGAGGGCTGAATTATCGGTGTGACTGCGGAGTCTGAAGAGACGACCGGCTCTACGACGGGAGAGCTCGGTGGATCGTGACCGGTCCCTTGCAACTGACAAAATGTCAACTTTTCTAGAAAGACAAGGAAAATCCCACATAAAACACTTAAGCAATCTTTATAGAACATTTCCTTTCCCTCGTAAACTATGATTACCGCTGCCGTACCGCTTCGGAACTGATTAAACACCTCGTTACATCACATAGAGTTTCATTGCGATGACATTTCATGGCTTACATATATGTGGTTCCGTGTTTTTACGCATTTTGTTGATGTGAAAAAAAAAATAACTTCAAAAAAACATAAAAATAGTAAAATAAAAATAAGTTTCAGAAGGCGGTGCTACGCTAAACCAAATTGAAGGCCAACTTCTGAAACTGTTAGTTTTATAATATGGTAATTAAGTCTTTTCAAGTTTTTCAGAAATCTCTTTAATTACATTAAAACTTACAAAAAAAAAAGACTAGTTTGAATGGCATAAACAATACATAAACATTGCTGTTATCCATTGAAGGGTTTCATTATCTATCTCCGAAGGTCTCTGTCAGATCTAATACTCTTTCTTATTATACACTATTTTATTTTTTATTAGTAGGTATACACTATTTTTAGTAGTAACACAAAAACCGAGACATCCCAACAAGATTTTAATCAAAATTACCGGAATTAACGACACGTGTCTTAATGTCAAGAGCATATTACAATATAAACCAGTACATTGAAGATAAAAATGTCTGGAATACGATTCCCAACTGCACACTGCGACCCACTGGCACTCCTGAAATTTTTAATTTTTAACATTTAACTGTAGGTATCTTTTTTTTTTTACCTACTCATTATTTATTGTATTATAATTTTATATATCTTTTATTCTTTGATTCTGATATAGGTAGTATCAGTTTTCTTTTCAGTAATGCCCATGGCATCAAGCTATTTACAATTCTAATAATTACAAAATGTAAAATGTGAGTATCATGTAGCCATTATTGTCATGCTTAGTATGTTTTTTTTTTTGTGTATTCCTACATAAACCTGACTATTGTCTGGCAGTTGAGGCTGTCATGCTCACTAAAATGTCCTGCTGACGGTGGCGTTGTGTATTGGGTTGTTAAGTTCCCTACAATATGGTTAAGTTAAGCGATGCTGATGCGCTCGTCATGCTCGTGAACGGGTGCTGTCTGTCGGGACTGGTCAGCTCTTACATGCTATGACAACATTAAGGCAATTTCTCATTGTTATTCTTGTACTACTGACATTGACCTACATTATTCTCACATCAACTGTAGTAATAATAATGTATTGGAATATATAGAGTCTATATATATTGAGTGTAGGTATATAATTGTATGTTTATATTATGTTGAATTATCTATATTTAGATACTTTTTCTTTCAACTACGTAGTAATGTTATCATTAATCACTACAAAACCGATCACAAAATACGTATTTTCTGCTTAGAAGCAAAACAGTGCAGAAACGTTGTATGAAATCTCATTACTGCACTGCAAACAGTGCAGAAATGTTGTATGAAATTTCATTACTGCACTGTTTTTCATTAGTGCAGTTTTTTATTTAGATATAAATTTACCACAGAGGTTTAATGTCTCCCGTTAAGTTTAATATTAAATGTATGCATTCTTATGCATTAGATCAAAAAGATACTGGCTGAAAATAAAAATCGGCTGAATAAAACCGAATTGGTGAAAAAAAAAAACAAATGGCGCGCATTTTGTACCATTGTAAAACTTTGATCCTTCATTTAGCAAGAAAAGTTTAAAAAAATGGAAATAGATAGCGATATGAATTCAAGTCCAGAAAGTATAAAACAGCTGCAAATGAAATTGTTAATAACCTTTTGCCGCAAAAGTCGCAGGATAACCTTGTTTTCATTGAGTTTTTATTTTGAGTAGGTATATTTTATCACGGTAGGTAAATTGGTAGTTGAAAGAAAAGTAGATTACGCACCTTGCTGAAGTGAGTGATTAATGCACTCGTGCTAATTTAGTGCCCTCGCTTGCGCTCGGGCACCAACATAACACTCGTGCATTAATGACTCACTTTGCGCTCGGTGCAACAATCTACTATTACTTTTGTTTTCAATTCATCCAGAATTGTTCTAGGTAAATATTTTGTTTACCATCATCAACTTGCATAATTTAATCAATGTAATTAATATTTTACTTTTTTGTGTATAGACTCATTTAATTATTCACTTGACAGACTGAACTGTGTTGCTGGGGAGTTTGTTGCGCCGTTTCTTCTTCACAGCATAAACACTAGGAAGCGGTGAAGGGTGGGCGCTTTGAGGGCAGTCTTATGTATATATGACGTTCAAAAAGAACTAAGTAATACTAGTCTACTTTGAATAAACGAGTTTTGAGTTTGAGTTTGGTGTAGTGGCTAAGCAATTGGCTTCTGCGCTACGGGTCGTGGGTTCGATTCCCACACGGAACAAAAATTGGTGTGGCCTACAGAACAGATGGTTGTTTCGGGTCCGGGCGTTTGTGTATGTGAGATTTGTGTCTGTAAACGCACCCACGATACAAGAGAAATCTTAGTGTGGGGAAATAAGTTTGAAAAAAAAAAAAAAAACCGTTGTATGTTTTTTTTTTTATAAATCTCCAAGTTACACCCTAGTGTATGTTGCGTTAAGTTCCCCAGTTAAGTGTGAAATGCTTGAGATGTGCTATGCAGGGGTTGTCTAATACACGGAAACTGACCGAGCGGACTGTCTCAAGCCTCAAGGTGTCTATTCCCGTCCACTGCATAGAAATCTATTGAAACAAAAAAAAAATATGAAAAAAATGCAAGATTTAACGTGGTATAAAAAACTATGCCCATCGATTCTCCTAGTGATTCTGAACAAACACGTTTCAGGTTTAGTGTATACTAAAACTAAACTTGTATATCTACTGTGCCAATGGTTTAACATGCTGCAGTGCGACGATACACGCTAGTTATAATAATATTATGTCTTATATATTATGTCATACTATTTAAGTAGAATAATGTGCTTATTATTATTGTAATCAGTACATAAATGTTCACAGTTCAAGCAATTATGAACGCTTTATCTAGAATTAATTGTCTCGTAAAAGTCAAAGACACGTGAAATATAGCGATGTTCGCGTTTAGAACAAGCCATTACTTGCAATGTTGTATAAACGCTTATATTATTGAGCCTCGGAGAGTATGGTAAACCGTCATTTTCGGCTGAAATGGGAATATACACCGTGAATTTTGAGTGGCTGCTTTTAACGTGGCGGAGATGTGGTGTACAAGGGATCCCTTCTTTTCGCATAATGTTCTTTGTCCTAATATACTTCGGCATAACGATTTTGGCACAATTTGTTTTGGCATAATAATATTTCGGCATAATTTTTTTAGGCATACATTTTATGTTGGCATAATCATCTTAAAGACTAATTTGTTTTGGCATAAATTTGATTCGCATAACGTTAGTAGGCCTAATGACTATTAGCATAACGTTAGTTATGATAATCAGAAATGTTTTTACCATTGTCTAATAATCTAGTCGCAGGCGCACCCCGACACGGATAGGTTAGGTTCGAAGGGGATGATGGGGGCTAGAGTGAGCGAGCGAAGCGAGCGAACGAAGCCCCCGTCATTCCCTTCGTGTTAGGTTACTTTAAACCTCTGCACTGCTCTGACTCTGCTTTGGAGCCTCAACCTTACAAACATCCCCTTAAGTTTTTATTGTGAAAATGAAAGTAGGTGACGAATAATCGTCTACCGTATACCTATGAAAATATGTTTTAATATCATTATGCGTAAATAAATGTATGCTTTAGGATATTATGCTTAAAAAAGTTATGCTTTAGAACTTTATGCTTAATCATTAATAAGGTTAGAGAAATTATGCTTAAAAAATTATGCGTAAGCTGTTATGCGTAATTATATTATGCGAAAATATAATTATGCCAAACAAAATTATGCTGAGTTATATTAGGTCTTAACATTTTATGCAAATGGATAGGGAACCGGTGTACAACCGTCAGCGCAAAAATGGCCTAAGCTACATTTTTTCGTATATGAGTTATGTGCGGTAAATAATAATAATTTCACACATACTAATTTTAATAAAAAAATGGTTTAACTCTAGTTTGACGTACTTATTATGTTTTATTTATTTTTATTTTATTAGCATGTTTGAAATTATTTACCGTACATAACTCTTATACGAAAAAATGTGGCTTAAGCGCTTATTACACTTGGCTGAATTTAGTCGTCTTAATTCAGTCGATACTGAATTTAGTCAAGTATAATCGCAATTAGCAAGCTAATTTTGTTTCTGAATTTAGGATGCTAGCTTGCTAATTGCGGTTATACTTGACTAAATTCAGTATCGACGCAATTAAGACGATTAAATTCAGCCAAGTGTAATAAGCGCTTAAGGCCACTTTTGCGCTGACGGCCTCAATTCATCTGCCTAGCCTTTTCCCAACTAGGTTGGGGTCGGCTTCCAGTCGAACCGGATGCAGCTGAATATCAGTATTTCTTGGAGCGACTGCCTATCAGACCTCCATAACCCAGTAACTGGGTAATACGATACTCTTGGTAAGACTGGTTGTCAGACTTTCTGGCTTCTGACCAACAGTACGGTAACGACTGTCAAAGACCAACGGCTTTACGTGCTTTCCGAGGCACGGAGGAAACTCGCTATGGTAAATGGTCACCCATCCACAGACCAACCTCGGCAAGCGTGGCTTAACCTGGAAGATCGGTCTATGCGGCCGTAATTATTTAGCCACGAGCTCCTCGCTGAGCGCTGACGGCCTCAATTGTTGGTGATATTTTTTTAGTTATGTGTAGATGTAACTGCATGATTTTTTTTATAAAAAAAAGCATTTAAGATACAAAAGTCATTACCATCCAGCCGAAAGACGTCCACTGCTGGACTTAAGCCTCTTCCAAGCCATGTTGGGGGGGTTTGCCATAATCGCCACGCTTGGCTGGCGGGTTGGCGATCGCAGTATGGTTGTTAAAGTACTCCGAGAACGCTGCTGCCCATCCTCTAGTGAATCGCTTAGTCGCCTTTTACGACACCCACGGGAAGAGATGGGGTAGTGCTATTCTTTACTTCCGGCACTACACGGTCGTCATAATTATATTAATCTTTTCAAAGGTCTTATTAAATTAAGTATCGTCACTCGTGGAGGGTAATACGCAAAAACAACAAAAAAATAAAGTACCTACATTCAATAAAAATAATGAAAAAATGGCATGAAATTGCTACACCGCGGTTGAGGTAGGGTCAAATTTACCCTTTTCGACCTTCGTGCACAAATTTATATCTCTAAGCAGGGCCGCGGCGTTATTCGGAAAGCAGGGTGGAGTATTCCCTGTAGCTACTGGGAATTTTGGCGACGTACGACTGCGGGGTAAAAAACGAAACTTAATACAAAATGAGCAGGGTCATTATTACCCTTCCTCATCGGCGCCGCTTTAACTGACTTAAAAAAAAGAAGGAGATACGGCCTGTCCACAGCTCCACGTCACGACGTCGTTGACGTAACGTGCAAATTTACGTTTACGAGAAACGAAATTTTCTACTGCGCAGCTAATCAGCTAACTTCAGACTCGCCAAGATACGTCGGCCGTATTGTAGAAAGCGGGTTGCGGTGCAAGCGCTTGTCGGTGCTGGTCCGCGCAGTTAGTCGGCGCAGGTAGTCTCTATAATGTGTGGCGAACCAGCGCCGATAAGATCCGAACTTCGCCGACAAGTTCCGACCTGCTCCAATCAGCGCTGGTAAGCCGTCATTTGTTGCTGTATTTGTAAGGGAACAAGGCTTATTTTTGTTAAAAATGCCAGCTACTGTTTCTACCCGCTTCCTATATGTAGCGGTTACATGCATACAAGGGGCCTACTTTCTAAGTCCGTCAACGAAGTTAGTCGCCCGTCCGAAAGTAGCCCGAAACGTAGAAGTGAACAAAACAAGTGTCAAGTTCAACTTTTCGGATGGGAAAAAACACATCGGTAGTAGGGACAGCTGTCAAATCGTGTTGTCATTCATTCTTAGTTCGGGCCCCGAAATAATCGTATGTCCGTAGGTGATTGGGAGTAGGAAACGCTTGTAACTAAGACCGAAACCACGGACTTCGTGCTTAGGGAGTAGACCCCCAGTACCGATAAGCGCTGGTAGGTCGGCACTGGTTACCTGCTTCCTTTATGTATACGCCATAAGGCTTAAATCCTTCTCATTCTGTAAATAAGCCCGTGCCCAACAGTGGGACAGTAATGGGGTGATTATGTTATGTAATATGTACCTACTTATAAATATAAAATAAATAAAATAAAAGGAAACTCTTTTATTTCTTGCTGTATAAATTACAGAATTAATTGAGATACTGCATGCGAACATAATTTAACATTTATATTATTATTTTATACAAATCACACAAAACTTCATAAGAAAAAAAATATACATTGAATAAATTAAAATGTTTCTATAAAATTATTCTTTATAATGTTTAACAACTCCTATTATTTATCTTTAAACATAATTATAAAATTTGACTAATTAACTTTTTATTATTTAGATTTTTAAATTGTTGTATAATAAAAACGATTCAATTGTTCTTTATAGCAAGAACCCCTCTTAGTAGAAGGTGAATGACTCCTCTAGTGAAATCTATTCATACCTACTTATAATGAAAGATTTATTCTAGAATGTGGCTGTAACCACTTTCCATCAGATGGGCCGTCTTGAATAGTTGGTCAATCGATTACACACCAAAAAAATGTATTGTTCGACAATCTGGGATAAATACGACACGATTGGCGCAGCTGCTGAGCGCTTGGCTGCTGTACAACGGGTCGCAGGTGCGTTGCTCGAACGGATCAAGTATTTATTTGGCCTACAGATAATTTAATTTATTTAATCACAATATTAAGCTCTTAATGATTACAATTTCTCACATACGCGAATCTTACAGACAATTGAGCGTAGTTAAGCAGACTTTAAATAAAAGTAAAAACCGACTTCAAAAAAAACTAAAGAGAGTAAAATAATTACGGTGCGATTCTACACTGAAACAAATAAAAGCCACCGACTTCTGAAACTGTTAATTTCCGAGTACTCCTTCAATCATAGGAGGCCATAACATGCAATTTTTTTATTTTTCGACTAATGTAATAAAATTTTATAAATAATAAATTATAGGTTAAATAGTAATAAAGTTCAAATACAATTTAGAAGTTGTTTGACAAATGTTGTTTTAATATATCTTTATATATTTTGATAGACTCACAGATGTCAATATCATGGACTGATAACTGAATTTTGTGTGTATGATAATTATTCCGGGTTTGGGTGTTTGTGCATGTGAATATATGTATTTGTTTTCATTGTATCTGTAGACACATCCACGACAAACGAGTATTATTCGAGAGGAAAAATGTTTTTTTCTAAAAAACAAAAAATAAATAATGAAAAAGGTTCAATGCCCCTGCCTGCGGAACTCCAAAAACCTTTTCCTACATATTTGGCCGGATTACCGAACACCGTGTTATGTACAGTCGGCATATTAAACCTCTTATCAGGGCATGCAGTGATATTGTGCGAAAAACTCATATATTGTGCGCGAGTGACAACGTCGCTATCTATATTAATTTTCGAGAGGCACTCGTGTGTGAACAATATTAAAAAAATGCATCACTGTGTGGGTTATTGCAATACATATAAAAATGGGATTTAAAAGGCTCGTCACTGACTTCACGGTTCGATTAATCTGTGAGGTTAAGCTGCTCTTGTCAAGGTTAGTACGTGGATGGGTTAACATTCGTCACACATCGAGAGCCTGTGCTTCTGAGATCAAGTCAATTCATATTTCTTGGTGATCATACGATGACTTACATTTTAAAGGTTGGAAAAAAAGCGTTTAATTCCTTACAACCGCATGATCTATTACCTACTGGTATACAGGGTGTCCCTGGAAATATGGATCAAATCGAATAGGGTCGTGGGCAATGTCAGTCCCAAACTTTTAACCCTGAGAATGTCGGTGCAATTTTTTACGGTTCAAAAGTTATGACCAATTATTGTTTTTTTTTCAATTACTTCGCGTGGAAAAAAATCATAAAAAAAACTATCACAGCTATACATTTTTTTCAGGACTTTGGCGAACAGTAGGCCTTTCTTGTGGTAACACTTTTACGCAGCTAGAAAACATGTGTTCAATAAGAAAAAACATTTACTGAAATGGCTGTTTTGGTCTGGCAAAAATTTTACTCAACTTTTTACATGTTTTGAAATGACCTTGCCCACGCCCATATTTGATTTGATCCATACTTCCAGGGACATCCTGTATAAGAAAACTGTACGACATTTTGATTGATTGAAAAAAAAATAAGCAAAACAAATGTATTTTATAAGATAGAACATTTTAGTGCCACGCATAAATGAATGGAAGCCCGGTAAGACAGCTGGGGGCACAACTAGCGAGGTATCACTTCGCACAGTCCGTTAATTCGAGAAGCTAAAATGACTCAGGAAAGAACACCATGTTTTAATTTTGTTGTATCTGACTAAGGACTGTCATAGGTATTCCTATGTCACCCGGGACTGACAGTTTAACGTGCTATCCGAGCCACGGTGGGGTCTCGATGTGTAATGTGCGGTCACCCATCCAAGGACTGACCGCAGCAAGTGCAGCTTAACCTTGCAAATTATATGATACGCGCAGTTTTTTAGCCATGAGCCTCACCATCCTAGAGTACCGATATTACTTAGTAATGCTGGAGCTACATTAGCGGGCTATGGCGAATATTCGTGTTAACGCGATGAGTGTGGCTGGGTGGATCGTTGCAACGCGTGGTATTCGGGCGAAGACGATGTACTATCGGGGCATTGTCGGTAAACTGGCGCGCATCAAAGGGATTTGTCGAGACAATACTCGCTTGGGTGACTACACCTATGTCACTTCAGTCAGTGTCGTCCAGACTTTGTAGCGGGACGCACGTGTTACAGAGAACAACACAATCCGGCACGATGAATCTTCGCCCGCCTAATGTAGACAAGAACATCGCGTATGCCCCGACCGTAATGTTTTAGCACGCCAACGCGACACGAATCTTCGCCCGCTAATGTAGTCCCAGGGGTGCTTGCTATAAAGAACAATTGAATCGTTTTTATTATATAATAATTTAAAAATCTACTGTGGCTACACCAACGACTCTTTTTCATATTATTTTGTAACTGATACTCGTACAATTTGTAATAATAATAATTAACCGACATATAATGCAACGCCACTACTTCCTCTATTTTGAATTACAGCCTACGTCTCGGCCGCACAACAGAGAACAACACAATCCAGCACGATGAATCTTCGCCCGCCTAATGTAGACAAGAACATCGCGTAGGTACACGATGTTTTAGCGCGCCAACGCGACACGAATCTTCACCCACTAATGTAGCCCCAGTATAATTGGGATGCGGTGTAGCGGAGGTTTGATGACAGTCGCTCCGTGTAATACTGTTATTCAGCCGCGTTTGGTTTGATTGGAAGCCGACACCGACATAGGGAATGGCTGGATAGATGATGTAAGGGATGGTTGAGTTACCAACATAAAAGTAAATTGGATTGCTGTCCAATGGCTGTGGATGAACTGTGGGGCGTTTGTCCACTGCCGCGGCCACCGAGAACGAAATGAATTTGCTTAAGTGTAGTGATTGTTTCATTTAGTGTAGATTTTAAATAAAACTTTTCTTTGCAGCAATATTACTTTTAATTTTGTAGTTTTACAACTTTTACATGGTGTACGTTCGAAAGGTTAGATTTACAGAGCAACGGTAACGTTTGGGTGAGCGCTGCGTATGGCCACACGCAGGGGTGCGCAAGGGACTAGTTCTCTCGGCTGTGGCGAGTCGCGCACGGCGCCTTGTGCTTGGTTTGAGGCGATGGCGGGCGACTCAACGTAGTGTGAGTGCGTCGCTGGCGGCGCTTTATGTGTGTGTGCGTGCGCATAGAGTTGGCTTGGACAGTGACAACTCGTCTATTTTGAAGGACTATGAGGAAAGACCTCATTTTACCTCGTTAGGTACTCTGAGGCATCGCTCATTCGAGGAGAGTATAGTTGAGAGAGACTGGTGAGTGGCGGAGTCGTTTCTGTGCCAACAGCATTTTTTTTTTGTATATTTTTTAGCCTTTCTTGATACTTATTTTACCTACCTACATATGTGAGTACCATGTAACCATTTACAAAACTAAAACTTTACTTGGTGTCTGGCGGTTAGAGCATGTCATGCTCACTCAAATGTCCCGCTGATGGTGGCGTGTGTTCGATCGTGCGGTTCCCTACAAAATGGTTGAGCTGAGCGATGCTGATACATGCGTCATGTTCGTGAACGGGCGCCGTCAGTTGAGACTGGTTATCCCTAATCTGCCATGGCAAATTAATTGTAGTTACTCTTATTAGCATAGCATATTTTACATTGTTCTCACATATATTTTCTTATTCACAATGTAACCAATTTTTTGTAAATATTTGATGAAAAAGAGTAACCATGGAGTTTATTGCCCGTTCTTCTCCATAGGAATCTACATTTTGGAACGCGGCAGTGTCTTCTTTTTTTTCGGACAGTTCAAAAGTGCCTGTAAATGGTCTAATTGAAATAAATGCTTTGACTTTGCTCGTGCGGTACCGCATGCCATTTTGCTGGGTGAGGGAAAGAGAGAAAGCGTGCCGAGGGCGCGAACGAACTCCTCATCAAATATTTGCATCTCTATCACTTATACACCCATTCGCTCATCAGTTAGATATACACGCGCTTATACAAATAATAAATTGAGGCATCAATGAAGTGGCTTAAAGTTGAAATACGAGTTACTCCCTCATTTTGAGGACCTCAAACGAGGTTGCTCACATGCTACCGAAGTGGTGATTCATACATGTCTATGGCTGGGTGTCCATCGCAGGTCCGTCGTCCGAGCGCCGTCATCTCGACCGCTGAAATTGTAAGTAGTTCAGCGCTACCGCTAAAACTCCGCCCGAGATCGTGACGGCCAAAATGCCGGCAATACAAAACAGAATTGCGTATCACATTCGTAATTTCAATATCTCTTATTCGACAATATAACAATATTTACTGCATGGTACATAATTATGGTATATCTACACCCGTGCGTTTTAACGTTCATCTTGCGTCTTCGTCTGAAGCATGCGTGAAGCGCAATGCAGGCGCATGACTTAACACCAGTTCGACAAAAGCGCATGCCCCTAGCGCACGCTAATCCGTCTATTGTATGTCGACTGACGACTGACCAAGGCGCACCGGTGTAGACGATAAGCTGCATGCGTCTTATGGCAATCAATATTGCATGCGCTTGATGCAAGAGGAATTGAAAGTTGAAAGCGCACGGGTGTAGATATACCCATAAATAGTTGTGGAGAAGTTGAATTGTTAATACAAACGTTGCTATGGAAATTGTTGACTTGTCAAAATCAAAACCATAACGATTACGAGTGTTTTGCGCAGTTAGGGTGCAGGTCTGAACTCGTCCACTAAACCCTAGATCTCCTGCGATTTTCGAGAGCAAGATTAAACCACCGCGATCGGTCGCGGTGGACACACGATCGCCGTCACGTCGCCGTCGTTCCGAACTCGGTCGGAAATAATCTCGTTTCTCGTTGACGACGACGGTGGACAAACGCTCTATCGGTACTTTCTGTGTAAGAGATAATTAGGAGATTCCTTAACAAGGACAGACAGGATGTTGCTGCATCTAAGTGTGTTTAAAAACAATATCGCTAGCGACTATTCGAAGAGTTTGTTGTTAGAATTAAACTTAGTTTCTCTTCATCAAAAATAGTAGGTATATCCACCGATCAATTATTGATCCACACGTTTATAAGTCTATGACTCTGTTTATGGAGACGCGGAGCGTAAAACGACCTATGTTTTTCGTGCTATAATCTTCATGAATACACATTAGGGTGGCCGGAGATCGTCGCGCTCCCTCCGGCGGCGCCCGGTGCATCTGGCGCGGGAACGGAGAGTAGCCGTCGCCGCGTCGCCTCGCTCTCCCTCTCCGCTCCCTCCTTGGTCACTATCACCTCCTCGCAAAAGGAGGCGACGGCTTCCCACGCACTTTCGCTCCCGACCATGGACAGAACCACGGCCGGAAGCGAGAGGTCACTACCGAAGCGTAAAACGCCCTGCGGCGCGATGGACCGACGATTTGAAGACGGTGACTGGCAGCTGATGGATGCGGGCTGCCCAAGATCGGGATAGTTGGCGATTTCTGGGGGAGGTTTACGTTCAGTAGTGGACGGTAATAGGCTGATATGATGATGATGATGGAGCGTAAAACGGAAAATTCAAACATGAGTATGACAATATATAGGGTGTAAACGAATTCGAATAATTCCTTCAAACTGCGTGATCTACTGGTGACAGATTAACCCGAAATAAGTACTGAAGGTTTTTTTTTTTATTTAACCTTTTTCTGTTTCCGAGTCATTTTAGAGCCCCGAGTTAACTGATTGTAAAGAGTGATATCGCGCTAGTCATGTTCGCCAGCTGTGTCACCGTGCTGTCATTAATTTATGTGTGGTATCGAAATGTTCTATAACATAGTAAAAAAAAAAAGATATTATCTTTTTTGCTATTTTTTTATTGGATGCCTTACATATAACTACGTTAATAAACCCGCCAGAAAAAAATCAATGGCAGTCCACACTAGTAGTACCTACATCACGTGGTTTAAAGGAATTAAGTACACGAACGACATTTACACCCTTTTTAAGGTTAGATTAGGTTTATTTTAATAATAGACGATATTTTGCAGTGTTTTAATACAGGTTTAAAGAGTAAGGAACAACCACAAAAAAAAAACTGACGGTATAAATATATTTTCCGTTAAAAAAAACCGAATCAATGAATTAATTTAAGTAGGTACCTAGTAGAGTACATTTAGTACAGTACATTTACCTATTAATATAAAAATAATACAAAAGCTCGAAATTACTCTATAACGAATCCTATTCTTAAATAACACTATAAATTATCTTGCTGACATTTTATTTACTATCAAGCGATAAATTTCAATCTCGAAGGTAAATATGAAAAAATAAATAAAACTTTATTGCAAATATAAGTTTATTTGTTTTGGAGAACATTGGATGTGTGTTGACTTTAATTTACACCTTTATTTAAAAAAGAATAAATTAATAAGTAAATACTCAATGTAAATGTTTGTATCACGAAATCTAACAATGAACAAAAAAAATTATGTGTATTGTAAATAAAACATATTTTTTGAATGTGAACGATCTTGTTATGATCGAAAGGGCGTAATTTCCACACTTATAAAATTGGTGATATCGGTGATTAATGGTCAACAATAAAAAAAAAAACTTCTTATTAGGTATTTTATCCTGTGTTGAGACGGGCTCTAGAATAGGGTATTTGACTGAAAAAATCTCATTAGTCCGTCTGTAAGATTGAAAAAAAATATTTGATCCGTATTCTTTCTTTTGCTACGTAAACCAAAATTGACGAAGATACGACACTTTTAAAATTGGCAAAACCTCACAAGCAAGTACAATTTTTACTCACAAGCTGTTATTAGTTTTGGTATTATGGAACAGATCAATTCTAAACATATATCGCCTAAAAGGTTATTTGATAACCTTTAAAATGAGGGTACTTTTTTGGCAACTTAGAATTATATAATACATGAAACCAAAACCAGGACACGTGGAAAAAGGAGTGGCTCGATTTATTTGCTCCCAAGTTCAGTTCAGTGAAACATAATTTCGTAGTATCTAAATACAGAATTTTTATATCAATGTAAATATTATAAGTTTTTTTTTTTTTTTTTTTTAAACTGACATGGTCACTAACACAATCATTAGAACTTAAAACGGGATATTTACCATGTTTATTATTTGTTATGAGGAATCCAGTGGTTCAATTGTGTAAAGACCGAAAATCTACAGAAAAAAGTTCGCGAGCGGACACTGAGTTTTGTGTGTCGGGAACAGAAACGTGTTGTGAGTGACATAAGTGACAATGGTAGTGGCGTCGAACGCAAAAAACGAACAAGAAAGAGGGTAGATCGTTTTGTCTGCTCATAAACATCCACCCGCAATTACTTCAGTTCATCCGTGATCATGGCGCTTGTAAAGGTGCCGAAATATCGGAAACTCATAACAAATAATAAACATGGTAAATATCCCGTTTTAAGTTCTAATGATAATGTAAATATTACATATAATCTTCAGCTAAGTTAAGATAGATCTACTACTATGAGTTTACACCAACTTTTCAGTTCTTAGCCCGTCCTAGGCATTACACCCCGTGTTCCTAATTTCTAATCAAACTTTTACATCTTTTTTATGTATGGGAAATCATCAAATGACTCCTTCCGCTCTGGGTGGAGCGGAAGGGAGTGTCTCTTACTGACTAACTGACTAAAACCCACCCGTGTTCCTCTTATTACCCTTTGCGTTCCAGGGCCGCGGTAACTCTTTCGAACAAATTCCGTAACCCTGGCAGGCACTGGCCCTAGTGGGCCCCGTCTAATAAGCTGACATATCTTTGAGGCGCGCGTGGAACACAACGCGCCATCGACCCGGGCCTGGTTCTGACCGGACGGCGAGCCAGCCAACGCTCGCCGTCCGCAGGTCCGCGCTTACGGTAGCCGGGAATCGCCCTGCGACTCCCGACGCCCGGGGCGTCTCCTTCTGTTTTGGCAGCTGGGGCGTCAGGTTTGCCTCTCCCTCAAGCGTTCCGCCTCCTCCTTCGCTAACATTTCTGCTTCGCAGAAGGAGGTGACTGCTTCCCATGCCCCCTCGCTCCGGACCATGGATTGAACCAGGGCCGGACGCGAGACGTCACCGCCGCCGGTCGCCTCTACGAGGACACGGGCGGCGGTGCTCCGCCCAAGCAGGGCAGACCTCCACCGAATGTTCCACCGTGTCCTCCAGGCGATCCTCAAAGTGATAACACCCGGGCGTATCCTCCCGCCGAATCCGAACTACTACGGTATTTGCGTCAGGCGGAAGGTGAGGACGCCGTGAAACTTTTACACCTGCAGTCCATAAAACAATATAAACAAGTTACCATTAACTGCTTGTCATCACAATACTCGTAATTGCAAAAGTAAACAGACTGAAAATAAGTAAGTAGACAGCAAATTTATCGTCTAAGTGTACAAGGTACACACGACAAAAGTGTTAGGTGAACAGGCGAACAACGACGATCTACACTACGGAGACAATAATAATTACCATTAATATCGTGTGTGTAATTCGGACACGAAGAGGGTCGTGTCTAATTAAAAACAGCGCTTATACGATTTGCGAGGCTAAGCTGCGCTTGCCGTGGTCAGTCCGGGGATGGGTGACCGTTCGTTACACATCACAAGAACCCATCGTGTCTCGGAGAGCGTAATAACGTTTTATGCACAAAAAACAAGTGATTAAAAAATACTCGGTTAATTTAGGGGCTTAGTCGATCAAGTTAGATTTATAGTAGTATCAATTAGTACTTTAGAAACTAATAAAATTGCACGAACAGTCGTTATTCTCAATTCAAGCTTCCGCACGATCATGCGTTTTTATCGATTTTAATTGCAACGAATTGACTCTAATTCGAACCAATATTCGATTGATTCAGAAGTTGAAGCTATCAGGAATAAGACCTCAAGATACGCACAACTTTTTTGAAATTCAAATGTACTAAGTACTCCACAAAGAATAATTTACATCGATGTACCTGATCGAACACCCAATGACAGTCGCTCATTTTTGCACCACTCACATTAATCCTAACTTCCGAACTAATATTATAAATTCGAAAGTAAGTTTGTTTGTTTGTTACCTTTTCACGTCTAAACCACTGAACCAATCATCCTGAATTTTGCATATACGTTGTCGGGTGTACAGAAACGGACACCGGGTACCTTTTATACTGAAAAAGACTACTGTTCCCGAGGAAAACAACAATAACGTTCATAAATGGCGCCACGTGTCTTTCGAATCACGATTGAATTACATTATTATAGAAATTATAGCACACTACTATAGTTTCTATAATAATGTAATTCAATCGTTAAGAGTTTCTTTGAGCTTAATCAACACGGCGGGCAAACGCTAGTTACTAATAAATATTCGTGGTCTTGAAATCGCACTCAGTAGTTCGGTTATAAGAAGTTTGCCGAAGCGGCTTCTTCGTTGTGTTGTACTGTAGTAGCTTGTATACTAATCTCTTTTGCCCACGGTACGTCTAGGAATGTGTCCTTCTTTTTCCTATATTATTACAATTTTCGGAGCGTCACTCAAACTGTGAGGAATGTTTTTACTCGCGGCTTATTTTCGCAATAGTGTGTGTAAAATGTGTTTCTTTTTTGTTTTAAGTAGCTCTAAGTCTCGTTCGTTTGGTCCAAAATGGATCAAACAATGGCACTCAGCGGGTCCCAAATAAATCTTGCAATCTTGCACGCCGAGGATGCTGTCTGGCTGTGTGACTCGCTGCTTGCTGCTCGATTGAATGCTGAGCGGAGGGAGTGACGAGGGAATGATGATGTTGCTGCCAAGGCTGCGAAGGTTACGTATGAAGTTCATGAAGACGTCACCAGTGTCGAAACGTGACCATGTTTGTTGTATGGAAGCCCCCTTAATCGGTTGCGTACCGCCTGTCGTCCCAGGACGACACTTAATTGTCTTATCAATTGTGTCTATAATTACCGTGCTTGAGGTTTTAAATATTTATTTTATTCTGTTTTTTAGTATTTGTTGTTATAGCGGCAAAAGAAATACATCATCTGTGAAAATTTCAACTGTCTATCACGGTTCATGAGATACAGCCTGGTGACAGACGGACGGACAGCGGAGTCTTAGTAATAGGGTCTCGTTTTACCCTTTGGGTACGGAATCTTAATTATTGATTGATTGATTTAATAAAACACTTTTGAAATCTGGGGGTTCGGTAGTGCCCCCTTCACGGTCGTTACACCCTTTTTTTCGAAACAACTCAAGGCACTTTAAGACTGTATCTATTATTAAAAGAGGTAACTCAATTATTTCGAGAGGTTCGCGAAAGAACACTTAAAAATTACATTTCAAATCGTAAATATTTGATATTCCATTGAAATGAAATTTAAAAAAGTCCTTATAGTCCGGTCAAGTTAGCTCAAAAAATAGGGGTAGGTTAACAGAAATTCGCATAGAGCTGAAAATTGGTACGAATGTTCGGAACACCATTATAAATCAAATGTAAAAAGTCCCCAGCGATCCCACACTTGCAAAAAAAAATATTCAAGGTCAAAGTTCGCAAATATGGGTTTTTTGCGTTTTTTAGCCAAACGGTAAGTTTTATGATAAAAATAGGGCCGACAAAAATTATAGATTATGCAATTCTCTATAAGAATTGTCTACAATTTTTCTCCTAAACGTCACCGTTTCTGAGATATAATGGTTGAAAAAGTTGTATTCTTTATAATATGCGTTTCCACGCCACCTGGAAGGTAGTGTACTTGGCGCGTTTTTTTAACGTGGTTTCTCCAATAGGCCTATCCCACAATCTATTGTGATCCTGTTTAATTCAATACTAATTCAAAATATATAAAAACTGGTACTATTGGAAATGATGAAAGCCGTATGAATTCTAAAAAATTAGGTAAAATTATCCGTCTCATTCATAATCATCTAATAATTCTGCTTCCTCTTCTTCTTGTTCGTCTTCTTGTACTTCTTCTTCTGCTTGTTCTTCTTCTTCCTGCTGGGTGTAAGTAAATTGGTCTAACAGCGATGTATCAGATGACTCCTCACTGATATTGTACGAATCCTCTTCTGATGGTGATTCAACATTGGAGCACGACTGACCTTGACAACTGATACATGTTAATCGCCATCAGAAGAGGATTCGTACTATATCAGTGATAAAGAATACAACTTTTTCAACCATTATATCTCAGAATCGGTGACGTTTAGGAGAAAAATTGTAGACAATTCTTATAGAGAATTGCATAATCTATAATTTTTGTCTGACCTATTTTTATCATAAAACGCACCGTTTGGCTAAAAAACGCAAAAAAACCCATATTTGCGAACTTTGACCTTGAATATTTTTTTTTGCAAGTGTGGGATCGCTGGGGACTTTTTACATTTGATTTATAATGGTGTTCCGAACATTCGTACCAATTTTCAGCTCTATGCGAATTATTGCACTTTGAAATGTCTAATTTGACCGGACTATTATTAAAATAAATTTTTGATAAGATTCAATGATTTCTTTTCGGAGTAAAAATCTAGGTACGAACTCAGACCAAATAAAAAACCAAGACAGAACGCTGTGAACCATACAGTGAAGCATGCCAAAACTACACCTCCGCTCTGTGCATACACGCACACATTTACAAAAAAAAACAATGAACCTACAATCAAACTAAACCTCACTAAGTGCACACATGTTTACGAAACCGGCCTCACGTCACTGTTGACAGCGCTCTGTCTTGGTTTTTTATTTGGTCTCAGGGTACGAATACCGTGATTGAATAGAAGTGCCTTAAAAATAATAAATCTGTGGACTTGGCGTGTCTGTACATTGAAAAGCTAACCATAACATCCAGGGGCCTAATTCTCCTAAAATAAATCTTGATACAACTGAACCAAGGCCGAACCGTTAATTCAGACGGTTCTCAATTTCAAAATCTATAAAATTGTTTGACACAAAAAACAAAATCAATCATTTTGAAAGTTTTCGAAAACAGAAACTGACTGACGGTTGTGGTTCGATTGCGTTTGGCAATAATTTATTTTAGGAGAGGGTAGGCCCCAGCTGTATTTCACGGATTGATCGGAAAAGTACCGAAAAACAGCATTTTTATAGCAGTTTTGAAAATTGTCCTACGTCCGGACAAACTGACGCATTGAATGGCTTGTTTAACTATACGGGTGTAAACGAATTCGTGTAATTCCTTCAAACCACATGATCTATTTATTAATGATATAAATGAAACCCGCACGGGTTTTAGATTGATTAAATTAAAACATTTTTTTTCTTGCGGTAGGGGTAACTCGTCATATTTAAACTACCCTAAGGATTCAATAAAAGAAAGCAAAAACATTTTTTACAAAAGAATAATTTTACGTGATAGAACATTTCGATGCCACGCATAAATGAATGAAAGCACACAGAAAATCAGGTTATTTTTATGAAATAATCTTATTGCTGAAACTGAAAAAACCAGTGCTTGGTCAATCTGTGCCACCAGTAGATCACGCGGTTTGAAGGAATTACACGAATTCGTTTGCACCCTGTAGTTATATCAAAAAATATGTAGGTAGATACATTAATATTTATGTTGAGTTCAGATGAAACAGGCCTTAACATAGATATTAAAATAAGGCGCAAATAGATAGAGCTTATGTGACGTGACGCCGCGTCGGTGTTACGTTAAGGTGCGTACAGATTAAGAAACATGTTGTGTAACTTGTGTTATATAACTCGTCCACAATATCTGTACCTCAGAGGTATACAACATTATGTCACAAAACGAAAATTTTACAGGAGAGGCCAAAAAGGGCGGAGTGAAACTTTCAATGCAATTTTGACATAGTTGCTATACATATATTGGAACAAAGTCAACAGTATTTTTTATTATTATTAGGTGGAATTATTATGTTTTACACATAATTACAATAAAGTTCATTCTTATCTGATTTTGTGGACTTGAGACTATTTATCTTGTAACATAAATTAACTTAGGTGCTTTAAGAAAGCATTATGATATCATACTATTGTTTATCTCTAAATAATACTTGTGGATGTTATTGGAATTCAGCACGTAGAAACATTATGTCTCTTGCCAGTATGTAGCATTATGGAAATATTCAAGAATTTGGGAAGGGTTTATTAATAAAATGAAACAAAAGTTACTTCACAAAACTGAAAATCAAAAAAAAATATTTATTTTTAACCAAAACAGCTACTCGCATGCTTCAGGTAAGTCAGGGACATCTGCACATGGAAGATTTTTATAATAATCGTGGAACATAGATGGAATCCACTGCAATGATTTTTGTAAGTCGTTGTATTTCAGTCTCGAAATGGGCTTTTGAGTTTCTCGAATTGATTTCGGCGTGGGCACAGAAAATCCTCTCCGTTGATTTCTGATGAAACTAACTTCTTCAAAAGTTTCCTGATCAAATGATGTTTTGTAAAACATTGAACCTGTTTCATTCTTGCGGAATTGCATCCATACTATAGCAGAATATGGTACAGACTCTCCTGCAATAGATTTTTTTCTGTGTACAAAAGGAGCTGATGATCCGTTGCAAAAGGCAGAAAAATCCATGAAATTATCAGTTTCCATGTTTACCACTTTAATTTTTGAGTTTCTTGAACAGCTCTTTATAAACTGTTGCCAGTCCCAAGGAGTCACGATGGGAAACTCCTGGATTTTTTTCTTTTCTCTCTCTATTATTGAGTGGACTACATCCACCTCCATGTGAGTATGACCTTTTAATAAATATTTGTGGTTTATTATCTCCACATTTTCTTTTTGAAACAATATCCACAAATACGCCATCATTAAATGAATATTTTTATTCTGCCCCGCACAGTTGTCGCTCCATACTGTTACTTCTTTTAATGCGCTATCATCAAGCTGCTCAAAAAACTTAATTATTCCAGAAGCCATTTCATTACCGCCTCGACCTGCCACGGTCTCATCCCACATAAAACACCAACTTTCTTTGGGTACCGAATCCATAATTGTGAAGTTAAAAGTCCACAACTTTCTGTAATAGAAACTCTGTCCATTAGTTAAATAGGGTGTCGGTAAACATTTTTGAAGGTCTACTGTCAGCATTTTCTTGGCACCGTGGCTTTCAATAGCTGCAACTTTATCAAATCCTTTCAAACTATATCGTAGACTGCTTTCCTCAAGATGTTTGTTATGTAGAGCTTTCATATTATTCTTTTCAGTTTCATCTGTGGCGTTTTTGTATTTGATAACAAACATATCACAATCATCACAAGTGTCATTAGCAGGAGGACTGAAACCGAGATTGAACTCTGTATTAAAAATATGTCTGTATAGCCACGCCTTTGCCATATTCTCTTTCGGTATACCCTCTTCAGCACAGAACTCTACATACAAGGAATATAATTTATCAATATTTAGGTGGCATCCAAGATACTGTCTTTCTGTTCTGTTTCGACTATAATGGCTCTCATATCTCGGTATCTTACCAATGTGTTTTCGTATGGTATCTTTAACTACATCTGCTGTTTTATTAGGCGGTGGATGTCTTCCTCGTCTATCTGCTTGAACAAATCCTTGTGTAGATTTTTTTATCGCGTTTCTCACAACAGTTTCTGATATAGCCAGGGTATTTAGAAAAAACTTTTTGCAAACTTTTTCGACTTTTTCGTCATTTATAAACGTGTAATTTAATGTGTATGCTCTTTTAGGTGGTTGGTCAGGATCACGGCGTCTGGATCTAGCAGTTTGAACTTCTGAAACTCTAGATATAATAAATTGCCTTTTTAAATCCCACGTCATCTCTTCCGCGTAATACTTCTGATAAATAAATTGTCTAACATTTTCGTCTATACGTTCACTACATTTCAATCTGCAAGCACATACTGGTTTCATCTTCTTTTCTGGAACAACTTTTCCTTTCTTAGAAGTATAAGATTTTCCTGTGATTGCGCCTTGTTTTCTTAAATTGCATTGCCATTTTAATTTATTTAAAGTTCTTTTACGACTCTTCTTTACAGGAATTTGAGGTAATAGATCGAGCTGAATATCTGAGGGAGTATTATTCAGCGATTGAGCCGTTCCGTTTTCTCTCATATTTTCTAGAACATCGATGGATGAACTGTCTGATTCTGGTATAGTTACCGCTCTTCGTTTTTCAATTTCGCAATCTGTAGAGTCTTCATCAGTGTTTGGAATATACTCTTCGTCTGATGGTGAAAAATTTTCCTCAGAACTCATACCATCTTCTGTTCTCATGCGGTGACAGCTAGTTGATGGCACGAGATTATTTGAAATGTCAGTGAGCAAAGCAGAGGTTGACGGTTGTGCATCATCAACAGTAGCATCTTCGATGGTATGCATTCCGTATAGTGGCGGAACCGCGTCAATATCTTGGCATGGCCTTGAAAATGAACCTTCGTGCCTTTCCAGGACAAGCTGTTCTTCTCTCTGGAATCCTAAAACAAAGTTTCTATCTTAGCTACGTACTTATGCTATTATTTAGAAAACAAAAAAACTACTACTATACGAGAATGTACCTACTATCGTAGATAACAAGATATGGCGAAAAGGTAATCTTTAAAACATACAAAGTATTGTCGAGTAGTCATTGCCACCTGCATGCTGGTGTACGTACCTTTCTTGAAGTCTTCTCGATATTTTCCATGAGAAATATCAGTGACCAAAGAAGAGGTTGACGGTTGTGCTTCATAATCAATAGCACCGCTGATATTATGTATCTCGGAGGGATCTACAAGCATGTCCAGGTCTTGACAAGATTTTGAAGGTAAAACTTGGTGAGAACGGTGCCAGTCTTGGAAATGGTGATCTTCTCTTTGAGATCCTAAAAATAATAAAATAATAATGTCATAAATTAATATTTTCTATTGAAACGTTATTTTTGTGCATTCTCGGAGTAGAATCTAATTAGTAAATTAATTGATCGCCAGCATCATCATAAAACCTACAAACATTTTGTACCATAAACCCGCTGTGTTTATGTCACTGAAAAATGGACCTTAACACCCAGTAATATAGATCTAGTAATATAGTTTATCCGCGGATAATTTGAGTACCTACAATATTTTGTTATAAACTAATATAAAAGTACTACTTATCACGAAACCCTAATTAGCGTAAATATTGATTCCACAAGAAACATAAGAAAGTCTATTATGCACAATATTGTGAACCTACCTACTAACAATTTATGACATTGAAAAAAGTATCTTAATACCATGAAATAAAGATTAATGGCATAAAACGTTCACAGGAGATACTATTGTTTACCTCTCGGTACGTTTTCGCTAAACTATTTTTATAAAACTAATTAAAACAGTACTTACCATATTCTGAAGTTGTATCATGTTGATCTCCGATATTCACTAGGCCACACAGTAATTTTCCGCGTGAAAACATTAGGTTATTATAATTTTAAACAGTTTTTAACAATAACGCGGATAGTTTTGCACGCACAGTAGGTACGGCGCACGCACTGACGCTAGCGAGCGACGTTCTACGGATAACAAGCGCGCTGCGCGCGACTTTTCGTTCAGAGGCAAAGAACATTAACTCCAATGAACAACATTAAGTTCGCGCAAAGCTTAGAGGTAAACAATCTTATCATCATTTGAGGTCCTATACCCATTAAACGTTTGAGGATTTAATGTCATATACGATTGGATATTTCCTTTCCTATATGTCATTAGACTTAATGTCGTATACCATTATGTAGAACTGGTTCTTACGATTTTAATGGTGCAAAAAACACATTTTCAAAAAAAGTGGAGTTACTATTGTATACCTCTGAGGTACCTTGCCAAACCTTGCCAATGTCTGAAGCAGACGACTTATGTGATGTTACATTACATTGTATGACGTAACATGAGACAAAGACTCTATAATATGCATTTTTTAATCTGTTTGACTTCTTGTCCATGTTCCTTGCGGACTATTTCTACGTAACTGGGCAGTTATTGGTGTGACCTGGGTCTCCAGCCCATGGGGGGGAAGTAAAATGGTGGATATCCCACCCATATGTACAAAGCGTTTTGCGAACACATTGTTCGCACAGCTAAGGAGTGAAATTCCCTGCCGGAGTCTGTGTTTTCTGATAGTTACAACCTTAGGGTCTTTAAGTCAAGAGTGAATAGGTTACCTCTAGGCAAGCGTGTTTCACCATCGACTACATCATCGCTTACCATCAGGCGAGATATTGGTCAAACGCGAGTCTATCGCAAAATAAAAATAAGAAATGAAAAAAAAAACTTATCCAAATCTAATTACTTATTTAACTAACTAACATCATGACTAATAGCAAAAATAGCACTAAGGGCGATCCCTAGTGGGACTCAGACCTCGGCTTAGGGCGTTGCTGGCGGGAGATTGGGTGGAGACAGTTTGATGAGGGCTGAATTAGGCTAAGCGTATGCTAGGATGCAGGTGACGCAGCACAGCACAGTTTAGATTTTGCAGAGCAGGGCAGGCGAGGGAGATATAGGCCACGACCGTATGCTGCGACGCAGCTCGAAGCCAAATTCGAGTTTTAACTAGTAAGTACAAAGAATAGACGTGTTCGAGTTGACGAACGTTTTTTTTAATAGTCTGGATTATTAGTATCATACAAACAAAGATCACAACGCATTAATTCAATTAAATGTTCTGTCATTGCAATAAAATTAGAATTAGCGGTAAAAAAAACACGTGTCGACATGCACGCGTCGCGCAAAAATCTGTGTCGGCACTACATCGAGGCACAGAGCATGACAGACGCATGTGCAGGTGTCGCACGCACCTGCTCCGCAGCGTACGCAGCTCGTAGTACGTTCATGCATTACAAAATCCCTTCGCTGCGTGCATCTGCGTCACCTGCGTCTCAGCATACGCTTAGCCTTATCGGTGAGAACTTATGTCATGTCACTCAGTCAGTGACGGAGTGATTTTTTCTCAAAGGCGAGAGCTGCGAGCAGACTGACGCATCATATGCGTTAGATCCCGTGTATTAACACTCAATTCTAGCGATTTACACGCCTCTTTCGAGTAATAGGAATTAAAAGTGTCAGCGACATCACAAACACAAGACAAGTCTGTTCCTAAATTATGCTATTCCGTATATTACACATAATATAAACATTACGCCTGAATTCCCCTAAGGATTGCGCAGAGGTGTATAGTACACCTTGGTTTCGCCGTTATGTATAAGTACCATGTAATAGCTATTGCAATCAACCAGGCACAAATGCAGATCCTGGGCTGCTAGTGAGAAATTCCACATGGAAAAATCCAAAAACATTTTGCCTGATCTGGGGATGGAACTCAGAATCTCACGCTCAGCAGTCGCGCTTGCGACCACTAGACCAACGAGGCAGACCACGAGGCATCTTAATCCTAACTAACATTATAAATGCGAAAGTAAGTTTGTTTGTTTGTTACCTTTTCACGCCTAAACCACTGAACCGATCATCCTGAAATTTTGCAAATACATTGTCAGGTGTACAGACACGGACATAGGGTACCTTTCACCCCGAAAAGAAGTACTGTTCCCGAGGAAAATAGCAATAACTTTAATAGATGGCGCCACGTGTCTTTCGAATCATGATTGAATTATATTAATATAGAAACTTTAGTAGTGTGTTAAAAGTTGATTGTCAAATTCTAAATTAAAGCAAAAGCTAGTAATAATATACCTACATGAAAGCTGGTAGCTTCTGATGGACATAACATCACGTACATCGCGTCACATAAGCTAAATCTGTTTGCGCCTCTATCCCACTCCACACGTAAATTATGTCAAGAATTCTATGAATTCATACATTATGTTAGCTGAGCTTTTGGTATTTAGGAAGACGACCAAATATTTGCCTACTACAATATTACAAACAGACGAGCAATTACACAAGACCCTATGGTTATTATAACTACGTTATATTTTTTTCGAATATTATTATGCCTGAACCCAGACTAGCGTAATTTAGCCGCGCAAAATCATCAACATCACTCAGCCGAAAGACGTCCACTAATGGACTAGGCCTCTCCCAAGCATCGCCACATCGACCGGTCCTGTGCTTCTCGCATCCAGCGGATTCCCACGACCTTCACCAGATCATCAGTCCACCTTGTGGGAGGCCTACCCACGCTGCGTCTTCCGGTACGCGGTCGCCACTCCAGAAGGTTTCGGCCCCATCGGCCATCCGTTCTGCGAGCAATGTGTACTCCCACTGCCACTTAAGTTTACCAATTCTTCGAGCTATGTCGGTTACCTTGATTCTCCTGCGGATCTCATCATTTCTGACGTGATCACGGAGGGAAACTCCGAGCATAGAATTTGCCGCGTAAAATAAATCGGCATAATTTTTTGGAAAGCGATCTCCTTTTTGCGACGTCGCGTCGTGTGGCATAATTCGCGATATTGTATAAAACCAAAGGTAACTGAAATTGCGCGTGCAGTAAAATTAGGCTCCTTTAGAAATATAAAAAATAACATTAGGTATTATTTCGTTGAAAACATAAACATTGCACTAACGATCCATTTCGGCTAGCCGAACCCTTAGATTATACAAAAATGTATTAGCTACGCAGTTTTTCAATTCTCATACGACGACACGATTGGCGCAGTCGCTAAGCGATTGGCTTGGCGCTGCGGGTCGCGGGTTTTATCCGTACGGAACAAATATACATAATGATGTTTGAACTACAGGTTCCGGGTTTGGATATTTGTACAAGTGAACATTTCTGTCTGTAACCCACGATTTCTCCTGAGAAATCCTAGAGAAAGGAAAACTTTTTTTTTTTTAACCCTTTGGTCTTTAAAACTAACCGAGCGATCGTAATCAAATCTGGAACTCAAAAGCGTCCTTCTATTGCAGTTGTTCTTCTACCTGGTATTAACTATTTCTCTCTTTTACCTAACTTCACCTGCAGTCATATTCCTGCCATACGAAATTAAGGTAGCTCTTAATCTTAATTGCGTAAGTTGTAATTTGCACAAGTTAACATGTACGGAAAACGTTTGCGCAATCGATATTGTAATTACCGGCAATACCGTTTGCACAAACCGTTTGCTCAGGCAAGTCGCTGCGTTTAGCTGGATCATTAGTAATCCTACATAGATAGATATGTTTATTCCATGAATGTAAATGTTTCTTATCGCACACTGAGAATAGACGCTATTGTAAGTTTATACAAAACCCATCACGCGTGATGGTAGGATCTATACGGTCCGCCTGGCTAGCTACCACCCTCACATTAAAGTCCGGCGCCAAGCAGTTTACTGTGTTCCGTCGTGTGTATGTGAGAGCCAGAGTGGTATAGGGGAATCTCTCTATATCTCTGTTACTTGGATTCGTCTGTTCCATTTTAGACCCTGTCTGCATTTACCATCAGGAGCGGCTAGAGTCAAACACGACCAAATAAAAATACAGCATATAAGGGTAAACACCGTTATCACTCAAACCATGGGTAGTTGACTTAAACATAAAAATATAGAACCTAGTAAAAAAATAATTAAAAAATATACGCGCGAGAAATGAGCGGCGTGGTGGCGCTACGACGCGGCGTACACAGACTCGCTAACGAGACAGCTGACTGACTGGGGTAGCAAACTGTGCGGGGCCGTGCGTCGGGCCACGCGGCGAGTTCCCAGCGTCCCCTCCTGTAGCTTGTTGCCCCCGCGCATAGGGTGAAATGCTTTTGAGGAAAAATGAAAATTTTATAAAAAAAAAAGTTTCTTATTTTTCATTGATTTCATGTACTATAAATGAAACCAAACCACTGGTTTCAAGGATAACGATGTTTACCCTTACAGCCTGTATAGGCTCCAAAACATTTCCATATCCATCCTTCTATACTCCAAGTCTGTCTAACGCGTCTTCAACAAAAAGTTTGTAGCCACGCGAAGTGAGTATTATCAATAGTTTAACCTGTCTTTAGAGAATTGAGCTGTATTTTATTTTTTACGTGTCTACACACGCAATGGTTCTTTCAGAGTCTGGTTTAGATAAAAATATAGGTATGTCGGGGCATAAGTCATTAAGGGGATATTTCACCAACCTATCTGTTCGGTACAATATTTGCACCGAACAGCTCAGCACTTTTTCCTGCGTGCATTTCAATAAATTCATGTATCGCAACTATTGCAAGTTAGTGCGTGTTCGGATACCAATCGCGTAACTCGAATCAAACCATCTTAGTGCTAATTTAGCTTAGATTTACCATTTGATAGTTAACTAGTATTCAATATAATCTTTAAACTATATTATTGCGTATCAAACTAGTGGTCGTAAACCAATAATCAAACCATCACCAGTCCGATAAAGTTAACCAAATCAACCACGTTATCAACCAACTCAGAACTTAGTGCTAAACCAAACAGTACTTTTTACACTATCATCAACTGTTCATTAAGCGAATTCGACGTCGACATAGGCCTCCCCCAAGCATCGCCACATCGACCGATCCTGTGCTTCTCGCATCCGGCGGCTTCCCGTGACCTTCACCAGGACCTATACTGTAGGATCACCTTTTTCATCATCATCCACTTCACACATTTCACCTTCTTTTTATTTACTATAAACTTTTTTTTTTATCTCAGGCCACTTAGTTTTTGGAACACACTCTACAGAGTGTAAAAAGACCCATCACATAGCCGAAGTCTACGCACTCTGTACATCAAATTAAATAACATGACCAAAAATAATTGCTGGGAAACGACTTTTATTTTTTGGCATGAAAAAAAAAACGCTTTTTTTTGTAGCACGCAAATTTTTTTTTTTTTTTTTTTTTTATTTATTTATTTAATTCAGGCATCAAGGCCCATAGAAAATATATATTACAATATAATACAATAATTCTAAAAATACTATACATAAACAATATACCTAATTATCTAAAAAACTATTTCACACTTAAACTCGGCGTCGTGTGTCGCGCGGTGTCGGGTATCCGGCCTCGGAATCGCCGGAACACTACACCTCTCGGCCAAAATTCTTCCTTCGTGAGGGTCGACAGATGTTCAGTCGGCACCCTCACCACAAACGAATTGAAATTCACGCTGTGGTGAGACTCCAACCGCTCGACCCTCAGATTGAGCTTGGTCTTGATACTGATGTACTCTACAATCTCCGCGACCTTTGTAGAGTAATGCAATCGGGACACGTACAGTGGCGTCACCGGTACAGCAGGACGTAACAGGAAGTTCGGCCCGCTCGGTGCAGTACCGCACTGGTTGCGACAAGAAGGCTTCCTCTTCTTCTTCTCCACCTTAACAAAGCCATCTTTATCACACGTGTCTTTTTCTGGACAACGCTGTGGCAGATCCTTGTGCGTTGATTCACAGCGCCTCTGCTTACCCCCTTTAGCTTCTTGCCGCTTGGATTGCGACGCAGCAGGTTTGCTAGTGGCGACAATCGCAGCGTAGGCACGTTTAGGGGTCGACGTATCTACACGTGTCGTTACCTCTGCCGGTGTTGAGGCAGGGACGGCGGCGGGACACGATGCATCGCACACAATATTGGCAGCCGGTGACGTAACTGAATTCGCCGACTCAAAACTGCCGATGGATGCATTTTGTGCCCCGCGACGCGTGTTCACGTTTGAAGCGTCAGGTGTCCTACTTACAGAAATAGCCTTGCGTAGCAACACTACTTCGGCACGTAAATCACCTATGGTGTTATCCGACGCCTCCAACTTGGACTGCACCTCGACCAGGCTTATTTTTAGGAATGTGATGTCCTTCAACAACCTGGTGACGTCGACGTGATCGAAAGTGACGGGGGGCAGCTTATGTAGCTCCTTCGCCACGAAAGCGGGCACGTCATCCGGGTCGGTGCTCTTCATCATTGTGATGATGTCCTGCACACTCTTCTGGCCACCATCCCTCCGTCGAGACTGCATCTGGTCAGCTTTGCCTAACGCTTGGAACAGCAGCAGCTTGGCACTGCTTATCTCCTCCTCCTTGAAACTGGACTTGCAGATCTGCAGGATGCTGACCTCGTCCATGTAGTCAATGGCATGTTTAATAAATGCCAACAGCTCGTTGGCTATGAGTGGTTGACTCATAGCGACGAAAAACGGGTAGCGACTACAGCCGCACAACACGCGAATAAAATATTCGTACCGAGTAGCACACACACGTCCGTACTCGACCGCGCATTGCGCTACTGATTACTACTACTTGAATTATGATTGTGGCGATGCCGCGCGTTTGCATGCGTGCAGCGGCCACATAGGCGAGCCAAGGCGGTCGTGTGCGTTTGATATTCATTGCGTTTTTGTAACTTCAAATGCGAATTTGTTGGGAGAAATTGAAATTTTTGATAACGTTTGTATGGAAGAAAGTTTAGTATTATGACTTGGAAATCGTTTCTGGAAAAAACTAAAAAAAAAAATGTGTACTTTGACCTTCAATATCTCCAAAACCAATGATTTCCCAGGTATGGTTTGTTGGAAAAAAATGATCCCAATGATGGGTAGAATACATGGTTTTCGTTATCGTTAATGGTCTTTTGACACCCGATATATTCAAAATTCGAAAATCACTCGAAAAAGAAAAAGGCTTTTGCAAGTCATTCTAAACGCGACCACGAATGTGAGCGGACTGATGTCAATTGGAAGGGGACTAGTACTGAGCCTCCGACACTGCTAACCTGTCAGCATCCGTCTAGTCAAACTACTACTGAGCCTTCGGCACTACTGACCTATCAGCACTTCGCCTAGTCGCTGTACTGCTGAACCTCTGTCACTCCGACTTACTGGAGGGAGTCGCCGCACTGCTGACCTTCCAGCACTTCGCCTAGACACCATATTACTGAGCTTCCGGTCACCAAAATATCAGTCTTTGTGTATCCATTAATTTTTGTGTGCTATTACTCCGAATAACCATTCCAAATGTTAACGTGTTACTAGGGACTCTAACACTCAGTTGCAAGAAAGGTCCATTAAATTTTAATGCTCTCATTAGAATGTTAATGCTCCATTAACCTCTTCTGTCCATTGCAAGAAGCTAGATTTAATGGAATGATTAACTATCCATTAAAATTAATTTTTGGTGTGTCAAACTCCCCATGATTTTAATATATGATAATTAGTAAATGAAGAACGAACTACTACTAATTAGTGTTCATGCAATAGCCATTAATTTAATGGAAACATTATTTTTCATGACGGATTAGTTAATGATCACTTAATGGTATCTTTCTTGCAACTCAGTGTTAGTGTTTTATCCATATTATAAAGTTGTCTTCTCTTAAGTGTTTTCCTTGTTTGTCCGGCTAGGGGAGATAGGAATCCTTAAGATCTCTTCCTTACAACTGGTGTAGCAGACGAGCCCCTAGGTTCTCAGGAGATCCTGGGGCCATCTGCTACATTACAATACTTACAACCAATTTTTTTTTGTGCTACTTATCATTATCCTTTCGGACCGTTTCTACCGGACTGTTATTGGCGAGACCTGAAGGATCTCCAGCCAAAGTTACAACCTAACTTACCGTATCCTCTTTCTGTGTGATGATATTTGTAGCTTTTACTAACCACTAACCCAAATTAAATATGTATTCAGTGGTCGAGGTCGAGAGTCTACATTGGTTGTATTTAGATACTCGCTTTGCCCCTGGTAAGCAGACATTGGTCTAGACTGTAATGCTATACTCACTTCTATCCAATTATGTAGCAGTGTCTGCGATATATTGTATACAGGGTGTAAACGAATTCCTTTAAAACGCGTGATCTACTGGTGACACTGATTGACCTTGCATAGGTTTTTTTCAGAACCAACAAGAAAAAGTTTTCAAAAAATGAACCAAATTCTGTATCTGAGTAATTTTAGCGTCCCGCGTTAACTGACTGCGTAGAGCGATATCGCACTAGTCGTACCCGGTGTTGCCTTGATTAATTTATGCATGGCATCGAAATTTTCTATCACAAAAAAAAATGATTTGGGAAAAAAAGTTTATTTTTATTTTGACACAATCATCATCACGTAGATCATGAGGTTTGAAGGAATTACACGAATTCGTTTACACTACTACTTTTTGTTTACTAGATAAACTAATGACCAAATTCTTAAATGCTCCTCAATTTTTTTTTCTCCTCTCGTGCTGTCACTGTGAATTTACGGCGGAGTTGCAGCACCAGACTTAACGGCAACTTAAAATTGAGTAGAATTTGAGAAATTGCTCATAAAGTCAAAAAATAAACATTACTTTAAAAATATACAAGAATGTCAAAAAAAAATACTTTGAATTTCTATGAAAAATAAATTGGATTACGGCAAACTGCAAGGGTACGATTGCACAAGATGCACATAAATAATAAAGTGAAACAAGAATAGAGATGGCCGGCAATATTTCAGTGTTTTCGACAGCGGAGCAATCGTCCGACAACACAGAAAAATGCATCAACAATACTAAACTTTGGCTATATTGCCGGACAATCCCAACTTTAATATTATAAATACGAAAGTAAATCTGTTTGTTTGTTACCTTTTCACGCCCAAACCACGGAACCGATCATCCTGAAATTTTGCATATACGTTGTCAGGTATACAGAAACGGACATAGGGTACCTTTCATCCCGAAAAAAAACAACAATTTCGATAATAGATGGCGCCATGTGTCTTTCGAATCATGATTGAATTATATTATTATAGAAACTTTAGTAGTGTATTAAGAGTTGATTGTCAAATTCTAAATTAACGCAAAAGCTAGTAGTTACTAAATTTATGCTGTTGTGTATTGTGTGGCGGCATCTATCTACGCCACATGGGAAATATTCGATCCTACATCGCGATATCAAGATTCAACACGCAGATAGTATATGTAAAGCCTCCCAACATCAACTGTTCGGCAGTAGCCCGCCAAGCACAAGACTCCGCTTGGTTGGAGGCTCCTCCCTTTGGTTGGAGGAACACCACACCTCATTCCTCCACAATTGCATAACAAAGTCGCGGTTTAAAACAAGATGTAGTGACAAAAAAATTAAGGAGTATGCTTAGGTGGTTTGGCCATGTTGAGAGAATGTATGCAAAATTTATAAGGTGGATGTCAGTAGAGGGTGCTCTAGAAGGACAAACATTGATGCTATCGGTGATGTTCTTCAAAAAGGACAGGTGCGTAGAACTCTCAACTGGCATGCGTGTATGACAAGATGTGTGAACGTGGACGAAGGGAAAAGACTTTGTACGGGTTTTTTTATTTATCGATAGGCTCGCGTTTGACCACTATCTCGCCTAATGGTAAGCGATGATGTGGTCGACGGTGAAACACGCTTGCCTAGAAGTAACCTATTCACTCTTGACTTAAAGACCCCAAGGATCGTAGCCTGTGGCGTTCTACAGTCTCTGTTTCTGCCTACCTCCATGAAAAAAAGGCGTGAGTTTATGCAAGGCTAATCAGAAAGGGGGTACTAATCCGGAGGCCACTTAAAGTATCACCGATGACTGTTTTAAAGCAATTGTTGAAATAACAAAATTCGATAATTTTTGTTTCCAAGCAAAATTATTTCTATTTAATGAAAAAAATCTTTATTTCTGCTGTAGTTACGAATTTAGCAAATGGAGCTCGGCTGTCCCATTTCAAAACCTAGTAAGGGCTTAAAATGACATTTTACAGGAGAGTATTTATGTTAGGTAAAAGCATGTGGTTAAACTGACTTACTAGGTTTTAAAATGATCACAGGCAGTGAATGGCACTGACTAGGTATCGATGCTTAAATATATCTGCTTATTATGCGAGTTTTCAACGCTGGTGTTTTTGTATTTGGTAGAGACTTTCTAGGTTAGCACGATTATGCAATAAAACGATTTTTGTAAAAGTGTCCCTTACTAAGTTTTGATATGGGACAGCCGAGCTTCTAATCCGTGATCCTAAATATGACATAAAATGTAAACACAGCTGATCGTAGCTGAGGATAGATAGATTTTAGCGTATTTTTTATGAAATCTTTGAACAGCAATTTCTCTTAAACTTTTGACTTTTGGGGAAAGCGTTAGAAGAAAAGTAACTCACTATTATGGGTACTATAACACCCTTTCGAATTACTACCCTCTTTCTGACTAACCTTGTATAATTATGTATTTTGTCATTGCTAGTCATTACCAGCTAAGAAGTTACATTTAGCTGGCAACTCTATAGCCCTCGATAATTATTTAATAATCCGTTAAATCTGATTCTGGGTCCATTTACAATTATTACAGGAATCTCTTAGTACCGTGACAAGCATTAAAATACTTGGATACCATCTTAGAAATGACGTGAAATTTGAAACTTCTGCCATCAAAATGGATAGGGGTTACTATTAGTGGTGAAGGTTTAGGTAGGGCTGGCGCGTAATAATTTGAAAATGACATCATTTTTTTTGAAAATTGTGTGGCAAACAACTGCCACTGCCTCGTTGGTCTATCGATCCGGATCCTTGGTTCGACCCCCAGGTCCGGCAAAGAGTTATTGGGTTTTTCTGTGTGGAATTTCTTAGTAGCAGCATAGACTCTGGATTTCTGCCCGGTCGATGGCAATAGGCTCGCCTCCCATTACATGGGACTTGAAACATAACGGCGAAATGTGGGTGTACTATACACCTCCGCTTATCCCTTCGGGGTATACAGGCGTGATGTTATTATTATGTTGTATGGCAAACATGCCTACAGTCTACCTGGGTGATTATTCGAAAAATGTTTGTATAAAATAAGAACGTCATCATCATCATCCCAAAGTTCTAAATGCAGATGTTTCAAACTTCAATTATAATAATGAAAAATCAAACTATACCACTGCCGTCAAGCAATAAGACAAGAGTAAAAACAATCTGAAACTAATATTAATGTTAACAACGAAGGATAACAATGATTTGTTAATTATTTTTTTTAAGGAATTTCTAATATTCACCGACCTGATTGGATTTTTTAACGTCGCCTATGTATTTATGATTAATTACGGTTTACTCTCGTGCATTCAGTAGTTTTTTTTTAACACAAGTGACGAAGATGCACGGACAATACCGACACAGAGCGCGCCTCTCTCGTTCACGTAAAATTCAGCCCTCATCAAGCTGTCTCCCCCCCCCCCCCAAATCCCCGCTAGCAACGCCCTAAGCCGGGGTCCGAGTCCTAGGTTCGCCCTTAGTGCTGTTGTTGCAGGTAGTCATGATGTTAGTGTAGTACAAGTAGTTAGCTTAAGTTAAGTATTTTACTCCCCCCCCCTCCCCCCCATTGGCTGGAGACCCCCCAGGTCTTGCCAATAAACTGCACGGTTACGTAGAAATGGTCCCCTAGGACCACCTACAGCAGTCCAATAGAAAAAAAACCTCTCGTCGCGTAGCGTTGCCTACGCGGCGCGGTGCAGCGCTAGTTCGACGCGCGACCTCGCCGCGTGTTCAGCTCATGATTAAGGCCTCCGTTTGGGTCCGAAACTAGTCGGGCAATCCCGAAAAATGCACGTGAGTAAACCGTAATGAATCATAAATATGAATGTGTCTCACGAAAGTTATAATAATAAAATAGTCGCCTTTATACACCACCAACGCTAAGAAAATTGCTGATGCACTGACAACCTTAGAGACGAGTTGAGAAGTCTCGAGTGCCTGTAATTTCACTAGCACCTAAATAGGAGCACAGCAATGCTGTTTGGCTGCAGAAACAGGTAAAGCAAAAGTATAGTCAGCCTATTCATGTCCCACTGCGGAACACGGGCCTCACCTCAGAATGAAAAGGGTTAAAGCCTGGCCTGCGGTGCGAGCACGGATCTTTTGTCGAGCCGATTTGAGAAATTTATCTATTCTAAACGTCAAATATGACAGATATACAAGGTGTTAAAAAATCAACTCTAAGAATTTTATGGGGTAACTCGGTATCGGAAATTGAATAACTTTTGTTCTACAACTTTTCGAAATTCGCGTATTTTTTTAACTTACAATAGAATTAAAAAAAAAAATTATTGATTTGTATTTACAGGCATATAAAAATCGGCGAGTTTCGAAAAGTTGTACCTAGGTACGTATAGAACAAAAGTTGTTCAATTTCCGATACCGAGTAACACCACAAAATTCTTAGAGTTGATTTTTAACACCTTATACAGGCTGCAAGGGTAAACACCGTTATCCTTGAAACCATGGGTAGTTGACTTAAACGTAAAAATATAGGAACGAGCAAAAAAAAAAAATATACCTTTATGCGCGAGAAATGAGCGGTGCGGCGGCGCTACGACGCGACGTAAACACACTCGCTAACGAGACAGCTGACTGACTGGGGTAACAAACTGTGCGGGGCCGTGCGGCGGGCCACATGGTGAGTTTCCCGAGCCCCTTCCCGTAGCTTGTTGCCCCCGCGCATAGGGTGAAATGCTTTTGAGGAAAAATGAAAATTTTATAAAAAAAAAAGTTATTTTTCATTTATTTTACGTTCTATAAATGAAACCAAACCACCTGGTTTCAAGGATAACGGTGTTTACCCTTACAGCCTGTATAGATAAAACTACAGCAGTTCTCGTTTTATCAATTTCTTATATCAAATCGATAAAAAGATCCGCACTCGTATCGCTGGTGCGGGTAGGCGCACTACACACACCAAAACCAAAACTGAGTCTCGACTTACTAAAGTGTATTCCGAGGCACAAAATTGTGTCTCCAGACACAAAATAACCCTACCTTTTTATTAGTGGCAGATTCAAGCTGACCGTTGCTTGTTTTTCGTACAACCAACCAAAGAGATTAATATACAGGCAACTAATCATATTCGTATTTTAACAGAATTTTGCGTGTGTTGAGTGGCCACTTTTTTGCCATCACTGGCGTGAGCGTGTTTTCTATAATAAAAAATTTACACACACAATTATTACGATGAAAATTGTCTGCGCAGTACATCCTTTTTTTATATGTATAGCGATATGCTCGCGTTTTACCGCTATCTCGTCTGATGGTAAGCGATGATGTAGTCGACGGTAAAGCACCCCCCTTGTCTAGAAGTAACCTATTCACTATTGACTTTAAGACCCCAAGGTTGTAGCTACCAGATATCCGTTGTTTGCCTGTATAAGTTTTTGTTGACTGTACCATAAAAATACTTTTTAGGGACGGTAGGCTCACTGCTGTAAGAAAACTTTCAAGTATCAACCCTGGATGGACACTCCATGAGAAGTAGTCGACCTCCTCGTACAGTTTTACGATAGTGAGCTACGTGCGTGTAAAGTACCCGATTGTGGCCAGTATTACCTCTGTACTATTTGTTGGATACATGCTTTTGAGTTTGGGGTACCTAATGGTTCGGCAACATGCTCATTCTTAACATAATGTTACGCTTGTAATCCCCGAAGGGATGGGCAGACCAAAGCCATTCAATTTGATACTACCGGTTGCGTACCGCGTGTCGTCCGAGGACGACACCGCTATCGTTTATCTATTGTGTCTATAATTATGGTGATTGAGAGGTCACAGATAAATAATATTTGATAACGAATTTGTAGTATTATATACAAGGTCAGTCGGAAAGGGGGTACTAATCCGAAAGGGTGTTAAAGTACACATAATAATGAATAACTTTTGCTCTACAACTTTTCCCAAAAGTCAATAGTTTAAGAGAAACAGTTGTTCAAAAATCTCAAAAAAAAAAACCTCTAAAATCTATCTATCCCCAGTAATGATCAGCTGTGGTGACATTTTAGGTCATATTTGGGGTCATGAATTAGAAGCACCATTTTCTGAATTTGTAACTAAAGCAGGGATGAAGAATTTTTGAAAAAACTAAAATAAAAATAATTTTATTAGGACAAAAAACATATCGAATTTAGAAAGTTTAACACTTGCTTTCAAACAGTCATCAGCGATACTATAAGTGGGCTTCGGATTAGTACCCCCTTTCCGACTAACCTTGTATATTAGTAGTATTTTTCAAAAAACTATAAAATTTGAAATTTCTCGTAATCTACTTACTTTTGCCTAAGGTATATGGGGTGCTGATTTGTTACGTATAGGACACACCATCAAGCCTTAAAGGGAATACGTCGAATTCGAGCTCACCCTGTATAGTACACCCTCATGTCTCCGCTATGTTAAGTCCCATATAATATGGGGGAGCCTATTGCCATCAACTGGCCATTAATCTAGACTCTAGGCTACTACTGAGATATTCCACACGGAAAAACCTAATAACACTTGTATGATCTGGGGATCGAACCCAGGACCTCACGCTCAGCAGTTGCGCTTGCGATCACTAGACCAACAAGGCAGTCGCTAAATCTTATTTGCGCAAGTATAAGTATGTACGATAAGTCGGAAAAACAGTATACCGCGCAGTGCCGTTAATACCAACAATACCGTTTGCGCAAACGTTTGCACAAGCTTTTTGCGCAAACGATAGCTTTCTACCTTTTTATTATTATTATATTTTATTCAATAAGACAACTTTGGTCCACAATATTTGTTAGTAAAGCTTAGGATATATTTATGTTAGTACCTACATCAATTAAATTACGCATTACCTACATTAAAAACATTAATAAGTTAAATTACATTAAAAATATCATTTAATAAAATTTAAAATGTCACCCAATTAAAATATTTAAATTATAAATTAATTAATTTGAATTTCTTGAGAGCAAGTAAAAATAAAAAAAAAAATATAAAAATTTACAAAACAAAATAAAAACCCTAAATACTATAATACCTGCCCCACACTTTACAAACGGGTGCATGAAGGGCTAGCCAATGCCTCCGAAATGGCCCGTCCAACCTGTCAGCGACGACTGCAAGGAGACTGTTGCCGCTGCCCCGCACCCTGTCCGCTATCGAGGTCGCTCTCTTGCACATGGTGGCATAAAAACAGTCTACGCGCACATTGGCAAACATTCCAGATGCGCTGCAGAAGCGAGGCAGCCGCAACAGTGCCCTCAGTCCATTATTATATTGAACGCGGAGAGCGCTGTAGGATTTTTGAGAGTATGAAACCCATAGACCACTAAACAACACTAAACACTTTGGTTAACAATACTATTTCGTAACTCATTCTTTTTGTTTCAAAACTAACCGAACAACATAATTTTATAAGAGTGCAAACAAGGTACAAACAGCGACCAAAGTAGCCGAACATTGGTCATGCATGGAGTACTGCTCTCACCTCTGGGACGGATCTGCTAAATACCAACTCGATGGACTTGAGTCCATCGACAAACGGGCCAAGAGGCTTATCGGCAACGATGCACTGGTCAACTCAAAGCTCCAGAGCCTTGAACATCGACGCCGAGTTGCCAGCCTGTCGGTTTTTTATCGGTTACACTTCGGGGAGTGTGCGATGGAACTGCACAATTTGATTCCGCCTGGCTCTTTCCATCATCGGACTACCAGACGTACGGCAATGCGCCATCGGTATATGGTGGACATCCCACCCGTACGTACAAAGCGTTTTGCGAACACATTCGTTGTTCGCACAGCTAAGGAGTGGAATTCCCTGACGGAGTCTGTGTTTCCTGATAGTTAAAACCTTGGGGCCTTTAAGTCAAGAATGAATAGGTTACTTCTAAGCAAGCGTGCTTCACCGTCGACCACATCATCGCTTACCATCAGGCGAGATAGTGGTCAAAAGCGAGGAAATCGCTAAAAAAAAACATTTGCTTAATTGTAAAAATATGTTACTAACATACAAAAATACAAATAACTCACACTTTTATCTTGAGGAGGTCGTAGCTAATTAACAACCGTACGGATCATATGATTTGCATAGTTAAGCTGCGCTTACCGCGGTCAGTCCGTTGATGGATGACCATTCTTTACACACCGAGACACCTCCGTGCCTTGGAGAGCACGTTAAGCCGTCGGTCCCGGGTGTACAAGTCTTTAACAGTCGTTACAGGTAGTCAGAAGCTCGAAAGTCTGACAACTGGTCTAACCTTAGGGTGTTGACACTGCCCAGTAACTAGGTTGCAGATGGCAGTCGCTCCGTGTAAAATACTGGTATACAGGTGCATCTGGTTAGACTGGAACCTCAGTATATTGGGAAAACGCTAGGCAGAACAGAACTCACAATTGTATCTAGACTCTTTGACAATACCTATATAAATTAATGGTAAAAAAAAAACTTTCTAAAAACAAGCTTCTACATCATTTAATAAATTGTGTAAAACGTGTACTAAATTGATTGGTTTCATTTAAATTAAAGTTTATTCTCTTCTTTTTAGGGCAATTAAATAAAAGCTTTTTTTTAAAAAGTTTTTTTTCATTTAATACCCATACTGTGGTAGTACAGGAAAAAAACCTAGTCCGCCATCCTGGATGATCCACCATATTGGAATTAGAATGACGTCACATAGCTAAGCATGTATTGTCATCCAAAATAAGCGTGTATACCATATTGCAGCTCAATCGGTTAAAGATAACTGATTTCAAATTCAGTCGCAAGATTCCACCCGGACAAACATACATACACACATCAAAAAAGTTTGCGATCACTTTGAAAAATCTAAATCTTTTTTGTTATGGTAGATTATTTATGATTTCTTTTTCTTTTTAGATTCTTTATTTAAAAATATAGATTTAGAATATAAAACAATAAAAGAGTTCAATTGTTGATAAAGTTCAATTTAAAAAATTATATCAGCTTAATTTATGCTAGTGATCGAAAACTTTTTTTGATGTGTGTACATTGCAAGTTAAAATAAAAACTTGTAAGAAGCTATATTATTACACTTTTTTGAAACATTCAACTCATTTCGCCGACTGTACGTAGCAGTGCATGGAAAGACCACTCCGTCCTCAAGTAGACCAATAACGTACTTCGTGTATAATACACAACACCCGTTTTCAATTTACTTTTACTATAAAGTTTACGTTACTGCGACGTCCGAGATCCTTCCCTCGAAGTTAAGGGTTCATAAAAATGATGGATATTGTAACAAGATTGAACTGAATATTGGGTTTGTAACACGATATATTGTGTAACAATATAACAATATTGTGGAACAACGTATCAATATCGTTTATCAATAAGCAGTGATATTTTATTGCACTACCGAAAATTTTGCGACAAATTAAACACTTAATTTTATCGACAAGAATAGCACCATTTTAACCGACTTGTAAAAAATGAAGCAGAAGTTAAGAACACGAAAGATACCTAATAAAAATAAAATAAAAACCAGCCAAGTGCTACCATTACCTATAATATATATATATCCGTACCATTATCTATAAAAACGGCATAAAAATCACGTTTGTTGTATGGGAGCCCCCTTAAATATTTATTTTATTCTGTTTTTTAGTATTTAACCGACTTCAAAAAGGAGGAGGTTCTCAATTCGTCTGAATGTTTTTTTTTTTGTTTTTTTTTTGTATGTTTGTTACGCGATATCTCCGCCAATTATGAATGAATTTTGATGATTCTTTTTTTGTTTAGTAGGCCATACTTCAGAGGTGGTCCCATATAAATTTTAGTATGTAGACGACCTTCTAGTTGTAGTGCTGGTCCGAGAATTTGTACACTATTGTAATTGTAATTTGTGGCACTGAAAAGTATAAAATAAAAAAACTTTAAAAAAGTAAAAACCGACTTCAAAAAAAACTAAACGGAGTAAAATAATTATCATTTAATAAAACTACCAGTTTCAGAAGTCGGTGTTCTACGCTGAATCAAATTGAATGCACCGACTTCTGGAACTGGTAGTTTTATTAAATGATAATTATTTTACTCCGTTTAGTTTTTTTTTTTAAGTCGGTTTTTACTTTTTTAAAGTTTTTTTATTGTTGTTATATCTTGGGCCGAGAAAGACAAAGGATTGATGCATTCGAGATGTGTTGGAGACGAATGCTGAGAATACCTTGGACTGTGAAACGCACAAATGCATCGATCCTGACTCAGCTCCGAATAAAAATTCGCTTGACCATTTTATGCCGACAACGTATTCTTTCATACTTTGGCCACACAGTGCGCAGAGGAAATTTGGAAAAAATGATTGTGGTTGGGAACACCGAAGGCAAAAGATCGCGTGGTCATTCACCAACAAGATGGACCGATCAAATAAAAGACTCGTCGTCATCCAAATTCTACACGGTTGTAAGAGACGCGCTGGACAAAAACCGGTGGAAGCAGATCATCGGCTCCAGATGCAACCCTAGTGCTGACCACGATCCTCAGACATGAGGGACCGACCCTACAGAGAGTTATAGCGGCAACAGAAATACATAATCTATGAAAATTTCAACTGTGTAACTATCACGGTTTATGAGATACAGCCTGGTGACAGACGGACAGCGGAGTCTTAGTAATAGGGTCCCGTTTTACCCTTTGGGTACGGAAAAAACGAAAAATCGACAAAAAATAAGGGTGCGAGTGACTTCTAGTACTGCATAAATACGTGTGGTGCACACGGACCAACTTTGCACACACTACCAACTTCACCCGTAAATAATACACCTTGAATTTAGCCCACTTTACCTCAAGCAAAGTTCTGTATACGACGAAGTGCGTCACCTTGGACCGAGTACGTTAGTAAGTGCATCTCAAACGTAAGATCGAATCTACAGTATAGCACACAATACTCGCTGATTGTGACCAGTGCTAGACGACTCTCTCGGTGAGAAAGTTGATGGTATGAACACACCAAGCCAACGTACGCCGAAGGCCGACGAACAGGATTCGTTAAGGGACTGGTGAACGATTAAAATTTTACGGCAATATGTGTCCGGCAAGTATGACCGGCAATTATGACTGGCAGTGTTATAATTGAAGGTCATAATTATGAAGTAGTTTTCGAGTTTTGATTTCTTTTCATATTTTAACCAAACTCTGACTTTAATGACATTTTTGATCATAATGTCATGAATAGTTGAGATAAATCGGTGCCCGTGTTTTTGCCGAAGTATTTTATATCGAATTTTATTACGACGACAACGGTTCGCCGACGTAATCTTTGTCGAAGCAATTTTTACCCTAATTTGATTTTGCCGAATGATTATTAGCTACCATAATTATTTGGTTAAAAATCATTCAGAAATTTTGTTTTAGTCTTATACTTATTTGGCTATTGTTTAATTTGCTAAATAAGCATTCGCACAACATTATTTTCACACAGCGGAATTTAATGTTAATCCGGCTCAGCGCACCCCGACTATACGTGGTCAGACTCTATCCTACCCCTAGAGTGTTATTTAAAAGCGTGGAGTCTTCTGGCGGAGCAAACCCAGAAACACTTGCAAGCTTCCTTGCTTTCTTGCTTGCATGATGGGAAAATGAGACATCTAACAAGTGTAAAGTGGCCAATAATACAGTTGACTAATGAAACAGTGGCCACCAGACTAGTCGGCGTAACAAAAAGTTACAAAACATAGTTGAGGACTTTAAATCATTCGGCGTTTTAATTATTCGGCGAAATGAAAAATGTCGAAAGGTTGTCGGCCAGATAAGAATCGACTAATAATATTTCGATATTCCAACAGAAAACCGTCAGAGTTTGGTTAAAACATGAAAAGAAATCATAACTTGAGAACTACCAAAAATCGCGGAAATGTATGGGGGTGATTCGGGTACCTCTAAGGGTACCTCTGGACTTCCGCTTGACACTACGTTTTGGGACACCTTGCATAAAGATTAAAATCTTTTTGAGGTATCTTCATTTTTGTACTAAATACAGCACTGTATAATTGACGAACGTTCATAAGCGTTCTGTGATGTTCGTTGTCTTGGTGTGTACATGCTATAACAACGTAAATATGTGTGTTGAGGACACGTTGAGTCTTGGGGTTATGTATTTCGGTTCATAGTTTTGGAAATTTGGTTCTAGTTTACGTAATTTCCACGTTCAAATTGGGCGTCAGTTTGAGTTTAAACTGAGCGACAGTAGAGTGCTCGTCGTTTAATACAATTATCGTCCCACGTTTCCAGGGCGTTGAACAAAAGCGTCACACGCTGCAATCTATCGGCTAAACTGCTCGCAAGAACATACTATACAACTGTGTGTCTAATATCCGATTGTATTATGACTCCTTTTTAGGGTTCTGAACCTAGGGTAAAACGGGACTCTATTACTAAGACTTTGCTGTCCGTCCGTCCGTCTATCACCAGGCTGTATCTCATGAACCGTGATACTTGGACAGTTGAAATTTTCACAGATACATTACATACCACATATACATTTCACACATTACATCATTGGCCAATATGTAATAATAATTCCGTCATTTTTATTTTTTGGTTCATGGTGGGTGCACGTCAAAATATAAAAGAGGACGCTTCGAAATGTTGCCACTGCATAAACCGTAAAATGTTTATTGAGGAAGATATTCTCATGGCATGTACGGATGTCTATTTCCTTTTCTTCTTTTTATATTCCTGTGTACTGTATTCTATCACTTATAAATAAAATCATAATATTTATCTATTTTTAATAATAATTGTTTGCTGCACCGAACGAAGTCATTAGAAAACCAGCGCTGGGGCTCTGTCTTGCATAGGGTCGCAGAATAATGCTGAGCGATAGCCGTTTTGCGTGGATATGACGCATGTTTCCCTCAATCTTCTTGTTTTTTGGTTTTTGTGTTTATTTTCTTTTTGCGTCATGTTTACCGCAAATAAACGTATTTTCTTTCTTTCTTTCTTTCAGATGATGTATTTCTGTTGCCGCAACAAATACTAAAAACAGAATAGATAATGGTACGGATTCCTTCGTGCGCGAGTCCGACTCGCACTTGGCCGGTTTTCATTTTTTTTCCTTTTCTTAAAACCCAACCATTTATCTTCTCTTTTCCACCTTTTAAATGTACATGTAATTTGTAACGTCTTGTGTTTGTTTAGTAACATTATGTATTGTCCTTCGTCAGCATGCTCATCTTTTATATTATGAGTAAAAGCTGTTCAAAGATTTCATTAAATATAACATTTATTTATTTATCAGCAACAATTTACATTGTGTTTGATACATAACTTAACATTAACATTTAACGTAACTTAACATTACATACATCATTATTAATAATATCAATGTAAATTCTAAAAATGAACTTGCAGCAATAGCAAGATTACAGACCACTCTAGCCCTACACGTGTGTTAAATTAATGTCGCCATTGTAGCGCCACGCTGCATATTATTATCTTATTTGTGACTAGCTGTACCTGGCATGCGTTGCAATGCCACTTAGAGAAAATAAGCGTGACACCAATTTGCATTTTTAAAATCTAAATATGCGATAATCCGAATATTGTGGATATATGTTGTCGATTCAAAACCCATAATTAATACGTGCTATAATTTGAGGGGACCCGAGTTTACCGTACTGACGGGACGAACATCAAATGTTTGACAGCTAGGAACAGTTTGTATGGGAAAATAAAATTGTTGTTTTTACTGTTTTCCTCGCAACTTTTTCATATTTTCTCACCACTTAAACCTTCCCTGGACTTCCACAAATATTTCAAGACTAAAATTAGCCAAATCGGTCCAACCGTTGTCGAGTTTTAGCGAGACTAACGAGCAGCAATTCATTTTTATATATATATTACGGCTAAAAGCCGAATGGCGGTTACACCTAGGTTTAATCGGATACAACTAGGTGCAACCAGTAGCAGTTGGTTAGAACTAGGTGTAGCTTAAGTCGACGGAGCCCCGCTGCGCGGGGCTCCTATTTCTGTCTGCAGAGTTTAAAGTAACCTAACACGAAGGGAATGACGGGGGCTTCGTTCGATCGCTTCGCTCGCTCACTCTAGCCCCCGTCATCCCCTTCGAACCTAACCTATTCGTGTCGGGGTTCCTCTTAATCACCGGTGTGCGGCTGCACCTAGTTCTATCCGCTATGATGAAGGCTTAACCTAGTTCTAACCGAGGATAAATAGGATACATCTAAGTTTAACCGCATGTGGCCGGCTGTACCTAGTTGTACCCGGCTAAAACTAGGTGTAGCCGCACTTCGGCTATTAGCCGTAACATATATATATAGATAGATTATGTAAATATTGTTTGTGTAAATAAAAATTATTATGTTCTAGGACAAAGATCTCTACGTAACTCAGCAATATTTTTCACGAATTCACACAGAAAACAACATAAAATAATAAAATCACTGCGCTAATACTATGCAAGTATTCCAACAATAAAATTTATGTGGCCCGCATCACACCGTATGTAACCGAACCCAATTTGACAGAAAGGGTAAAAGAACAATACAATTTGCATGCTTTTCTGTGTCGGGCTATGAAATCAGAGGGACGAATTATTTTGAAATTGAAAAATAAGTAGCGGATGATGTGACGAGGATTGATGAAACGCATGTGACTAAAAAAGTAATGAATATGAATGCCAATGGATAGAGGGGGTGAGGAAAACCAAATAAAAGATGAATGGATTGTGTTAGAGAGGATATGAAGGAAAAGGAAGTAAGTAAAACTATGTCTACAACAGTGCGCTTTCATGTTCATCTTCGGTCTTCAAACTCAAACTCAAAAGTCATTTATTCAAAATAGACTAGAATTACTTAGTTCTTTTTGAACGTCATAACAATAGACAGGCCCCCAAAATCTCCCTCCTTTCACAGCTTCCTAGTGTTTATGCTGTGAAGAAGAAACGGCGCAATAAACTCCCCAGCAACACAGATCTGTCTGTCAGGTGAATAAATTATGTGACTCTATGCAAAGCAAATGATAATATTTGTACAGTAATAAGATTATGCATTTCAAGGAAAGTAATAATTAAAAATTAAAAAAGTATATAAATCAATTCTATATGAATTGAGCTAAATCAAAATCGTACCTAAATAATATAGATAAATACTCGTACATGCATAAACCTACACATAAAAAACTATTGGTTACCAGGGAAGCCACATGTGCAGAAAAGAACTAGCGCCACACGTCCCTATCGTCAACATAGTCGTTCTTCGTCTGAAGCATGCGTGAAGTGCCGTAGCGCATGCAATAGCGCATGCCTTAATAATGGTTTAACAACAGCGCATGCCCCTAGTGCACGCTAATCCGTCTATTGTATGTCGACTGACGACTGATCGAGGCGCACCGGTGCGGTGTAGACGATAAGGTGCATGCGTCTTATGGCAATCCATATTGCATGCGCTTGACGCAAGAGGAATTGAAAGTTGAAAGCGCAAGATGAACATGAAAACGCACTGGTGTAGACATAATGAGGTTGACAAGGAAGAATGGAACAAGTAACTTGGAAACAGGGCAGAAAGAAGAAGAATAATAAGTAGATCTCCTAAAAAATCAGTAGACTTGACAACACTGCCATAGGTTGATAAGTGTTTTTTTTGAACCAGGAATTGTGCTGATTGTTCGTTAATAGTACATTTTTGTTTACAAAATCTGTCAAATTGTTTGACAACAAAAGCAAAATTAAACATTTTGACTTGCACTATTAATGATACCTGCAAGATACCTCCATGATTTCTTCTTCAAAACGATAGCTGAATTAGCTTTGTCTACCATCATAATGATGCTAAAATTAATTGTGTGATGTTTAGGGATCAGATATTCGGATGCATAATTACCTAAAGTGTATTTTTAGCTACGAAAGTATGGAAGCGGCTTTTTAAAATGTATTTTGTTGTAAAAAAAAACCGTCGTTGAGGAACACTGGGAATGCATAACTAGTCGAGTGTATAGTACAGAAGCAACTTCTTAAAATCATTTATTAAAAACTAAACCCGGGATTTTTGGATTGCATAATTACTTAAAATTAATGTTAACCCCCGATGCAAATATGTGTGTATGTAGAGTGTAAGAAGAGGAGTGGTGTGTGTTAGATAAACCAAAAAAAACGTAAATTAAAATAATTGTCCCGGAACCGCGGGTTTTTTTCGATACAAAAGCTCATTCCATTTTACCTAACGTTGCAAGTTTAGGTGAATATTCATCTGAATAGGTACCCGATCTCTAGTGAGGTCCCACAAAAAAGTTATTTTTTCTGAGGTTTTACCTCCGACAAAAACGAGGTGTTTTAACTTTGAAGCCTATGTCTGTCAGTATGTTTGTTTGTCTGTGGCATCGTACCACTTCAACGGATGAACCGATTTCAGCTGACCTTCAGCTTGGGATGCGTGAAAAGAGCCTCCACGAGTGACGATACTTAAGTACGTTCGGCGCACTCTGGGCAGTCAGCCCTGCTACCAACCTTGCCGACTGGCTAATCTTTTCACCACAGCATGAGCTATTTTCTCGTGCTGACACGAGAGAAGAAGCTGACTTCAACGTAGGCAGATGATACGAAAAAAGAATCACGTCATGTGACATGGTACAAAAAATACGCCAGTACGACGTAATTCTAAATAATTGTAATTAAAGCTGAGCCCACACGAGCGGAAACCAACATCACAAACCGAGTCTCAAACTTAGCAAACATATCTGATATTTGTTTCTGGAAGGTACCACAGAACAATTGTTCGGGAACTTAGGAATTCGTCTTATAAGAAAACTTGAAGCGTTCTGTTTAAAAATAATACTTAATCCTTCTCTTTTGCCATCTGTCACGTCGTTTCTGACTAACTATCGAGACACGTGGTGCCTCCGCGAAGTGAAACGTGCTGAGGCGACGTGGCATTGGCCTAGTTTGAGATCTTTCAAGGAAAAGTTTCTTGGAAGTTTTAAGTTGTAGCACTAAGCATGATTTATATATTTGATACGCCTATAATCTTCATAGAGATGTACTATGGTTACACGAAACCAGGAAATGGTGATAGGCTCATTCAGCTATCACCATTTCCTGGCTATAATTATTATAGCCAGCTCACCCAGCTTATCATCATATTCTGGCTATAATATTTAATAATAATTATGGCTATAACATATAGTAATATGGCTTGATGAGGGCTGAAATATTGGTGTGACTTCGGACGGCACTGCACGGCGGTCGCACGTTGCAACGGCGGACGCTGTGTAGTGTACCTGTGTAGGTAGTGTGTAGGAGCCAATTTACCTAACAAAATTGTTGCCAACCGCAAACGAACCACAACCGTCAGTTAGTTTTAACGAAAACTGTCAAAAAAATTGGTTTTGTTTTTTCTGTCAAACAATTTGACAGCTTTTGACATTGAAAACTGTCTGAAAGAATGCTTCGGCCTCGGTTTAGTTGCGATTTATCAAGATTTCTTTGAGGAGAATTGGGTCCCTGAAATGGCAGTCGTTTTGGAATGAACCCAGATATACGAGCTTAGTTATGCAGTAACTATTAAGTACGATTTCCACCAACCGGGACACGCCGTGGCGCGCCGTAGCGCATTTCACACTGTGCTAAAGGAAATTAAGGCTTCTATACAATAGTTAAGTTTCATGTTTGCATGGAATTTACACTGCTTGGAACTCGGTTAGATCCGCGCGTATGCCGCGTCAGCCAGTCGGCTCCTCGCGTACTTAGACGGCAGCGCTCGGCTGTCATCGCGTCCGGTCGGCTCCGCTCGGCCAATGCGATACGCGAGTACGCGCGCTCATGCGCCCGGTTTCCAGCAGATATAGCCGTCGCCGCGTCGGGCGGACGCGGTCAGCTACTGGCGCTTGATCGCGCATCCACTGCAACATTACAAATTAAATATATATATATATATTTGTACATTAGTCAATCTGAGGTTAAAGACCTTACTATAGTTCTACCACCTTTCCATACTCATAATTTCCCGCTCCTTCTATTCTGCCATTACACTCGCTCCTTTCAAAGCCCAAGACCTTTCCACATGACATTAGCCAATGTAAAATCACAAAGGTCACTAGTACAAACAAAATTCGGTTCTCAAAATCATATGAATAGAATTATTTGTTGACCTAAATAATCGAGTTATTATTTGAACACGGTTTTTGGTCCGTCCCGTCAATTTGACTTGTTATTTGTTCTCGAAAAGGTAATAGGATTAGCCTATTGTGTGTTTTTGGTGACGTAGGGGTTTGTTATAGCTTTGGGTATAAAATTTTATGATTGTGGACAGTATTAACAATATTGAATGGTTTCGGAACTATACAGGGTGTAAACGAATTCGTGTATTCTTTAGAACCACTTGAAAACTTTCGCTGAATCGCACGCATGTAGGGGAAGGTTGCGATCATTGGACTAGCTCTTTCATTGGACCACCAAGGTATTTCCAAAACTGTGCAAGCTAGCAACACCCAAACTAGTCGAAACGAGTCCTTGGAGACTCAGTTGCACCCCCCTCTTACCTCAGTGACGTTGCGGTACATGGCCAGGAGAGACACGTATGGTTGTGTTTGCGGCGGTCAAAATCTTATAATTTCACTCAGTACAATTTGACGTAAGTATCATTGTATTCATATTTGTCTGCGTGCACTGTTATGAAATATTGGACAGTTTAATTGAGATTCCATGAATGTTATTCAATTTTGTCTAATCATGACCATTTATATTTTAGTTTAGTTTTTCTTAACCAGTGCCTTGTTGCCATCAATGGACCTCAAGAGAGTTCCACCGTTGGACCGGTCCAATCATAGCAACTTTTTATTGTTTTTTTTTTTAGCCATAATAATGGGAATAGGTCCTCAGTATTTCACTAATTATGTATTAAGTATTTCACATAATATATTTCATTAAAACCATAGAAAAAACATTCATCATCATCATTCAGCCGAAAGACGTCCACTGCTGGACATAGGCCTCCCCCAAGCATCGCCACATCGACCGATCCTGTGCCTCTCGCATCCAACGGATTCCCGCGACCTTCACCAGAAAAATCATTACAAATTTAAAATTCCAGAATGTCACCAAAAAAAAGAAAGCTTTTTGTCATAGTTTAGTAATAAAGATAATTAATTATAATTAGTTGCCTCGATTGGACCTCTAGAACAAATTTCTCGAAGTCCATTGATGGCAACTTGGTGGTTCAATGAAGGTGCCCATGGTCCAAAGAAGGCAACAGCCCAAAATTTAGTTTTCTTCGTTTATTTCAAAAAGTGTTAACCCGAATTGTTTGTGCGTTTGATTATTATAAATAAAGGTCCTACGAAATAAAAATAATAAACTGCTTTCATTTTAACACTTATACTTTTTGAGATATGAGGCCGTAAAGTTATGTGGTCCATTCATAGCAACCTTCCCCTACGCCGCATGCCTACTACTGGTGTCGATTGAACCAGCACGGAATTTGCATTGATTAAAAATAAAAAACCTTTTTTTTTTCTTGCGGTTTAGGTAGGTAAGTTAGTGATTATCTAATATGGATTCAATAAAAACACAAGCAAACATTTTTTTTACGAAAATGAAATACATATTATGTATTTCATTTACGAAAATACGAAAATGAAATACATATTATGTATTTCATTTACGAAAATGAAATACATATTAAGTATTTCATTTTCGTAAAAAAAATGTTTGCTTATGTTTTTATTGAATCCATATTAGATAATCCATTTATGCGTGGTATCGAAATGTTCTATCATATAATTATGCTAACTAATAGTCCTACATGTATATAATATATAATATATATATATATATGAATATACATAAATGAATGAAAACACGGCGTTACAGCTGGCGGCCACGACTCGCGCGATTTCCGCAGTCAGTTAACTCGAGACTCTAAAATGATTCAGAAACAACACACCAAGTTTTTTTTTCTATAAAGTTTTACATTTATCTGTATCACCAGTAGATCACGCGGTTTGAAGGAATTACACTAATTCATTTACAGCCTGTATACTCCACTTCACTGAGCACGAATTAATGGTATTTTAACCACTCGTCACTTCGTAGAATCTGCTACTAAGCTACAAGCACCTAAATCTCACATCCGACAAAGCATATTAAAACCGATAATTTAGACTTTTACTGAATGACGTCATTAATATTTCACCGTACTCACAGCGTTCCTGAAATCCGATACGATTTGTTAATTAACTGGACGCTCTTCGAGTGCGTATGAATATTACATAAAGCACGGATAATTCGAAACGTTTCGAGACTGATTTACTTAATTAATATTTCGCTGTCGTTCGCTTAAATACGTGAATGCGATCAGACTGCCTGCAAAAAAGAAGTTGCAAAAATGCCCAACTTCAGACTTCTTCTTCTATCGTATCGGCATGAGCTATACGAGAATAGCTCATGCCGTGGTGAAAAGATTAGCCAGTCTGCAAGGTTGGTAGCGGGGCTGACTGCCCAGGGTGCGCCGGACATACTTATGTATCGTCACTCGTGGAGGCTCTTTTCATGCACCCCCTTCACTTCACTTCAGACTGCTAAGATAAGTATCTCAAAAAATCGGTAAAAATTAGTAAAAAAAAATGATATACTTCCGGTGATCATCCTTATTGGCTAGCACATTCAAAAATTGCTCTAAATATTAATTCAAGGGCAGAATACCTGTATTATACTAACTTCTGATTTTAGTTTTAGAATAGGATTAAAAAGCAATTAAACACTGTACTAACTCATTTGCGATTGTTTGATAATAGTTATTATGCTAGGTTAATAATAACATATTTAAAAAGTATTAATAATTACAGGTACGCAATGGCCCAGTCTCACTTAGGTAGTTAAAAACCATGTACCTAATGACTATTTTGTATTATCTTGGTTTGGCGAGATATGAAGATGTTTTTAGCCACCCAGCGCATTTTTTAGATAATATTTTGCTAGATGTAGAACAGGAACAAACAAGTTTTTTTTTATACCTTCCTTTTAACAAGAAAGCAAATGATTTAGAATGACACAGATGTTCATTTATTTAATCTGTGTGTCATCTTTATTACACTTTTTATAGTCGTTAGAGTAGTAGGTATTACATGATTAAAATTAAAATATTTTTAAGATAAGTAATACTGCGCCTGAAATAATATTTGGAGCAAGTTCTAAGTATGATATCCAGTAAGGATGACAATCGGAGGTATGCAATTTATTAATACTCATTTTTATCTATTTTTTGAGATATTATTCTCAGGTGTCGGACGTGGGGTAATTTTCTATGGAAGTTGCAACTTCTCCTTTTATTTAAATTTTACCCGACTACGGCGAAGCAAAAGGGAGGTGATGATTTTGACCGGTATGTATGTATGTTCATCTGTTCTCTACTAACTTCGAAACTACTTATCATAATTTGAAAAATGAGGTATCGTTGGAAGCGTCTTGTTTGTCCGCTAGTTATAGGATATGTGACGTCACATTAAATTGTCATTCTGTAATCCAAATGACGTCATCGGCACGCACGGCATGGACAATCCGATGCGTGCCTTCCGTCCGTTGAGTCCGTTGAATCACGCACTTGTAGCACTACAAACACTAGCCTCACAAATAATACTAAAATCCGTTTAATGCGCTCCGTCCGATGCTTGCAATACGAATATATGGACGAGTGCCTTACAAGCGAACAATAGTGCCAATTCTCTTGTTTATCAACTAAACTAAAATAAGAGAATTGCTATCTTTTACTAACTGACAGCGTGAGAAAAGGACGGTGATAGATAAGAACTAAGTTAGAGATGTCAAACTAGTTTATGCCTTGAAATTCATCGTGTTTTTAGTCGACACGTTGTGACGTGTCGTCTAAAGTATGGAAATTTTAGTTCAACTAAATTTGACAGCTCTTATTTATGTGCGTCTCTTTCTTATTTTACCAGAGTAAAAAAGATGGCAATAGCCTAAATTGAGTTTAGTTTGAGCACAACGGAATCGGTACAATTGAATATAGGTACTATACAGTCGCGGACTTGAACCCCGTTATTACATAAGGTGGTTTAAACCGACACTAAGAGCGGGGGCACACGATCCGTTGCGGCGGCGGTACGGCTCCGGAGCGGTGTCGCTGCGTCGTCTTACATAGAAATATCTGTGGCATGTCACACGATGCGCTCCGGCGCCGCACCGAACTTGCAACCATAGAGACGAGGCGGGGAGGGGTAAATGCGTTGCGACGTCGGAGCGGCACCGCTCAGTTGTTTATGCGTCACAAGGAAGGACACACGCTCGCTCGTTTCGATTTTTTTTCTCCACGATTTTTTTGCTACGGCGCCGCACCGCTCGTGTGCCCGCTGATACGGTGAAATGTTTGCGGTGCGGCGCCGCAACGCATCGTGTGCCCCCGCTCTTAGAGCGGCGCAGCTTATGACGCAGCGGCGCCGTAACAGCGTTGGACAGTCTGTTAATAAAATGGATCGTAAAAGACGTCTGTTGTTGGTACTCATTTTTTAAAACCTTGTAGTATCACCTTCATAGTCATTCACCTACCGACTGGCCATTTTTATATTTTATACTTTTTAATGAATGACAGATAGGGATTCCTATTTGAACTGGGACTTGACTTTGGATTGTTTTTACACCATGCAGCCATGCCCTGGGCGCTGCTCCATGCCGCACCCGTTTTGCGTTGGACTCGGAGGTCTTGTGCGAGCTGGACGGCCTGAGCCTCCACCACCTATCCGGGAACCTGCGCTCCCGTGGTACCGGGGTGAGATGCGTTCCGGTGCCCGAGGGTGGCCCCTTCTTCCTTCTCTTTCACTTCGTCTCCTGCCCTACCTACACTTGAGGGATCGGCGATCGGACCTGCTGGCGTCTGCGTCTGCTACTGGGACTATGACTGGACGCTGCAGCCGGTCTGTTTGCTGCCGCCGGTTTCCGTCGGATGGCTGTGTGGGCCATCGACGAACGCTGGGAGTACAGGAGGGACCTCGCTGACTGCTGCAAGGGACGTGACGCTGTCCTGCCTCTTTTCTCTAACCATTTCTATTATTGTTGTTATGTACTAGATATGGAATGCCCTACACATTCTTTACAACTGGTGAAGCAGACGTGCTCTCAGGAGATCCTAGGGCCGTCTGTTACGTTACAACCTCAATCACAATAAACAAAAAACTTAGAAAAAAAATCGAAACGAGCGAGCGTGTGTCCTTCCTTGTAACGCATAAACAACTGAGCGGTGCTGCTCCGACGTCGCAACGCATTCACCCCTCCCCGCCTCGTCTCGGTGGTTGCAAGTCCGGTGCGGCGCCGGAGCGCATCGTGTGACATGCCACAGATATTTCTATGTAAGACGACGCAGCGACACCGCTCCGGCGCCGTACCGCCGCCACAACGCATCGTGTGCCCCCGCTCTAAGGGAGAAGCCACACGATGCGGTGCGGCTCCGGTGCGGCGCCTGAGTGGTGCCACTGCGGCGTAATACATACAAATTTCCATGGTATACATAATATACCACACGGTGCGGTGCGGCGCCGCGCCGCACGCTCGCCGGACCAAGACGACGGACGGGGGGAAGGTGTATGCGCCGGAGCGGCACCACTGCGGCGTCACAGATTGCAGATGTATTGACGGAGAGCCGTTTCACATGGTGCGGCAACGCACCGCAGCGCATGGCTCTTGCGACGCCGCGTAATACGTGTGGACGCTGATGCGGCAAAATGGTCGCCATACGGCGGCGCACCCCACCGCACCGCACCGCACCGTGTGGCTTCTCCCTAAAATAAACTTAGATTTAATATACACCCATCACTTTCTAGCATAATATAACAAAAAGAGACGGGGCTATTTTAAAACCAGGGTTTTTCTTAGACCATCGTTTGTAATAAATGGGGAAATGTTTACCACCCTAAGGTCTATAATTGCTTGCACACTACTTTTTCATAAGGTCGCTCGCAAAGAATCGACAGGGCAAAGATATTTTTTTCTTAACTGTCATAATAAAGTTAATTTAAAGAGGCTATGAATGTGTATCTAGTATAAGTAGCATAGAAAAAGAAATCAACCTATGTAGTAAATTCAATCAAATTCGCTCTATACAACTTTTGACTAGACACGTGTGTGTGTAGTGTATGTACACATATAAAAGTGATTAGTAGCCTTTTTGCTAGAATCGAAACTCCACAATTTTAAAAACTAAATACTTATGTATTGTTGATATGATAAATCTTAAACCATATTGTGCACAGTGTGTCAAGAAATAGAATTTGAAATCTGATAAAAAGGAGATGTTTGATTTTGGGCCACCACTATGTACAGTTTATAGAAAAATAGGAAAGAAATAGGGGATTACCATAAAAATACAAATTAATTAATTTGAAGAAGAGTACAATTGTACTGGAATTATTATTTGGGGACGTTTTTTAATATGTTAACCCTTTTTTTCTGGTAGCCATGACAGTTGTGTTTGACATTAACATGAATTTGACAACTTTGACAGTCCTAGGTTTCGTGATGTGCGTGTGACGTAATCGAGTACAACACCTGTAGTTCTATTTCATTATAACTATAACGAAATCCAAGTATTTTCGTCTATAAACAACGTAGATAGGTTATGTAAGTACACAAGAAATAAACACTATGGGGTCAATGACATGTCAACAGTTGTCAAAATGACATTTCACATAATTTCGATCCACCATAATTATTTTTATGTGTTGTGTTGCTCTCCTTGACGAAGTTAACTTGAATGTACAATTAAACAAAGTAAAATTATAGAAAATGAACATTAAAAAACGGTTACTTTATTGTATAGCTATATTTCCATATAGTGTACATGGTGCTAGCCCAGGCTCCATACATTTCTGAAACATCTCTTTTCGAGTCCGCGGCTGTGTACATCTCTGCCTGACCCTAATGGTATACTTGAAAGCGATAATTTATGGTCATGTGTGTATAACATTATCCGAAAAGTGTATGTTTACAAATTAATGTTCGTTGATGATCGATCATGATCAGGAATTTGAGACCATGCAAACGGTATTAAGTTTGTTGTACACTCAAAGCTATAAGTTATTAGAGTGATGTATTGTGAGCAAAAAGATTTTTTTATTTGAGGTAAAATGCTGACTCCTGACTGTTGATCTAGTGCAGTCTTTCTCAAAGTGGGCGATAACGCCCTTTGTGGGTGCTAGAGGCCTATTAGGGGGGCGGTAAAAGTAATAATTGCGATTGTGATTTTTAAGTTTTGGTAAAGATAAAAAATTTAGGGGGCGCTAGAAAATAATTGATTCTCAAAGTGGGCGGTAAACGAGGAAATAAGTTTGAGAACCTCTGGACTAGTGGTTGAAAGTGCGACTGCTGAGTGTGAGGTCCTGATGTCCACTTCGAGTAACAAAAATGTTGCCAAACGCAAACGAACCACAAACGTCATGCGTCAGTCAGTTTTTGTTTACAAAAACTGTCAAAATGATTGGTTCTGTTTTTTGTGTTAAACAATTTGACAGCTTTTGTATACTAAAACTGTCTGTATGAATGATTCGGCTCTGGAGGTCTACTCCCTAAGCACGAAGTCCGTGGTTTCGGCCTTAGTTACGAGCGTTTCCTACTCCCTATCACCTACGGACATACGGTTATTTCGGGGCCCGAACTAAGAATGAATGACAACACAATTTGACAGTTGTCCCTACTACCAATGTGTTTTTGCCCGTCCGAAAAGTTGATCTTGACACTTATTAGGTTCACTTCTACGTTTTGGGCTACTTTCGGATGGCGACTAACTTCGTTGACGAACTTAGGGAGTAAGCCCCCTGGTTTGGTTGCGATTGATCGATGATGTTATTAGTAGAATTGGCCCCTGGGTTCGATACTCTGCTCGGGCAAAGTATTATTGAGTTTTCCGAGTAGAATTACTCAATAGCAGCCCGGAGTCTGGATTTGTGCTCAGTTGATGGCAATAGGCTCTCCCTTTATTAGTGCATATACCTACACGTAAAACGCGGGTTGCCGGCGCCGATCTGTCAGCGCTTGTCGGTGCTGGTCCGCGCAGTTAGTCGGCGCAGGTAGTCTCTATACTGTGTTAGAATTAAGGGTAATCATACCTTTTACACCGCTACTATTCGGAACTTTATACACTTAGGCTTATTAATTTATTTGTGTTTAATTTAAAAACGTTTAATAGAATACATTTAAAAGTATGTAATTTGACTATAGTTAAAAGTGAAGCAAAATATGTTTAATAAATGTAGGAATAGTCTAAAATTGTAAGAATCATATTTGGATAATTATTTCTTATTGATTTATCTTGTTTATGATTAAGAAGTACTGACAACGGATTGTAATAAATAAGAACAAGTTGACAGAGGCAGAATGGAGAGGGCATTCTTGGGCAGACCGTCGAATGGGACGGACGTTCACAATTGTTTTGTTTTGGTTAAAGATTCTTGTTCTTCTTTTATGATCTTAATAATGGTTGTGTAAAGTATTATATTGTGATCTAGTTCTTGTTACTAACACTAACCCAAATACAAGTACTCTCAGTGGTGGAGAGTCTATGTTGGTTTTATTTATTTCATTTACCTTGCTCACAATACTTACATATTGATATTAGTTAAACTGTAATGATAGAATCACCCCAGAAAGCTAAAAAGCTATTAATCCTATTAGTAAATTCGGTTATTTTATTAGCTATCCTTCGGGTTTGCTGATAACTGTGTGGCGAACTAGTTCAGTGCCGACAAGCTCCGAACTTCGCCGACAAGTTTTAACCTGCTCCGTTTAGCGCTGGTAGGTATTTGTTGCTGTATTTGCAAGGGAATGAGGCGAATTTTTGTTAAAAAATGCCAGCTCCTGCTTCTACCCGCTTCTTTTATGTAGCGGTTACCTGCACGGACCAGACCGATAAGCGCTGGTAGGTCGGCGCTGGTTACCTGCTTCCTTTATGTATACATCCTTACATGGGACTTAAACATAACGGCGTAATGAAAGTGTACTTTAGACCTCTGCCCAATAATAGAAATAGAGGCGTGATGTTACGTTACTGACTACTGAATTAATTTTAATACTTTTTTGACTAAGGCAATTATCCCACCGCCGACGATGAACGAGAAGCGAGTAGAGCTAGAAACTAGAAACGAGTTGGCGAGCAGCGAGAAATGAGTGTGTATTTCCGATAGTTTTGTCGCTGGGCTGTAAGTGAGTGCGACGAGCGATTACTCGCACCACTCGCAAACGACCGGTGGTTGGTCGTGAGTTCTGACCGCCAAGCGAGCATCGCTGAGCAAGTATCGCTAAGCGAGTAATATCTTTGATAGCTCTTGTCGCTCAGCGACAAACTACTGGAGCGAGTCCTCGTCGGCAGTGTAAACAGTCAGCGACCAACTATTAAATGCATCTCTTTTGTTTACTCGGAATATATTATCTGTTGTACGTTTCTTGAGCGAGAAAATAGCCGATAGTTAGTCGCTCCCTCGCCGGCGGTAGGACAACTGCCTTAAAACGAGGAATCGAATTTTGATTCCGAGAATTTAACATCAAACATCCAAACCAATTCAGCGTCAAGTACTCACTGAAATAGTTATGTTCGCTTTGATAAATTATACATAGGAATAGTCTGGCCATTAAAGTGTTCTATAAAAGGTAAACAAACCTTTGATCGTAAATCATTCATTTAGTTTTAATAATCCGTTACAAATAAATAGAAACAAATAACGTAAGTAGAATGAAAGTCATTCCAGTGAAAAGGATATCGTTGTAGGCGGCAAACCTCTGAAAAAAACAGTACACAATTTATTATTTTTTCATTTGATTTGTTCGCGTTTAAGCCTAGTCACACATGATATTAAGGGCAGACAACATCTAAGATGGAGCAAACGCATGTAAGTAACAGAGATAAAGAGGGATTCCCCTATACCCCTCTGCCTCTTAGGGCCTGTCCACATCTCCACGTCACGACGTCGTCAACGTGGAACGGTGCGGTAATGCGGCACGATGCGTTGACATAACGTGCAAAGGATAATGGGCGTTTTGGTACTCATGTCCAATCAAAATGAATTTACCATCGTTGGATAGCTCTTTTCAAGAGTACAAAAAACTAGTACTGCAACAAACCCGTATGTAGGGTTCTGTAGCCGCTGTGGTGTCTGTGTACCGGGAATTCTTATGTGTGATGTGGAAGAAAACACCGATGTCTGTATACACTGAGCAGCTTTATTGTACTCAATCATAATACAAGTAATTCACAATTATTTTATTATGTATGTGTGTTCGCGGGCGTCAGCATAAAATTGTCGAGCGTGCTCGTACATGCTCCCAAATCAAAAAAGGAAAACAAAATGTAAAATAGGATCAGAAATGTTAATACAATAATATAAAACGGGAACTAAGACTTAATATCTAACAACTGCTGGCAGGCGAGGTTGCTCTGTCCACCTTGTCCACGCAGCTGGCACGATGACTTGTCCGTGGTTGAGGTTCACTGGTACTTCTCTCCTGTGGTGAGCTATGTGGTCCTTCGGTAACTCGAAGAACTGCACAATACCGTGCTTTTAGCTTGAGGGCAATCCATAGAACAGTTCCCACAACAGCAACAAGTATAATACTATACAAGATATAGCGATGTGTGTCGTGGGATAATACCACTTCATGCAATGTGTCTTGGTGTTTCTTCATCTGTTCAATCCTGGTTTTCAATGTCTTCATTATCATTTCATGGTTTTCAGCTTCAAATGAATAGTTCTTGTCAGCTATGAAGTGATTTATGCCCGATTCTTTCAGGTATAGTTCCTCTTCGTTCACGCTTATCTCACTGTGAAAGTTGTTATGCGAGCGAATTATGATGTTGTCTCCTTTCAACATACATCCAGGATTAAGTTCAATAATCCCAGTAGCACTTAATAGTCGTGAAGAAGTACCAGATGGGCAAAAAATGCGAGTGAGACATTGTTTACAACATGAGTAGAGCCACGCGCCATCATTGTGTAACTGTATCCACTTGTCTTTGCAATTTGATATAGTCGTGCGGCAAGCTGATAAGTTTTTATTGTTTATAATTTGTGCCTCACAGATTGTAGCGGCTTGCTTTATGTCATAAATAGGTAGTCCTAATGCACATAATAACAGGTGTGTTTTCAGTTGTACACATGTGCTTAGATCATTGTATGTCAGCAGCATCATCATGTCCTTCTTCAGGTTTATTGCCAGATATTCCGATGTAGGTATGACATGCTTTTCTGTTCGTCCCTGTATATACGGAATAGGTATGATGCGACTCAACTCATACTGTTCATTGTTTACTAGAGGTAGCTTAACTTCGAAGATAAGGAAGTCTCTAGTTAACTTGACGTGTACTCTTGATAGTTTGTACATTTGTCGAATGCACTGATGGCTGTTTGTGCATGGTAACGAGAGTTCGTTAGGTAATTGGCCGGAGATGATGTTCAACTGATCTTGTAGCTGATTTGGCTTCAGTAGATGTGCATCCACGCGTCCATCTTTCACATCGGTTACTAAGTCGAGCAGTAACTGTTGAACTCTTCTTATGTTAGAAATGATTAAATTCGCAGCTAATGCAGACGACATCACATTGAGAACGTTATTTCGTTCCAGTTTTATGCGTTCGTTGGTTTCCTGGAAGTGTTTGTTTATGAGTGTAAATTGTTTATTCATGACATCTTCGTTTCTTTTTAGAATGTTGTACTCGCCTTCTATGATTGAAGTTTGTTCTTTGTATAGGTTGAGTAAATGGTTTTCGTTTGTTTGTATTAGGTTAATATCTTGGTCATATTTTTGGGCGAAATTTTCGTCAAGCACTCCAAATAGATAGTTTGCCGCGTAGCCAATTCCATTTATCAGACCCCTTTTTGTACGAGTTCCGTGTTCCGATCGCAAAACATCGTTGTAGTGCTGTATTTCTTTGATCTCGTGTTCTAACTGCGAGGCAATGGATGTCAAGGCTGATTCTTCCTTAGATAGACTGCTTAAATGATTGACATAATTTTCAATATTTTGTAAACTCCGCCAGTATGTTGTCATGTTGTAATATACAACCATTTTCCAGTCGTCTTGTCTTATTTGCATATCAGCAATTTTATCGAAATAAATTAATTTTGCTGATGATAATGTAGTGACATTTATTGCAGCTTGTTGTAGTGACGTAGTTATACAGCATACAAACATAAAAAATGTGCAAACGTAAGTACTCAAGGATCTTTTGGTAGGTTTCTTCTTCTTCTTTGATGTCTCACATGTTTGTTGTTTAGTGGCAGTGGCTTGATCTTCTTCACTCTCTACGCAACCTTCATCTTGTTCGATAGGTAGCCGTGATAATTTGATAATCGGCCGTTTCAGAGTGCCATTTTTAGTTGTAGTTGCGTACAAGGTTTCGCAGTATTGTTCATCAGATGTCATCGTTGTACTTTGTTCCGTTATTTCTTCGGTTTCCCAAAAATTCGAAATTTCCTCAAGGTTACTTAGCGTAGCATGGCAATTGAATGTTTTGGTGTTGCCTAGAAGAACCCATCCGATCTTTGTTTGTTGGGCTATAGGCGCATGTATTGGTCCTCTCAGAATACCTCCCATGACAATTTCGGCGTAAACTCCTGCGTCCAGTAAAATATCTACTGGTCTTGAGACATTGTAGTTCGGGTCAGCGAGGACTCTAAATGTGGCCAATGTTGTTTTTCAAATGTACAATTGGGTAAATTGTTCAGCAGTTTTGTCATGACAAGCGCCTCTATAGTGAAATTATAGTTTCCATATATCGACTCGCAATTTAGTTGCACTATTCCATGACTTTTGTTATTTGAGATGCCAACTCCTGATACGATCGCATCTTGTTTGCGTCTGTGAAGTCCCAATCGTTGCGCAGCAGATTCCGTAATCAAGTTGATTTGGGAACCCTGGTCAAGTAGTGCTCGAAGTTTTATAGACATTCCATCCATTGCCATAATGTTAAGTTCCACCGTTGCAAGTAGCACTTCATTATAATTCCCACCAACGTGATTTGCCTTATGTTGCGAAGCAGTCGGTGCGATTTTAGGTGTCATGTTAGCAGCAGGTTTCATATGTTGCGCCTTTTGTTGTAGAGCGTCATGTAGTGTCGTATGATGTTTATTGCTGCACACCTTACATGTTTTCGTGGAATTACATTGTTTGTCGTTATGGCAGTACAAACAATTCTCACACACTTTTAATTGTCCAATTGCATTTATTTTCTCTTCTGGCGTCATACTTTGGAATGATTTACAATAAAACAAAATATGATCCAATTTGCATAAAGGACATTTTCTTTCAGAGCTGGCATGATATGTTTTTGGAGTGAATTTCCTGTTGAAAGATTTATTTGGTAGGTATTTTGATGAAAATTCCTTAACATCATTATTGTCCTTGACCTCTGGTTTGATGTAGGGGCTCTTGGTCTTCCAGTTGACTGGCTCTAGAGCCGTAAATTTGCTCTCCAGGAATGTAATGATTTCATCAAATGAAGGCAAGGCTCTTGGAGCTTTTCTTGATTCCATGTATGAACTGTAGGTCTCAGGGTCCATTTTTTCGGTAAGTATGTGCACCAAGATCGGATCCCATGTAGTGGTATCGATTCCAAGATTGTGTATGGCATGAATCGTTTCCAAGGTCGTATCGTGGAGGCGTTTCAGTTCTTGAGAAGAATGTTTGTGTATCGTCGGCTGGTTTAAGAATATCTGGATTTGCTTTGTAAACAAGAGCTGCGTATTGTTGTACCTGCGCGTGAGGATATCCCAGCAGGCATCATAGTTGTCGGCTGAGATGTGAAGATGCTGCACTAGTCGCTCCGCCTCACCCTTTAGTTTTCCCTTAAGATGTTGCATTTTTTGTGACTTGCTTATCAAGGGATTGTTGTGGATGGCTTCAGAGTACAGGTCCATGAAGGTTGGCCACTGCGCGTAATTTCCACTAAATACCGGAATCTCCAATTTCGGCATAGTTTGATGTTGGTGAGATGTATGACTAAGTTTTTGGTTAAGTTGCCTTTTCGTGGCTTCGTAAACGCATTCATGTTGTACGTACTCTTGTTCGTAACCTACTTCAGATCCAATCAGTAGGTTATCTATTTGCCAATGTAGCTCGTCAATAGTATTCCAGCGTGCCTGTAGCATTTGTAGTTTGTCTTGCAATTCCCACTTTTCCGAAATACTCGTAATGTCAATATTTCTAACGACTCTTGAAAAAGCTCGAAAATTTGTTCGTTGTTAGTCAACAACGAACAATCAGTCAATCAATCAGTGATCAGTCGATCAGCTCGTCAGTTTTGGACAGCATACCTTTCTCCCTCGTAGTCTCTTCCATTGTTGATTTTCAGAAGAAGGTTGTTGTCTGTTGTAATCACTGCCGCTGCCGCGCTGGTTGATGTAAATGTAGGGGACGTAAAGCCCAATGTTTTTGTTGGTTCCGTGTAAGTAGGTATCCTTCACAATATGTGCGACTTCTCAACTAGACCAGGGAGACCCGCTTCTGGGAGGCCAGTCCAGCCGATTCGCTATCAATGAAGGCACTCTTCACTTACACTTCACTTCACTCAGTTAGTTCGAAGGACCATAAAGTTTCATAGGTCACTGATCCGGCTCGAAGGACCAAAAAGATGTAGGGTTCTGTAGCCGCTGTGGTGTCTGTGTACCGGGAATTCTTATGTGTGATGTGGAAGAAAACACCGATGTCTGTATACACTGAGCAGCTTTATTGTACTCAATCATAATACAAGTAATTCACAATTATTTTATTATGTATGTGTGTTCGCGGGCGTCAGCATAAAATTGTCGAGCGTGCTCGTACACCGTATAAATTGTCTGTTTTGAAATATAGTCTTCAGAAGATACTGGATATTTAGTTCGAGTTTAGCTTGACCGATTTTGATGATATTTGCACAGATTTTGAGCTAAACAAAATTCAGTTAACGGATGGAAATCACAACACAATCGGTTTAGTATTTTTCAGTTAGGGGTGATCTATTTATTAAACAACTCGGACACGTTTTTTATGCCTAAAAATAAAAGTCGTTTCCCAGCAATTATTTCCGGTAAATGCAAAAAAAAAATTTTGATTTGGTTTGAATAAAAGTATGTGTTCTTAATAGGATATAACGAACATTAAATAACTTTCAAGCAGGATTACTTCAATCGGACAGCCATAGTTATTCTTAATCTACACATAAATACCTTTCCAACGGTGTATTATTCATTCCGATTGGTGCCAGTACCAGACTCCATACATGTGTGCCCATCCTCCTTTACGTTACCGTATCGTAACACGTTCTGCCTCTAGCCGCAAGCGCGCACACTAATCGCCGTCTGTGTGATCCGATGTTTTAAATCCATACCTGTTTCTCTTATTAAAATTTAGGATCTACATTGTCAACGGTAAATCTAAGGCTTAAAACGCACTAGCGGCCAGCCGCAATACGGCGTGCCGCTTGCGGCAGGCCGCACATAAATTTTTTTCATTATTAAATTTTATTCATTAGATTTTGACTTTGATGCGAGGGTGATAGCTAGCCAGGCGGACCGTTTAGATCCTACCACCAAACGTGCTGGGTTTTGTTGATACTAACAACACGTGTCTATCGTCAATAGCATAGCTTGTAGTATACTACTACCTCAAGCTCATCTATTAGCCGGATTGGGTCAGTGGAGCCAAATAAAGCCATTTTATTAATGGCTTACGACGCGTATATAAAATAAACATAATACTTAATATTATTTTTGTAGATAGCTAGGTATAGATTCGTTTCTTGTTTGTGCCAAGTAAGGTTTTAAAGGGATTTATACAGGGTGTTAACGAATTCGTGTAATTCCTTAAAACCACATGATCTACTACTGGTGTAGACTGGCCCCGCACGGGATTTAGCTTGAATAAAAATATAAAAATAAAAATCTTTTTTTTTTCATGCCGCTTTGTAACCGATCATATCTAAACCACCTAATAAGGATTCCGTAAAAAAATTTTTTTTTTTTTTTGCAAAAAAATTATTTTATTTGTGTGAACATTTCGATGCCACGCATAAATTAATAAAAGTACGGTGACACGGCTGGCAGGAACGACTAACGCGATATCGCTCTTTGCAGTTAGATAACTCAAGGCTCTTAAAAGACTCAGAAATTGAAAACCAAAAGTTATTTTTAATTTATTTTTTTTGTTTTCGAAAATTCCCATTTAGCGTTAATCTGTGTCACCAGTAGATCACGCGGTTTGAAGGAATTACTCGATTTCGTTAACACCCTGTAGAGGACAGATTTATAACAGATTTGAGTTATTATTGCCCAAGGTTAAAATATAAGGTTAAATGGAAAGGGTGTAGTAATCCGCAGGCAAGCTCCGTTTTCATTATAAACATGGTTGCAGAAACATGTTGCTGAGTTGCTGTCAACATGTTCCAGTCATCATTTGTGTTGCGGAGTTGATCACGCCATGTTGAAGAGTTACCGCTCGGCGAGCGAAAACATCAGTTTAGCAACTAATGTTGATGTGTGTGAACGTGTTTGTAAACAAGTTTTAAACATGTCAGTAGTGTGCAGCAATGATAATATACCTAATGAAGTTGATAGAATTATTTCAATCTAAAAAGTTTTGGGGGATTCTTCAAGCACTACTTCCTCGGGCAACATTTTGGAACAAATGTTTCAAAGTCAAAGTTTTTTATTTGAAATAGACCAGATTACAGGCACTTTTAAAACGTCAAAACTAGGTGCACGGTTCCAAAAGGTAGGTTCTATGGAGAAGAGCCGGCAAGAAACTCCATGAATACTCGTTTTAAAATAGTAGATCATGACTATTCATGACAATTCCATTACAGTAGCGTGCGACATAGAATGAGAATAATGCAGGTTAATGTAACAAATAAATTCACATAAGAGTAGAAAAAAAAAAACCCTTCCAGAATTGCCATAGTAGTTATGGGCTGACCAGTCCCGACAGACAGCACCCGTTCACGAGCATGACATGCACATCCACATCGCTTAGCTCTTATAGGAAACCCAACGACCGGATATACAACGCCACCATCAGCAGGACATTTAAGTGAGCATGACAGACTCATACTACCAGACAATGTGCAGTAGTATGATATGATTAAAGGTGTATCACTAATTGCTGCATGATGCTCAAACTTTACAGTTTAGAAAATGATATTATCAAAATTATACATATAAAACAATATCAGACTATTAAGACAGAGTATTATACAAATAAAATTGTAGTGGGATATAAAAGTTTCAATATTTGAATGTAAAAAATAATATGAAAATTGATAAAATAATGTACAGGTTATTTTAAGTCAATAAAAAAGAAGAATAATAAAAGTAGGTAAACATTAAAAATAATGTTAGGTCATACAACCAACCAGTTAGACAGGGCCAGAGGGTCGCAATGTGCAGGACGGAGTTGTATGCCAGGCATCTTTATCTTCGATATACTGATTTATGCTATAATAGGCTTTAGATATCAAAATGCTCTTAATAAATGATTTAAACTTTATATCCGGTAAATCAGTAATACTAGATGGTATTTTATTGTAGAACCTAACACTGTTCCCTATAAACGACTTGCTGGTTTTTCTTAGTCTAAAACCAGGTACTGTTAGCTTGTGTTTATTGCGAGTATTTATGTTGTGGACATCACTTTTCTTGTTATACTGGGCAATGTTCTTTCGAATGTACATAATGTTACTAAGTATACAGGGCGTCCCACGACTTTGCCACATGGAGGGGAAGTACCTTAAATACTGTAGATAGAAAAATTTACTGAATGAAGACTTCATTTTTATTTTAAAAACAATACGAATTGCATTCAAAGAATTTTAAATAATCACCTGTCTGAACCGGAAATCGAACCCGCTAAATGTGAAAACAAAAAAAACTGTAATTTTATTGCACTAATCGAAAGGCTCGATCAGATACATTTATTTCTTCTAAATAACATAGCATCTAAAATAAAAGGAACACCATGAAATTTAACATTTATTTGAAATAATAAGATACGTTTAACTGTGCAACTACAAACAATTTAATTTATTAAATGCTCAAAATGTGTCTCTTTCTATTGTAAACAAATTGTAACTCTTTTAATAATCTCTTATTTGGATTAGATTTATTTATTTTTTCATGGTGAATATTTGAAATAATACTTCGAAATAGTAATAAAGCAGAAAGTAGTAAGTACATAAAGTCAGTTGTTGTAAGCACGACATAATCAGAGAAAATGTAGTCATTATTCAGAACAAAATTTTAAAATATGTTAAATTTCATGGTGTTCCTTTTATTTTAGATGCTATGTTACTTAGAAGAAATAAATGTATCTGATCGAGCCTTTCGATTAGTACAGTAAAATTACAGCTTTTTTTGTTTTCACATTTAGCGGGTTCGATTCCCGGTTCAGACAGGTGATTATTTAAAATTCTTTGAATGCAGTTCGTGTTGTTTTTAAAATAAAAATGAAGTCTTCATTCAGTTTTTTTTTCTATCTACGGTATTTATGGTACTTTCCCTCCATGTGGCAAAGTCGTGGGACGCCCTGTATACAGAGATGGTAGGGTTAGTATATTTATTTTCTTAAATAATTCACGAAGCGATTCACGGCAGCCTAGATTATAAATAGCTCGGACTGCTCTTTTCTGTAATATGAAAATAGTACCTACATCAGCAGCCGAACCCCACAGTAATATGCCATAAGACATAATACTGTGAAATTATGCAAAGTACACCAACCTAACCGTAGCTACATCAGTCAACTGCCTAATTTTCCTAACGGCAAATGCAGCAGAACTCAGTTTGCCTGCAAGTGCCTCTATATGAGGTCCCCATTGCAATTTAGAGTCTACTGTGATGCCCAGGAAGACAGTCGAGGGAACCGGATCTAACGCTTTCCCGTCAAGTTTCACATTTGAACTAATGTGGGGTATATTTGGGGTGGAGAATTTAATACATTTGGTTTTTCCTGCGTTTAGGAGAAGATTATTAGCAGAAAACCAATTTGAGATAACATTAAGTGTATTATTATGTTCTACAAGATCCCTGTCCTTCCTATCTACTTTAAATATTAGTTACGTATCGTCAGCAAATAGGACTATGTTAGACATTGTATCCTTTATTATGTTTGGAAGGTCATTGATATACAGGGTGTTAACGAATTCGTGTAATTCCTTCAAACCGCGTGATCTACTGGTGACACTGATTGATCCTGAACAAGTTTTTTTCAGATTCAACAAATTTTTTTTCCAAAAAATGAACCATCACATTCTGTATCTGAGTAATTTTAGCGTTCCAAGTTAACTGACTGCGTGGAGCGATATCGCGCTAGTTGTGCCCGTCAGCTGTGTCGCCGTGCCTTCATTAATTTATGGATGGCATCGAAATTTTCAATAAAATATTATTATTTTTTTGGAAAAAAATATTTTTTATTTATTTTTAATCAATCCCGCGTGGGGTTAATCTATACCATTAATAGATAATGTGGTTTGAAGGAATTACACGAATTCGTTAACACCCTGTATACAAGGAACAGAAAGGGGCCTAAAATTGATCCTTGAGGAACTCCCATTTTTACTAATGAGCCTACAGAAGTAACATTACCAACAGCCACCCTTTGTCCCCGATCCGACAAATATGAATTTACAAGATCTATAGATTTACCTCGGATTCCGTAGTATTTTAATTTTAGAATGAGCGTGAGGTGATCCACACAGTCAAACGCCTTGGAAAGATCACAGAACACTCCCACCGCATCCCGTGCCTCTTCCCAAGCCCCTAATACTGATTTGATTAAGGTGGATCCAGCATCCTCCGTTGATCGTCCCTTCGTGAATCCAAACTGACTCTCGTGAAGAATCCCATTGTTGTTAAAATAAACTAACATTTGATATAAAATTATTTTTTCAAAAATTTTACATAGTGCTGGTAACACAGATATTGGCCTATAATTAGATGCGTTGTTTAGGCAACTTGTTTTAAAAATGGTCACAATTTTACTACATTTCATAAGATCGGGAAAAATGCCATCCATGATGCAAGTATTAAAGATCGCCGCCAAAATAGGCGCGATGTTAACTATTATTGACTCGACAGCTTTAACTGACAATCCCCACAAGTCCTCGGTTTTCTTAACTGCTATTGTTTACAATGAATACTAACGCTGTCATTTTTTTTAAAGCAAGAGTTTACATTTCAAAATTCGATTACTTTTGTTTCCGTACATAATTAAAATATTTTGTAAAAGTATTTAAAAAAAAAACGAAAAGATATGACCAAATGTAAACACAGCTGACGATAGCTGATGACATAAGGATTTTAGCGTATATTTTACGTAATTTACGAACAGTTGTTTCTCTAAAAGGATGAGGAGCTCGTGGCTAAATAATTACAGCCGCATAGACCGATCTTCCGGGTTAAGCCACGCTTGCCGAGGTTGGTCTGTGCATGGGTGACCATTTACCATAGCGAGTTTCCTCCGTGCCTCGGAAAGCACGTAAAGCCGTTGGTCCCGGCTGTCATTTGTAGATCTTTGACAGTCGTTACTGTTGGTCAGAAGCCAGAAAGTCTGACAACCAGTCTTACCAAGAGTATCGTATTACCCAGTTACTGGGTTGTGGAGGTCTGATAGGCAGTCGCTCCATGTAAAATACTGATATTCAGCTGCATCCGGTTCGACTGGAAGCCAACCCCAACATAGTTGGGAAAAGGCTAGGCAGATGATAATGTTTCTCTAAAACTATTGACTTTTAGGGACAGTTGTAGAACAAAAGTTATTAATTATTACAGGTACTTTTAATACCCTTTTAGATTAATAACCCTTTCCGACTAACCTAGTATAAAAAACCGGCCAAGTGCGAGTCGGACTCGCGCACGAAGGGTTCCGAACCATTCATTATCTTTAAAAATGGCAAAAAAAACACGTTCGTTTTAAGGGAGCCCCCTTAAATATTAATTTTATTCTGTTTTTAGTATTTGTTGTCATAGCGGCAACAGAAATACATCATCTGTGAAAATTTCAACTGTCTATCTAAATATCACGGTTCATGAGATACAGCCTGGTGACAGACGGACGGATGGACAGCGGAGTCTTAGTAATAGCACAGTGTACCTACTTACTACATACAGTGGGTCAACGCCCATACATTTGACAGGTCCTATGAAATGTCAAAATTATGTAGGGGCGGAGGTTATGTCCCAAGTATGCAGTATGGCTACTCGGGACATAACCTCCGCCCCTTCACCCCGCAACCCCCCGCACGATTGCACTGCGACAATGTTCCACGTTGACCGACTGTAAGGAGTAAGATATAGGTAGACTGTGGTAATAGGGTCCCTTTTACCCTTTGGGTACTATTCTAATATACTTAATATAATTCCCATTTAATTTCTAGATCTGCTGTATATAAATATATTATGTATAATGTAGCAATATTTTATTCATCCTTCGGTAGTCAATTCGAATCTTGTCAGATGGTATCCTTCCCTCACCCCTTGACTATAAAACCTAGGAGTGTACGTTTCCATTATGCTGCCGGAATCGTCTTTAATATCAAATAAATGTTATTTTTTTAAATACAGCCTTACTGGTTGACTAAGACCGATTACGCACTGCATCCGATCCGAATCCGTGAAAATACCGATCTAGAGTAAAAATCTCGGACCTAATTCGGATATCGCTTACGCACTTGTCCGATCTCTGATCCAAATTCAAACAATTCAGGGGCCATTTTGGCATATCCATTTGGCGTCCGATTTGAATCCGAGGTAATGCGAAAGCGTTCATACAAACATTACTACGGCTACTTCCGTCTGTCAATTGTTCTTCCGAATTAGAAACTCACGGATGACGGATAGAAATTGGATGACGGATGCCATATAGTTACTACCATACAAATAGTTCTATGGCTACTTCGGGACGTATTTTCACGGATTCGGATCGGATTCAGTGCGTAACCGCTGTTGACTTAGTAGGCGTTTCGGCCGCTGAGTTTCGTCCGATCCGGCCGAAACAGCCATTTCATTATTATTAATATTTTTGAGTGGTGTTTCGGACGAATTCTTTTTTAAAGGCAAAGTAACGTCAGAAACATAATCAAATAATACCTATTTTACTTTGTGGCCATGGATAAATCGAAATGTACAATCAAATAAAAAAAGTCTTATTTTTTTACTGAATCCTTATTAGGTGGTTAAGATTCGATCACTAAGGAAAACGGAAAGAAAAAAAATAATTTTTTTTTGGCACCAGTTCCCCTGTAGTGTAAATCTATCTATACCAGTAGCAGATCATGCAGTTTTAAGGAATTACACGAATTCGTTAACACCCTGTATAAGACTGATTATTGTTGTTTACATTTATAATTCTTATTTTTAATTGATATATAAGACTGATTATTGTTGTTTACATTTATAATTCTTATTGTACGCTTTTTATTTGATATTTAAAGACTGATTATTGTGATTTATCATGTTTACTGTTGATTGTTGTAATTACATATTAAACTTTATCTTTGTCCAACAATTCCCTGACTTTTACTTCAATAATATAACCCTGCCTAAAATTTTTCATTCTGACCCTACATTTGCTTCAAAAAAAGTATAGTCCGAAACGCCACTCAAAAATATTAATAATAATTAAATGGGTGTTTCGGCCGGATCGGACGAAACTCAGCGGCCGAAACGCCTACTAAGCCCCGCCGTTAAGGTACTATTCCGAACCGAGCTGCCAACTGCAACTGCCAACAGCACGTGCAGCGATTGCATGAAGCCGACGGTGACTGCACGTGCTGCTGCCGCGGCGCTTGGAAGCCATTTCATACAAATACATACAAACCAGTAGTGCAGCTGCGGCCGACTTCATGCAGTCACTGCACGTGCTGTCGGCAGTTGCAGTTGGCAGCTCGCTTGGTACCTTAACACTAACTTGACCTTAGTGTCATCATCATCTGCCTAGCCTTTTCCCAACTATGTTGGAGTCGGCTTCCAGTCGAACCAAAAAAAAATATCAGTATTTTACATGGAGCGACTGCCTATCAGACCTCCACAACCCAGTAACTGGGTAATACGATACTATTGGTAAGACTGGTTGTCAGACTTTCTATCTTCTGTCCAACAGTAACGACTGTCAAAGATCTACAAATGACAGCCGGGACCAACGGCTTTACGTGCTTTCCGAGGCACGGAGGAAACTCGCTATGGTAAATGGTTACCCATCCACAGACCAACCTCGGCAAGCATGGCTTAACCCGGAAGATCGGTCTATGCGGCTGTAATTATTTAGCCACGAGCTCCTCAACTTGACTATAGTGTAAGGTTGACTAAAGTGACTAGGTACCTTAAATCCGAAAATTCTGTACAACTTTTTACTGTACACTGTGAATTCTGAATTCGTAAAAAAAACAGTTGCTCCATAAAAAATATTTCTAAACAAAAAGTTGCTTATCAATATTGCTGAACAAAATGTATGGAAAAGAAGTTTTTTGTTTTTTCATGAATTCGTAGTTTATCCCATAGTAAAAGTTTACTGTATTTTCATAACGGGTTAGCTCTTTACCTCGAGCTCGCCGAAGGGAAAATGAATGAGGTACACGATGGAACGAGCTCACGAGCGCATCCAGAAAATGGCAATACAATAAAAAAAATTTTTTTTTTCTTCCTTCTCTAGAAAAGTTACAGCTAGAACAAAAATATCACACACAGTATTATAGGATGGCCAATTACAAGTTCTTACGGTTAGGAACGAGAGTAGAATAGGTAGACACAAATATGAAACATTTAAACACAATTAATTAATTACACAGGTATAAAATTTAAATACAATTTTTTTAACATTATACTATTGAAAAATATGGCGGAATTTGGTTCACAGAAAAGTGTTTTAAAGAGATTACGTACTCAGCTTTGAGGCGAACATTTTAAATCCTAAATATACCTTTTTTCTGGGAAATGGTAATCAACCTACCATTACAGCCGACCTCCTGCGAAATACTCGTACTGTGTAATAATATTACTAATCGTTGAACCAAAAAAGTATGATTTCAGGAAAAGTAGTTTTCTTTTTTTAAAACAAAATAGTACAAAACATACAAAAATATAAATATAACAAAGCTGCTTTCGCGACATCTATATTAATAAAAAGTCCTGACTGACTGACTGACTCCATAAACGCCCAGCCTAAACTCTTGAACCTAGAAAGCTGAAATTTTGCACAGAGGTTCCCTTTATAATATAGACAAGGACTAAGGAAGGATTTTTCGAAATTCAACCTATATGGGAGTTAAATAGGGGATGAAATTTTGTACGGAAAATGGGTTCGAAATTTCACGCAAACGGAGCAGCGGGCAAAAGCTAGTCTCTCTATAAAGTTGGTGGCAAATACAGTGCTTGCCTTATAAAGGGTTAAGCACTTAATAACTTTACAAACGACAAACGGAAGAGTTCGAAATCGACTCAAACCATTTCAAAGAATAATTAATTCGGTTCGAATTCCATAATTAAATGCCTTGAGGTGGGCCTTGAAAAAGCGTTAAGTGGGTTTTAAGATCACGACTATCTGTTCTCGACAGACGTGGCTTGGGATAAAATCAAGCGGGTAGCAACACAACTACAGGCTGTAAACAAATTCGTGTAATTATTTAAAACCACATGATCTGTTACTGGTATAGATAAAACATACGCGATATAGGGATCAATGAAAAAAAAAGAAAAAATATAGTTTTTGTGGTGCAACATTTTAGTGCCACGCATAAATGAATGAAAGCCCGGTGAAACAGCCAGCGGACACGGTCAGTGAATTCGGGGAGCTAAAATGCCTCACGATAAAAACAACATCTTTTTAGGGTTCCGTACCTAAATTTTACCCTATTACTAAGACTCTACTGTCCGTCCGTCCGTCTGTCACGAGGATGTATCTCATGAACTGTGATAGTTAGACAGTTGAAATTTTCACAGATGATGTATTTCTGAAAAAAAAATCACGTTTGTTGTATAGGAGCCCTATACAACAAACGTGATTTTTTTGCCGTTTTTATAGATAATGGTACGGAACCCTTTGTGCGCGAGTCCGACTCGCATGTGGCCGGTTTTTTCTTTTGTTTTTTTTTTTTTTTTAAATTCGTTTTCTCTGTTCCAAAAATGTCCCATCCTTTGTCAATCTGTGTCACCAGTAGACACGAGGTTTAAAGGAATTACACGAATTCGGATACACCCTGTGTAAAAATAAACAAATAATACAGGAGGGGAATTCGGTCTTTCCAGCCCTTCAAACACAAGGTACGTAGGCAAGTAATACGTAACTGGCATCTAGGAAAAAGTATTTTGACTGAATACGTCTAGAATCCAGAAGTTCCCGCCAAACAGGTGACACTTAAAATTTTTCGGAGAGTAAAGCGAGTATTTTTTTTGACATTCACGACTTTTCAAAACCATTTAATGACTTAGAAATTAATTGCATATTTTGTAATAAAATCTAATTATATAAAAGCGAAAGGTCACTCACTCACTCATCACGAAATATCGAAAACCGCTAGACGTATGGAGATAAAATTTGGCAGGGAGGTAGTTTATAGTTATTAAATTCTACCCCTAAGAGGGTGAAATAGGGGAAAAAAGTTTGTATGGAAAATCGTCACAAGGGTTCAAAATTTCATGCAAGCAAAGCAGCGGGCAAAAGCTAGTAGATGAATAAAATAAAAGTGAAACTTGGCATTTTCTTTTTTTTATTTTGTTTTGTTCTGAAATCGTGTGACAATAAAAACTATTAGATACATTTAAAAAACTATGTAAATAGAAATAAAAATCCTGGTGCCTACCTGTAGCAGTGAACACTGCATGCATAAGACACGATTATTTAATTTGTGCATTTCTATGTTTGTATCAAAGTTCATAAAAAAAACAAAAACTTAATTTTATTTTTCAGCCATCCTCAATTCTATTCATTATTTTTCTCAACCGATAGCAAAAGTAAACGGAACAGGTTTACAATTCTACTATCAAAATTGCTACAGAACCGCAAATGAATCACAACCGTCAGACAGTTTACGTTTACGGAAGAAACTTAAAATATTTGGTTTTGTTTTTCTTTTTGTCAAACAATTTGACAGTTTTTGTAAACGGAAATTGAACGGTTCGGCTTCGGCTCGGCTTCAGTTCGGTTGCGATTGAAAAACAGTTCGTCCCTTAAAGCGAAAAACCGTGCCGTATCGTCAAAGCAGTGGACACTGTACAATATCTTGGAAGTGCTAGATGATTGCATCTCATCATACATACATGTCTCGTATACGTTCTAACTAATAATAAAAATGGGTACGTCCGTACGTTACCAATAACCTTTGAAGAAGAAGTAATATAAGAAAGAGGTAAACTGTTAAAAGATACGTTCGCAATATGACGCACACTGAAAGTCGGTCATATGAGAGCCGCGATTAGGGGACATAATTTACGTTTTTATTAAGAACTAGCTGTTGCCCGCAGCTTCGTTCACGTAACTTAGTTTTCTTTAATTTATAAGTATGTATACTTAACAGATCGTCGTAAAATTTTAGGGTAAGTGCAGAAAAGGATATTAGGTACTAGTAAGTTCCTTTGGGAACGCGGTCAGGAAACCGTTAATATAATGTGAACGCCTTATTTTCTCTCTAATCCAGATTCCGAAAGTTGCATTCAGCAATATAATTATGTAAGTGTATATATGTTACGGGTAAAAGCCGAATGGCGGTTACACCTAGGTTTAGCCGAGTACAACTATGTGCAACCAGTAGCAGTTGGTTAGAACTAGGTGTAGCTTAAGTCGACGGAGCCCCGCAGAGCGGGGCTCCTATTTCTGTCTGCAGGGTTTAAAGTAACCTAACACGAAGGGGATGACGGGGGATTCGTTCGCTCGCATCGCTCGCTCGAACCTAACCTATCCGTGTCGGGGTTCCCCTTAACCACCGCATGTGGCCGGCTGCACCTAGTTGTACCTTGCTAAAGCTAGGTGTAGCCACACTTCGGCTATTAGCCGTAACATATATATAGTAATCACAACTTCAGCTGCTGCTAGAGCCTGATAAGTAATGTTCTTTCGTCTTTCTATCAATCAATCTATTAGCACAGTGTCAATAAATGTTTTTTAGGCAATCATTTTTGTCCAAAAATATTGAATGTACAGTTTTTGCTTCGTTACGATTTATGTATATATGTATAGATTGCAACATTTCATAAATTAATATCTGTTGAAGAAATAGTCTCAATGTACACGTAATGTTCTACTGCTCACCCCCAATACAGAATAGCGTCATAATTTGTACCCTATAACTTGACCCGCTCTCTAACGGACATCTTTGCCACAGAACTAAATCTGTTCATTAGTATTGGCGTGAGGCTCCAACATACAAACAGACAAATAGACAGAAATTCTAAAAATTGTATTTTTTGGTATCTGCATCGTTTTTAATACACGTAGCAATGATTTTTGTCCAAAAATATTGAATGTACAGTTTTTGCTTCGTAACGATTTTATTATATGTATAGATAATCTCAAATGTAATTTTGCTGATCTCTTGCATAAGCTTCACTTCAATGTTCCCTGCAGATTCATTAGATATTATATAATCCACCAATTTATATGTATACAAGGTGTAAATTAAATAACGCACAACCTCTTAACAGGTCACTGTACTCATCATTATGAACAACTTTTATTATGGGACCAATATATTATGTTCGCATAACTCCCACCTACTTATGAGCACTAACCACTTACTTATGAGGAAACGGAAGAACTCCTGAAAGTAACCACATAACCTATACACTCATACACAGGCACTCAAACACACAACACACACACATACACACGCACGCACACACACACACCAATACACACAAACAGTACTTATGTCAATTTTGTCTGTGTTATATTATATTATATTATTGTCTACTTACCGATGTCTAAGTTATTATTTTGTTATGGAAGAGCAGAGTCTTCTAATACAGGCATTGTTTGCTTAAAAGAAGGCTCCAATCACATACTAATTGTTGTAAACTTGTTAAAGAAAATAAACAATTTGAATTTGAACTCGTCAAAGTGTAGGGAACAGGGAACAGCAAATTTTTTTTTCGCGATTTCTGCTTTGGTCCCATAGTAAAAGTTGTTCATAATGATGAGTACAGTGACCCTTTAAGAGGTTGTGCGTTATTTAAATTACACCTACACACACATTACATATCTCTTCTTCTAATTACAGGCAAAATTCATACATTGTGCGAGCAAGCAATGATATTAATAAACTTTGTAAGAAGTTCTCATTTGACCCTTTTGTCACTAATAGTGGCACCGTAAGACGGGTGCTTAACATTAAGTTTTACAATTAATTATGAGGTGTTAGGTGTAAGTTGTAAAACGATTGCCATAGCAGTTACGAGCTGGCCAGTCCCAACAAACAGCACCCGTTCACGAGCATGACGCATACATTGGCATCGCTCAGCTCAATCATGTTGCAGGAAACTCACCGACCCGATGCACAACGCCACCATCAGCAGGACATTTCAGTGAGCATGACAGACTCACATCGATAGACAATAGGCAGTCAAATATCACTACATAGTATAAAACAAAGTCGCTTCCCGCTGTCTGTCCCTATGTATGCTTAGATCATTAAAACTAGGTACGCAACGAATTTTGATGTGGTTTTTTAATAGATAGAGTGATTCAAGAGGAAGGTTTATATGTATAATACATTGCACCCGAGCGAAGCCGGGGCGGGTCGCTAGTTAAGAATAAAAGTGTAACACTATGTGCTGTATAATCCTCACATTTTACAGCTTTGCGTAGGCATTAATAGAATAACATTAATAATTGAAAATAATACTTAATTGAATAAAAACCAGTAATTAACTTTATGTTACTAACTATAATTACTCATTCAATTTCTGTAGCTGTTGGTTTTCCTAAGAAAAATAAATAAATGCAATATGTCCTACGACACGTGTCTGGACATTGCGTGACAAATGGCTTCACGCGTGGAGTAAGTTGGCGATACCCTTTTTTTTCGTGGGAAAATCTTCATGGATGCCCTTCGCCCCAGGAAGGCAAAGGGGTATTTCGGAGTCTTACTGGCTAAAAACCCACGGTGTTCCTTCTCCTGACCCTTGGCCGGGGTCGCGGGATTTGCAGCTGCATGCACTGCAACCCCGGCAGGCCTCGGTCCGCCAGCCCCTGGCGGACCTCTCCTTCTGTGAGGCCTCGCCCCACGTCCTCCTGAGAAGCGCGCACGGAACATTGCGCGCCGCCTTCTCGGGCCTGTTACTGGTCGGGCGACGGGTACGCCCGGCGCACCCTGGGCTGTCAGCCTCGCTACCAACTTTAGTAATATCAACCTGTAACTGTCTCACTGCAGAGAAAAAGCCTCTTCTCATACAGAGAAGGAACGAGCACTGATCACCAGCGTGGTGCTCACTGGGGGTTGGTCATTTTAGACCATTAAGTCCAGGTTTCCTCAAGATGTTTTCCTTCGACGTATGTCAGTAGTGTCTTAGATTAACTAAGCAAGTACATAATATGACATTCTTCTCTCGTGTTAGCAAGAGCTATACGAAAACAGCTCATGTTGTTGTGAAAAGATTAGCCAGTCAGCAAGGTTGGTAGCGGGGCTGACTGCCCAGGGTGCGCCGGACATATTTAAGTATCGTTACTCGTGAATGCTCTTTAATATATAATATGACATTGAATAAATTACTTTGGTACTTGTCTGGGTTTAAACCTGTAACCCGGTGCTTAACAAGCGGGTCTGTAACCCGGTGGCCCGGCTCGAACCTTGCTGACTGGCTAATCTTTTCATCACGGCATGAGCTATTGTCGTATAGCTCGTACTAACACGATTGGTCATAGTATGAAAATGTCGCGGAAGCATATGACTGGCGACGTCGAGCTATGTGCGGCGACGAGTAGTCATAAATATGCGGCTTAAAGCTTCAGAGCTAAACTAGTATCAAGAAATGCTATTCCGTCATTCCCTCAAGAAGTAGTTTTAACCTCTTTTATTGTGCATTGTACCATAAAATATTTTTCTACAGCAATTAAATATTTTTTCAAGAATGTAGGACGCTATCTGGCCTAATTATTTGATTGCGCGGAAAAAATAATCGCCTATGTACAGTAAAAGGCCAATGCAAACTATTGGCATGTTTTACTTTTTTCCTTTCGCCAGAAATGAAACCTAGGTTATATGTTAGAGGACAATACGAGAAATCAATAGCAAAAAGAACCAGGTCTATCAACCGTAACCGAACGAAGATAACCAGAGAAGTATTGCTAGTATCTTTTTGTCAGGCGTTACCCGCGTTACCTATTTTTCTTACATTATAATTAAATGAAAATACAATCATACGTGATATTTTGAGGTTTCCTTTGATAAAATAGATTAAGTTGATTGTTGCTGTTACATTTTTTTCGCACTGGCAGTTTTTTTATCACTAAAACTAGTAAAAAAACTGATAAACGTATCGAATCGATACGCGTTAGTGAGTATACGTAACAGTGAAGCCACACTGCTCCGTTGCGTTGCGTTGCGACGTCGCAGCGCTAGATTTGGACCAATGAGATGTCGCAGGGCAACATTTGGAATCTCTAGGTTGGTCCAAATCTAGTGCTGCGACGTCGCAACGCAACGCAACGGAGCAGTGTGGCTTCACGGTTAGGGCGAGGCCCCACTAGCGCGTTGCGCTGCGTTGCGACGTCGCAGCGCTAGATTTGGATCAATCTATTTGGACCAATCTATAGATTCCAAATGTAGCGCTGCGACGTCTCATTGGTCCAAATCTAGCGCTGCGACGTCGCAACGCAACGCACTAGTGGGGCCTCGCCCTTAGTGTTGCGATAGCAATTTTTAACGTTGCACGCAATAAGTAAGTATCGCTAACCCAATCACGGGCGTACAGTGATTGACAGGAGTCGATGATCGCTATTGCAACACTATTTAACGCGTATCCACTATAGGATAGGTCTTCTGGGTTACTTTTCTAAATTGTACTATGGAATATTCTTACAAAAAAGAAATTACATAAACATAACTTCACGCCTTCTTCCCCGAAGGGTTGGCAGAGGTGTATAGTACACCCACGTTTCGCCGTTATGTTTAAGTCCCATTTAATAGGGGGCGAGCCTATTGTCATCAACCGGGCACAAATCCAGACTCCAAGCTGCTACTGAGAAATTCCACACGGAAAAACCCAATAACACTTTGCCCGACCTGGGGATCGAACCCAAGACCTCACGCTCAGCAGTCGCGCTTGCGACCGCTAGACCAACGAGGCAGTCACAAAAAAGAAATTATACAACCATAAAAACCGAAACCAAAACTATTTATTAAATAATTAGTAGCTACTTCTAGTTTTACAAAAATCTTTGCCTTACCTTATCATAGAACAATTACATGCTACTAAATTCTTATAGATAAAGTTAATTAATCGTAATCAGTACTCGTCTCTCTTTCCACATCATGTCTTATTATGAAATCCAGAAATTGAGCTGGAGGACCTAAGTTTTGTTGATGTCTACCCCACGCCATATACCATAATACAGACATGACGTAGCTACAACAACCTGAGTTCTCTTCCCAGAAATACAGGAACAGTAATGTCCTTTTATTGCTGCTACGCCATCATTAAGCCCTTCTATCAAGAAGATTTAGAAAGAATATTTAAGATAATAATGTGGAAGCGGGGGACGCGGAATGACTCATTAGAGTTGCCGAGTAGGTAGTATTTAACAATGGGAAACTTAAAATATCACACACGGAGTATTTTTATTTAAGAAAAATAACGCCTGATAAAAACAATAGCAATCTACTAAACACTCTCTAACTTGGTTTTGTTACGGTTAGTAGACCTAGCTCTTTTTGCTATTGATTTGTCATACAGTCCTCTAACATATGGCCTAGGTTTCAATTCTGGCGAAAAGAAAAAAAAAAACATGCCAGCTATGTATGGCAAAAGTTGCATAGCCCATACTTAGTCATGGTTGTACGTCACACCGTACTGCAAAATGAAGGATTAGATTTGAATGAGAATTTAAGGCCCTGTATCCATCAAACCAATTTTCTGAATTCGTAACTAAAGCAGGGATAAACAATAAAAAAAAAACTAAAATAAAAAGCATTTTATATGTGTTTTTTATCGAATTTTTTACCACTTGCTTTACAACAGTCATTAGTGATGTTCTAAATGGCCCGGGAATTAGTCCCCCTTTCCGACCAACCTTGTACACAGTGAATTAGAGCCATTACGCACTGTCAACTGGTCGCTGGAGACTTGGTCTCTCGGCGACCAAAACATAGGCATAGTTGCCCGGGCGACCGGCGACCAAGTAACCAGTCGACAGTGCGTATGGCTCTCAAGAACCTCTTCGTTTTTTATGTAAAAATGTTTTTTATTTATTGAATATTTTTTTCGTGAGAGATATTCTTTCAGTGTTCTTAATATACTTAGGGCCAATTTTACAATAGTCGGATAGCTCTTACGAGTCAGGAGATAATGATAGTTTGACAGATTTTCTATACCTAGAGCTTTTCTATCCCGTGTGGGGATGGGTGACGGGCTAGAATATAAAAATTCCTCACTAAACACTGGGAACAAACGCGTGTGGTAAGATTCAACAAAATCCATCACGCTTGGTGGTGGATCACGGACCGCCTGGCTAGCTACCACCCTCACATTAAAGTCCGACGCCAAGCAGTTAACTGTGTTCAGTCGCGTGTATGTGAGAGCCTGAACTGAAATGAGAGAATATGCACATTATGTGTATTAAAATAAGGTTCATATTCATTTGAAACGCTTACTTTACGCAGCAAATAAAGGTACGAGTTTGTAGCCGACTGCAGATAGCAGCAGCAGACGATGTGTCGCTACGACACTATTGGTTTCTATGTATTTCTATGTATTTCTACCTTCCGCAGCTAGCGACACGTCGGCCGACTAAACGTCGTATGACCGCAGACAACGTGTCGCTCGACCGCAGATCAGTAGTGCCACCGACGCTGGAGCGACGACGCGAAGAATCTTTCCCAAAAAATGAGTTTTTCCAATTCCGAGGAAGAAAAACTAATAAACCAGGTGGCCCAATATCCTGCACTGTACGATGCATCTAACAAAAACACAAGATACAAATGTAAATCGCGATCGCTAATCCCAAACAGGTCACACATCTTGTCTCACGGAACATTCAGAACTAACTGGAATACGACGCAGCCGTCTGCTGCAGCCATCTGCAGTTGGGTTCGGAATCATGACTGCAGCGACATGACGCTGCGACGTGTCGCTACGACGTGTCGTTACGACACGTCGTCTGCTGCTGCTGTATGCAGTCGGCTACGAACTTGTACCTTTAGTCATGTCTGTGAATCTCATCCTCAGAGGCCGATGCCCAGCAGTGGATTACTTGCTAAGATCGGAAATACGAAGATTGCCGAGGCTAATGTACACACGGCTAACACTTCAAGCTACACAAAACCAGTATAAGCTGACCGTTACTTGTGCGAAAAGATTATACAAAGCGACGCCAAGATAAACTGGTTTTGTATAGCTTGATATGTAGCCGTGTGTACGTCGTACAAAAGTACCTTTTTTAAAAAAAATGTAATAAAGAACTAGTGACGCATTCATCTAAATAAAACTGTTGACTGTTTTTTAAATGCCGCGTTTTTATTTTAAATTAGCAATTAATTAACAGTCTCTCTTGGAAGACAATACTATTTGCGGTAGCACTATTTGACGCGACCGCATGAATGCTCAGAATCAGGTCTACTTCCTAAGCACGAAGTCCGTAGTTTAGGCCTTAGTTACGAGCGTTTCCTACTCCCTATATCACCTACGGACATACGATTATTTCGAGGCCCGAACTAAGAATGAATGACAACACGATTTGACAGTTGTCTTTAATACCGATGTGTTTTTGCCCGTCCGAAAAGTTGAACTTGACACTTGTTTTGTTCTAGAATTCTAGTCTATTTCGAATAAATGGGTATTGAAGTTTGAAGTTTGTAAGTGAAAACTGTCTGAACAAACGTTTCGTCTACGGTTCGGTTGCAGTTAATCAAGGTTTCTGTTAGTTGAATTGGCCCCAAAGGTGTAATTAGATCATTTTGTATCCCGGCTCCTTTTGTCTCGTGTTTTCATTTAAAAGAACATTTCGGTGTAACAAAAGCCGAAAGAATTAGTCATCGGCCGCCCAAAAACTCCGTAATCAAATAAATGACAATGCGAAAACATAGTCTTCAACAAATTGAATTTTGTAAACACAGCCTGTCATTATGTAGGGCACTCTTTTGTTGAGATTTCACATTGGCCTTCATTCTATGAAGGGATCAGCAGAAGTGTAGGTTTTTATTGTCTTTCACGCACCGTTTGAGCTTTATTTACAGCGGTGCCAGATTACAATAACATGAACATTTATTTTTCTCTACAAAGTTATGTACTTAATGCTAGCTTACAGTTGTGCACGAACAAGGAGCTAACTTTGTGACAGACTGGTGCCTGAGATAGGTTTTATAAAAACCTGTATTACAGGTCACCAGGACCCGCCCGCGGCTAGATGCCTGTTATTTTTGATTCTACAAGAATGCAGGAAACTTTGGATGAGAAACATACTATAGGAGAACAAATAAAAAAAAAATACAATATGCTTACAAAAGTGATTGAGGAAATACCAGAATGTGTGTGTGTGAGTAACCGTAGAACGTGAGTGAGAGAGATGTAGGAGGATTGTTTGAGTTAGTGTGTAGCGGGTATGATTTATGGTATCATGGTAAGTAGGTAGGTAGGTAGATGCAGTAGAGGGATGAGCAGTTAATTGAGGTAATCTATTTCAGAAGGATCAGCAAGTTCTCGGTGCCCTGATAGTCTAAGGTTTTCAAATAAAAAATGACTGAGATTGATGAAGATGTGGAAAAGAGAGCAAAATTAAATGCGGGAAATAAAGTGAATGGTGCTATGCATGCGATTGTGGCTAACCAGTCGATGTTCAAAAAGGCACGACTGGCTGTCCATAATGGTGTACTGGTACCAACGCTTATCTATGGAAGTGAATGTTGGTCTTGGAAGAAGAGTCATGAAAGTAGAATAAATGCCGTGGAAATGCGTCCCTTGCGAAGTATGTGCGGTGTAACTTTGAATGATAGATTAAAGAATGATGTCATAAGACAAAATTGCGGTTTAAAAGATGATGAAGTGACAAAAATTGAAAGGAGTATGCTTCGGTGGTTTGGGCATGTTGAAAGATTGAGTGAACGGCGATTAACAAAAAGAATTTATAAGGCGGATGTCAGTGGAAACGCCAGTAGAGGACGCCCTAAAAGGACATACATTGATGTTATTGGTGATGTTCTTCAAAAAGGACAGGTGCGTTGTACTTTCAACTTACGTGCGTGTATGACAAGATGTACGACCGTGGACGCGAAAGGAGTATGTCAGGATCGTAGCATGTGGCGTACTACAGTTTCTGCCTTGGGAAAAGGCGTGATTTTTTTGTATATGCCAGACGTCCTGCTTTTGTGCGTATACACGTAGAAAGCGGGTTGCCGGCGCCGATCTGCCAGCGCTTGTCGGTGCTGGTCCGCGCAGTTAGTCAGCGCAGGTAGTCTCTATACTGTGTGGCGAACTAGCGCCGACAAGCTCCGAACGTTGCCGACAAGTTCTGACCTGCTCCGATCAGTACTGGTAAGCCGTCATTTGTTGCTGTATTTGCGCGAATTTGTATTTGGAACTAGGCGTCTTTTTGTTAAAAAATGCCAGCTCCTTCTTCTACCCGCTTCCTTTATGTAGCGGTTACCTGCACGGACCAGTACCGATAAGCGCTGGTAAGTCGGCGCTGGTTACCTGTTTCCTTTATGTATACGCCCTTTGGCAGGATATCCCGTTTTTGCGCCCTCTCAGGACGCGTCCCGCCAGCATCCTGAGCGGGACGCCTTAAATCCCGCTATTTCGCCTAAGTAGGTAATATTGGCGCCGTAATTTAAAATGGCTTATTATTTTCCAGGTGACTAATAACTTAAAAGGCGACTAAGTGTTTGCAACTAATAAAATGAGGCGAGGAGCTATAAATAATGACTTGGCGACTAATATAATGACTTGGCGACTAATAATGTTAGCAGGGTGGTTAAGGGGAATCCCGACATGGATAGGTTCGTTCTTCGTTCGCTCGCTTCGCTCGCTCACTGTAGCCCCCGTCATCCCCTTCGTGTCAGGTTACTTTAAACCTTGCAGACAGAAATAGGAGTCGACTTAAGCTCCTTCACTGTAGCTGCCAACCTATTATTTTTGCTACCCATTCTAATTATTTTTAAAACCTTAAATCAGATTAGTTTGTCGCCGCGTTAAATACATGCCATTTAAAATTAATGAATTTAATATAGTTATAGACTTTGTTGCTTATTGAGATTCTTATTTGAATTATGTCTCAATTTGCCTCCGTCCCGCTTTTTTTCCTTTAAGAGCGTTTCTCTACCGCCGCTGTCACCGAGAAACGAGATTATTTCGTACCGAGTTCGAAACGACGTGACGGCGATTGTTTATCCACCGCCATCGATCTCGGTGATTCTCAACACAATGTATCGGATGCTCGGATGTAGTAGACAAGTACAGACGTGTTTTGTGTTGCTGGTATGGCATTTCGGTCCGTCACGATCTTGGGCCGAGTTCTAGCGGTAGCGCCGAATTACTCACAATCTCGGTGGCCGAGATGACGGTCCTCGGATGACGGACGTGCGGTGGACACGCAGCCATAGTAATATATGTATCGCTACTTCGGCAACGTCTTCTCGTTCTCGGTGACGGCGTCGGTGTACAAATGCCCTAAGTCTCTGAATTTTAAAAAACGGATGTGTCAACACTAGTTATTTAATCCCAAGTGCTAGCTAGTGAGATAGCCGGCTACTGAGAATTATGTTACAAAAGTTACGTTTGCCGAAAGTGAGAATAAAAATCCAGGATCTCTTGCAAGGCAGCTAATGTTAGACCAATCATGACAGAATCTCATTCTATTTCATCTAGTTTCCATCTTGTCAGTCAGCTTTTCGGGGTGTATGAAAAGAGCCTCCACGAGTGACGATAATTCAGTAGGTACGTCGGGCGCACCCTGGGCAGTGAGCCCCGCTGCCATCCTTGCTGACTGGCTAATCTTTTCACCACGGCATGAGCTATTATTTTATACCTCGTGCCAAAACGAAAGAAGAAGAATAAGTCAGCTTTTAACGCAATCAAGTTTTTTGGTCCATTCGTCAGTGTCTTGGCCGAATAGCTGTTGGAAGACATGATAAAAATTTATCAACGGTACTTCTTACAGATATAGGTAATGGAATAAAAATTAAGCTCTAAAACTAAAACCCGACTACTGAAAAGTGAATGAAACAAGAAAATATTATCATCTGAAATTGTTATGTGCAAACTATTCAATATTTATCTTCTATTAAATAAACAACTTACGCGTAATATATTTTAATGTATTTATTTAATACATATTCATAGTGTTGGTCAGAGGATAGCCGTGGTCCGTGGTCATATGCCACTGTCCCAAAGCTTATGATCGTTTACTGCTGTTAGAATGTATTGTTTTGTTAGGGTAGGTGGCAACTGTGGAACAGATGAACATACATACATACATACCGGTCAAAATCATATCCCTCCTTTTTGCTTTGCAGTAGTCGGGTAAAAATAAAATAAGTTTATTGCTTAAAAATTGCTTCGTTCACATAAAACTGGTCTCCCACACTAGGCTTCCCTAAGTCGTGAGAATCAGGATCTTCTAGAAAAAATATGCGAAAAAACAAAAAAATTAATTATGATAGTTTTGAGGTGTATGTTTTGTGCTGAGACGTGTTGTGTGCTATGTCGTGTTGTATTTTGAGTGCTGTTTCGTGCTGAGTCGTGTTGTGTGATATGTCGTGTTGTGTGTTGAGTGCTGTTTCGTGTTGTATTGTATACAGAATAAACTTGTATTCCTGTTTGGGTACATGGGGTGCTAAATTGTTGCTTCTCACTACTCCTTACAAGGAGTAGTGAGTACGTCGTACTCGTAAAATACGTCGAATACGAGTTCACCCTGTATACAGGATGTAAACAAATTCGTGTAATTCCTTCAGACCTCGTGATCTATTAATGGTATAGATTAACCCCGCACGGAAGTTAGATTGAATAAAAATAATCATTTTTTTCCCCATTTTTTTTTGTGTAATTGAATATTTCGATGCCATATACAAATGAACGAAGGCACGGCGACACAGCTGACTGGCACGACTAGCGCGGTTAATAGACGCTAAAATTACTCAAATACAGAGTGCCATGGGTTATTTTTGGAAAACTTTTTTTTGTTGATTCTGAAAAAAACCTATGTAAGGCTATGTAATGTCACCAGTAAATCACGCGATTTGAAGGAATTACACGAATTCGTTTACAGCCTGTATATTAGTATAGAACAATGAACAACAATTTTTTCTCATTTCACAAGCTACAAAGCACTAAAGGACTAAGCAAATTTGAATTACACTACAGAATAAACACGAGACGAAGAAAATTCTTTAATTAACTCAAACAAAATCACAAATAAAAGGCCAACTGTAAAAATAACGTTAATTATCCACTGTTAATTAATTGCTAATTTAAAATAAAAACGCGGCATTTAAAAAACAGTCAACAGTTTTATTTAGATGAATGCGTCACTAGTTCTTTATTAATTTTTTTTTTTAAAAAAGGTACTTTTGTACGACGTATACACGGCTACACATCAAGCTATACAAAACCAGTTTATCTTGGCGTCGCTTTGTATTATCTTTTCGCACAAGTAACGGTCAGCTTATACTGGTTTTGTGTAGCTTGAAGTGTTAGCCGTGTGTACATTAGCCTCGGCAATCTTCGTATTTCCGATCTTAGCAAGTAATCCACTGCTGGGCATCGGCCTCTGAGGATGAGATTCACAGACATGACTAAAGGTACAAGTTCGTAGCCGACTGCATACAGCAGCAGCAGACGACGTGTCGTAACGACACGTCGTAGCGACACGTCGCAGCGTCATGTCGCTGCAGTCATGATTCCGAACCCAACTGCAGATGGCTGCAGCAGACGGCTGCGTCGTATTCCAGTTAGTTCTGAATGTTCCGTGAGACAAGATGTGTGACCTGTTTGGGATTAGCGATCGCGATTTACATTTGTATCTTGTGTTTTTGTTAGATGCATCGTACAGTGCAGGATATTGGGCCACCTGGTTTATTAGTTTTTCTTCCTCGGAATTGGAAAAACTCATTTTTTGGGAAAGATTCTTCGCGTCGTCGCTCCAGCGTCGGTGGCACTACTGATCTGCGGTCGAGCGACACGTTGTCTGCGGTCATACGACGTTTAGTCGGCCGACGTGTCGCTAGCTGCGGAAGGTAGAAATACATAGAAATACATAGAAACCAATAGTGTCGTAGCGACACATCGTCTGCTGCTGCTATCTGCAGTCGGCTACAAACTCGTACCTTTATTTGCTGCGTAAAGTAAGCGTTTCAAATGAATATGAACCTTATTTTAATACACATAATGTGCATATTCTCTCATTTCAGTTCAGGCTCTCACATACACGCGACTGAACACAGTTAACTGCTTGGCGTCGGACTTTAATGTGAGGGTGGTAGCTAGCCAGGCGGTCCGTGATCCACCACCAAGCGTGATGGATTTTGTTGAATCTTACCACACGCGTTTGTTCCCAGTGTTTAGTGAGGAATTTTTATATTCTAGCCCGTCACCCATCCCCACACGGGATAGAAAAGCTCTAGGTATAGAAAATCTGTCAAACTATCATTATCTCCTGACTCGTAAGAGCTATCCGACTATTGTAAAATTGGCCCTAAGTATATTAAGAACACTGAAAGAATATCTCTCACGAAAAAAATATTCAATAAATAAAAAACATTTTTACATAAAAAACGAAGAGGTTCTTGAGAGCCATACGCACTGTCGACTGGTTACTTGGTCGCCGGTCGCCCGGGCAACTATGCCTATGTTTTGGTCGCCGAGAGACCAAGTCTCCAGCGACCAGTTGACAGTGCGTAATGGCTCTAATTCACTGTGTACAAGGTTGGTCGGAAAGGGGGACTAATTCCCGGGCCATTTAGAACATCACTAATGACTGTTGTAAAGCAAGTGGTAAAAAATTCGATAAAAAACACATATAAAATGCTTTTTATTTTAGTTTTTTTTTATTGTTTATCCCTGCTTTAGTTACGAATTCAGAAAATGGAGCTTCTAATCCGTGACCTCAAATGAGGAGCGTCGAAACAAACACCGATAAATCACATTTTCACATTTTTTTCAATGATGCCAATTGGTTGTTTTCTTACTTATCTTTCTGTATCGTTAAAGTAACCTGGTCGAAAACTGATAAATCTGCCCCCAAATCTTTCCGCCAAATGCAAGGGATCTGAACATAAACCGATAAATAAGTCAATCGTAGTTAACGAAGATGACGATCGGAACAGAGACCTATAAATCCTTAACATCTTTTATTGTTGGTTTGGTCAAAAACCGATACATCCATTCTGTTCTGTTTTATAACTCAACAGGTACCGCACACACGATTGCATAATTTAGGTTTTCAAACAGTGATTCCAACACCAATAAATCGATAGATTTCGTTAAATTCTAAATTAGAAAACTATGAACTTGACCATATTTTTATAATTTCCCACAAAAAACACGAAAGTGATATATCGGCTTTTGTGCCGACGCTCCTCAAATATGACCTAAAATATAAACACAGCTGATCATGGCTGAGAATAGATAGAATAAGAGTAATTTTTATGAAATCTTTGAACAGCTATGTCTCTTAAACTTTTGGGGGAAAGTTATAGAACAAAAGTTACTAATTATTATGGGTACTTTAACACCTTTTTGGATTAGCACCCCCTTTCCGACCAACCTTGTATACAAAGGAATTAAGAACCTCCTCGTTTTTGAAGAAGTTGGTAAAAATTTAAAGAACTTCAAAAATTCTTTGTGTGTACTTTATTCTATTAAATTAAGTCTCTCTCTATCTCTGACAAAAAAAAAATGTTCCCGTCGAGTGCACTAAGCAAACCTTTTTACGGAGCGCCAAAGTGCACAGCGGACGAACGGCAAACACTCCGAACAAAAAGGGAAAATCGTAAACCGTAACTCGTTTTCCGTGTGTTCCGTAGTCAGTGAAGGTAACGCTTTTTTTTTCCGGAAAAACACGGAATTTAAAGCGTTTGGCGTCCTCGTTGATTGAGGTTTAAAGGTGAGCGTCCACAAGTTCGCTTCTTATATATTATATCGGACGGATCGCACCATAACGGATTTCAGTTTACATTGTAAGGTTAGGTTAGGTGACTAAGTGCGCAGGGCACGCCGCAATAGCGGCGGTAAGACCCGTGATGGAGGAATGGCTGGAGAGGCGGCATGGCATCCTCAGCTTCCGGTTGGCAAAGATGCTCTTGGGACATAGCTGTTTCGAGAAGTACCTATGTCGCATAGGCCGGGAGCAGACTCCCGGTTGTCACCACTGCGTCGACAGTCCGGAGGACACGGCGCTGCACACGCTGCAGGCGTGTCTCGCGTGGCCGACGCAGCGCCGCGAGCTAGTCGCGGCAGTCGGTGGTGACCTCTCGCTTCCGGCCGTGGTTCTGTCCATGGTCGGGAGCGAGAGTGCGTGGGAATCTGTCGCCTCCTTTTGCGAGGAGGTGAGGGCGACCAAGGACGGATCGGAGAGGGAGAGAGAGGCGACTGCCACGCTCCCTGCCCGCGCCAGACGCACCGGGCGCCACGGGAAGGCGCGCGGTGATCTCCCGCCACCCTAGAATGTGGCCTGCGGGCGGCGGGTTAGGGGATCCATCGTCCGACCAGTAACATGCCCGAGGAGGCAGCGCGCCGTGTTCCGCAAGCGCCTCTCAATAGGACGTGGGGCAAGGCCCCGCAGAAGGAGAGGTCCGTCAGGGACTGGCAGACTGAGGCCCGCCGGGGTTACGGTGCATGCAACTGCGAATCCTGTGGTTGTCGAATATCCAACCCGGCATAACACTCCGTCTTCCCTGGGCGGAGGGTAAACGAAGATTTTCACACGAAAAAAAAGGAAGGTAAGTAAGTACATGTACTAATCGACAACGGACGGACCGCGAGTATCGGATCATCGTCAATGCCGCGCGTGCGCTGATGTCATTCAGATTGCGGAAAGACAAGCAAAAGTTGGCCATTTCTTTGAATTACCATAGTAAGTTTCTTTTTCAGGATGGGTGGTATTTCATGCAGAAACATTGGATTGAACTATGGCATTTATTTTTCTTTTATTCCTTTTGTATTTATGGTCGAGACCAGAAGGTTCTCCAGCCAAGTAGCAAAAACTCACACTGTGTATAATGTACACAAAGGGGTGGTGATACAAGTAGTGTATAGTATAACTAAATCCTGATGATTTTGATGATCTTGAACTGGGAAGACATTGACTATAGGCATAAAACAGTTCTTATTTACAACTTGGTATTCATTCAGTTTCTTACCTAACCCTAAAAATATATTCGTGAAGCAAATATTTTTTTTGGTGTTATCTCAAAGCATCTGACGTTGTAGATTTCTTTTATTACTTTAAACAAGCCGTACCCGCGGCTTTGCCTAAGAAAACAAGATTACTGCTCATCCCCCCCCCCCCCACACACACACGCACGCACACACACACAAACACACAAACAATCACACACACATACACACACACACACATTGGACACACTTGTTAACAATCACATTGTTAACACTTACAAAAATATATTCTTAAATCTAGATTTTTGTTAAACTTAAGTTATTTTCTATTAGTATTAACAGGCTTTGTTTGTTTGCTTATTATCTTTATGGAAGAGTGAGGTCTTCTGCTTCAGGTATCTCCATACTTAAAAGAAGACCTCTACAATGTTTTTGTTAACACCTGTATTTTCCGAAATAAACTTTTTATTTATTACATAAGATCTTACTTTAATAATCCACGGTATTTTGCATAGTGCCTTAGTAAATGCTAAAGACTGGTTCTCTAAATTAACTATAACAACCATGCAAGAAAATAGCCCCGCGCTGCGCTCATAGCTAGCGCCGTATACGCTATTACACCTAAAATAAGCAGTAAATTAATCGATTGATTGATTTAGTAAATACTTTTTTTTTTAACAGAAAATATATTTAAACCATGAGATTTATTTTTTTGTGGTAGGTACATAATCTTTAGCATTTACTAAGGCCCAATGCAAAATATCGTGGATTATTAAAGTAAGACCTTATACCTATTTATTTATTTATCACCCACACTCAATGAAATGACAATTTGTACCCGATAACCTGACCCGCTCTTTAACAGATTTGGCTCCCAAATTTCTACTAGATCTGTCCAGTAGCACTGGCGTGAAGCTCAAACATACAAACAGACAAAAAATCTAAAAACTATATTTTGGGCATCAGTATCGTTCATATGATGCGTTGCACTAACTTTTTTCAAAAAATATTTAGTGTACAGTTTTAGCATTCATACGATTTTAGTTAGATAAAACATATCTGGTACCTACGGCAGTTGTCGCCGGCGAGGAAGCGACTAACTATCGGCTATTTGCTCGCTCAAGAAACGTACAATAGATATACATTTCGTGTAAATAAAAGAGATGCAGATATTAATAATTGATCGCTGACTGTTTACACTGCCGGCGAGGACTCGCTCCACTAGTTTGTCGCTGAGCGACAAGAGCTATCAAAGATAATACTCGCTCAGCGACACTTGCTCAACGATGCTCGCTTGGCGGTCGGAACTCACGACGAGACTAACCAGCGGTCATTTGCGAGTGGTGCGAGTAATCGCCCGTCGCACTCGCACACTCGCTTATAGCCCACCGACAAAACTATCGGAACTACACACTCGCTTCTCGCTGCTCGCCAACTCGTTTCTAGTTTCAAGCTCTAGTCGCTTCTCGCTCATCGTCGGTGGTGAGACAAGTGCCTATCAGGAAAGGCTCGTGCATACCATTTGCAAGGTCAAGCTGTGCTTGCCGCGGTCAGTTCGAGGATGGGTTATCATTCATTACACGTTAAGCCGTCAATCCCAGGTGACAGTCGTTACGGGTAGTCAAAAGCCCGAAAGTCTGAAAACTGGTCTATTCTTAGGATATCGGCATTGCCCAGTAACTGGGTTGCGGAGGTCTGATGGCAGTCGCTCCGTGTAAAATACTGGTATTCAGCCACATCAGCGTCTGTAGACAAATGGCAATCGATGATCGCTAGAGAATAGAAACGACAATGAGATGTACTGGATTGACTTAAGCTTTCGACAGGTTAAGCGATCTGTTACGTCATTCCCATACATTTAATTTTCGTATCTATTCTCTGGCGATCATCGATTGCCATTTATCTACAGAGTGTCCAAATACACTATGCCGAAGGCACGCGACCGAAGTTCCGCGGCTGATTTTACGTTCCGACGTATTCCGCTGATATGACACACCGTAAGTGCCGAACTTACGCGGCAGAAATTTAGTTGCGCAAACTTGTGGGCGGACATGCGGGGCGCGGGCATGCCTGCTTCCCGTTGCGCCCCGGATCTTCGTCGGCAATCGAACCGAACTTCTGTCGCGTATAATGTGTGCCCTACAGAATACGTTGCGGCGGAATTGTCGCCGAACTTACGCCGACCGAAGTTCGGCTGTACGCTATAACGCAACGTAATTTCGGCATAATGTGTCGTCAGTAATTCAAATAGCATTGCAGGCGTAATCATGCCGAACTTTCATCACGTACCTTCGGCACAGTATGTTTAGACACTTAGGCCTCATTTACGGAGACGCGGGGAATCGCGCGTCGCGTGCGGCGAGGCGTCTCGCGGCGCATCGTACGATTTTTCTGTTTACGGAGCGGCGGCGCGTGCACCGGCCCGCAACATCACACGCGCAAACACAAATATAATATGGCAATGCACGATGTTGTTTATGAAGATGCGGCGCGTGCGACGCCGCGGGCCCCACCGCGGTTAACGCTACGTTTTACAGTGGACGGAGAATTGCAGGAATAGCTGGTCACAACGCTGCGTGCGCCGCCGCGATAAACGTCGCATGCGACGCGGCGATGGCATCCGCGGGCTCCGCCTGCATTTCAAGCAAACGCGTGTAAAATCGCTTCTCCGTAAACGCTCTCATACAACACCATATGTTTGAATTCAGTGCAGGCCGAGCCGCACAACGCGACGCGCGACGCCCCTCGTCTCCGTAAATGAGGCCTTAGACTAAAAGCTGACCCCAACGACCAAGATAGTTGGGAAAAGGCTAAGCTGTGAGGGTTTTCCCCTACAATCTTATCCACGTAACAGCTAAGTTATTCCGATCAGATCGCTATTACCATAGTGTAATTACTTGAGACTATTTCCCTAGGTAGTGTTGGGAAGTGTTCCCGGAAATCGAGAGAAGGTCCGGGATTAACGATGATATTGACCCGGGAAATGGCACGTACGTTAATGCAAGGCTTGTGTAGCATGTTAAGATAGTTTAGTTTTGCGTAAAGTTATAGTTTAGTACACGATAATCCTAAACTTTGAAATTAATTAGAGAATACACCGTGGGCCCGAGGTACCCGAAAGATTTTAACACGCCTTTCTGATGGTATTATGAGTCAAAATTAAATGGTATATCAACAAAAGTCCAATAGCATTTTTTTTTTCTTCTTAAATCATTTAACTTTAGTACTTCTTGTTAACAATACCTTAGGTTGAACTGGCAACATTTATAAATTATCGTGTGAGTGGATCAGAAACTTCTCACTTCACAACCCTCCCCGACAAATAGGACATACGGCGCGAGGGGTATGGTACTTCTTTCTCTACTCCGTGGGTATGGTATGACAAAAGTCGCAACGCCGCGTTCATAGGACTTGTTACCATAGTTTTGTTTCGATTTCTGAATTTCATTAAATAATGAATAAGTATTTCGAAAATTAAGCTTTATTCAACAAACTATATCCTAGCTTTTCTTCTGCAATTAGGCATCGGAATCGAAGGTTAAAATCTTTCGGGTACTTCAGGCCCACGATGTATACAGGCTGAATGTTGTTATCATGACAGAAGAGTCATGAAAATAGAATAAATGCCGTGGAAATGCGTTCCTTGCGAAGCATGTGCAGTGTAACTTTGAATGATGTGATAAGACAAAGTTGCGGCTTAAAAGATGATGTAGTGACAAAAATTGAAAGGAGTATGTTCAGGTGGTTTGGTCATGTTGAAAGAATGATTGAACTGCTATTAACGAAAGGAATTTATAAGACGGATGTCAGTAGCGGACGGCGTAGAAGGACAGGTGCGTAGTACTTTCAACCGGCGTGCGTGTATGACAAGATGTGGGAACGTAGACGAAGCGAAAGGAGTATGTAAGGATCGTAGCATGTGGCGTTCTACAGTTTCTACCTACCCCCATGGGAAAAAGGCGTGAGTTTATGTATGTATACAGGGTGTTAACGAATTCGTGTAATTTCTTCAAACCGCGTGATCTACTGGTGACACTGATTGACCCTGCATAGGTTTTTTTCAGAATCAAAAAAAGTTTTCAAAAAAATTAAACATGGTATTCTGTATCTAAGTGATTTTAGCGTCCCAAGTGAACTGACTGCGTGAAGCGATATCGCGCTAGTCGTGCCCTTCAGCTGTGTCTTCATTCATTTGTGAATGGCATCAAAACTTTCTATTACATAAAAAAAATATTTGTAAAAATTTATTATTTTATTTTTAGTCAATCTAAATCCCGTGCGGGGTTAATGTATACCTTTAATAGATCACGTGGTAATGGCAATTCGTTAACACCCTGTATATGTAATACAATGACGACACGTTTGGTGCAGTGGCTGAGCGATTGGCTGCTGCGCTACGGGTCGTGGGTTCGATTCCCACACGGAACAAAAATGTGTATGGCCTACAGATAGTTGTTTCGGGTCTGGGCGTTTGTGTATGTGAGATTTGTGTCTGTAAACGCACGCACAATACAGGAAAAATCCTAATGTAGGGCAACGTCTTTCTTTTTTAAAACTACCATTGTACAAAAAATATACAGGATGACTGGTAATTCGATCTATTCCTTGAAAGGGGTTATACAAGAGATCGCGGCAATAAATTCACCCCCATCAGCTGTGTGTCGGAACTGAGCGGTATCCGAGATATAGGGGTTTGAAATTTTTTGACTACTTGTTGAAAAAAAGATGTAAAAAAAACCCGACTGCTTAAAAACGAACTAAAAAAATAAGAACTCAAAAGATGTAAACAAGATGTACTTCTAATCATAAACATACAGGGTGAAATTGACAAACCGAAATGGGAGATTGTACTCATCACTTTGAACAACTTTTACTATGAACCAAATCTAAAATCGCGAAAAAAAAACAGCTGTTCCCTACTTTTATGTTCGCATAACTCGTCAAAATGTAGGCAAAAGCAGATTTTTTTTCGCGATTTCAGGTTTGTTCTCATAGTAAAAGTTGTTCATAGTGATGAGTACAATCTTCCATTTCGGTTTGTCGACTGTTTACAATTTGAAAGAAAAAAAGTATTTATTCTCACGCCCAAACAGACAGAGAATTTCACCCTTTATACAGCATGTAAGGGTAAACACCGTTATCACTCAAACCATGGGTAGTTGACTTAACTATAAAAATATAGGACCGAGTAAAAAAATAAAAAAAATATACGCGCGAGAAATAAGCGGCGCGGTGGCGCTATGACGCGGCGTACACACACTCGCCAACGAGACAGCTGACTGACTGGGGTAGCAAACTGTGCGGGGCCGTGCGTCGGGCCACGCGTCGAGTTCCCCGCGCCCCCTCCCGTAGCCTGTTGACCCCGCGCGTAGGGTGAAATGCTTTTGAGAAAAAATGATAACTTTATAAAAAAAAGTTTGTTACTTTTCATTGATTTTACGTTCTATAAATGAAACCAAATCACTGGTTTCAAGGATAACGGTGTTTACCCTTACAGCCTGTATAACGTCAAAATGTAGGTTTTAAAAAATCATGATATTAAATCATAACATGCAGTCGGAGGCTACATATATTTTCGATCAGTCGGTTTGCCAATTACATAATACGTAGGCAGCAACTCTGCCTTTGCTGTCGCGCAGTCGGGTAAAAAAACTAATCGTTTCTGGGCACTCAATCGACAATTTGCTAAAAGCTGGTAAACTAGCAATCAGTTAAGATTAAAAATCCCATAATCCTTAATGTCTCAGAAATAAAAGAACTCAATTAACAAGTTTTTTTTTGATGAGGTTTTATTTTTTGCTAATTATCTCAAATAAAACCCCTTTCAAGGTCGAATTACGAGTCACTCTGTATAGTTACTGGAAATGATTTTGATTTACTATGTATTTTATATTATTATATCTAAGTAATAATATGTACGTAATGTACAAGTACACCTAGACTGCCCGTTTTTCTCTTTCCATTCTTCCAGTCCATCCAAAGGTTGTCTGGAAGAGATCGCCTTGCGCGATAAGACCGCCCATTGTGCATTTTTGTGTTTAAATTGTTTTCCTTGTTGTGTTAACCTGGTGTGATGTACAGTAGGGACCAAAAGTCCATAGGCAATCTCACAAAGCAATAGCTTGGCGTTTAGTTTGACTTACGACCTTCTATTTTTAAGAGACACATGCATCATCGTTGTAGTTCATAATTTCAACTTAAATCTATATGTTAAGATGACTTAGTAGTTAAGCGCGTCCAACAACATGCCTGGTTTATGGAGGCGTGCGTTCAAATCTCACGCAATGCAGACTTTTTGTAAGTTTTTACTCGATTGTAAGTATTTGTAAGTAATGAGACAGATATAATATTCAATTATCTTGTTCGCCTGGTTCCCACATTTCGTAACGTTAGGGAGGTAGATCATAGAAAACTAAATAAAGAATTTAGATTTTTGTGGGGTAGATAGACATGAGTTTTATGAATATTAACTTGATCGGAACGAACGTTGTCGATTGCTTGTAAATGTTAGTTAGTGACGTGTGGTTTAATAGATAGCGGTATTGTATTTATTCTCAAAATGCAGGCAAATAATAATATTGAGACGAGGGCGACTATTATTGCGCTGCATAAAAGTGGTCTTAAATAGAACACAAATATGTGATGAAACTGGACTGAATGTGAGTATCATAATAAACAATTCATAACTTGACCATTTACTTCAAATTTATAATCACCTAAGATTATTTGGCCATGTCTCCAAATTCTTTTTTAAATTCGCCATCATGAGGCCTAAAAGATAAATAATTAGTGTTTATTATTGGATTTAAAATGCAGAGTTATAATATTATATTAAATAAACATTATTAAATTATATGAAAATGAAGTCACTTCAGTATTTTGATATAGCCGCCTAATGTTACTTTTTTTTGTTTTAGAGGAATACTGTAAGTCTTTGGATCAAAAGATATGAGGAAGAGGGAAGCCTTGCTAGTCGATAGCGAAGTGGAAGGCCGTCGCTTATTGGTGAGACGCAGCGACAACATATGGTGGACTATTATGAAACAAATGGTTTCACACCTACGAGGGACTTTACGGAATTATTTGACACGTCGCTGCAAACTGTTCGCCGTGCCCTCCACGCTGAAGGATTGCATCACAGAAGACCCGCTAAAAAGCCCTTCTTGAAATAATGACATAAACAAGAACAATTACATTTCGCACGGGATTACTTAGATTTTGACTGGAATACTACCATATTCTCAGATGAAAAGACGTTTAAATCTAGTCAAAAGGGTAGGCTTCACTTAATGCGCAGGAATAACACTCGCTTGTGTGATAAAAACGTAATCCCTAATACAGACTCAGGTCGCATTACAATTAATATGTGGGGATGGATGAGTGCAGCAGGCAGGAGAACTGGCTTTTATTCCTCCACGCACCAACAGTTCTACTTATTGGTTTTAATAATTAGACGGTGTAACTAAATATTTAGTAATATTAATATGTCCGTAATTATTTAATAATCTTAAATTGAGGTTTAGTTTCAATCTTCTTTTCGTGAAGAAAATGAATACTTAAGCTATAACCTCAATACATTAATTGTGACGTTACATAAAAAACATATTCATAAAGTCTAAATCACATATTAGTTTTCAATAAACTCTGCTGAACACCGATACTTAAATAAGTGGATGTCAACAATTACATTTGTATCATTAGAATATCCCTTCCTTGTTATGTTATTATGAATTGACTAAGTAGGTATACAAAAAAAAATCTTGTGAACGGTTACCTACAAGATAATTTCTTTTATCTAGGTAGGAATGTGACGTCACAATTCTCATAAAAGTTTGTTAGTAATATAAGTAAATAAAACGAATAAACATTTTTGTTATCATTTAGCACAACTTTTTTATTTCCACCTTCCTACACCAAAAAAAGATAAATTGAATACATAATCACATAAATAATGAAATAATAATACAATAACTAACATTATAAATAAACATCAATAACGAATATTTTTTTTGCTTTAATACAAATATAATAATAGTTTCAAAGAAACAAAAACGAGTTACGCATTGTAAGACTCGAACTCAGACGTCATTGATTGTGGATCAGTGCTTAGCCCAAACAGCTATCAGAACATATTAGTTCAATTCGAATTTTAGCAATGCAATGTTAAAAATGACGCATCACTATGACGCGTATTCTAAATGCAACAGAAATATAATGTTATTTCGCGTAGCGCGACGACAGTTCATTAGTGTGTGTTATCTGTGGAATGTTGAGACATCACTCGTACACGCACATGCATACGCATTCGCTGCATCGTGCGCGTGTTTATAGCAATGTAGTCCTTAGCGTGCCTATGGACTTTTGAGCGTTTACTGTACAATAAAGAGTATATAAATAAAAAAATGATATTCATATTCGAATATCGAATAATGTTTCAGTTTTTTTTAATTACCACTAATTTTTACAACGCAGATTTTCGTTTCAAATCTGAAATTCCGAAGTAAAGGACTCTGCCGACCGTACCAAGGACCGTAACCGTACTGGCAAACAAAATATTATTTGTATGGATTTATTATGACACAATGCCTACTAGACCGTTTCGTCACCAAACAACACCGTAACGTACACACGGACCGGCGAAAAATACATGGCGAGAATATTTTGGAAGAATTGAGAACTTTATAAACCCGGTGCATACACCGGGTTTATAAAGTCAACGTTTTTTATTTCAAATAGACCAGATTACAGGTAGGTACTTTTAAAACGTCAAAACTAGGTGCACGGTTTCAAAAGGTAGGTTGCATGGAGAAGAGCCGGCAAGAAACTCCAAGAATACTCTTTCCAAAATATTAGTTCAGGATAATTCCATTACAGTAGTGTGAGAAATAGAATGAGAATAATGCAGGTTAATGTAAAAAATAAACTCACATAAGCGTAACAAATAGAAAAATATGCCTTCTAGGATTGCCATAGCAGTTAAGGGCTGACCAGTCCCGATATACAGCACCCGTTTACGAGCATAACGTGCACATCCGCATTGCTCAGCTCAACCATATTGTAGGGAACCCAACGACCGGATATGCAACGCCAACATCAGCGGGACATTTACGTGAGAATGACAGACTCACACTACCAGACAATAGGCAGTAAATATGATTTGATTATAGATTTATCATTAATTGCTGCATGATGCTCATACTTTACAATTTGGAAATTATACAGCGTATGTTACGCGTATGCTCCGCGATGTAATCCCTGTCTGATACAAGATATTAATTATGAGCAAAGCATTGAATGAATGAAAAAATACGAATATTCATACCATCAAAGAAAATGTACAACAACCTGTAGAACGGGCACTGGTCGGGGATGGTACGTTCATCATACTCGTTGTATAATCGTATAGAACGCGGTTGATCCGTTGCAGTGGGCATAGTAGACGGAGCTTTGTATTGCCGTGTCTGGAGGCCTACTCCGAAAATCGAACTGCGATGTTTCGGTTGACGGATCGCACGTTTTTCAACCACGAAAGTGCTTTGGATCCGACGATTGATTTGAGTTTCATTTTTATTTTTTTTACATTTACCCCGCACTAAGATTTCTCTTGTATCGTCGTTGCGTTTACAGACACAAATCTCACATACACAAACGCCCAGATACGAAGGCCATACAAATTTTTGTTACGTGTGGGAATCGAACCCACGACCCGTAGCGCAGAAGCCAATTCTCTCAAACACTGCACCAAACGTGACGTCATTTTACATTTTGTCTTTCGTTTACCCTACTCCCAAACGCTATTTATTGACCATACTTTGTACCGTATATAAAGTTCGATGTCTATCGTTGTTTCGTTTGATCCGAAAATTTGACGTTCGTTTTTCGGAGAACGCCTGACATGTTCTTATTCCGGTCCTAATACGATACACAGCAGTGGGCAGACTCCTTAAATATTAATAGAACAAACCGGAGAAGATTGCGTTATAATTAAACGCGAGAACAAAGTTAACATTACGTCGCGATAGTCGTTAATTTGTTTCAATAACTTTCAATTCTTATTAATGAGAAAGTAATTTTAGCTTCATTTGTAATTCATTTTCGAGAAATGTTTCATTCATTTGGGAGTTGGCGGAAATTATAAGGTGGAAGTGAAAAATCTGATAAATGGTCTGTGTTTATCAAAATGGTGCAACCACTCAGGGGCCTAATTCTCCTAAAATAAATCTTGATAAATCACAACCGAACCAAGGCCGAACCGTTCATTCAGACTGTTATCGCTAGTGGATAACACTGGGCAATGTTGATAAAGGGAGGTAGTCGTCGATATGGATGAACGCACCCGAGCTTATAAAGGCGGCGGTCATTCGACGAAGCAAGAGCATTCCGTGTTGATCAGCTGAAGAAGTCTGACCTTTTATATCTGATTAACTTGTCCTTATTTTATGATCTTGTAATAATTGTGTAAAGTAATATATTGTGATCTAGTTAATGTTACTAATACTAACCCAAATACAAGTACTCTCAGTGGTGGAGAGTCTATGTTGGTTTTATTTACTGTGTTTACCTTGCTCGCAACCCTGACATACCGATATTAGCTAAAACTGTAATGATAGAATCACCCCTGAACGATTATATTGTTGTGTCATTTACATCAGAAGTGGAACAAGAAAAAAAAAACAGTCCACATTATGATTGTATACCCACATATGTAAATATTGTGCTAAATAAAATCCCCTGTAGACGGACTGACAAAAACTTGATTATTCGATTGATATTACAATGGTGAGAAGTGTGAGAACAAGAAAATGTGATAAATCCGGTGAGTCACAACCATTTTATTATGTGTGAAGGAAGTTTGATGAAGGAAATATAATATGAGAGGTTATTTATTCGTGTAAAATAAATATTAAATGATATCTTTGCTTATTCATGTAAAATAAAAGAGATGTTATCTGTATTTATTCGTGTAAAATAAATGAGATGATATCTGTGTTTATTCGTATAAAATAAATATGATGGTATCTGTATTTATTCGTGGAAAATAAATACGGCATCTGTATTTATTCGTGTATGAAAATATATTGCAAGTCGTATTAGAGTTTGTGGTGAGATGCAACCAGGGTTGACCTTTGGCACCGCCCGGTTTGGCCAACCGGGGTTGGCCAAAGGCTTCGCCTGGGGAAAGCTGAAACTCTAACATGACGAAGCAATTGTTATAGGGCTGGAACCAAGGCGGGTGATGCCATGATATGGCTAGATCCAAGGCGGGTGATGTCATGTTGATAAAGCAGGATCCCAGGCGGGTGATGCCAAATGAGTTGGCTAGATCCAAGGCGAGTGATGCTATTAATTGATAAATGAAAATGCAGTGAAAATTACTGATTCTGTTTTGAATTAATGTTTTGAAAAAGTTTTGAAAATATTGATTTGTTTTTATTGATGTTGTTATAATTCTTGTTGTAGAATGGTGCAAAATAGTTTATTGAAATTAAAAAGTAGTTTGTTATTATTACTTATGGTTTAAAATGTATTTTTTGTAGACGAAAACAGGAAATTGTATTTATTATTGACGATAATTATTATGATGACTTCCGTTAAATATTAATTTGTCAAATTTATTTTTAAATAAGAAATAATTTGACTTATTTTCGATATAGATGTGTTTAATATGTATTGTATTGTTATAAAAAGGTTGTATTATTAGCGCAATATAGAAATGTTATAATATGTTTACAACATCATGTCAGTTTTGTAATATGAGTTTGTAAATTATTGAGATAAATATTGTGTTATGATTTTGTGAATAATTATGAGATTTTGCTAATGAAATATTTTAAGTGTTTATGTATTATGGCTTTGTGAATCGTTGAGATATTTAACCACGAAATATTTTAAGTGTTTATGTATTATGAATTTGTGAAAAACTATAATGAGATATTTAGCCCTGAAAAATATTGTAAATGTATTTAAATGATTTTATGAATTTGTGTATGATGAGATTGTGTGTTTATGTACCTAATATGGTTTATTGAATAACTAAAATTTGATGTTTAACCAAAGTAGAACTGTCTAATAATAGGCATCTGAGATAGTATTTTATTGTGAAAATGTTGGAAATCTAATGTGTGGATGTTTGTAAGATTTTGATACGAGAAGTTATGAACGAATATAGAACTAGGTTGATACTGAATGAATATCAACTAGCTCAAGCCACGGGTGATGAGCTTGTTGGCCGTCGATGGGATAACAAGCTCTAATCGATTCAAACATTCTTTGGATGCTCTTCGTGTTACTTTGGTCATAGACATGAACATGAGTAAAATGACGAGGTCAAAGATCAGGTGTGGCCGAGATGTGTACTGTATTATTTTGTTTCTGTTTAAGGTCCAGAGGTGTCACTGAAGTTAGGCCTTGATGTACAATCTTGACGATGGGGTTGATGGTGCGTCGACCACCAACCACCAACACACGAGGACGTGTGTTTTGCAGGAGGGCCGTGTTATCGCTAGTGGGTAACACTGGGCAATGTTGATAAAGGGAGGTAGTCGTCGATATGGATGAACGCACCCGAGCTTATAAAGGCGGCGGTCATTCGACGAAGCAAGAGCATTCCGTGTTGATCAGCTGAAGAAGTCTGACTTTTATATCTGATTAACTTGTCCTTATTTTATGATCTTGTAATAACTGTGTAAAGTAATATATTGTGATCTAGTTAATGTTACTAATACTAACCCAAATACAAGTACTCTCAGTGGTGGAGAGTCTATGTTGGTTTTATTTACTGTGTTTACCTTGCTCGCAACCCTGACATACCGATATTAGCTATAACTGTAATGATAGAATCACCCCTGAACGATTATGTTGTTGTGTCATTTATAAGACAGTTCTCAATTTCAAAAGCTATCAAATTGTTTGACACAAAAAACAAAATCAATCATTTAGAAAGTTTTCGAAAACAAAAACTGACTGATGGTTGTGGTTCGATTGCGTTTGGCAACATTTTATTTTAGTAGAATTGGGCCCCAGGAGCCCAATTCTACTGTCAGAAACTTTTATCAATTGCAACTGAATCGTTTGTTCAGAAAGTTTTCGTTTACAAAATCTATCAAAATGTTTGACAGCAAAAACAGAACCAAACATTTTGATTTTGACAGTTTTCGCAAACGAAAATCTGATGTATGTTTATGTAGGTATATTACTGTAATGATAGATTCAGTCCTACATGATTCTGTTATCTATCCAAGACATTATTTTTGAAAAGCAGCTTTCTTTCTTTCAATCCTGGCACATTACAAAGAGCGCGTAAACACTGCTTTTGGGCGATAAAATACCCTATCTATCACTACCAAATTACCCCATAGAACAATACCGTTAAGTACCGTCTCACTGGAGGGTTACTCTTTTAGTAGAAAATAAACACAATAAAAGAAACTCATCTACAATTTTTACATCAGAAAGCCGAGATTTATTTATTCGAGTCTTCTCTAAATAAATATTATTCTTCCATTTCTTTGCACGAAAATTATTGTAAATATTTATTTTACTCGTCTTCTAAGGCGTTGAGATGTTTTTGTCGACATAATTTATTTGTGACACATCTGTATGTATAGGCTCTTACAATATGTGTCTTTTTCCTTTTGAGATATGAATAAACAGATAAATAATACAGTGAAACTCAGAGTTTATTCTTTGCTAAATGTTGACTTCGTTTCAAATATGAATACAGCTAATGGTTCTCTCGAAAAAATATATATTTATGCAAAACTAGCTTTTGCCATATAAATCTACTAACTTCGAAAAATTTTCATCCCCTATTTCACCCCTTGGGTAGAATTTCCAAAAACGCTCAAACACTTGTATGTTTATTTCTAACCAAAAGACCAAAATATTGAATTCTGTGCTACTTCAAAAACAACAGATTTCTCATACAAACTTCCAACACATATTTCACCCCCTTAGGGGTTGAATTTCGAGAAATCCCTTCTTAGTGGATGCCTACGTTACAAAAGGAACCTACTGTCATTTCAAGTTTCTAACACCATCGGTTTATTCTGTGCGTTGATAGATCAGTCAGTCGGTTTCTCCTTTTATATATATTTATAGATATAACATCACGCTTGTGTTCCCGAAAGGGTTCGCCAGGGATATAGGGTGGTAATTTGAGATGGGGCATGAAGGGCAGCTACCTAAACCATTGTAGCTACAGGAAAACGTTCTTAGAAGACCACCCCTAACTTTTGGAATAATTTATATCTGCATTCACAGATTTTAAAAAAAGTATTCAACGAGAAAAGGATGGTTTTCACAAAATATTTTTATAATGCCAATCGATCCTATTTCCCAAGGATCAAAATACTCTTGCGGATCAACTGATGTTGGAGTACAAGAAACGAAAGAAATCGCAAAAAAAAATTGAGATTGGGTGCTAATAACGGCAGCTACCTGAATTGTTACGGCTACAGAAAGATCCCCCCCCCCCATAGACCAGCCCCCCCCATAGACCAGATATTTTTTTACAATATTTTACAATAGTCTTGCACCCACCTGGGACGATCCATGACTGTACTCCTATAGTGCAGCCGTGGATAGTCCCCGGTTGGTGCCCCATCCCATTTTAGATTAAAGTTCCTGTGTCCCCCGCATGCCTTCCAAAGGACCGGACATGAGCCGAAGATGAGCCGTGATTCTTAAGTGACCGTAATCACAACAAATAACAGCCTAAAAAAAAACAAAATGACGAATCCCTCATATCTCTCAACATAGCTATCATCCTATGAGCAACCAGGGTACTATATTTCGCGCACCGCCGGGGAATGAAAGGAAATTTGAAAACGGCCTGTTAATAGCTTTTCAAAGGCCTGATGTGAAGGCATCCCTTTGATAATTAATAGAATTAGGTAAATATAACGTACAATAGAGAGCGAAAATTAATGGGAATTAATAAATAATTTTATGTATGTGAGCTGTGATAGATTTAATGTATGAGATCGTAGCCGACAAACAGCAGCAGCAGACGACGTGTCGCTGCGACACTATTGGTTTCTATGTATTTCTAGGAAATACCTTCCGCAGCTAGTGACACGTAGCCCGAGTACACGTCGCACGATCGCAGACGACGTGTCGCCCGTCCGAAAGTAACCGGAAACGTAGGAGTGAACAAAACAAGTGTCAAGTTCAACTTTTCGGACGGGCAAAAACACATCGGTAGTAGGGACAACTGTCAAATCGTGTTGTCATTCATTCTTAAGTTAAGTAATCGTATGTCCGTAGGTGATAGGGAGCAGGAAACGTTCGTAACTAATAAGGCTGAAACCACGGACTTCGTGCTTATGGAGTAGACCCCTTGAAGCGACAACACGTTGAATCTTTCTCAAAAATGAGTTTTTCCAATTCCGAGGAAGAAAAACTGATAAACTGCAGCCATCTGCAGTTGGGTTCGGAATCATGACTGCAGCGACATGACGCTGCGACATGTCGCTGCAACATGTCGCAACGTCACTTCGTCAGATGCTGCTGTCTGCAGTCGGCTACGAACTCGTACCTTTAGGATGACTAATCAATATTGAGCTATGCTCAGCTATGCTGTGCTTAGTTAAGCCAACTTTCTAGTGCAATGTTTTTTCTACAAAAAACTTTGAGTTGCGCGAGTGCCTGATAGATGGAAGACCGAGCGGGTGGCAGTGCGGTGAGCAGTCAGCATGTATCGCGTGATCCCTGCTATGTTTTAAACAAAGCGCAGCGCAGCACGTGTTGCTTGTTTCCTCATTATAATCTAAAAGGAGCGAATAGAGACAAGCAGCCACTCTCCCTTCCCGCGACAGACGCATCGGGCGCCGGAGGGCGCGCGACGATCTATGGCTACCGTAGTGTGTGGCCTACGGGCGGCGGGTTAGGGACGTCGCCCGATCAGTAACAGTCCCGAGAAGGTGGCGTGCAGTATTCCGTGCGCGCCTCTGAGGAGGACGTGAGGCTAGGCACCACAGTAGAAGAGGTCCGCCAGGGGCTGGCGAACCGAGGCCTGCCGAGGTCGCGGTGCATGCAGCTGCGAATCCCACGACCCCGGCCAAGGGTCAGGAGAAGGAACACCGTGGGTTTTTAGCCGGTAAGAGTCCGGTATACCCCTTCATCTTCCTCGGTCGAAGGGCATCCATGGTTACATGCTTGTCTCCCATGCAAAGGGACTAAGATCGACTGACCTCTGACTTTTCGAATTCACGTGTGGATCAGAATTTCATCATCACATGCATTGACGTAGAAATACATGAACATCGAGTCAGACAACACACGTTTTGTTAGGGATCGTTAAATTGAATTTTCGTATTCCAGCTTAAATCGACATAATCGATAATATTTGACAATCATATCGAGGCGTCTCGATAAATTACGATCCGTGCTACCGTTGTCGTTTTATCAACATCTTATGTCAAAGACTAAGAATTGATAAATGTCTCGATAAAAAGATCCGTGCTCGCACCTCTGTTTCATATGAGCAATTAACTTAAATTGAAGATTGGTCCTCACGTACCAAAAATATGAAACAGGAAATCGTACAACCAATGTGACAGATAATTTATATGACAACCTACTAATTAAAGTCATCCGTTTACTTCCTCATAAAAAGTGCAATAAAATATTTGGTCCTTTTACCTAAAAACGATGCTAAAAGCGTAAATAATAAAACCGCACATTCCAACCACATGAATGTCACATAGACTTGACAGCTCCCACTTTATGATCTCTGCTTATGTACAGGGCTATAAACAGCGTGATGTTATGACCAATAAACGGTTTGAGTGCGACGCATAGCTCGGAAACATATTCGAATTAGAAGACCGTTAAATGGGTTTCACTAATATTGAGGTTAGGTCACACTTGCTTAGAGTTATGAATTTTTTTTTAAGTTTTTTTTTGGTCCTTTTGGTGTGACGCACAAAAACGGGAGCAGATTGGTTGTTTGTAGCTGGTAACACTGGGCAATGTTGACAAAGGAAGGTATTCGTCGATATGGATGAACCCAATGAAACGATATGGTGTCGCCAATAACTGCTCAGTTACGTAGAAACGGACCGCAACGACCAACTGCAGCAGTCCAACAGAAAAAAAACTAAGCAATGCCTTCTGTGTCGATAACATATTTTCCATTACACAATCACAGACCCCATTTTCAAGTTACATTATTATTGCGTAATTATTATCTAAACTAAGCAGTCTATATTTGACAGTTGCGCGCACAGATAACGTATGCCTGCGTGAGCGACGATGTTGACGCAACGAAATATTGCCATATTTAAATATTATAATACATACAGTTTTAGATTGTTCCTTAATTAATGCGTATTTATTTCTTTTCTTTCTTTACATACACTACACAATCTACACATATACACACACATGTTGGTTTAAGTGAACGGGCATGACCACTTACGTGATCCGTGGAGCACACAGGTTCCAGATGAAAACCAGCGTCAAGTACTTATAGTGCTTGACATTAAGCTGATCACAGCCGTGAGACACATTCACACGACTTTTTTATTTATTTATTAATATATCACACTTTTTATCTATTGTGTCTCTTTGCTTTGTCCAAATAAATGTTTCTTTATCTTTTCATATCTGACTAGCTTGACCATATTTTCTCATCTTGTGAAATTGTGTAAATTATTATATTGTGACCTAGTTCATGTTACTACTACCCCAAATACATATAAGTTCTCTTAGTGGTGGAGAGTCTAAGTTGGCTTTATTTATTATATTTACCATGCTCGCAATAGTCCTGACGGACCGAAATTAGTTTTAACTGTAATGATAGATTCTACGTAATAGGTATCTTTTCGTCCCAACTACCGCAGTGTCTCAAGACGAAAGTCTTTGACCAGTGCGTGTTGCCAGTGATTACATACGGCACTGAAATGATGATGACGTGACCGCTCACAATGGGCCTCATAAGAAGGCTCAAGGTCACCCAAAGGGCAATGGAGAGGACTATGCTCGGAGTTATCCTGCGTGATCATATCAGAAATGATGAGATCCGCAGGAAAACCAAGATAACCGACATAGCTCGAAGCATTGCCAAACTTAAGTGGCAGTAGGTGGGGCACATTGCTCGCAGAACGGATGGCCGATGGGATCGAAAGGTTCTGGAGTGGCGACCGTGTACCGGAAGACGCAGCGTGGGTAGGCCTCTCACAAGTTGGACCGATGATCTGGTGAAGGTCGCAGGAATCCGCTGGATGCGAGAAACATAGGACCGGTCGATGCGGAGATGTTTGGGGGAGGCCTATGTCCAGCGGTGGACGTCTTTCGGCTGAATGATGATGATGATAGATTCACTTCTAAACGATTCTCTTTCCTTGTCGTTTACAGATGTGTGCTTCTGAACAGCTACAGCCGCAGCTGCAGTTTTGAGCCGGACGAGTCGCTTTTATTGATCTTCTAGCGCTGAAATCACAAAACAGATGAATGGATCCTTACTAACATAATATGTACCGTGTGGTACCGGACGTAAAGAATAGCACTACCCCATCTCTTCTCATAGATGTTGTAAAAGGCGACTAAGGGATTCACTAGAGGATGGGCAGCAGCGTTCTCTGAGTACTTTAACAACCATACTGCAATTGCCAATCATTGATTACGTCAACCCCCTCCCCCCCGTTTGGGGGAGGCTTACGTCCAGCAGTGGATGTCTTTCGACTGAATGATGATGGCGATAACATAATGTAAACTAACTGTTCTACAACTATATTGTGGTCAGGTTCCAGTATAACCAGATGCGGCTGAATACCAGTATTGTACCGAAACGACTGCCATCACACCTCCGCAACTAATAGGGTATTTGACTGAACAAATCTAATTAGGTCGTCAGTTAGATTATCAAAAAATATTGGACCCGTATTTTTTATTTTGTTACGTAAACCAAAATTGACAAAGACATGTCACAAGCAAGTACAATTTTTACTTGCTTCTGACGTCAGAAACCCCCACTCTCGAGTTTTGATGCGTTTTATCTTTCCAAATATTCATTGATTTAACAAAAGAAAAAATACGTGTCCATTATTTTTCAAAACTCTAACTGGCGGACTAATTAGATTTGCAATTTATTGATGCTGTCAATATGCCTATTACTGGGCAATGCCACGGCATACCCTAAGGTTAGACCGGTTGTTCAACTTTCGGGCTTCTAACCACCCGTAACGACTGTCATAGGTATTCGTACGACACCCGGACCGTCACTTTGACATGCTCTCCGAGGCACCGAGGGCTCTCAATGTGTAACGAACAATCACCCATCCACGGACTGACGAGCCCTTCCATATCCCTTCTTCATAAAGTAAACTAACCACCAGAATTAGATAAAGATAAAGAATCATTTGTTTGGACACAGTACAAAGAGACACAACAGATAAAAGTGTGATATAAATAAAAAAGTCTTGGGTATGTGTCTCACGGCTGGATCAAAAAGGTGTCCAGATCAGCTTAATGTCAAGCACTACAAGTACTTGACGCTTGTTTTTGTCTGGAACCTTTGTGCTCCACGGATCTCAGTCAGCGGTCATGCCCGTTCACTTAAACCAACATGTGTGTGTATATGTGTAGTGTATGTAAAGAAAGAAAATGAATAAATACGCAGTGAATAAGGAACAATCTAAGACTGTATATAACATAATATTCAATATTTAAATATGGCATACTTGCGTTAAATACACATTGTAATTCGAAATAATAAATCTTTATTTTAGTCAATCAATCCATTTTATATTTATTTTAGTTAACTTTCCCTTGATAGGGTTTTGTGACAAACTGCGAATCTAACTTTTGATTGTATAGGACAACTCTCGAGAGATTTCAGCAAATAGAAGTTGTGGAATCAAACGTTTTGACTTGAGGAGATTGTTGGTTTTACGATGAACCCAAAATTAGATAAAGTTCTGGCTGAAAACTGGATTCCCGGTAGATAGGCTATTGAAATGGAACTTTCTCTTTACGTTACACAAAAACCTACATTAACTATGAGTCTCTAGTCATTGCCATGAATCTGTATAAATAAAAAGAAAAAGTCCTGACTGACTGACTGACTGACTCATCAACGCCCAGCCCAAACCATTGGACCTAGAAAGCTGAAATTTTGCACAGAGGTTCCCTTTATAATGTAGACAAGATACAAGGCAGGATTTTTTGAAATTCAACCCCTACGGGAGTTAAATAGGGGATGAAAGTTTGAATGGAAAATTGACACTAAAGGGGTTCAAAATTTTACGCAAGCCAAACTGCGGGCAAAAGCTAGTGATGGAATAATCATCCAGCTTCACGACATGTTTGGTGCAATGGCTGAGCGTTTGGCTTCTGCGCTACGTCACACGAAGATCGTGGGTTTGATTTCCGTACGGAACAAATATTTGTATGGCCTACAGATAGTTGTTCCAGGTCTCCTTTTTCCAGCATAATGATGACAGCTTTTCGGAACCATGTAATTAAATTGACCTTTCTTAGTGCGTACGTACATATTAAATACAAAAAATTGTACTTTGAATCCTTACCGAGTAAGCCAGTTGTTTTTTTTTTTTAATTTTAGTCGCGTTTTAAGCTAAGCGTATGCTGAGACGCAGGTGACGCAGCGCAGCACAGTACAGATTTCGCCACGCAGGGCAGGCGAGCCAGACATATGCCACAACCGCATGCTGCGACGCAGCTCGAAGACACATTCGAGTTTTAACTAGTACAAAGAATAGACGCGTTCGAGTTGACGAACATTTTTTTTAATTGTCTGGATGATTTTTATCATACAAATAAGGTTCACAACGCACTAATTCAATTAAATGTTCTGTCAATGCAATAAAATTCGAATTAGCGGTAAAAAACACATGTCGACATGCACGCGTCGCGCAGAAATCTGTGCCGGCACTACAACGCGGCGCAGAGCAGGGCAGACGCATGTCTGCGTCGCACGTGTCTGCGCCGTAGCGTACGCAGATCTTAGTACGTTCATACATTACAAGATCTGCTCTGCGCTGCGCTGCGTGCACCTGCGTCTCAGCATACGCTTAGCTTTAATGTCGTCGCACCTGATGGTAAGCGCAGACAAGGTCTAAGAGCGAGCACATGAATTAAAGTAGTACAGATATAATGGGACTCCCCTATACCCTTCTGACTCTCGCATAGACTTGTCGGAATACAGTAAACTTTAGCTTGGCTTTAATAAGAAGATGGTAGCTATCCAGTCGTACCATAAAGACCCCGACCCCTAAGCGTGCTAGGTTTTGTTGAATCTCACACGTCCATTCCCAGCGTGCGGTGAGGAAGTTTTATATTCGAACCCGTTCCACACGGGATAAACAAACTTGCCGCAGCGAGAAACGACTGTTAATGTCATCGTTTATTAAGTCTATTATTGAACGAACAGTCTCTTCTTTAAGCCTATTATAGGCCTTTTTACCCATTGAGGGGCTCGTGGCTAATTAACAACCACGCGGATCATACGATTTTCAAGATAAAGCTGCGCTTGCCGCGGACATTCCTTTTTTTTTGTTTCGTGTGTGTATGTGTGTGTGTTTTCCTCATGGATGCCCTTCGCCCGGGGAAAGCGAAGGGGTATGCTGGACTATTACCGGCTAAAAACCGCCGTGTCCTCGGGGCAGTCGACGGAGTGGTGACAACCGGGCGTCTGCTCCCGGCCTATGCGACACAGATACTTCCCGAAACAGCCAAGTCCTGAGAGTACCTGCGTCAGCCGGAAGGTGAGGGCGCCATGACGCCTCTCCAGCCACTCCTCCATTACGGGCCTTACCGCCGCTAGCCGCGGTCAGTCCTTGCATGAGCGTTCATGACACATGGAGACTCCTCCGTGCATCGGAGACCACGTTAAGCCGTCGGTCCCGGATGTCATACGAATACCTGTGACAGTCGTTACTGCTAGTTAGAAGCCCGAACGTCTGACAACCGGTCTAACTTTAGGATATCGGCATAGCCCAGTAACTGGATTGCGGAGGTCTGATGGCAGGAGCTTCGTGTAAAATACTGATATTCAGCCGTATCTGGGGGCCTACTCCCTAAGTCCGTCAACGAAGTTAGTCGCCCGTCCGAAAGTAACCCGAAACGTAGGAGTGAACAAAGAAGTGTCAAGTTCAACTTTTCGGATGGGCTAAAACACATCGGTAAGGACAACTGTCAAATCGTGTTGTTATTCATTCTTAGTTCGGGCCCCGAAATAATCGTATGTGCGTAGGTGATTGGGAGTTGGAAACGCTCGTAGCTAAGGCCGAAACCACGGACTTCGTGTTCGTGCTTAGGGAGTAGACCCCCTGGTTAGACTCGAAGCTGACCCAAACATAATTAAGGCCGTCAGCGCAAAAGTGGTCTAAGCCACATTGTTTCGTATAAGAGTTATGTGATGTAAATAATATCAAACATACTAATTTGAATAAAAAAATGTCGTAACTCTAGTTTGACATATCGATCCCTTAGTTCACAATCATACTAATTACGGGAAAAAAAGTGGTGTAATTAGGACGATAGTGCACAAATCATAACGTTACTATTTCATTGACAACAAAAATGTAATTAATATGACTGTGAACTAGGGTATCGATATTATCTTTTTTTTTTTTTATTTTATAAGCATGTTTGATATTATTCACCGCACATAACTCTTATACGAAACAATGTGGCTTAGGTCACTTTTGCGCTGACGACCTCAATTGGGAAAAGGCTAAACTCAAAACTCATTTATTCAAAACAGACTAGAATTACTTAGTTCTTTTTGAACGTCTGGTTCACAATATTATAGACATCCCACAAAAAAGCCCTCCCTTCACCGCTTCCTAGTGTTTTTGCTGTGAAGAAGAAACGGCTAGGCAGAAGACATGTCTTTACACCGATTAAGAAGACAAATTATCTCACATAAAGAAACTACCAATAAAAGCGGATGGAAGGACCAAAATTCGCTCCCTCACTCACTATTGTTGTCTCCTCAAAAGGATCATCTATCATTTGTTAGTAGATTACCCTTCTCTTCGACACTTTTCAGACCGAAAGAGCGTTTATCCACAGCCGCCGTCACCGAGAAACGAGATTATTTCGGGCCAAGTTCGGAACGACACGTGACGGCGATCGTGTGTCCACCGCGACCGATCTCGGTGGTTCTCAACACAAGATAGAAATCCGTGCACCAGCGCCGTCAAAATCGGATCTAGTGGACAAGTGCAGATGTGTTTTCTGTTGCCGGCATTTCGGTCCGTCACGATCTCGGCGGAGTTCTAGCGGCAGCGCCGATTTACTGACAGTGGCCGAGATGACGGCGCTCGGATGACGGACGTGCGGTGGACACGCAGTCATAGTAATGTATGTATCGCTACTTCGGCAACGTCATCTCGTTCTCGGTGACGGCGACGGTGGACAAACGGCGTTACGTTTTAGGTCTTTTAGCTGTATAGGTTTTATTTTGAAAGGATATTGTCATTTGTCATTGAGTTTGTTAAAGTTGAAATGGGTATTGTGTAAGTGGAGTGACTTGTCACTACTCTTACATTAGTGTAGTCACAAGTTTGGTATATTATGTACATTTTGTTTTTGGAATATACTGGGTGTAAACGAATTCGTGTAATTCCTTCAGTGTGTGATCTGCTGGTGGTACAAATTAACCCATGAGTTTTTTTTTCAACAAAATCATTATGTAAAAAATCTTGGTTTTCTCTTTCTGAGTAATTTTAGCGCCTCGAGATAACTGACTGCAAAGAGCGATATCGCGCTAGTCGTGCCCGACAGCTGCGTCGCCGTGCTTTCATTAATTTATGCATCGAAATATATATTAAATAAAAAAAAAATGATAAGTTTTTTGTGCTTATTTTTCTGAAACTTTATTAAGTGTTTTAGATACGACCTACCCACAATAAGAAAAAGAAAGTTTTTTTTTTGTCTTTAATCAAGCAAAATATCGGGCGTATTTGGGTATACCAGGTTCAAAATTGTTTACACTCTGTTTTTGTTTGACCTTAATAACAACACGAGGTTAGTAGTAGTAACACAAAAAATACAAACTAAAAAAAACCGTAACACACTATCATCTACTTAAATATTACAAAAAATGTGACGCGCTTGGTTTTATACAATTTGATAAATATGCGTTATCAATTTGAATCAATATCTATGGTTTCAGACCTTTTATAATTATAATAGGGTCTGCTCTTGACCTCGATCTCGCCTGATGGAAAGCGATAATGAGGTCTACGATGGAAACGAGCGCACCCAGAAGGTGCCTATTCACTCTTTCTTTAAAGATTAAAAGGTTGTAGGTAGTGGGGAGCACTGAAGCTGGCCAGGAGTTCCATACCTTGGCTGTGTGCACGACGAAGGATGAGAAGAAGCACTGAGTACGACATGTCGGAATATCTACCAAGAACAGATGATGTTTGAATGCCAGCCAATCCTTTCTATGTTCTATATTAGGAGATATGGTTTCCGCACTTAGTCCTTTAAGTGGACCATTGTACGTGGACCATGGCGGCCATCATTTCAGCCAGCCCACTTCCTTCCAGAAGCAGATTAGGGCTCTCAGTCCGGTCAGAACACTTGCGAGTGATTTCGGTGCACCAAGGGTTTTTTCTCGTAATCGGGTGACCCCTGTGCATTCCAGGAGCACGTGTGCGACCGTTTCTTCGGCCCCCATACATGCTCTGCACAGAGGGCTGTCCGTTATGCCTATCGTGTGGAAGTGTTTGTTTAGTGAGCAGTGTCCGGTTATCGTTCCAGTCACCATTCGCAGGCTGCTCCTGTCCAGGCGCAACAGGCGCCTTGTCTTGCCAGCCAGGCCTTTCATAAAGAAAGCATTCAAACCCATGTGCACTAAGCCTAACTCACTCCAGCAAACTTTCAAACATAACTAAATATAAAACACATAACCTCCCTCATACCCGACACTTATTAAGATATTTAATATGCCATACTTTCGAATAGTAAAAGGATAGTAAAGACTAAAATGAAGATAATTTTGGAATTTAATGTGAGGGTGGTAGCTAGCCAGGTAGACCGTACTTATAGAACTTATCACCAAGCGTGTTGTTTTTGTTGAATCTTACAACACGCGTCTATTCCTAGCGTACGGTGAGGAAGTTTTACCATGGAGTTTCTTGCCGGCTCTTCTCCATATAATAGGAAACGACTAATTGGAACCGTGCATCTAAATTCGACTTTTCAAAGCGCCTGTAATGGTTTATGTGAAATAAAAACTTTTGATTTTGATTTTATATTCTAGGCGTCCGAAATCGCGCACGAAGGGTTCCGTACCATTATGTATGAAAACGGCAAAAAAATCACGTTTGTTATTGAGGAGCCCTCTTAAATATTTATTTTATTCTGTTTTTTAGTATTTATTGTTCTAGCGGCAACAGAAATACATCATCTATGAAAATTTCAACTGTCTCACTATCACGGTTCATGAGATACAACCTGGTGACAGACGGACCGACAAAATTAATATAAAGTATAAGAAATAATACGAAATTAAAAAGGGTTTGTGGAGAAACTTGGTGTGGTGTTCCTCCAACCAAAGGGAGGATCCTCAAACCAGGCGGAGTCTTGTGTCTGGCGGGCTACTGCCCAACGGTTAATGTTGGGAGGTTGTATATATACTATCTGCGTGTTAAATTTTGATTGCGCGATGTAGGATAGTTCGCTAGTTCGCATGTGGCGAGATAGATGCCGCCACAGGTTTAATACCCTTTTAAGAAGTTTATGTTTTAGAGAAGTTTAATACTTCCTCCTCTCTCCTACATTTGCCGTGCCAGACAAGGCCCACACATGTTTCTTATATTATCACTCTCTCATTCGTTCCAACAACCTAAAAGGGCGGCTTTTTACCGGCTCCGAACAAAAACTATTAAAACATTGTGAAGTGTCTGTTTTTGAGTGTAATTAACACATAAAGGGACGTCCCGAGACTATAGGTGCACCTACTACGAGTAACAACGACCGCAGGAACCGTGAGTACCCTTCCATAACTTTCCTGTCCGTTTTTCCGTATTAATATAACATCTATTTAACTTGTGGAGTGCAATAAATGTATTGACAGACGGACGGACAGCGGAGTCTTAGTAATAGGGTCCCGTTTTACCCTTTGGGTACGGAACCCTAAAAAAAGTAGAAATGATGGCCGACCCAATAGTAAGTTACCGGCGCCACACATGCTCACCTGCAACCCCAAGAGGATATCTGATGCTTTGACAACCCTAAAGACAACGTTGAAAAGTCTCGTGTGACTGTAATTTCACCGGCACCCATACCCTTCTTTTTATTATGGGAAAGTCCTCATGGATACCCTTCGCCTGGGGAAGGCGAAGAGATATACCGTCTCTTACCGGTTAAAAACCCACGGTGTTCCTTCTCCTGACCCTTGGCCGAGATCGCGGGGTTCGCAGCTACATGCACCGCAACCCCGGCAGGCCTCAGCGACCTTTCTTTCTGTGGGGCGTTGCTCCACGTCCTCCTGAGAGGCGCGCACAGAACACATGCGCGCCGCCTTCTCGGGCCTGTTACTGATCGGGAGATGGGTCCCCTAACCCGTCGCCCGCAGGCCACATACTAGGGTGGCCGGAGATCACGGCGCGCCCTCCAGCGGCGCCCGGTGCGTCTGGCGCGGGATGGGATAGTGGCCGTCGCCTCTCTCTCCCTCTCCGCTCCCTCCTTGGTCGCCATCACCACCTCGCAGAAGGAGGCGACGGCTTTCTACGCACTCTCGCTCTCGACTATGGACAGAACCACGGACCGGCACCAATACCCTACAATTCGGAATTTTTACGGTGTTTGTTTGTTTCTTTTTACAAGTTCTTATCTATCACCATCCTTTTCACGCGCTGTCTGTTAGTAAAAAATTGCAATTCTCTAATCCTAACTAATATTATAAATGCGGAAGTAAGTTTGCTTGTTACCTTTTCACGCCTAAACCACCGAACCGATCAACCTGAAATGTTTGCATATATGTTGACAGGTGTACAGAAACAGACACAGGGTAGGTAAAAGTACTGTTCCCGAGGAAAACAACAATAACGTTCTGATGATAATAGATGGCGCCACGTGTTTTTCGAATCATGATTGAATTATATTATTATAGAAACTTTAGTAGTGTGTTAAGAGTTGATTGTCAAATTCTAAAGTAACGCGAGCGAAGCCGCGGGCAAAAGCTAGTATTCTATACTCTAATATAATAATATATGATTTACCGAGCGTTATTGGTTAAAATTAAAACTCCTATATCTTTACTAATAATGAAGCAAAGACCATATCTTTGCATAGTAGACCGTAGGCTCAATTCACACCACCGCGGAATGGAATGGAAGCTTCAATTTCGCCTCATGACGCTAGAAGGCGCGCGAATTCGCGGGAATGCTCGAAAATTCCGCGTAAACGCTTGGCACCGCACTACTGTGACCGTCCCGACTGACTCCCCGTTCGCGCCGCTTCCCGCGGATTCCACAGACGGTGCCAACAGTAGCTAGGGGAATTCTCGAGAATCCGCGAGGATTCACATTTAAAATTAGCTTACAAGTCTATCTAAAAGTGGGTAAAAAATCGTGGACCAAACGAAACAGGGCGATATTTGGGGTTGTTTTCATTTTTTGGTAGTACATTTTTTTTTAACGTAAGTTTCTATAGTTACATACCTATATTTTTTTGTGAGACTTAAAAGATGTTGAAAAAAGTGCCAATACTCATAAATCATGATACCCACTGTCATAAAAGCAAGCAACTAAACACCGTTTATTGTTTTAAAATAGGTTTAATTTTTCTCTAATTGACTATTTATTACAAACTAGCGACACGCCCCGGCATCGCCCGGGTGCAATGTATTATACATATAAACCTTGCTCTTGAATCACTCTATCAATTTAAAAAAACCGCATCAAAATCTGTTGTGTAGTTTTAAAGATCTAAGCATACTTAGGGACAGACAGCGGGAAGCGACTTTGTTTTATACTATCTAGTGATGTAGTGATTTTGGTATTTTCTTAAAAACACTCAAATTGTCATAACTTTTAAGGAGATCAAGTTAGGGCTTTGCCACAGAGATATTTTTACTGCAAATAATCCCAACTATCGCCCTGTTTCGTTTGATCCACGATTTTTGACCCAGCCTGTATGCTAATTTTCCTTTGCCCTTCCAAACAAAACTATGAATGCTGTGCTAAAAATAAGTATGGCGATACTACTTCCCCGAACAAACTCATTCACAAGCAGCTCTGCTCCTAAGTTCGGTTTCTCTAGCCCCATTCATTTTCAATTCTCTGAAAACACGAACACGACTGGTTGGTTAGCACTACAATACAATTCAGTTCTGCAATCCGTATTCTAATTCCTGTAATTCAGTGGGGCGGAGCGGTGTGCGAAGTTCTAGTTCTGCCCCTAAGTTCGGACAACCGCTATTGTCTGGTTTCTATTTTAGGAATAATCTATGCAATTTCTGTAATCGCATAGATTGTTGTTGTACTAGAGACCCGCCCCGGCTTCGCACGTTTACGTTTTATAGCTTAAAACCTTCCTCTTGAATCACTCTATCTATTTAAAAACCCGCATCAAAATTCGTTGCGTAGTTTTAAAGATCTAAGCATTGACTTTGTTTTATACTATGTAGTAATGTACGAATGTACATCACTACATAGTAATGTTTATGCCACTCAAAATAGAAAAATAAAGTTATTTCAAAAAGGAAAGAAAAGGCCTAGAAGGACATACATCGGTGTTATTGGTGATGTTCTTCAAAAAGGACAGGTGCGTAGTACTCTCAACCGACGTGCGTGTATAACAAGATGCATGAACGTGGACGAAGCGAAAGGAGTATGTAAGGATCGTAGCATGTGGCATTCTGCAGTTTCTGCCTACCCCCATAGGAAAAAGGCGTGAGTTTATGTGTGTATGTAAAAAAAAAAAGAAACCGACTTAAAACTAAAAAGAGTAAAATAATTACCATATTGTAAAATTAACAGTTTCAGAAGTCGGTGCCTTCAATTTGGTTCAGTATGTATTTGCACCGACTTCTGAAACAGTTAATTTTATAAAATGGTTATTACTTTACTGTTGGTACCCCAAGTGTGAGTTGAATAGTTTATTACACGTTTCCGTAATGAACAGTTTACCGTGACAAGTGTCAAACCACTCGCACTCGTGTTTTTTAGTCACGCTATTCACCACTAGAGGCTCTGCCTTAATTTTCATACAATTTCGGTGTGACGCAGCTACAGTAGTTAATGAAAAAGACTCACACTTGGGGTACTATTTCCTGATTTTTTAAAGTCGGTTTTTCTTTTTTTAATATATTTTCAATCGCCTAACAAAATTGTGGTTCGGTTCTGTGTTTATTGCTAAAGTTCCGTGGCCCTATAAGGAAATAGAAAGATAGAGGTAACAAAAAGCACATCAGTGATAGTCTAACAGTTGAACGCTTGTCTTCCATTTAGGAAGGACTAAGTTCGATCAGGCCCGCACCTCTGTCTTTTCGAATTTATGTGTCGATCAGAATTTGATTTTCACTTGTCTTCGGAGTGGGGAATAGAAGAAATCGTACTAAACCAGATGTTAGTGACTGACAGAAACAAAATGTAATAAGAGCGCAAACGCACAGCGGAATGAGAACTCTCTAGCCTAACACTAAAGCTCAATATCGCATGTTTGGGTCGATTTTTTCTAGATGTTAGAGCCATTGGTTCGGGAATGACATTTTTGTTCACACTATAGTCAACAGCAAAAGTGAATGACTTTTTTTAAACTTTAAATTCAATTATCAATGCATGTAGTGATTATTTGAACATTTTAATAATACTAGTGTTTAGTGCTGTCTAATCTATCAAAATATTATTTAAAAAAAAGGTTTTATATTTATAAAACAGTATTGAAACTTTGTACAATCATTGAGTATTGATATTGTCGATTATTCATTATTCTTACATACACATTTTTTGATAATTCTATTTAAAACATTTTAAAATATAAAAAATAGTAACCCATCGGTATCGGGAACAGGATCCAAACTGCCGGTGGTCAGGGCTCCAGAGAAAGGAACCTCTACACTATGCGGGTCGTATCAACGAGTACCGCTTTCTGTATCAAGCCCTCAATCCAGCCGAGGGCCAAGAGCCTCAATCAATTAGACCTTAAGAGAAACGAGAGCCTCATAAGGTGTTGATCGAGGCTCTTGGCCATTAGGCCCATAAGGCCAATCGCCGTAACGACTATCGGGACAATGACTACTGAGTCCACATCCCCCATGCTGACAACCTCATGTGCTAAGTCAAGATATTTTATATTTTATGTGTTTATCTTTCTCAGCTTTCACGAGGTTCTCTTCATGAGGAACAATGACTATTTTTGTATTATAACTTTCGTCAGACACATTCATATTTATGATTATTTACGGTTTACTCACGTGCATTTTTTCGGGATTGCCCGTGAACCCTTCGTTCGTCTCGCGACCTCGCCGCGTGTTCAGCTCATGATTAAGGGCTCCGTTTGGGTCCGAAACTAGTCGGGCAATCCCGAAAAAATGCACGTGAGTAAACCGTAAATAATCATAAATATGAACAATGGTGCCGATTCTCTTGTTCACCAACTAAACTAAAATTAGAGAATTGCTATCTTTTACTAACAGATAGCGCAAGAAAAGGACGGAGATAGACAACAACTAAGTTAGAGATGTCAAATTAGTTTACGCCTTGAACTTCACTGTGTTTTTAGTCGACACGTTTTAAATGTCGTCTAAATTTGTATGGAACTTTTAGTTCAACAAAATTTGACAGCTCATATTTACGTATGTCTCTTTCTTATTTTATCAGAGTGAAAAAGATGGCAATAGCCTAAATTAAGTTTAGTTTGTCCATAACAGAATCGACACCAGTGACTAACAAACTAAACTAACTACTATTGACTGTACTCTTTATTATTCTGTAAAACAAAGTCATTTACAGGTTGTAAACGAATTCGTTTACGGGTAATTCCTTCAAACCGCGTGATCTACGATCTAAGATTATACTTGGTAAGTATTCTATTTCTAAGTCAATTTAGGGCCCTAACTGACTATAAAGAGCGATATCAGCGTCATGCTTTCATTCGTTTAGGCATGGCATCGAAATGCTCAACCACGATTTTTTTTTCCCTTTTTTTATTTAAATCTGTAACAAACATACAAGCGCCATCTAGTGTAACTTATCCAAAGCACTACGATGAGCGGCTTTATAAACGAGAAGACAACAACTACAAACGATATCTGTGGACAAGTGATGCCATCTACAATCTTCGCATCAAACCATCTGCGCCAGCGCCACCCGGCTAGTTATCTGAATCACAACTACAGACGACTACGTGTAGATATTGTGCACACATACAAGCATCAACCTTTATAAGCAGAGCTGTCTTCGAACAAATCATCCACGGGGGGTTCACATCGAACAAAATTTTTCGACCGTCGTCTCTATGGCTCATTTCTGGACTCTGACAACTACCTCATCCCCTCTGACTCATACTTCGCCCCTTTGACGCCTTCGTGATGCGATGACGTCACTTTTACCTCTATTCTATGAAGTCTATGGACTAATCTGTCAAACTAACAAAATAATAAATAACGTTTTTTATTTACGTATTTAGCGTATCTTCTAAATATTCTTACTGTAATATACCTTGAAAAGCCGCAATTACGTGCAATAAGTGCTGTGGGTTGTCAAAGAAGTGCAAAGGCCGTTATGTTTTTTCAAATAACAAACACGACTCTTATGGATAAAGTGCATCATGTTGGAACATTCACAGGACTTTCCAACAACTGCAACAACTTAATTTTCAATGCAGTCCTGCATCAAGAGTTTCCAATGCGGGAAGGACTACCAATAGCTCGGTGATCAAGGCTCGGTCTTTCAATCATCAATGAAAAGTCTGCTGGAGGACGAAGGAGTGACCAAACTGGTGCTAGTGAAATAATTGGTGGTGAGTGCTACCTACTAATGTGTAAGAATGAATAATAAACAACAACCAATCATTATTTGTATTTTTACAATTAAACTTATATTTAAATAAAGTTCAAGATGCAATTATGTGTGAATAAGAAGCATGTGCAGGAACATAATTATCCAAAATACTGTACATAGTGGAACAAACATTATTAACTAATCTTTTTTCCTCTTCCAGATGATGTCATTGTGATGAATGGTGATTCATTAAATATAATCTACGCCCCACCTTACCAGATAAAAGGAATTTGAAATAATTTCCTCACAAAGAATTTAAAACATAATAATCACCAAATGGAGTAACATAGTGGATGTATATGTATACAAAGGACTGCAGTCACAATAATGTGAGATTGCTTCATAAATTAAATGATCAACACTTGGTTCCTGAAAAAATCAAATAGATGAAGGTATGTATGTATTTAATTACTGCAGACTAAAACCTCAAGTCACGAGAACCAATAGTTTTAGTCAGTTGCAATGTCATGGTCTCTAATGATATTATTATAAAACTTTCAACATTCAATGCTTAACAGCATTACTTTTCATGGCAAGTTCATGTAAATATTTGCATTATGTGTCCAATAGCAATACAAACAAATCATCAAACAACCATGACATGTATGTATTTTTTTTAACTGTTAACCACACTTCTTTCCACTCGCCTATCTTTAAAGGTATTAATAATTTAATAACGGTGATTTACTTTGTTTTAGGTAAAGAACTGCATTGGAGTATACAGTAAAACACTACCAGCCACTTTATCCTACACGGCTTGGTTTAGTAAGTTGTAAAATTAAAAAATAAATATATTTTACAGTAACAAAATGCATTGTCTTTTCTTTGTTTATTATAATATTCCTCTTCCTGAAATATAACAAGAACTAGTAAATCAATAAGGAGCTACGTACAGCAAAAATATAGAGCTCAAAAGACCAGTATTCGAATCCACATGAATATTAGCTTAAAAGACTTGTGTTCATGTTAGTTTATCGAAAACTGATACGCCCACAATTAAATAGTAAAAAATTTGCGAGCCTAGGAATGAGGTCCACAGATAAGCAAAATGTCCATTTTTTTGTTCGGGAGTGCGTCGTCTGATTGTATCCCTATCTAGTCTGTGAAATCATCATTCGACTAGCTAGAGGAACAGAGTTCGGTAGCCACGCAGCCAATTCTGAACCTTAGTACGACTGATTCCTGTTCGATAGCCTAGCAGTCTTCAGGAATTAGCCAGCTAGGGGAGGTCTGAAGGGCGATAGCCACGCAGTCCCTTTCATCCCTCCACTTAGGGTTGCTACTTGATATATTTATATGAATCATTGTAACGTGTAACATAGTATAAGTTGCCAATAAATTATCATCAAGTTCAACGGGGCTTTAATTTCACAACCAGCAACCCTACAAGTCTTATTATGTGGTTTAGATACGACTTCCCGTACCGCAAGAAAAAAAAAGAACTTTAATTTTTAATCAATCTAATTGCTGTGCTATGTCAATTCATACCAGTAGTAGATCATGTGGTTTTTTAATTCTGTAGTTCTCACAAGATATTTTTTTGTTAATTTTTTTATCATAGGTAAGTAACACATAGTCCATACAACTTTTCATCGCCAAACTGCTAAGCAGTTTGTAGGCGTTCTGCTCTTTTACAGTTTTAAACGTATACTACCTAATAAACACATCATCTTATTTTTACACATCGTCATAATTACAGCCATATTATTTTAATAATCCATCAAAAGTAATAAGAGGTCATTAATTCCTTAATAACTCTTTTCAGCTTCATTTAACATTTAATTCTCTCACCATCTCTTAACAACTTCCTTCATACGTTAATGCTGCATAAAATCATAATACTAAACAATAGTTCGCTAACCCTTCACCTATAACTTCCTGAACTGTCGGAAGAGGGTGCAAAGGACCAAAATACAAAGTTGTATTGTTCTCAGAAGTTCTGTCAACTACAAACTGTTCCCTACCAATTGTTGAAAGCCTTTGTGAGGAGTTGAAGACGTTTTTTGATTGCCACTTATCTGCGTGCCCGTTTTTTATTTACTTTCAGTCTTAGTACCTCAGTTTGTAGAAACAAGATAGATAATAATATGTTAAACGAAAATGTGTGAAATGTGAAGTTTAATGTTAAACAGTCTATAAAATACTTTTTTATTAAATAAAGGACTCTGTCCACTACACCGTACCATACTAGGACCGTAACCGTACCGGCACAGGCAAAAAAATATTCTTTTTATGGATTAGTATGAGACAATACCCACTAGACCGTTACGTGGGCGACCGACACCGTAACGTGTCATGCACGGACCGGCAAAATTTCACTGCGAGAATATTTTGCAGCTGACAGAATGCTCCGTGTCTAGGGGTATACGAGGGCGGTTCAAAAAGTACCTGTGTTAGGAATGAAGATCTAATTTTTTTCAAAATCTTTTTTTTTATTACTCTTTGCAGTCTCCTTCTAGAGATATAACTTCTCCCAATGGCCCTGCCATAATTTTAACTCATCAAAAAAATAGGATTTGTTTAACGCTCAAAAATATGCCTCCGTCTCGACGATGACCTCCTCATTTCAGCTATTTCTTTTCCCCTCGAGCAATGTCTTTAGGTTTGTGAACAAGTAGAAATAGCAGGGAGCCAGGCCGGGCGAATACGGGGGATGCGGTAGCAATTCATAACACAATTTATTCAGTTTGGCGGCGACAACTTCGGATGAATGTGCTTGTTGCGTTGTCGTGGTGAAACAACTCTTGCTTCTTCGCGAAAGGGTTGTGTCTCCTTTAATTTCTTGTCAAAGCGGTCTAATAACTTACTGAAGTATTGTTCAATGATCGTTTCTCCTGTTTCTTCGAAGTCCATGGAGTACGACGCCCTTCGCATCCCAAAGAATCGTCGCCATAACTTTTTCGGCCGATGGAACCGTCTTCGCTTTCTTTGGAGCAAATTCTCGGGGAGTAACCCATTGTTTTGATTGTTGCTTGGTGTCCGGCATATAATGGTGAATCCAGGTCTCATCAGGTGACAACACTCCGCATAAAAGTACTTCGGATCTCGCTTAAATTGATCCATACACAGTTTCGAAGTTGAGAGCCGAGCCCGCTGGTTGTCCGCCGTGAGCAATCGCGGCACGCATCGGGGTGATAACTTTTTCATCGCCAACTTATCAGGTAAAATATTAATTAACGTTCCCGTCGAAACACCTACAATCTTCGCTATTGCGCACCCTTTCGTTCGTCTATCAGTGAGAATCATGTCGTGGACTTTTTCAATGATTTCCTCAGTAACCACATCTGTCGGGCATCCTAGGCGCTCCTCATCAAAAACCCCCACGTACCACGTTTATATTCATTAAACCATTATTTGACTGTAGTCATAGATGGCGAAGGGTCCCATAAGCAGCGTCCAACTTCGGTTTTATCTCCTCACATGTTTTTCTATCCAAAAGTAGAAAGCGAATCACTAAACGATACAGCACTTTTTCCATCTTGCCGAAAACTACGTTACACGACTTACTGAAATTGCTGTAAAATCAAAACTCATTAATGAATGCGGGCGGCTTTTTATAAATGACAGCACACGATGGTAACACCAACTTGCCTTATCAAGCTAAACTGTCTTCAAACACGGGTACTTATTGAACCGCCCAGGTACTCCCTAAGCACGAAGTCCGTGGTTTTGGCCTTAGTTACGAGCGTTTCCTACTCCATATCACTTGGACATACGATTATTTCGGGGCCCAAACTAAGAATGAATGACAACACGATTTGACAGTTGTCCCTTCTACCTATGTGTTTTTGCCCACCCGAAAAGTTGAACTTGACACTTGTATTGTTCACTTCTACGTTTCGGGCTACTTTCGGACGGCGACTAACTTCGTTGACGGACTTAGGAAGTAGGTCCCTTGAAACGCGACGGGTATGCACCGCGATTATATTGCATATACTCAACGTTGTTATTGCCGTCTGATACAAGATAATTATTATTTTTTTGCTGGCCTTAGTAAAAATGCACATTTTTTTCTAGCGTGGTAAAATCCTCATGGATACCGTTCGCCCTAGGCGGAGGGTAATGCCGAACTCTAACCGGCTAAAAACCCACAGTATTCAAACTCAAACTCAAAACTCGTTTATTCAAAGTAGACTAGTATTACTTAGTTCTTTTTGAACGTCAAATTTAGGTAGTTACAATTGACTGCACCCCCAAAAGCTCCCACCCTTCACCGCTTCCTAGTGTTTATGCTGTGAAGAAGAAACGGCGCAACAAACTCCCCAGCAACACAGTTCAGTCTGTCAAGTGAATAATTAAATGAGTCTATACACAAAAAAGTAAAATATTAATTACATTGATGAAATTATGCAAGTTGATGATGGTAAACAAAATATTTACCTAGAACAATTCTGGATGAATTGAAAACAAAAGTAAAAGTATCTAAATATAGATAATTCAACATAATATAAACATACAATTATATATACCTACACTCAAATATAGACTCTATATATTCCAATACATTATTAACTGCAGTTAATGTGAGAATAATGTGGGTCAATGTCAGTAGTACAAGAATAACAATGATAAATTGCCATAACGTTGTCATAGCATGTAATGTATTCCTCCTTCTAACCCATGCCTGAGGTCATGATATATTTAAAATTACCTTCGTCCGTGTGTCACTGCAAGGGTACTAACTGAAAATCAGCGCTGAATGTTTGACGCCCAGCATATGCTGAGTTGGTGACCCTTTCGGCATGGGCATGATCCACAGCATAAAATGTGTGTTTGATTCTTTTATGTTTTTGTTTTTTATTGTTTGTGCTATTATTGTGTCCTTAGCTGAATAAATTTATTTCCTTTCTCCTTTCTTGTGCCCATTTTGCAGGAGGAAGATTATCTTCTTTGATTAGGACAATGTCTCCGATTGATAGGTTATCCGTTTTATGTAACCATTTACTTCGGACTTGAAGTTGTTGCAGGTATTCAGATGACCATCTAGTACAACAGCCTTGCTGCATCTTAATTAGTAACTGCCATCTATGTCGAATGTTGATATTTTGTTCCCCGATATTCTCGTGTGGTAGGAATGTTGCTGGTCGACCAATTAAAAAATGTGATGGAGTTAGGTAGTCAATATCTTCCATATCCTCTGTTAAAGGGCAAAGTGGTCTAGAGTTCATGCAGGCTTCAATTTGAGTAAGCAGTGTTAAAAACTCCTCGTATGTCAACCTTTGCTCTCCTAGGACACGTTTTAAGTGATATTTCATGGACTTAACTGCAGCCTCCCAAAGTCCACCTGCAGTTGGCCAGCTCGGGGCGTTAAAGTGCCATTCTATACCCATTTCGGTGTTTCTTCTCGACAAAGACTCGCTGTTGAATGTTTGAGCAATATGCAGTTGTTTAGCCAGCTCCTTCTCGGCTCCAACAAAGTTTGTTCCGTTGTCGGAGTAAATATGTTTCGGGCAGCCTCGTCTCGCAATCATGCGGTTGAGAGCAAGTATAAATGTTTGTGTTGATAAGTCAGATGCGAGTTCTCGATGTACAGCCTTTGTTGTCATGCACACAAATACCACGACGTAACCCTTACTCGTTCTGACACCTCGGCCCTTGTTCAGTTTGACGTGAACGAATCCTGTGAAGTCCACCCCCGTGTGATAGAAAGGCGGTGATTGCGTTATCCTCTCACTGGCTAAGTCAGCCATCAATTGATATTGTTTCGATGGTCTAAAACGGCAGTACTTCACACAGTTTTGCAGGCATTTTTAACAGTGTTATTTCCTCCTATTATCCAATATTTTTGCCTCAAAGTAGCCAAAGTCAATCTCGCTCCGCCGTGTAGTGTTGTAGCATGCGCACGATCAATGAGAAGATATGTCAGCTTGCTGTTTTTTGGTATTATAGCAGGGTGTTTTGTTTCTTCTGGTAAGCTTGAATGTTGTAATCTCCCTCCGACGCGTAATATGTTATCTCCATCGAGGTAAGGGTTCCTCGTGGTGCACCCTGGGCACGGGCGATAACTCTTACGGACATACCCATACCCCGTGGGAGTTCTCGTCCGTGGCAAAATTCTGATCGTGGGGGAGGGGCCTACTTGGCCAAGGAGGAGAGCAAACTGCGGGGCCCACTTGGGCTCCGGCAGTTGGTGGGGGCGACGGGTTTGCTAGTCAGCAATGTCTGGCTGGCAGACACGGTCTGATACAGACCACCGTTCGGCCGACCCGTAATCCTCATTGAGAGGACCGGGGGTCTTGGCTTAATCGCCTGGACTGCGAGGATGATAAACTCTATAAATGGTTCCCTAATCCCAAGCTGCGACGCATGGCGAGGGGATGTATGGCTGCAAGGCTGGCAGTTCCAAGTGCGGGTCCCGTTAGAGTACCGGCCGACCCTCTGACGTAATAGGCTTATCCGGGCACAGGGGGCTTTACCCGGATGGACCGACTTTCCCCCACACTCGTGGGATTAATTATGGAGAAATTTTTAAAAACAAATACCCAACGTTAAGGTGGGTGCGGTGTCAGATAATGACACCGCATCGAGGATTACAAGGGCGGCTGCTCGCAAAGAGCAAGCGGAGAAGATGGGTGCGGTGTCGGATGCCGACACTGCATCGAGTTGGTGAGCGTGAGGTCGTTTGCCGAGGAGGTAGTAGGAAGCAAGTTCTTCCGCAAACGGCCTCGACGGTCGTCTCGCTCGGGATCAGACTCGGCATCGAGCGAGGAGGAGGCACCGGCCAAAAAAGTCGGTACCGACAAGAAGGGCCGTGGGCGGCCACCTTCCACAGGCCAGTATTTTGGAATGGAAGAGGCGGAGGCGGCATTTGTGGCGGCGCAACGAACCGAAAAGCTCGCGGATGAGGAGCGTGAGCTCGCCAAGTTGAGCCGGAAGGTTTCCACCGGACGAGTCAATCGGCAGTCAGGGTCGTCCTCCGCGTCGGAAATGGAGGCTGAGAACATGACTGCGATGGAGCTGCAGGCAACGCTCCAGGACGCCTTGACGGCAATTAAAAACGTCGCCAAGGTGTCCAAGGGTCTAAAGGGTACGTCCCAGAAGGCCCTCAATGAGGCCACCGGTTCCATCGCGAAGGCCGCGGAGGCGCTACTAAAGCGCACCTCCTCGGACGAGACGTCTCGTCTCCAACTAGAGAACGCACGCCTAGCGGCCCGGCTCGACGAGCTCCGAAAAGAGCATGACGAGCTCTGGGCCGACCTGGTAACAGACCGCCAGGAGCGCATACGCGCGATGGCGGGCCTCACCACGCGGCCGTCCGAGACCGAAGAGTCTGAGGTGGTTCGCCTCTTCAGAACAGAAATGGCGAGTCTTTGTGCTCGTTTCTCTGTCCTGGAGGGAAAAATCCTGCGCCCACCTTTGGCTGGCGATCGCTGGCGAGCTGATCAAGCACCGCCGGTGACCTTCGCGGCTAAAGCCGCGATGCCGCACCATTCCACTCAATCCAGTCAGCCGGCCACTGCGGCGACTTCGGCCACTTTGGCCACTGTAGCCAAAGCTACAAACTTGCAAAACGGCAAGGGAAAAGGCAAGAAGAGGTCGGAAGCTGCCACACAGGCTTCTTCCACTCCTGCATCGTCCACCCCGGCCTCGGCTGCGGCTGCGTCCGCCCCTGCGACGTCCGCCCCGGCGTCGTCTGTGTCTGACCCTTCTAGCGTCCAGCAGCGCTCTACGGCTCCCGAACCCAATCAGGGTGAGTGGGAGACCGTAGGAGCTAAGAAAAAGAAGCAGAAGGCTACCAAGAAGGCGGCTAAAGAGAAGGCGGCTGCCGAGAAGAAAACGGCACAGACCGCCAAAAAGGAGGCGGCGCGGCTTCGCACCCCTAAGTCCGCGGCTGTGGTTCTTACACTACAGCCGGGGGCAAAGAAGAAGGGAGTCACGTACGCCGGGATATTGGCAAAAGCCAAGGCCGAAATTGATCTCGGCAGCCTTGGGATCGCGGGTATCCGGATGAAGCATACAGTCACCGGTGCCCGCCTGCTCGAGGTTCCCGGTGCCACCAGCGGCCCGAAAGCGGACGCCCTCGCCGAGCAGTTGAGGGCGTCACTCGAGGCAGAGGAGGTCCGGGTGTCCAGGCCAACCAAATGTGCAGACTTGCGCATTTCGGGCCTGGACGACTCGGTCACGGCCATGGAGGTCGTGGCAGCCGTCGCAAAGGTCGGCGGCTGCCCTCCGGAGCAGGTGAAGTCGGGCGCTATTCGCTCCGGCTTCAACGGCCTAGGGTCAGCTCTGGTGAGCTGTCCCGTTGCGGCGGCCCACAAAATCATGGAGGGCCGTCGGCTGCTGGTGGGGTGGGTTTCGGCGCAGGCGAAGCTGCTGCCAGCCAGGCCTCTGAGGTGTTACCGGTGCCTGGCGAACGGGCATACAGGGGCACTGTGCACCTCGGAGGTCGATCGCAGTGGAGTCTGCTTCCGCTGCGGTCAACCCGGGCATATTGCCGGCACGTGTGAGGCCACGCCGCACTGCACAATCTGTGCAGCCGAAGGCAAGCCGGCGGAGCACCGGGCAGGCAGTAAGGCCTGCGCCGGTCCCACCAAAAAAAGGGCAGAAGAGGGCGAGGCCGTGGCAAGAATGCCGCGGCCAAGGTGACCTCGCAGCCGGTTAACCAACCGGCTGCCGAGAGGTCGCCGCAAAGCGGAGAGGGGGAGGCGTTCATGGACTGTCAGTGATGGCCCCACACCTGCGCCTCCTCCAATCCAACATCAACCACTGCGCCAGAGCTCAGGACCTTCTGCTCCAGAGCATGGCGGAGTGGTTGATCAATGTGGCTGTGGTCGCCGAGCCGTACTTCGTTCCACCTAGGGATGATTGGATCGGGGACATGGACGGCTCGGTGGCCCTGATAGTCTCGCGGGCCGCCGTTGGCTCTCCGTCGATTGAGAATGTCACTCGTGGACGGGGATACGTAGCGGCCCTGCTAGAAGACTTCCTCGCAGTGGGAGTATACTTCTCCCCTAATAAATCTCTCGCCGACTTTGAGGACTTCTTGGGGGAGTTGGCCGTCGTCGTCAGTCGCAGCCATCCTTGCCCTGTGCTGGCCTTCGGGGATTTCAACGCCAAGTCCACGGCTTGGGGTTCCCCGGCCACGAATGCACGGGGTAGGGTGCTAGAGGAGTGGGCCCTGGAAACGGGCCTACAGGTCCTCAACCGGGGTTCCGCCAACACGTGCGTGCGACAGCGGGGCGGATCCATAGTGGACATCACGTTCGCTACCCCCACTCTAGCGCGCCGTGTCCAGGGCTGGCGCGTCATGGAGGGGGTGGAGACGCTGTCGGATCATCGGTACATCCGATTCGACGTCTCCACCCAGACTTCAGGCGCTCCGGCCCGAACGATCCCGGTTGGGATCGGTCCGCGTTGGGCTCTAAAGCGGTTGGACAGAGAGGCACTCCTGGAGGCCTCGATTGTGCAGGCCTGGGTGTCGGCACTAGACAGGCCTGCCGACATCAACGAGGAGGCGGAGTGGTTCCGGGAGGCCGTGTCGCATATCTGCGATACGGCGATGCCTCGAGTCCGGACCGTGCCTGCAAAGCGCCAGGTGTACTGGTGGTCGCAGGACATAGATTTCCTGCGCCACGCTTGCGTGGAAGCGCGACGTCAGTACGCCAGGCTCCGCAGGAGGCGTCTTCGTGGCCCGGATACGGCAACCGAGGAGGCGGAGCTGTACGAGGGGTACAGAGAGGCGAAGATCGCCCTCCAGAACGCTATCTCGCGGGCCAAAATTGCGGCTCACGAGACACTGCTGGAGACTCTGGACCGGGACCCGTGGGGGCGCCCATACCTTATGGTACGGGGCAAACTTCGTCCGTGGGCCCCCCCACTGACCCAGAGTCTCCAACCTCAGCTTCTGGAGGGAGTGGTGAGCGCTTTGTTCCCTTCGAGGGCGGAGCATACGCCACCTCCAATGGTTCCGCCTTCATTGGCGCCTGACGCGGACGACGACGACGACGTGCCTGAAGTGACCCGGGTAGAGCTGAGAGCGGCGGTGAAAAGACTTCAGGCCAAGAACACCGCCCCGGGGCCCGACGGCATACCTGGCCGTGCATGGGTCCTGGCTCTCAAGGCTCTCGGGCCCCGACTGAAGGGGCTCTTGAGCGCATGTTGCGAGCGGGGCCAGTTTCCGCTTCGGTGGAAAACCGGCAAGCTGGTCCTGCTCAAGAAGGAGGGGCGCCCCGCAGACTCGCCATCTGCGTACCGCCCCATCGTGTTGCTGGACGAGGTGGGCAAGCTCTTTGAAAGAGTAATTACAGACCGCCTCGTCACGCACATGACTGGGGTGGGGCCGGATCTGGCGGACAACCAGTTCGGTTTCCGCCGGGGGCGCTCCACCGTGGACGCAATCATGCGCGTGAGGGCCCAGGCGGAGGAAGCAGTTGCCCAGGGCGAGGTCGTCTTGGCGGTGTCTCTAGACATCGCCAACGCCTTCAACACCTTGCCCTGGAGTTGCATAAGAGCGGCACTCGAATACCATCGGGTGCCGACCTACCTCCGCCGCATTCTAGCCGTCATCTACCCGGGTCGGGAAGGATGGGGTCGGCGAGAGATGTCGTGCGGTGTTCCACAGGGATCGGTCCTGGGGCCGCTCCTGTGGAACATCGGATACGACTGGGTGCTTCGCGGTGCGGTCCTCCGCGGCGTCGGCGTGACTTGCTACGCCGACGATACGCTGGTCACGGCGCGGGGGAGGACGCACCGCGAGGCAGCCATACTGGCGACAGCTGGGGTTGCGCAGGTCGTTGCAAGGATCCGGCGGTTGGGTCTCGAGGTGGCCTTGCAGAAGTCCGAGGCCCTGTGTTTCCACGGGCCCCGGAAGGGACCACCCTCGGGATCCCACAACGTAGTGGGGGGCGTCCACATCGGCGTCGAGACGGCGATGAAATACCTAGGACTTGTCCTCGACGGCCGGTGGAACTTTGGGCCTCACTTTCGGCAGCTGACGCCAAAGTTGATGGGCACCGCGTCTGCGTTATCGCGGCTGCTGCCCAATCTGGGGGGGCCCAACACCTCCTGCCGGAGGCTCTACGCGGGGATCGTACGGTCCATGGCTCTATATGGGGCGCCAATATGGGCAGACACCTTGACGGCCAGCATCGTCGCAATCTTGCGGAGACCGCAGCGCGCGATGGCCGTCAGGGTGATAAGGGGGTACCGTACGATCTCCTTCGAGGCGGGGAGCCTCCTAGCCGGATCGATGCCCTGGGATCTGGAGGCGAGGGCCCTCGCGCTGAGATATCGTCAGCGCGAGGAGGCGCCTGAGCGGAGTGAGCTCCGCCAGATCCTAGTGGCCGAGTGGAAGGAACGACTTGCGCAACCCAGCGCAGGGCACGCCGCAATAGCGGCGGTAAGACCCGTTATGGAGGAGTGGCTGGAGAGGCGGCATGGCGCCCTCAGCTTCCGGCTGACGCAGGTGCTCTCGGGACATGGATGTTTCGGGAAGTACCTGTGTCGCATAGGCCGTGAGCAGACGCCCGGATGTCACCACTGCGTCGACTGCCCTGAGGACACGGCGCTGCACACGCTGCAGGCGTGCCCTGCGTGGGCGATGCAGCGCTGCGAACTGGTCGCGGCAGTCGGTGGTGACCTCTCGCTTCCGGCCGTGGTTCTATCCATGGTCGGGAGTGAGAGTGCGTGGGAAGCCGTCGCCTCCTTTTGCGAGGTGGTGATGGCGACCAAGGAGGGAGCGGAGAGGGAGAGAGAGGCGGCAGCAACTCTCCCTTCCCGCGCCAGACGCACCGGGCGCCGCCGGGGGGCGCGCGACGATCTCCGGCCACCCTAGTGTGTGGCCTGCGGGCGACGGGTTAGGGGACCCGTCGCCCGACCAGTAACAGGCCCGAGAAGGCGGCGCGCATGTGTTCCGTGCGCGCCTCTCAGGAGGACGTGGGGCAAGGCCCCACAGAAGGAGAGGTCCGCCAGGGGCTGGCGGACCGAGGCCTGCCGGGGTTGCGGCGCATGCAGCTGCGAATCCCGCGACCCCGGCCAAGGGTCAGGAGAAGGAACACCGTGGGTTTTTAGCCGGTAAGAGTCCGACATAACCCTTCGCCTTCCCCAGGCGATGGGTATCCAAGAGGATTTTCCCACGAAAAAAAAAAAAAAAAAAAATGGTTAAGATTCACAAGTCTACTGTTATTGCTTACCTTCCCTTTTGTTTTTAAATCTTTAATTTCTTGTTCATAATGTTCCTTCTGTACGTGTTTTATATTTATAATAGTAGCGCGTCGAATATCAGCGAGTGTTAAGTTGCATTGTTTTGACGCGAGCAGGCCATTCACCTGATTTATTGTTGTGTCTTCCTTGTGACAATTTTTTCGTGACGTGTTTGTAATGAAACGCGATACCCAAGCGACGATGCGTATTATAGTCATAACACAGCTGTTTTCGATAAGAAGTTTTGTTATCCGGCTCGAAGGACCAAAATGTAAGGGCATGAGCCTATACATTAAATGTTGAATGTTGATAGAAATTAAAGTAAATGTTAATGTCCAAGAGAAATGTTTATTAAACTTCACAAAATAATGTTACTTAAAAATATAATGTAATACATTATAATATTATTAAGTACAGTGTAAAATTGCACCGACTTCTGAAACTATTGGTTTTATAATATGGTAATTATTTTACTCTATTTCGTTTTTTTTTAAGTCGGTTTTTACTTTTTTTTTGTCAAATTATTCTTCAAGCAACATAGTAACGTAATAGTGTTTTAATTTTTTAGTCTAATCAATAGATTTTTTGTAAATCGCATGTTATTCTTATTTCTGAGCATAATAAGTACGCATGTGTGCGTAAACGCCTGTGTACCGACAGTGCCGGCCGAGACCGCTGATCCTATACTTTATTGTGTATGTGTGCGTGCGTCACTCAAGGTCACTTAGCTCTTGTAGTCCTCTTACGTTACGTCGTATCCCTGTTTTATTTATTTTAGTGTACAATAAAGTATATCTATCTTATATACAGGGTGTTAATGAATTCGTGTAATTCCTTCAAACCACGTGATCTACCGGTGTCACAGATTAACCATAAATGGGAATTTTTGAAAATCAAGTAAAAAAAATTTTGCAAAAAATTTTTGGTTTTCTATTTCTGAGTCACTTTTGAGCCTTGAGTTAAGATTCAAAGATTCAAAGATATTTATTTGCCAACTAAGTGTACATAAGGTGTTACAATATAAAATAGCTCTCTTAACTTAGTTGCCTTTTTCAGGCGTTGCAAAAGAATTCTTAATAAAATAGGTAAATTAGTTAACCGTAGATCGCCATAATAACTTTGAATACCTAGGTCATTTATCAACCCGAAGCAAAACCAAACATATTTAGTTGAGTCTATTATTTTTTTGTTTTGTATTCAAAATATTCTTCCATTGAGTAAAAGCAATTTTGTGTAAGGAATGTTTTTAATTTTCTATTAAATATTGCTAGTTTCGTTTCTTTTTTTACATCGTTTGGTAATTTATTATAAATTTTTACTGCCATATAATAGGGACTATGGTTAAGCATTTTTATTCTGGAGGGTGGTAAATATAATCTATCTTTATGACGCGTGTTTACTTTGTGTGTTTCTTTTACTTTTGTGAAATGACTGTTATTTTTGAATACGAACAAGCATAGATCGTGTATATATATTGAGGGTAGTGTTAATAGTTTGTATTCAATGAAAAAAGGTCTGCAGCTTTCTAAATTATCTATTTGAGCTATAATTCTAATACACTTCTTTTGTAACAAAAATAAATCATGAACGTCCACGCTATTTCCCCACAGCATAACACCGTATCTTAGCCATGAGTACTCGTATGCATGGTAGGCAGACAAAGATGTTTTTATGTCTGTGCTACGTTTTAGTTGGAAAAGAGCGTAAGTGAATTTGGACAATTTTGATTTTATATGTTCAATATGTGTTTTCCAATTTATGTGTGTATCAATGTGTATGCCAAGTAAGTTAAATGATTCTACTGTTTCTAAGGGTATGTTTTGAAAAGTTGTGTTTATATCTAAGGGGGGCTTTTTATATGATCTAAATTGCATTGTTTTGGTTTTACTATAGTTTATCTCTAAGTTGTGGTCATGAAGCCAACATGTTAATGTTTCCAAGGTTTCTTGTAGGATAGGGTTTTGGATTAGTGGTATTGTCATATTTTATAAGTATAGATATGTCATCAGCAAATAAGACGGGTGAAGCTATTTCTTTATTTAGGGTTTTAGGTAGGTCGTTTATGTACAATAAAAACAATATACAGCCCAGTACGCTTCCTTGTGGGATAGAACATGTAATTTTCCTTTCTTTGGATCGTATTGTTCTTATTTCATTTTTATCCTCATCAAAATTTTCAATTTGAACTATTTGTGTTCTATTTTGCAAATACGATTTAAACCATGAATAAGCCGGGCCTCGAATTCCTGAACCGTGTAATTTGTTAAGCAGTATATTATACAGGACTTTATCATACGCTTTTGTCATGTCTAACAACAGACCAACGACATAATTTTTATCATTTATGTGCTGAAGTGCCGTTTGAACATATTTGTATACAGCTAATGTTGTAGATCTAGATTTTCTGAACCCGTTTTGAGAGTCGTCGAGGATACTATATTTTTCAAGAAAATTGTATAGTCTAGTGCACATTGCCTTTTCAAATACTTTTGAAAATGTCGGTAGTAAAGCTATGGGCCTATAATTACTGGGCGTTTGAGTATCGCCTTTTTTATGGATTGGTTAATTTGTGGTACTTTTAAAAGGTCAGGAAAATGGCCGTCTTTGAAGCTCTGGCTAACTAGAAAGGTTAGTGGAATCGAGAGTTCATCCGCACATTGTTTTAGTAAGATTGGCGGAATATCGTCTATTCCACAACTGTGTTTGATTTTGATTGAACGAATTATTTCGATTATTTCTTTTCGATCAACAGGGCGTAAGAACATTGAACATGTTGGTGAGTTTTGGACAGGTCGACCTACTACATTTTGCTTTTTTGTGCTATAGGGACTTTCTCCGACTGTCGCAAAATAATCGTTGAAGAAATTGGATACAGTTGCTGGACATTTAATAATTTTGCTATTTATTTTTAAGGATATGTTTTTACGCATTTTCTTTTTTATTTTGCCTGTTTTTGTATTTATGATATTCCACATAGTTTTTACTTTGTTGTCTGAGTTTTCCATTTGTTTGATATATTCTTTTTTTTTTGAGATTTTTACACCACGTTTTAGTGTTTGATTGAAGATTTTGTAGTATTTTCTAATTATTGTACTATTTGTTTCGTTTATGATAGTCTTTAATATTCTTTTATGTTCGCATGACTTTCTTAAACCTTTGGTTAACCATCCTTTTTTGGGTTTATTTTTTATTTTTATTTTTTGTATAGGTATATGTTTATTAAGGAGTTGTTGTATAGAATTAATAAATGAATTATAATTTATATTTATATTTGTATTTTCATAAATAATGTTTTCCCATTTTATATCTTTCAGAGATCTTTTAAAGTTTATAATATTGTTTTTTGTAAATAGTCTTTTCTGTATGTACCATGTTCCATGACAGTTTGTATTTAGAAAATTAGTGTTTATTTTTATATTAAGAGCCTTATGGTCAGATAGACCGTAATCTTGAACGTAGGATTTATTTATGAGGGGTGTGTAGTTAGTAAAAAGTAGATCTATGCACGTGGATGTAGTTTTTGTTACTCTAGTAGGTTTATTTATTAGTTGTTTAAGATTATATGATTGCATTAAATCGAGAAAGTCTTTAGTTTGTTTATTTTTATTATGTATGTTTATATTAAAGTCACCTCCAATTAACACGTATTTATTTATGTTTTTTGTGTTTAACTTATGCAAAACCTTTTCTATCTGTTCGTAGAATATGTTAATATGACGATCTGCTCGATACAGCCCTATGATAATACAATTTAGTTTAGGTACTTCTATTGCACTAAATTCTATAATACATTCTTTAGAGTAATTAACAATATCTTTCCTTTCTGTACATTCCAAAGAGTCTTTAGCAATTAAACATACGCCTCCACCTTCACGGGTTTTTCGACAGAAAATGGATGCAATTTTATATCCAGGTAACAATACAGAGTCAAAGTAGTCTTTAGTTTTCCACAATTCTGATAACGAAATAATATCAATTTCAGAATCTACCAATAGTTGTTCTAATATATCTAATTTATTTCCTATACTTTGAATATTTTGAAAGATTATAGTAATATTAGTAACGAAAGGACTTATTTTGTTTGTTATTGTTTTTGAATTTTAGCGTAAATGTGTTATTCTGTTGAGGCTCTGTATATATCTCTGTTGTTAATTGTTGTATCTCTTCATTGTATATATACTCATAGTCTGTATGTAAGGAAATGTTAGTAGGAATATAGTACCTTATATCGTCAAAAATAATTTTCATTCCATAATTATTAATTACGCCGCTATATTTTGAAAACATGCTGAAATCATTTAATAAGTTCAGGTTAGAGTCAAGTAACATTGCGTAATTGTGAATTTGCACATCATGATAAAGTAAATTGTTGAACATTTCAACTCGCCAATTATGTATCGCACAAAAGTCGGAACATTTATATGTTGGCAAACAAAGTATTATATTTGTGTGATTTAATTTCAGCAAGGTTTCAAGTATGGAAGCAACTAAATTCGAGTAGTTTTGAGAAATTCTGAAATCATTTTCACCAATAAAAATAATACAGTAATCATCCAGGGTATAGTTAGACAGCTTCACATCTAGATTACAAATGAGTTGGTTTATACCACAATTTGTTGACAGATAGTGACATAGATTATAGTCAGGAAAGGTATTTTCAGCTAGGGATAGGATTTTATTGGCCTTGTTACTACTAATAATGCATAACTTGTTTCTTTTCGCTGATGTTGTTCTTATTTCCTGTAAATGTTTTGTAGAGGCAGACGTTGAGGTTATTTGTTCAGACACAGTTTTATTATTGTCTTGTAAAGATTGTGTCAGTCTCTGTATTTTTTCTTCAAGAGATTTAATTTCTCGTTTTGCGTCTTCTAGTTGTTGTTGCAGGCGTACTATTTGCTGTTGCAATAATGATGTTGTATTACCATTATGTGGTTCGAAATTTGGGGTGAAGGCCATCGAGGAAGGAGTTGAAGACTTATTCTGATATATCAGAGAGTGTTTCTTCTTGTTAGCACTGTTGTATGGACTGCATTCTATTATTGATGAAGAGTTGCACAGCAATTTTAATAGTTTTATTTCTTCACTTAACTTCTGTATTTGCCTGTTGAGATCGTTGTTTTCCAGTATTCTGTTTTCCAACTCATTCTCAGTACTCTCAAGTTTACTGATAAGAGTAGATATTTTTTCTTTCATTTCAGGAATACACAACAGGTCGGTAATTGTGCTATCCATACTCTTAGACAGTTTATTAGTTGTATTTAATTCACATGACGTTTCAGGATCGGGAAGTATTTGTGAGTCCGTTTTAGACGTATCTTGGATTATGTTTTGTGTCGCATCAATACATTTTCCATTTTTTGTGTATTGTTTTAAAGTTGACGGTTTAGGTTCTGATAGGGTCTTAAGTTTCTTACGTGTAGTGACGTTAGAAACATCATTGGTGCTTGTAGTTTTTATGTCTTTGAGATGTTTCTGAGTGCAAGACTTGCATTTCCAGTTTTTTTTTGATTCTTGACTCTTTAGGCGGTAAGTCTGTTCAGGATAGCCATCGCAATCTAGTTCGTATCTGTTTCTGCAAATTGAGCACATTGCCGTATTTTTTATATCGACTGATTTCTTACACTTAAAACATGATACTAGTGTCGGCATCTTGTGGCAATTTTTGTTCGTTACATGGGAGCTGTCTTCGCCTTCTAAAGCACTCAAACATCCTGCGCAGTTATTTGTTGACATCGTAATCACACAACGGACGTTTCGAAGCAAGATTCAAATTTAGCACGAAGCTAGTAAAGCGATTCAAGCAGTGCGCACAGCGGTAGGCGTCTAATCATGCAGTAGGCGGGCAGCGTTGGATACGCTTAGGATACGCTTAGCGGCGATGCAGCGGGCGCAAAAAACGTTCACGGAAAGAACGTCCAAAGCGCCATGTATTTCGCGTCGCTTACGCGTTCGAGTCAAATCACTTCACAACTCGCGAAACACTTGTTCAATTTTAGTAATTATTTTGTTTATTGTTGTGATATATTGTTAAATGGGTAAACTGGCACTTGATATTTCAACACTGAGTCTATTGGAGTTTTAAGAGAGGATGTTGAGCAAAATTAACTTTAAAAATGTACTTTAAACTATGTTTTTGATTATTGTTTTGAGAGCAAAACGATAACGGACCGTTAGCATAAAGCGCGCGCGCACGTCTCTGACTGCAAAGAGCGATATCGCGTTATTCGTGCCTGCCAGCCGTGTCGCCGTGTTTTCATTAATTTATGTGTGGCATCGAAATGTTCACACAAATAAAATACTTTTTCTGAAAAAAAAAAAAAACTTTTTTTTTTACTGAATCCTTATTAGGTGGTTTAGACACGATCTGTGACAAAGCCGCATGAAAAAATAATATTTTATTTTTTATTTTTAATCAAGCTAAATCTCGTGCGGGGGCTGTCTACACCAGTAGTAGATCATGTGGTTTTAAGGAATTACACGAATTCGTTAACACCCTGTATATACCTATGTTATAATTAATTAATCATTTTGCGGACAGTGTTGGTTTTCAACCAAAGAAGTTAGTTTAACAACATGTAGACATGTGTTTGACACAATATTTAGACCCAAAACTGCGTGACTGCCAAGTTTAGTCTAAAGTTAGTAACTACAACTGTGCTCCGACATTTGTCACAAATATAGCCCTTGTCTGTTACAAGTTGCGAAGATATATCGCTTTTTTGACCGACTTTAAAAAAAAAAGGTTCTCAATTCGTTTCTTTTTATATATTTATGATCTATGTAAGACTTACAGCTAAACAAAACAGAATAAAAAATAGTCGGTGTAACTGACAGCCAATTACAAGTCTTCACTTATAAAAAACGGGCTGGCAAAGATGGTGTGAACAACACAGCACTGCCCATATAAGAAAAAGAAAAAAACTGGACAACATATAATATTTATAACCGACTTCTAATAGGAGAAGGTTTTTTTTTGTGTTTGTTACGCGATATCTCCGCCAATTATGAATGGATTTTGATGATTCTTTTTTTGTTTGATAGGTCATAGTTCAGAGGTGGTTTCGTATAAATTTTATCGAAATTGATTCAGCGCTTTTTGAAAAAATCAACAAAAATAAAAAAACATATACTTAGATGACGTTTTGGCTTTGTACCACAAGCCTTGATCCTTGAACACAGCTTTACAGCTGTGTATTTTATTGGCATTGGTCCTGCTATATAATATGGGACCTTAAAAGTCTGTATCGATCTATCCTAAGTCTAATGTTCGATATTTTCAAGTCATCATCATCTGCCTAGCCTTTTCCCAACTATATTGGGGTCGGCTTCCAGTCGAACCGGATGCAGCTGAATATCAGTATTTTACATGGAGCGACTGCCTATCAGACCTCCACAACCCAGTAACTGGGTAATACGATACTCTTGGTAAGACTGGTTGTCAGACTTTCTGGCTTCTGACCAACAGTAACGACTGTCAAAGATCTACAAATGACAGCCGGGACCAACGGCTTTACGTGCTTTCCGAGGCACGGAGGAAACTTGCTATGGTAAATGGTCACCCATCCACAGACCAACCTCGGCAAGCGTGGCTTAACCCGGAAGATCGGTCTATGCGGCTGTAATTATTTAGCCACGAGCTCCTCAATCTTCGATATTTTCAAGTCATTTGTTTGCTAAAGATCCCGAAATGCGTTGCGATATTTCCCAAAATGTATCAGTAGTAAACATTACTAAAACAAACACAACAGGTATCAAAGGACCAAATGCATCATCCAGGTGGGATCGAACCAACGCCTTATTTCACTTTATCTTCACATCTGAGCATCTGTCGTCTTAATCAATATTTATTAATTAATTTAATAGAGCTTATAAATTAAGTGCGACTAGACTTAGGCGATAAATAATATAATAAAACATCGCGAGAGTAAATGTCAAAACTTTATTACGAAAAGTTATTTCGAAGAAGATTAACAGGGTGTTGCAAGTTTGAATTAACTTCTAAATGATGAATGATTTTTGTTTCTGTAAACAAATCTATTACAGACCTTTTACAAGTCAATGCAATGACAAGCTCAGAGGTCAAGGTATCTTTAAAGTCAGGACATTGTGGTATAAAGCTATGCGAGTGTAACAATGTAGGGCAACGTCTGGAATGCCTTTTGAGGAAAGAGCCATAGCAGGTTTGAGTTGACCTGTCCCAACTGACGGCACGCAGGCATCAGCTATCGTTTAAGTCAACCTTATTTACTATAATAAAATCGTAACGAAGCAAAAACTGTACATTCAATGTTTTTGGACAAAAATGATTGCTACGTGTATTAAAAACGATGCAGATGCCAAAAATACAATTTTTTGAATTTCTGTCTTTTTGTCTGTTTGTATGTCGGAGCTTCACGCCAATACTACTGAACAGATTTAGTTCAAATTTGGCAAAGATGTCCGTAAAGGAGCGGGGCGGGTTATAGAGTACAAATTATCACACTATTGAGAGTGGGTGATGAGTTAATCTATACTAATATTATAAAGAGGTAGAATTTGTTTGTTTGTTTGTATGTAGGAGGTAATCTCCGAAACTACTCATCCGATTTCAAAAATTCTTTCACCAATAGGAAGCAACGTTATTTTTGAGTGCTATAGGCTATATTTTGGGATCAAAAAAATATAAATTAACGCGAGCGAAGCCGCGAGCAAAAGCTAGTTGGAAATAAATGTGATTAGATTAAAAAAAAAACTTATAAATACATTGTTTAGTTGCTGCGACACAATGTTGTTTTCCGACTTCCACACGGACGAAGTCGTGGGTACAGCTAGATCTATACATATAATAAATCTGTAGACATGGCGTGTCTGTACATAGCAAATATTTTGAAAAAACCTGGTTGGGGAGTTAAACGATAACCAATAGAACCCATTTTTAACATTTTTGGAATTTTTGTCTGTTTATCTGTTTGTCTGTTTATCTGTTTATCTGTTTGTCTGTTTATCTGTTTGTTTGTTCAAGCATCACGTAAAAACAACTGATCCAATGTTATTGACTTTTATAAATAAATATTGTGCTTATCTCCAAGTAACATATGTTTTTTGTTTCATCGCAATCGGTTCTCGCAATCAAAAGTTATGCGAATTTTAAGTTTTCTAGAAGAAGAACTTAGCATGTATTTGTGTATACCATTTCTTTTCAATAGATGGCGTTACGTGTATCAAATCACGTTGTGAGGAAATATATTACAACGAATATATTACTATTCTCAGTCTACAAAAGGTCTTTTGAAATGCTAATCGAAGAAGGTACTAACTAAGCTTTTATAAAAAAAACGAAGATATCGTTATTTAAAATTTATTAGGTACTAATCTATCTGAATGGCGGTGGAAGAGAAATATACTCAATTTCATAAGTGAGTGTAGGTATTCTAAATTGTTAATTGTACAAGGCAATACGATAGACTAATTTGAAATACTCATATATTTAATTGTTAATACTTAAATACTTACATATACGTATTTATAAATCCATATACTATTAATAGAATTCAAAGTTAGTGCACTTTGTCTGTAATTAAATATTTTCTCAAAATTTCGATTGGGGTACTATACTATCGATACAGAAGCCAAAACATTTTTTTTTGAATTATTGTCTGTCTGTCTTTCCGTCCGGGCATCACGTAAAATCCCGTGGATGGATTTTGATGGGACTTTCGCTGATGTGTTGCCTAAAGGGCGACAATTTTGCTTTTACATATACTGTTACGCTATTGTTCATAGGAGCCGAGCAGCGGAACATTATTTCTACATACTGCGAAGTATAAAGCTTAATATTTGGATCGTAAAATCGCGTGAATCGATTTTGATGGGCCTGCGCTTATGCTGGTAGGTAAACTATCACGCTATTGCTCATAGATGCCGAGCAACGGAACATTATTTCCATATAGTGCGAAGTGTAAGCTGTAGACAGAAACAAGTGCTGCAGTGAACGGTAAAAAATACACATTTTGTAAAAATTTTGGAATGTTTTTATATATTTTATTTTGTTCATTGTTGTCAGAACTATACAAAGCCTGTCATCGCCCTTTTATTAAGTTTATTTAAGCCTTAGGTAATGTCCCAAAACATATGGCCATGAAGGGAAAGTACTTTAATATTAAAAATTGCAAATTTCACTCAAAGGAGACTTCATTTTATTTTTAAAAGTAAGAAATATTGCCTTTACTTACTGATTTTTTTGCCTGAACCGGGAATCAAACTGACAAAGCTATACCATCTGGTGGCACCTGTTGATAATATCTTTATGGTCAATAATCAGGATCAAATCTCTCCAACAAACACACTGTCTTAAATTGAACGAAGTGGAAAAAATAAGAACTAAGTACCTACTTAACAACAATTAATAAGTGCTTGAATTTAAATGTACCTAAGTTAGTCAATTTTCGTTTTATGGTCTTCCATCAATTTCAGACACAATGTTTATTGGAGCGATTTAATCCGTATTATTGATCCTATCGATTGGTGAAATAAAAATACAGATGATATTTTTTCGCATTTGGGTTGGTTCGATTTCCAGATCAAACTTTTTGAAATCTTTGAAAGCAGTACCTATTTCTAACTTATAAAAATAAAATGAAGTCTTCTATAGGTGAAATTTTTATGTATTTAAAGTACTTTCCTATTCCACACCTCGAATGAAATCATTTTAAACACTGCACTGCGTAAAATGATTTGATTTAGTTCGCCGATTGTAACTACATAGATGGCGTTGTAGCCATTTTTGTATCGCGATAAGGTTTCGTTACATTATCACAATAAATATCAATATTCAATTATAATCCATATTAGCAAGGAAATGTATGGAAATAAGCAACACGTTTTTAGTATTATGGTTTTATGAACCTTTACGGTCAATCAAGAAGAGCTGAAACTCTACCTAAAGAAATGATTTAAAAGATACAAGCGCTTTGGTGGGACACCTTTGTTTATTATTATAATAAATGGAATACTATACATTATTTAGTTGCTGCGACACAATGTTTTTTTCCGAGTTCCACGCGGACGGAGTCGCGGGCACAGCTAGTATTAAATAAGCTTCTTAAAAAACAGTTAATTCTTGTAGTCAACATCGAAGGCAAGAGAACCAAAACTATCTATCTAGTGATGTTGTTGCCTAGAGTATACAAAGTAGGGATGACGTTACGACATTAAATGATACCACGTAATCTATGACGGGTTTTACGACCGATTTTCGAGGAAGGAATTTTCGTACGATTTAATAATTTTACGAATATCAAGACCTCTACGCGAAGTTATGTAAATCTATGACCCGTTTAAACTAAAATTATCTTTATTTACGCTTGTAGAACAGATATAGTTAACATAAGTTTCCACTTCAACGTCCCTTCATCTATATGAACGCGTGAAATTGAAAAATCATGCGACAAAAAAATTAACTTAGAAGTAACTGTTTTTTTTTTTGTGTACGGTACTAGAACACTCATAGAACACGTGCTATTATTTACTGTCATAATATCAACCCCACTTTGTTTACACCACGTATTTTGGCCTAACCAAATATGCAAAATTTGGAATGTCATTAGTTTACCCCATATATTACTCTTGTTGCCGCTGAAAATAGAAATATCTGGCTGACATGGAATGAAATCGTTGTGCAGCTAAGGGCTCATTCACACGGGTTCCGTCATTGACGATTCGTCATAAAACACGATACATCATATACAGATAGATATACTTTATTGTACTCTAAAAGAAATAAAACAGAAGGAATACAGGTAATCAAGAACAGTACAAATGGCGGTCTTATCGCATAAAGCAATTTCTTTCAGACAACCGATGGAAAGAAACAGATGGAAAGAATTGTTAAGAAAAATATAAAGGGCAATTTGCAGCGTACTTTATAATCTAATGAAAATCGGGAATCAACAAAATAACTATGTATACATCATACATCATGACGGATGGACGTTCACATTGCATACGGAATGGTGTTTTATCACGATTCGGCAAAATATCCGAATTGATGTTCCGACATTCGTTTCGTGATTCTTAGTCATCATCTGCCTAGCCTTTTCCCAACTATGTTGGGGTCGGCTTCCAGTCGAACCGGATGCAGCTGAATATCAGTATTTTACATGGAGCGACTGCCTATCAGACCTCCACAACCCAGTAACTGGGTAATACGATACTCTTGGTAAGACTGGTTGTCTGACTTTCTGGTTTCTGACCAACAGTAACGACTGTCAAAGATTTACAAATGACAGCCGGGACCAACGGCTTTACGTGCTTTCCGAGGCACGGAGGAAACTCGCTATGGTAAATGGTCACCCATCCACAGACCAACCTCGGCAAGCGTGGCTTAACCCGGAAGATCGGTCTATGCGGCTGTAATTATTTAGCCACTAGCTCCTCGTGATTCTTAGTCTTGGATGAAATATCGAACTCGATGGATCCGTCACAAAAAAAACACGATTCGTGTATTTTTGACGAACGTGTTTTTTAAAAGACGATACGTGATTTAAGACGTGTCCGACATTTTTCAAGATACTTGATGCGTGTGAACACGGGCATTTAAAAAGAAAAGCCGCCGAAAAAAAATCGAATCGTGAAAAAAGACAATACGCCAAAAAAACGAATCGTCTTTGTGTGAATGATCACTAAGTTCAACATAACCGATATATTTTAGCAGATAAATTTTGATGATATATGTACTAAAATGTTTGGACATGAATTTATTGTTCTTGCTCAATAATCTATAAATCAATTCATAATTTAATATTACAGTTTAAGTTAATATGCAGAAAATTTATTTTATTAATGATCGCAATCCGTAACTTCAATTGTATGAAAATTAAATAATGTTATATGAATTAATAGTAGATAGATTATCATGTGTGTATTTGCATGCAAATTTTTGTACGTCCGTAATGGGCTGATCATAGAGCACTTAAAACTTTAATGCTTACTACCTAACCGAATATTGTACCCATGCATCACAAATAAAAAAATACTGATTCTGATTGTTATCCTAATCCTAACTAATATTATAATATAAATGCGAAAGTAAGTTTGTTTGTTTGTTACTTTTTCAGCTAAACCACTGAACCGATCATCCCGAAATTTTGCATATACGTGGTCATGTGTACAGAAACGGACATAGGGTACCTGTCATCCCGAAACAAAGTACTGTTCCCGAGGAAAACAACAATAACGTTCATAGATGGCGCCACGTGTCTATCGAATCACGATTGAATAATATTGTTATAGAAACTTTAGTAGTGTGTTTGTCAAATTCTAAATTAACGCGAGCGAAGCCGCGGGCAAAAGCTAGTTCTAATATAAAATGAAAACGTTGGATAGTTGATTCATTCGCTCATACATCATTTGCTCATGCAACTTTGTCTGTCAGTTTTAGGCTTCGTCAATGCAAATCTAGAATCTGCAACGCACTCCACTGCGTCATACATACAACTAAAACTCAAACATTACGCGCGGAAAACCGTGACTCCATAAACGCTCTAATAACATCCTCATGCTGCTGGAATTGTCCGCCTTACGTTCTGCATCCTGCATCGCGCTAAGCTTTGCTTCATAGACGAGGCTTAGTGCATGCAAAGCAGGTTAAAATTTAGAAAAAGTTGAAGTTAAAACCCCTTCTATAGCGAAGCCATTTCCCTCTGGACATACTTTTGCATTTGCAAACAAGAATAGTTTCCCAAAATTGCACAGATCTTCATAACACCATTTCCTCGTTTTGGCACACGTCCTATTTTAATAATTTGTAAACGTGGAAGCTTTCTGGTTTTCGAAAACTTCGCGACAAGATTATGAATATGCAAATAAAACCTTTGCACACATTGACGTAGAAACACATGGACCTCAAGGTCAGCGGTCAAAAATGTCCGAACCGAATGTAGACTAACACGCGAAAATGAAAAATCGTTTACGTAAATGGGTTCAGTCAAATCATCTCGTATAGTTGTAATCTCAATTGGGCATTGTGATAACGACATAAGATTTAAATTGGTTCGTTAGTATTTCTCAGTTTATATGGCGGTATGCTTTGGCGCGCGCTCTAGTGGTGTATGTAAACTCGAGACACTTTTCTCATAAATTTTATAAAAGACCCTTGGGCCATGTGTTTTTACATCAATATTTACCACCAAATACATCGGTTTTGAACATTAATATTAAGTTTATAACAGGCATGATAAACGGCTTATAAGCTTGGTAAATGAAAGTGGCAATGCAGGGATAAAACAAATAAGAACTGCGCAATAAACGCCATTTTTTAATAAAAAGTGGTTATACATTCTCAATCTATTTACTTATTTAACTCGAATACAAAAAGTTTGAAAGGTAAGAATACTTTGGGAGTGAGATTGTACGAATGATTTATGTCCGACAGTAATGAAGAGGGTTGTTGTAAAGTTTGTAGCTTCATTTATTACTGCTGCCCTGGTGTGAGCTATCTCTATTTATATTAAGTTTCATCGGCAAGCAATATTATCTTCCATGATTCAGCAATATTGTAAGGATCTTCTCTTTCCTGATTATGTTTGCTAAGGAAATAAAAGGGCTAGAATTGAACCCAGTGGTACACCCATTTTATTAATAGTCTCAAATGATATTACACCATTTATGCCTACTTTTTGCTATCTCCTGAAATAATAGGATCATAGGACAGTACAATTCCAAAATATACTCGTATTTCATACTGGTTAAATTTTAGGGTGAACTAGTTGTGATAAATGCAATCAAAAGCCTTTGAAAAATCACAGAAGATACCAATAGAATCTTGTGAATCCTCCCCTAATTGCCAATTTTCAGACTAGTTTATACAGCTTTTGTGTGAAATATATAGAGCCTTTCAAAACGTTAAATTTATTCATCACTTAAAAGTTATCTCTCGTTTGAAAAATCGGCCCGAAATGGTATAAATTTTCAATCCATCTAGTTATTTAATGCAAATAAAACAAAAAAAAGAAGAAGCATCTAATTCTACGCCTACGCTGATGAATAACGCACATTTAAAATTAAACAAATAGCTTCAAACTAAGGTACAGACACCAGCAGGTCAAGCTACCCGAAACTGTAAAAGGTCATTGGGCATTTTTGACCCGGTACCTCAAAAGTACGTGTCTATTAATGAATTATGGTTTGTTTTGAAGGTTTAGGGTTAACATTTCACGGAATGTATTTATTTTAATCCCAATGTATGGGGGAAAAAGTTATCATCATCTGCCTAGCCTTTTCCCAACTATGTTGGGGTCGGCTTCCAGTCGAACCGGATGCAGCTGAATATCAGTATTTTACATGGAGCGACTGCCTATCAGACCTCCACAACCCTGTAACTGGGTAATACGATACTCTTGGTAAGACTGGTTGTCAGACTTTCTGGCTTCTGACCATCAGTAACGACTGTCAAAGATCTACAAATGACAGCCGGTACCAACGGTTTTACGTGCTTTCCGAGGCACGGAGGAAACTCGCTATGGTAAATGGTCACCCATCCACAGACCAACCTCGGCAAGCGTGGCTTAACCCGGAAGATCGGTCTATGCGGCTGTAATTATTTAGCCACGAGCTCTAGCTTTTTAGGGATGGGGAAAAAAAGTTATGTGGTTCAAAAAACTGCGAGGAACAAGATAGAAAAGCTCCCTTAACATTCTTGTACCTTTAGGAAGCTCTTTGTGCATTTTTGTAAGCATTTTGTATATTGAGAAGGATATGGATATACGAAAATCCTTTTTTTTATATTAATTCTTGTTTTGCTAAAAAGAACTTTCCCATACTTTTGAGGAATGCGCCTCATCTCATTGGGTAGTATTCATGGTCTTTAACATACTCCGACTAGTTTCGTTAGTGGTCGCTGGTGGGTCACAGGTCCGAACAAAATGCCCATTTACCTTTTCCCAATCAACCTTGAACCTAATGCTTTCGCATTATAGATGAAAATCTATTAAAGACAGATTGTAGTAGCTTGATGTGCTGGCGTCGTACATAATATATTTAAATCGTGTAATTAACTTAAATCTATACATAAAATTACTTGATAACCACATAACATCACACCTGTATTCCTCGAAGGATTGGGCAGAGGTGTAGATAAACGACTATGTTGACGATAGGGACGTGTGGCGCTAGTTCTTTTCTGCACATGTGGCTTCCCTGGAAACCATTACTTTTTATGTGTTGTTTTGTATAAGTATCTATATTATTTAGATACGATTTTGATTTATCTCAATTCATACTGAATTGATTTATATACCTACTTATGTACTATTTTAATTTTTACTTTTCCTTTATGTGCATAATTTTATTATTGTAAAAAATATTATGATTTTCTTTGTATCGAGTCAATTAATTTATTCACTTGACAGACATATCTGTGTTGCTGGGGAGTTTGTTGCGCCGTTTCTTCTTCACAGCATAAACACTAGGAAGCGGTGAAGGGAGGGCTTTTTGGGGGATGTCTATATTGTAAAACCGACGTTCAAAAAGAACTAAGTAATTCTAGTCTATTTTGAATAAATGCGTTTTGAGTTTGAGTGTATAGTAAACCCTCATTTCACCATTATGTAAGTCCCATGTAATAGAGGGCGAGCCTATTGCCATCAATCGGGCTCAAATCTAGACTCCGGGCTTCTCAGAGAGAATATACACTGAAAAACCCAATAACACATTGTCGGACCTGAGGATCGACTATTAAACTAACGAGGCAAAAAACGATTCAAAAAATTATGGTTTACTAGCTTTTGTCCGCGGCTTCGCTCACATTAATTAAGCTCAAAAAAACTCTTAACATGTTACTAAAGTTTCTATAACAATATAATTCAATCGTGATTCGAAAGACAGTGGCGCCATCTATGAAGGTTATTGTTGTTTTCCTCGGGAACAGTACTATTTTTCGCGATGAAAGGTATCCTATGTCCGTTTCTGTACACCTGACAACGTATATGCAAAATTTCAGGATGATCGGTTTAGTGGTTTAGGCGTCAAAAGGTAACAAACAAACAAACTTACTTTTGCATTTATAACATTAGTTAGGATAGCCCATGGCGTGAAAAAAATCTCTACTATAGATAGCTAGTATATATAGAAGTAATAACTACGTGTAGTCTACGCTAGTTGAAACAAAGTTTTAAAGGTGAGAATACTTTAGGAGTGAGATTTTACGAATGATTTACGCTCGACAGTAATGAAGATTGCTGTTACAAGTAACTTAATTTATTATTGTGGCATTAGCTTGGGCAGGACTGTAGGCCTATTTATGAATTAGCTTAAAAGTAATTAGAAATTAAAACTTACTTAAAATTAGAACGGGTTATTGGTAGTCAGAAATATTCTGCTTGTAGGGGTAAGAAGGAATTTGCATGATTATTCAATGAAGATCACAAGTTAGGATATATATAACTTTACTGGTACCAGTGTCTAAATACGTGTTTAATTATAAACTACATAATAATCAACCTAACCGTATGACTGCGGGAAGACGACTACTGCGCCGTGCTAATACAATAGTGCGCCTGAGTATATAAAACTCATGCGTCAGCAGTGTCGGTACATGTTTTTTCTCTTCTCTTGTGTCGAATATATGAAATAGCCGTGCCATGCCGTGGTTAAAAGATTAGCCAGTCAGCTAGGTTAGCAGCGGAGCTGACAGTCCAGTAGGCTATTTCACATAACTAAAGAAGTTCAGTGCCTGTAGACAAATAGCAAATGTTTTCCAGAGAATAGATCCGTCAATTAAATGTATGGAAATGACATAAAAGATCGCTTGACCTGTCAAAAGCTTATGTCAATCCAATACAATCTCACTGTAGTTTCTATTCTCTAGCGATCATCGATTGCCATTTGTCTACAGCCACTGTTGTAGTGTAGTTGCAAGCGATCATCGATTGCCATTTGTCTACAGCCACTGTTGTAGTGTAGTTGAGTTTCTATTCTCTAGCGATCATCGATTGCCATTTGTCTACAGCCACAGTTGTAGTGTAGTTGTAGTTGAGTTTCTATTCTCTAGCTATCATCGATTGCCATTTGTCTACAGCCACTGTTGTAGTGTAGTTGAGTTTCTATTCTCTAGCGATCATCAATTGCCATTTGTGTACAGCCACTGTTGTAGTGTAGTTGTTGTTGAGTTTCTATTCTCTAGCGATCATCAATTGCCATTTGTGTACAGCCACTGTTGTAATGTAGTTGTTGTCGAGTTTCTATTCTCTAGCGATCATCGATTGCCATTTGTCTACAGCCACTGTTGTAGTGTAGTTGTAGTTGAGTTTCTATTCTCAAGCGATCATCGATTGCCATTTGTCTACAGCCACTGTTGTAGTGTAGTTGAGTTTCTATTCTCTAGCGATCATCAATTGCCATTTGTGTACAGCCACTGTTGTAGTGTAGTTGTTGTTGAGTTTCTATTCTCTAGCGATCATCAATTGCCATTTGTGTACAGCCACTGTTGTAGTGTAGTTGTTGTCGAGTTTCTATTCTCAAGCGATCATCGATTGCCATTTGTCTACAGCCACTGTTGTAGTGTAGTTGTAGTTGAGTTTCGATCAAAACAACGCTTTTCGTAATCTCCAGATCGGCGACCGCTGTCTGATATGCTCGCGGTTCGCGTGAACTTACTGCAGCGTCACTACAGTAATAGGCGCGTCATGAAATTACTTGATTTGGCCTACTGGATGCGCTGGACGCACTTAATTATAACCACGAAATAGAGGACGTTATAATATTATTGTCCTCCATTCACCTTCATCATCATCATCATTCAGCCGAAAGACGTCCACTGTTGGACAAAGGCCTCCCCCAAAAGAGGGGGTTTGCAGTAATTGTCACGCCTAGCCTAGCAGGAGGGTTGGCGATTGCAGCATGGTTCTTAAAGTACTCAGAGAACGCTGCCGCCCATCCTCCAGTGAATCTCCTAGTCGCCTTTTACGGCACCCACGGGAAGAGATGGGGTAGTGCTATTCCTTAAGTACGGCACTACACGAGTCCCATTCGCCTTACTTCATTCAAAATAAATATTTATGATATCAGCTTTAAGTAACATTTCAAACACGCTGTACATAGAGGAGACAACCAAATATCGCTTAACTGTTTAAAATGGTTTTAAAGACTATTCATTGTCTTGTTTTAAAGGCTTAATAGGAGTGAAAATACAACTATCTATAACTTAATAAAAATAAATAGAATATTAAAAGTTTGGTACAGTCAAACAAAGAGATACGTGTACTGGCAACTAATTTCATTCATACTTTAACGGAGCTATGTGTTTTGAATAGCCAAGTTTTTGCAGTCGCTTGTCTGAGCAAGTCTTGGGTATAATAGTAGTTTATAAAACTGATACATAATAGGGGTTATTAAAACACGTATTTGAATTTAAAAACCGAACCGGAGGCGAGGTTTTTAACAGTATCACAGGAGTGTTTTAATACCTACTCATGTGCAGTTTCATACACTAAATAGATTGATCCACATTTTAAATAATACATCAAAGTTAAAATAAAAACGAAATATAGCGGCCAAACCTAGCAGCCCATCGCGCCACAAAAAATGTGCCGCTATTAAAAAAATAATGAAAACCCTTTGGTTTATCCGAATTGTACTTTAAAAGAAAAAAAAACAAATTTTAAAGCATTATTTTGTTAAGAAAACTGTATTTTATTATAACTTTTTAATTATAGAAATATACGATACGAGTATCAATAAAAAAATATTATGCACACAATTACAATAACAATTGCTTTATGTAGTGTATTAATATCCGTTGTTTGCTTGTATACTTAACTCTTTTGTTGACTGTACGTATTTGTGCATGTGAAGATTCGCGTCAGTAAACGCACCCATAATACAAGAGTACCTAATTATACGGGAAGAAAAATAAAAAAAAATAAAAAGGGGAAGAAAAACTCTTCAAAATAAATACTGATGTAACTTATGATTTCCCAAAACTACCCATAAAAGAGGGTGAAATGGGACATGTTAAAAATTACCTTACGCGACCGAAGCCGTATTGGCTCGGGGAGTTTGAGGTAAATATAAAGCCCAGAAATATAACTAGTATTACCATATCTCCCTTGAGACCTAACTGAAGATTTTCATAAACATTTTAACGTGGTCTTGGTAAGAGCTTTCCCTCGTTCATTTTGGCTAACTTATTAACAAGTTCTAGAAAGTTCTTTTTCTTATGTTTTTATCTAATGTAGGCAATAGTTATTTAAAAGTTTTGTAGTCCATTATAGAATATGTTAGGCGATTTGGTCATGTTGAGAGAAATAAGCGCAGTTCAGACTATGCTACACTATTTCGGCATATAGTAAAGTATGTTACGTCATAAGCTATAACTATATAGCATGACGTTCACACTATACGCTATGTCGTAAGCCGGTCTTCTGTATAGAGCAAGTTATTTGACGGCGATCCGTCGGCTGCGGACAGAGTAGAAGTGAGGCGGGGCGGGAACCGGAGAATCGTACAATATGGCTCTGAGAAAGTCTGAGAATCACTCAAAATTGCATACAGCAAACCAATACTTTATAGCATAGCGTTGTGTGAACGTGTCCATATAAAATGTTTGCTGAGCGATATCGTTGTGCTATACAATATTTGCTATAATATGGTATATAAATTATAATAGCGTAGTCTGAACTCCGCTTTCGAATGGAGACTTTTACAGCAATATTGCCGGTGCCACCGCCAGACGACGAGTCTTTTTTTAAAGGAAATAGAAAATTATGAAAACAATTAAAGTCACTTTTATATCACAGTTCCAAAACAAAAAATCTACGTGTTTCTGAAATATTTATGATATACAACTTGGGGGAAAATAAATCGGGCCATTCCTTTTTTCACGTGTCCTGGTTATTTTTTCTTTATTTTTTTTTTGGTTTTGGTTTCATGGATTATATCGGGTGTAAAAAGACCCTTAACGATAACGAAAACCCACGTATTCTACCCATCATTGGGATCATTTTTTTCGAACAAACCATACCTGGGAAATCATTGGTTTTGGAGATATTGAAGGTCAAAGTACACATTTTTTTTTTTAGTTTTTTCCAAAAACGATTTCCAAGTCATAACACTAAACTTTCTTCGATACAAACATTACCAAAAATTTCAATTTTTTCTAACAAATTCGCATTAGAAGTTACATAAACGCAATGAATATCAAACGCACACGACCGCTTTGGCTCGGCTGTGTGGCCGCTGCACGCATGCAAACGCGCGGCATCGCCACAACCATAATTTGCGCGCTACAAAAAAAAGCGTTTTTTTTTCATGCCAAAAAATAAAAGTCGTTTCCTAGCAATTATTTTTGGTCAATGTAATTTAGTTTGTTGTACAGAGTGCGTAGATTTCGGCTATGTGATGGGTCTTTTTACAGCCTGTATATTAAGTTGACAAAATACTACCCTCATTGTAAAGGTTATCAAATAACCTTTTAGGCGATATACAGGGTGTTAACGAATTCGTGTAATTCCTTCAAACCACGTGATCTACTGGTGACACAGATTAAACCTAAATGGGAATTTTTGAAAATAAACTAAAAAAAATAATTCAAAAAGAAATCTTGATTTTCTATTTCTGAGTCATTTTAGAGCCTTGAGTTATCTGACTGCAAAGAGCGATATCGCGTTAGTGGTTTCTGCCAGCCGTGTCACCGTGCCATCATTAATTTATGCGTGGCATCGAAATGTTCACACAAATAAAACATTTTTTTTGCAAAAAAATAAATTCTTATTTTTTTACTGAATCCTTATTAGGTGGTTTAGAGACGGTCGATAACAAAGCCGCATGAAAAAATAATTATTTAATTTTTTTATTTTTAATCAAGCTAAATTCCGTGCGGGGCCTTTCTACATTAGTAGTAGATCATGTGGTTTTAAGGAATTACACGAATTCGTTAACACCCTGTATGTTTCGAATTGATCTGTTCCATAATAGGTACCATAAATAATAACAATTATACGTGAAAAATAGAAGTGGCTCGATGTATTTGCTCCCAAGTATATGTCGCTGCTTAAATTCAAAAGGGCCACAAATCAAAATAACTAAAAATCGTTTTTATTGCAAAAATCGTTTCAATTCTGTTTATATTTTTATATGCGAAAAAGACACCCAGTATTTTCGCATTAATAATAGTCCAATCACACTACTGCCCTCTTTGCATTTTTACACTTTGGTGGCTAATTTCAGGTCAAAGCGGCCATTTTGTCAGTTGTGACCCGGCATTCTGCCTGACCACACGTATTCTTTGTAAAAAAGGGCCACATTTCCAAGAATATCTCAGTTTCATTTAAAATTTTTATTAAATAAAATTTATATTAATATTAAAAAGTGCCACATTTTGGAATACGACCGTATTGAATTTAAAATACATGTAAGTGTAACATTATTTTATCAGCAAAAGTGCCGTGTTTTGTAATGCGTTCGTTTTGAATTTAAATGAAATGAGTTTTATTATTACTTTACGAAAAAAAAAGTGCAGTATTTGGAATGCTTCTGTTTTGCACATAAGATTAAGGTGAATATGATAGTTTTTATTGAAACAAATATGCATTATTTGTTTAGGTTGTTTTTATGTTTCAAAATTAAATCAAAAATTATAATAATTAGAGTTTCAATCAAATTATTAACATATGCTTTTGACAAGGCACCTGGCCGAATAAACCGAATATTCGACCAAACTTGCTAAAATTAGTTTTTAAGTTTTCGATAATTGTGTTGCCGCGTAATCACGTTGTTATAAGCATGTATTTTGTCCGTCAAATATTCTGCTAACAACATTGTTTCTTAATTTATAGATGAGCACCTTAAAGAAAAATGTCTGGTAAGATTAGAAAAAGAGAAAGATGTAGTATCACCTTCTTCATAGTCATTCACCTACCTACTGGCCATTTTTATATTTGATATACTTTTTTGATAATGACAGATAGGGATTCTAATTTAGACTTGGATTTTGTTTTTACACCATGGTGATTTTTGATACTATGATTTACTGTTTATTATATTATATTGATATAAATATTATAAATTTAAATCCGTGTGAGTGACCGTTTAATTATATGTGGTATGCCATCACATCAACCATTCCCTATACACTGCTCTAAGCAACACCTGCCTTTACATGGGACTCCGGGGGGCTGGACGGCCTGAGCCTCCACCACCTATCCGGGAACCTGCGCTCCCGTGGTACCGGGGTGAGATGCGTTCCGGTGCCCGAGGGTGACCCCTTCTTTTCACTTCGTCTCCTGCTACACATACGAGATCGGCGATCGGACCGGCTGTCGTCTACGTCTACTAATGACTATGACTAAATGCTACAGCCGGTCTGTTTGCTGCCGCCGGTTTCTATCAGATGGCTGTGTGGGCCATCGACGGACGCCGTAACGACAAGAAGGAACTCGCTGACTACTCCAAGGGACGTGACGCAGTCCTGCCTCTTATTCTATAAGCATCTTATTATTGTTAAGTACACTACTAGGTATAGAATGCTCTACACATTCTTTACAACTGGTGTGGCAGACGTGCTCTCAGGAGATCCTAGGGCCGTCTGTTACATTACAGTTTGGCGCCCAACTTTGTCTGAACCCCTCCCTTTCCTCTAAATTCTAAAATAATTCAGCTACGAATTGTATAGTTTGGATATTCATTCGGCCTCTGTTATCTCTATTTGTACTCTATTTTTACTCTTTTCCCTCTCTCCTAACCCTCTATTAACATTTATTTGTCATTTCAGAGATATTGTGTTGCATTCTGGTGAGCCTACATACTCTAGTTCTACGCTTTATCTTGCATAATTAAACGGGAATATGTAAGGTATCTTTTAATATTTTTGCTGTATATGATTATGCTTTCTACCTTGTTGGTTGGTTGTAGTAAACCCAAGTTGTAGCTTAGCTAGTCTACTTAGATTGCGTCTACCGCAATATTCGAAGAAAAATAAATTCTTCTATCCCTGCTGTTACACACTATTAGGAATAAAATTTGTGTGATTTTATTTCTGTGTGGAACGGTTTTATCTTACCTACATATTTCGTTCATACTTACTATTCGTACGTTTAATTTAGAGTTTTACGGAAATGAAATACTGAATTATTTTCCTATAAAAATAATTCAATGTTATTTATTTTAGGATGTTGACATATAATACGTCAACATAAATTTGTCATAATATATTGACGTATTTATTTTTCTTTTGAGTTTGACAACTTTATGGTTAATTGCGAACTCTTTTGATCTTTTAAGTTGGAATTAAATCTTCTTCTTAAAGATTTTTTTTTAATCCTAAAAACTTACTTGCACGTACGAATATTTTTCGAACTATTTTTCGACTCATTGTACTTACAATATACTTCAAACATTACTCGAACGTAGTACACTCTTCATACTCTTACTACTACTAGTAATTACTAACTACTCTACTACTACTAGTAATTACTAACTACACTACTACTACTAGTAATTACTAACTACTCTACTACTACTAGTGATTACTAACTACTCTACTACTACTAGTAATTACTAACTACACTACTAGTAATTACTAACTACACTACACTACTACACTACTACTAACATTGAATAGTACTACATTCATCACTTCACGATGAAACGAGTTAGAAGAAGTTATCTTTAAACTTGGGTTTACATACTTTTTTACTTGAAATTTTTTTTTTGATAACTTTCTATTCACCTTACTTGCTCACAAACAGGAATGCAGCACCATAATCTGTACCATTTGTACTTCCTATCTGTCATTTGTATTTTTTATTAATTAGTTATGTTTTTAAATTGTATGTTCTGTTTTTTTTTATATTACTGTACCTATCTCATCTCATCTCATTTCATTATTGGGAACTATTTGGCTTTTTTTTTACATCACGTGACTATCATCCCCATCCTTTTTTTCTTTCTCTTTACTATCTTTCCTTCCTTTTCTACCTTGACTATTACTTTAGTCTTAAGGGTGCTACACACCCTTGGGATCCTTTTTTTTATCTTAATCTTAAGGGTGCTACACACCCTTGGGATATTCTTTTTCTAACTTGATTACTACTTTAATCTTAAGGGTGCTACACACCCTTGGGACATTAGGATCTACCCAGGCTAGGAGACCTACCTAACTCCCCTGAGGTGTCCTATATTCTCTTCTAAGCGGTGCGGGTAATGACACCCTAAAAATAAGCCCTCATTATCTCTTATCAATTCTCTTCTATGCGGTGCGGGTAATGACACCCTAAAAATAAGCCTTCATTATCTATTATCTTTCTTTGGGTTTTCTAAGTGGTGCGGGTTATGACACCCTAAAAATAAGCCTTCATTATCTCAAATATATCCTTGTGGAGTATGTGCCATTGATCTCAAAGTAGTCGTGAGCCATATCCCCTCCCTCTGTTAGTGTGAGTGCTTGATTGTTTGATAGAATGATGAATGCATGTGTCAAGGTAATATATTCCTAACCTCAAAATTTATAGATTGAAAAAAAAATGTTTTTCTAAGTAAAAAATTTTTTTTTTCCGGGTTTTTGGGGTAATGTAGTATCACCTTCTTCATAGTCATTCACCTACCTACTGGCCATTTTTATATTTGATATACTTTTTTGATAATGACAGATAGGGATTCTAATTTAGACTTGGATTTTGTTTTTACACCATGGTGATTTTTGATACTATGATTTACTGTTTATTATATTATATTGATATAAATATTATAAATTTAAATCCGTGTGAGTGACCGTTTAATTATATGTGGTATGCCATCACATCAACCATTCCCTATACACTGCTCTAAGCAACACCTGCCTTTACATGGGACTCCGGGGGGCTGGACGGCCTGAGCCTCCACCACCTATCCGGGAACCTGCGCTCCCGTGGTACCGGGGTGAGATGCGTTCCGGTGCCCGAGGGTGACCCCTTCTTTTCACTTCGTCTCCTGCTACACATACGAGATCGGCGATCGGACCGGCTGTCGTCTACGTCTACTAATGACTATGACTAAATGCTACAGCCGGTCTGTTTGCTGCCGCCGGTTTCTATCAGATGGCTGTGTGGGCCATCGACGGACGCCGTAACGACAAGAAGGAACTCGCTGACTACTCCAAGGGACGTGACGCAGTCCTGCCTCTTATTCTATAAGCATCTTATTATTGTTAAGTACACTACTAGGTATAGAATGCTCTACACATTCTTTACAACTGGTGTGGCAGACGTGCTCTCAGGAGATCCTAGGGCCGTCTGTTACATTACAAAGACAAGGAAAGTGTAGGCAAAATTATTATTCTAAGGCAAAAACTACAAGTCGCAGTCTATGATTTAAAAGCGGTAATACCCTGTCCACAAGGTGAAGTATCAAGCTTCTATTACGTCCCAAAGCTGAATCTTTTGAATTTTACTACTACTGAGCTTGGTACTAAAAACACTACATGTTTTGTGTGACACGAAGGAGAAGGAGGCCGCGGCGCTAACGAAATAGATTCATGCGTACTTATGTACTTAAAGAGTTTGCACGATAAAACAAGTGAAGATTTTGACGTTGTTTTTTATAGCGACAATTGCTGTGGTCAACAGAAAAATAAATTTATGTTGGCAATGTATCAGCACGCCATAAATGAGTTTCAGAAACTTAGGAGCATAACTCATACATTTTTAATTGGGTGTGCCCCATAATGAGGGGGATGCTGTTCACTCCGTCATTCAGAGGAATATCACAAGAGCATTAAAATCTTCGCCAATTTATGTACCTGACCAGTACATAACTTTGATTAAACCGCAAAGAAGAAAAGAACACCTTTTACTGTAAAGGAACTCACACATGAGAATTTTATGAATTTGAAATCTCTGGCTGTTGGCAACTACACCACCAATGAAGATGGAGACAAGGTGAAATGGGCAGATCTTAAAGTCATTAAAACTGATCAAGAGCATAAGAACATGTTTTTATATAAGACTTCATACGAAGACGCAGAGTATGCCCAAGTAACTACATTAAAAAGAAGGCAAAATGCACCTGAAACTGGTCCGCGAACTATAAAAAAACTCTATGCCAATAAGTTACAAGTTGCTGAAGCGAAAAAACAAGGCATTTTAAACCTGATTGAAAAGAATGTGATCCCAAAGTATTACGAAACTTTTTATGCTAATCTTAATTATGATCATAGTTTTAAATGATAATTAAGTAAGTATACTTATTTAAACCAGGGTATTTTTAAGATTGATTGATACAGAATGATTTTAGTAGAGGAATAATTTAAAGTGTTAGTTAACGTTAAAAGTTTTGCTTAAGAGAGATTATTGTGATGACTTTTACTCTGTTCAACGAAACATGAGTCCTGACAGCTCGGTTATTTCATAAACGATAGCCGTAAGACCGCTATCGAAAAAATTACAACAACAGCATCAAAAACCGTGAAATAGCTATATTAATTGCTTTGTTTTTTTTTTTAAATTGTTTAAATGTTGATTTTATAGAATGTTATTGCAAGGTATTGCTATCATTTAGTTATAATTGCGTATTCTTAACACATTGCACTAAACAATGATGAAAAACATCTAATAAAACTTGTTTTTACTATGATTTGTGGCTTTTTATTAATTACATTCATAAACATTATGGTCATTTTTTATAAGCAAAAGGGACTTATGTAATATTTTACTTAACTGGGTAAAATTTATAGCAAAAATGAAATTATAGAGCAATAGAGGCTTAAAATATACATCCGATGATATATAACACATAGGTATAGAATACATATTTTTTTAATAAAAAAACAAATGCCACGCCCAAAACTTTGATGAGCTCTCCTGTAAAAAAATGACTTTTAGACTTATGGCCCCTTTGAATTTAAGCAGCGTGTTCCGGTAACAGTATACTGACAGTTTATGATAATATCAAAAGCTCATGGCGGTTACCATGATCTGTTATACTCGTAGCAGGAATGTTTCAGTATTATTACGAGAGTGGGTAAGAGATGGCGCTAGAGAGCTGCCACTACTGCTATGTTTCTAGAAACATTTAATGTTATATAAACTGTCGGTAAATTGTTTCTCAAAAATAGTTTCAGTGAATTAATGGCTTTAATATAACTTTCGTATTCGCAAGATACACCCAAAATTATTACACACAATACAAAAATCCGTACTATAAATAACGAATACCAGGACAAAGCCTTCTTATACATCGTAGAAGGCTGTATGTAAAGCACCCTTATCACTTGTCAGATCTCCAGACCTTTGGCATGCCAAGGACTTGTATTATAATGCGCCTAGATTTATTATTTCTTAGGTACGAATGAATCAGAATTGTGTGAGAAATTCGTACGTGTTGCTATACGGTGCGCTCGTTCTATCTAAAACCTTCAAATCAAATCAAAAATTTTTATTTCACGTAAACCAATACAGGCGCTTATGAAAAGTCGAATTTAGGTGCACGGTTCCAATTAGTCGTTTCCAATGGAGAAGAGCCGGCAAGAAACTCCATGGTTACTCTTTTAAAAAAAGGATATCTTTAACAACTTCAGTAGATACAATACTATGATTTAGGATAGGTATGAGAGAACAATGTAGTCTTGACCACAGACCTGTGAGTAATGTAATACAAAGTCTTGAGTACAAAAATTAACCAAAAAGATAGAATAACACAATATTAATAATAGTAATTTACACAATTATATGTAGTATACCTACGGCAAGTCCACGAAGTTCTCACATTTACAAAAGATAAAATGAAGCTAAACTATATAAAACAATGGACATGATTAATGTCATCAAAACTTTAGAGATAAAATCATTGTAAAATAAGATAAAAGATATCTTGAGAGTAATGATAGCAATAAAAATAAAAAATAAAAATCATAATTGAGGATAGTTAATAGACATACACATACGTCGTTAATGAGGTACCAGGGAAGCCACATGTGCAGGAACTAATGCCAAACATTCCTGTCGTCAACGTAGTCCTTAGTCTTGTACCTCATCCATCGCGGGTAGAAAGTCAAGGGCACGCCGCAATAGCGGCGGTTATGGAGGCGTGGCTGGACGGGCGGCATGGCGCCCTCAGCTTCCGGCTGACGCAGGTGCTCTCGGGACATGGATGTTTCGGGAAGTATCTGTGTCGCATAGGCCAGGAGCAGACGCCCGGATGTCACCACTACGTCGACTGCCCTGAAGACACGGCGCTGCACACGTTGCAGGAGTGCCGTGCGTGGGCGACGCAGCGCCGTGAACTAGTCGCGGCGGTCGGTGGTAACGTCTCGATTCCGGCCGTGGTTCTGTCCAATGCATACACTATGATAAACTACAAAAATATATTATAAAACAGAAGAGAAGTGCTTTTAATTTGTGACAGCCAATCAAAATCAAAAACTGGCAATATTAATTGACCAATAGCAATGTAGCTGTTGTGCTGAAGCGTTGTAATTATATTTGGCAGTAGCAGTTGTCTGGGTCCTAACAAATCCATTTGTGATATGAATGGTATTATGATTTATTAACAGGGCTAAACAAAAAAGGTCTTCAGGCTAAGTAACAACCACGCGAAACATTCGATTTGCAACGTGAAGCTGCGCCCTTTTGCACATCGAGACCCTTCCATACCTCGGGGAACATGTTAGTGGTCAATCAGACTGCACTAGCGGGTGCGGGGGCGGGCGCGGGCGCTTGGGTCTTGGCGTCTGCGTGTTCACAGTAGTGCCGACCGAGCTATCGTACGACGCTTTGGTGGGTGAATCATAATGGTTTAGAACCACATGCGCAGTCACCTAACAGACGCTATATCACTGTGAACGATACGGGCGGACTGAGCCATTAGAAACACCCGCGCCCGTCTCATGCAGACGCACGGCTCGCGGGAGCACTGTGAATGCAACTGGCGTCCACATACATTTTGATTTACACGCGCCCGCGCTAGCAACCGCGCCCGCCTCCACTCTGAAAGAGTACTTAAGCTGTCGGTCCCGGGTGTCATACGAATACAATCAACAATCGACAATCGTTACGGGTAGAAGCCCGAAAGTCTAACGCGGCGTCTTACGTAGTGGTTCAAAGCGACGCGAATTGCAAAGCGATCCGATGCGGTGACACGCGAATTCAATGCGATGCGGCGGCTTTGTCCTGCGAGCTCGCGAGCCGCCCGCCGCGCGCCGCCACCATTCAGTAGCACTGCACGGCACCGCATCCAGTTCGCGCAAAAATATCAAGCCAACTGATTGCGTTCGCTTCGCTTCGCGCCGCGCCGCACCGCACTCCACGTTTGGTCACGTAGGCCACTTCAATAGGTATCGACTGTTTGTTGTTTTCGCGTCGCGCCGCGCCGCTATGCGTCGCTTCTATTATTAGGATACCGACATTGCCCAATAACTGGGTTGCGGAGGTCTGATAGCAGTCACTCTGAGTGAAATACTGGTATTCAGCCGCATCTGGTAAGATTGGAAGGTGACCCCAATATAATTGGGAAAAGGCTGGACAGAACACATTATGATTCATCAAATGTGATGTTATTTGACCCCCAGGTCCTTTGTCCAACTGGTAGGGATTAATAATGGGTGCTAATTAAACAGACTTCTTTTTAATAGCATTATTCGCCTCTAAAAATCTACATTGGCTTCTAAATTACTAAGTCAGCCACAATTAACGAGCGTCTGAATGATACTATCTTAGCCACTAGTTATCTTCTATATAAGCCACTGTTCGTCACCCACTTTCATTTTCACAATAAAAACAAATGAAAAACAAAAGGAGTCGACGGAGCCCCGCTGTGCGCGGCTCCTATTTCTGTCTGCAGGGTTTAAAGTAACCTAACACGAAGGGGATGACGGGGGCTTCATTCGCTCGCTTTGCTCGCTCACTCTACCCCCCGTCATCCCCTTCGAACCTAACCTATCCGTGTCGGGGTGCCCAAAAATTTAGTTGGCGTTGTAAAAAAGTCGAATTAGTTTATTAGAGGTTATCTCATTTTCCCGTTGCTTAGTTATAAAATGAGAAGTTTGGTCACGTGGCCAATAAATAAATAAATTCGTGGCTTGATTTATTATTTCTCATTAATAATATGCTATATTTAAGGTCTATTCTAAATGAGAAGAATAATATGGACATCTTTTTATTAAACCTCCTTTTGTGATGTTAACAAAAAACATTGCTTTTAAGATAATACAATGCCAATGATATACGTTTGGGTTTAATAGAAGCTATTTAAATAAAAAATGTTGAAAAGGGTTTTCTGAAGAACGTTTATTTATGTCGTGTATTTATCGTACATACATAAAAGTTATATTTTTTTAAAACACATCTTGTTAAAAGCAATATACACCGTGGGCCTGAGGTACCCGAAAGATTTTAACATCCGATTCCGATGCCTAATTGGAGAAGAAAAGCTATATATAGTTTGTTATTACAGAATTGATTTATATACTTACTTTATTTTTAATTTACCTGTAATTGCATAATTTTATTATTGTAAAAAATGTGATGATTTTCGTTGTATAGAGTCAATTAATTTATTCACTTGACAGACATATCTGTGTTGCTGGGGAGTTTGTTGCGCCGTTTCTTCTTCACAGCAAAAACACTAGGAAGCGGTGAAGGGAGGGCTTTATGTGGGATGTCTATAACATTGTTAAAATGACGTTCAAAAAGAACTAAGTAATTCTAGTCTATTTTGAATAAATGAGTTTTGAGTTTGAGTTTGTTGAAAAAATCTTAATTTTCGAATATTCATTATTTAATGAAATTCACAAATCGAAAAATATCTATATAAGTCCCAGAAACGCGGTGTTGCGACTTTTGTCATACCATACCCCTCTCGCCGTACGTCTTATTTGTCGGGGAGGGTTGTGAAGTGAGAAGTTTCTTATCCACTCACACGATAATTTATAAATGTTGCCAGTTCAACCTAAGGTATTGTTTATAAGGAAGCACTAAAGTTAATTTATTCAAAAGGAAAAGAAAAACAAAAAAAAAATGAAAACATTTTTTTTTTACTTTTTTCAACTTTTTTTATATAACATTTGACTCTTAATAGCATCAGAAAGGCGTGGTTAAAATCTTTTGGGTATCTTGGGTTCTCGGTGTATATTAAAATATTAAAAATAGCAGCCCACCGGTATCGGGAACAGGGTCCAAGATGCTGGTGGTCAGGGCTCCAGAGAAAGGAACCTCCTCATTCTGCGTGCCGTGTCTAGGAGTACCGCTCTCGGGAAATGGTAGTGAGGTATCATAACTAGGGATCGGATATTTGGATGCATATTTACCTAAAGTTAAATTTTAGCTACGAAAGTATGGAAGCGGCTTCTTAAAATACATTTTTTGTAAGAAAAATCCCGGGATGCCAGGAACACCGGGAATGCATAACTAGTCGGGTGTATGATATGGAAGCGACATCTTAAAATGATTTATTAAAAAAAAACTCCGGGATTCTTGGATTGCATAATTATTTAACCTATGTAGTACTGTAACTAGAGACACAATAGTTAAACAATGGCACTGACGATCCGGATCGTCGCGCGGGACGATACCGATTAAAGTTTATGTTTAACCCCCGATGCAAATATGTGTACATGTAGAGTGTAAGAAGAAGAATGGTGTGTTAGATAAACCAAAAAAAAAAAGCATAAATTATAATAACTGTCCCGGAACCGCGGGATTTTTAGATACAAAAGTGCGTTCCATATTAGTCAACATCTCAAGTTTAGGTGAATATGTTTAGGTAATATCCGATATCTAATCATAACAATACTGATACTATCAAATCACACGTCACGGGGGGCAATGACGTCATTAATGAAATCAATTCCCCCACTACTGATAATTTTACAACGGAACAGCTTTGATTAATATTTTATCTGCCCTGACTGTTTGTCAAATAAAGTGTTCAAAAGGGACACGGCCGGATGTCATTTAATTAGGCAGTTATCTTTAATATGTTGGAGTAGCGGACTGTGGCGTGCTTATCTTTTTAATAATCCCTAGCATTACCATGTACACATTGTTCGATTTTCCGAAGTATGCCTTTGACCTTTACAAGGTGATCAGACGTAAACCGATATTTTTGGATGATATAAAACTTTTTAGTACTCATACTCGGAAAGTAGGTCTGAAGTTGCCTGAGGAGCGGGTTGAAAGTAATACTTTTCAGTCCTAGGGAGAATCGTTTTCAACTGACAGCTGTCAAATTATAAAAAAAACTAGTTCTATTTTCACATTTCTATTGAACCATGTTCCAACTTTCTATACAGTCACTCAATTACAGCGCGATTTAAAATTATTATTGTAAGAAATAACATAAAGTTAAGTGTTAATTACAGTTTTTATTTAAATGACTTTATCAAAACTTAGTTATACAGTGGTGGACATATAATTAGAAACACCAAGTGTGACTTTCATTTTTAGTACAAATTAACTTGATAATTAATGTTTTACGTATCATAGAGGGCTTATACCTATTTATCTACAATCTATCCACATCATGAAGTATTATTATGTCAGTTTTGGAAATATCATACAACCGTTTATGTAAAAACTGGTATACTTTATAAAATAAAATGAAGCAGCACAACGTACTAAGGTGGACAACTAATTAGAAACAGAAAAAAAACATTATCATAAATATGAACAAAGGTAACGAAACAATAAATAATGAAGTTAAATGGTACAAACGTTTTATAATAAACAATTAATGCTTGGTTGGGAAGCCTTTGCTGTCGACTACAGCTCTACAACGACGTGGCATTGATTCTATCAATGTTTCATACATTTCTAGGGAATATTTCTCCAAGCTTCTACAAATGCGTCTTAAAGTTGTTGTAGTGTGATACTACTACTAGTACGATGTTAGTGATATGTTTATTGGACAATGTTTTCTTTACAATGTACCACAAATTTAAATTTGATTCAAATCCAGACTATTTGCAGACCAATCTAAATGCCACGTCGTTGTAGAGCTGTAGTCGACAGCAAAGGCTTCCCAACCAAGCATTAATTGTTTATTATAAAACGTTTGTACCATTTAACTTCATTATTTATTGTTTCGTTACCTTTGTTCATATTTATGATAATGTTTTTTTTCTGTTTCTAATTAGTTGTCCACCTTAGTACGTTGTGCTGCTTCATTTTATTTTATAAAGTATACCAGTTTTTACATAAACGGTTGTATGATATTTCCAAAACTGACATAATAATACTTCATGATGTGGATAGATTGTAGATAAATAGGTATAAGCCCTCTATGATACGTAAAACATTAATTATCAAGTTAATTTGTACTAAAAATGAAAGTCACACTTGGTGTTTCTAATTATATGTCCACCACTGTATAATAATATAGTCATATAGCTATAACTTAGTTTCAACAATTTCTTTAAAATAACATAGATTTGGCCAAAATATTTATCATTTTTTCAATGATGAAAATGAAAAATAATGGCTGAATAGCTGGCAAGCCACAGAAAAAAAAACAAAATAGGCGGGAAAAAAATTCACTCATTTTTCTTTAGCTAATTCATGTTGTTATTTTTACTTTCCTTGTATTCGTAATGAAAAGCACAGTGTTAACCTCGGGTTAAAGACTTATTTAGTCCCTCGAACTACTGGCGCTCCGAAAACCCCGTCTCGGGACTAAATAAGTTACTTTCACACCTAGGGTAACAATGTAGGTACTATTAAAATACTAGCTGTTGCCTAGGGGAACATTTTTTTTCTATTGGATTGCTTGCAAATATTCCTTGAAAGAAAGAAAGAAAGAAAATACATTTATTTAGCACAGACTAAAAAGGCACACAATATAAAATAAAGCAGAAAAAAAAACAAACAAAAGAAATTAGCAGGAGAGTGTGCCTCACGGCTGCGCCAAAAAGGCCCTGTTCAGCAAAAATGCCAGACAACTAGTGCCTGACGCTGGTTTTCAACTGGACCTTGCAGACCGTTCCTGCGAAACTGGGCAGTTATTGGCAAAACCTGAAGGATCTCTTGCCAAAGGAAGGAAAGTAAAATACTTAACCTAAGCTAACTACTCGTACTACTAGCAACAACAGCACTAACAGCGGCCCCTACTGGAACTCAAATAAAAAGTATTTTATAGACTATTTAAGAAGTTTTATTAATTTTATTTAAGTAGTATTAAAGGGATCCCTTCTTTTCGCATAATGTTCTTTGTCCTAATATACTTCGGCATAACGATTTTGGCACAATTTGTTTTGGCATAATAATACTTCGGCATAATTTTTTTAGGCATACATTTTATGTTGGCATAATCATCTTAAAGACTAATTTGTTTTGGCATAAATTTGTTTCGCATAACGTTAGTAGGCCTAATAACTATTAGCATAATGTTAGTTATGATAATTAGAAATGTTTTTACCATTGTCTAATAATCTAGTCGCAGGCGCACCCCGACACGGATAGGTTAGGTTCGAAGGGGATGATGGGGGCTAGAGTGAGCGAGCGAAGCGAGCGAACGAAGCCCCCGTCATCCCCTTCGTGTTAGGTTACTTTAAACCCTGCAGACAGAAATAGGAGCCCCGCACAGCGGGGCTCCGTCGACTCTGCTTTGGAGCCTCAACCTTACAAACATCCCCTTAAGTTTTTATTGTGAAAATGAAAGTAGGTGACGAATAATCGTCTCATGAAGAGGCCTTGAAGGTGTATAAAAACAATTTATCCAGTAATCCATTTTGACCTTTAAACGATTTGGTCAATAGTGTAATAAATAATTTAAACATTGATATTCCAGACTTTGATCAGCTGAACTTTTGATCGTTATTTTAAACTTTGTTGATTTGTACGTTGTTCTTTTGAAATTTGCTCCGGAAATTATTTCATTGTTATACCTATAAAAATATGTTTTAATATCATTATGCGTAAATAAATTTATGCTTTAAGATATTATGCTGAAACGATATTTACATAATTACAAATAAAAATATATACAAATAACGAAAACTATATCCTAATAAAACTATAAACTAAAATACGGCATCAAAATATTCCTCCGCATCGCTGTCCACTGGTAACGTGCCCAGAAGGCTGGCAGCATTGCCACGTTGTATGGCAATGCTAATCCTTTGGCCAAAGTAGAGACCAGCCTTCGGGTCACGGGAAGCGTCGACCAGCCGCCTCGCAACCTCTCTATATAGGAGTTGGGCACTCGGACCCCACGACCCGAGTGTTTCGACCCCAAACGGCTCGAAAATATAATTACTGATAAAGTTATTATATTTTCGCCGCTTGAGGGCCTCCGCAGCTGCAGCAGCAGCGCCAGCACAGCCTGCCGAGCTAGGAAGATGTGATGGCGCAAGGGTATCGACGCACGTTGCGTCCCATACCAGAGGCCTACCCATCTTCCATGGTACCAATGACATGCCATCTGGTCTCTTACCATCGTCACGTGCCAAGCCATTGGGTTCTAATACGGCTGGAACGCCGGCGGTGACAAGAGCACGACGGATAATATCATTTAAGTTGGCGTGCCGTGCTATACGACCTGCACTCCTGCTGCAAGACAAGCCGTGGTGTCCGAGGCCGTCGACGGCTTCACCGCAGTGGCAGCGATGCGGAGCACCACAAGGAGCACCCAAACGAAGGCATGTAGCGATCCGGAAAGTAGTGTCGTCCAACATAGTGCCTATGTTGGGCGACGGGAGTGCCTGAAGCCATAGGCCCGACTCCCATTCACCCACAGCCAGCAAGCGAGCACGCTCAGCGGTTGTGATTGACGTATTTAAAAGTTTATTCCGTATCACAACGCAGAGCGGCTCATCACACTGTCTCTGGGAAAACGGGTTGACGGGCGGATCCGTATTCGGGCAAGCGATTTTCCAAGCATTCAAAGCCTCGGTCAAGCACGTTACCTCAAAATCAACCAGTGAGTTGGCTAAGATATCCCTGGTTAATTTCTCAGTACTGTGAACCGAGGATAGGAATGCCGGTAGACTTATACTGGTAATTTTGCGGACGCCGAGGCCCCCAAAACGGATGGGGAGCGTAGCTTGTTCCCAAGCTCGGTCGTCCAAAGCCACATTTAGGATAGAGGTAAGAGTATTACGTATAATTTTATCAATTTTTTCCAATAGTTGAGCATGCTTCCATAAATGAGTAGCGCGAAGAATATAAGTAAATTTAGGACCGAAACAGCAGTAACGAATAATAGTCATAGCCGAATGCATGTTAATTTTGAAAAGTCTTTCCGAAATGTCACTGAAATTTTGTATTTTTTCCTCTATAAAAGATGAAAAAGAATCTTCGAAAATAGGGGACCCTAGGAGGCGTAGAGATGTTTTTTCAGTGATTTTTATTTGTGGGGCTATTGTGCTAAACTTTTGGTATGTGGATTCTCGATTTATGGCGTCGGATATGTATAGTTCACATTTTGAAGGGTTGAGTTCCAAGCCTATGGCATGGAACTTCTCTTTTAAAAATTGAAGATCTTTTAATACGGTATCTACATCACCTCCTAGGGTTCCATCATCTAAATACCATACGTTAAATTTGGAATTTAGTTGTCGAATAATTGGATGAATAGCCAAACTGAAAATCACTGGCCCGAGAGGGTCACCTTGTTGACAGCCAACTGCAGATTCCAAGATGTTGTCCTTATAGATTAATTTTGATGGATATCTATAACACTGCCAGAGAAAACTGTAAATTTTGGGTACTTCTTTTTTCGCTTCTGCCAACAAGGTGTCCCTATTTACAGAATTAAATGCGTTTTTGATGTCAACCTTCAGGATGACCTCCCCTTTCCCACAATTTAGGTAGGTTGACAGGGCGTGTACGGCAGCCTCACAGCCCCCTTTTGACCCAAAACCTAACTGCAGGGGCTGGAATAATTTTGAAACGGTGTCATTATAGTATTTACAGCATATTTTGGCTGCCATACGACGGTAGGTACTTCCTACGGCAATGGGACGAATGCCGCCATCCTTTTTGCGCAGGGCACACAAGTTGGCCCCGTACAAAATATCGATGACGGCTTCGTGCACATTGCCGGAGAGCATTAAGTTGGTCAGAGCCGTAAGCTCCTTCAACAGCGTCTCACCAGCTTGCCCGGCGCTTGAGCATGTGAGGTCTTTGAGGTGTTGCGGAGTCAAGCCGTCGAGACCGCCAGCGGAGCCGCTTCGGAAGGAGGATACGGCTGTGACCAACTGCCGAGCTGTAATTAAGAGGGTGTTAGAATCCGGATCAGGTGAGTCGGGAAAAGAAAGGTCATCTGCTGGAGCAGGATGTTTGCTCTCCAGGGCTGCGAGTGTATCTGGAGAGCATGGTGCGACCACATCACTGCTGAAAAGTATCCTGTGATTATATTAAGATATTATGCTTAAAAAAGTTATGCTTTAGAACTTTATGCTTAATCATTATTATGGTTAGAGAAATTATGCTTAAAAAAATTATGCGTAAGCTGTTATGCGTAATTATATTATGCGAAAATATAATTATGCCAAACAAAATTATGCTAAGTTATATTAGGTCTTAAAATTTTATGCAAATGGATAGGGAACCGTATTAAATAGTCTATAAAATACTTTTTATTTGAATAAGCTAACATTCCTAGTTTCCGAGCTATTAAGGTTTATTTTGGTGTACCGGATTTATTGCTTCCGAGTGCAATTGCCTGACAGTTTCTCATTCGGAGAAACACTCTAATGACGAAGTACAAACGTTTGCAGAGGTACCAGGCAAGCATAGATAGATAGTGACAAGTATTCCGCTCCAACTAACTTTAAATGGACTTCGTAATGATAACAATCGGTGAAGCAGATCGTAGAAATAGGAGATGTGCTGTCTTGTCTGTATTGTTCAAACCGGTTTCGTCACCAAATTGTGATTTATGTGGAGTGGTTGATGATGTCCTTCATGTCTTGATGGAGTGTGCCCGGAATGAAAATACAAGGATAAATATTTTTGGACCCTTTAAAATAAATGACATTGGCATTTGTAACACTATTCTTGCTTTTCCAGTGTCCGATAATGCAAAACTTTTGTACAAACTAGTGGTTAGTACACACATCAAAAAAAGTTTGCGATCACTTTAAAAAATTAGTAGTAAAGTACCTACCTTACATTTCCGAGAAACACCTCGACGCGAGCACGATGCATCGCGCCACCTCGCGCGGACCAATCACAGCGCTCGTCGGCGCGCCAGTCTTGTGACTCTCACTCTCCCTTCGCTCACTCCGCGCGCGAACACGACACGTATCATACGAATATGTACGCTAGTATAATTATTGTCTCATACAGTGTAATTTGTAACATGTGTGTACCTTTTTAGAACTTTGGATTTGAAATAAATAACATTTAAAGTGGTGTGTGGACGTTTTAGTGGTCTCAAGGCTACGCCCCTACACTACAAGTGGCGCCCAACGTGGGGCGAGTACCTACTTACGTAATTGCTCGCTCGAACCCCATACCTACCGTGGCACTACCTTGTTCGCGCGTCACTATCACCATGCCTCGAACGCGCAGGGACCAAGCGACACCCTCAGACGACGAGTCCGCCGTGGGCGTCGACGATGACAAGGGCACCGACGCTGCGAGTTTCACAACGGGACAAGTGGCCGCCATGATGGCCGCCATGCAGCAGTCCCAAACCGAAGCATTCGAGCGCCTGCTGGAAAAAGTTATAAATCGCCAGCCGTCATCCCCAGTTCCAGCCGTCGGCAGCGGCACCTTCACGCACTGCACCGCCAGGTTCGGCGGTGACGCAGACGAGTCTGTAGAGGCCTTTATCGATGCAGTCCAAAGTTATAAAGACTGCGCCAATATATCGGAAGAGAATGCCCTCAGAGGCTTCTCCATGTTACTCACCGATAACGCTGCGATATGGTACCAAGGAGTGAAGAAAGAGATACATACCTGGGATGTTGCCATCGACCTGTTAATGAATACCTACGGAGATAAAAGGCCCCCGCACCGCATCTACAGAGAACTCTTCCTACAACAACAATGCGATCAAAATACCGACGTGTTTGTCGCTAAATGTCGAGCATTACTAGCGAAGATCCCGACCGGTGATATATCTGAAAAGGCCCAAGTCGACATGGTGTACGGCCTACTAGACGCACGGATTCGAAAAAACCTAAGGAGGGAAGACTTCAAAGATTTCTCTGGTATGCTTCGCCTCGCCCGATCCATCGAGATTGAAGAATCCGATACGCGTACCCGGTCGCAGCCCGGGCCGTTGTCCAACGCCCGGTCCTCAAGGTCAACGCACGACAACAGTCGCAGCGGCAGCGCGCCGCCGCCGCCACTGCCGCGCCGCCCCGCAGCATCGACAACGCCGAGCGCGGCTCGTGCAGCGCCAGCGTCGAATACACCTACGGGAGCTACAGCGTCGCGACGTTCTACGGTTGTTGACAACAGTGCTAGTGCTAGTGAGCGTCCGAATCAATATGTCGCGAAACCTAAATGTGTATATTGTAAACAATACGGTCATTCACGGGAAGATTGTAATAAATTAAATAAGTCTAGTTTTAATGATAAGTCTCTATACTGTTATGGTTGCGGAGCGAAGGGGGTGGTCAGGTCGCAATGTTCTAAATGTAACAATAACTTATCGTTTTCGTCACTTTCAATTGAAACTTATTCACCGGATTTGGTAAGTGACAATAGTCTTATTACTTCATTCTCTGATAACACTCCAAGTCATGACATTACCTATAATAGTAGTAATAGTTCATACCTACGTAAACAAACGCGCGGCACGCGTTCAAAAGGTTCTAATAGCTATCATAGATCATATTCTTCTTACCTACAATCACAACCGTGCGATCACGATCGTTTTAATAATATTTTTTGTTGTGATTGTCGTTTTCAACTTACTACATGTAATTCATGCAATTGCGATCCGTGGTATTGTAATAGAATGCGTCCGAAAGTTTCATTGAATAATGAATCGATGACAGAAATTCTCTTCGATTCATATAATAGGGTAAAAACCCCTACCGTTGAGAATTATGTCTGTGACTTACCTGATAGGGTAGATGTACCTGTCATATGTTGTGATAATGACTTACCTGATAGGGTAGATGCACCTGTTATCATTTGTAGTGATAAGGACTTACCTGATAGGGTAGATGCACCTGTTATCATTTGTAGTGATAATGACTTACCTGATAGGGTAGATGCACCTGTTATCATTTGTAGTGATAATGACTTACCTGATAGGGTAGACGTACCTGTTATCACATCTAGTGATAACACCTCACCTGTTAGGGTAAACTCACCTGTTATCGTCCCGACTCATGGGTTGTGCGGTTCTAACGTTAATCAGTTTAACACTCCTCCGGTAGTTCCTCCATTATGCGCCGACATTACGGCGACGAATACCGTTGCTAAGGGTGATGCTGTGCCCACGGTCCCTCTCTCTGCGTCTCGCGTTTTGCAGACGACGACCGTACGTTCAACGCAACAAAGGCCTATGCTTAGTATTAAGGTTCTTGGTTTACGGGGCATGGCTTTGATTGACACAGCTGCTAAGTGTTCTATAGCGGGACATATGCTTTATAAAATATTTAAGGAAAAGGGGCTTACCTTTGGTTCCAAGCAGGTTAACGTGAAGCTGGCAGATGGTGTGGTTCAGTCACGCGAGGTCCTGGTGGCAGTCGTTGACGTCACCATCTCTGTGGACAAAAGTGTTCGAGTGGGCTTCGTGATTTTTCCTGATGCTGACAACAATGATACTCTTCTGGGTATCGACTTCCTCAATGCTGCAGGTATGGTCATTGATTTTGCTGCTTCTTCTTGGCACTTCTCTGGGTGTACGCAGACTTATCCGCTTGAGTACGAGGGAGAATCAATGTCGCAGCGCCATCCAATCACTGTGTTTTCGATGTCGCTAAGGGCTGACGAAGGCTTGTCGCTTACATGTGACCAACGCCAGCAACTCACCGACTTGCTTCAGCGTCACGAAGATGTCTTCCGTCCAGGAGGAGAGGCGACTCCCTTCGCTGAACATCATATTGACACGGGAGGGCATGCGCCTATCGCTGTGCCCCCATACCGCCTCACTCCCGCGAAGAGGGCTGCAATGGAGGTAGAGGTCAACAAGATGTTGACTGATGGTGTGATTGAGGAGTGTGAGTCAGCGTGGGCTGCACCCGCTCTCCTCGTCCCTAAGAAAGATGGTACGTATAGATTCTGCGTCGACTACCGTCGACTTAACGCGGTAACTAAAAGTGATACTTACCCCTTGCCGGTCATAGAGGACCTTCTTCACGCTACTAAGAGGGAAGGGTACATGAGTACCATAGATCTGCGGTCAGGTTACTGGCAAGTGAGCGTATCTCCAGAAGACAGGGATAAGACGGCATTCGTGTCGCCTCTAGGTACGTACCGTTTTACTCGCATGCCGTTTGGCCTCAAGAACGCTCCCGCCACCTTTCAGAGGTTAATGGACCGTTTTCGGTCTGGGGGTACTTTGAAGAATGTCACCTTATTAGTTTATTTAGACGATTTGTTGATCCTGTCGGATGGGCACTTCCAGAAGCACCTGGAAGACCTGGAGCTCGTATTCAACCGTCTACGTGTTTTTGGGTTACGAGCCAACAGGGACAAGTGCAACTTTGTATGTAACCAAGTTAAGTATTTAGGTCATCTTATTACTCCTAAGGGTATTATGCCTGATGATACGAAGGTGCAGGCTATTCAGCAGATGAATGAGCCAACCAACCTTAAACACCTCAAAAGCTTCTTACAAACCTGTTCTTGGTTTCGGAAGTTTGTGCCAGGGTTTTCCGAAATAGCTCAACCGCTCACCAAGCTAACCAAGAAGAATGAACCGTGGGCATGGACCGAAGACCAGCGGCGAGCTTTTAATGAGCTGAAGAAGAGGCTCATTACGGCACCAGTCCTCGTACAGGCAGACCATAGTAAGCCTTTTATCATTCATACAGATGCAAGCAATTATGCCTTGGGTGCCGTCCTACTGCAAGGCGAAGGAAACGATGTCCACCCCATCGAGTACTCTAGTCGTCTGCTGACCTCCGCAGAACGTAAGTACTCAACAACTGAGCGAGAAGCCCTCGCGGTTGTGTGGGCTGTAGAAAAGTATCGCCCATACATTGAGGGTCACCCGGTAATTTTGCGTAGTGACCATCAACCCTTGAGGTGGTTGTTAACTTTAAAGTCGCCCAGTGGCAGGTTAATGCGCTGGGCCCTCAAATTGCAGGCTTTTGACATACAATATGAGTACACACCTGGTAAGGTCAACGTCATTGCCGACGCGCTTAGCCGCCCTTTCTGCAATGAGGCTACTCAAGAAGCATGTGGGGTCTGTTCGGTGACCCTAGACGTGCCCCGTAAGAGTGCAGTTGATCTTCGATCTGCTCAGTTAGAGGATCCTGAGGTAAGTAAGATCATCAAGGATATAGAAAACACCACCGATCTCCTGTCTTCTACCCGCTGGTTAGAGCGCGGTTACCTTATGGACCAGGGTGTTCTCTATCGTCACGCTCCCGACTCAGACTCCGAGGAGCCCCAGTTGGTGATCCCCGTATCCATGCTCAAAGACGTTATGGATGAATTCCATAACGCTCCCACTGCAGGTCACCAGGGTGTGGATCGTACAATTGACCGCATTAGGCAGCGATATTATTTTACAGGTATGCGTAAATACGTAACCGATTACCTAAGGAACTGTGTCGACTGTCAAAGGTACAAGTTCTCCAATCAAAAGCCAACCGGTCTCTTGCAGACACCGATACTACACCAGAGAGGTGAGGTACTGGCTGTAGACTTATTCGGTCCTCTCCCTGAAGCTGAATCTGGCGAAAAATGGGTGTTCCTTGTCGAGGATACTGCCACTCGGTGGGTGGAGTTATACGCCATTAAGGAGGCCACGGCTGAGGTATGTGCCAAAATTATGGCTGAAGAGTATTTCCTTCGATATGGTTTCCCCAGGCGTGTCATTTCAGACAATGGAGTCCAGTTTATTTCGGCGGTGATGCAGCAGTGTCTGTTCTTATTTGGTATCAAACAGAATTTGATACCACTTTACCATCCCGAGGCCAACCCGGCCGAGAGGAAGAACCGGGACCTGAAGATTCAACTGTCCATGTTGGTCAAGAACGACCATCGCAATTGGCCACAATTCTTGCCCCAGGTACGGTTCGCTCTTAACACTGCTACCTGTTCTACCACAGGACTGACACCATCATACATGATGTATGGCCGCGAGCTGCGGACGCCATTCGATGCACAGCATGACCTGCGTGCAATCCTGGATAAGGAAACGTTTGTACCTCAGATTACGCCTTACCTGTCCAAGTTTATTGATTCCCTACGGGATATACGAGATCGGGTTGAAAGACGACAAGATCTTAGGAAAGAATATGCTGACTCCTCACGCCGTCCATCTCCAGTTTTCCAGGTTGGTGACCAAGTATTATTAACTACGCATTCTCTTAGCAATGCCCCCAAAGGCTTAACTCGGAAGTTCATGCCTCAGAGAGATGGACCGTATACGGTCAAGAAGGTTATTAGCCCCACGACCTATGAGTTAGTCGATAGTCAGGGTCAGATGTTAGGTCGTTTTCATGCTTCGGATCTGACTGCTCTAATTAGTGATCAACCTGAAAGTATCGAGCCGGTTCAGCCTCGCCGTCTGCGAGGTCGGCCACCAAAGGCGAAGAGACAGGCGCGCTCTTAGGTATATGCCCAAATCATTCTCGGGTCGATGTCATGACTTGGAGGAGGAGGATGTAGCGCGCATCAATAAGTACCTACCTTACATTTCCGAGAAACACCTCGACGCGAGCACGATGCATCGCGCCACCTCGCGCGGACCAATCACAGCGCTCGTCGGCGCGCCAGTCTTGTGACTCTCACTCTCCCTTCGCTCACTCCGCACGCGAACACGACACGTATCATACGAATATGTACGCTAGTATAATTATTGTCTCATACAGTGTAATTTGTAACATGTGTGTACCTTTTTAGAACTTTGGATTTGAAATAAATAACATTTAAAGTGGTGTGTGGACGTTTTAGTGGTCTCAAGGCTACGCCCCTACACTACATGTAGCCTTTTTGAAGCCGAATTTTCTAATCGGGATTCAAAGCGATAATTATCATGATAAATATAGATTGATAGTTATCTAGATAAATATAAATCAGATTTCAGTTGGACTTTGAATTCGGAATCTTCACATACCTACATAACTATGCTAGTGATCGCAAACTTTTTTTGATGTGTGTAGATCGTAAGCTAGTGATAAGTAACCTATTTATAAGTTATCAAATATTATTTTTTCCCGCACTGGGCGATGTGGTCGGTAAGCGACAAAGCAAAGAAAATAAAAAAAATGTTCAAACCGGTTGGAGTCCGACATGGTCCTAATTGATCACAATAGTGGCGCTGCTTGTGAAAGAAGATGTCAAAAACCTGTCTAATGACGTATACATAAAGGAAGCAGGTAACCAGCGCCGACCTACCAGCGCTTATCGGTACTGGTCCGTGCAGGTAACCGCTACATAAAGGAAGCGGGCAGAAGCAGGGGCTGGCATTTTTTAACAAAAATACGCCTTGTTCCGAATACAAATTCACGCAATTATAGCAACAAGACGGCTTGTCAGCGCTGATCGAAGAAGTCGGAACTTGTCGGCGAAGTTCGGAGCTTGTCGGCGCTGGTTTGCCATACAGTATAGTGACTACTTGCGCCGATTAAATGCGCGGACCAGCACTGACAAGCGCTGGCAGATCGGCGCCGGCAAACCACTTTCTACGTGTATACGCACTTAGGCTTGAAACATACTATAAATCGCGACTAAGAGCCGCGAACGAGTGTCGCGACTGATGACGTAAAAGTAAAAGAAATACTGATTGCTCAAAGTTTCAAAATTGTTCCATAAACAAAAAAAACAATTTTACTCTTGTTAAACAGCCAACCGGCTGCCGCGGCATACGCGCGTATCTAACCGAGTTCCAAGCAGTGTAATTTCCATGCAAACATGAAACTTCGCTATTGTATAGAAGCCTGAATTTTCTTTAGCACAGTGTGAAATGCGCTTCGGCGCGGCCCGTTTTGGTGGAAATCGTACATAACAGCCAAAAAGGGATAACCGCCAATTTACAAACTTTTTAGGAGAGTGGTTTGAAGTTCGTTTACGACGAGGAAATTAGGCTAAGCACCTTAACTTACATATTTATTACATTTCTCCCTTGTGGAGACGGGCTAGAATACAAAACTTCCTCACCGCACGCTGGGAATAGACGCGTGTTGTAAGATTCAACAAAACCCAGCACGCTTGGTGCTAGGATCTTTACGGTCCGCCTGGCTAGCTACCACCCTCACATTAAAGTCCAGCCACCAAGCAGTTTACTGTGTTCCATCGTGAGTATGTGAGAGCCAGAGGGTTTTTTTTTCTGTTGGACTGCTGTATGTAATCCTAGGGAACCCTTCCTACGTAACCGGGCAGTTATTGGCGAGACCTGAAGGGTCTCCAGCCAAAAGCCAGAGGGATATAGGGGAATTCCTCTATATCTCTGTTGTTTGGATTCGTGTGCTCCATCTTAGACCCTTGTTTGCACTTACTATCAGGTGCGACGAGGGTCAAATACAACCAAGTCAAGTAATAAAAAAAAAACGGCAAGGCTACAAAAAGTATGGCGAAGGATGATGAGACTTAAACCAATCGACGCAGAAAAAAAAGACAATTCTAACGTTAAACAAGGTTAGTCGGAAAGGGGGTACTAATCTGCAGGCCACTTAAAAGTATCACTGATGACGGTTTTAAAGCAAGTGTTAAAAGGAAGATGGGCATTTTGGTACTCATGTCCAATTAAAATGAATTTACCATCGTTAGATAGCTCTTTTCAAGAGTACAAAAAACTACTATGGCAACAAACCCGTATCAACTGTCCGTTTTGAAATATAGTCTTCAGAAGATACTGGATATTCAGTACGAAATAGAATTTTAAAAAATCATATCGCCGGTTTCGCTTGACCGATTTTGATGATATTTGCATCGATTTTGAGCTAAATAAAATTCAGTTATTGGATGAAAATCACAACAAAATCGGTTTACAATACAATACTCTTTATTGTACACAAAATAAACAAGAAACATTATTATAAAATAGAAATGTACAATGGGCGGTCTTATCGCACTAGGCAATTTCTTCCAGACAACCTTTGGATGGACATGATTTGCAAGAAAAATAAAAGTGAGGGGTAGTTCTCAGTGTAACAATAACTAAAGAGACATTAAATTAAATACTTTAAATAAACCTAAAAACACAACGGTTTAGTGTTTTTTCAGTTAGGGGTGATCAATCTATTAAACAAATCTGACGCGTTTTTTATGCCTAAAAATAAAAGTCGTTTCCCAGCAATTATTTTCGTCAATGTAATTTAGTTTGATGTACAGAGTGCGTAGATTTCGGCTATTCGGGTCTTTTTACACCCTGTATACTTACATACAATAAATGATAAAACTTACTTCGAACTTGTTTTATTTACCTAAATAATGAAAAATATTATTAATCATTCTTGTAATACCATGCCAAAATGGAGAAAAATGACAATAAAAGTATGTGTACTTAATAGGATGTAACAAAAATAAGTAAATTTCAAGCAGGATTCCTTCGATCGGACAGTGAATCGGGACTAGCGCCATGGTTATTCTTAATCTACACAAAAATACCTTTCTAACGGTTTAACATTCATTTCGATTGGTGCCAGTACCAGACTCCATACATTTGTGCCCATCATCCTTTCGAATTTCAATCATTTTTATTTCCTTGTATCATAATAATTATTTTAGTTTTTTCAAAAATTCTTCGTCCCTGCTTTAGTTGCGAATTCAGAAAATGGAGCTTCTAATTCGTGACCACAAATGTGACTTAAAATGTGAACGCAGCAAATACTTTAATTTTTTTTTTTTTACACATAAATAATCTTTAATGACACATAAATAAAAATTTTGTCTTAACTATCAAAAAAATCTGATAACTACCGCGACTCGGGAAGTTTACCCTTTAGACACTATTATATTTGATCTCTTTTGATTACGATACTATACAAGGTTAGTCAGAAAGGAGGTACTAATCCGCGGGGTACTTAAAGCATCACTAATGACTGTTTTAAAGCATGTGTTAAAATTTCGAAATTCGATAATTTTTATTTCGATGCAAAATGATCATTATTTTAGTTTTTTCAAAATTTCTTCACCCCTGTTTATGTTACGAATTCAGAAATCGGAGCTTCTAATTCGTGACCCCAAATATGACCTAAAATGGAAACACACCTGATCATAACTAACGATGGATAGATTTTAGCGTATTTTTATGAAATGTTTGAACAGGTATTTCTCTTAAACTATTGAGTTTTGGGGAAAGTTGTAGAACAAAAGTTATTCATTATTATAGATACTTTCACACCCTTTCGGATTAGTACCCCCTTTCCGACTAACCTTGTATACGGTAATCAAAATGAAAAAATAATTACATCATATCTATTTCAATTTGACATTTAGTGTTGATCTATTATGTTGTGTTTCTAAAAAATGGCTAATATGTCCTTCCGTCCGTCTGTATTCTCAGGTGTTAAAAGTATCGATAGCTTGAATACTGGGGCCCAATTCTCCTAAAATAAATCTTGATAGATCGCAACCGAACCAAGGCCGAACCGTTCATTCAGATAGTTCTCAATTTCTAAAGTTGTCGAATTGTTTGACACAAAAAACAAAGTCAATCATTTTGAAACTTTTCGAAAACAAAAACTGACTGACGGTTGTGGTTCGATTGTGTTTGGCAACAATTTATTTTAGGAGAATTAGGCCCCTGTTCGATAAAAAATAATGACCCGTCTCTATCACCTTTCAATTGTTTTGCCCTAAGGGCTCTGACACACCACGTTTTTTTCAGACGGTGTCGACGAGCGTTGCACGCAACTGTAACGTACTACAAACGCGATGTTATCGCAACCAATTTACCTATTCACACGTTCATAAAATTGTAGTATGCAGACGACGACTTTTTCGCGGGCTGTCGACGCGCTCGTAGCGCGGAGTTACATCGATACAGACGCGCTGTGACAGCGCGTCTTTAGCTGCAAACACATAAGTACAGCGCGTTTTAATCCAAGGAGAGTTGCTCACGCGCGTCTGTAGCGCGTTTCTCGTTAGTTTGCAGCGATGCAATCGCAAGTAATCTGCCTATTTCAAGTTTAGCAGCTCCGACAACGCGCGATAGCGAAACGCGCGTCGACGGCGCCTGAAAAAAACGTGGTGTGTAAGAGCTCTAAGATTCAGTTCCCTGGTTATGTTATATTCCCAGGAAAGGAACATTTATTCCCAAAATCCTCCAGAGACGTTTAAATATGTCAATAGTTGGCAAGTAACAACTAACTTATCATGTTAAACTATCCAACTTGTACCAACTAAGTGATTGACGTAGGAAACGGAAAGGGAGTGGCCGCTTAACCCGTCGGAAATGTTTGCGTGATCTTGGACTATTATTATGGTTGAGACCTATTTCTTTGGTTGAAAGTTTTTTTATAACCGAATCCCAAAAAAAGAGGGCGTGTGTTTTTTTTTGTATGTTTCTTTCATTGGTATATGCGCCAATTAGAACCAAAGAGTGTAGTATGAAAGAGTGTTCTCCCAAGGTGATCCCATTTAAATTTGGTGAAGATCTGATGAAGAGCTTCGGAGATAGATAATCGAACTCTTCAATGGATAACAACACATCACTCGCGATTGATGTAATCATATGTTTATGCCATTCAAAACGGAAAAAAATGACCTAAAAAACTGAGTAGGGTAAAATAATTCCCATATTATAAAATTAACAGTTTCGAAACTGTTATTTTTATAATAATTATGGTAATTATTTTAATTTTTTTTTTGTCGTTTTGTTTTTAATCATCTTATTTTGCATTGTAATTATAATATCCGGGTTATGTTTTAGTATGATAAGTACCGAATAGATGGGTATTTTTTGGTAAAGTAATTCATGTTATGTTATTACCTTTATTGGGCCTTGATTCGTCACCTTGATGCCCACTAACACACATTTTATGGAAGTCAATATAATATTCTCTCTCTCCAATCAACAATTTATAAGAAAGGCAACAGAATTATAGTCTGAAGAAACTTAAGTTAAAAAAAGACTTAAAAAGGAAAACTGATCACAGAAAAATTATTAAGTAGGTACCATACTTTAAAATTAATACTTTCAGAAGTCGGTGCAATTCTACACTGAAACAAATTTAAAGTACTCACTTATGAAACTTAATCTTATGATAATATCATACAATTAAGCATATTAGGGTAATTCTTGAAGTCGGTTTTTACTTTTGTTTTATACTTTTTACTGCCACAAATTCCAATTACAATAGTGTACAAATTCGTGGACCAGTACTACGACCAGAACGTGCTCTACATAGGCTGTAATTCATTTTCAGACAGCTAATAATATTGTATATAAAATACCCAAACATACTTAATGAAATTCATATGGGACCAAGTCGAGAGCATTCTACACCAAATAAGTATATGAATAGTTGATGAAAAATTCCTCAAATCGGTTCACAAATCTCTGAGAAAAAGAAGAACGTAATAATAAAAAAAATACGCATTGAATTGCATTCAATTAAAAACTTCTTGTTTTGAAGACGGTTAAAATAAAATAGAATAAAAAATATAGAATCGCAGATTTTTTTTAATTAGTCTATCACAGTACAGGTTGTAAACGAATTCGTGTAATTTAAACTTTACACCCTGTATACAGTATGTTTCCTTTTCTACTTTTTTCTCTTGAATTAATTCGTGGACAACGCGTGTTTACTAAGTTTAAGTTAATTTAAGATTATTTTTGTAATGTTGTAACGCATGTGACTGTTTTTTATCCCTAACAAATAAAATGAAAAATAAAATTTATGCTAAATATTCACTGGCTAGTCGCGAGATTATCATAGTGTATTGGAATATCAAGCAAAAAATCAAAGTCACGTATGAATATTGGTTATCAAAACGAAAATGTCAGTGAAATATGAACGCTACACATATCCAACGTCAATATGAGTCTGTAAACATATTTTTCTCAGAAGTTTAGTCGACACGACACGTCTATCCAAGTTTAATGTTTTAGTAAATAGGTATTCCTGTTATACAACGTGTAACATAATTCCCCTTAAAATGTTAATCAAATAGTCTTTTATGGCCGTTGACGATAGGGACGTGTGGCGCTAGTTCTTTTCTGCACATGTGGCTTCCCTGGAAACCATTAGTTTTTATGTGTTGGACAAGTATCTATATTATTTAGATACGATTTTGATTTATATCAATTCATACAGAATTGATTTATATACCTACTTACTATTATCAATTTTACTTTTCCTATAATTGCATAATTTTATTATTGTAAAAAATGTTATGAAATTCTTTGTATAGAGTCAATTAATTTATTCACTTGACAGACATAATATCTGTGTTGCTGGGGAGTTTGTTGCGCCGTTTCTTCTTCACAGCATAAGCACTAGGAAGCGGTGAAGGGAGGGCTTTTTGGGGGATGTCTATATTGTAAAACTGACGTTCAAAAAGAACTAAGTAATTCTAGTCTATTTTAAATAAATGAGTTTTGAGTTTGAATTGGTGTCATTTACCTCTCAGAGGAAATTAGGAATGTAAATAACTTTCTGGGTAGTCTACTCTTTACTTTTATGTTTTCAGGGTTGCGTTTCAGTGATGATTTTATTTTATAATTTGTCCAATTTTTTTTTGTGTCCTTCTATTATTTTAAAATGTTGACAACAGAGTCTTTACAAGGGGCTTTTTAATCCCCTTCCGGCTCTAGAAGTATTTTTGTAACACGTTCTATAATTATAGTGAGCCGCTAGTAGCTAAGTAAATACTCACCACTGTCTATGCCACTCAATTTCTTGTCTCTATCTCTTACCTGCAAAGAAATAGAAAAATGTATATTAGAGACAGAAATTATCTAAATCATATAACACTAGCTTTCGCCCGCAGCTTCGCTTGCGTGAAATTTTGAACCCGTTATGTGACGATTTTCCATACAAACTTTCATCCGCTATTTAACTCCCTCAGGGGTTGAATTTCGAAAAATCCCTTCTTAGTGGATGCCTACGTTACAAAAGGAACCTACTGTCAAAATTTCAACGTTCTAACCCCAGCGGTTTAGGCTCTGCGTTGATAGATCAGTCAGTCAGTCAGTCAGCTTCGCCTTTTATATGTATAGATATCTCCCTAACACGCATTTTCCCGCTCAACCCACTCTCATTTCAGTTCGGGTGTAAAGGGTTATGATTGGTCCAAATTTTTTTTTGGGTCCTACTTTTTTTTTAAGTTTTATCAATAGACTCTTTACAAGGGACCTTTTAATCTCCTTTCGGCCTTAGGGGTATTTTTGTAACACGTTGTATACAGCATGACTGATTAGACGCTTTATATTCGAAAACTATGAACTGTACTCATCATCTTATTCAACTTTTATTATGGAACAAAATAAGAACTCGTGAAAAAAATCTGCTTTTCCAAAAATTTTGTTAAGCAACAGTATATACACGGTTACTAATCCGAAAGCCACTTAAAGTATCACTGATGATGTTCTTATAGCATGTGTTAAAAATTTAAAATTTAATAATTTTTATTGCCATGGAAAATGAATTTTATAATAGTTATTTTCAAAAATGCTTGATCCCTGCTTTAGTTACGAATTCAAAAAATGAACCTTCTAATCCGCAACCCTAAATATGACCTAAAATGTTAACACAGCTGATCATATCTGAAAATAGATTTTAGCGTATTTTTATGAAATCTTTGTACAGCTCTCTTAAATTGTTGACTTTTGGGGAAAGTTGTAGAACAAAAGTTGTTCATTATTATGGGTATTCTAACACTCTTTCGGACTAGTACCCCCTTTCCGACTAACCTTGTATAAGTAACAGTATATGGAACAACAGATATTTTTTCATGAATTTTGAGTTTTTCCAGACTAATGAGCAGAGGTCATGGTTTTCGGGTGTAAAGCGAATAACTAGTCATGCTGTATAATTAGAAAGTCCTAAAAGATATTCTCTTATTCGCGAGCCTGCGGACGGCGAGCGTTGGGTGGCTCGCCATCCGATTAGAACCTAGGGTTGCCAGATCGGAAAACCGAAATATCTGGATAAAATTACAAAATGTCGGGATTTTGGGGTTGTTGTCTGGAGAAATAAATATTTTGAGTAAAATTTTTTTTTAATGTCGATAGCATACAAAAAACTAAACATGATTTGTTTTTTTACATTGTCAGATGTATTTGTTTGGCTTTTACTGAATCCACCAACTTGGATCCTATAAGAGAATTAAGAAAAGATTTAAATTTTTTCAAATTATATTCGTGCATAGAATTTTAAGATTAACTGTTTGTCGGGAGATTTTGTATTTTGTCGGAAGTCGGGACATTATATTAAATGTCGGGAGAATCCCGATGAATCCCGACCATCTGGTAACTCTATCAGAACCAAGCCTGGGTCGCCGGCGCATTTTGTTCCACGCGTGCCTCAAAGAGATGTCAGCATAGTAGACGGAGCCCGCTAGGGGCAGTGCCTGCCAGGGTTGCGGAATTTGTTCGAAATATGTAGTTACCGCGGCCCTGGAACATAAAGGGCATTACAAGGAACACGGACGGGTTTTAGTCAGTAAGAGTCTGACACTCCCTTCCGCTTCGCCCAGAGCGGAAGAAGTCGTTCGAAGGTTTCAGATCCTTAAAAAAAACTGCGTTGTTCCCTCATTTTACCTATGTAGTAAGTATAAAAGTAATATATGTTATGTCTACACCAGTGCACTTTCTTGTTCATCTTGTGCTTTCAACTTTCAATTCCTCTCGTGTCAAGCGCATGCAATATTGATTGCCATAAGACGCATGCAGCTTATCGTCTACACCGGTGCGCCTCGGTCAGTCGTCAGTCGACATACAATATGCGGATTAGCGTGCGCTAGGAGCATGCGCTTTTGTCGAACTAGTGTTAAGGCATGCGCTATGGCGCTTCACGAATGCTTCAGACGAAGACGCAAGATGAACATGAAAGCGCACTGGTGTTGACATAGCTATACATATATCGTGTAATTCCTTCAGATCTCGTGATCTACTGGTGATGCTGATTGACCCTGCATGGGATTTTTTCAGATTCAATAAAAAAGAAAACAAAAAGAAAACATGGTGTTCTTAATTTGAATCATTTTAGCGCCCCGAGAATAGACTGTATGGCGCGATATCACGCTAGTCATTCCCGCCAGCTGTGTCACCGTGCTTTCATTCATATAAGCATGGCATTAAAATATTCTGTAACATACATTTTTTTTTGGAAAGAAAATCGCAGAAATAAATTGATAGCATAAAAAGAAATGAAAAGCATAAAATAACCAACCCTAGTTTCATATAAGTAGGTACAGTCTTTGACAATTTGTGATGCTGCCTCCTTTAAAAACACGAAGTTATTTCAACATCCGAGCGTTTGACAGCAAAGCAAATAAATATCATGTTTAGGATTGCAATGTTTATGAGTGGCAAATATTTACAGCCCTTCGCAATCAAAATTATAACGATCAGAAGGTACACTGTTACTTCAATAGGTTACCAGGATTTGTAAAAAGAAAAAAATAGTTTTTTTTATTAGAAATCTCGAATTCATTACTAAAATAATAAGCAATAGTGAAAAAACTAATGTAATTTTTAATAAAACGTCGAAGTTATAAATGATTTAAAATTGCTTACAAGACGAAGGCGACACTACTACCATAAAAATTTATGGCGACTTTACATTATTCTGTACAATAAACGTTTTGACGTGATAAGGGCAGCAACTGCCTCAACAAATTCGAAATTGTGTATCTCGAAAATCTTGCCACATTATTACAACATTTTAAATAATAATAGTTAAGGTTTTCTTAAAATGTGTAAGTATGTTTAATGGATTCTTAAAGCAAAACGAGTGTTTCACGATTAGATTTGTTGACCTTTTACACAAAATTTTAATGGCTGCACTATTACCGGTATTTTTATTTCTGCGCAAACCTTGTTATCGCGTAAATTTTCAAGTGGACCTTCTGAACATTCTTGTTGTGTTTTCTAACTCCAAAATATATTTATGAGAAATATCTGTACCGTCATAAATCTTAGTATTGAAGGTATTTATTTTATGAAAATAAATTCTTTGAGTCTTTTCGCACGGAATATCGTGTTTATTTATGTACTTTGCGTCATTTCGTCTTCGTTTGCACATTACTAAGTGTGCCTAGGTGCCGGCGGGAGCGTGTAGCGGTGCGGGCGGCGGGAGCGTGTAGCGGGACGGACAGCGGGAGCGTCTTGGTGGCCTAGGTACCCGCTCTGCTCTTTACAGAACAAAATAAAACTACATGTTCTATTGCTACGTAATGGTATAGAATAAACAAGCACAGGAATTTGCTTGATTAAAAATGAAATAGATTAAAAAAATGTCTTGCGATAGTGGTAGATAAGTGATTGTATCTAAACCACCTAATAACGATTTAATCCTAACTAATATTATATTAGGGTGACTGGTAATTAGTGACCGATACTTTAACACATGATTGTACTCATGATAACAAACAACTTTCCCAAAGAAACATTATTTAAAAAACAAAAAAAAAACATATTAGTAACGGTTTATCAATAAATTTTAAACGAAAAAAATAAAATTAAAATAATGTTTCTTTGGGAAAGTTGTTTGTTATCATGAGTACAATCATGTGTTAAAGTATCGGTCACTAATTATATACCAGTCACCCTTTAACCTATATGCGAAAGTAAGTTTGCTTGTTTGTAACCTTTTCACGCCTAAACTACTGAACCGATCATCCTGAAATTTTGCAAATACGTTGTCAGGTGTACAGAAACGGACATAGGGCACCTTTCATCCCGAAAAAAGTACTGTTCCCGAGGAAAACAACAATAGCGTTCATAGATGGCGCCACGTGTCTTTCGAATCATGATTGAATTATACTCGTATTATTATAGAATCTTTAGTAGTGTGTTAAGAGTTGATTGTCAAATTTTAAATTAACGCGAGCGAAGCCGCGGGCAAAAGCTAGTAAAAAATAAGCGATAGCAAATTCTTTTTTTGCTTAATTTATTATTGTTTCTTTTTTAAATATTATTTAGTTTTTTACTAGCGCGGTATCGCTCTGCACAGTCAGCTCGGAGCGCTAAAATTACTCACTTTGGGAACACCACATTACTTACTTTTTTTTGATTAATTTTCATTCAGTATCAACGAAAAAAAAAAAAAAAAAAAAATTGTCGCCAGTTATACATTCATCTAATCTTAGAGTAATCTAACATATTTATGCATCGTATAAATGTATTGCACAAAAGGTACTGCTACTGATTCCCAAACTAAGCTTGAGCTTGTATTTTGGGAAACAGTGTTCAGCCGCAGGAAGTATCACTTAATAAAATACGAATACATTGGTTTGAATGTCGCTGCAGTAGACGTACAATAATCTTAGGAAACGACGTTTGACAACAAATGTTTGAAAGAATTACACAAAGCTTACAGGATGTAAACAAATTGTATAAACGATACCATAAACTATTCTTATTAAAAAAAAACTTAAATTTATTGTTCCCGTGATTCTTACAACCCTTCTATTAAAAAAATACTTGAATACCACCAACTATAATATCTATAATAAAAAAATGAAAATGTATTTCGGCTCAGCCAAAACGCAGCTGGAACGTGTCCAGTTTATAAAATGTTCAGGTCACGTTTTAGTCTAGGTTTTTAGAAGGGGCCTTCGCGTGACTGCAAAAAAATAACGATGACTTGTATTTTTTGTATACGTAGATTTTTTATACCTGGAATTCACTTCGTGGTCTAATAAACGGCGTTTTTTTAAAAAACACCTCAAAATTCGGATTTCAAATCGCAGTGAGGTACAGCGATATTACCTATACGTTACTAGCTGTACCCGGCATGCGTTGCAATGCACTTTTTCCTACTTACTACCTACCTACTACTTACCTACTACCTACCTTCAGAAACAAAATAAAAATAGTAACAAAAAGTTAAAACCATTTTCATGCATGCGGAAAACAAATGAAGAATATGGACATACTGAGATAATTTCGTTTTTTTTATAAATATCAAAATTTTCTTTCATAAGAACCTTCTCTTGACAATGATGAAAATAACAAAACAAAATTTTGCAAAATCGGTCCAGCTGCTCACGCGTGATGCCGTGACCAAGGGAAATAGGGATTCATTTTTATATACATAGATTTTGTTTGATTGGTCGCGGTAGGAATACAACAGTTAGCAACGCCATAACTTTTTTCTCACTGTGATTTGCAATAAGCCATCATAATAACGAATATAGAACATTGAAATAGCTCCCACACCCACATCCGTCCCGTCCTCATGTTCGGCAAACAGATTCCTTGGGAGATGAAAGCCAAATACCTGGGGGTTATCCTCGACCACCATCTGAGTTTCCGAGACCACATCAAAGCGGTGCGCGCTCGCGCCGCTTTCGCTGTCGGTCGCCTCCACCCCATCCTTAGAGCATGCAGTAAATTGTCACTTAGAAATAAGCTGAGAATCTACGTGACGTGCATCCGCCCCATCTTGACTTACGCTAGCGTCGTGTTCGCACACGTTAAGCATTGTCGTTTCAAATCCTTCCAAACCCTCCAGAATCGAGTGTTGCGCAGAGCCGCGGCTGCCCCGTGGTTCATGCGTAACGTTCAACTCCATCTCGATCTAAAAATGCCAACCATCAGGCAATACCTCAAACGCATTTCCAAGCGTTACTTCGACACTGCCCCTCGCCATCCGAACCCCCTAGTCGCCGCAGCGGCCGACTACAGTCCCTCTCTCATAAGTAAAGTTCGCCGTCCCAGGCACACACTTTTAGAACCCGATGACGAAATAACCCTCCTCCAGGAGGCGAGTAAATCGACCAGCACAATACACAACGTCCGCCGCCGTCCGGCGGCATACCGTCCTCGCCGACGAGGCCCGTCGCGACGTCCCACCGCCGCCGGTCACGATCCACCGAGCTCTCCCGTCGTAGAGCCGGTCGTCTCTTCAGACTCCGCAGTCACACCGATAATTCAGCCCTCATCAATCTGTCTCCCCCCCCTATGTCCACGCCAGCAACGCCCTAAGCCGAAGTCCGAGTCCCACTAGGGGTCGCCCTTAGTGCTGTTGTTGCAGGTAGTCATGATGTTAGTGTAGTACAAGTAGTTAGCTTAGGTTAAGTATTTTACTTCGCCCCCATTGGCTGGAGACCCTTCAGGTCACGCCAATAACTGCCCGGTTACGTAGAAACCGTCCCCTAGGACGACCTACAACAGACAAATAGAAAAAAAAAAAAAAAAACATTGAAATAGAGAATATGCATGTAATTCAAAACTCGTTCATTATTTAGATATACATTGTTTATGAGTCCAGACACAAATTGCATTTTTTTTACATTTAACTCGTTAATTATTTTACAATTTATTGTTTTATGTTACGTTCTTTTCGTGGAACGGAATCGCGAAATGCGTCGTCTTCGAAAATGCCGGAAGTGACATCAAAATCCAGATGAATAAATCTTTAAATAATCTTTTCTTAGCAAACTGTTCGATTTCTCACTGAGGTTAAGTTAGTAAGTGCGATTTCTGCTTGAATAAAGCACAAGAAATAATTTAATTATATGATTTGTGGCTAAAAAAGAGATGTAAACAAAGCAGTATCTTGGATTATGACGTCACATTTTGACCGCGACAATAAAAAACGTTTGAACTGTAGAAGAAAATTGTTGAAGTTTAATAATTCTTTTGAGCAAGAAATACTTAATAGTAACATTTGACTTTTCATACTTTTCTTGGCTTTATATTAATGTGCTTTATTGATTAAGACAAAAAAAAAAGTTACATGCGTATTCCCTATTGCTTTCTTATGACATAAGTGTAGTCGTTAAATGACTTGAGGACCAGGTTCAATATATTCTAGCCTTGGCCCACAGCTTTGCTTGGGTGTTTTTTCCCTACAAATGAACTACCTAACAAATGACTCTTAGGGGCTGGATTTTGTAAAATCCATATACAATACACGTAATTTATTATTTCTTGGTTGTATGTACATTTTTTTATGTTTATCGGACCACGTAATTTAATTCTCCCCTACAAACTGGCCCGCTACACCTCTTTCTAAAGGTAGTTTTAAAAATCGAAAATTCTGTCATTTATTTTTACTTTGGAGAGTGTTAGTACATACGAACATACCTGTACAGAAGCCTAAATATTTAATTCTATGCTTCTTACTTCAAAAGTAGATACCAGATTTCTTTTAAAAACTTTCAACCCTTATTTCGCCCCCTTTAGGGATTGAATTTCCAAAAACATTTAAATAACTGTACATTTATTTACAAACAGAAACTCTATTACCTATTTGATTTCATGCCTTTAACTTCGAATAAACTTTCTTCCCCTATTTCACCCCTAACAAACACGTCTCTAAATATTTAATTTCAAGCTTGTTAATTCAAAAATAAGGGACTTCCGTGTAAAGTTTAATACACTTTTCCACCCCCTTGAGGGGACGAATTTCGAGAATATTCTTCTTACTGGTAGACATGAGGGTCCTTTTGTGACGTAGGTAACCACACCTACGACACAAACGGAACCTGCGGTCCGAATTTTATGTTTCCACCTTCATTGGTGTAGGCTCTGCGTTGGTGAATCAGTCTGTCAGTCAGTCAGCAGTATACAGGGTGTTAACGAATTCATGTAATTCCTTCAAACCACGTGATTTACTGGTGACAGAGATTAACCTTAAGTGGGAATTTTTGAAAATCAACGAAAAAAAAAATTCAGAAAAAAATCTTGATTTTCTATTTCTGAGTCATTTTAGAGCCTTGAGTTATCTGACTGCAAAGAGCGATATCGCGTTAGTCGTGCCTGCCAGCCGTATCGCCGTGCTTTCATTAATTTATCGTGGCATCGAAATTTACACACAAATAAAACATTTTTTTTGCAATAAAATAAATTCTTATTTTTTTACTGAATCCTTATTAGGTGGTTTAGATACGATCGGTAACAAAGACGCACGTTAAAAAATTTTTTTTTTTTTAATCAATCTAAATCTCGTGCGGGTCCTGTCTACATCAGTAGTAGATCATGTGGTTTTAAAGAATTACACGAATTCGTTAACACCCTGTAGGTAGTGCTCATAGTGCAATTCCAGACACAAATACTAGATACCCAATTATAGGAACCCTACCGCGATGACCACATCAAAGTCAAATCTACGATTACATATCCAGTTCGACAACCACGACGAGCGTGTTAAATTATATAGACATTATAATCATATAAATAGTTGTAGGTATGTATAAATGTAATGAGAGAAAGATTTAATGATATATACGACACGTTTGGTGCAGTGGCTAAGCGATTGGCTGCTGCGCTACGGGTCGTGGGTTCGATTCCCACACGGAACAAAAATTTGTATGGCCTACAGATGGTTGTTTCGGGTCTGGGCGTTTGTTTGTGAGATTTGTGTCTGTAAACGCACCCACGATACAAGAGAAATCTTAGTGTGGGGCAACGTTTTTTTAAAACAAAACAAAAAACAAAAATAAACCAGAATGATTTACCATGAATAGTTTATTATGAACACTACAAATATCTTTGACTAAAGTATACTAATAATTACTTATTTCACTTGAACAATAATTTAGCAATATCAATGTACTAGATATTAGGAATAGCAATAATGTGGGCTGATATGGTTATAGAAATGGATATAGTGAGCATAGCATTACAGTTAAGACCAATATCTACCTTTCAGGGGCAAAGCGGGTAGGTATGGTAAATGAAACCAACATAGACTCTCCACCACTGAGAGTACTTAACTACTTATATTTAGGTTAGTTGTTAGTTACATGGTATTCACAAGAATAATTCACAAGATAGAAAATAATAAGGACAAACTAGTCAGATAATATAGGTCAGACCATAGCAATGTCAAGCTAAATAATATACATAAACACACATAGCAAATAATACATAATTATTTACAGTCAAATTAGCATAGACATATTTATAATCAGACTAGCATAATAACAGTGTAAAATAACAATCAGAGTACTTAACTTATTATCTTCCTGTAATCGTTTCAAGACTCCCCAAGACTAGTCTAATTTTGAGAATTACCTCCCTTTTTATAACTTTATCAAACAATAGCACAAAAGTAATCATTAGGCGCCATTTTCAACCAATCAGAGATTGTCATACATTCTAACTAAATAACTTTAAACATTGGTAATAATAATAAGATGTAATTTAGCAGAACTGTTTTGAAACATAATCAGATAATTACGTTATTTTTAAAACCATTAGATTGTAACCTTTAAATAAGATTTCATAAAACGTAACATTAACTGAGCTTACTTTAATTATACATCTATAGAATAATGACAAATTAGTAAGTTGAAATAATGAAATAAAATTTAAGGAGCATTCTAAACATTATAAATGATAATGGCATTGTTACTTTTTAATTGTGAAATAAATAGTATTTTGTATTGAATAAACACAGCCACAGATCATAACTTTCGTTCGGAAATCATGACCCATGGTTGTCTTTTCGTTTAGAACTGCTTTAAAAGTAAAAATAAACAAGAAATACAAGATTTGTAATGTAATATAAAAAGCTTTAATTATTCCAATTGTCGGGGTACGAAACGAGGTGTCGGGTGTTATCGAGAAGAAACGAATGTTAATGTTGAACACTATTTATTATTATCGTCTCACACTCAAAATGTTCTTAATGTTAAATGTTATATGAAAATGATGATGATGTTACATAAATGTTCTTAACGCGGCTAATAAACTGTTAATTGAATACACCCGGCTAACGCGGTAGACAAAGGTGCACTGAACTTAATATAAAATACTAAGTAATATAATGAGGTTCCCGCGTCATGCCGATATTGCAAACTAAGGTGTTCGGTGAAAACACCGAACATATTCCGGGCCACGAAAGACTGGGATGCTGCGATGAAACAATGTTATGTTAGTAAAATGATGGTATGAACATGATAAAATATTTACAAGGTGAAAACAATCCAACTTAAGATTAAAATGTTAGTAAAACAAAGTAAAAATAATTTGAAATTAACTTAAGAGTTTGTTGCTCCTAAAGGATTCCTAGGCACGCGAGGACACGCCCTATTCACCATTGGATTGTTTAATTCCTCATAACTACGTGACGCACTAAATTGACGTTCACTAATGTTTGGCCGCGCACTAACACTAACACAATTATTGACGTTCACATCACTAACACTTCTGGTGGGTTGAAGCTCCATGTCTGCCGTGATGTGGGCGCCGCGCGTACGTCGCCGCTGCCATCTGTACAGCAGCGCTCCCGCCGCCAGCGCCCCCGCGCCCACCAGGACGTAGCTGACTGCATACTGATGGATGTCATGAGTGGATAATGTTTCTCCTACTTCCACTTGACTGTTTTTCATGTCGTCGATGCGTTTGTGTAGATTTTGTAAGGCGTACTTCAATTCGCCTGAGTCTGGTACGTCTTGTATGTTTTTAGAAGGCATTGTGCTGTTGATTATAAAGTTTAATTGATCCATCTCTGGTATAAAAATGCCCGTGCTCATCTCCATTCTGTTTGTCTTTTGACTCTGAATGTTCAGAGTAAAATCGTTCCCTTTCAGCATGCAACCTGGATCTAAATATAAGACACCAGCTTTGCTCAGTTGTACCTTGTTTATTTGTTCACCACAGATTATTTTGACGTCATAAATGTTGCAACAATGGTACAAAAATAGTGATGGATTTTTTAGTGATGTCCATTGGTTTGCACATCTGGATCTTCGTACCTTGTACTTCTTGGTATCTCGGTCGAGATCACAGAAGTTGTTTTCATTGTTAAGATGGTATATCGGCTTTTTCCAATTGCATATAAATATATCATCTTCTTGTTTGCATAGAGCCAGTTCTTCAGCCGTAATTGTTAAGAACGAATCTCTTTTTAGATCCGTAGCGACGTATTCGGAAGACGGGATAAACTCTATCATAGTGTTGTTCGTCTGTTGTGGTACAGGATGTATTTTGTACAACTTGTATCGGTCTCTACTGATAAGTGGAAATTTTATTTCGAAGAGGAAGTATTCTTCGGTTATTCGTGCTTTAATGCTTATCAAAGAATAAAGCTTTCGAATATCGTGCGGTTCAATAGGCAATGTTAGGTCGTCGGTTAAATGCCCAGAGATAATGTTAACTTCCTTTTGGAGTTGTTCAGGGGTAAGCAGATGAATGTTGAACTGTCCATGATGGACATTGGTTAGGATGTCTAGTAAAATATCTTGTGTTCTTTTTAAGTTTTGCAGTAAATTACTAGCTGTTAGGGCTGTCATGGTAAATTCTTGAATCAACGATATGTTGTTTATCTCACGTTGTAAATTGTTTGAAATTTTATCCAATGTAATCAGATGTTTATTAATAATTTTGTGTTGTTTTGCCATGATTTCTTCTGTTCTTTTCAATAAATTGTACTCCGATTCGACAATCGACGTCTGATTCTTCCATAAGCCGGCTAAATGTTTAACGTTTTGTTGAATCATGTTGATGTCACGGCTGTACTTTTCCGCGAATTGTTCGTCTAATACGCCGAATAAGGAATTTGCAATGCTTCCAACTGCATTGATAAGTCCCCGCCGCCGTCTGGAGTGTCCACTTACGTGTTGCGTCATCAGAAGGTCATTATAGTATTTCAGTTCATTACTCTCATGGATCAGCTGTAGGACTATCAAGTTACACTGTTCTGTACCTGTTGTTTTGCATGTTTTGTTTAGATATGTCGTAACTTTTTCAAACGCCTGCATACCTTCCCAATACGGAGACATGTCATAAAATACTACTAGTACCCAACTGTCTTTCACGAGATTGATTTTGGCTATTGGTTCAAAGTAGAAAGATTGGTTGTTGTTGAATGACGTTATGTTGTAGCTGCAATTTGCAACGCTGCAGACTGACATAAAGAAGGTTAATGCCATGGCGACATACGATAACTTGAATGATGTTGTCGTTTGTCTTGTACGGTTCCTGTTGTTCCGGGTCCCAGCACTCTGTTCAGCTGACCTGTCTGTTTCCGTTGAACTGTTTTTTATGTCATTTGTTTCGGTTTCTACCGGTAATAAGGAAAGTTTAACTACTGGTCTTTTAATGATGCCATTTTTCGTTTTCAATGACACCACTCTGACATATCCATCATTACCGGGATGCAGATTTACCACTCTGCCCATAATCCACCGTCCTGCTGGAATGTTATCCTCATGCACTACCACCATGTTGCCTATTTTTAAATTTTCCTGAGGTTTACACCACTTTTCTCTCGCTGTTAATTGGCTCAAATATTCATTCTTCCATTTTTGCCAAATCTGTTTAAAAATATTGGTTGTTAAATGCCATCTTGTCCTTGCATCCTCCTTCGTCTCAATGACTGTTACGTCGGATCTTCCTGTTAAAAATTGTGCCGGTGATAGATAATCCAGATCCTCAATGTTTTCTGTAAGTGAACATAACGGTCTCGAGTTCAGACACGCTTCCAGTTGTGTCAGTATAGTGGTGAACTCTTCGAACGTTAGTCTTTGTTCACCAACCACTCTTTTCAGGTGGAACTTCAGACTGCGGACGGCTCTTTCCCACAGCCCGCCCGCACTCGGCCAAGAGGGAGCATTGAAATGCCATTGGATGTTCATTTCAGCGATTTCGGCCTGGCAACTATCTCCGACAACTTGTTGTAGTTGGTTGTATTCCTCTTGCAGCAACCTATTAGCTCCGATAAAATTGGTTCCTTGGTCACTATACATGTTATGTGGTGTTCCTCTCCGGGCTGCCATTCTCTTCAGTGCAGCTAAGAATGCTGAACTGGTAAGGTCAGACACCAATTCCAAATGAACTGCTTTTGTGACCATGCATATGAATACAGCCACGTAGCCTTTCAGTGTTTTCACCCCTCTCCCCTTGTTTGCTTTAATGTTTACAAACCCTGTGTAGTCCACTCCAGTGTGGTAGAATGGAGGAGCGGGGTTGGTTCTAGCTGCGGGAAGGTCACCCATCAATTGAAATTGCTTCTTTGCTTCATACTTCCGGCAAGTTACACAATTTCTTAACTGTTTTTTGGTCGTACTGTACCCGCTTGTTATCCAGTATTGTTGTCTGAGAGCAGCTAAGGTCAGTCGAGGACCCCCATGGAATGTTAACTGATGCGCTTCTTCTATGAGTAACTCTGCCAATCGACTCTTGTTAGGGATTATTTTAGGATGTTTCATTTCGTCGCTCATATTCGCGTTCCTTAATCGTCCTCCCACTCGGAGAAATCCTTCTTTATCTACGAATGGTTGCAAATTTAATAATATGCTGTTTGTTGCGACATTGCCATTTTTGTTTAACATTGCAATGTCTGACGTAAATGTTGTACTTTGCACTCGTTTTATAGTAGCTGATTTGGCTTTCCGCAATTCTAGTAATGTTAGGTACTTCGGTAAATGTTTACGTTGCGAATTTGGCGTCAATGCCCTCAGTATCCATGCTAAGATACGAGTTATTTTTATAAACGAATTATGTTGTAATAATAAATTATCTATAATACTATTACTGTTAAGGTCTTGAACAATGTTAACTAGTTTTATCGTTTTCATCTCTTCCTCTGTTGGGTATAAGGGCTGTTTTTGTTCCTTTTCCACGTCATAGGACGCTAGCCATGCTGGTCCCTTCCACCATAGCGGATGTTGCAGTAGTTGGGGTGCTGTTATACCTCGGCTAGCGCAATCGGCCGGGTTGTCACCCGATTTCACATATAGCCAGCAGTTTGCCGGCATTATTTGTTTTATAGCGTTAACTCTGTTAGCCACGAAAGGTTTCCAACGTGCTGAATCGCCTTGCAGCCAGCCTATTACCACCATAGAATCACACCATCCATAGATTTCTAAAGGGCAACTTATACTCTGTTTAATTTTGTCGATGAGCTTAGACAGTAAATGAGCACCGCAAAGCTCCATTCGTGGCAGTGTTACGCTCTTCTTACTTGGTATAAGTTTTGATTTTGCTGCTACGATTACTGTTTCTTGTTGGTGTTTTGTTCGTGCGTATACCACGCAGGCATATGCTTCGACGGACGCGTCGCAATAGCCGTGCAGTTCGATGACGTCATGTTTGTTGCATAATATCCATCTAGGAATCTTACAATGTTTGATTTTTTCAATTTCCGTCATCACCTTAACCCATTCATTATGTATGTCATCTGACACTCTATCATCCCACTGTAGATCATGTTTCCATAACTTTTGAAATAATAATTTTAGTTTCGTGGATAGGGGTGTCAGCCAACCAAGAGGGTCATATAACTTCGATATTTCTGATATTAAGCTCCTTTTAGTTGGTTTTGAAGTTGTTTGGGAAAAGTCGCACCGGAATGTAAATTGATCTCCTTTTGGGTTCCAGCATAACCCTAGGGTTTTCAACATGTCATCGTTTTTGAAGCTGTAAACAAACTCCTCTTGACTTGTTGATATGTTCTCCAACAATTCCTGACTGTTAGACGACCACTTTCGAAGATTAAAGCCGCCTGATTTCAATAGTTGAATTAAATCATTTATCGACTGTTTACCCTGTTCTATGTTGTAAGACCCGTGTAACAGGTCATCCATGTAGAAACTGTTTTCCAGGACAACTGCCGCTTCTGGAAACTTAGATCGCTCATCTACTGCTAACTGTTTTAAGGTCATAATTGCCAAAAACGGTGCGGCCTTTGTCCCGTATGTTACCGTGTTCAGTTGATATACTTGTATCGGTTGTGTTGATGACTCACGCCAAACGATTTTTTGTAAGTGTTGATCTACAGGGTTTACTAAGATTTGGCGGTACATCTTCTCTATGTCCGCAGTGAAGGCAAAGGGATATTGTCTCCATTGCAGTAGTAATGCCTGTAGATCCTTTTGTAGATTGGGTCCTTTCAGCATGACGTCATTCAAGCTGTATTTGGTGGATGTTTTGGCGGATGCGTTAAATACAACACGAAGCTTGGTTGTTGATGATTCTTCTCGCTGCACGCCGTGGTGAGGCAAGAAGCATTCGAGTGTAATGTTGTTGTTTTTCTGTTCCGGTTTCATGTGATTCAACATAACATATTCCTTCATAAAATCCTTGTATTTTTCGGCCAAAGTCGGTTGTTTTTGTAAGCGACGTTCCAAATTCTTTAGCTGAGCAATAGCCATAGGTTTCGAAGAACCTAATTGCTGTGTTAAGTCTGCTTTCAGTGGTATTCTGACTTCATAGCGACCCTCACTGTTTCTTCTTGTTGTTTTTGTGTAGAAGTCCATACATTCCTGATCTTCTACCGATAGGTTTGAAGGTTCTAAAATCTCTTCAACTTCCCAAAATTTCTGGATTTCATCTATGTTATTTAGAACCACATTACATTGGTATGTTTTTACGTTACCGCATAGTAACCAACCCAGCTGTGTTTGCTGAGCCATCGGCTGTTGGGCATGTTCACCTTTTATAATTCCGCCTAGCATAATGTTGGCATAAATATCTGCCCCGAAAAGCAAGTCAACTGGTCGACTTTTGTAGAATTCCGGGTCAGCTAAATTAATGTTTCTTATATAAGTCCAATTTGGCTTAGGGAATGTTTGGTTGGGCAGACTTTTAATAAGTTCGTTCATGATGAGCACCTCAGATTCGAATTCAAAATTGTTGTATGTCGAAGCACACTGTATGTTTATCTTTCCTTTACAATTGTTTTCCTTTTGCCCTACTCCAAAGATGACTCCTTTGCACCGTCGTCTCTGGATACCTAACATCTGAGCTGCTCGCTCAGTTATTAAGGATATCTGGGACCCTTGGTCAATCAAAGCGCGCATGGTTTGGTAAGTTCCATCCACACCCTTGACTTTCACCAGAGCCGTCGCTAGCAATATCTCTGCCTTTTCATTTTGAGAAGCATTGACGGTGCCCGTCACGGGTTCATTGCACTTGGCGTTTTGTTTCTCAACGTTGTTGCTGCTTGACGACAGTGTTGATGCGTTTGCTAATTTTGCAAACGCGTCATGTAAAATGGTGTTATGTTGATCTTGGCATTTTCGGCATGTTAAGTTGGAGGTGCATTGATTTCCAAAATGGCTAAATAAACAATTTGTGCAAAGTTTCAATTTGGTCGCAGTTTTTAACCTTTGGTCGTCATTCATTTTTAAATATGTTTTGCAATTATAAATGCCGTGTTGGTTATTGCAAAGAGGACATTTTATGTTTGAAACGTGCATCGATTTCGCAACTGGTCTATTTCCGTTGCTTTGGTTGTTTTTGACTTGATTGCTCGAATTGTTATAATGATTTTTCTTATTGTTAGATGTTTGGTAATTGTTTTGATGAGAAGTCTTCGAAGGGACACTATCTTTACGGCGAACTGTTTCCAGGGACGTAAATTTTGTTTCCAAAAATTCTAAAAACTCTGCGAGAATCGGCAGTTCTTTCGAATTTTTCAGGGACTCGATGTAATCAGTGTACGTTTCTGTATCTAGTTTTTGACCTAGAACGTGTACGATCATAGGGTCCCACGATGTTGTGTCGACTCCTAAGTTTTTGATGGCATTAAGGCATTCCATCGTAGTGTCATGCAATCGCTTAATTTGTTGTAACGATTGCTGTTGTATGTTCGGCAAGCCAAGCAAAATGTTCATATGGGACGAGAATATAAGTTTTTTGTTGTCATACCGATGAGTGAGAATATTCCAGCACACCAAATAGTTATCGGTACTTATCGATAGATGTTGTATGAGTTTCTCAGCTTCTCCACGAACCTTACCCTTTAAATACTGCATCTTTTGGCCGTTGGACAACGAGGGGTTGTTGTGAATTACTTCCATAAATAGGTCTCTAAAAGACACCCATTGGTTGTAATGCCCGTTGAAGTTTGGTATTTCTAGTTGGGGTGTTGATTTTTCCCTGTGTGCAACTGACCACATTTTTGTATTAATAGCCCTTTTTAGGTTGTTAAATTTTTTCTCATACTTATCGTACATGGTGTTATATGGCTCGTTTTCTCCCTCCAGTTCTATCTCGATTTCCCAGTGTAGTTTGTCAATAGCTGACCATCTAGCCTGTAGTGACTTCAACACGTCCTCAAATTCCCACTTATCTGAGATAGAGTCCACATCTATGTTTGCTGTTGTACGCACAAATGCTTTAAAATTCGCATACTGCTTTTTCAATAAGTCGTCTAACTTGCTGTTTGGCTCCATGTTTGATTTCGGAGTAGTTCGGTCGCTCAATTGCCTTGGGAAACTTGGTCCCGCCTCCTCACCTGTTTTCTCTTCTGTCCGCGTGCTCGATGTCGATGGTGATCTGTCGCGAGCTGTTGTTTGCTCACCTGTTGAAAGGCTTCCTGTCTTCATGAACCGCAGCTGATACTGTTGGTTGATCAACGCCTTGGTTGACTCATACACCGTACTTGTTTTTTCGTACTCTCGGTCAGTAAAATAAGGATCCGTTTTACTTACCTCCTGCTTTTACTGACCGAGAGTACGAAAAAACAAGTACGTTAAAAATATAACCATAGGTCGCTGGTTCAGATCCGGCTCGAAGGACCAAAATATGTCGGGGTACGAAACGAGGTGTCGGGTGTTATCGAGAAGAAACGAATGTTAATGTTGAACACTATTTATTATTATCGTCTCACACTCAAAATGTTCTTAATGTTAAATGTTATATGAAAATGATGATGATGTTACATAAATGTTCTTAACGCGGCTAATAAACTGTTAATTGAATACACCCGGCTAACGCGGTAGACAAAGGTGCACTGAACTTAATATAAAATACTAAGTAATATAATGAGGTTCCCGCGTCATGCCGATATTGCAAACTAAGGTGTTCGGTGAAAACACCGAACACCAATTCTACTTACTCTGACAAGCGCAAATATTTGGCGAATAGTTTCGACACCGGAAACTTTATTTGGCGTTAGAGACAACAACTTTTTCCCATACGCCAATTAAAACCCAGTCACGATCCACCAAGCTCTCCCGTCGTAGAGCCGGTCGCCTCTTCAGACTCCGCAGTCACACCGATAATTCAGCTCTCATCAAGCTGTCCCCCCCCCCACCCCCTAAGCCCGGTTACGTAGGAAGGGTCCCCTACAGCAGACCAATCAATAAAATAAAATGCCAATTAAAATGCACAGTGTCATGTTTGATGTGGAGTACACATTGCTTTGGTCCTGACGTCAGGCAGCATAGCATAGCATTAAACCAGGAGGTTTTCACGGAAAACAAGTTTTTTTTAATATTATTATTTGACTTAGTCGTCTTTGGATCCTAGTCGTACCTCATGGTAAGCGCAGATAGGGTCTAAGATGTAGAACTCGTATGCAAGTAACACAGATATACAAGGTTAGTTTTAGTATGCAAGGTTAGTCGGAAAGGGGGTACTAATCCGAAGCTCACTTATAGTATCGCTGAAGACCGTTTGAAAGCAAGTGTTAAAATTTCAAAATTCGATTTTTTTTTTTTTCAAATAAAATGATTTTTATTTTAGTTTTTTCAAAAATTCTTCATCCCTGCTTTAGTTACAAATTCAGAAAATGGTGCTTCTAATTCATGACCCCAAATATGACCTAAAATGTACACACAGCTGATCATAACTGGGGAAAGATAGATTTTAGAGTTTTTTTTTTTGAGATTTTTGAACGACTGTTTCTCTTAAACTATTGACTTTTGGGAAAAGTTGTAGAACAAAAGTTATTCATTATTATGTGTACTTTAACACCCTTTCGGATTAGTACCCCCTTTCTGACTAACCTTGTATACTAAACCTGAAACTAGTTTGTTCAGAATCATTAGGAGAATCGATTGACATATTTCTTACACGACATTTTTTTTTTCATAAATTTCAGTTTTGTTTCAGGAGGTTTCCACAAATAACAGTTGACGGGAATATACACCTTGAGGCTTGAGACGGTCCGCTCGGTCAGTTTCCGTGTATTAGACAACCCCTGCATAGCACATTTCAGGCATTTCACACCTTACTAGGGAACTTAACGCGACATAAACTAAGGTGTAACTTGGAGATTTATTTAAAAAAAAACATAAGGATCAAAATACTCTTCCGGACCTACTGAGGTTAGAGTACTAGAAACATCAGAAATCACGAAAAACAACATTTCGTTAAACGTTACGTTCAAAAAAAAAGATTTTTTTATTTTCAATATCTGTGAATGCAGTTCGAAATATTTTCAAAACTTATGGACAGTTTCTTAAGAACATTTTCCTGTAGCCACAACGATTAAGGTAGCTGCCCTTATTACTACCCCATCTCAAATAAGTTTTTTGCGATTTCTGACTTTTTTAGTACTCCAACCTCAGTTGGTCCAGAAGACTCTTTTGATCCTTATGGGAAATGGGATCGATTGGCATCATAAAAAGATTTGTGAAAACAGCCCTTTTTTTTGACTGTATTTTTTTTTCAAAATCTGTGAATGCCGATTGTAATTATGCCAAAAGTTAGGGGTAGTCTTCTAAGCACGTTTTCCTGTAGTTACAATGGTTAAGGTAGTTGCCCTTCATGCCCCATCTCAAATTACCACCCTGTATACTAAAAATAGCGTTGTATAGAGATTTCTCCTTTACACCTCTGGCTCTTACATACACACCACGGAACACAGTAAACTTCTTGGCGCCGGACTTTAATGTAAGGGTGGTAGCTAGCCAAGCGGACCGTATCTTGCCGCCAAGCGTGCTGGGTTTAGTTGAATCTTACAATACGCATCTACTCGCAACGTGCTGTGAGAAAGTTTTATACAGAATGTAAACGAATTCGTGTAATTCCTTAAAAGCACATGATCCACTTCTATAATCTACTTTCATAATCTACTCGTCTAGATTGCCCCGCACGGAAATTAGCTAGTATAAAAATAAAAAAAAACATTTTTTTTCATGTGGTAGGGTTAAGTAATTGTATCTTAAACATCTAATAAGGATTCAGTAAAAAAACAACCAAACATTTCTTTTGCAAAAAAATGTTTATTCTTAGTCAACATTTCGATGGCATTCAAAGCATAAATGAATGAAATCACGGCCACGCGGCACCACTAACTCGATATCGGTCTTTGAAGTCAGTTAACTCGGAGCTCTAAAATGACTCAGGAATAGAAAACCGAGATAATTTTTGATTTTTTTTACTTGATTTTCAAAAATACTCATTTAGGGGTAATCTTTGTAACCAGTAGATCACTCGGTTTGAAGGAATCACACAAATTCGTTTACATCCTGTATATTAGCCCATCCTCACACAGAGGGTGTGATTCCAGCATGTTGTAAATAATAGATTAGACTATCAGATACCTAGATTTTGTCATGCTTTCAAAAACACTCAAAGAAGGCACTTCAATCGCAAACTCACAAAGTGATAATAAAAACTCTTGTAAAGTTGAACAATTTTAACGATATTTAAGCCAGAACGCATAAAATGAAACTGCGTATGAAAGCGATGTGACGTTATCACTTTTGTCCGGGCTATTTGATATGCATCTGAATCTTAAGCGCCAAACGCATCAACAAGTTTTTCGACCAAAAGGTCGAAGACATCCGTGCGTCGCAGCCGATGCGACGGACGCGCGCGACCGACGCGCCGCGTCTTACGTGACAAAACTACAATATTACACTGTACGCTCAGCTCGGAAGCGGTGCCATACATTTTCATAGTGTAATATTGTCGCGTAACACACGACGCGTCGATCGTATCGGCCGCAACGCGCGGTAATCCAGCTTTAGACAACCACGTACCATCGACTTCTACACCCAGATAATTGAGAATAAAAAAAAAAATCATAGGTACTTACTGTCTAGGCTTGCCAATCGTCCCACGAGAGCCAGGACATCCCGTTTCTAGAGCTCTATAGGATGCGTCCCGCGAAAGACGCATGCGGGACGCCAATTGTTCCATTTTATCGTACCTACGGCTAAACTTTCGGGCAGAAGTCGGAATTTAGTGAACGCACGTTTTGTTTAGCTAGAAGAGCGGTGATCGCGACCGCGAGTCTCGCGTCGAACGAACGAAAAAATAATTTCTAATTGTATTTTTCGCCTCCGTACACTTTGATAAAGTTGGGTCCCGCTTTCTTTTCCACGTCCCGCATTTTGATTGCCAAAGTCCTGGTAAATTCATACATAAAGTTTGGCAAGCCTACTACTGACTACGTTCTTTTTTTTCTAAATATTCTTTCTCTTTTGAAAGCTTTGCAAGCACTTGCGTGTAAGCGTGGCGCCACACCATGCCGAAATAACGCAACCGAACTTCGGCGTCTATGTTTTTTATATAGGTAAAACGCGACGTAATTTCAGCCTGGTGTATCGCGGGTAATTTAAAAAGCATTGCAGGCGTAATCATGCCGAACTTCGGCCGCGTATCTTCGGCATAGTCTGTTTAGAAACTAATAGCGCAATGAAATTTGCTAGTGGAATTAGCAAAGCAACGCGTCCACTAACAGCAGAGTCATCAGTGGCTTCGTGGGAATAACGTTCCATCAGTAATTAAAACCTCGCATATGATCTCATCTACGGGTAATTTCCCAGGAGATTTCTAATGCAAAGGCGAATATGCATCATACTAGTTCCCAGAAACGAACATCAAGCCCGGGTAGTGAGCTACCCGCTGGTGCCTTGAAAAGCCACTAAGAAATTATATCAAAGGTAACAGGCAAGGCTAGCGGCCGGTAAGCTTATTCAGTTATTATTTTGAAACAGGAAACCTGCAGTTTTGCCGGGAGGACAAGGCGTGGCACACGCTGGTAGAGTGTGCCGCTTGGGAGGAGCCGCGCCGTGCCCTCATCTCAGGAGTAGGCGGTGACCTGTCGCTGTCGGCCGTGGTCGAGTCCATGGTCGACAGCGAGGAGTCCTGGGACGCGGTGGTGTCCTTCTGCGACACGGTCATGTCGCAGAAGGAGGATGCGGAAAGGGTGAGGGAGATCACCTCCACTCACCCAGCCCGCAGCAGACGCACCGGGCGTCGGCGGAGGGCGGACAACGCCCTCTTCCAGCCACCCTAAATGGGTCCAGGGGCGACGGACTTGGGGAAGTCTGTCGCCCCCCACACATCAGGACTCGAGCCGGTGGCGCGAAGTGTTCCAAGCGCGCCCCTCTTAGACGGCGCGGGGGGAGTCTAACACCTCACTCCCCCCGCTAACCCGAGGAGGCCCGCTGCGGCGGGCCGGCACCAGCCGGGGGTTGCGGAAGTGTCTTAAGTTCCCGCGACCCTCGGCGCAGGTGTGAGATGGAACACCGGGGTGGTTTTAGCACCCCAGGGTGGAGGACATCCATGAGCACTTCCACACCGAAAAAAAAAAAGGAAACCTGCAGTTGACATGGAGGTTTTTTTAATAACTTAGGGAGGGTTTTTTGCGGAATAACTTTCGTAGTAAACTATTGCGGAGCGGTTGCTTTTGTGTCGTTAAGAGCGGTGTTTACGTACACTATAAATTACTGAGCAATCGCCGAAGGAGTAGGAATGGTAAAGGCAATGAGACTCACCAAGCACTTCTTCGGCAGCGTACGTAGGTATAAAGTTTGATTATGCAATGTCCAGTCCTGTGAAGGTTCCTTGTGTGTAATGCACTTCATTAAACCACTGCACTTGATTTTATTATAAGCGGAGAATGGTAAAGCGGTTTTATAAAAGTTTTGCGGGAGCCGACTCGAACGCTCGTAAAGAATATAAAGTTGTGTTGTAATTTTTTTTCCGCAAGCGTATTTGGCGCCTCTTGCTATGACAGCCGAAGTCCATCTTCTTTCTCTCTCGGTCATAGGTGTCAGAGGAATGTGAGGGAACGAGAAGGACACAGGAAATTAACGAAAGCTTATCATATAATTGTGTATTTTGCGGAAATAAGATATTTATTTGACTATATCATAGATAATGAATTAGTGTTGCGGTTTGAAAAATAGCCAAATAACATACCAAATTGTAATAAACTCAATATGGTGTGACAATCCCGAAAATCTCGAGAATCCGATGTCAATAAATCCCTAAATTTCCGGACCAATAAATAGCCGATATTAGTTTCCCTATCTACTAAATTCAAATCATTTATTTGCAATAAATAGGGTACATAGAATGGTGTTATATGAAAATACGATATTAGATCAAGCCCATTTAGCCATCATAAATAGCATGCAAATTTTACTTAAAAACTATTAGAATTACTACTGAACATTCAAAGTAACTATTATTATGCTTAAACAGATTTTCAATAATGCCAAAACACAAAATACGTTCAGGCAACGAGGTCATGATTGCAATACAAAACATCTGTAATACTCTCAGATTATAAAACAAAAGGCAGATAGACTGTACTGAACCATAATGTGAGGCACGTCTGTAGACATGTGTGCGTGACAGCACTATAAGAACACGTTGCCTAGTTGTGCGTGTACGGTTGCCATGATGATGACAAAATTCCCATAATATTTCATTATATTAAATAAACAATTTACTGTCACCGAAAAATGCAGATACATACAGAGTTATACATATGTATATAAAGTGAATCTCTGCCGTTGAGTCAGATTGTATTTTAATGCAAGTACCTACTTTAGAAATTTACTAATCTCAGATTACAGAATAGAAGATGATAAATAGAAATATTTTGTGGATTCATGGCAGTCATTTAGTATAGTCGTGAATGGTTGTAATTATGTTTTTATAGCTATATTTACTTTATGTTGGCAAATCGACTGACGTACATGATTATTATTAGAGACAGACAATACATTAAGTAGTTTTAGTTACGAAGACATACAAACGGACACACATACCTACAAACATACCAACCAAAAAACGCGATAAATAAAACACTATAATCGAAATAAATATTTTTGTAAATCGTTATTCCTGTATTCTTTACTTATTTCCTAACTTAGGGGGTAAATGGTTTCAATATAAACAAGCAACGCCGAATGATTTTTGTTAAGGTTTTGTGTTCCAAGATGTCACTAATAATAATCACGTAAAATAATATCCAAATAGATAAATAATCAATAAAACCTATGAAATGATACTCCATCTTCTTTATTTTGTTTTTAGGAACAGTTTTTGCAATGTTTGTAAACGCAAGATGGCATTACTATCATAAATATTAAAATTATCGATGACGTCCTAACAATGCGGCGCTTCGTGTCATACTGACTCGAGATTGTATTCGCTTTTGAATTTGTATTTGCTTTTTTGGCCGCACTCACGTTGTTCCTGTCACTCTATCTGCCTTCTGTTTTATAATCTGAGGTAATACTAATCAGAATAATTTAATAACTCTTTGATAGAGTAAAATCAGTTATTTAATAACCAATTGTTTAAAGCTGCTATAAACCTATTTAACGGTAGTTCTTTAAAACGCGTTGGAATTTTATTATAGATGCATGTACACATTACATACACTAATAAATTAGTAGAAGTGTAGGCTTATTCATGTAGTTTTTGAAGCAAATGTTGAAAAGCAAACGCAATGCGCTACAGTTTTTTACGTACCTACACACGGCTACACATCAAGCTATACAAAACCAGTATACCTTGACGTCGCTTTATATAATCTTTTCGCACAAGTAACGGTCAGCTCATACTGGTTTTGCGTAGCTTGAAGTGTAGCCGTGTGTACAACTCCAAAATGGTAATTTTGAAAATTGTAGATATTTAAATAAATCGTAACATTTAATGAAATTTAAATATCTCCAAAACCTGCAAAGCGCGAAACTGGATACGTGTGTTAAGTTAATGTCGCCAATAAAGCGCCACGTGATATTCCAGTTCAAACTATTCATAGATAATAGTCTGTTCCTAAGTTAAATAATATATTATTTAGAAATATCATACATCTACATCTATTACATAGAATAGGTTTGGTTGCATGTTGCATTATTTGTTTCACTCCTTCTGCATGTGCATTGTGGGCGGGAGGGTGGTGCTGCATACTACATCCAAACTAGTGATTTAGTTTGGCGGAATTAAAGCTAAATATTGTATTTGCATATTTGTATATCATACATCTGTTTTACACATTAATATTTTTATCTTAATTTACAATATAAAACTAAACTACTGTAATCTAAAGTAAAAACTGTATAATCTATCTAATAAATGTATAAAATAAAGGGAGTGCCTCCGCTGCCGGCGCCGGCACCCAAAAATAACGCCATTGGGAACCGGCAGTACATTACTGCCGGCAGCCGAGATTAAAAACATCGGCTGCCGGCACCCAAAATGGACACCGGCGGCGGTAATAAGTTGTTTGGTAGGTATGTAAGTTGAAAAGTGAGTTAGATTTTGGGCCAAACACTGTAACTTGTCTTCGAACTGACTAATTTCAAGAGCGAGCGAAGCGAACTCTGAATTTAAGGACAACCCGACTCAGATAGGTTAGGTTCAAAGGGGATGACGGGGGCCAGAGTGAGCGAGCGTAGCGAACGAACGAAACCCCCGTCATCCCCTTCGTGTTAGGTTACTTCAAACCCTGCACACAGAAATAGGAGCCCCGCTGCGGGGGCTCCGTCGACTCTGCTTTGGAAATCCAAACAATCTTAACATTAACCAAACATCCCCTTAACTTTTTCATTTGTTTTAATAGTGAAAATGAAAGCGGGTTACGAATAATCGTCTCATGAAGAGTTTGAAGAGGCCTTGAAGGTGTATAAAAACAGTGTATGTAGTCGGCGTGGCGCCGGCAGCGGAGGCACTCCCATAAAATAAATATTTAAAAAAATACAGGTCGAAAATAGAACACATTAGAAAGTGCACTTAGGCGTCGAAATATTCATCCACATCAATGCCATCTGGGAGCTTGCCCAGAAGTCTGGCAGCGTTGCCACGCTGGATGGCAACGCTAATTCTTTGGCCAAAGAATAAGCCAGCCCTCTGGTCACGCGAAAGGTCAACCAGCCTTTGAGCCATTTCCTTGAAGAGTAGATGTGCACTCGGACCCCACGACCTGAGCGTTTCGATCCCAAACGGCTCAAAGTCTTAGCAACTAATGAGGTTACCATAACCGGCAGCGCCAGCATAGCCGGCCGAGCTGCGAAGATGAGACGGAGTAAAGGTGTCGACACAAGTTGCGCCCCACACCAAAGGCCTACTAATCTTCCATGGCAATAGCGACATGACGTCTGGTCTCTTCCGATCGTCATATTATGCTAAACCATTGTATTCGTACAGCTGGCACGCTGGTGGCAAAAGCACGCCGGATAATATCGTTAATATTGACGTGCCGTCGTGTGCCACCTGCACTCAGCAAGACAGGCCATGGTATCTGAGGCTGTTGATAGCTTCACCACAATGACACCGATGAGAAGAACCTAAGCGTTTAAACGTACGCAAGTAGGGTAACGAAAACTTGTGTCATCCAACGTAGTGACTACTTATGTTGGGTGATGGAAATGCCTAAAACCAAAGTTCCGACTCTATTCCTTACTTGTCATCCTCAAAAAAAAACTTGAAAGTAAATATCAATAAAATTCTATTAAAAATACTTATGAATTCAAATTGCAGTGACTCACATTATTATGAAACCGACGCGTGTACAGTTGAGTTCTTAACGTTTACGGTCGCATATAATTCTCAAGGCGTAACGTAAACGTTTTGAACAAACCCGGAAGCTAGGAGTGAAGCCATTTTGTATTCATAAAAGCTTGTTGTTACTGCCTGTACACAGGGGATTGGTTAGCGAAAAAGTTGTCAAATTTTCGTATTTTTATTGTTTTGTATGTTTTTCTTTTCTATGGGACGTTAAAACTGGCTTGTTAGCGCATGATTGGTTTTTTTAAAGCTCCGTACCACAGCAGTTTTTGCATTAAAATTAGTGTTACGAACTGTAGAAACAGAATAATAATTTGGAATATCAATTTGATTATAGTACTACAATGCAATACCTATGAGGGTTCTACAGTCACGTAAAGTGCACTAAAGCCTCGCCGAAAAATAGAATCATCAAGTAGCGCGCCTCGGCAATCTTCGTGTTCCCGAATTTGTACGAATTATGCGACCCGATGAACGAGACTACCTCACTGGTCTAGTGGTAGCTAGCATGACTGCTGAGCGTGAGGTCCTGGCTTCGACCTCCAGATCGGGTAAAGTGCTATTGGGTTTTTCCGTATGGAATTTCTCAGTATCAGCCTGGAGTCTGAATTTGCGCCCGGTTGATGACAATAGACTCGCCCCCTATTACATGGGTTTTAAACATAACGGGGAAATGAGGTTGTACTATACACCTCTGTTCAACCGTTCGGAGAATATAGACGTGAAGTTATGCGTTGTATTCAAAAGCCTTATAAACTGCAGTTTCCTACGGATTATGCACATAATGGCAGTTAGACCGCTCGACTCAAACAAGCTTACGCAAATACAAGAAAACTTTGGTTTCCTTGCATCACGTTGTTCACAAGTATACGCCACATAACAAGACATACCGAAGGACCAATCTATACAATACAAACTAACAAGTTTGTGGAGGAACAAGGCATGTAGTTCCTCCAATGAAAAGGGAGGATCCTCCAACCAGACGGATCTTAATGTACGATTTCCACCAAACCTGAAACCCCGTACTAAAGGAAATTCAGGCTTCTATACAATAGTTAAGTTTCATGTTTGCATGGAAATTACATTGCTTGGAACTCGGTTAGATCCGCGAGTATGCCGCGACAGCCGGTCGGCTGCTCGAGTCGTGGACGGCGGCGCTCGGCTGTCGTCGCGTCCGGTCGGCTCCGCTCGGCCACACCGCAGGTAGAAACTGACTGCGATAGCGGATACACAAAACCACGCACACGCCCGGATTCCAGCAGATCGTAGCCGTCGGGCGGACGCGGTCGGCTACGGGCGCATGCTCGAGCATCCGCTGCAACGCGTTGCGCTGCGCTCCTGCGTGGCTCGATTGGTGGAAATAGAAATAAAAATGGTTGTGATTCGTTTACGTTTGGTAACTATTTTGTTAGTTGAATTGGCCTTTAGTTGCAAAACAGCGCTTAACTGTCTTACTGTACTGTCGCATCACTGGGCTCGTATAAACCAGACTTTATGCCTGGCGGGCTACTGCCCGTTGATGTTGGGTAGTTGTTAGTTGTTCGCGCGGTTGTCATTTAGTCATAACCCCTCCCTGTATCGGACTTTGTGCCTCAGTATAAAGTTGCGGCACAAGTATTGCAGCTTGTGCCCGGTTTAGACATGGTGAGACACACGCTTTGTTTTAGCTTTCCACCAGAGATGTGCTATGCAACGTTGCTATGGATGCGTTTGATATCCACCAATCATATTCAGTGGTCCACATAGCATAGCACTGGTGGAAACTGATTCAACTAAGCTACGTTTTTAACTGACTTCAAAAGGAGGAGGTTCTCAAAGCGGAAGTTTTTTTTATGTGTATTCCTGCATAACTCCATCATATACAAGCTTAGTTTTAGTATACTAAACCTGAAACTAGTTTGTTCAGAATCACTAGGAGAATCGAATGACATATTTTTACAAAATAGTTTTTTTTTTCATATATTTTAATTTTGTTTCTGTATGTTTCAACCCATAACAGTTGACGGGAATGAAACCTTGAGGTTTGAAATGGCCTGCTCGGTCAGTTTCCGTGTATTAGACAACCCCTGCATAGCACATCTTAGGCATTTCACACTTTACTAGGGAACTTAACGCGACATAAACTACGATGTAACTTGGAGATTTATTAAAAAAAAACACATTGAGGCAGTTCTGATGAAAATCTTGTTGGGGTGTCTCGGTTTTTGTATATACTAAATATAACGTTGTTTAAACGGATTTGTAAAATTCTCCAGCAGCGTTCTCTGAGTACTTTAACAACCAAACTGCGATCGCCAACCCGCCTGCAAAGAGTGACTATTATGGCAACGAATTCGTGTAATTCCTTCAAACCGCGTGATCTACTAGTGACACAGACTAAAAGTAAAGGTTTTTTTTTGATAAATCATCTAAAAATAAAATTCAAAAAATAAACTTTGTTTTATAGTCATTTTAGAGCCCCGGGTTAACTGAATGCAAAGAGCGATAATATCGCGCTTTTCGTGCCTGACAGTGGTGTCTCTGTGCTTTAATTTTTTATGCAACGAAATTTTCTATCAAATTTATTTTATTTTGCAAGTTTTCCTTCTTTTTTTTATTCAGTGCTTGTTAGGTGGTTTAGATACGATCAGTTACCTCTACCGCAAGAAAAATAATAATGTTATTATTCATTTTCCTTCTTCTTCGTTTCGCTTTTGTCAGAGCGGTCGTTGTCGTCATCTAGCACTATAAGTTATGCTAGGGCTACATTAGCGGGCGAAGATTCGTGTCGCGTTGGCGCGCTAAAACACCGTGTACGGGCATACGCGATGTTCTTGTCTACATTAGGCGGGCGAGGATTCATCGTGCTGGATTGTGTTGTTCTCTGTTGTGCGGCCGAGACGTAGGCTGTAATTCAAAATGGAGGAAGTAGTGGCGTTGCATATGTCGGAAAATTATTATTTATTATAATTGTACGAGTATCAGTTACAAAATAATATGAAAAAGAGACGTAGATGTAGCCAACCAAACGAATATTGTCGCGACAAATCCCTTTGACGCGCGCCAGTTTACCAACATAGCCCCGATAGTACATCGTCTTCGCCCGAATACTTCGCATTGCAACGATCTACCCGGCCACACTCATCGCGTTAACACGAATATTCGCCGTAACCCGCTAATGTAGCTCCAGCATAACTCATAGTGCTAGATGACGACAACGGAATCGTAATAGTTTAAAAAGCAATATTATCAAGTCTGTGGTCGAGCCGAAAATGAAATAGAATGACAATATAATGACAACGCCTCATCTCAACAGGAAGTGCGCACCGCCGCCTGCTATTGGTCAATTAATATTGCCAGATTTTTATTGGCTGTCACATATAAAGCACTTTTTTATCTTTTGTTCTATAATATTGTTATAGTTTATTCACAGTATATTTATGCATTATTTATCGACACATTTTAAAAACATCATCCACATAAACAAATAATAAAATATATATTTAAAATTACCTTCGTCCGTGTGTCACTGCAGGGGTACCAACTGAAAATCAGCGCTGGGTGTTTGACGCCCAGCATATGCTGAGTTGGTGACCCTTTCGGCATGGGCATGCTCGACAGCATAAAATTATGTGTGTTTCTTTTATGTTTTTGTTTTTATTCTTTGTTGTTTATGCTGTTATTGTGTTCTTGGCTGAATAAATTTGTTTTCTTTCTTTCTTTCTTACAACGATCGCTCTGACAAAAGCGACACGAAGAAGAAGAAAAATGAAGAATAAACTGCAGCTGATATGGCTCGTCTCACGATGTCTCGCCATCTCTCCTTGTTGGTAGTCATTCTGGTACACTCGCACAAGGGGCCATCCACGGTTGATTTTATTTGGTTGGTTGTTCGCATCGGTGACCTTCCATAAACAGAAATGATAACTCAAAAATTTCAAAAAATCGCGGAACATACATGGTTCGGGTACCTCTAAGGCTGCTTTAACTCTGGACTTCTGCTTGACACTTCATTTAGGACACTCTGTATTAGTCGCAGAAGCCACAGAAAAAGAGAAAGGGGTCGCGGGCTTAAAAAAATATGCGATAGCTACAAGCTTAGTTTTAGTATATACTAAACCTGAAACTAGTTTGTTCAGAATCACTAGGAGAATCGATTGACATATTTTTTACACCACTTTTTTTTTCCTAAATTTCAGTTTTGTTTCAGTAGTTTTCGACCCTTAACAGTTGACGGGAATAGACACCTTGAGGCTTGAGACGGTCCGCTCGGTCAGTGCTCGTGTATTAGACAACCCCTGCATAGCACATCTCAGGCATTTTACACATTACTAGGGAACTTAACGCGACATAAAGTACGGTGTAACTTGGAGATTTATTTAAAAAAAACACATATTCAGGCAGTTCTGATGAAAATCTTGTTGGGGTGTCTCGGTTTTTGTATATACTAAAAATTGTAGACGCTATTTAGCTCGTTGTATGATGTGGATCTTCTGCACTTTCTTATAAGTATTGTGACAAAGCCGTCATGTTTGTATTTCAGCCAACTTCAACACATGTAATGTAAGTTTAACTATAATATCGTTGAAGAATATTTAAGTTTGTATAGTTTTAGCTTACGCGTGGCCTAGACTACAAATGGACCAAAAAATATTCATCGCACACACATCAAAAAAGTTTGCGATCACTAGCATAAGCTGACATGATTTTTTAAATTGAACTTTATCAAGAGAAATTCTTTGTTGTGTGGTTTCTTTAAATAGAAACACCCAGTTTTAAGAATCTAAAAAGAAGAAGAAATCATAATATAATCTACCGTAACAAAAAATATTTCGATTTTTCAAAGTGATCGCAAACTTTTTTTGATGTGTTTAGATGGCATAAAACGTAATTGAAGGAGTATCATCATCATTCCGAAATACGTCCGCTGCTGGAGATAGGCTTCATGGAACGCGAAAGGAGTATCAAGAAATGTTAAAGGCGGCGATTGACTTATGTATACAAGATTAGTCAGAAAGGGGGTACTAATCCGAAAGGGTGTTAAAGTACACATAGTAATGAATAACTTTTGTTCTACAACTTTTCCCAAAAGTCAATGGTTTGAGAGAAACAGTTGTTCAAAAATCTCAAAAAAAAATCTCTAAAACCTATCTATCCCCAGTTATGATCAGCTGTGTTTACATTTTAGGTCATATTTGAGGTCATGAATTAGAAGCACCATTTTCTGAATTTGTAACTAAAGCAGGGATAAAGAATTTTTGAAAAAAACTAAAATAAAAATCATTTTATTTGATTTTTTTTATTGAATTTTGAAATTTTAACACTTGCTTTCAAACAGTCATCAGCGATACTATATGTGGGCTTCGGATTAGTACCCCCTTTCCGACTAACCTTGTATACACGCTGACATTTAATTGGTTGTTTTGCTAGAACAAACGTTGTTCAGACCACGGTCTTCTACAATTAAAATTAATCAAATAAAAAAAAAACGTCATTGATCTTTAAAAAAAACTCGAAAAAGACACCACCAAAGACACAAGGGCCTGCTCAGTTGGAACGCGGAACTTAAGATAGAAACACGCTTGTACGATACGATTACATACAGAAAGCATAGTTAATAGAAATCTCTATTCCTAGACAGCACGTTTCGCCGAAAACTTTGTTGATAGAAAACATTGTTCGTAGATATCTCGGTCCATAGGAAGCACTGTTGACGCATTGTTGCGAAGCTTCAGACGTAGGCTTTGCTAAAAGGCTATGAAATATTCCAACATCCATTGACGACAATTTCTTGGAATCGAGAAGTTCCTTTCGTCTATTTTTATATCGGACACATTCCACCAACACATGCTGTGCATCTATTCTACCACACACCTCACAGTTAGGTGAGTCCGATTTTTGCATGAGGTAAGCAAAGTTGTTAAGTGGAATATGTCCTGACCGTAAACGATGCGCAGCAACAATTTGTCTTCGATTCAGTTTCGACCCGGAAAACCAAGGTATATGAGGAGGCTCACTTTGTATACATTTGTCCAACATAGTTGGGAAAATATTACAAATCAATCGACATCTTAAGACGAGTCAGTTGCCAACTTGCCATAACAACCACCAATATTGCTAAGAAAGTGAGAACAGCCGTACGTTTTATTATAGGTACTAATTAGTTTTGAGTATGCAGAACGACGTAGGAAAATAGTCACTGTCGGAATAGCACTTTTAAGGTGTGCACCTTAAAGGGTCTATTCCGACGCCGACTTGTGGTCTGCGGTTGTAGTCTGCAGTTTGCAGTTGCGCGTGGAATAGCACGTTTAAACCGCTAGGATATTCCTGCGGCCTAATTTTCCTAAAATAAATCTTGATAAATCACAACCGAACCAAGGCCGAACCGTTCATTCTGACAGTTCTCAATTTCAAAAGCTATCAAATTGTTTGACAAAAAAAACAAAAACAATCATTTTGAAAGTTTTCGAAAACAAAAACTGACTGACGGTAATTATGTGAGTCGCTGCCGGAGGATCCAAAAAAAACCAAAATTATCTTAAACAATAACTTTAATCAGTAAATTAATCCTAAGTACAATGATATCTAATCGATGCTAGAATTAGAATGAATTATGTTTTACAATTATAATTTCTTACAAATTAATCAAGTCGTTATTTTGCGGTAAACAACCGTGTCAGGTAGCGAACGATTCCGCGAAGTGTCATACTACACTTTGCACCTGCAATTCTGCAAAGCAGTGGTATTGAGGTCGGTGCATACTTGCAGTTTCTATATTGCTAAATATTATAACACCTCCACCCTCAGATCAGCAATTATTTTCGAGCCATGAATTGAGAAAAAATTGCTGGATGTGGTTTTTGCGTCTCTGACGTTCCAGGTTCTGCATATGTTCCATCTTGAGAAGATTGAATTTGAAGTTTTCCAACTTGAGATTTCTTAAAGCGCCGTACGATTAGTAGTATAATGAGTGCAAGTGCACTGAATAGTAGCATAGTATAAAGTGGAATCGTTGTATGGTACAGAGATTCATTTGAGATTTGTTCTAACCTTACAGCGGGCTGTGTCATCACTTTATACTGAACATCATGTACTCTTGAAAGATCAATTGAATTAAGCTTCACATGAGTCATCTTGTCGAATTGCATGTGTGTGTTATAGGAAATGTTCATAATTTTCAATGGGCGTCCCTCCACATGATCATTGGTATTGGTGATAGTAAATTCAGAAGTGTACAGGAAGCAATTTACAGGAACAGTAGCCAAATAACTGCCATCTAAGGTTAAATAATCTTCTTTTCCGCATACGGTGTGTATTCTTGTTGCATTAGGGAAAGATATGACATAGTGTCTTTCGTCTAGCTCTTCCATAGATACTTTTGCTAGAGTTAATTTCATGACGTCACACGTCTCGTCGATAAATTGATTCATGATGAGATTCTGCATACAATCCGGTAGTTGTCGAAGCTGGTGATCCATCTTGTTGCCGCAGAGATACCAGTTGTTAAACTTCGGGCATTCTGCCTCTATGTACACATAACCTTTCCTGTTGGTTGCTATCAATGGGAAAGGAGGGATAAGGGCCTGCTTAAATTTATTAGGAGCTACTGATAACCTATAAAGATCATAGCTATCTATTGCAAATATAGGCAACTTGAAAACTATAACTATCTGGCTTCCTGAGTAGTAATAACCAGGTTTGATTAAATCATAATATTCTCTAAGTTCTAAATCTATAACTTGATCCTTACTGTAAATTTTAACTAATCTCTGAATCATATGACCTAATACTTTTGTGCTTAACATTGAATGATGTGAACTGGATGCATGTATGAAGGCTAGAATATTTTCTATTCTAACTAACTCACTTAACACTTCATCTATATTTTCGGTTATAATAGTCAGATATTGAGCAAATTTAGCATATTTAATAAGATTAGATTCTCTGTAAGCTTCGCTGTCTAATATTAACTTTAAGGTTTCATTTATCTTAATCTGATTTTCTACTAATTTTGTAATTATGTTAGAATGCTGAGCCATCCACTCTTTACTGAGACTTATGTGACTATTAAATTCTTCAGCTATCGCATAGTTATTGCTCTGAAGAGTTTTAATAGCACTATCATATCTAACGGCGTCTGAGTGATCTAAGTTACCGGTTACACTTTTGATAATCGATCCTAGACCATCTATGAGACCTCTCCTTACACGACCTGGCTTTAATGTTTCTAAATGATTCGTAATTCTTAACAATTTACTTGTAAGATAATCTATCTGAAGTTCGTATAACATATAAGTATCATTACTCAAGCTGTATTTATAATAAGATAATTGACTTTGTAACAGATTAATTTTCTCATCAATATCTGTAAGTTCTATATATTGCAGGAATGAATGGTAATGTGTTACGAGTTTTGTGGAACCCATACGGAATGGTAATAATCCTGGACCATCTCCGAGGCTCTCAAGTGTTATCTCCTGATTTATCTCCCGAGCTGTTATCAAAGGAGCAGTCAGGACCAGTAGCACCCTGTAACAATTGGGCACTTTTAGGTACTCTTTTAAGTCTACTTTTAGCGACAGGGCCACGTTTCTTAGACGTATAAATATGTATCGGTAAATCTGCTAAGACAGTATCATGACTATATCTCGGAGCTAATTTTTGACGTTCGGCTAACGGGTTCTTTACGAATATACGCTGTTGGGGTTGATATTCAACTTCCGGCTCGCGATTTTTATTACGGTTTTCTATGATATTAGTACGTGCAGCGAGAGTAGAGTCATTTATTAGTTCGTACACCGCCTTCATTTGGTCCCTATGATTCTGTGTGTATTGTTGCAACAAATGTTTAGTTAAATCTACGTCAAAAGGATCGCGAGGGTCAAAGTGACCTGTTATAATATCATACGGTCTACATTTGGTGAAGCTGTGCACTGAACTGTTATATGCTAAGATTGCATATGAAATAAGATTGATAACATCATCTTCCTTATGACTTAATTTAAGTAAACGCAAGTGCTCTAATAAAGTAGAATGAAACCTTTCTACGATGCCATTATCATTAGGTGTATGAGGCAAAATCCGATGGTGATTTATTTTGTGTAAATTAACAAATTCATTGAACAACTGATTTGTGAATTCTGTACCGTTATCTGAGACTATAGCCAAGGGCAAACCATGATGAGTGCAAAATTTCAACAACGCTTGTAAAATGCTAATAGCTGTACCGTCACGAATATGATATGCCTGTGCGTATTTTGAGAAAACGTCTACGATGGTTAAATACTTCTCGTTCTGAATTGTTAATAAATCGATATGTATTGTTTCAAATGGCTTTGTAGCAGGGGGAACTATATGAAATTGCTGTTTAATAGGATTGCGATCGTACTTTCCCTGGCCACAGATAGTACAATCATTAATAAACTTTGTTATGTGATCTTTCATCTTAGGCCAGTAGTAACGTCGGGATAATGCTAAATAACACTCGTTTATGCCGCGGTGGTTAGTCTTTCCTTCGTGGTAATGCTTAATTACCTCTTGCTGCCTAAGGTATTCCTTGACGTTTTCAACTTCACTTTTAGCCAATACTAGATTCATAGCAGAGCTCCTAAACTTTTCTTGAATAATTGGTATGATATCGTACATAGATAATGGAGGATTTATAAGTAACGCGGTCTTGACTTTAGGGTTTACATATTCCTTAATAATACTAACTATATCGTCTTCAAGATTAGACTGAGATACTTGTACGGCTGTTCTTGTATGCGTATCAAATGGTTTGGATGCTGTAGGACGTTTTTTAATATCACCTACTACAGTTATACATATCTGTCTGTGAAATTTATTTAACGGATCGTCGACAATCGGAACTTCAAGAATAGGGTTTTCTCTACTGGTGTGAGCAGATGCTGTAGATGAGTTATCCACAGATGGTGGACGCTCAGATGCGTTTACAATCATGGAACTTGTCTCCTCGTTATGGATTGCAATACGGGAAAGTGCGTCAGCATTGGTGTTAGATACACCCTTTTTATAAACTACAGTAAAATCATACTCAGATAGTTTAAGTTTCCATCTGGTTAGCCGGGAATTCGGCTCTTTGAGGTTCATAACCCACTGAAGTGGCTTATGATCTGTTACTATTTTAAATTTTCTACCAAATAGATAGGGCCTGAAATATTTGGATGCCCAAACTATCGCGAGAAGCTCCTTCTCGATTGTACTATAGTTGATTTCACTTTCATTAAGAGTCCTAGATGCATAGCAAACCGGTTTATCTGATCCTATTGTGCCCTGAGATAGAATAGCGCCTATTGCGACATTTGAGGCGTCAGTCGTTAATACAAAATCTTTTGTGAAGTCAGGATATTGCAGTATCGGATCATTAGTTAAAAGGCCTTTACAGTGTTCGAAGCAATTTTGATATTCGGCATTAACAATAATTTTTCTACCCTTTTTCAGACACTGCGTGAGTGGTTTTGTTAATCGCGCAAAGTCCGGAATAAATTTTCGATAGTAACCGATAAGACCAAGGAATTGTTTAATTTCTTTTGGGGTGGTTGGTATAGGGTAATTCTGAATAGCCGATATTTTATCTGGATTAGGTTTTATTCCGTTTTTAGTAATAATGTGACCTAAGTAAGCTGTTTCCAACTTCAAAAATTCCGATTTATCCATTTGTATTTTAAAATTTGATTCGCGTAATTTTTGAAAGACTTTCTCTAAATTAATTATGTGTTCCTGAAGGGATGTGCTGAAAACTACTATGTCATCTAAATACACTAGACACACTACGTTTTGAAGGTCTTTTAGGACATTGTCCATTACGCGCTGAAAAGTGGACGGGGAATTTTTCAATCCCATGGGCATACGCAAAAATTCATAATGCCCATTTTCTACATTAAATGCGGTTTTTGGGATGTCAATAGGGTCCATTTCGACTTGATAAAAGCCGCTAGCCAAATCTAGTGTCGAAAAATACTGGCAGTTACCTAATTTATCAAGTACGTCATTGATATTAGGGATAGGATACTTGTCGTCATAAGTTTTCTCATTTACTTTACGAAAATCGACTACTAGACGCCATTTAGTTTTGCCTGAGGCATCTGACTTCTTAGGGACAACCCATATGGGTGAACTCCAAGCAGATTCTGATGGTCTGATGATGCCTTGACCTAACATTTTGCCTATCTGATCTTTAACCTCTTCCCTATGTACGTATGGATAGCGATAACTTTTAGTATATACTGGCAATTCATCTGAAGTACGAATGCGGTGCTTTATTTTGTTAGTAAAGGTCAGAGCCTCCCCTTCTATGTAAAAAACATCTGCATATTTTGCGCATAACGTCTCTAAATTAATTCGCTCCTCTTCGTTTAAATGATTAGTGCGCAAACGCGACAAGACTTCTTTAGCACGGCCGTGTTCTTGTTCGGTGCGCTCGCACTGAATATTATAAACTTCCGCCTGAATGGCACGATCCATTGAAAATACTAAGTCGTGTGAAGTAGGGTTCGTAATTTCCAGGTATCCACGACTATCTTTAACAGTAGTGAGACATTCTCCGATTACACAGTTAGAAATTATCTGCTCATTAATAAAAGCTTCTCCGTCATGTAAATTAATAGGTACTTTAACTATTTTAGATGAATTAGCCGGGATAACGTCCTCATACAGATTTAAGTTTCGCGAATTATACATGGTAATAGGGTTGCTTGAATTTCGAGTTAATAATACTTTATCTTTAAGATCAATTTTAGCTTCCCATCTCTCTAATAATTCGAGTCCTATAAGCCCGTCAAAATAATCATGAAATCTATAAATGTATAGTTTCATATCTTCCGGCTCCTGAAATTCTGCGAAGCTAGGAATAGTTATTGAATGATTATTACGAGAGGTAGCATGAACATTAGTTACTTCAAAAGGAGTATAATTTAAGGGTATATTACTGAAAAATTTGTTTACAGCTTCAGGACTTATAAACGACTGATTAGCCCCGGTGTCAATTAAAAACTTTAAAGGTGGATTTGAGATTTGTAAGTATGGAAGCTGGCGTTGAGTCTGCAGGTTTAATTCTATTTTGACCTGTTTGACTTCGCACCTATCTGAAAATCCTGCTCTTCAGCAGAGCTGGTAGACGGCTGAGGTTCTTCAGCGTAACCTGAAGGGTATTCAATTGACGAATTATAATTTGGCTCATTCATTTCATAATAAGATTGATATGGTTCGATATTATAATACTCAACGTTACTAGCACAATAGTACGCATCAGGTTCGCTATAGCTATAATCCGGATAATAATAGTACTCATCGTTATTCACACAATCATTCATATTAACTTCTTTAGATTTAAAATAATTAGACGGCGGTGGGTTGCCCTGCTTACGCCAATCATGACCAGCTATCTGGCCAGGTTGCGGTCTTTCCTTAGTGACGTAGTGGCTTACTCCGCTCATAGGCTTAGGGCCTAAATTTTGGTTAAAATTCCTCTGAGGCATATTAAAATTCCTTTGAGGCTGCTGAAAATTATTAAAACCATTATTATTATTATAGTTAGGCGGTGGCGCACGGAACATTTGCTGCGTACGCGTCGGCATACCTGCTGCAGGCCTATATTGTACACCTTGATTAACGTAAGGCTGAAAATTAGGTTTCCATGCGGGTTGTGGTGGCTGTAAATTATGCATAGGCGCTGGTCGAGCAGGGAAATTGAATGGTTTTGATATAGAAGTAGCTAATGGAATCATTGGCAACGGCTTAGGTAATTGAACATGTGACTTTCTATCATTAACTGGATCATAACGATTCTGAAGATACATAACGTTCAATTCCTCTTGCACGAACTCAAGCGCTTTCTCAACACTATCAGGACGCATGCATCGTATGCGAGAACCTAAAGGTTCTTTTAATCCGCGAACAAATGCCTGCATGGTTAATTTTTTATACAATGCTCGTTTAGCTTCAACTGTAGTTTCAATATTTTCGTGCAGAGTAACATATGTCATGATAGTGCTGAATAAATTAACACAACGGTCGTAAAACTCCTGCGGGGTATTATTATTTTGTGTAGCTAACATGAGGTCATTATAAAGAGTGGTTTCATCTCTCTGGTCTGCAAAGTTATTTATTAAAGCAGCTTTAATATCACTCCAATTCTCAGATATACCGTTCGAGTTAATAATGAGTGCGGCCGGTCCTTTAATTTTATTTAAAATGCCATTTATCAGACAAAGCTTAACTAATACGTTTCCTGGATTCGCATCTATATATTCTATAACTAACTTATCGCAAAGATGAATAAAACGGGTTAACACGTTTGCGTTACCGTCAAACTCAGGTAATAGGCGTAACGCCTTATAAATGCTATCTGCGTCAACCATTGTAGCGGTTACGGGGTTTACTGAACTAATAGAAATCTCTCTAGCACTATCTAAATCTAACCTACGGGCTTCCCTAGCGCGCGCAGGCCCACTAGGGGTATTGTGCCTAGGATGGAAAATGTTTGCGACTAAAACTAACTAAAGGAAAATTAATAGCAACACACAGAAACGATTCTAGTGTACTTACATAAACTGCATTCTGGTTTCTCTGGAATCGATGTCTGGATTTTTCCTCCGATCAGGACCTCAGGTTCTTTCAGGATACTCGGTCGCCCGATTCGCTCGCGACGGCGTTAGCGATAATAGCGGTACGGATCTTCGATATGAGAATCACCTAGCTAATATTATCTCGAGACGCCTCGAGTATCCTACCGACTGCGCCAATTATGTGAGTCGCTGCCGGAGGATCCAAAAAAAACCAAAATTATCTTAAACAATAACTTTAATCAGTAAATTAATCCTAAGTACAATGATATCTAATCGATGCTAGAATTAGAATGAATTATGTTTTACAATTATAATTTCTTACAAATTAATCAAGTCGTTATTTTGCGGTAAACAACCGTGTCAGGTAGCGAACGATTCCGCGAAGTGTCATACTACACTTTGCACCTGCAATTCTGCAAAGCAGTGGTATTGAGGTCGGTGCATACTTGCAGTTTCTATATTGCTAAATATTATAACACGGTTGTGGTTCGATTGTGTTTGGCAACAATTTATTTTAGGAGAATTGGGCCAATACATTTGACCTTATCATTGGTATGCAAATACAAAAGAATACAATGCAAATGTTAATTGAGGGTAAATAGTATTAACAAATCAAAAGTAACAATAGGTTATAAAATATTATAAAGTAATGAAATGGAACTAGAAGGACCATATTGGCCTTTACTTAATACTTGAGCTTAAGAAGTCATTAATTGAATAAAATGCTTTTTGTACTAGCCAAGAATATAATTTCCGTTTGAGAATTTTTAAGGGAAGTGACCTTAGTGATTCGGGCAACTTATTATATATCCTAATAGTTATCGGATAACAATTACTGTGATAATATCGGGTTTTAATATTTGGCAACAATAATCTTGTAGGATATCTAGTATTGAAGCCACAGTTATCTCTATATGTCCTAAATAAACACTGGTTCTTTTTTCAGTGAAGATTTCAAGAGGAGCTACGAACTATCATATTTAGGTTATTCAACTTTTAGTTTTGACGATTTTTCAAACAACCCCCCCGCGTTGCCCGCGATCCTTTTATTGACCCGACGACGCGTTGAAAATAGCAACATTTTAGCGTCCTTGTTCAAAATTAAAGGGTATTTAAACATCAAACACAATTTTACGAGCGATGAGAGCTCTTGTACAGTATTATCACCCTCCGTCTATATGTTCTAGAGACTATTAAAGTTGCTCGTAAAGCTTTAGTTTTTCACCGACATCAAAAATAGGAAGGTTATCAATTCGAGGCGCATCTTATTTTTTATTAATAATTCTTTTTCCGAGATTTGTGGACCGATTTGAGTAATTCTTTTTTTATTTAGTACGGAATACAGCCTTTTAATACTTTTGGTCCTTTATGAATTTTATTATGTTATGGGCTTATTACACTTGGCTGAATTTAGTCTTCTAAATTCAGAAGGGCAAATTAGAAGCTTCTGATCACTCTGTCCTTACTTAGTTACAGAATCAGTTACCAGTTAAAGCGCGACGGAGTCGGAAGTGCCGATTCGTCTATATTTTTATATGAATTCAGTAGCACTTGAAAGCCCTCATTTCGTACATTTTTGTTCAGGTTATTTTTTGTCACTTTTGTCCCAAAGATATAGCAATTAATGAACATAACTTCTTTTTCTTTCGTCATTTCGTATGTACCTACACTGCACACCGCACTCGCACTTCACTTTTTTATTCGGGAATACAAAATATAACTATCCATCCTCACGCTGCGACTGAAGTCAGTAACTAAATGCGATTACACCTTCCTAAATGCGTTTCTAATTAGGCTTCTAAACGATTCAGTCAGAAACCATCCTTGCTACTGAATTTAGGATGCTAGCTTGCCAATTGCGATTATACTTGACTAAATTCAGTATCGACTGAATTAAGACGACTAAATTCAGCCAAGTGTAATAAGCGCTTTAGTCAGAAACCATTCTTGCTACTGAATTTAGGATGCTAGCTTGCTAATTGCGATTATACTTGACTAAATTCAGTATCGACTGAATTAAGACGACTAAATTCAGCCAAGTGTAATAAGCGCTTTTGGTTGAGTAGTTTTTTCGGGCTTCTGGCTATTCATGTGTATTCGTATGATAGTGAGGACCAACGGTTTAACGTGCTTTACGAAGCACGGAGGGGTCTCGATGTGGCACACCCATCCACGACTGACCGTGGTAAGAGCAGCTTAACCTCCGCGCTGTTGTTAATTTTTTTTTTTAATATTTGTGTCATTTTTTACACAGCACCATATAGTCTCAAACTAAGCAGAGCTTGTACTGTGGGTGCTAGACAATGGATACAGTACTTATATAGGGTGACTGGTAATTAGTGACCGAGACTTTAAATGATTGTACTCATGATAGCAAACAACTTTGCCAAAGAAACATTATTTTTATTTAATCTTTTTCATTTAAAATTTATTAATAAACCGTTACGGAATGGACGCGGCTCGTCGATATGTTTTTTTTTTTGTTTTATATGTAATGTTTCTTTGGGAAAGTTGTTTGTTATCATGAGTACAATCATGTATTAAAGTATGGGTCACTAATTACCAGTCACCCTAGTATATACTCTTTTTTTTGTAAATACATACTTATAATACATACGAAACACCCAGACCAACACAAACACTTATGTTCATCACATAAATATTTGTGTCCTGTGGGAATCGAACCCACGACCTCGTGATCAGCAGTCCGACACTCGAGCCAATAGAATACAGACGTCGTCAATTACATACTAACTAGATACATTTCGGAGAGTGTGCTTCAGATCTGCAGGATCTAATTCCCTCCTGCCCTTTTTTCTATTGGATGGCCAGAAGCACGAAAAAGCGCCATCAGTTCATGGTTGATTCCACTTTCATTGTGAAAACCGTCAAACAGTGAAATGCGGTGCCCGAGTGGGTGTTCCCCGACAGCTACAATTTGGGTGTCTTCAAGTCACGAGTGAATCGGTTTCTTCTGGGCAAGCGTGCTCCATCGTAGACCGAATCATCACTTAACATCAGGCGAGATGGCGGTCAATTGAAGGCCAAGAAAAAAAAATTAACCGCGAAACTCTTTGTTGATCACACAAAATGTTATTCCAACTGCAAGACTCGTTGGTCTAGCGGTCGCGAGCGCGACTTCTGAGCGTGCGGTCCTGAGTTCTATCCCCAGGTCGGGCAGTGTTATTGGGTTTTTTCGTGTGAAATTTCTCAGTAGCTGCCCGGAGTCTGGATTTGTGCCCGGTCGATGGCAATAGGCTCGCCCCCTATTACGTGGGACGTAAACATAACGGCGAAATGTGGGTGTACCTATTATACACCTCTGCCAACCCTTCGGAGAATACAGGCGTGAGTTTATGTTATTGTGTTATTCCAACTCTTAATTTTCCTCAAGCCAAACTTCACTTAACAAGTGTATAAATTCCATTTCAAATAAGATTACATACCGTAAAAGAAAGGTAAAAATAAAATTTTGAACGCTATTTTTAGTGGCACAAGGTTGATATCACATTTATTGTAGGTAATTTCCTGATGAATGAATTAGGCAGGTTTGAGGGAACAATATTTCTCATAAATCCTCTATAAATAAATACCTTGGAAAAGGTTATTTGAGGCTGTTTCAGCGATACTTTCCGGGAATTTGCTCGTTCATTATAAAGAAGTCGGTCAAGTGTAACGGCGCAAACAAAAACAGATTTTCTAATATATAATTCATCACGCTGGAAATAGACGCGTGTTGTAATTAAAGAAACCCAACACGCTTGGTGGTATGGCTATACGGCACGCCTGGATAGCTACCACCTGAACATTAAAGTCCGGCGCCAAGCTGTTTATTGTGTTCCGTCGTGTGTATGTGAGAGCCAGAGTGGTACAGGGGAGTCCCTCTACATCTTTACTACTTGAATTTTTGTGCTCCATCTTGGACCCGCCAACAAACGCGCCAACGATAAAGAACACGAAAAGGAAAGGAATTTTATCTTTTAAGAAAGCATTTGCTGAAAGCGTAGGTAAAAAGTAAGTTCAAAAACTAAAACCCGACTACTGAAAAATGAATGAAACAAGAAAATACACTTCTGGACACATCTATTGGCCCACCTTAGAGTTTAGGTTTCGATGGCCCCTACCGAAATATGATTGCTAGATTGAACAAAAACTGTTGATGCAGTTTTAAACCTGATACATTTTACCATCTTTTTCGATCGTATTGTTTTAAATTTGAATTCAGAATACCATACGACATGGAGCTACGCCTAACAAGTCGGATATGCGCCTTGTTAAAGGCAATTGATTTTTGAATAAAAAACATGTTTTATCAAATAAAGGTTTCATTTAATAACGCGTGTTGCCTCCATGGGCATCTACCACAGCTCTCATACGATCAGGCATAGAGTTTATCAACCGCTCTATGAAATTTTGAGGGATCATCTCCCATTCCTCTTCTATGGCAGTTTTCAACTCCTGCATCGTCTGGGCAACTGGCTGACAAGCCCTAACACGTCTTTTTAGCTCGTCCTACATGTGCTCAATGGGGTTCATGTCTGGGCTTCTGGCTGGCCAGTCCATAACTGTGATGTTCACATCCCGAAGATATTCCCTGACGATGCCGGCCGCATGGGCTCTTGCATCTGAAACTGTTAGCCGTGGCCGTATGCCACGTATGCGTATACAAATACATTCTAATACGAGTAGTAGTAGGCGATCACAAGCTTTAGAGCAAAGTGAACGGTTGGCGGTAGACGGTCAAGACGCTTCCAACGATACCTCACTTGTCAAATTGTTATAAGTACTTTCCAAGTTAGTAGGGAACAGATGAACATACATACATACCGGTCAAAATCATATACCCTCCCCTCCCGTTTGCTTCGCCGTAGTCGGGTAAAAATAAAATTAACTTTTATGCAGACGTCTAATAAAGGTGGATCCAGACATTGCGAGGCATGCGCCGCGAACGGCGCACAACGCATGCCTCGCAATGTGTGTACCTTCATATTCGTGGCGAGGCATGTGCTACGCATGTGTGAGGGCGAGCCAACATATGTCGGCAAACGCTTCAAGATCAAAGCACCTCAGTGCGAGCATTAAATTAGTTCTGGACGTATTCGCGCATGCACGTTCGAAACATCCGCCGCGTACGATATCCACCCATGCCTCGACTGAGAAAATGAAACTGCGCCTGTGCGCAGCACATGCCTCGCCACAAACATGAAGACAAACAAACGAAGCATTTGCTTCGCACGCGATGGCTCGACCCGAGCATACGTTGGTATATTTTTTCGACACGCACGCCTAATTCCGAGGCATTCGTTGTGCGCCGTTCGTGGCGCATGCCTCGCAAAGTCTGGATCCACCTTTACACACACACACACACAGTGTAAAATGACGTCTAGCAAAATATACTTACGATATTATTATTATTATATTTTTTTCATTTATTTTATCTTTTATGTGTGCTAACCAATGGTATTGTGTTTATTTATAAAACCCTTGAATTCTTCAGGAATATGTACTGAAGCTACGAAATATTAATATTATTTAATAGGAATATTCTATTTGTAGTTTACCATAGCTAAGTATCTAGCTAAGTTTAACGCAGCGTCCTACGTGAGCAATCTAGAAGCGACGTGAAGTGGCGCGGCGCGACGCGTAAACAACAAACAGTCGAGTCAATACCTATTGACGTGGCCTACGTGATCAAACGCACGTGAAGTGCGACGCGGCGCGGCGCGAAGCGAAGCGAACGCGATCAATTGGTTTGATATTTTCGCGCGAACGCGACGCGGTGCCGTACAGTGCTACTGAATAGCGGCGGCGCGCGGCGGGCGGTTCGCGAGCTCGTAGAACAAAGCCGCCGCTTCGCACCGCATCGCATTGAATTCGCGGGTCACTGTATCGGATCGCTTCGCAATTCGCTTTCGCTTTGAACCGCCTACGTAAAACGCTGCGTTACGGATGCACGGGATTACGGAAAATGTACCGAAAAACAGCGCTCTTACCATCGCTGTTATTTTTTCAAATATGAAATCCAATTTTGTCTTTAAAATATTTATAAAAACCATAAATGTTACGTATACGTTATGTTTAAATGGTACCACAAATCACAGTCAGTGCAAAAAATAAACAACCTTATTTTTACTTTATACGAAAACCGAGACACCCCAACAAGATTTTCATCAGAACTGCCTGAATAGTGTTTTTTTTTTCAGTAAATCTCCAATTTACACCTTAGTTTATGTCGCGTTAAGTTCCCTAAAAAAGTGTGAAATGCCTGATATGTGCTATGCAGGGGTTGTCTAATACACGGAAACTGACCGACAGGACCGTCTCAAGCCTCAAGGTGTCTATTCCCGTCAACTGTTATGGGTAGAAACCTACTGAAACAAAATTGAAATTTATGAAAAAAAAAAAAAATGTGGTGAAAAAAATATGTCAATCGATTCTCCTAGTGATTCTGAACAAACTAGTTTCAGGTTTAGTATATACTAAAACTAAGGTTCTATTTTATTGCTATTAACACGTTTCGCTCCAAATATTCAAATGTGTAAAAGCGTTTTCTATGACCTGCTCTACTTAATGAAAAATAGCATTGAAGCGAGAACCTAATACCAAACTAAAGCAATTCTGGCAAAGAAACTCAAGATAAGAAGGTGACAAATACTGGTTCGAGATTGAGTAGGTAGGTAAGTACCTATCTTTAAATCATTCATTATGTTACTCTGAGTACGACAGCTCGGGGGCAGACTAAATTACACACATTAAGGTCGGTGCCAAGGTGTTTATTGTGTTCTATCGTGTGTATGTGAAAGCCAGAACCAGTGATTGGGGTTACTTTGAAAACAAGGGGCGACGTTGATAGTTACTAAAAATATTGCATTTGGTCATCTATCTCTGTAAAAATGGAACTTATGCATTTTCACTTAACTGTATAGGCAACATTGACAGTTTTCCTATTTCATTATACGATATAGAGGTGCCTGCGAAGTTAGATGGCGAAGATAAAAAATACTAAATCACACCCCTGATTGTGACGTATTCCACATTGGGCACCCGCTTTTACGGCACCCAAGTTAATGGCACCTGAGGTATTCCATATTCGGCACCTATCGGTATTTTTCGCAGGTGCCATTAGTGGAACAGTTTATTATTTAAAATTTTATTCCACTTTCGGCACCTACGAACCAGTAGGTACTAGTGATGGGACGTTTACTTTTTATAGGACGTTAAAATTAAAAATTCGATTAAAATCAGTAGAGTTTAATAACATGATATAAATATAACTTCTTTATGTATTTTAATATCACAATCGGTTTCCTTAATCACATATATTGCATGGTGTTGAAAAGTACCAGGGCGATAGAAATGAACAGAAAATAGGCGCTTAAACGATATCACTAAGTGACAGTTATAGGTAAGATATAGGATATTTTTAAGACTTCTATCGATAAAGTGAATAATAAGGAATACTTTATATTCCTTTTTGTGTTTAATCATTGGTGCACAAGTGCACATCTTAGTGACATCGTTTAGGCTGTCACCCTGGTACTTTTCAAAACAACAATTGATTCAATTTCAAAACCAGTATTTTTACCATTATTGAACTATGTATGTTAAGTCGCTTAAGCACCTAGTTCCAGTTCATTTCTGCTTTCCTGGTAGTTTTAATAAATAAAGATAGTTGAATTTTAATTACAAAGTTAATCAAGAAGAGAAATAATTGTATGTAAACCTAAAAAGTATTTGTTTTTAAATTATATTGTGTACGATGAGGCTGGCATGATCATGTTTGATAAAAAGCCTCAAAACATTAAAAAAAAAAAAAAACTATTGTAACTCAAGGCTCATTTTGCAATATATGTGATTAAGGAAACCGATTGTGATATTAAAATACATAAAGAAGTTATATTTTTATCATGTTATTAAACTCTACTGATTTTAATCGAATTTTTAATTTTAACGTCCTATAAAAAGTAAACGTCCCATCACTAGTACCTACTGGTTCGTAGGTGCCGAAAGTGGAATAAAATTTTAAATAATAAACTGTTCCACTAATGGCACCTGCGAAAAATACCGATAGGTGCCGAATATGGAATACCTCAGGTGCCATTAACTTGGGTGCCGTAAAAGCGGGTGCCCAATGTGGAATACGTCCTGATTGTGTACGAAATTTGAGTCCTAATTGGGGCTACTTTGACACTGAATGATAAAACGGGGATTATCAAAGTAAAAGCCTACGGTCCGATTTTGATGAGGAACATTTCTCCTTTTTATCGAAAACTATTAGCTGTAGTTTTTTTATCTAGTCTATGTGAATTTTTATGTCTCAGTTAATTCAGTCTTTATAAAATATTTTCGATGTAGCAGCTAAAACCGAAAATAAATAAGATACAAACATAGGAAGCTCAAAAAAAAAATATCAAAGTAACCCCGTTCTACGGTATAGAGCAATCCCTCTATATATTTTTTACATGGATTGTGCTACATGTTAGACCCTGTCTGCGCTTACTATCTGGGGGTCTACTCCCTAAGCACGAAGTCCGTGGTTTCGGCCTTAGTTACGAGCGTTTCCTACTGTGACGGTGCAGCGGTGGCGACTAGCGGGGTGCGCCTATAAAAGGGCCGGCACGCTGCACTTCGTCCTCTCTCGCGCCTCAGCAGCCGCCTAGTTAAGTACTACCTACTACACCTGAAGACCCTGGACTCCTCGTATCGTACTGTGTAAAGAACCACGCCCTGTTAACTAATCTTAATATTATAATCTTGTAACTATTATTAAAATATACTATTGTATGGTTAAAAGTGTTTTCCTTAATATTCTTCTATTCTGATTTTATGTGCACCTGCTCGTTAAGGGTTGACTCCTCAAGCCACCCTTAACCCGCTAAGCGTGACACTGGCGCCCAATTAATAGGTACTGACGATACGAGGGTCTCAGGTATTCTTTTTCTATATTTTTTATTTTTTTGTGTGTAAAAAACGCCCAGGAATAACCTATATATTTTTTTTTTCACGTGGCTAACCCGTGATTAATAATCACAATTGTGTTTTAAATCTAACTATTTTATAATGTAGCATCATTAGCATCGTGTTGTTATCTACGTGTGTCGAGCGACGTCCGCGCACAAAGAACCGGTTTAGGTACTAATCCTATCGGCTTACTAGAAAATTCTACTAAGCCGCGTGTTTTTCTGTAATTTTAATTGAATTCCTGGTCGTTTTTTTTTATTGAATTTATACTGTGCTATTTTTTCTGCTGATATTCAGCAGGGATTTGGTTTTCTGTCTTTTTATTTTTCCTCGTGTGATTCTATAGGCATCCATAAGAATAATGGCTTACGAAATTAATTTTTCATTATTGTCGAAGTCGGAGCTGGAATATGAGCTTATTATTCGTGGTGTTTCAAAGCTGGAAGATACTCGGAAGCAGATCGCTAAGTTAGCGCCTAAAATGCCCTCCGAGGATATCTTATCTTCCACGTTCTCTGCTGAAGAGGATATATCCGCGGTGGAAAAATCACTCGTAAAGGCTTCCAAGTATCTGTCCATGCTGGAGGCTAAATTCGTTCCCGACTTAAAGCAGAAAACCGAGTCCTTGCTACATCACTGCTATCATAGGCTAAATAGGGTGGATGCCGGTGTCCTAAATATTGAGAGAATGGAGTCTGTATGGTCTAATTTCAATGTTCTATATACTAAGTTACAATCGTCTGCGAAGCAAGTGTTGCAGTCAGATTGCTCAGTGGGAGAGAGTAGTAGTTATATCTACGATAGGAAACTTTTTTCGGAGCTTAGTAAATTTAAATTTAGTGGGAAATCGTGTGTTAGGTCCTTCATTGAAAAAGTGAACGAATTTATGACGTCTAGGTGTGTTCCTCACGAAAAAATGTTGTCTTTCGCGTTCGAAATTCTTTCGGGCGATGCCCTAGTCTGGTTCCGTTCTATTAAAAATAGTGTTCAGTCTTGGGGTGAACTATGTGAGTTATTGAAGCGCGACTTCAGTCCGCATAATTATGATTATCGGCTTATGTCTGAGATTCGTCAGCGTTCGCAAGGCGAAAGCGAATCTATAATAATTTATGTAGCAAAAATGAATGGTTTGTTCTCACGTCTTAGTTGTACTGTTGCAGAATCTGAGAAGTTAGAAATTTTACTAAATAATATTAGACCTTGTTACACTAATTGTCTATTGACCGCGAAAGTAGTAGACATCGCAAGTTTAGTCGAAGTATGTCGTCTTTTCGAAAATTACGAAAGTCGTAGTAAGCAGTTCTGTGAACCCCCAAAGATTTCATCAGACACTTTAGCGCCTGACCTTGCTTATAATTATCCCTATTCTAATTATTCTTCTTCTAAGCAAAGAAATTACGATCATCGTAATTCCTTGAATAAATTGTATTTTAAAAGTAATTCATCGAGTGGCTCTAAACCACAGGTGAACGCTATAACCAACGCATCTGAGTATAATAATAAATTTTGCCCGAGATGTAGAACTACCTCACATTCTTTAGGTAATTGTCGTCAGCCTCACTTTTTAATATGTTTTAAATGTGGAAAGAAAGGTTTTAGAGTGTGGAACTGTCCGAACTGTAGTTCTAAAATTTATCCTGCGGTCTCAAAAAACTAATTAGTAAGGATTGTGGGAAGACAAATAATAAACATAATTTTAATAAAACTGAGTGGAATAATTGGTTAGATTATGTTTCTAAATTCTTTAACAGTTATAAACTTTCCTCAATCCGTAAGTCTAATGTCGAATTATCACCTTATGTTTCCCTTAAATTAAATGGCAAACCTGCTATTGGTCTTCTAGATTCTGGATCTTGCGTTACAATTTTAGGAAATAATTCTCATGATTTTTTCCTAAATAACGACTTTGTTTTGGATAGTTCACAACCTTTAAAATTAATTACTGCAGGTGGTGAAAAATTGAATTCATTAGGATCCATATCTCTTCCCTTTGAATTTCTTAATAAGGTAATTAACCTTGTTGTTTATATTGTTCCTGGGATACAAAACTCCCTCATTCTTGGCATGGATTTTTGGAGAAGCTTTGGCTTATTTCCTAATAATTTAGAGTCTGTCTTACTTTTAAAAAATACTGACGCTCGTTTAGTTGAATTGCATGCCGATCCTGATAAGGGCAATTCAATGAAAAATTACCCCACTCCCTCTAATAGAAAAGAAGTACGTCGTTTTCTAGGCGCAGCTTCGTGGTTTAAACGTTTTATTCCAAATTTTAGTTCAATTGCCGCACCTCTAAATAAATTAACCTCTCAAGGTAAAAATTCTCCTCCGTTTTGTTGGTCTGCTGAGGCTGATGAAGCTTTTAATAAGCTGAAGGATTGTTTTGTTTCTTCGTCTGTTCTGTCTTGCCCAGATTATTCTGAGCCCTTTGAAATCCATACTGATGCTAGTGACTATGGTATAGGAGCTGTTCTTTGTCAGATTCTGAATGGAGAGGAAAGAGTCATAGCATATTATAGTAAGTCTCTTACTAGTCAAGAGAAGAACTACAGTGCTACGGAGCGCGAGGCTCTGGCTGTGGTTTCTGCAATTGAAAACTGGCGTTGTTATGTGGAAAACGGTAAAAAGTTTATCGTATATACTGACCACGCTGCGCTAAAATGGTTTCTAACTCTAAACAACCCTACTGGTCGACTAGCCAGATGGGGAGTTCGTCTATCTTCCTATAATTTTGAAATACGACATCGTCGTGGTGCTGATAATGTTTTGCCTGATTTTCTTTCTCGGTCTGTACCTGTTTCCGCCATTATTAATGACGTGGAGACTAGTACTAATTCTAATTTAAATTCACCGGTTTCTACTAATGATTCTTGGTATTTAAATATCTATAAAGGTTGCTCTGGTTCTCCGACTTCTTTTGTCGACTATCAGGTTATAAACAATAAATTGTATCGTTTTAAAAAAGATTTAAACCCACTCACTAGGGATTTTCAGTGGAAAGAAGTCATTCCGTTTGAGCTAAGGGATAGCATCATGTCTGAAAATCATTCTTTGCCCACTGCTGGTCATCTTGGTATCTATAAAACGTACAAACGTCTTGCGCTTAATTACTATTGGCCAGGTATGTACTCTGACGTTGTCAAGTACGTAAACTCGTGCGATGCTTGTATCTCTCACAAACATCAAAATCATTCTACTTTAGGTCATATGGGTAGGCCTAAATCGTGTCAGAAGCCATTTCAAATGATAAGTATCGATTTGATTGGTCCACTACCTCCTAGTAGAAAACGAAATACCTTTATATTTGTTGTCAGCTGTTGTTTCTCTAAATACTGTTTGCTTTTTCCTATTAAGCGGGCTACCGCTGAAATAATAACAAAAATTCTAGAGGAATATGTTTTCTTAGTGCATGGTATTCCATCCACTATCGTTTTAGATAATGGTAAACAATTTATTAGCTCAACTTTTAAAAACCTATTGTCAAAATATAAAATCCCAAATTTACATTATACTCCCTTGTATACGCCTCACGTAAACACGGTTGAAAGGTATAATAAAACAATAATGACAGCTATTTCTACTTTTATATCAACCGATCATCGAATCTGGGACGTTTTAGTAACAAAAATTCAATTTGCGATTAACTGTGCTGTTAACGAAACTACTGGTTTTTCTCCTAATTTTATTGTCTACGGTCGCGAATTGGTTATGTGTGGTTCCCATTATATTGTTAGTGATTCTGATCCAAATATAGTGCACGAACCAAGAGATAGTTATGCTGAATCTTTGGGCTATTTATCTTCTATATTTGAAAAGGTACAAGCAGCTTTATTAGCCGCTCATCAACGCAATTGTCAGTCTTATAATCTTCGCCGCAAACCGGCAGAATTCAATGTGGGTGACGTAGTTTGGCGTAGAACTTTTTATCTAAGCGATAAAGATAAATATTTCAGTAAGAAATTGGCTCCTAAATTCATTAAATGTAAAATTGTTTCTAAAAAGTCGCCTTTAGTATATAAATTGTCTGATATGTCAGGTAAACCGCTAGGTGAATGGCATATAAAAGATTTAAAAGTAACTAATTACAAAGAATAATAACACATAGGTAATTCCTAAACAAACGTTACCTATTGAGTAATCGGTCACAATAGTAATAGTCTCGTATTATATTAAATGTCGTTATTTCTTCGTCGTGAGTAGTGAAACAATTTTTACTAGCAAACATTCATAAGTACATATGCCTATAACATTATCTATTACAGTTGTCATCTTTCTGCATTGTAGGTAACTTAACTAATGATTCGCTATTGTTTGCTACCGCTAGGTGCGCCGATCGGCCGATGCGTTAATTAATACCAAACCTATGAGTCACTTGTTGTTTGGTACTTATTATTTTACTTTAACTTAGTATCTTTCGATCATTCGGTAGTCTGACTGTAACTTGTACTCAACTTAGTTAATTTTTTTTCTTCTGCTTGCTTGCTCGATTAGTACCAAGTCTAAATATATTATGCCGATCCCTAGATATTATTCATAGGGCTAGTTTAGTTTGGCAACTTTCTATCAACTATTTTTTTTTCTTATATGACGTCACCTATTATGTATAGCCTTAGCGCGTCTTGCTATAATGCGGGAACTCGCATCTTGATGTTTGTTTACGGTCTAATCACTTACGTGTGTGTGTTGGCCTTTTGAATGAGAAGTATGACAGGTTACCCTAGGACGCCGTTGCTTGCGTGATGTATGAATGTTATAGGGTTATACATTATTGTAGTTGTATAAGAATATTTTTTTTGTAGACTCTGATACTGCTTCCTCTATTATTCCAGGGAGCCTTCAACGAGCTGCTGTCCAGATACACCCTCCAGACCAGAGAATTTTCCTTAGGGAAAATTCTGACCTAACGAGGGGGGTGTGTGACGGTGCAGCGGTGGCGACTAGCGGGGTGCGCCTATAAAAGGGCCGGCACGCTGCACTTCGTCCTCTCTCGCGCCTCAGCAGCCGCCTAGTTAAGTACTACCTACTACACCTGAAGACCCTGGACTCCTCGTATCGTACTGTGTAAAGAACCACGCCCTGTTAACTAATCTTAATATTATAATCTTGTAACTATTATTAAAATATACTATTGTATGGTTAAAAGTGTTTTCCTTAATATTCTTCTATTCTGATTTTATGTGCACCTGCTCGTTAAGGGTTGACTCCTCAAGCCACCCTTAACCCGCTAAGCGTGACACTACTCCCTATCACCTACGGACATACGATGATATCGGGGCCCGAACTAAGAACGAGTAACAACACGATTTGACAGTTGTCCCTACTACCGATATGTTCTTGCCCGTCCGAAAAATTTCACTTGACACTTGTTTTGTTCACTCCTACGTTTTGGGCTACTTTCGGACGGGCGACTAACTTCGTTGACGGACTTAGGGAGTAGGCCCCCAGGTACAACGAAGGTCAAACGGAACAAAGACAAATAATTTAAACACCCCCGCGGATCGTGCGATCGTTGAAGTTAAGCTGTTTGCTGCGGTCAGTCCGTGGATGGGTGACCGCTCGCTATATCAAGACCGTGCCTACGTGCGCAGGTCACAGCTCATTAAAGCCACCCGGCATCCGACCCGCATCGCCTCGTCTAGTGCGTTTAGTATTCTTTATATGAACTTGTATGGATGTGCGCTCACTACACCAACTCCGTAGCGTCACCGGATCGCCTCGGGCGTATGCCGTCCACGCGCGGACGAGTTGACCACTCGGTGACAACTCGCTGCTCGCATGCTTGCCTTGCTTTGCCAACGCACAAGTCCCGAGTAAACTGCGCGCTGCCATCGAGTGGACCGCGCGCATCGGTCCTCTGGTTGATCACGCGACGTTTGGTGATAACGCGGCGTCCACCCGTGAACCACCTGCTGACAACAAGTGGACGCCGTGTGACGCGACGAGCGATGCGGGTCGGGTGCCGGGTGGCTCTAATGAGCTGTGACCTTACCGTTGGTCCCGCCTAACCAGCTAACACTTGACAAACAACAGCCCTTATAACGTATCTGAAAAAACTAATTGGTGTAAACGAACGGTCCTATAAATGTTCTTAAATCGTGAATATACTGCTTGCGTAGAATGTATGTTTAAAGGTACGAGTTCGTAGCCGACCGCATACAGCAGCAGTATATTATAAAACTAACAGTTTTAGAAGTCGGTGCAATTTTACACTGAACCTAATTGAAGGCACCGACTTCTGAAACTGTTAGTTTTATAATATGGTAATTATTTAACTCTGTTTAGTTTTTTTTTTAAGCCGATTTTACTTTTATTTTTTTAAGTTAGTTTTTTCTGTTTTTAGTGGCATAAACAATACACAAACATGCAACTACAGCAATCTCGGGTAATTTGCTGTTATCCATTGAAGAGTTCCATTGTCAATCTTCGAGGGTCTTCATCAGATCTTCACCAAATTTAAATGGGACCATTTCGGAAGAATACTCTTTCAAACAAAAAAAGAATTTTGCAAATCCGTCTATACATGACGGAGTTATGACCGAATATACATAAAAAATAATTACATCATCCACATAGCAGTAATCAAAAATGTTTATGGGACCAAATGGCAAGTATACTGCATCGAACAAAAAAAGAATCATACTAATCGGACTAGAAACCTCGGAGTAATCGGTGTACATACATAACTAAAAAAAATAAAAAACGACCGAATTGAGAACCTCCTCCTTTATTTGAAGTCGGTTAAAAAGTGCTTACAATCATGCAAAAAAAAACAGATATTCCCTAGATATATGTTCGCATAACTCGTCAAAATGTAGGGAACAGCAGATTTTTATTCGCGATTTCCGTTTTCGTCCCATAGTAAAAGTTGTTCATAGTGATGAGTACAATCTCCCATTTCGCCTTTGTCGAGTGTTTACAATTTCAACCTGTATAGGCGGTGGTAATTACTTACCATCAAGTGAGACGTCGGCTTGTTTGCCCGGTTAGTCCCCCTATGAGTCCCGCTATGCTCGATTCGTGAAATACCTACTAAAAAGTTTCGCTATGCACGAAATCACATTCGTGGGCAGTAATGAAGTAATGAAGAAAACTCTTACACTGTAATATTTTATTTTACCATTTAAAAAGTAAATTAAGAAAACCTAGTATGTAAATATGTTATCATATTCTTAATCATCATTAAATATATTAAAACAGGTGTTCTTATGAGAAGCATGTATCGAACTGGTTTTTTCTGGGTAACCATAACAATGAGCCCTTCTGCGAATCATTACCTGGTCTTTCTCTTTCTCTATTATGTAAATAGTCTACAGACTTCGTTAAATCTTGTGGGTCCATTATTGACTTACAGCTCTATTCATAAACATTTCTTAGCTTAGAATCGCTCTGAAGTTCGTTTGTCCTTAACTGTCATTTTGACTTTTTTGATAGTCATAACGAGACAAAACAAATTTTAACTTACAGACGCTTCGCATATACGAATAGTGCTATTAAAATTTTAACTTGAATTCAAACAGTTTTCTTTCCTACTGTACCTTCCATTGTTTACGTAAAATCGAAGAATTTCGTTCATAGCGAAACTTTTTAGTGGGTATTTTTCGAGTCGAGCATAGCGGGACTAGAGCATAGGGGGACTAACCGTGTTTGCCAAACTACCACTTAAAAAAGAAACATAAATACAGGTCAAACAGAGTAGCAACTTTTTTGAAGTCGCAACATTTTCCACACTCAAAATAAAGTGAGAATTATTTCCAAAGAGCATTTTTATTGGCCAGATCATTATTAGACTCAGACTCTTTCCAGAATGTTTAACGACACACTAAACCCCGAGGAGACGATTAATTGCCTGCCTACAAATCACTGGATCCAGATTGCCAAATGTTCGAACCTCTTGGCACGTTGAATCGGCAGTTTTGGTTTTAACATCACGACTGCATTCCCCGAAGAGTTGGCAGAGGTGATAGTACACCCTCATTTCGCCGATATGTTTAACACATTGGAGTTTACCACAATTTTCATAAAGCTCACACGCCATGCCGCCATACATATTGCTAGTGGACTTTCCAGGACGGTCCTCGGCATGACATTTGCGCTAAGAGTGAACCCTCAAGGAGGGTTCCTGGCAGTAGGTTAAAAACCGTGAAAAATACGCTACTACGTCGTAAAATAGGTGTTTGCTTGTTCCATGGCGGTGTATTTTCCAAGAAAACCTACCTTTAAAATGAGCCCTCCACGAGGGCGCCCAGCATGGCGAATGCCACTACAGAGTGCCCTCCTGAAGGACACCCGGCTCTGAACGTGTTAAGTACTACGTAATAGGGGCCGAACTGCCATCAACCGGGCACAAATCCAGACTCCGAGCTGCTGCTGAGAAATTCCACACGGTAAAACCCAATAACTTTTTGCCCGACCTGGAGTCCCCAGGAAATTATTAATTTCGTCGGGCATATTAATTTCGTCATTCGTCAATCAATCAATGTAATAGTACCCTCTGGTGTTCTTGTGTAGTCTTTTCGTGTTACCAATAAACATAATAACAGTACTTACTGCTGTTTTTATTTGTGTTTAATTCTACGAAAAAAATCGACCGATGAGTAAGTATCGATACTTTTCATTCGATATCGAGTAGGTAAACTCGAACTATTTATTTGCACACTAAGGTTAAATAAGGACAAGTCTTATTATAGAGTAGGTACAGCTTAGCAACCTTTTGCAGGTGTAGATACGGTATTGAGTAAAATTATCGATGCCTGAGTGGTATCGTTTCACCCCTACTTGGGGATCCTAGGACCTCACGCTCAGTAGTTGCACCATTCCTTAAGGACGTAATCTCCGAGACTACTCACCCGATTCCAAAAATTCTTTCACCAATGTTTAGAATGGACCTTCAGGGTGGACATCGGCTATAATTATATTATCTACCACGCGGGTAAAGCCGCGGGCACAGCTAGTTTAAAATAAAGAAATGGAACTTGATATATTATATTTCATAATACACACAGTATGTAAAATAACAGAGGGCGTTCCCTCAAACCCGTTAATCTACATCATTAGTAGATTAAAACAAAAAAATAAACAAAAAAAATCTGAAAAATAAAGAAAAACAATTCGGAACAGCCTGTTTAAAACCAAAATAGTAGCGTAGATAGATTAAATGCAATGTTGCTGTGTTTTCCCTCATTGATAGACAAGAGAGTATGTACAGTAAGCGTGTTGCTTTTAGGTAGGTAATGATTTCTTTGTTTTTTTTCGTCTTTTCCTTGTGATTTTTTTACTTTGTACTGGCGCTTTACTATTGCTGGTTAACGGGAACGGTTTACTTCGATACCGGTTACAAAAAAAACAGTAGATACCTCAAACCCTCCTTACCCAACACGAATAAAAAAGCGTGAACGAGTATCAATCAGTACTTAAGTACTTGAGTTGCCCCAAAATATAAAATCGTTAACGGCCTAATAAACCTCGTGAGAATCGATTGACAGCCTTCAGATGTTTGGGGGACGACTGCAAATATATTGAGGACCTCGAGACATTTCAGCATCGTCAGTTGTTTTTATAACGTTGTTAAATTTTAATTAGGGTAGACTTTTTTCACGATTTTATTGGGCTCTTGGCTAATAAACAACTGCGCACTTCATTCGATTTGCAAGGATAAACTAAATAAGGTTTATGATGTTACGTATAATCCCTACTGATATTATGTAAAAGACACAACAACATAATCGTTTAGAGGTGTTTCTATCATTACAGTTATAGCTAATATCAGTATGTCAGGATTGCGAGCAAGGTAAATATAGTAAATAAAACCAACATAGACTCTCCACCACTGAGAGTACTTGTATTTGGGTTATATTAGTAACATGAACTAGATCACAATATAATACTTTACACAATAATTACAAGATCATAAAATAAGGACAAGCTAGACAGATATAAAAGGTCAGACTTCTTCAGCTGATCTACACAGAATGCTCTAGCTTCGTCGAATGACCACCGCCTTTATAACATCGGGTGCGTTGATCCATATCGACGACTACCTTTCTTTGTCAACATTGCCCAGTGCTACCCGCTACAGACAACAATTATAAATGCGAAAGTAACTCTGTCTGTCTGTGACGCTTTCACGCCTAAACCGCTAAACTGATTTTGATGAGACTTGGTACAGAGATAGTCTGGAACCTGGAGAAGGACATAGGCTACTTTTATCCTGAAAAATACGGAAGAGCGACCTCTAGTTACGGAATAAGCGTCCAAATAGATTGCTTTTCGTAATCAATGTATGGGCGCAGTGTAATTACAATAAAATTTCGAACATAATGGTGACTTCATTTCGGTAAGATACTTATATAATTTTATTCCGTAGGCAAGTTAGTTTTGATATTAGATAAGGATTTTTCAATATTCGTAAAAATATCAAAAGCTGTGTCTACACCAGTGCGCTTTCATGTTTATCTTGCGTCTTCGTCTAAGGCATGCGTGAAGTACCATAGCGCATGCAATAGCGCATGCCTTAATACTAGTTCGACAAAAGCGCATGCCCCTAGCGCACGCTAATCCGTCTATTGTATGTCGACTGACGACTGAGCGAGGCGCACCGGTGTAGACGATAAGCTGCATGCGTCTTATGGCAATCAATATTGCATGCGCTTGACGCAAGAAGAATTGAAAGTTGAAAGCGCAAGATGAACATGAACGTGCAGGGGCCCAATTCTCCTAAATTAAATTGCTGCCAAACGCAATCGAACCACAACCGTCAGTCAGTTTTTGTTTTCGAAAACTTTCAAAATGATTGATTTTGTTTTTTGTGTCAAACAATGTGACAGCTTTTGAAATTGAGAACTGTCTGAATGAATCACTTTAGGAGAATTGGGCCCCTGATGTAGACATACCAAAAGTAATCGCCTGTTGACACTTAACGTTTCCACTCTGTATACAGGGTGTAAACGAATTCGTGTAATTTCTTCAAACCTTGTGATCTACTGGTTACACAGATTGACCTAGCACTAGTTTTTTTTTTTTCAATATTAAATACCTACTTTTCTATTTCTAAGTAATTTTAGTGCCCCGAGTTAACTGCCTACCGGGAGCGATATCGCCCTAGTCGTACCCGCCAGCTGCATCACCCTGTTTTTTTTTTTTTTTTTTTTAAATAATACTTTGCCCCACACTAAGATTTTTCTTGTATCGTGGGTGCTTTTACAGACACAAATCTCACAAACAAACGCCCAGACCCGAAACAACCATCTGTAGGCCATACAAATTTTTGTTCCGTGTGGGAATCGAACCCACGACCCGTAGCGCAGAAGCCAATCGCTTAGCCACTGAACCAAACGTGTCGTCATTTATTTATGCATGGCATCGAAATGGAAAACAAAAAAAAATGGCTCTTTTTTATTGAAACTTAGTGGCTTAGATACGATAACTTACCTCATGTTATCGCTAGTGGGTAACACTGGGCAATGTTGATGAACGCACCCAAGGTTATAAAAGCGGCGGTCATTCGACGAAGCGAGAGCATTCCGTGTTGATCAGCTGAAGAAGTCTGACCTTTTATATCTGATTAGCTTGTCCTTATTTTATGATCTTGTAATAATTGTGTAAAGTAATATATTGTGATCTAGTTTATGTTACTAATACTTACCCAAATACAAGTACTCTCAGTGGTGGAGAGTCTATGTTGGTTTTATTTACTGTGTTTACCTTGCTCGCAATCCTGACATACCGATATTAGCTATAACTGTAATGATAGAATCACCCCTGAATGATTATGTTGTTTTGTCTTTTACACTCAAGCGCAAGAAAAAAAAGTTTTTATTTTTAATCAAGCTAAATCCCGTGCAGGTTTAATGTAATACCGGTAAGGTAAGAGATCACGTGCTTTTAAGGAATTACACGAATTCGTGTACAACCTGTATACAGAGTGGGTCAAAAATCGTGGATCAAACGAAACAGGGCGAAAGTTGGGGTTATTTGCAGCATTTTATGGTAGTACATTTTTTTTACAGTAAGGTTCAAATATTACAAATATTTTTTCGTGAGACTTAAAAGATATTGAAAAAGTACCAATACTCATAAATCATGGCACCCACAGTCATAAAAGCACTTTCAAGCAACTAAGTACCATTTAGTGTTTTAAAATAGGTACCCATTTTACTCTAATTGCCTATTTTATTACAAATTTTGGTATTTTCTTAAAAAAACATTCAAATTGCCATAACTTTTAAGGAGATCAAGTTAGTGCTCTGCCGCACAGATAGTTTTTAACTGCAAATAACCCCAACTTAACATTATAACACAGTTAAATATGCATTTAACTATGTTATAATTTTTGTTTATACCTAGTTATTTTGTTGATTCCCGATTTTTTATTAGATTGCATATTAATTTGTACGCTGCAAATTGCCCTTTATATTTTTCTCAACAACCCTTTCCATCCAATGGTTGTCTGGAAGAAATTGCTTTAAGCGATAAGACTGCAATTTGGACTGTTCTTAATTACGTGTATTCTGTTTTTTTTTTATTAGTGTACAATAAAGTATATCTATCTATCTTTTTATCGCCCTGTTACGTTTGATCCACGATTTTTGAGGCACTCTGTAATCAAAGCCTTTTGTTTTCCCTATTCACCTCTAGATTGAAAATATAGTGGAAGGCGGAGTGTAACGTTCCCCTCGCTCCGTGAAATGTCATGCTTCGTAATATTAGAAAATCGCATTACAACATCTCCTCTTTGTGTTTGCTCAGCGGTGGGTGTACAGACTGTAATTGAACAACTCAGTTTCCTCCATCAAGGATTATAGGCGTGAATATATCGTACCGCCGCCGCGCCGGTGCAACACTGTCACTTTTGTAAAAAAGCATTTCTTGCAAAAGTGTAAATTTCAAAAGTTCATCATGCTTCATCAGAAGCATTTGAAGACTTTAGTATCGTATAAAATGATAATACGTCCTGATTTTCCACAACGACACTTACGCCCTCATACGAAAACTATACGTATCAAACCAGTGACATTATCGCATCAAGTGCAGAGTTGAATTATATTTTATTTATGCAAAAATTAATTTATAATTAAGTATAACTTATTTCGTTTATTTTCCATCAACAAATTATATTATCAAATGTAAAACAGTTTAAAAAGTAAATCAATACGCAACCAATTTGACAGTCTATAAAACAATATTATTTCGTAATCTATCACCGTCGTTACTCTGTCTACCGAACTCATAGCGAACAGACGTATATCAGATTCCTAGTGTAATTATAATAAACGTTATTATTATTCAATCCAAAGTTTGTTTCTATTTTAGTCCTTAACCTCTAATAAGCATAAAGTCACTGGTACTTTAGGACACATAATACGTACTAAGATCATATTTCCAAATATTGCAAAGTGACAGTGTTGCACCGGGGGGGGTGCGGTATTATAATGTATGTATCTATGAAAAACCGGAGGTCTACTGTGTTATGTTAGACTGTCCACAAAATATTACCAATAAAATCGTCTTGAAACTCCACCTATAACGCGGCATCCTACTTACGTGAGCGATCTAGAAGCGATACGAAGCGGCGCGGCGCGGCGCGAAAACAACAAACAGTCGATATCTATTGAAGTGGCCTGCGTGACCAACGTGGCACGTGGAGTGTGGTGCGGCGCGGCGCGAAGCGAAGCGAACGCGATCAGTTGGCTTGATATTTTCGCGCGAACTGGATGCGGTGCCGTAGAGTGCTATTGAATGAAGCGTGGCGGGCGGTTCGCGAGTTCATAGGACAAAGCCGCCGCTTCGCACCGCATCGCATTGAATTCGCGTGGAAAATATTCTTAGGAAACTGTGCATAATATATGAAAATAATTCGAACGGCATTCAAAGAAATTGAAAAAAAAAACTATGTAGTAATAAATGACGACACGTTTGGTGCAGTGGCTAAGCGATTGGCTGCTGCGCTACGGGTCGTGGGTTCGATTCCCACACGGAACAAAAATTTGTATGGCCTACAAATGGTTGTTTCGGGTCTGGTCGTTTGTTTGTGAGATTTGTGTCTGTAAACGCACCCACGATACAAGAGAAATCTTAGTGTGGGGCAACGTTTTTTAAAAAAGATAAAAGAAGAAAGATAAATACCTCTAAACTTGTTTTTTTTTTTTGTGATTTATTTATTTTCTAGTACTCTAACCTCAGTGAGTCCAGAAGAGTATTTTGATCAATGAATAGTCTGATTGGCATGATAATAATGTTTTTTTTGAAAACTGCTCTTTTTCCTGATGGCTGTTTTTTTTTTCAAAATCTGTGTTTGCAGAGCAAAATATTTTAAAATCGTGGCCTGTCTCCTAAGAACGTTTTCCTGTAGCTACGATGGTTAAGGTAGGTGTCCTTCATACCCCATCTCAAATTACTACCCTGTATAACTAGATTTCACACTATAGTACAGCTAACGGTTCGACGAGGCCCAATGTGACCTCTTGACCTTCCAGTCTCCGGCCTGTAGGCCGCCTATTGTACCTTTATCAAATTAGATCGTATTTTCATGTATGTATTACGTTAGTCATTGATACATGGGACGTTAAAAGGGTGACATTACTAACTTAAGCTAATAAGTGTTCCTTACATGTAAATTACATTAGAGAAACAATTTTGTCCAGGTGTAGGCCTTGAAATTGGCGAGTGCGTTACATACTTAAAAGTCGTTGCTTTAAAATTATTTTGCGTTGATTTTACCAACGTTAGATAACTTTTATTTAAAGAATATCCATCCCCATTGCTGACGCCAGCATGTAAGACAACATTTAAAAAAAAAAACATTTAAAATGTGTATTAAAATATTTAATACAGTCCCCAAAGCCATTAGGGAAAGAGACATTTAAAAAAACAGTCCGTTCTTTTTACACTATTGAAGACTTTTTTGCAAATAAATCCTAATAATTTGATAATATTGTGAAATGTGTAACTTAATATTGATTGTGACATGGTTATGATAAGAATATATATTTTTTTAAATAATTAATTAATGTAATAAATAGGTAATAATGTAAACAGTAGTATTTAAATAATTGGTCATTGTAATGAAAACAATTTAAAAAATTCGCATGTCTGTGAAATGGCTAGATATGACGGACTTTAACAATTTTGTAAATATCCTTGTATACGATGTCTTGTGGCGAATAAATGTATTGTATAATAAGTAAGACGTTTTAACTGAATTTCTATATAAAAACTGTCATCTGACGATATTCACCCTTAGGCCGTGGCCTGTTACAAAAGCCTTAGGCCGCGTCTAATATGACGCTGTACGCGGTCGACGAATGCTTATTATGGAAATGCACTATAGTGGTCTCTCTTAAACTTCTGAGGCGGCATCAGACGTAAGGCGTTTGTAACAAACCATGGCCTTGGCATGTTTTTATTCATTTTGCATGTGTGCAATGGATTGAAGACATTCATCATTTAAGATTTTTAGAAAGTACATTACAAAGTTTCTTTGTACATGATAAGTTTCGACGACAATATCTAAGAGTCACAATGAGTGTAGCTTATCTACCCACTCCGTTTGTTGCACCTTCCGAAGATCTCCCACCTGGGCATGAGTTACCTTGGCTGACCTGGAAGTCTCTAAATAGACTTCGGACTCAGGTTGGTCGAAGCAAGGAAAACCTGCTGAGGTGGAGATTTGCGGATAACTCAAACCTGGAGTGTAAATGTGGTGCCGTTCCGCAAACGATGGTCCACTTAATATCATGCCCCGCCTGCCCTGTTACTTGTACGCCACAAGAACTAATGGACGCTACGGATAGTGCTAAACTCATTGCTGAGTTCTAGGCCGACCCCGGTGTAGATTCTCATCGACACGCTAAGAAGAAGAAGAATGAGTATGATGAGAAATAGATAGGTATTTATGTATGTGAGATTTTCCTGTCCCCACGATACGGAATACATCCTAGTGATCCTAAGTCTTTAAGAAGCCAGACATGGCAGTACAGCGACACTAAAATCACTTAACACTTTAATACCCTGCGCTGATGCTCAATCTTCTTTACTTTCCAATCCGTGGCCTTACTGCGTTTTTTTGCAGGCCTTGGCCTCACCTATATCGGGTTTGTGAATAAAATAGTTTGGAGCGTATTTATACCTTCCTTTTACAGCATCGCTGATTTATTTTCAGTCCAAAATATGTAGTTAAAAACTGGCATGAGAAATTATGCATTTTAAAACGCCCACAAATAAATTGTGTTGCCTATTTTAGACTAGTCCGTCTGTAATCATCTGCCCACAATACGTCCATAACTATACATCTAAATACGTACGTAATTGCCTAATTACAAAATGATACTGTTATAACGCATTGAGCTGCCTATTTTAAACGAATTTTAGTCCACAAATATTATTTTCCATTCTATGGCCTCAACTCCGCTGTTTTACAGGCCTTGGCCTCACCCGTATCGGCTAAGTGAGTAAATGAGTTTGGAGCGTACGATACGATCCTTTAAATTAAGTACCTCAAGACAATGCCACGCATGTGTCGCTGATTTGGCTTCGGGCCATGGAACATATCATATATAATGTGATTTGTGTTGATAATATTAGGAAAGAGAATATTGTCTTTACAAAGACATGTTCAATAAATTGTCTGTTACGTAATACAGTAATATTCCTTTGAAGCTAGCTTTACTTTAGCTTTGCTTTTACGAAATATTGATAGGTAGTTATATTCTTAGAATTTATTCAGGTTTATTCATTCCTTGTGGAATCGTTCTGGTGGAGTTGTTGATTTGACTCTCTTAATTGACGGTTGCCGTGCTTTGTGGGTAACGATGTCAGTTACGTAGGTTAAGCTGCGCTTGCCGCGGTCAGTTCAAGGATGGGTGACCGTTCTTTACACATCGAGACCCCTCTGTGCCACGGAGAGCACGTTAAGCTGTCGGTCCCGGGTATTATACGTATACCTATCACAGTCGTTACGGGTAGTCAGAAGCACGGAAGTCTGACAACCGGTGTAATTTTAGGATATGGGCATTGCCCAGTGTTAAGTTCAATAATTTAAGCTATGCAGACGATATGGTGCTGCTGGCCCCCTCGGTCGGTGCGCTCCGTAAGCTTCTCGGTATTTGCGAGTCGTACGTTGCTTCCCATGGCCTTGTATATAACGAAGGCAAGTCAAAATACATGGTCTTCAAGTCCGATACCAAGTGTCCCTTCACCGTCCCTCCTGTGTTACTGAACGGTGTGGAGTTGCACAGGGTGTACTCTTTTAAATACCTGGGCCACTTGGTGACGGACGATTTGAAAGACGACGCGGATATGGAGAGGGAGCGCAGAGCATTGTCGGTTCGGGCTAATATGCTGGCCCGCCGGTTCTTCCGATGTACAGCGGCGGTCAAATTAACACTGTTTAAAGCATATTGCATGTCGCTGTACTCGGGGAGCCTGTGGTTCAGCTACACCCAAAAGGCCTACAATGCTCTGCGAATCCAGTATAACAACGCATTTAGGGTGCTGTTGCGTCTGCCTCGGTTCTGTAGCGCATCATCTATGTTCGCTGAGGCACGTACAGACTGCTTCAATGCTGTACGGCGTAAGAAAGCGGCCTCGCTGCTAATCAGACTCCGTGGCAGCCCCAACAGCATTCTAAGTGCTATAGCCGGGAGACATGACAGCCCGTTGGTGAGGTCACTTGTCACCTGTACATTGTCTCTGTTATTAATTAAGTACTAACATAGGTTAAGACTGTTGTTACTAACCCAATGGATCTTGTTATCTGAAGGAATAAATGAAATTGAAATTAAGAAATAAATGTTATATTTGAAATTAGATCTCTTTGGAGTGCGCTTGTCTATTGAACTGTATTAGAACTCTCTGTCACTCAGTTTAAAAACATGGTTGTATTCTCGTAACAATAAATATTAAATATTCTGAAATCTTGCCTATTTATAATTTCTAACCCGATCCCAACAGGTTATGGGCCCAGGTTATCGCGTGTATGTAGAAATTGTGGCAAAGAGCAAGAAAATTTATTGAACGAAGAAATTTTTCTTCGTTCAATAAAGCTAGAACTAGAAGGCAAGAAACAAAAGCTTATGAAAAATGGAGGTGGCAAGTTCAATGAAAATAGAAAAGTTTGATGGAAACAACTTTCGACAATGGAAGTTCCAAGTCCAGTGCGCCCTACGAGCGAAAGGGTTAAGCGTGAATACTCCAAAACCTGAAGATCGGGTAGCGGCAGTACAGTGGGACAAGGACGATGGGATGGCGATGTTCATTCTGACATCATCTATGGACTTAAACCAAATCGCTTTGGTAGAAACTTGTAGTACCGCGAAAGAAGTAATGAGCAAGTTAGAAGCAATTTATGAACATAAATCGGAATTTAATAAAATGATTGTTCATGAAAAATTCTACCAGTATGTATATAGTCCAGGTAGTAGTATGGCACAGCATGTTTCTAAAGTAGAGAGCCTAGCTCGTCAGTTGAAGGATTGTGGTGAAGGGATTAGCGACACAGCTGTAATGACGAAAATTTTGAGAACTTTGCCAGCAAAATATCGTAGTCTTAGGCAAGCATGGTTATCACGCTCAACACCAAACCATCCAAAATCTAACGTCACGCCTGATCGACGAAGAGGCTAGTTTCACGAAGGATAGTGAAAATGAGATTGCTTTGATTACTGCGAGTAATGCCAAGTCAGTAAACCTACAAAGTGGGAACATGAATAACACAAGTTCCAGAAGGTACCATCGATTTCCGTGTTATAATTGTAATCAGAGGGGCCATTTTGCAAAAGAGTGCAAAGCGCCTAAGAAATCTCGACAAAAGAACGAAGAGCAGAGCAGTATGTTTGTAGCATTTAGTGCCGAACGTAGTATGCAATCGGGCGAAGATAGTATGTGGATCTTAGACAGTGGCGGATCGATGCATATGACCTACAGGCGCGAATTCTTTAGTGAACTGCATGAATATCCGGAACATAACAATGACAGGTCAGTCAGACTAGGAAACAAAGCAAGGATAAAGGTGTGTGGAAAAGGCACCATATTAATAAAAAATGCGTTGAAGGTCAATGGGAGCAAAGTATCATGACAGATATACTTTATGTACCAGACTTACGTAGAAATCTATTCTCTGAAGGTGCTGTAGTCAGAAAAGGATACACTATAGTTAAAAGGAATACTAATGCTGTCATATTAAAGGAGAATACGGTAGTTATGCATGCGCATCTAAAAGAAAATAACCTCTATTGTTTAGAAGTAGAACCAGTTGTACAAGAAAGCTGTAATGTTGGTTTCGGTGGAGAAAAATCATGCCTCGATCATAAGAATGAAATCAAATCAGATGGATATGTGAATGTGGCTGAACGAGAGACAAAGAAGTTAGACGAGAAAACTGAGGAAAGAGATAACAAGTTTGATGTATATAGTGTACCAAAACCAGAAAACAGAAGGAATTTTACACGGATCAATAATGAAACAAATCATATCCGACGGAAGATAAATAGTGATAAAGAACTCAGCTATAAAGTGAGAACAATTAGTCCGCGTATAGTGAATGAAGCAATTTTAGCTGAATTACCCTTATTATATGGAGTAGCAATAAACAGCGCAGATTATAGGAGGAAACAGGATGAACATTATAAGAAGGAAGACGTTGCATTTAATAGAAAAATCAATACATGGACAAAAACTACAAGAACTGAAAATAGTCCTACTATCGCTGAGTGTGTTTTATGTAAGAAGAAGAATGAAGAAAGAAAATTGGAAATGTATAAGGCTGGAAAGAAAAGGCATAGAAATAGAATATAAAGAAAAATGACCGGCTAGCACGTAGGTTTATTAAAGTGGTCTACGTAGAGAGTTCATGTCAACTGGCTGATTTTTTTAACAAAGGCATTGCCTACTAAAAAGTATGAGTTTAACAGAGACCAAGTGTTAAGTAGAATTTAGTATTTAGTTGGAGTTTTGTTTGTATGGTTTTACATTATAAAATTTAAGTAGGAGTGTTAAGAAATAAATTTTATATTTGAAATTAGATCTGTTTGGAGTGCGCTTGTCTATTGAACTGTATTAGAACTCTCTGTCACTCGGTTTAAAAACATGGTTGTATTCTCGTAACAATAAATATTAAACATTCTGAAATCTTGCCTATTTATAATTTCTAACCCGATCCCAACACCCAGCAACCGGGTTGCGGAAGTCTGATGGCAGTCGCTCCGTGTAAAATACTGGTATTCAGCCTCATCAGATTCGATTAGAAGCTGACCCCAACTAAATTGGGAGAAGGCTAGGCAGAACAGACACTTAATATAAAGATAAAGAAGTTATAGAAACATTTATTAGGACACAACACAAAGAGACACAACAGATGATAAAAAGTACAATGTAAATAAAAAAGTCTTGGGTATGTGTCTCACGGCTGGACCAAAAAGGTGTCCAGATCAGCTTAGTGTCAAGCACTATAAGTACTTGACGCTGGTTTTCGTCTGGAACCTTTGTGCTCCACGGATGTCAGTCAGAAATAATCAATAATATATCAAAAATAGTTTTAGTATTGTTTTGTTCTAGTTTTTATATTTTTCGCGCCGCGTGACTTTTCATATAGGTAGGTACAACTATTCTTTCTGCGTACCGACTCCATACTACCAAAAAATATGCGTAAAAAATCTTCTTTCTCGTCATCTCATCCATACAGGCGTTAAATCTTTCATTTCCTTCGAACTTACGCAAAAGTTAATAAAAAAGTCACAAAATCCTCAGTTTATTAACACACGTTGCGATCTGTTCCACAAAAAGTACCAATCGAAGCCTCGAATGATGAGGACTGGAAGAAATTCGATTATCGACTGTCATAAAAAGTGTCACTATCTATTAAGGAACTTTGTTTTCACGCAAGTACCATCCGTAACAGAGTGGCTACCGGGTACACCCAATAGTCTCGGAGTAAAATGGATGTGACATACGGACGGATGTAGGAACATGACAAATTAAAATTATAAGAGCGGTTACAGCGGTTACGCACTGCATCCAATCCGAATCCGTGAAAATATGTTCCGAAGTAGCCATAGAACTATTTGTATGGTAGTTTACGCACTACATCTGGCATCCGTCATCCGTGAGTTTCTAATTCGGAAGAACAATTGACGGACCGAAGTAGCTGTAGTACTATTTGTATGATAGTTACGCACTACATCCGGCATCCGTCATCCGATTTCGATCCGTCATCTGTGAGTTTCTAATTCGGAAGAACAATTGACGGACCGAAGTAGCCGTAGTACTATTTGTATGATAGTTTACGCACTACATCCGGCATCCGTCATCCGATTTCTATCCGTCATCTGTGAGTTTCTAATTCGGAAGAACAATTGATGGACCGAAGTAGCCGTAGTACTATTTGTATGATAGATTACGCACTACATCCGGCATCCGTCATTCGATTTCTATCCGTCATCTGTGAGTTTCTAATTCGGAAGAACAATTGACGGACCGAAGTAGCCGTAGTACTATTTGTATGATAGTTTACGCACTATATCCGGCATCCGTCATCCGATTTCTATCCGTCATCTGTGAGTTTCTAATTTGGAAGAACAATTGACGGACCGAAGTAGCCATAGTACTATTTGTATGATAGTTTACGCACTACATCCGGCATCCGTCATCCGATTTCTATCCGTCATCCGTGAGTTTCTAATTCGGAAGAACAATTGACGGACCGAAGTAGCCGTAGTACTATTTGTATGATAGTTTACGCACTACATCCGGCATCCGTCATCCGATTTCTATCCGTCATCTGTGAGTTTCTAATTCGGAAGAACAATTGACGGACCGAAGTAGCCGTATTACTGTTTATATGAACGCTTTCGCATTACCTCGGGTTCAAATCGGACGCCAAATAGATATGCCAAAGATGGCCCCTGAATTGTTTGAATTTGGATCAGAGATCGGATAAGTGCGTAAGCAATATCCGAATTCGGTCCGAAATTTTTCGACGCCAGATCCGTATTTTCACGAATTCGGATCGGATGCAGTGCGTAAAGCAATGTCCGAATTCGGTCCGAGTTTTTTATATCCGTATTTTCTCGGATCCGGATCGGATGCAGTGCGTAAGAGCGATTACTCGATCTGGCGTCGAAAAATCTCGGACCGAATTCGGATATTGCTTACGCACTAATCCGATCTCTGACCTAAATCTAAGCAATTCAGGGGGCATCTGTGGCATATGTCCAATTTGAATCCGAGGTAGTGCGAAAGCGTACATACAGTACTACGGCTACTTCGGTCCGTTATACTTCTACCGAGTTTCAGACTCACGGATGACGGAGAGAAATCGGATGACGGAAGTCGGATCTAGTGCGTAAACTACCATACAAATAGTTCTATGACCACTTCGGAACGTATTTTCACGGATTCGGATCGGATGCAGTGTGTAACCGCTCTTTAGGTTTCGTTTTTGCCAGTCGGCTACGGAAATACGAATACGGAATACATATAAATACGGAATTTCGCAAAGCATAGGTACTATATGACCCAAGATTTAATAAACTATTCGTAAATATTATTTGACACGTTGTGGTACGTACGAGTACTTCTATGTTAAGCTTATAATTACTGTAGGCAGGACATAACGGAACTGAATTATATAAAACTAGCTTTTGCGCGCGGCTTCGCTCGCGTTCATTTATACTAAAAAAAATCATAACACCTACTATAGTTTCTTTATATTATTGTAATTTATTTACGGATCCCTAATTTTTTTGTTATTAAAATATAGCCTATAGCACTCAGGCATAGCTTTCTATTGGTGAAAGAATTTTTTAAATCGGATGAGTAGTTTCGGAGATTACCTCCTACATACAAACAAACAAACAAATTCTACTTCTTTATAATATTAGTATAGAAGTATAGATTAAAATTATACAAGGTTAGTCGGAAAGGGGGTACTAATCCGAAGCCCACTTATAGTATCGCTGATGACTGTTTGAAAACAAGTGTTAAAATTTCAAAATTCGATAAAAAAAAAATCAAATAAAATGATTTTTATTTTAGTTTTTTCAAAAATTCTTCATCCCTGATTTAGTTACAAATTCAGAAAATGGTGCTTCTAATTCATGACCCCAAATATGACCTAAAATGTAAACACAGCTGATTATAACTGGGGATTGATAGATTTTAGAGAATTTTTTTTGAGATTTTTGAACAGCTGTTTCTCTTAAACTATTGACTTTTGGGAAAAGTTGTAGAACAAAAGTTGCTCATTATTATGTGAACTTTAACACTCTTTCGGATTAGTAACCCCTTTCTGACTAACCTTGTATTTTTAACCTACGCCCACAGTAAAATGATTTGACTTTCACTTGGAAACCCTAAAAAACAAGTAACACAACTCTTAAAGTCATCAATTATTAACTCGGCCTATCGCAGCCCATTGCTGATGAAATAGTACGAAACACGCAATCTATTCAAGTTCATGGCTAGATATGAATTCGAGAATATCGATCACAGCGTGTAGCGGTAGGTGTCAACGATCGACATGTCATATTCATAGTCCAACAATTTCTCGTTCACTTTTGTCACTACTATTTTTCTTTTGTTTTTTATATCTTTTTTGAATCGGCTTTCCCATTGATGCGAATTGACACCCAATAAAAATAAAACAAGAAAATCCACCACTTTCATATTACGTGCTAACAGTTCTATTAAGTCACTGTTGCTTTGGGCACGGTATTTGGGTCTGTAGTCACAGATGCAGCTAGCGATCGGTGAGATGCTGAGTTCGATTTTCATGACGAGTATAGAGATATCCATTTAGAAAATCTTTAGTATAGCCTGGGGCTTGGACGGGAATATAATCATCGCTCGTCGGTAAGTAAAGTGCTGCATGTTAATTAAGCATTTAAAATCTAGCCTTGCCTTTTCGAAATTATAGGCGCAAAATTTGTGCATACATCGAGCTTGTTTATTGATTTGCACGTTAGAAGCTATAATGCTAGGATCAAAACACACTTAACGTATTTTGCGCTGCTGAAAATACATCGAATATAGTTAACTTAACATTGATCGAAAGTAAGATGTGCGCGAAACGGACGATGTATAATAAGCGTGGAAAGGCCGCGCAGGAGAATTCGTATGTATTGCGATGCATACGCGCAAGATACGCTTAGTGTCTCTAGCATTAATGGGATAAGTGAGTTCTAAGTTCCAAATTCAAATAGAAATTTATTTCCGAACAAAGTAGTCTGGTTGTCTGGAAGAAATTAATGTAAGCGATGCGATAAAACCGCTATTTGTACTGTTCTTAATTACGTGTTTTCCTTCTTTTAGTGTACAATAAAGTATATCTTCTCTCTAGACTACCCATACGCCCCAGATCGTAAAAAAAAGTTAAATAGTAGGCCAAAATCAATTTGTAGGGATCAAAGGCGGACACGAGAAGAACCTTTTAGGTTGGTACCGACATGGCACTTTAAGAGAAAAACGGATTAGTGCCAGCGGGTATTGCATTAATAGAGCTCTAAAATTATGTAGTAAAAATACGAAAAGGATGCCGCAAAACGAACAAAGAAAAAAGTTTTTTTTCATATAATAAATTTCTTTAAAAATAAGTCGTGGTGGCCCGGAGGTTACAGACCCGCTTGTTAATCACCTTAGTTCAAACTAAGGCAACGACCGTCCGCGAGCCTTAAGCTGAGCTTTGCATTCGTGTGAGAATGAATGCAGCGAGGCGTCCTTTGCTTGGCTTAAACCGGTTTATACTGCTTTTTGGCAATCGATTCTATGTGCACTTACACAAATGTAAAGCTCAGCTTACGCCTCGCCAGTTGTATGACTTTTTCAATATTGTATGTAGGTACTTTCTTAGTTAATCTAAGACACCACTGACATACGGCGAAGGAAAACATCGTGAGAAAACCTCGACGGTCCCAAATCGCTAACCCCCAGTGAGCCAGCATGGTGATCAATGCTCGGTCCTTCTCTGTATGAGATGCCTTTGCCCTGCAGTAGGACAGTTACAGGTTGATTTTACTATTTAAATTACGTTAACAATTTTTGCGAGTAATACCAATATTATTTGCCCATAAAGGTACGAGTTCGCAGCCGACTGCATATAGCAGTAGCAGACGACGTGTCGTCGCGACACGTCGCAGCGTCATGGCGCTGCAGTCATGATTCCGAACCCAACTGCAGATGGCTGCAGCAGACGACACGTTGTATTCCATTTAGTTGTTTGAGGCCTAAGGTTGGTCTGAACTGCTGAATGAAACACCTGAATGACTTGTAAGCTATATTAACGAACTAAAGTGTTTTCACATTGAATTTACTTATAAAAAAATTTATAAAAATGAACTACGCCATGTTTCATACGTTGTTGTTTTTCCCTATTTTTTGACACACATCACTCGTCATTTTAAATTTTAAGAATAGAACACTAAAACCTCTGTTGACAACAAATAAATCTCAAAGGAGGCGTGAACATACCGCCCACATTATTAACGTAACTGTCCTTAATAACAACATCATTATAAAACTCCCAAGATTCTGCTCTAGAATAGTGTCATTAAGTGCCACTAACAATCATAGGAACAAAAAACAGCCTTACAACCCTGAATAAATTAACCCTCAACCAAAACTTATGAACTAGACCTGAATAAATTAACCCTCAATCAGAACTTATGAACTAGACATGAATAAATTATCCCTCAATCAGAACTTATGAACTAGACCTGAATAAATTAATCCTCAATCAGAACTTATGAACTAGACCTGAATAAATTAACCCTCAATCAGAACTTATGAACTAGACATGAATAAATTATCCCTCAATCAGAACTTATGAACTAGACCTGAATAAATTAACCCTCAATCAGAACTTATGAACTAGACATGAATAAATTATCCCTCAATCAGAACTTATGAACTAGACCTGAATAAATTAATCCTCAATCAGAACTTATGAACTAGACCTGAATAAATTAACCCTCAATCAGAACTTATGAACTAAATAACAGTTGCATTATATTAAACCAACTAATCATAAACAAAACTTAACAGTAGGTAAGTAAACGATAAACCTAATATAAAAGTTTAAAAATACGTACTTACTGTATGCCTAACTCAACAGATTGTATAAAATATGACAACTATCGTTAAACCTGAACTTAATAACTAACAATAATTATAAACCCTTGATTCAATGATGCAATAGGCAGACCTCAGGTAATTGATCGTCAATGGAGGATCACCGTGTAACGCTCTACTGTGAGCATCTGCAATCAATAATTTTGAAAAATGCCCGTGGCGAGGCAAGATTGTTGGATGTTTTTCCAACTCTGACAGAGACGATTCTTGTAATCTGCCACTGACGCGCATTATGTCGTCCTTGTCAATAAACGGATTTAAAGATCTAAGTTTGCTTGATTTGATCTTTTTGGACTTACTATTCTTGCAGAAAATCCTTTCTTTGACACTGTCTAATACAACATCCTAATGCTTCGTCTAATTCCGTCTTTCGTAGTTACTTTAGTCTATCCTTAATTTTCTTGCAAAAGTAATATACAATTCTTCTGCACCAAGCTACAAGTCTCAATATTCTTCCTAAAGAATTATATTTTGTCCATGGTGATTCTTCTTGTGTTACAGCAACATGAGATTTAATAGACTCTTCTAAATGGATATCAATTGACATTTATTGGTCGACTATAGTTATTATAAACCTCACGTAAATACTGTGGTCCATTAAACCACAGTTTACTGTCGGACAATAAGGCTGGCGGGACTCCTCTTGACGTACAATCTGCGGGACATAATTAGCCCACTACTGTCCCTCTGCTGGGCAAGGGCTTCTTCTCAGAATAAGAAGGATTTAGGCCTAAGTCCTCCACTTTGGCCTTTTGCAGCTTGACTTAGCACACGAGGTTGTCAACATGTGGGATGTAGATTTGGCAACCATTGTGCCGATAGTCATAACGGCCAATGGCCTAATGGCCAAGAGCCTCGACCAACACTTCAAAAGGCTCTCGTTAGGAGGTTGTGTCAAGAGCCTGATACAGAACGCAGTCCTCCTCGACACGACGCGTATTGTGAGGAGGTTCCTGTTTCTGGAGCCCTAACCACCGGTAGCTTGGACCCTGCTCCCGATGCCGGTGGACCTCTATTTTTATATTTTAAAATGTACTTTTTTATAGATGTATATTTAAAAATGTAAAGTTATGAATGCGAATGAATAAAGGTGATAATAATTCAATTCAATTCAATTTCATTTATTCCTTCAGATAACAAAAAGATCCATTGGGTTAGTAACAACAGTCTTAACCTATGTTAGTACTTAATTAATAACAGAGACAATGTACAGGTGACAAGTGACCTCACCAACGGGCTGTCATGTCTCCCGGCCATAGCGCTTAGAATGCTGTTGGGGCTGCCACGGAGTCTGATTAGCAGCGAGGCCGCTTTCTTACGCCGTACAGCATTGAAGCAGTCGGTACGTGCCTCAGCGAACATAGATGATGCGCTACAGAACCGAGGCAGACGCAAAAGCACCCTAAATGCGTTGTTATACTGGATTCGCAGAGCATTGTAGGCCTTTTGGGTGTAGCTGAACCACAGGCTCCCCGAGTACAGCGACATGCAATATGCTTTAAACAGTGTTAATTTGACCGCCGCTGTACATCGGAAGAACCGGCGGGCCAGCATATTAGCCCGAACCGACAATGCTCTGCGCTCCCTCTCCATATCCGCGTCGTCTTTCAAATCATCCGTCACCAAGTGGCCCAGGTATTTAAAAGAGTACACCCTGTGCAACTCCACACCGTTCAGTAATACAGGAGGGACGGTGAAGGGACACTTGGTATCAATAATAAAGTAAAAAATAATAAAGTAAAATAATAAATGGAATAATAAACCTTTATTTAAGATAAACTAGGATCCAATTTGTTAGTAGTACAATCACTTATAACTAGTGTTAATAATACAACCTTAATCTACTCTCCCCAGACCTGACCCATGAATCGAGGTATCAATACTCATGTGAGCATTAATACATCGATTCATGCACAGAAAGTCAAGTCTACTGGCTATCATACTTAAAACGTTGTTGCGACTATCCCGTACTCTGCTCAGCATTGACGCGCACACAAACTCGAAAAGCCAGAGCTGTGGGCTGGGTTCAGCTTCGCACCCTCTTGCATGAAGGATTGCCTTTCATTCAATCGCTCGACTGTCACCTTAAGACCCGGACTCCACCAAAGCGGAAATGTGCGGAGATGTCCGAAGCGGAGACGAGATGTTTTTCAGGTAAGGTGTATCCATCGAAACTGTACGGAGATGCGTACTGGCTAGACTGTAGCGGAGATTTTGTGCTGGCTAGGGTGGAGATGTGCGCTGGCTAGAGTGGAACTGAGCTGCGTGCGGCGAGCGTTGGATGAAAACGCACAGTTTAGTGCGATCTGACACTGCACGCCGCACACATCTCGTTTCCGCTGCGCGCCGTCGTCAGCTTGCGAGGCAAAGCTCACATCTCCACCTTGTACCGCGGCCTAGCTCAATCTCAGCGAGGAACAGCTCACATCTCCGCTTCCATCGCGCCATACAAATATGATACATCTCCGCTCAGTGGTATCCACTTAAGATGAGTGAAGACGAGATGTGTGAATTACGAAATCCTATTGGTATGTTAAAACACATCTCCGCTCCGCTCGTCTCGTCTCCGCTTTGGTGGAACCCGGGCCTAATAGTTTTTTTTTCATGGTTTAGCAAGGCCTAAAGGGGAACTTAGTAGATTACATTACTGCATAATTATGAGATTAATTACAAGTTTAGGTGGCAAAAATTGTGTCAAATAATTAACACTTTGTGTAGCGGCGAAGGTACTGCTGCAATGAAGTGGATGGACCCGGTGGAACTCTTCAATGAATAATTCAATTTTAAGTTTTACAATATAATAATGACTTCAAGGTTTACAAATTATAACGTTGTTGAATGCGGACGACCTTAAGGCGCGCTGTCGTCAGGTGCACTGAAGAGGGCGGCCGCGCCGTTGCCACTGCGCGTCGCCCGCTCGCGCCGTATGCGTGTGTGCGTTGGACGCCTGTGTGCGCGCACACATGCAAGGCGTCAACACTTTGCACGCAACCTTTCGACCTACTAATATTAGAGAACTAGTTTCTGCCACAGCTCTGCTTGCACGATGTAGGTATTCATCATCATCTCCCTTTTTTTATCGTGGATAAATCCTCATGGATACCCTTCGCCCGGGGAAGGCGAAGGGTTATGCCAGATTCTTACTGGCACCGCATTGCACGAGACCCCGCGTCTTCATAAACAGAACTACCCAGTACCATATGTTTGTATTTGTGCGTGCAATGTTGCTGCTTCACTTGCCGCTTGTCCGTGAACGGAGAAAACGCGCAACGCGCCGCGCGTCGCGACGCCAGAAGCGCCGCGCAACGCCCCGCGTCGCCCTGAAAGAGGCCTTAGGCCTCATTTACGGAGACGCGGAGCGTCGCGCGTCGCGTCGCACGATTTTTCAGTTTACGGAGCGGCGGCACGAGCAGCGGCCCACTTCATCACACGCGCAAACACAAACATATGGCAATGTACGATATTGTTTATGTAGATGCGGCGCGTGCGACACCGTGGGCCCCGCCGCGGTTGGTGCTACGTTTTACAGTGGACGGAGAATTGCAGGAACAGCTGGTGGCAGCGCTGCGTGCGCCGCCGTGATAAACGTCGCGTGCGACGCGGCGATGCCATCCGCGGGCTCCGCCTGCATTTCAAGCAAACGTGTGTAAAGTCGCTTCTCCGTAAACGCTCTCATACAACGCCATATATTTGAATTCAGTGCGGGCCGCGCCGCACAACGCAACGCGCGACGCCCCGCGTTTCCGTAAATGAGGCCTAAGGGTCCGTCCACATATTGTTGTTGTGGTGTATCTAGATAGATAGATAGATATACTTTATTGTACACTAAAAGAAATAAACAGTAGGAATACACATGATTAAGAATAGTACAAATGGCGGTCTTATCGCTTAAAGCGATTTCTTCCAGACAACCATTGGATGGAAAGAATTGCTAAGGAAAATATAAAGGCAGTTTGCAGCGTACAAATATATAATAACCTAATAAAAAATCTGGAATTAACTAAATAACTAAATATAAATACATAATATAACACAAAAAATATATAAACATATCATAAATATATATATATATACATACTCAAATAAGGTAAAAATATTTAAATACATAATACATATAGACAATTTAAAAAAAAAACTACTAGACAGCAAGATAATGTTCCTTTACCATTCTTTTGAAGGAGAACAACGATTGAGCACGCCTCACAGACACAGGTAGTGCATTCCACAAGCGTATGGCCTGGACAGTGAAGGAATGATCAAAAAATCTTGTGGAATGCAGAGGCATCTTCAGTTTTAAGTTTTCCGATGATCTCAAGGATCGTGAGTGTGAATCACGCATGAACTCAAAACGTTCTTTAAGATAAGAAGGGGTTGTAGGATTGAATAGAATACTGTATAGTAGGGAAAGAATATGAGTATTCCGACGAAGGCGTATTGGAAGCCACTTGAGTTTAGCACGAAATTCTGACACATGATCATATTTACGTAAACCAAATATGAATCTTATACAAAAAATTTGAAGTCGCTCAAGTTTGTTAAACTGGTCCTCGGTGAGATCAAGATAGCTGGCATCGGCATAGTCAAGGATGGGATGAAGAAGAGATTGTGCAAGCGCTAGTTGTGATACGTATGCCTTACCTCACTTTAGGTCGGAGTCAGACCCTGCACGCTAGGCTATGACTGCGTAGTAATAAAAGTAACGTAAATGAAGGTTAAATCATGACTAAAGTTTTAACTATTTGCTAAACAGTTAATGTATAGTTGATGCGACTTTTGACTCACAGTTTGTTTCAGACACATTTCGCCGAAATACTTTTATGTTTTCAAAACAAAAACAGTAATTTATTTGATCTGTTTCTTCATTTGAGCTGATGATTAATTTACGTTGGTGCTTATTCTGATACGCAACAACAAAACTTGACTAAAAATATAGCTATCTTTTATTATCAGGCAAAACAAGAGAGAGACGGCAAATGTTTAAACCTGTCAAACGAGTTTACTTTTGGAGAACATCAATGGATCTGCTGTGCACAAAGTAACCTTAATTTGGGCTACTGCTACCTCTGTCACTCTGATTAAATAGGAAAGTGACGGGTGTAAATAAGAGCTGTCAAATGTAGTTGAACTAACCATACAAATTCAGACGACAATGAGAAAGTGTCGACTAAAGGTTCGCGCATATTATGTCGGGCCGCAGCGGGTCGGTATGTATTTTATATGAACTATCTATCGCACACTATGGGGCGCAGAGGGCCACATATTGCTGCGGATTTTGGTTGCGTGCGATGCAGCCCGCCCCGCCCTGACACAGTGTACTTTTGTCATACCATACCCCTCTCGCCGTATGTCTTATTTGTCGGGGACGGTTGTGAAGTGAAAAGTTTGTTAACCACTCACACGATAATTTATAAATGTTGCCAGTTCAACCTAAGGTATTGTTTACAAGGAAGTACCACAGTAAAGTTAATTGATTCATTAAGTACCGAAAAACAAAAAAAAAATTGTCTGAATTGGACTTTCGTTGATTAACATTTCATAATACCATCAGAAAGGCGTGGTTAAAATCTTTCGGGTACATCAGGCCCACGGTGTATATTTAGTTACGTTTAGTCCATGCTCAACATAATCTGGCCATTGTAAATGAATATGAGCTCGTTAGCCCACCATAATTAATTAAACTTGTTTTGAACTTTTCAAATTGAAGTTTTTCGGAATTTAGAATATAACCCTAAAATTATTAACTTTGTATCAGTTTAGGAGAAAGTATTTTTGTAATTATTTAGTTTAGGATGGAAGGGTAGAAGTTCTGACTAGCATTTACCAACTATGTTGTGGTTGGCTTCCAGTGTAACCAGATGTGGCTGAATACCAGTATTTTACACGGAGCGACTGCCATCAGACCTCCGCAACCCAGTTACTGGGCAATGCTGACATCCTAAGTTTAGACCGGTCGTCAGACTCTCAGGCTTCTGACTACCCGAAGCAACTGTCTTAGTTGTCAATCAGATTGCACTAGCGGGTGCGGTGGGCGCGGGCGCTTGAGTCTTGGCGTCTGCGTGTTCACAGTAGTGCCGAACGAGCTATCGTACGACGCTTCGGCGGAATATGTCCACGCCAGCAACGCCCTAAGCCGAGGTCCGAGTCCCACTAGGGGTCGCCCTTAGTGCTGTTGTTGCAGGTAGTCATGATGTTAGTGTAGTACAAGTAGTTAGCTTAGGTTAAGTATTTTACTTCCCCCCCATTGGCTGGAGACCCTTTAGGTCTCGCCAATAACTGCCCGGTTACGTAGAAACCGTCCCCTAGGATGACCTACAGCAGTCAAATAGAAAAAAAAATAGAAAAAAAAAAAGCTTCGGCTGTTGAATTAAAATGCTTTAGAACCACACGCGCAGTCACCTAACAGACGCTATATCACTGTGAACGATACGGGCGGACTGAGCCATTAGAAACACCCGCGCAACCCGCGCCCGCGCCCGCCTCAGACGCGCGGCTCGCGGGAGCACTGTGAATGCAACTGGTGTTTACATACATTTTGATTTACACGCGCCCGCGCTAGCACCCGCACCCGCCTCCACTCTGAAAGAGTACATAGGTATTCGTATGGCATCCGGGACCGACTGTCTAACGTGACCTCCGAAGCACGGAAGGGTCTCGATGTGTAACGAATGGAATGGTCACCCATCCACAGACTCACCGCGGCAAGCACAGCTTAACCTTTCAAATCGTATGATCCGCGCGGTTATTAACTAGCCACGAGCCCCTTACGAAAAAAATACACGTCGCAATTGGTATGTCAACACCAGTGCGCTTTCATGTTCATCTTGCGCTTTCAACTTTCAATTCCTCTTGCGTCAAGCGCATGCAATATTGATTGCCATAAGACGCATGCAGCTTGGCGCGAGCTATGTTACAATTTTGTTGTACAATAAAGTATATTCTATTCTATTCTATTCTTATCGTCTACACCGGTGCGCCTCGGTCAGTCGTCAGTCGAAATACAATAGACGGATTAGCGTGCGCTAGGGGCATACGCTTTTGTCGAACTTATATTAAGGCATGCGCTATGGCGCTTCACACATGCTTCAAACGAAGACGCAAGATGAACATGAAAGCGCACAGGTGTAGACATAGCTATTGAGAACTTCATTCTTTTGTTGGAATTCGGATAAAAATAATTCGAGGCCATTATATCTAATAGTGTATAATTTTAAAAGTATTAAGCTTCTAGTCGAAATGTTATTTTAGGCATCTCTTAATTAAATTAATTGGTCATAATCTCTAAACAAAAGGCTCTACTAAGCATCTAGTTCACAGCTAGACAATATTTTAAGCCGCCATAACAATACGAGGGCGAAAAGCCTCAGTATTTCACGGAATATTATATATGTTACCGCTAAACTGCACGGGGCCGGTAATGTGCGAATTATCTAGAGAATTCAAATTTGCAGATTGACTGGGCAGCCGCATGATTCAGAATGATTCGATTAGTCAATTGTCAAACGATTCTGTAAGCTAGATCAATTTCTCTAGTTACGAGAATAGTTGGAACGAGAGAATAAATCGAATTGGTTGATAACTGCTCATAAATAAGGTTCTAAATCGGGGACAGATCAGCTTAAGACCGACGACGTTTATTTTATTTATTTATTTACACAAAAACTTACGTCTATCATTAGGTACAGATAGTAGATAAACCTAATGCGATAGGTAAGCTTTTAACAATATTTATATATTATACAACTAAATAACAACTAAATTACGCCGTAACATGTGAACCAGTAAGTTGCCCTTGTGAACTCGCTCAGTGTACAAGACATCAAATCAATTTGCTCAGCTGCCGCGTTGAGCGTGCGTATGACTCGCGTCAGTGGCCAATTTATTTTACTTCCTCACATTATCTAGTTTTGCAAGTACCTATCCTAAAATCCTCCGCAGATTCCTGACTGAGCCACTCGTTAATGAGAGCTGGAACTCGCTGCAATATGAGCGAACCAAACGAGCTCGAAACTTGAGGCACCTCGACTCGGTTGGTTTAGGTTAAGCCCCGTCATTCATTTTAAAAGGAATTTCTTGTGTCCATACCACTCAGAAGTAGGAGCCCTGCTCCGTCGACTATTGACATAAAACCGTAATTTAATTCGTAAAACCGATCCCTTCCGAACTGACTGTCACTTTAAGACTACAAATGTTTATTAGTTTTGCAGTAAAAAAAATCTTTACACCGACGCATTAGGTGTAAGTGGCGCAAAAGCGATTGCAATTGGTTATTCAATTAGGTACGTTGATGTAACTTCTTAGTTGTATCGTACTGTAACTGCAGCTATCGACGTTTGTCGACAGATGCCGTCGACTAACAGCGATGCTTGCAGTTGTACTGTACCGCGTGCAATTCCAGACGCTGGCGTGTCGACGGCTGTGGTTACCCTTGTCGTCGGCAAAGCGCCGCTTGTCCGTAAGAGCCATTAATCAACAAAACTGACTTGATAATAATTACTGTTTCAAGCAAAATGAATGTTTTACTATTAAAGTTTGTTTACCCTTCACACAACAAATGTGTGAAGGGTAAACATTCACACAACATTTTAATGGCTGGGCTATTCCTATGTATAATTTATTAAAAGCGAACAAAACTATTCCAACGAGTACTCAACGCTGAAATGATTTGGATATTTCAGATTGATGTAAAATTTACATCAATATATATAATATAGTAACTTTAATTAAGTCACTGGCAGTGAAAAGTGACTATATTATTTTGTATTTATTACATTATTATTTATTACATTATTTTATTCCATTCGCTGGTATTCGTTATTCTGCACATTGCCTGGGAGAAGTCCAGAAAATAGAAATCTCCACACTTAGTGAGCGTCCTGAGTGACGGTGCCGGCACACGGGCGTATTGCGGATTGCGGAGCGGCTTTACCGTGGCTTTACCGTCGATACCTGTCGAAAATTGACGCGTACGCGCGTGTTTAGTGTTTCGTTTATTTTACTTATTTTGGTTTTAATAATATCGATATCAAAATTCGAACGTTTCGTTTTTTTTTTTTTTCTTAGAATCATTGCCCCACACTAAGATTTCTCTTGTATCGTGGGTGCGTTTACAGACACAAATCTCACAAACAAACCCAGACCCGAAACAACCATCTGTAGGCCATACAAATTTTTGTTCCGTGTGGGAATCGAACCCACGACCCGTAGCGCAGAGGCCAATCGCTTAGCCACTGCACCAAACGTGTCGTCGAATTTAATGCGCCGTTCATTCCGCCTGCGCGGTGCGCCGTCATTCAGGACGCATACGTAAACTGAGCACAGTAGGCAATCTGTAAATCAACTCGACAATGTGAGCAAAGACGGATTTCTCACAATAGCGGTAGCATATACAGAATGAACATTAACAGTAGCTTCACGTATCATCATCCCATATACGTTCCTTAAATTTATTACGTAACATCCTTAATGGGAAGCATTTTCTAAGAGAAAAATGTAAAAGAAATACATAGCCTACCCCTTTTCATTGGTGGTGACAAATTTAATTTTTATTTATGTGTTAAAATGTAATGGAACACAAATTGTGTGCGTCTTGTATTTTTATTTTGTGTCGATATAAACAATCTACTTAATAAAATTCGAACAGAGTCAATGTGACTGATAGAGAACGCACTGCTTAAACCAGTGGGTCCAGAAGCATACAATTTTGCACAGGAGTACCTTATACACTTGGTCCGGTCATGGACTAGCGATATTCTAGGTACTAATATAACAACTATTCTAGTACACAAATACACTACACACTAGGGTCCAATCCACTTACCCGCTATTTGGCAGCCATTTTCCTTTTTTGTTGAGATATTGTCTACAACTGTATGTCTTTTATGTGAACCCATTGTATCGTAATGTAAACGATAGACAATATTGTTGCCCTCCGAATAAGCCTACTTTTATCTCAGTAGGACCAAAACTTTGAGAGATATGACTTTTTTATACACACGTACAGAATATCTCAACAAAAAAATGGAAGTGTATTGGACCCTAGTGTATAGTGTATTTGTGTACTAGAATAGTTGATATATAAGTACCTAGAATATCGCTAGTCCATGACCGGACACATTGTATAACGTAGGTGAGCACTGAGCGCCTGGCGATTAAATAAGCAATGAAAGTTCGTTTGGAAGTTCCTCATTTTTATCTTTTTAACTTGCAATGCCTACCTGTACATCTTTTCATTTCAAAATTGTTACTCGAATATTAACCTTTACACGATATCTGAACGAAATCGGCAATGGATGCAATAGGCATGTTGACAGCATCAATAAATTGCAAATCTAATTAGTCCACCAGTTAGAGTTTTGAAAAATAATGGACACATATTTTTACATACATACACTCACGCCTTTTTCCCATGGGGGTAGGCAGAAACTGTAGAACGCCACATGCTACGATCCTTACATACTCCTTTCGCTTCGTCCACGGTCATACATCTTGTCATACACGCACGCCGGTTGAAAGTACTACGCACCTGTCCTTTTTGAAGAACATCACCAATAACATCAATGTATGTCCTTCTAGGGCGTCCTCTACTGGCGTTTCCACTGACATTCGCCTTATAAATTCCTTTTGTTAATCGCCGTTCACTCAATCTTTCAACATGCCCAAACCACCGAAGCATACCCCTTTCAATTTTTGTCACTACATCATCTTTTAAACCGCAACTTTGTCTTATCACATCATTCCTCACTCTATCATTCAAAGTTACACCGCACATACTTCGCAAGGAACGCATTTCCACACATATTTTTATTTTGTTAAATCTATGTATATTTGGAAAAATAAAACGCATAAAACTAGAGAGTGGGGGGGGGGGGGGGGCTTGTGACGTCAGAAGCAAGGAAAAATTGAAGGTTAAACAAACTTACCTGAAGTGAAGTTTGACCGTAATTATACGAGTCGCTGCATCCGAAGAGATTTTCATATTCACCAGGTAGTCCACTCCTAAATGTATTGGGCATCGAACATTTTTTAGAGCTAGCAATTAAAAAAAAAAATAACTAAACGATTCAATCCGTGGAGAGGGGCGCGCGCGCTTCCCGCCTTGGATTGTCAAACCTGTCATTCGATTCAGAGCATGATTTCACTAAAGATTTAGGGGATGTTTATGAATAAACATGGGTGGGCGGGACCGAAAATCTCTTCGGATGCAGCGACTCGTATAATTACGGTCAAACTTCACTTCAGGTAAGTTTGTTTAACCTTCAATTATACTTCATCGCTGCATCCTCAAGATTTTCATATTCACCAGGTAGATGTTTAGAGCTTTAGGGAAATCGATTGAACTTTTTGAAAAAACAAAACAAAAGTTAGTAAATCAACTTTGTTTATTTCCAAGACAGCTAAGTAATATCAATTTTAATCATAATTATTATTATCTAGAACAGCATTAGCAAATATATTAACATCATTTGTAACAGATCTGTTATAGAATTTATCAAAAACAAGGGAATTTTCTGTCCAGCCCGCGGCTTTTCTAATCACCTCAATGGAAACGCCCCTACGACTGGCCACTGACGTTGCTGCGTGGCGAGCACTGTGAGCGGAATATAGTGTTGTATCAATACCGCTCTCTTGCAATACTTGTTTGATCCAGCGGCCGATCGTAGCGGTGGTTGCATTGTGGAACGGTTTTTTAGTAGTTAACAGTAATTTTTCGGTGTTTCTAGATTCCCTAAACGAGCTTGTCATATTCGTGTAAGCTATCAAAGTCCTCGCTGGACATATTTCAATTTTACTATCAAAGAAAGGTATTATTAGGTGCGGCTGTCGCTGCCCGGGTGCCGAAGTCTTAACTAAATCTTCTATATGTATATCGATATTAGATGTATTGATTTTAACATTAGATAATCTAATTAAAGATAACGTCTGGACTCGTTGTGCCGTCGACAATGCGAGCAGAGTTACTAATTTTTTAGTAATTATAGACAAGGTAAGGTTTTCATTTGGATACCATTTACTAACATAATCAAGTACGACATTGGTGTCCCATGTGTTTTGGTACCTAGGGAAACATGGTCGTGTTTTGAATGCCCCTTTAAGTAATCTAATGACATTACCATCTGTACTAAATCGTTTTCCCAATAGAAGAGACAGGGCTGATCTGAGTGTATTCAGAATAGAATAACCAGCACCCGATTGAAATTGATCGGTAAGAAAATTTAAAGCTACTGGGTTTGAAATGGTAAAACAATTTTCAATTTTATTTAACTGACAAAAGCGCCAGAATTTTTTACAGGCTGTATCATATTGTTTAACTGTACCTTGCGATAAAGATGCAACCATAAGATCAATTGTCGCGGGTGTTAGCAGTTGACGTGAGAACGCTTCCCTGATAAGCGGCATGATACCAGGGTAAGGCTTCGCCAAAGCGGGTGTCGGGTCCTGCAAGGAGAGTATAACAGACATTCGTCGGGTGAAAAATATATTGGTCTTGAAGACTGAAGGTCTAAAAACAAGGGGTACCATGCTTGGCTTGGCCAGTAAGGAACAACGATGATCCCCGTGGCCTGGTCGTCAATGATTTTTCGCAGACATTTTAATATTAGTGAAAAGGGGGGAAAACAATAGAAAAAAATATTCTTCCAATTTAAAGTGAATGCATCGATATTGAAGGCATTCGGGTCTCTTTTCCACGAGACATACTTGGGACATTTCGCGTTTAAGCGAGATGCAAACAAGTCTATCTCTGGGGAGCCAAACGTATTTATAATTTCCTGAAAAGCTGTGCTAGACAAACTCCACTCAGTATCAATGTTAGTACATCGTGATTCCCGATCTGCCTCCACGTTATCCTTCGACTTAATGTATGATGCAAAAATAAAGAGGCGACGTTTTTCGCACCATTGCCAAATATCACGCGTGATTTCATTTAGTTTTTTATATTGTACGCCCCCCATTCTATTTATATACGAAATCGCAGTCATGTTATCTATTCTTAGGAGGATTTCTGTGTTAGTCAAATTATTTGCGAAACATTTTAATCCTATGAAGGCTGCTCGTAACTCTAATAGGTTTATATGATCTTGGGATTCCACCAAGCTCCAAAAACCATTTGAATTTTCTCCATTACAAAATATACCCCAACCAGTAAGGGATGCGTCTGAAAAGATTTCTAGTGAATATTGATTACTGCGAATTGGCTTTAGAGATGTCAAAATATTTTTCTCCCACCAAGATAAACTAGGTTTTAAATTTGAGCTTAGATTCATCTTTTTGTCGTAGTCATAATCAGAGTTCTGGAGAGCTAAGAACTTCTCTCTTTCAAATAGTTTTGTATGGACCCAACCATAATCTACAGCCGGACATACAGATGTTAACAACCCTAGAAATTTCGCAAACTTTCTTATAGTTATAGACTGTCTACTAGAAATATCCTTGACCAACATTAAAATTTTTTGACGTTTTGGCCAAGGCAGCTTAAGAGCCATTTCCTTAGTATCAATTTGGAACCCCAAAAAAGTCACTGTACAACTAGGACATGTATTACTTTTTTCATAGTTTATGATAAAACCTAACTTCTCCAACAGACTGACCACTTCTGTAACCTTCTGTGAGCAGCCTTCAAACGAGTTGTCAATACATAATATATCATCTAAATATATAACCAGCAGGTGGCCTCGGTTTCTTAAATAAGATGTCACTGGTCTCATAAGCTTAGTGAATACAAAAGGAGCAGAGCTTAAACCAAAAGGTAAGCATTGGAATTCAAATGTCTGATTCTGAAATTTAAACCTTAAGAACTTTTTGCATGTAGAGTGAATCGGAATGAAAAAGTAAGCATCTTTTAAATCAATATTTGCCATGAAATCTAATTCACATATTAGTTTTGAAGCCATTCTAATATCCTCCATCTTAAAATGTTGATTTTCAATAAATCTATTTAACCTTTTCAGATTAAGTATAAATCTGAAACTGCCATCATTCTTAGGAATAAGAAATATATTAGAAATAAATTGCCCAGCAACATCTGAACACTTCACAATTGCCCCAGTTAGCAATAGCTTTGTTATTTCTATATTAATAAAACGGATTTCGTCTGAGGAAAAAGAGGGCGAAGCCGGTTCACATTCTTGGAAAACAGGCTTAATAAATGGGATTTTATAACCTGTTACATATTGGAGCACTACTGGATCATTGGTAATGGTCCTCCATTTATCATAATAATATTTTAATCTACCGGCATAACCAGTTACCTTTAGCGCCTGGGATGTGGCTTGTTGTTGTTCGTCCTGTATCGGTCGTTCTTCACTGGTACTCGTCTGGTCGTCCGAGAGGAAGCTTGATTCCTGGCCCCTGCCCATCTGCCTCTCTGCTCTCGAGTTCTGGGAGGGGCCTTCGAGTTTCCCTGGCGCGTAGGTGGCTGGTTGGAATGATAAGATGTGGATGGTTGCGGTTCAAATGTCCTTTTGACTTGTAATCCTGATCTTTCCGCCGTTTTACTTGCCTTAATCTTCTCTCCAAGGTTTTCACCGAACAGGAATGAATCTCTTTGAACACCTTGTACCATATTAGAGAACTTTTTATCCAGACTGTACATGATTAATTTTCTTCTATTAAATGTATTTTGGCAATGTAAGTCGAGAAGTAATTGTCCTGTTTCAGAAAGCTTCTTTAAAATAATGGATTTATCGACATCACCCTCGATTAGGTTAGCCATTAGATTTGATACTGCCGCAATACTCTTTCCGAGATGGTTTTGGGCTTTTTCCAGGCGTTTATCTCTATTTTTGGTAGATTCCGACAAAACCGTGGCAATCTCTGGATTAAGTTCTGGAGCCTTCAGCAACTTAAAATTCTCCGGGAAATGTATGCTCTCCATAAGCTTCTGCACCAAGTCTTTATTCAATCCCTCGACCACGATCTTACCCCAACGTTCAGATATCTCATCCCTGATCTTAGGGGCGTAAACTTCCGCTTTAGTTTTAGCCTCGCCTAGGACCTCTAATATTTCGGCTGGCAATGATGGAGCCTCATGTGGTTCATTGGTTTGAATGACCGGAGTAGTGTCCCTCTCCAGTGAGGGCTGTATAGGTGTACCATCCTCTGATGGGGGGATTGACACTACCGAACGTGGGCTGGTGTTTGAATATGAATTGTCAGATTCATAATCTGGAAGGACATAAAGTCAACATATAAAAAATATCCATCGAGTAAGCATTCGGTCGTAATCGCATCACGACTCGGTGAATACTTCTATGTATTTATAATTATGTGAGAGACCACAATCGCATCGTGGTACATTTTTAACACTCATTTTTATACGGTCGTAATCACATCACGACTCTGAGGGTACATTGTTAATAAAAAATTATACACAGTTCAACCACGTCGTGGTATTATTTGCTTACTAACAATATCTACACCTGCGTAGATAACGAAGTAATTACCTACACCGGTATATTCCTTTTAAAGTAAAGATAATAATTATGTACGTAAAGTTTGTAGGTACTTCAAACAAACATAACTTACCATCACAACTGCTATCGCTTATTATTAGGCGACGTTCTAAGCGTCGTATTTTCTTCCGAATCCTATCATTTTTTGATGTATGTTTTCTTTTCCCCATGTTAACACTGTACTAATGTTACACAGTATAATATTATAACAAGGGAACACACAGAACCAAGAGAAAACACTTGTTAACGGTAATCTAGTAATTGAGGAAACGTTACGATGCCCGAACATTAAAAGCGAAAGACAGGTTTGACAATCCAAGGCGGGAAGCGCGCGCGCCCCTCTCCACGGATTGAATCGTTTAGTTAATTTTTTTTTTAATGGCTAGCTCTAAAAAATGTTCGATGCCCAATACATTTAGGAGTGGACTACCTGGTGAATATGAAAATCTTGAGGATGCAGCGATGAAGTATAATTGTACGTTTGCTTGTGACGTTTTGCCAATTTTAAAAGTGTCGTATCTTCGTCAATTTTGGTTTACGTAACAAAAGAAAAAATACGAGTCAAATATTTTTTGATAATCTAACTGACGGACTAATTCGATTTTTTCAGTCAAATACCCTATTCTGTATCGTGACGCATATAGTAAAGTGCCTTATTTATACATAGTTTTATACTTATTTATATTATTTATACAAAATTTCAATTATGCACGATGACGTAGATTTGTTTTTTTATTTCTTTCTTTCATACTGAAATATTAGGCTGTTTTAGGGTTCCCGACTCACACTATATTTTCGCCATGTATGTTTGTCTATCTGTCTGTACGTTACAGCCATCTTACTAGCAGACTTTTAAACAAAAAAAAACCTATTGATTTTGATTCATCCGTTTGGGAGTAAAGGTGACACAGGCAGGCTGACAAACAAAGATTTCAAACTTATAACACCCCTCTTTGAGTCGAGGGTGTTTTTTTAAGTAACTTCCGTTCGTCTATTCAATTCAATACATCTTTCTATCCATATAATAAAATCGTAACGATCCTAAAACTGTACATTAAATATTTTTAGAAAAAGTAAGCGTAATGCATTCTAGGAACGATACTGATGCCAAAAATGTAGTTTTTAGATTTTTTGTCTATTTGTATGTTCGAGCTTCACGCCAGTGCTACTGGACAGATCCGGTTGAAATTTGGCAACCACATACATTAAAGAGCGGGTCAGGTTATAGGGTACAAATTATCACGTTACTGAGTGTAAGTGATGAGCAGTAAAAAAAATAAGGTTGAGCTACACGATGGCTGATGCATGCGTGCCGTCAGTTGGGACAGGTCAACTCAAACCTGCTATGGCTCTTTCCTCAAATGGCCATTCCAAACGTTGCCCTACATTGTTACACTCGCATAGTTTTATACCACAATGTCTGGACTTTAAAAGAGACGTTGACCTTTGAGTTTGTTTCGGCTTTTTTTATCAGAGCGAGTCAGATAGGAAATGCCGGCGCCATCTAGTCTTAAAAAAAACTTACATTGACTTGTAAAAGTGTCTGTAACAGATTTATTTACAGAAATAAATATCATTTATCATTTAGTAACCCTGTTTCCACAGGCAAAGCTGCGAGTGCAGCTAGTTCCATAATAATCATTTTATAGGCTATAAAAGAAATTGGTTTTACAACGCATGCTAGCTAAAATCAAAATAGTTGATAAGATTTGACAATCATATCGAGGCGTCGATAAATTATGATTCGTGCTACCGTTGTCGTTTGATGAACATCTTATGTCAAAAGAGACTGGGCGAATGTGGTCTATTGACCAATAGCGTTACGGTTTTGGTATTTGTGTAGGGGTACATTAACTATGCCTTTCTGCAAAGGGGTATCAAAATCTGACCCAGATTTTCAAAATCTTAAATGTAGAGCATAATATTCCTGTAGCTACAACAGTTAAAGTAGCTGCCCTTACAGCCCTCTATCTCAAATTACCACATCAAAAGTATTATTTTTCTCAAAACTGCCTGGTCAGATTTTAAAACCCCTTTGCACAAAAGTATAGTTGAGGTATCCCTTCATAAATACCGAAACCGTATCGCTGTTGGTTCATAGACCACTTCCCATACAAAGGAGAATGACCAAAAGTGGTACCAAAAAGTCTCATGCATCAAGATCAAAATATTATAGTAATTATTTTCATATTTTTTTACGACATTGCGCGTCGGTGATTTTATTTTAGAACAGGGAATTTAATTTAAAATAAAAAAGTGTTGATATTGTTTTATTCCCTTTACATGACGTTCCGTTTCACATAATTTATGATTACTAAAACCTTGAATTTTGAAAGTGTCATGATCACATCTTTCAAAAACATGTAAAACAATTATACTTTGCCGATTCTACATCAATTAAAAACAACAAGAATAGATTAGAATTTTTATTTAAACGATTATCATTTTTTTATCTATGGTTAATTGGCCGTCCACAGCCGGTCATAGAGATATAGAATGCAATAGATGCGGATTACTGTTTTTAAATCGTGGATGACATTGTCTGGTTATTTAGATTGTTTCTAAAATCTCCGAAACTCGCGTTTTGTTTACAAAAAGAAGTTTGTAGGAGTTAATAAGTTATGTGTAGTCTATAAAAAACAAAGTTTGACTTTGATGCAGCATGGTACGGGACTCCATACATCCATGAGCATTGTCCTTTGCTCAGTCACCTTTGGCGTTTCGAATTGAAAATTTTTAATGTCTCGATAAAAAGATTTGCGCTCGCACCGCTGATTCGTTAGTAGAAATTAGGAGCTTTCTGCCGAGGGCACAGCTAGTTATAAATACTTCTATTGTAACAACATAATTTCCTAAAACGGTGCATTGTGCTCCAACTGTTGGCCAACTTTGACAGCGCTTCGTACAAAACTTTTCCTCGATCGGTCATTGTCTGTCGCTGCCGCCCAAAATTTATGGTTTCTGCATTGTTTGGTCTGAATTTGCGATTGATCGAAGCCTTTAAGTTGTAAGGCTTTTGGCAAAGAGCCACCATCGAGATTACATGAGACTAACTGTACCAGCGACTTTGCCTACGGAAACAGGATTACTGCTTATCACCCATACTCATTAGCGTGATAATTTGTACCCTATAACCTGACCTGCTCTTTAACGGATGTGGCTGCCAAATTTCAACTGTAACTGTTTACTGGCTCCGGCGTGAAGCTCAAACATACAAAACAACAAACAGACAAAAAAATCGAAGAAAAATTGTATTCTGTCTTTTTTCTCGTGTCAGCACGAGTTATACGAAAATAGCTCATGCTGTGGTGAAAAGATTAGCCAGTCAGCAAGGTTGGTAGCGGGGCTGACTGCCCAGGGTGCGCCGGACGTACTGAAGTATCGTCACTCGTGGAGGCTCTTTTCATGCACCCCAGTATTCTGTGACTTCAATGATATTACAATGTGGTATTATTGACCTGATGCTACAGCATCATCTGGAATCAGCAGTATACCCAACTCTTCACCAACTTAAAGCACGGGTATCGTGTTTGGGCTCATTGGAATGATCTCTTAGTGACAATACAATATTACGGTACCACTGAGTTGATCTGATTGAGGGTTTGGATCGGGAGGTTGTTAATACTACTCCAAAATAGCTAGTACTAATAATCAGGCAGACCCTTTGATTTAGCCTCCTGACATGCCTTGACAAGTAGGACTTAGAAGGTGGCTCAAGGTTCATCATGTTTAAGCTCGTATGACTCGTCAAGGAATGCACTTTCTACTCACATTATAGGGTAATTCATCAACTCGTCCTACATGCCTACGGCCCATTTAGGACGACTTGCAGAGAATCAAAATAAATAATATTTTTATTCTGCAACTCGTCCTGCGTTACTATCAAAATGAGAAAAGGTACTATCAGTAGCAAAAGTGTTAGTGAGGAAATATTACAAAAAAAAAATGTTATAAAATATTTAGTCATCACAACATCGTCGCATAAAAGGTTAGTCGGAAAGGGGGTACTAATCCGCAGGCCATTTAAAGTATCACTGATGTCGATTAATCGCTGACAAGGACCGGTAACCCCATTACAATGTATGGGGTATTTATTTCTGTGACTACCTTACATATTTGTACCGCCAAGCACCATTGCTATGTTCTCGTTTGAAGAGTATGTGTGCCAGTGAAATAATAGGCACATGAGACTTTTCAACTTTATTTCTGAGTGATGGGCGCAATGCAACGACACGTACGGCACGTCGGACACGTCCGTGGTATACGTGACCTACGAGATATTGCAGCAGTAATAGGCCGAGTTAAACGTTTCACATTAGACAGTATTTTTCATTGCAAGAGGGACCGAAGTGGGGGTAGAAATTTTAAAGTGGGGTTACTGTGTCATATGGAGTGTCATTTAAAATAAAAAATATATTGACACTTTATTTTCATAATTATGCCGCATAGTTTTTGACTAGTGATAAAAAACGTCTGTAAAAATATCATCCCCCCCAAAACTTCCAAAGTTTGCAACGCGATAGAAGTTACTGAAAATATTACAAGATAAATAACTTTAAATAAAAGTAAAAACCGACTTCAAAACAAAAACTAAAAAGAGTAAAATAATTACCAAGATATAAAATTAACAGTTTCAGAAGTCGGTGGCTTTTATTTGTTTCAGTGTAGAATTGCACCGACTTCTGAAACTGTTAATTTTATATCTTGGTAATTATTTTACTCTTTTTAGTTTTTGTTTTGAAGTCGGTTTTTACTTTTATTTAAAGTTATTTATTAAATACCTTTTAGTGCCATAAATTACACGGTTTATGACTTAAATGACACGATTGCGTAATCTTTCCTACAATTAAGTAGTTTTCTTTAAGAATTAATGTATAATTATCATGACGGCTCCTTACAAACACATACAAACTTCTTTGTTCTTGGCTAATGTTTCTGTGATCACAGTTAAAACAGAGATTGAAAGTCCTTATCAAAACTTTTGCATAAGGGAACCACAAACGAAAACGTCATCTAAGTATATTTTTTTTTTTGTTATTGTTGATTATTTCAAAAAGCGCCGAATTTATTTCGATAAAATTTATATGGGACCACCTCTGAAGTATGATCTACCAAACAAAAAAAGAATCATCAAAATCCATTCATAATTGGAGGAGATATCGCGTAACAAACATACAAAAAAAAAAACAAAAACATTCAGACGAATTGAGAACCTCCTCCTTTTTGAAGTCGGTTAAAAAATAAAACGATGTCTGTAACTAGGACCGTTTTTTAGAAATCAGCAAAAACTGTATGCAATTTTTTTTATATCTCCTTGCCCCACACTCTGATTTCTCCTGTATCGTGTGTGCATTTACAGACACAAAATCTCACATACACAAACGCCCAGACTCGAAACAACCATCTGTAGGCCATACAAATTTTTGTTCTGTGTGGGAATCTAACCCACGACCCGTAGCACAGAAGCCAATCGCTTAGCCACTGCACCAAACGTGTCGTCAATATTAAATGTGAGGTTAAAAAAAAAAGTTACTTTTTACTACTTTGTTTCCTTCCTAGGTACGGAACCCTCGGTGCGCAAGTCCGACTCGCACTTGCCCGCTTTTTTATATAGTTTGACAAACATTTCGACGACCCGATGGTAAGTGGTCACCGCGCCTATACAAGGTGGAAACGTTAAATATAAACAAGCGATTACTTTGTTATTTTTTTATATAGTTTGACAAACATTCCGACGACCCGATGGTAAGTGGTCACCGCGCCTATACAAGGTGGAAACGTTAAATATAAACAAGCGATTACTTTGTTATTTTTTTATATAGTTTGACAAACATTCCGACGACCCGATGGTAAGTGGTCACCGCGCCTATACAAGGTGGAAACGTTAAATATAAACAAGCGATTACTTTGTTATTTTTTATATAGTTTGACAAACATTCCGACGACCCGATGGTAAGTGGTCACCGCGCCTATACATGGTGGAAACGTTAAATATAAACAAGCGATTACTTTGTTATTTTTACAAATATTGAAAAACCTAATTATTCCGTGTAGTGCCGCCGGACGTAAAGAATATCACTACTCCATCTTCCCATGGGTGTGGTAAAATGCGACTAAGGGATTCACTAGAGGATAGGCAGCAGCGTCCTCTAAGTACCTTAACAGCCATACGCGAATTCCGTCGAATGCACGCGAATTCGCGCGTCTTCTTTTTATCTCAGAAGAAATATGTGCATTACGTTGTGGAGATAAGAGTGAATTCGCTATGTTAAGTTTCAGATTAACGCTTCGATGCGCAACGTAAACGAATTTGTGTAATTCCTTCAAACAACATGATCTAATAATGGTACAGATTAACCCCGCACGGGATTTAGATTGATTAAAAATAAACAAAACTTTGTTTTCACTGATATTTTTTTAATTGATAGAAATTTTCGATGCCATGCTTAGATGAATGAAGGCACGGCGACACAGCTGACGGACACGAGTAGCACGATATCGCTCCAGTTAACTTAGGACGCTAATATTACTCAGATACAGAATAGCATGGTTAACTATTTGAAAACTTTTTTTTGTTGATTCTGAAAAAAACCTATGCTGAGTCAATTTGTGTTACCCGTAGATCACACGGTTTGAAGGTGTGGCGGCATCTATCTCGCCACATGCGAACTATCGAACTATCCTACATCGCGCAATCAAGATTTAACACGCAGATAGTATATATACAACCTCCCAACATCAACTGGTGGGCAGTAGCCCGCCAGGCACAAGACTCCGCCTGGTTGGAGGATCCTCCCTTTGGTTGGAGGAACACCACACCAAGTTGCTCCACAAAGGAATCACACGAATTCGTTAACACCCTTTATGAAATTTTCCCATTTTCCTCACACGCCTTTAAAAGGAGCTCTACTCTTAAAGCCAGTAACATTTTACTAACCTTATTCTAAAACAAGGTATCTTTGTAGACTCTAACCTTCACAAGTCCTAATATTATACAATACAACGCCTCAAGAGCCTCTAATAGCGCCTTAAAGTCATAATTGTGTCTGTAGGGATGTGGAATTAATTTGCTATCGTCGCATTCACACTCGTGAGTTCTAAGACTCCAAACGGTATTAACAAACACACCCATATCAAGGTATACAGGTTGTCCCAAAAGTTAACGTCAGGCCGGGAACAAATCGAAACCAGAGGCCTAATTGTCCTAAAATAAATCTTGATAAATCACAACCGAACCAAGGCCGAACCGTTCATTAAGACAGTTCTCAATTTCAAAAGCTATCAAATTGTTTGACACAAAAAACAAAATCAATCATTTTGAAAGTTTTCGAAAACAAAAACTGACTGACGGTTGTGGTTCGATTGCGTTTGGCAACAATTTATTTTGATAGGGCAGTTTATGACTACTCCGCCGAAGGGCGCGCGACGTTGTCCGGCCACTGTAGTGTGTGGCCTGCGGGCGCGGGTTAGGGGCCCCGTCGTCCGATCAGTAACAGGCCCGAGAAGGCAGCGCGCAGTGTTCCATGCGCGCCTCTCAGGAGGACGTGGGGCTAGGCCCCACAGTAGGAGAGGTCCGCCAGGGGTTGGCGGACCGAGGCCTGCCGGGGTCGCGGTGCATGCAGCTGCGAATTCCGCGACCCCGGCCAAGGGTCAGGAGAAGGAACACCGTAGGTTTTTAGCCGGTAAGAGTCCGGCCACAACCCAGTAACTGGGTAATACGATACTCTTGGTAAGACTGGTTGTCAGATTTTCTGGCTTCTGACCAACAGTAACGACTGTCAAAGATCTACAAATGACAGCCGGGACCAACGGCTTTACGTGCTTTCCGAGGCACGGAGGAAACTCGCTATGGTAAATGGTCACCCATCCACAGACCAACCTCGGCAAGCGTGGCTTAACCCGGAAGATCGGTCTATGCAGCTGTAATTATTTAGCCACGAGCTCCTCTTGGAAATTCTCAAGCTATTATTATGAAAACCAGCGTTAGGTGGTACCTAGACTACCTAGTACTGCTGTGTGACATTATACTGAGCTGATTGCCCTTTAAAGGACCGTTCAGACTTCGCTATAATCTATAGCATAAAGCACAAATTGTATGGCGCAGCGATATCGCTCAGAATACATTTTATGTGGACACGTTCAAACAACGCTATCTATAAAGTATAGGCTTGCTGCTGTGCGAGATAAACTTGAGCGATTCTCAGAGCTATATCGCATGATTTTCTGGTCTCACTTTTACCTCATCGGTCGCCCGACGGATCGCCATCAAATAACTTGCTATACATAGTAGATTGGCATGCAATATAGCGTATAAAGTGAACGTCTTGCTTTTGTTAGGAGGACGGCCTGTGGGTCCTTACAAAAAAAGCACTTTGGTACTGCTAATAAACGAATTTTAATACTGCACACAGTTTATAAAATACAAGAAAATCGGTCATTTGTAGGTTGACTGTATCGCTAAACATGCGATACAGTGTTATATTGCTATATAGAAAACAAAATGTAACATCGGCATTTACTAACATATTGCAAAATTGGGTATAACACTGTGTCATTATAGCTTATGATATGCTTTACTACATAGCGAAATAGTATAGCATAGGCTGAAGTCCGCTTGAGCACTTCTTTTTTATCATTTGCATGCGTACCTATTGTTTATTGTACTCTTCTACCAAGCCGTTTTCCCAACTATGTTCGGGTAAGTTTCCATTCCTACCAATATTTTAAACGGAGTGACTGCGATCAGACATCCGCAACTCAGTTACTGGGCAATGCCATACCCAAAGGGAAAAGCCACACGATGCGGTGCGGCTAGAGTGCGGCGCCTGAGTGGTGCCGCTGCGGCGTAATACATACAAATTTCCATGGTATACCACACGGTGAGTTGTGGTGCCGCGCCGCACGTTCTCCGGACCAAGACGAGGGGGGAGGGTATATGCGCAGATGTGTTGACGGAGAGCCGTTCAACACGGTGCGGTGCGGCGCCGCGTGGCTCTTGCGACGCCGCGTACTACGTGTGCACGCTGATGCGGAAAAATGGTCGCCGTGCGGCTGCGCACCGCACCGCACCGCACCGTGTGGCTTCTCCTTAGGTTAGATCGGTTGTCAAACTTTTGGGCTTCGGACTACCCATAACGACGGTTTAACATGCTCTTCGAGACACGGAGGGGCCTCGATGTGTAACAAATGGTCACCCATCTACGGACTGACCGCAGCAAGTGCAGCTTAACCTTAGCCACGAACCCCTTTTTTTACGATTTCATATCTAAATAGATAATATACAAGGTTAGTCAGAAAGGGGGTACTAATCCGAAAGGGTGTTAAAGTACACATAATAATGAATAACTTTTGTTCTAAAACTTTTCCCAAAACTCAATAGTATAAGAGAAACAGTTGTTAAAAATCTCAAAAAAAATCTCTAAAATCTAGCTATCACCAGTTATGATCAGCTGTGTTTACATTTTAGGTCATATTTGGGGTCATAAACTAGAAGCACCATTTTCTGAATTTGTAACTAAAGCAGGGATGAAGAATTTTTGAAAAAACTAAAATGAAAATCATTTTATTTGGAAAAAAATTATCGAATTTTGAATTTTTAACACTTACTTTCAAACAGTCATCAGCGATACTATAAGTGGGCTTCGGATTAGTACCCCCTTTCCGACTAACCTTGTATATCTAAATAGTATAGCGTAGTCTAAAGTGCACGTTAGCGCTTACTTTTAATCATTTGCATGCGTACCTATTGTTTATTATATTGTAGGAAGTAGGATATTCTAACCTTACCTAACCAAATACTATTTGACTCGTACTTCACAGGTGAAAATTTAAGTCTCGATTTTGAAAAGAGCCAGAAATAACGAGTCTTCTAAATTGACGCTGCAGTCCTCGTGAACACTCGAACACTGGCAGTCTGGCCGTCGGGCACTAATTCTACACCATTTACATTTATGACGTCATTGATTTCGCTGAGTTTGATTTTAAATCTGGAAAGAATTTATTCACGGTAAAATTCAAAGAGTGAGAACAATGTAAGGTATTTGCTACGTAAAATTCTAGTCATGCTCTTTTCACTAAATTGAAATATTTGTAATTGAGTCTATTTTAAACCTCCTCCTTTTCAAAGTCGGTTAAAGACGTCTGCCGTCGACATGATCAGCAATCCTTCCGCTGTTAGACTGCCCCCACGGTACAGCTGTCAAAAGTCAGCGTCTGTTAAGCTGGACCGTGGGGACAGTACGTCATCGTCGTTTCCCGCTCGCGATATAACGAAAAGTTTAGCATAGTAAAGTTTTGTGTATCTCGCTCAAACTTGGACAGATTAAACTAGAGAAAAAAAGACAGAAATAAAGTCCAGAGTGTTGACATTGTAAAAAGTACGGTTGACAAGTAATGGACGTCACAAAAAAAGTTGCGGCGTCAGTCCGCCATTTTGCTCGCGCGCTGTTTTGTCGTGTCGTGTTGTTTTGTGTTGTGTTAATGCATTATTCGTGTTTTTGTGTGTATCTTTGTGCTAAAATGTGGCTGAATAAGTGCTGATTGTGTATCAATAATTATATTGTGAATGTGATAAGGATTTCTATGCGAAATCTCAAAATGAACGGCGCTGGAGGTCATGTTTTGGCGCGAAACGCGGCGCATGACGAAACATTATCGGTAAGTTTTTTTATTAAAATATGTTAATAACCAATTATAACAATGTTTATATGTATCGTCATATTGTTAGATAGGCATTATACTGTATTTTATTCAAAATTCAAAAAATTACATCTGCCCATCTGTCAAGCTGTCCCCAGGGGACGTAATTTTCCGTAAAATTGATCATTTTGATTATCTTTACGTATTTGTTAGGCAGCATACCTTTTTTTGTGCTTAATCAATTCGTAAATATCTTCAAAATGTAGAATGTAACTTTATATTTTCAATTTAGTCAACATAACTTGAACTGTGATCCATTGTTTGAGAGAGTGTTTTGCGCTCCTCGTGTTCCCGTGTTTGTTTTGGTTAGTCGGTACTAGTTAACTAAACAATTATAACAGCCGAGACTATTGTTTACGATAAGTATATGGACCACCCATTAGTATAAACAAAAAACCCAAGCCACTTCGCATAAACACTTCTCCGAATACAAGTCGTAAATCGACCTTTTTTTTTGTTTACAACGGCCCACCCACAGCTGTCGGCACTTAACTGATAAGCTTCTAGTATCATAAATATTTGTTACGAGTGCTGTTCTTTTGTTTTATTAGTGTGGAATAAGGTGTGTTTATGCATATAAAACAATATTTTGTTCAATAATGGTTTACTTTTATTATGTTTTTTTTTTTGTTTTAAATTTCGCGGAAATTTCCGTTACAGGAAACCTACACGACAATTACTAATACATTATAAGTCTAATTATACTAATCTACATATCACCGGATAGGTAATTTAATAACAATTCCAACGACGTAACTTGTAGAGAGCTAGCTATCGTCACTTAAGAGATATCGACGTTTTAATTAGCCGCGCCGTAATAAAATAATTCGCGAATCAAAGCGCGAATTAAAGCGCCACAGACGCGCACTTTGCGTCATTTGACGCGCCACAGAGGAAGGGTCTACGAGTTATATGACAAAAAGTCTTATACATCCAATAATGATTTTCATAATTACGTTAGAACTTACTCAAAAATATTTAAAAAAGTCTGCATGCAAGCAAAAGCTGCCTATATTAGTAATCAAATAAAAAAGGCAAATAATAAAATTAAAACAACGTGGAAAATAATAAATACAGAAACGGGTAGTAGTAGATCAACGGACAACACAATTAACTTAAAAATAGACGATAAACTAGTTTCAGATAAAACTGTAGTCGCTAATTTCTTTGAAAAATTCTTTACAAACATACCTATAGAGACTACTACATGTCTCCCATCGTCTCCTTTAGCAGCTGAAGCTCTTTTGAAACAAAATGTTAATTTACATGTACCTAATGTACCTACTTTTGAATTCAGTTCTGTTACTCCCACCGATATAATTAAAGCGTTTAAAACTATAGCAGTAAAAAAAACGGAGGACTTATGGGGATTGTCAATAAAGGCCGTCGAATCAATTATCGTTAATATCGCGCCCATCTTGGCAGTGATCTTTAATACCTGTATCACGGATGGCATTTTCCCCGATCTCATGAAGTCAAGCAAAATTGTACCCGTCTTTAAATCAGGCTGCTTAAATAACGCATCTAATTATAGGCCAATATCTGTACTACCTGCCTTGAGTAAAATCTTTGAAAAATTAATATTAAATCAAATGTTAGTACATTTCAACAAAAACGCGATATTACATGTCAAACAGTTTGGATTTACAAAGGGACGATCTACGGAAGACGCTGGTTCCACTCTAATCAAAACAGTACTGGGAGCTTGGGAAGAGGCACACGATGCTGTCGGGGTATTCTGTGATCTCTCTAAAGCATTTGATTGCGTGGACCACCGCACGCTAATTCTGAAATTAAAGTACTATGGAATTCGGGATAGATCTATTGATCTTGTAACTTCATACTTGTCAAATCGGAAACAAAGAGTGGCTATTGATAAAGCCACTTCTGCAGGCTCACTAGTTAAAATGGGAGTACCTCAGGGATCGATTCTAGGCCCATTTCTGTTTCTTGTCTATATAAATGACCTTCCGCACATCATAAATGATACAATGTGTAACATAGTCTTATTTGCTGACGATACATCACTTATATTTAAAGTCAATAGGAAGGATAGGGATCTTGTAGAACCCAATCATACTCTTAATTTAATATCTAATTGGTTTTCTACTAATAATCTTCTTTTAAATGCAAAAAAAACCAAATGTATTAGGTTTTCTACACTAAAGGTATTGCATATAGGTGCAAATGTAAAACTTGATGGGAAAGTTTTAGATCTGGTTCCCTCAACGACCTTTCTGGGTGTAACAGTAGACTCTAAACTGCAATGGGGGCCCCATATACAGGCACTTGCAGGTAAATTGAGCTCTGCTGCTTATGCCGTTAGGAAAATAAGACAGATGACAGATGTGCCTACGGCTAGGTTAGTGTATTTTGCTTACTTTCACAGCATTATGTCCTATGGCATTTTACTGTGGGGATCGGCTGCTGATATTGAAACTATTTTTATATTACAGAAAAGAGCAGTCCGAGCTATTTATAATCTAGGCTGCCGTGAGTCGCTCCGTGAAATATTCAAAGAGATAAATATACTAACCTTACCATCCTTATATGTATTTAGTAACATTATGTACATTCGGAAAAACATTGCCCAGTATAATAAGAAGAGTGACAACCACAACCTTAATACTCGCAATAAGGACAAGCTAGCAGTACCTGGTTTTAGACTTAGGAAAACCAGTAAGTCGTTTATGGGAAACAGTGTTAGATGCTACAATAAAATTCCATCTAGTGTCACTGATTTACCAGATACAAAGTTTAAATTATATGTCAAGCGCGTACTAATGTCTAAAGCATATTATAGCCTAAATCAGTACATCGTAGATAAAGATGTCTGGCATACGATTCCCTCCTGCACACTGCGACCCTCTGGCACCGTCTAACAGAACAAACGGACATTATTCGAATGCCTACTTATTGTAATTATTTTTTTAATTTTTTGACTCAATAAGTATGTTATTTGAACTTATTTTTTAATCCAATGTTTCCAATTTTGATTGTTTTTTTTTTTTCTTTGACATTTCATTTAATTTATTTATTGCTAATATTTGCATATATTAGTTTGACATTGAATTGCAATTATTAATTATTAATATTATTCTGTTAATACCTACGCAAGGCTGTAAAATGTGAGGACCATGCAGCATCTAGTGTTACACTTTCATTCTTAATATTTGACTGCCTATTGTCTATCGGTATGAGTCTGTCATGCTCACTGAAATGTCTTGCTGATGGTGGCGTTGTGCATCGGGTCGTTGAGTTCCCTGCAACATGGTTGAGCTGAGCGACGCCGATGCATGCGTCATACTCGTGAACGGGTGCTGTCTGTTGGGACTGGTCAGCTCGTAACTGCTATGGCAATCGTTTTAAAAGGCTAACTTTCTCATTACTTTTCATGTTGTTAACCACATGTACATTAATCTGCGTTGTTCTTACATTACTACAATGAAAATTGTCAAAACATTTACTTTTTTAAAAGAGTGTCTATGGAGTTTCTTGCCGGTTCTTCTCCAAAGGACCTACTACTTGGAACCGAGCCCCTAGTGTTGACCTTTTGAAAGCACCAGGGATCTGGTCTACTTGAAATAAAAACTATTTGACTTTGACTTTGACTTTGAAACATCTGAGCAGTCATAATTTTTTTTTTGTGTCCAAATCCTCATTTGTGCCTTTTGCCCTGGGAAGGCGAAGGCTCCATGTAAAATACTGATATTCAGCTGCATCCGGTTCGACTGAAAGCCGACCCCAACATAGTTGGGAAAAGGCTAGGCAGATGATGAGCTTGAGAAGTTCCCAGAAACCAGTAGCTTTTCAGTTTTTCCTGGAATACTCAAAAAGCAAAAAAAAATGCGGTACTATCGTCTCGCTAAAAGCTGTAATTGAACTAACAATGAGAATAGAGAGTCTGAGGTTTGGAGTATGAATAAGACAAGCTTTAAGCCATTTAAATTTTGTCTTAAAGGTTGTCATTGATCGTGAAACATTCGTTTTTCTTTAAGAATCTATTAAACAGAAAATTGAAAACAAATCTTATTCTTTTAAGAATAAGGTTTACTTAAAGTGTGTGTATATTTTAATGGATACTTAAAGTAAAAGAAATGTTTACAATCGAACGATTGTTTACCTTTTGCGTGTGATTCTGTGGGCCAATTTTACTAACAAAAACGTCCATGAATCGCAACCGAATCGAATCTAAACCGATCATTTCGTCAGATTTCGTTTACAAAAACTGACAAATAGTTTGACAACAAAAACAAAACAAAGTATCTTGTTAAATACCTATTAGTGCATCGGAATTCAGTATGACAGTCAAATATATTAGGTAGGTACTACCACAGACACTTTTTACGGTAAAAAACCGCGGCTTGTACTTCAATGATGTCCTTTGTGCAACATTTTCTTTTATACATTTTATTTGCTGACAAAAATGATTTGATATGATATTCATCATCATCATCATCATACAGCCGAAATACGTCCACTGCTGGACATATGCCTCCCCCAAAGGGGGGGGGGGGGGGGGGGTTGCCGTAATCGCCAACGCTTGGCAGGCGGGTTGGCGATCGCAATATATGATTGTTAGAGTACTCAGAGAACGCTGTTGCCCATCCTCTAGAGAATTCCTTAGTCGCCTTTTACGACACTCACGGACAGAGAGATGTGGTATGGGATAGGATTTGATATTATGAACGGAAAATGTATCTAAAACCGCTTTTATTTTACATCGAAACGAAACAAGCATTTCATAAGTTAAGTGTAGATTGCTTTTACGCTACGATGCGTAAGAAATGTGCATCCCTGGTGCGCAGGGTGTGGGCCAGCTCTAACAGCGTCCTGAACATGATTGCAAGTAGGCTTGATTGTGCATACGTGAGTCGCTGTTGCGCCATCTCTCATGGGATGAAGCAGCAATGACTGACGTATAAGATTTTGTAAGTTTTTGTATGTGTCCTTGTAAATACTAACATAGTGTTTAAGTGAGTGCTACTAACATTATTTTGAGTCATGGTCACTTTAATGAAGATATTTATTATATTATTATTATAAGTTGCCTTATTCATGCTCTAAGGTCTGAAATAAAAATCAAGTTACACAACGATTTAGTTCGCGTCAACCACAGTGATATTTTTGCCTCGTCTTACGTAACAAACGGTCTCCGGTCTTTAAACACAAGCGCTTGCAAACACATCTGCGAAAATGCCCGATTCCATTTTGTAGGTCTAGCAAATATAGGGCCATTTTTAGTACTTATACGTTAAGAGCCCCCACAGACTACAGACTTTCTTTCTTTCTTTTTTATAAAAACGTTGCACTAAGATTTCTCTTGTATCGTAGGTGCGTTTACAGACACAAATCTCACATACACAAACGCCCAGACCCGAAACAACCATCTGTATGGCCATACAAATTTTTGTTCCGTGTGGGAATCGAACCCACGACCAATAGCGCAGAAGCCTTTCGCTTAGCCACTGCACCAAACGTGTCGTCTGTCGGCCGATTGTTTGGTAGGGATAAGCGCGCACACCGGGCCAACTAAACAGTCGAGTTGGTGGCGCATACCAGAAGCCCAATTGACAACATTTCATATTTTTTACTTGCATGTATTATTACCTTACATAAAAGTAAATCCAAATCCAGAGCACCCGTATCTTTCCGTTTTTCGAAATGATGCACTTTTCATTCATAATTTCAATTTTGAAATTCGGCGTATTCTAAAAAAACTTATGCGCCAAATGACGTCATACATACGGTGGAATAGCGATCCAACGTTTGCTTATTGTGAGCCGTCAAAAAAACTGTTAGTTAGATGTCAGTGTCATATAAACATTTGTCTTGTTTAACTTCATAAGTGACATTGACATGTCTTGTTTGACATTAACCCCCTTATTACAAAAGATGGTCGAAGAAAAACCTAGGTTTTAAAATAGCCCCGTCTCTTTTTGTTATATGACATAAGAAAGTGATGGATATATTTTAAACTTGGGTTTACCTTAGTCTTGGTTTAAACCATCTTTTGTAATAAGGCCCTAAATGTTTTCATCTAAAACAATGGAACGCATAGGCAAAAGTAACTCCTCATTCCACCATTTATGTGACGTCATCACATGTTTTTTGATTTTTTTTTTTCTCAGAAATGAGGAATTGAAAATTTTAAAAGATATATATTTGAACTCAGGACACGAAAATAAAGAAACGGTACATATTTTTGTTTCAAGTTCGTGTCAGTTTTGAAATGTCGTCAATTCTTGTAATTAATTTAAAGTAAACTGAAGGTTGACCGAACTAAGATTAAATTATGAATTGAAATAAAAATGGTATTCTGGTACACTTGTCTTAAAGTTCGGTCCGGTTTCAGTATCATCTCAGTCTATCTCGATATAATGTCAATTCGGTCAACTTAAAATCTATTACCGATAGCATACCGATATCAACAGTCATAGACTAAAATTCTAGAAATAAATGAGAATTCCATCTTATCAAAATGGCTACGTACATAATGTTACCAGAATAGGTACCTAGATAACAGTCAGTCGACGGCTCCCGAACGATTTGCTAGTGCAAAACAACCGGTAAGTGTGCGCGCGTGGAAGAGCGCCACACTGATTATTTTAGCACTCAGGCGAGTTCACCGACAGTTCAGTTTGAAGGCAATCGTGTAGCCTATCAAACTTTTTTATCGGCCGATACCGAATCTTTATAATGTACGCACTTGCATACATCTTCATACTAATTAAGAAACCGACAAAACTATCAGCCGATAGAAAGTCTGTGGTCTGTGGGGGCTCTAAACCTGAAACTAGTTTGCTCAGAATTCTATTCGACCAGGAGATTCGATTGGTTTAGTTTTTATACCACTTTATATTTATGATTAGTTACGGTTTACATACGTGCATTTTTTGGGATTGCCCGACTAGTTTCGGACTTGGACGAAGCCCTTAAACATGAGCTGGACACGCGGCGAGTCGGCACCCATTTTCACCGTAAGGTAAATTCTGACGTTTGTCTGTAAAACGTTACCACACAAAGAATATCAAATATTTTCTAAAAACACATCAAGGATAATATAGCTATTTTTCGGTTCGTGATGGTGTCGTTTACGTTTTTTCGATAGCAGTCTCCTTATTTATGATTAGTTACGGTTTACTCACGTGCATTTTTCGGGATTACATGAATGTGTCTCACGAAAATTACACGGTAATATATTTTTCCAAAAATAAGTTTATATACTCGTACTTTCATTCAATAGGTTTCTACGGATATCAGTGAACCACGAATAGATACTTTGAGGCTTGAGAATATCGGCTCAATAAGTTACCGTGTATAAGGTGGGTTTATACCAAACGAATAAGTATAGATCTAGAACAATAACACAGAGCGTCGTTGTTTGTTGCATTTTTGTGTAAACAATAATTCGTTTTCATTATTTACACCAAAAGAATACCAACGAGCAAGAATGACAACAAACAAGAACTGGAATTATTGCATTAATGCTTTATCGGTCAAGTTACTAGAACACAAGTACGCTCTGAAGAGATGGCTTCGAGGACCGAGCACGTCCGAACACGAAATAACGCTCTAAGCAACTGTTCGCACGCTCGTGCTCCGTTTACATCAAGCGAGCGAGCATTCTTATGGTAAAGTCCCACGGCCCGCTAATCGACAGGCCGCGCTAGACGTAGCAACGCCTGGCGCGGTCTACCGCGGTCCGTGCCGAGTGTTCCCACGGCGTGAGTCGGCCTGGTGCGGCCTGTTGGCCGCCATTCCAACATGGCAAGTGATTCGTTCGTCCACTCCATCATGTGCACGTATGTACGGCTGAAAACGAAATGAATGAGTGAATAGTGACGCACGCACGCGCCCTTGGATACTGGAACTTACCGACTCCCGATGGATCGGACGGGCGACGTCAGGCCACCGCGGGCTTCATCGGATGCGACGGTTCCCACGGCTTGTCAGCCTGGCCTGGCGCGATCTGACCTGGGATAAATCGTGGGACCGTAGCTGTAGAGTATTCTTAGAACATTCCATAGAATCTCCGCAAACAAGATAGAACAACGAAATAATGCTCTGTCTATATTTACACCAAAAGAATTGGATGGAGTGGGGATAGAATGAACAGTCGCTAGTTTGGTCTAAAGGTACCTTTAGACAATCCGTGCATCAGACAAATCACGCATTTCGTATTCTACTGGGGAACATAACGCAACATAAACTAACATGTAACTTAGAGATTTATTTAAAAAGAACATTAGTATACTCAGACAGTTCTGATGAAAATCTTTTTGCGACGTCTCGGTTTTTATGTAATAAAAAATAGCGTTGAATATACTCGGGTTAGAATGTGACAAAAATAAATTTTGGAAACGTGAAAACCATTTTGAATTTAAGATAAGGTGAGCATGATTGGTTAGTCGTTTTACATCCGAAAACCATGGATTCTGCTCATAATACTGTACAAATTTTACCATGGGAAAAACTCTGAACACGTGAAATAAATACCACTTTTTATACAAATGTTGCTAAGCAACATTGCGTCCTGGGTTTTATTTTATTTATTATGAGACAAAAAACAGCTACAATATAATATTTTACAAATAATAATATAGGTTCTTTAGTAATAACAATATTGCAGCCCACTACGTTATCCGCATGTTAACAAAATTATTATTAGGTAAAAAGTGGCACTAGATTAGCATTATATGGAGGTACATTAAAAAAAAACTATTAACCTGTGCAGTACTGTAATTATAATTGTCGTCGCGCGATACGATACCGGTTAAAATACAATACAATAAATTAATAATCTACCAAAAAAAATGGATAAAATTAAGTTAAAAATGTTGGATTGTTGCTTATTAAGGTATCACAAATAAGGAGTAAAATTATAAAAAAGAATGAATTGATAGTACAAAAAAAATCATTATTAAACATAATTAAAACAGTTGAAATAAATTGAATTAAGAATAAAGGACTCACACTGCTTCTTGCTGTCACTCATTCTTGGGTTCAAAGTGTTATTGGGTTTTTCCGTGTCGAAATTTCTCGATAGCAGCCCAGAGTTAAGCTTGTGCCCGGTTAATGGTAATAGGCTCGCCTCCTATTACATGGGACTTAAAAAAACAGCCAAATGAGTGCGTACTATTAATACACCTTTGCTCAAACCTTCGGGGAATACAGGCATGTATATGTGTAACGAACCAGGAAAAAACTTAAAACATTTCCTCGAAATTCGGCAAGGAAAGACTAATTTGAAAGTACTCAGACTCATTAGTCTAGGGACTCGAAAAAGTCTCAATTACAAAATCCTCTCGTAGGTATATTTATTAGGGAAAAGTAGTCGAAAAATTCCAGAAACTTTTTCCAAGGGAGCCGAAATTTTATTTGTTGCCGCTACCTACCAATTTCAGCGAAGTTTTTTCGATAACCTGTATGCTGAGTTTTTCAATCAGTTTGAAGAGAGCGTGTGGAAATATTGGGACACTTTATTTACTTTGAGATGTAGTGGTGACCTGAAAAATTGGTGTGACTCTTTGGAAGCAGATATTTGTTTGTACTCGCGTTTTTCCGACCAATAGAGTATTTGATTTTTCTTGTTTACTAGATTTCATTTCATCATCATCATCATTCAGCCAAATGACGTCCACTGCTGGACACAGACCTCCCTCAAACAATGTTGGGGGTGTTTGCCATAATCGGCACGCTTGGCAGGCGGGTTAGCGATGCTTCCGGCTGTGGTTCTGTCCATGATCATGAGCGAGAGTGCGTGGGAAGCCGTCACCTCATTTTGCGAGGTGGTGATGGCGACCAAGGAGGGAGCGGAGAGGGAGAGAGAGGCGACGGCCACTCTCCCTTCCCTAGCCAGATGCACCGGGCTCCGCCGGAGGGCGCGCGACGATCTCCGGCCACCCTAGTGTGTGGAGTGCCCGACCAGTCACAGGCCCGGGAAGCGGCGCGCATGTGTTCCGTGCGCGCCTTTCAGGAGGACGTGGGTCAAGGCCCCACAGAAGAAGAGGTCCGCCAGGGGCTGACAGACCGAGGCCTGCCGGGGTTGCGGTGCATGCAGCTGCGAATCCCGTGACCCCGGCCAAGGGTCAGGAGAAGGAACACCGTGGGTTTTTGGAAGAGTATCCATGAGAATTTTCCCAGGATATAAAAAAGGCAGGTTAGCGATCGCAATATGGTTGTTAAAGTACTCAGAGAATGCTGCTGCCCATCCTCTAGTGAATCCCTTAGTCGCCTTTTACGATACCCACGGGAAGAGATGGGGTAGTGCTATTCTTTACGTCCGGCACCACACGGATGCCGATGGATGCGATGGATTTTGCCCGCGTGGATGTCATTAATTGCGTAGATATTTTGCGGTTTTCGGAATAAAAGTAGCCTATGTCCTTCTTCGGGTTCCAGACTATCTCTGTACCAAGTTTCATCAATACAGGTTCAGCGGTTTAGGCGTGGAGGCGTCACAGACAGACAGACAGAGTTACTTTCGCATTTATAATATTAACGGGGATTAGAAATCTTGAAACTATTACAAAGATCAAAATCAAAAGCAACAGTGAAAAAACCAATTAAATATTTAATAAAATGCCTTAGTTATAGATGATTTCAAATCCTAACTAATATTATAAATGCGAAAGTAAGTTTGTTTGTTTGTTACCTTTTCGCGCCTAAACCACTGAACCGATCATCCTGAAATTTTGCAAATACGTTGTCAGGTGTACAGAAACGGACATAGGGTACCTTTCATTCCGAAAAAAAGTACTGTTCCCGAGGAAAACAACAATAACGATAATAGATGGCGCTACGTGTCTTTCGAATCATAATTGAACTATATTATAATAGAAACTGTAGTAGTGTGTCAAGAGTTGATTGGCAAATTCTAAATTAACGCGAGTGAAGCCGCGGGCGAAAGCTAGTTGTTCATAAGACAGAGACAGCACCACGACCATATGACGCCATACCTAAAAAAACTTCATAATGATTTGCGTGTCAAGGATAGAAAATGGTTCCTAAGCAAACTTTGAAAGCGTGTATCTCCTCTAGTTTTAGGGTTCCGTACCTAAAGAGTAAACTGGGACCCTATTACTAAGACTCGCTGTCCATCTGTCCGTCTTTCACCAGGCTGTATCTCAAGAGCCATGATAGACAGTTGAAATTCTCACAGATGATGTATTTCTGTTGCCGCTATAACAACAAATACTAAAAAAAAGAATAAAGTAAATATTTAAGGGGACTCGCATACAACAAACGTGATTTGTTTGTTTTTACAGATAATGGTACGGAACCCTTCATGCACGATTCCGACTCGCACTTGGCCGATTTTTTGTTTCCAAGGTGACTTGATCGAGAAAGTGTTCTTAGCTATAAATAAATAAAATAAAATAAGTTTCATTCAAGTAACAAGACTCATACATAAAAGGATACAGACAGGATAACAAGCATAGACAAAAATGAATACTCACAAGGTAACAATATGTCTGCTACAGCAAACATAGCAAGTTTTAATAAAATCTGTTCAGCCGTGTGGAGATCATCAGCTCTTTTCTAGTCGTTGAAAGGATGTGAGCAACTTCTACTGGTCTGATCGATTTGAAATTTAGTATCTTGTGACTTCAATTATGTTACAATAACATTGACTTGATGCTGCAGCATCATCTGGAATCAGCAAGTTACACAACTCCTCACCAACTTACTATTTTTTTATTAGTATTGAAATACCCTATTACTCGGTTCCGACTATATCGTGCTATGTTTGATGTGAGATAATAAGTCGCGCGCAGAAGGTTTGCCGATGACTGCGCCTCCCACTTCACCGACCGCTACCCGCGCTCGTCTGAATCGTACCGACCATCGACATGTGACGTCATGAGGCCATCGGCAAACCTTCTCCGCGCGACTTATACGTAAAGTTCTTCATTGTTCCTGAATATCTAGACAAACGGTAGTGTGTTGAGAGCGTGTACGCCGTTCGGCATTTCATACAAATTTTCAAGACCTTATTTTTCGATATAACTGAACCGATTTTAATGAAACTTCGTACCCATCAGCAAGATACTTAGGACTAAAAAGTTAGAAGAAAACATTTTCGAAAAATAGTGTTACAGTTAAATTAGACCGATTTTAAATTTTCCATAAAAACAGAAATTTCCAAATACCTTTTTTTAAGTACGACATTACGAAAATGTTTTCTACTAACTTTTTAAACCTAAGTATCCAGCTTACGTGTGTGAACTTTCATCGAAATCGGTTCAGTCATTACTAAAAACAAAGACTTGAAAATTTGTTTAAAATGCCGTACGGCGTACACGCTCTTAAGCCAAGTTCAGAAAAAAAAAGCGGTGATGCACCGGCCATGAGTTATACAGGGTAATTTAAAAAATACCAGAAATATCTTAGTACTAAGGTCGTATCATGATCCTAAACAACGTTTGTTCTGCCACTTTGACCAAAAATGAACAGGAGAGCCAAAAAAGTTTTTTTTTAATGCCAAGAAAGTTTGTAAAATTTGCGTATACTATGGCCGCGCCGCCGATTGCGCCGTAGGCCCGCCAACGCAACACCGGCCTCTCGTCGGTCGTCCCAGTTAGAATATGCAAACTCCAGAGTATTTACATATTTTTGTATGAAAAAAAAAGTTTTGAATTATGAAATGTCGTAGAACAAACGTAAAAAAATAAGAAGTTTCAAGTATTTTTTTTAATTACCCCATTCCGAGCTACTGGTACAGATTCTGTTGTGCACAAATAAAACTTAATTTAGGCTATTGCCATCTCTTTTACTCTGATGAAATACGAAAGAGATGGACATACATGAGAGCTGTCAAATTTTGTTGAACTTAAATTTCTAAACGTGTCGACTAAAGGTCGTGGCGTTCTACACCGGCACCGCTCCAACCCAGCAATTAACTTGTCATTCAAATTAGAGCATTAAATCGTGTGTCGTATAATATATTTCATAATGACAATATGAAAAAGCCAACGGCGGGCAGTCAGCGCGCTTGCCGCTACCACACGACTCGACTCGCAGCCTGCGCTCTGCAAGCGAGCGGACCGCGTGCTGACAGTGCGCCGACTGCGTGCTTACGGCGCGCCGACTCCGTGCTCACGGCGCGCCGACTCCGTGCTTACGGCGCGCTGACTCCGAGTCGCCAGCAAAACAACGTCGTGAAACACATTATGAAAACGTGCAAGTCCTAGGCGTGTTCAATCACAAATGGCATATAAAAATTGTGTTCGCGGTGACAACAAGCTTACACCTCGCGGTCGGCGCGCGGACTTCGAGCTTGCACCTCGCGGACGACGCATAGTTAGCGAGCTGGCGGCTAACCGTAGCCTAAAATCGAGGCGATGCCGTGCTGCAGCTGAGCAGTTGCTGTGCCGGTATAATGTGCCATGACCTTAAGAACACGGTGACATTCAAGGCGCAAACTAGTTTAACATCACTAGCTTAGTTTCTATTTATCACCGTCTTTTTCTCGCGCTGTCTGTTAGTAAAAATGAGAAATAATAAATCAAGCCACAAATTTAATTATTGGCCACGTGATCAAAGTTCTCATTTTATAACTAAGCAACGGGAAAATGAGATAACCTCTAATAAACTAATTCGACTTTTTTACAACGCCAACTAAATTTTTGGGCACCCCGACACGGATAGGTTAGGTTCGAAGGGGATGACGGGGGGTAGAGTGAGCGAGCAAAGCGAGCGAACGAAGCCCCAGTCATCCCCTTCGTGTAAGGTTACTTTAAACCCTGCAGACAGAAATAGGAGCCGCGCGCAGCGGGGCTCCGTCGACTCTTTTTGTTTTTAATTTGTTTTTATTGTGAAAATGAAAGTGGGTGACGAACAGTGGCTTATATAGAAGATAACTAGTGGCTAAGATAGTATCATTCAGACGCTCGTTAATTGTGGCTGACTTAGTAATTTAGAAGCCAATGTAGATTTTTAGAGGCGAATAATGCTATTAAAAAGAAGTCTGTTTAATTAGCACCCGTAAAAAATGGCAATTCTGTAATGTTAGTTTAGTTGGTGAACAAGAGAATTGGCTCCACTGTCGTTATGAAACACTTTTTTTTAACCATTCCGCTATCGAATATTGCTAGGAATAATTATGATCAATACAGGGTGTAAACGAATTCGTGTAATTCCTTCAAACCTTGTGATCTACTGGTGACGCAGATTAACCTAGTACCTACTATTTTTTTTCAGATTTATCATATTTTTTTTAACTTACAGTCAAATTTTTATTTCTGAGTCATTTTAGCGCCCCATGTCATGCCCGCCAGATGTGTCGCCGTGCTTTCATTTATTTATGCATGGCTTAATAAACGTCGAGTGAAAAAAAAAATTACAAAAAGAAAATAGCTCTTTTTTAAAAACTTTATGTGGTAGTAAAATACGACCACTTAATCCAAACGCAAGAAAAAAATATATTTTTAATCAATTTAAATCCCGTGAAGGGTTAATCTGTACCAGTCATCATGGTGATTTAAAGAAATTACACGAATTCGTTTACAGCCTGTATAACGAATATAACCTGTTACTGCGATACATACATAGTTTACATATATCAAACTCCCGTCCTTGACATTTTAGATCACAAGAACGTTCCCTATCGGCCACTAGACTACTTTGAGTACCACACTAAATACATAAGGGTTGACTGAACTTTACAAATACTTAAGTAACTTGTATGTCGTCTACCTTGTATGTCTCGTGTCGTGCTGGACTTAAAGAATAGCACTACCCTATCTCTTCCTGTGGATGTCGTAAAAGGCGACTAAGGGATTCTCTATAGGATGGGCAGCAGCGTTCTCTGAGTACTTTAACAACCATACTGCGATCGCTAATTCGTCTGCCAAGCGTGGTGACTATGGCAAACCCCCCGCCTATGTCCAGCAGTGTACATCTTTCGGCTGAATGATAATGATGATGACATCTACCTACAGTTATAGTTGATACATACATACATACACTCACGCCTTTTTCCCATGGGGGTAGGCAGAAACTGTAGAACGCCACATGCTACGATCCAAACATACTCCTTTCGCTTCGTCCACGGTCATACATCTTGTCATACACGCACGCCGGTTGAAAGTACTACGCACCTGTCCTTTTTGAAGAACATCACCAATAACATCAATGTATGTCCTTCTAGGGCGTCCTCTACTGGCGCTTCCACTGACATTCGCCTTATAAATTCCTTTTGTTAATCGCCGTTCACTCAATCTTTCAACATGCCCAAACCACCGAAGCATACCCCTTTCAATTTTTGTCACTACATCATCTTTTAAACCGCAACTTTGTCTTATCACATCATTCCTCACTCTATCATTCAAAGTTACACCGCACATACTTCGCAAGGAACGCATTTCCACGGCATTTATTCTACTTTCATGACTCTTCTTCCAAGACCAACATTCACTTCCATACATAAGCGTTGGTACCAGTACACCATTATGGACAGCCAGCCGAGCCTTTTTGGACATCGACTGGTTAGCCACAACCGCATGCATAGCACCATTCACTTTATTTCCCGCATTTGCTCTCCTTTCCACATCTTCATCAATCTTACCATAGTTGATACTATAAGATTTATCTACTAGGTTAGTTGGAAAGGGGGTAGGTACTAATCCGTCGGTCACTTAAAGTTTCACCGATGTTTATTTCAAAGCTATTCAAACATAAATATTTCCAAAACTACTTGGTTAAAATCGAGGCCAATATAAAAATAGGCTTATTTAGACACCTTCTTTTCGAAATAAAAATACGGAACACAATTAATATCAATACACTTGGGCCCGAGGTACCCGAAAGATTTTAACCTTCGATTCCGATGCCTAATTGGAGAAAAAACGCTAGGATATAGTTTGTTGAATAAAGCTTAATTTTCGAAATATTAATTATTTACAGAAATTCACAAATCGAAAAATATTTATGGTAACAAGTCCTATGAACGCGGCGTTGCGACTTTTGTCATCTTATACCCCTCTCGCCGTATGTCTTATTTGTCGGGGAAGGTTGAAGGTTGAAGAAGTTTCTTATCCACTCAATCTATAATTTATAAATGTTGCCAGTTCAACCTAAGGTATTGTTTACAAGAAAGTACTAAAGTTCATTGATTTATTAAGGACAGAAAAAAAATTGACTTAATTGGAATTTCGTTGATATAATATATTTCACACATAATACCATCAGAAAGGCGTGCTTAAATCTTTCGGGTACCTCAGGCCCACGGTGTATAAATTCCCAATAAATTCACTACTTCACTTTATTGGTTAGAGACCCTTCAGGTCTCGCCAATAACTGCCCAATTACGTAGAAGGGCCCCGCGAGGACCAACTACAGCAGTCGAAAATAAAAGAAAACAAAAAACAGCCTCACTTTACCCACTCCAAATCCAACTTCAAAATAAACACACACAAACCACTCAAAATTCCATCTCAAATCCTATTTCATATAAATTCTAAGGCATAGCACATACGATACAAAACAGGCTATCAAAGTCCACTGAGGCGTCTCTAACGGGAGCCGGAAAGTCCACACGTTACAAAAATCCGTCGCAACATATTATCTCCGAATGAATGAGCAATGGACAAGACAGGGATATGAAAAAGGATTTGTGACCTTCCAGTGAGGGATTGCGCACGACTGTCCCTAGGGTTATAAGTGTGGGTATTTTTAGAATTTGGTATGGTATACTTACTATAGTTGATAGATAGATTAGGTATTTAAGATTAGTTACGGTTTACTCATGTTTATTTATCAACATTGCCCGACTAGTTTCGGACTCAATAGAGCCCTTGATCATGAGCTGAAAACACAGCGAGGTCGTGAGTCGAACTAGTGCTGCACCGCATCGCGTAGCGTTGCGCTTCCGACGAGAGTGACGCGCTCGGTATTGCTCGTGCGTCTTCGTCATTTGTCGTGTCCGGGTTGTTGTAGGACTGAGTGTCGGTTCCTCCTCCGTCCGTTCGACTAGCAACCTCGCCGCGTGTTCAGCTCATGATTAAGGGCTCCGTTTGAGTCAGAAACTAGTCGGGATTTCCAGAAAAATGCAAATGAGTGAACCGTGATCCTAACTATCCTATCCTAACTGTATAACATTATTATTATCACCTTTATTCATTAACAATCTTATCTTTATTATTATTATTTTATATTATAAATGTGAAAGTAAGTTTGTTTGTTTGTTACCTTTTCAAGCCTTAACCACTGAACCGATCATCCTGAAAGGAGATCATTCACGGTTCATACAAAATTCGGCCCAAAAGTCAAAGTCAAAAAGCCAACGAAAAAAAAGGAGTCACCACTATTGGGGAAGTCAGTCCGAGTATTTTTTACTACGGCACTCTATGTTTACAACCATTCCTTCAGCTGATTTTTTGGGTTGAAAAATCTGGTTTTCCGTACGTTTCATTTGACAAAAATCTTTTCATCTGCTGGCGAAAAAGTAATGAGCTTGTTGCGATGATAACCTGATGACTGCTCGTCCGATCGAATAGCTATTAATGCCGGTGTCCCCCAGGGGTCAGTGCTCTCTGCGACGCTCTTCCTGCTGCATATCTTCGACAAACGACTTTGGTTTTTGGGCCGACAATGAATGATCTCCTTTGCATATACGTTGTCAGGTGTACAGAAACGGACATAGGGTACCTTTCATCCTGAAAAATAGTATTGTTCCCGAAGAAAACAACAATAACGTTCATAGATGGCGCCACGCGTCTTTCGAATCATGATTGAATTATTATTATAGAAGTTTTAGTAGTGTGTTAAGAGTTGATTGTCAAATTCTAAATTAATGGGAGCGAAGCCGCGGGAAAAAGCTAGTTAATCATAAATATTAATGTGTCTCACAAAAGTATAATACAATGTGTCCGGTTATGGACTAGCGATATTCTAGGTACTTATTTAGCAACTATTCTAACACACAAATACATTACACAATAGGGTACAATCCACTTCCCCGCTATTTGGCAGCCATTTTGCTTTTTTGTTGAGATATTCTCTATCTTAAAGTTGTGAAAATGGGAACCCATTGTATCGTAATGTAAAGATAGACAATATTGTTGCCCTCCGAATAAGCCTACTTTTACCTCAGTAGGATCAAAACTTTGAGAAATATGACTTTTTTGGACACACGGACAGAATATCTCAACAAAAAAATGGAAGCGAATTGGACCCTAGTGTATACAGGTTGTTAACGAATTCGTGTCATTCCTTAAAACCACATGTTCTACTACTGGTGTAGACAGGCCCCGCACGGGATTTAGCTTGATTAAAAATAAAAATCTTTTTTTTTCATGCGGCTTTGTTACCGATCGTATCTAAACCACCTAATAAGGATTCAGTAAAACAATAAGTTTTTTTTTTTTTGCAAAGAAGTAATTTTATTTTTGTGAACATTTCGATGCCACGCATAAATTAATGAAAGTACGGCGCGCGACACGGCTGGCAGGAACGACTAACGCGATATCACTCTTTGCAGTCAGATAACTCAAGGGTCTAAAAAAACTCAGAAATTGAAAACCAAAAATTTTTTTTTTTAAATTTTTTTTTTTTTGCTTTTCCAATATTCCCATTTAGGGTCTTCGTCACCAGTAGGTCACGCGGTTTGAAGGAATTATACGATTTCGTTAACACACTGTAGTGTATTTGTATACTAGAATAGTTGTTATTTAAGTACCTAGAATATCGCTAGTCCATAACCGAACACATTGTATAGTTATAGTAAAAAGATGACTAGGTGTTTCCAGAATTTGAATAATAAGCCAGAATGTCAAATTCTTTTTCTTTTCTCGTCCGCACATGCTTTTCCAGAATAGCTCATGCTGTAGTGAAAATATTAGCCAGTAGGCAAGATTGGTAGTGGGGCTGACTGTCCAGGAGGGTGCGCCGGACGTACTTAAATATCGTCACTATTGAAAACTCTTTTAATGTACCACGTATTAAACACATCTGTTACATCCTTTATAATAAATAAACCAATCCAATAAATGCATAAATATTTATTCAATATTGCATTCAATATTTATTGTGCACGCAATTAATAAATTGGATTGCGAGAGAACTTTTAAATTGAATATCATTCGCGGTTGTAATAAACAAAGACAGATTGAAATTTAAAATGTTTTATCGTTTTCTACCAAACGAAATTCAGACTACGCTATAATATAGAGCATATAGCTAACATTGTATAGCGCTACGACATCGTTCAGGATACATTTTATAAGGACACGTTCATACAACGCTATGCTAAAGTATTGCCTTGCTGTACGCAATAAACTAGAGCGATTCTGAGATCCCCAGCCGCACCTCACTTCTAACCCGTCCGTTGCCCGACGGATCGCCCTCAAATAACTTTCTATACAGGGTGTTAACAAATTCGTGTAATTCCTTAAAACCACATGATCGACTACTGATTTAGAAAGGCCCGCACGGGATTTAGCTTGATGAAAAATAAAAATATTATTTTTTCATGCGACTTTGTTACCTATCGTATCTAAACCACCTAATAAGGATTCAGTAAAAAAAAAAAAAAAATTTTTTGCAAAAAAAAATGTTTTGTTTGTGTCAACATTTCGATGCCACGCATAAATTAATGGAAGCACGGCGACACGGCTGGCTGGCACGACTAACGCGATATCGCTCTTTGCAGTAAGTTAACTCGGGGCTCTAAAATGACTCAGAAATAGAAAACGAGATTTTATTTTCAATTTTTTTTTCAGTTAATTTTCAAAAATTCCCTTTTAGGGTTAATCTGTGTCACCAGTAGATCACGCGATTTGACGGAATTACACGAATTCGTTAACACCCTGTATACATAGCAGACCGGCTTGCGATAACGCCACGCTGTACAGTTACAGCTTATGATGCAATATGCTTTACTATACAAGGTATTATAAAATCAACTCTAAGAATTTTATGGGGTAACTTGGTATCGGAAATTGAACATTTTTTGTTCTACAACTTTTCGAAATTCGTGTATTTTTTATTACTTGCCATACAAATCAAGAAAATATTTTAATTGATTTTTATGGACAGGCATAAAAAATGATTATAACGGTTTTTTGGCTAATGTTATATGAACTTTTCCTTTTAAATTGCCATGCGTAATAATAATTATTTAACACACCTAATAGCCCAGTTAACATTCAAGCTTTAATTGAAACAAATGGTAGTGAGTTCTTAACACAAACACCTACGCCTACGTGTAGGCGGTTGTGCTAAGTACCTGAGGATGTGGGCGACGCGGCGACGCGACGTCACGGGTAGTGGTGGTTAATAAAACGTATAGCGCCGAAATATAATATGATAGACTATGTGTACATAGCGTATAGCGTTTGCTATATAGCGGCTCTGACTTCACGCTATATTATAACGCCTCAACCTACTCAACGAATAAAAGTCTAAACGCGCACAGCGGGGCCAGAACGAGATAGCAAGATAGCGTAGCGACTAGCAACAGCGCGTAAGGGAATGAAATATTATTATATTCTTTAGTGTACAGCGCGTTGCGAGATAACATTTACCGCGCATCAAGTCTGTTTAGCGTGTTGTTAAATAAAAATTATAGCGTCTCTGCGTTCAGACTGCGCCCGAGTTTTATAACACCGCGTTATAATGATAGCGTATAAAATAACAGACTATATAAATATATTTTATAGTTTTTAACACGTCTACAATTTATAGCGGGTTTGAACATCACTAGTCACGGGCACAGTGATCGTGCGGGACGCGTTACCATACAAATCGTGACTGAGTACATACCTGAAAGGGCCTGGAAAGTCCGGAGCCAATAAGGTATTAGACTACTATTAAAAACTTATAACAATTTGGTATTATTTTAAAGAATGTATAGAAAGAAAACGATATTTGAAAAAAAAAACCGGCCAAGTGCGAGTCGGACTCGCGCACGAAGGGTTCCGTACCATTATCTATAAAAACGACAGAAAAATAATGTCTGTTGTATGGGAGCCCCCCTTAATTTTTTTTTTATTTTAATTTAATTCATCATTCTCCTGCCCTTATCCCAATTTATTTGGGGTCGGCGCAACATGTCTTTTTCTTCCATACTTCTCTATTAGTCGTCATCTCGGTAGTCACCCCCTTTCTAACCATATCATCATTCACACATTCCATCCATCGTTTCTTTGGTCTTCCCCTACTCTTATAGCCATCGACATTCATACTATATATACTATTTTAATTTAATTATTTATTTTAAAATGAATTTATACTTAACTAAATATTCTGTGAATATTTAAAGCGTCTATCTGTTGCCGTTATCAATATAGAGCAAAAAAAATCACGTTTGTTGTATGGGAGCCCCCTTAAATATTTATTTTATTCTATTTTTTAGTATTTTTTGTTATAGCGGCAACAGAAATACATCATCTGTGAAAATTTCAACTGTCTAACTGTCACGGTTCATGAGATACAGCCCGGTGACAGACGGACAGACAGACGAACAGACGGACAGCGGAGCCTTAGTAGGTAATAGGGTCCCATTTTACCCTTGGGTACGGAACCCTAAAAATAGTGAAAAAAGAGAGGAGATACACGCTTTCGAACTTTGTGGAGGGGGGGCATTTCTGTCCATATACACAAAAATCAATTAAACTAATTTTCGAAGGACTTCAATTTTCATTTGTTAAGTTAAAAAAATGAGATATTTTTTTTCTTTTTTTTTCTCTGTTGGTCATGAGCAGTTCCACCCACTGGTGCCCGCTTATCGTTGAATTTTGGGGCACGTTGTATACCTCTGCCCACCTTTCGGCGAATACAGGCGTGATGGTAATATGAACTGACAAGGAAGTACTTGAAATCGGTAAACGTGTCAATATTAATGTTTATTCATATCACAAGTTATTATAACTTTCGTGAGCCACACTCATTTTATAATTATTTAGGCCCGGACTTCACCAAAGCGAAGACGAGACGAGCGGAGCAGAGATGTGTTTTTAAAAACCAATAGAATTTCGTTATTCACACATCTCGTCTCCACTCAACTTATGTGGATACCACTAAGCGGAGATGTATCATATTTGTATGGCGCGATAGAAGCGGAGACGGAGCTGGGCCGCGGTACAAAGCGGAGATGTGAGCTTTACCTCGCAAGCTGACGACGGCGCGCAGCGGAGACGAGATGTGTGCTGCGTGCAGTGCGCGGTTTTGTGTCAGATCGTACTAAACTGTGCGTTTAGATCCAACGCTCGCCACACCCAGCTCAGTTCCGCTCTAGTCAGCGCACATCTGCACCCTACCCAGCACACATATCCGCTACAGTCTAGCCAGTACGCATCACCGCACAGTTTGAGTGGATACACCCTAGCTGAAAAACATTTCTTCTCGTCTTCGCTTCGGACATCTCCGCACAGCTCCGCTTTGGTGGAGTCCGGGCTTCATGTTTGAATAGCGACTTCCTCGCGTTTTCAGCTCGTGATTAAAGACTCCTTTGGGTCTAAAAATAATCGGGCAATTCCGAGAAAAAGTCACGCTTATCTGAAAAGCCTGTGATCGCTAATACTGAAAAAGGTATTGTGCCTTTTAATATTCTACGCGATTAGACCCGAGTCGCTAATAGTCTATAAAATTTATACGAAATAATAATTAGGAGGTTTCCATTCATAAAACATTTTTGAAACTTTATACAAGGTTAGTCGGAAAGGTGGTAGTAATCCGAAAGGGTTTTAAAGTACCCATAATACCCATAATAAAGTTATTTGTTCGACAACTATCCCCAAAAGTCAAGAGAAATAGATGTTCAAAGATCTCAAAATGAAATCGCTAAAATCTATCTATCCCCAGTTATGATCAGTTGTGTTTACATTTTAGGCCATATTTGGAGTCATGAATCAGAAGCACCATTTTCTGATACGTGACTTTCTTTTTTCTAAATATGCTGAATAGAGAAATTAATGTAGAAAAAAAAAAACACGCATGTATCTCAACTATTCACGTCACTATGATAAAAAATGTCAATAAAGTCTGTTTTATTAAAAACGTGTTCTTCTTCTCTCGTGTCAGAACGAGCTATACAAAAGTACCTCATGCTGTGGTGAAAAGATTAGCCAGCCAGCAAGGTTGGTAGCGGGGCTGACTGCCCAGGGTGCGCCGGACGTACTTAAGTATCGACACTCGTGGAGGTTCTTTTCATGCACCCCTAAAAACGTGTTAAAAGTTCATAACTCAAAAACTACAAAAAATCGCGGAATATACATGGGGGTGATTTGAATACCTGTAGGGTGCTCTACCTCCGGACTTCCGCTTGGTACTATTTTTTGGGACAGCCTGTATAATTATAACCTAGTTTTGATGTTGACTATACTTGTAGTATTACCAAAAAATAACTAATAACGATCATGCTGCCGATGCCGCTGGGATACCTACTATATTTTTAAATGTTTTTTTTTTTTATTTTGGCCTTAAAAAATCAACTCTAAGAATTTTCTGGGGTTACTCGGTATCGGGTTTTTAACAACTTTCGTTTTACAACTTTTCGAAATCGCCAATTTTTTTACGCCTGCCCAAACAAAACAGTTATTTTTTTTCGACTTCTTTGGAAAATAAAAAAAAAATACGCGAATTTCGAAAAGTTGTAAAACAAAAGTTGTTCAATTTCCGATACCGAGTAACCCCGTAAAATTCTTAAAGTTGATTTTTTAACACCTTAAAGAAAAAAATAAAAATGTAGTTTTTATGTATTTAGAATTAGAAGTCGCTCGCGTCCTCGCCCGCTTGGATGTTGTTTATCGCGTATTCCGTATTTTGCGGGATAAAAGTAGCATATCGTCGCTTAAGTTCTAACACCGCGTGACTCAAAATGTAGTAGTTTTGAGTTAGGCACGTCATATGAAAAAAACATTTTTTGTAGAAAATACGACTATAGATCCAATAAACAAAATATTATTAAAGTCCTTGGTAAATAAGGATAAAATATTTGAAACAATAATATCATTATGTAATACAGAAAGAGACATATCTTTTGCTGACCTAAACAGTTAACTGTTTTGAGATACGCGGTGTTAGAACTTAAGCGACGATATGTCCTTCTCCAAGTTCCAGACCATCTCTGTACCAATTTTCATCAAAATCGGTTCAGCCGGTATAGGCGTGATAGCATCACAGACAGACAAGAGTTAGGGTGCCATTCCACCAGACATTTGCTATGCAACGTTGCTATGGATGCGTTTGATATCCACCAATCATATTCATTGGTCCACATAGCATAGCACTGGTGGAAACTGATTCAACTAAACTACGTTTTTATGTGGAAGAATGCGTGCTATGGATGCGTGCTATGGATGGTTGCGAGTGGTGTAGCTATGCGCAGAGCAGTGTACCTACAGTAGGCGCGCGTTTGTCACCGAGCACATCTTACTCACTCCGCTACATAGCTTAGCATCAGTGGAAACGGTCACATAGTTTCGTAGCTTAGATTTTACATTCTCGCAGCGTAGCTGCATAGCACATCTCTGGTGGAAAGGCACCCTTACTGTCACAATTATAATATTAGTAGGGAGGGATGAATAAACGGACTATAAAAGATGCACCAACATGTCAGTCTAGCCGTCTCACGTTCGTACACGTTCTGTGCAAAAATATGAATAAATAATAGCCATCAGTACAGCCCTAGCGTATCAATCACATATCAAAACCGTTCAAAAGAGGTTAAAAATAGAATAACACCGAAAAGAGAAATTCATATACTATAGTCGCGGCATTAAAATGTTTACCACCCTAAAGTTTATAATTGCTTGCACATTACTTTTTCTTCAGGTCGCTCGGTCGCTCGCAAAGAATTGACAGGGAAAGGTATTTTTTTCTTAATTGATATAAACGGTAAATTTAAAGAGGATCATAAAAAAAGCCTTAGAGCCCAAATACACGTCGGATACTTGCTTCGATCAACAATAACAACTAGATATCGGGTCGGCGCAAGAAAATCGTCTCGGCAAATAAGAGCTCGCTTGAGAAGTGAGCTCTTATTTTGTTTAGTACGCTTGAAACACGGCCAACGTAATCACGTCTCACGATGCCGCAGTGTGTAATTACAAGTTGCAAAAATAATACCCGAAAAAGCAATTTAAGGGCCGGAGTGTCTTACTTTCGGTAAGTACATAAAGAATAAGTAATATTTTAAGCTTCATAAACTAGTAAATAATATCAAATTAGACAAAATTACCAATTTTAAACCAACGCCACAAATGTTTGTGCGTGTGATGGCGATCCTTTAGCCAAGGCTCGCCAACACACGCACAAACGAAACAAAACGACGTAGATCGCAAGGCAATAACGGAAAAATGATCTTTATTTGTTGTTCCTTCAGTTTGAATTCACACTAAATATTGTTTAACTTATGTCTTTTAATTTCTACATGACAGGAGTAAAAAAATGCTTTGCTCGTCTTTTGTGATGAATGGTCGTAAGTATTAGATAATATTTTGACGATTTGTGACTTTATTAATAGGTGTCATGGTTGTTATTATGTTAAAACTATTTTAAAACATTTTTCTCTGTTTGTTATTTTTTTACTATTATTATTCACGCGGACAGAACTGAGCTTGATTTTGTACGTAACCCTTTACCTAGTTGCTATTGTTGATCGAAGGATACTTGCCTCCGATAGTCGGTTCCGATAGTCTGATCAGACTATCTGAAGGCCTCCGCGTCATACATTAAATTTGTTTGAACATGAATTACACATACGATCAGACTATCGGATCGGATGTCAGAATCGTAAGCATCGTCTGAGCGTCGTCGTCGTACAGAAAAAATCGGACACGAGAATCGTACGTGTATTTCATGAATCCGATCAGATAGTCGGATCCGGCTCCCGGAAGCAACTATCGGACGTGTATTTTGACACTTATTGGTCTGAGGAAAACATTGTTTTAATAAAGGATAACATCAAAAAGTGTTTAATAGACTTTTTGCTTAAATCGATGTTTCACAATATTAAAAAGTAATACTTTTGTGCATTATTATGACATCTTAAACTTTATTGCGCACGTTCGTGTGAGAACCAATCGAATTTTAAATCTGATAAACATTTTAATTCCGCGGCTGTACTTAGGTAACAATCGATTTGAAAAAAAAAAAAACGATTGTCAAGCCCTGCCCTTACCAGTGCAGCTGCGGCTTCAGCCTTTTACGATACCCACGGTTGGAGTCACGGTGGTCTATAGTCCACAATTAAGTCTAAATAGTTAGAGGAGGTGATTGCCTCGTTGGCTCACACCGATAATTCAGCTCTCATCAAGTTGTCTCCCCCCCTAAGCCCCCACCAGCAACGTCCTAAGCCGAGGTCCGAGTCCAACTAGGGGTCGCCCTTAGTGCTGTTGTTGCAGTTAGTCATGATGTTAGTGTAGTACAAGTAGTTAGCTCAGGTTAAGTATTTTACTCCCCCCCCCCCCATTAGCTGGACCCTTCAGGTCTCGCCAATAACTGCCCGGTTACGTCGAAGGGGTCCCCAAGGACCATCTACAAAAGTAAAAAAGAAAAAAAATGCCTCTTTGGTCTAGTGGTCACAAGCGCTACTGTTGTGAGGTCCTGTGTTCGATCCTCAGGTCGGGCAAAGTGTTATTGGGTTTTTCTATGTGAAATTTCTCAGTAGCAGCCCGGAGTCTGGATTTGTGCCCGGTTGATGGCAATACGCTTGCCCCTTATTACATGGGACTTAAACAGGACGATGAAATGACGGTGTATATGCATCATCATCGTCATCATTCAGCCGAAAGACGTCCACTGCTGTGCATAGTCCTCCCCCAAGCATGTTGGGAGGGTTTGCCAAAATCACCACGCTTGGCAGGCGGGTTGGCGATCGCAGTACGGTTGTTAAAGTATTCAGAGACCGCTGCTGCCCATCCTCTAGTCGACACCCATGGGAAGAGATGGGGTAGTGCTATTCGGCACCACACGGAACACCACTACTACAAACGATACTATACACCTCTGCCCTACCTTTTGGGGAATACAGGCGTGATGCTAGATAGAAGAGGGCCCTATCTATTGGGTTTGGCAAACGAAAGAAGACACTGAAAAAGCGCGGCAAAGGGGTTCGAACATTTTTCTATGGAAGCTGGCATAGGCCCCTGCCGCCATTTTCATTTTTTTCCAAGTTGCGGCGCACGATGAGACTAACATATATGGGTAGAGGACACTCAAATAAACAAAATATATTTAGAGATATTGCCCTAAAATGTCACGTTGCCGAGATATTTCGACTCAAAGATTTTTTTTTCATGATTATCTCGATACAATATCTCGGTAACATGACACTTTAGAACACCATATCTCTGAATATTTTTTATTTGTTTGAGTGTCTTCTATCCATATTTACCAGTTACAAAGTGCGCTGCAATAAAAAAACTTGAAATCAAAATATCTCGGCAACGTGACTCTTTAGGGCACCATATTTCTGAATATTTTTTGTTTGTTTGAGTGTTCTCTATCCATATTTACCAGTTACAAAGTGCGCAACAATCTTGAAAAAAAATCTTTAAGTCCAAATATCTCGACAACGTGATACTTTAGGGCACCATATCTCTGAATATTTTTTGTTTGTTTGAGTGTTTTCTATCCATATTTACCAGTTACAAAGTGCGCTACAATCTTGAAAAAAAATCTTTAAGTCCAAATATCTCGACAACGTGATACTTTAGGGCACCATATCTCTGAATATTTTTTGTTTGTTTGAGTGTTTTCTATCCATATTTACCAGTTACAAAGTGCGCTACAATCTTGAAAAAAAATCTTTAAGTCCAAATATCTCGACAACGTGACACTTTAGGGCACCATATCCCCAATATTTTTAGTTTGTCTAAGTGTCCTCTACCCAATATGTTAGTGTAATCGTGCGCCGAAACTTGGAAAAAAAAATCAAAATGGCAGCGGGGGGGCTATGCTACAAAGGATCTATCCCTTTTAAAAAATCTCTGAATTGCAACCCCAGTTTGTATGAAATAACATAATTTCACACTATAGAAATAAATATTTTTGTTGAAAAATCATTGCCATATAAAAGTTTGCAAATAATTCCAGTGGCTTCTTTCGTTGGCCAGACTTTACCATGTTCATTAAAGCTTGAGATAAAATGTCAACAAAGAACTACCCACTTTTCGAATAATTCCTTTGTTCGGAGGTGTCAATTACAAGAAATACAATGGCGATAATTTTAGAGTGAGTAGTAGGTATTTTGTTTACATTTTGTCTCAAGCTCCTTTGAATGTTATAGTGAAATCACTCCTTCTACTCGTGAAATACATTATTTAAACTAAACAACCAGAGACGAAATGCACGTCTTATGCATTGCAATGTTCTAAGAATAAGGCCGCTTGTACACGCTAAGAAATTTCACCGTATCTGTTGCGGATATGACCAACTTATCATGTGCACGACAAGAATTTTGTCGGATCTAGGCACGAAAACTTCTCGTGTCTACTGCAGACAAGACGAATAGGGACATGTAAACGTTAAGATTGTTTTCGGGCAGTCGTGTGTCTACGTCCACGCAAACAAACGTACAAAAATTACCTGAACCACCTTACCCTACCATTCCCCCCACCGCACCGCAGCCGCACGTTCACGCGTCGTGTCTAGCGCAAGCAAGATTTTTTTCTTGATCAGCGTCGATGTAGTGTACACAGTTCGTGTGTAGAAACGACACGAATTCTTGCATAGGCCCGGCGACTTTTCTTAGCGTGTACTAGCGGCCTAAGTGACTCGACGCGTAGCGGATCAGTTATCTGCTACGGACAGCGTAGCTGTGACATCATCGCATCGGTTACGTCGTAGCAACAGTGCAATTTCTGTATTTTCTTTCAATTTATCAACTCGTTGCAGCTAATGCGGTTTTTTGCTCTATTGCTCTCTTACTTGTTGACATGAGAGTGACGAGGACAGATTATATTTATGAAACGTTCACAAACGCCAAACTTTTTTGAAGCCATTACGGTATTTTTATCAATTCTTCTTCTTTTTTTTTGTTTATGGTTTTCGTGTAAACTACTGGAATGCATCTTTATTTGGAACCCTTTTCACCGTAAGGTGTGCATGAAAAGAGCCTCCACGAGCGACGATACTTAAGTACGTCCGGTGCACCCTGGGCAGTCAGCCCCACTAATAACCTTGCTGACTGGCTAATCTTTTCACCACGGCATGAACTGTTCTTGTGTAGCTCGTACCGACACGATAGAAGAAGAACCGTAAGGTGAATCCTGAAGTTTCTCTACATCTTTTTTTTCACATTAATGTTTTTCATGGGATATGTTTATTCTTTATTTTTATGGTGTAGTGGTCGCAAGCGCGACTGTTGAGCGTGAGGTATTGAGTTCGTTTCCCAGGTCAGGCAAAGTGTTATTCGATTTTTCCGTGTGGAATTTCTCAGTAGCAACCCGGAGTCTAGATTTGTGCCCGATTGATGGCAATAGGCTCGCCCCCTATTACATATGACTTAAACATAACGGCAAATTGTGGGTGTGCTATACCTACACCACTGTCCATTGATCCATGTGTACATGTATCAAATACTCTCAACAACATATGTTCGTAGAAAAGTAATTTGCAACTGTTTGGACCATTTATTGCTAAAGTTCCACTTTGATCTATTACAAATAGTTTAGGCAATCTTTATTTTTGTGTAGGAGATATAGGCTATTATTTTACAACGAATAAATCCCGAAAGACGCAGCGTGGGTAGGCCTCCCACAAGGTGGACCGATGATCTGGTGAAGGTCGCGGGAATCCGCTGGATGCGAGAAGCACAGAACCGGTCGATGTGGCGATGCTTGGGGGAGGCTTATGTCCAGCAGTGGACGTCTTTCGGCTGAATGATGATGATAATGATGAATATATTCGTATTTAGGTCCACTTGCACAATGACTCGCTATAAACATTTGATGCTTAACATATTTAAAATGTCAATGTATTTTAAACACTTTTCAACGTAAGGTAACGTTTCTATAAAAACGTTACCATACAAATAATGTCAAATATTTTTTAAAAACAAATCAATTATAATATATCTATTTTACGGTTTTTGTTGATGTCGTTTACGTTTTTCCGATAGCAGTCTCTTTACGGCTACAATTTACAAAATGACTGCTATATCAAGACTCATCTTCGTTGGACACAGTATAAAGAATGTGCGTTTTTTTTTTGAAAAATTCTTTGTTTTAGGATTAAATATATCAGAGGGAGTTTAAAAGTAGCGCCAGGGACTGAAAAATGTGGAAGTAAAGCTATGTCTACACCGGCAGTGCAATTCTGTAAGAATCCCACCTCGATCGCGACTGTCAATTAGACACTTGTCGTGACACAGCGTGGATAACAAAACTACGCGTTATTGATTAAACTGTCAATTATCTGTGTGTTATGTGCTTCTATTATCCATACTGTGACATTATGGATATCGAGCTAACCGTCGACATTGAGGTGGGTTTCTTACAGAATGACGCTACAGTGCGCTTTCATGTTCATTTTGCGTCTTCGTCTGAGGCATGCGTGAAGCGCCATAGCGCATGCAATAGCGCACGCCTTAATACTAGTTCGACAAAAGCGCATGCACCTAGTGCACGCTAATCCGTCTATTGTATGTCGACTGACGACTGACCGAGGCGCACCGGTGTAGACGATAAGCTGCATGCGTCTTATGGCAATCCATATTACATGCGCTTGACGCAAGAGGAATTGGAAGTTGAAAGCGCAAGATGAACATGAAAGCGCACGGGTGTAGACATACTGATAGCACAGTTTTAACTGTGCTAATAGGTTAGCGTGGGATGTGTTATGCGGAGGCAAGGAAGTCATGTTACCAGAAGAGTGTTAAATATGACTGAATGGATATACAAGTAGAGGTAGGCCAAAGAAAAGATGGACGGATTGTGTGAAGAATGATATGGGCAAGAAAGGAGTGAGTACTGAGAAGACAGCTGTTAGACGAGAATGGAAAAGGAATACATGTTGTGCTGACCCCACCTAGAGCGGGCTAAGGGCTCTTACACACCACGTTTTTTTCAGGCGCTGTCGACGCGCGTCACACGCTGCTATAACGCGCTGCAAACGCGATGTTATCGCAACCAATTTACCTATTCACACGTTCATAAAATTGTAGTATGCAGACGATGACTTTTTCGCGAGCTGTTGACGCGCTCGTAGCGCGGAGTTACATCGATACAGACGCGCTGGCACAGTGCGTCTCTTTAACTGCAAACATATGCGTACAGCGCGTTTTAATCGGTTACTTGCCGACAGTATTACGATGGCATCAATCGAGTTGCTCACGCGCGTCTATAGCGCGTTACACGGTCCTTCGCGCGCGTGCTGCACGCGTTTTACTTTGCAAGGAGAGTTGCTCACGCGGGTTCGTAGCGCGTTTCTCGTGTCGCAATCGCAAGTAATCTGATTATTTCAAGTTTAGCAGCGCCAACAACGCGCGATAGAGAAACGCTCTAAGAGCAAGGAGATGACGATGAATATATCAAGCGAGCAGAGCCTCGGCAGAAATTAGTTCTTGTAGGACACATATTGTAAAATTTTATTATGAGTGGCCAACGGAATTTTCTGCAATATCTGGCTAGCAAACCGGGCGTACGATGTGCGTTCCCGCGCGCCCTACCGACGCTGACCAGTCCGGCTCGCATCTCCGTCGCTAAACGTTCGCTTGTTGCGCCACACTGATCACCGTTTAACTGTGTCATAATATTATATAAGCTAAAATAAGCTTAAATCTTTATTTTGTACGTGTGTGTGTGATCAAATTATATAATTTTACAAATCAAATTGTCAAGTTTACTTCATTCAACCTACATTCTATAATATTTGTAGGTCGAAAAGTTGCGTGCAAAGCGTTAATTATTTAACACATTTTTTGCCACCTAAACCGGTAATTAAACTCAAAATTATTCATTAATATAATCTACCATCGAAGTACCACACTAAGCCATGCTAAACCATGAAAAAAATAACTATTAAGGTAATAATTTTATAGCACGATTTTTAACTCGGTTGGAATCACGCACTAAGGGTTCCGTACCACCCCAGTTTTCCTTCTTTTTAGTAGGTATATGTTGTTTAATTATACAGGATATAAACGATCAGAGATCATGTGGTTTTAAGGAATTACACGAATTCGTTTACAGTCTGTATAGTATGCACCACAATTGTTATCCAGTTTTACGCTTGTATACAAGGTGTAACGTAAATAATGAACAACCTCTTAAGGGGTCACTGTAGTCATCATTATGAACAAGTTTTACTAAGGGCCCAAACCTGAAATCGTGAAAAAAATATCAGCTGTTCCCTACATTTATGTTCGCATAACTCGTCAAAATGTAGGGATTGAGATTGTAGATTGGGAATGTAGATTTTTGTTTCGCGATTTCATGTTTGGTCCCATAGTAAAAGTTGTTCATAATGATGAGTACAGTCACTCCTTAAGAGGTTGTGCGTTATTTAAGTTACACCTTGTATATTATAGTCTTAAGATAGGGCAGTAACAAAAAACATTGAAAATATGCATTTGTTTCGAGATTTCTTGTGGTACCCATACAAAAAAAAACTCATTCATTCACATTCAAAATAGACTAGAATTACTTCATTCTTTTTGAACGTCAGATTTACAACAGACATCCCACAAAAAAGCCCTCCCTTCACCGCTTCGTAGTGTTTATGCTGTGAAGAAGAAAAGGCGCAACAAACTCCCCAGCAATACAGATCTGTCTGTCAGGTGAATAAATTAATTGACTCTACAAATAAAATCATAATATTTTTACAAAAAGCCCAAAGATATAATAGATAAAGTATAATAAATTAAAGCCATAATAAATGCCATAATCTATATATACAGCGTGTCCCAGAAAGTAGTGTCAAGCGGAAGTCCAGAGTTAGAACATCCTTTACCTCAAAGTCACAGGATAGTAAATTTCGAAACGATCAGACCAGTAGAAGTTGCTCATATCCCTTCGACAACCAGAAAAGATCTGATGATCTTCAAACGGCTGAACCGATTTTCTTGAATCATAGCTAAGAACACTCTCGATAAAGTCACCTTTCAAACAAAAGAAAAAACGAAATCAAAATCCGTTTAGAAGCTACGATGACACAGACAGACACACAGACAAACACGTTAAACTTATAACACTCCTCTTTTTGCGTCGAGAGTTACTAAAAAAGAAGTTATTAGTTAATTTGAATAAATTTTTCGTTCACCCTTTTACTACTGGAATTTTCGATATTGTATGCTTTGAATGCTTTTTTTATTGTGATGTCGTAGAGACAGCTCGTTGAAATTTACAAGGTAAATAGCTGATAAAATGGATAAGTTTTTAAAATACATCTGACGAAAAAAGTTTAGGGAAATTTATTTTTAAATCACCCACAAAGATGTAGGAAACATGCAGGATTTTAACTTTATGACAATTCAATATTTTTTTGCAACGCATTCGTTACATTTATGGTTACAAATGTTTATGCATTCGAAAGGGTCACTAATCAGCTAATTTAGAAAAAAAAAATACTCATGTATCTCAACTATTCACGTCACTATGATCAAAAATGTCGTTATAGTCAGAGTTTGATTAAAAAACATGAAAAACATTAATAACTCGAAAACTACAAAAAATCGCGGAACATACATGGGGGTGATTTGGGTACCTCAAAGGATGTTCTAACTCTGGACTTCCGCTTGACACTACTTTCTGGGACACGCTGTATAAAAGGAGAAGCTAATTGACTGACTGACTGATCTATCAACGCACAGCCTAAACCGCTGGGGTTAGAAACTTGAAATTTTCACAGTAGGTTTCTTTTGTAACGTAAGAAAGGATTTTTGGAAATTCAACCCCTATGGGGGTGAAATAGGGTATTTAAGTTTGTGTGTAAGTCCGTCATTTTAGGAGTTAGAAGTATGAAATTAAATACTAAGGTTTCTGGTTAGAAATAAATGTAGAAATGTTTCAGCGTTTTTGGAAATTCAACCCCTAAGGGGGTGAAATAAGTATTGAAAGTTTGTATGAGAAATCTGGTAGTTTTGAAGATAGAAGCATGGATTTAAAAATGTAGGCTTTTGGTGAGAAATAAACATAAACGTGTTTGAGGGTTTTTGGAAATTCTACCCGTAAGAGGTGAAATAGAGGATGAAAGATTTTTTTGATTTCATAACTACACCTAACAAGGGGCTTAACGAGGGCTCAAAATTTGACGCAAGCGGAGCTGCGGGCAAAAGCTAGTGATACATATTCTGTGAAAATTTAAACTGACTGCTTGGTTGGAAAGATAGAGCCCTGCGACAGACAGAAGAACGGACAGACGGCTTAGTCATAATTATGGTCCCGTTGGCACACTTTGGGTACGGAACCCTAAAAACTATTAAGGTTTCATTTTGTACCACGATTTTTAACCGTGAATAATAAAGTTTTGTATCGAATAGAAAAAAAAAGGATTCAGTTTTAAGCCGCGTAATCATTACCGACAAATGTCCCGCGATGCGTGTCGCCAGCGATGTCCGACGACGTCACGTGACGTTGGCGGACATCGCGTGACACGTCCGGAAATATAGCGCGCCTAATTAGGTATAGCATGAAAATTCTATTCTCCTAAAGGTGTTCCAATAACGGTGTTCACAAAAGTTGGAAACAGTTTCAAACAATTTCCCAACAGTTCCCACATCGGATGTTTCTAAATGTTGACAAAATTTTTTGAGCGACGGTGTGGGAGCCCCTTGAGTTTTTTTTATTCTTTACTAGCGACCCACCTCGGCTTCACACGTGTACGTTTTATAGTTCGTTTCACACTATCTATTAAAAAAAAAACCGCATCAAAATCCGTTGCGTAGTTTTAAAGATCTAAGCATACATAGGGACAGACAGACAGCGGGAAGCGACTTTGTTTTGTACTATGTAGTGATTTAATTGATTATTTCAAATCCAATTCCACGAGGTGACGCTTGTTTTGTCCTCTGGGTGACTTTAGTGACTACATTGTTGTAGTGGGTGACCTATATAAAATCATGTAAGAGAGAATAATTATTAAAAAAAACCGGTCCTTATTTCATTTTATTTGTGGAGTTGGCGCAGCATTTCTTTTTTTCTCACCCTTCTCTGTGTTCACTTCCTGCCTAACCATATATCATCTTTCACACAATCCATCCATGTTTTCTTTGGTCTGCTTCTTTTCTTATATTCATCTACATTCATACTTAAAACTTTTCTCGTAACATGCTCCTCATTCCTCTGCGTCACATGTCCATAACTCCATACCACGCTACTCAACTTTTTTGTTATCGGCGCTACTTTTAAACTCTCTTACATACTCATTCCTTATCCTATCACATTATAAAAAACAGTTGAACCCACATCTATCTCCTCGTATGTATATAAAAATGAATCCCTATTTCCCTTAGTCACGGCATCACGCGTGAGCGGCTGGATCGATTCCGCAATTTTTTTTTTGTTGTGTTTATAATTGTCAGGGGATGGTTCTTATGAAAGAATTTTTTTCATATTTAAAAAAAAAAACGAAATTATCTCAGTATGTCTATATTCTTAATTTTTTAACCGCATGTGACCGCATGCATGAAAATGGTTTTAACTTTTTGTTACTATTTTGATTTTGTTTCTGAAGGTAGGTAAGTAGTAGATAGGTAGTAAGTTGGAAAAAGTGCATTGCAACGCATGCGGGTACAGCTAGTAAATAATAAAATGTATTAAAAGTACCTCCGTCCGTGTATCACTGCAAGGGTACCAACTGAAAATCAGTGCTGCGCGTTTGACGTCTAGCATACGCTGAGTTGGTGACGCTTCCGGCATGGATATGCTCGACAGCATAAAATGTGTATGTTTAATTGTTTTTACGTTTTTATTTATGCTGTCGATGTGTCTTTGGCTGAATTAAATTTATTTACTAGCTTTTGCCAGCGGCTTCGCTTGAGTTAAAAAAACTCTTAACACACTACTAAAGTTTCTTTAATAATATAATTCAATCATGATTCGAATGACACGTGGCGCCATCTATTATCGTTATTGTTGTTTTCCTCGGGAACAGTACTTTTTTCAGGATGAAAGGTACCCTATGTCCGTTTCTGTACACCTGACAACGTATATACAACATTTCAGGATGATCGGTTTAGTTGTTTAGGCGTGAAAAGGTAACAAACAAACAAACTTACTTTCGTATTTCTAATATTAGTTAGGATAGAAACTTTAGTAGTGTGTTAAGAGTTGATTGTCAAATTCTAACGTGAGCGAAGCCGCGGGCAAAAGCTAGTAGTCTATAACATATTTTTTATTTGAATAAGCTAGCATTCTTGGTTCCTGAGATATTAAGGTTTATGTTCGTGACCTGGATTCATTGCTCCCGAGTGTAGATATGCGGAAATAAGGAATGCATCTCGCTTGTTAAGGTGCGTACAGATTAAGTAACATGTTGTATAACTTGTGTTATATAACACGTCTACAATATGTAACATTGTTTTTCAACATTGCAACATATAACAATACTGTACACATTAGAATAACAATGCAATATAACCATGTTATATAACACTGTCGTTTGTCGTTCTGCAGTGCTGTTCACAATGTCGACACGAGAGGATGTATTGCTAGCTGCTGCAGCGACTGTTGTACTTTTAACTAACAACAGAAAAAAACGTACATGCTGGGTTCGTCCTAGTTTATTGACATTGTTGTAAATATTAATAACATGTTATATAACACGTTTGTTATTATAACATGTTTTATAACATTCAGTCTCCGCATTACTGAAACATGTCATATAACAACGTTTTATAACATGTTATGTTATAAAACGTTACGTTATACGTATGTTATAAAACCTTTACGTAAGTAAGTAGTGATGTGATTTAGTATGCTATTTAGATTGAATGAGTGAATGGACGGGTAATTTAATAAAAAGGCGCAGACACTATCCATTCTCGTCAAACCGCACATTCCTCTTAACGCTACGTTCACACGGAGTCACGTTTAGCCGAATCTTATTTTCATCGGATCTGGAAACCCCGAATGTTGTGTTCACACGGCACATCTTGCGTTGCCGTATACGACGGCCCCGAATTGGGATCCCGTGTGAACACACGTGCCATGTCCCTCCCCACCCACTCCCCCGCTTGTGCGACCCGACATGTATTCGGTTTCAAGATCCGGCAAATAACCGAATCTACACCTGCTTGTATCGTATGAACGCATGTGTTGAATGCGCTATGCCACTGCACCGGATCCCACATTTTGCAGTACGGCCGGATCGGTCGGACCAAATCGGATGTCAACTTCAGCAAGATTTGGTTTTTTTGCCGTGTCTTGAAACTGAATGCATGTGTGAACTCACGTATTGAAATACTGTTGCCACTAAACCGAACCCTGTAAAAAGCGATTCGGCAGAGAAACACACGACGCCGTGTGAACGTACCGTAACATTCTCATCTCACGGTACGTTCACACGGCGTCGTGTGTTTCTCTACCGAATCGATTTTTTGCAGGATTTGGTTTAGTGGCAACAGTATTTCAATACGTGAGTTCACACATGCATTCAGTTTTAAGACACGGCAAAAAAAATCGAATCTTGCTGAAGTTTAAATCCGATTTGGCGACTACAAACCGATCCGGCCGTAGGCGTAGTGCAAAATGTCCGGTGCAGTAGCATAGCGCATACAATACATGCGTTCATACGATACAAGCAGGTGTACATTCGGTTCTTTGCCGGATCTTGAAACCGAATACAAGCGGGGGAGTTGGTGGGGAGGGACATGGGACGTGTGTTCACACGGGATCCCAATTCGGGGCCGTCGTATACGGCAACGCAAGATATGCCGTGTGAATACAACATTCGGTTTTTCCAGATCCGATAAAAATAAGATTCGGCAAAACGTGACTCCGTGTGAACGTAGCGTCAGCTGCATGAAAAACATCCTTTTTGTGGGCAACATTCCGATCCATACAAGACAGCAGGTCTAAGGTTGCCAACTTTGTTTAGAAGTAATAAAGTATATCTGATTTCAGAGAGGGTAAATAAAGTGTGCAGACTTATAAAAAATAGTATTCTATATTTAAGTTTTTTAAAACAATATTTTTTGTACTTTTTGCAGTACATAGTATTTATTTTTTGTGTTATGGATAGCACTGGTAAACTTTGGGCCCAAAAAAATTGTCAGTAAATGTAAATAGAGTATTTTAGCATAGTTAATTAGTGCTATACAGCATGATGGTCCCAAGCAGGATGGCGGCCAGGCTCCTCCCCGACCTACAGGTGTCGGTGACGAAGGCGGGGAGAACTACTCATCACTGGAGCTCGACACTACTGCAGCGGCCGGTGTCACAGCACTCACGGAGGGGCTGGATCCCAGCGGCTGCGAGGCGGAGCGGAGCGACGAGTCCGGGGATGTTGGGCGTGCAAATCAACAATGAGCAGAGTTAGTGGTTCCTGGATGTTAAATAACTAATCAGTCATAAGTATAAATGCATTTCGCTGTCTTTATCAGAAGAGGCCATCGTATGCGTGGGTTTGCGGGCGAGGAGAAGCAAGTAAATGAAAGTCTTTATTATCAATTACGAGTCTATACTTCGACAAACACAAATAATGAGGATACACAAAAATAAACGACGTTCCACCGAGTACGTGAGGCGCGAGCACACATATATCCAATCACTTTAATTGCGATAGATACGATCGCCACTAATAATCAATAGCGGCTTTACGATCGAATGGCTCTGACGTTTTTTATCTCTATTTTGGCGGGCCGTCACCTCAGTCTCCGGTGTTACGTCAAGTTGACATTGACAGCTGTCATCAGATAGATGACATTCGTCCAGAAATCAATTAAGTTTGGCGTCGTCAAGCCAATTCTCGCCGTCAAGTATATTATAAAGTACACCTACATAGAGCACAATACTCTATTTTAGACTGCGGCTGGCAACCTTAGCTTATTCAAACACGTAAAACATGTTACTCGGAGAACAAATATTAGAAATCCAAAAGCTATGTGTACCCCAGTGCGCTTTCATGTTCATCTTACGTCTTCGTCTGAAGCATGCGTGAAGCGCCATAGCGCATGCAATAGCGCATGCCTTAATACTAGTTCGACAAAAGCGCATGCCCCTAGCACACGCTAAACGGTCTATTGTATATCGACTGACGACTGACCAAGGCGCACCGGTGTAGACGGTAAGCTGCATGCGTCTTATGGCAATCAATGTTGCGTGCGCTTGACGCAAGAGGAATTGTAAGTTGAAAGCGCAAGATGAACATGAAAGCGCACGGGCATACCAAAACAGATTAGTACTGAGTTTGAAACCTCAAACTAGTATGAAAATAAAAAAAAAACTGCTATGTAATGTGTATATGCATCTATAATAAAATTCCAACACGTTTTAAAGAACTACAGTTAAATAGTTTTATAGCAGCTTTAAACAATTCGATATTAAATAACAGATTTTACTCTATCAAAGAGTTTTTTAATTATTCTGAGTTCTGGGTCCTTAGACAAAGTAACATCGCTTCGTAGCGAAACGATATCTAAATTCGTCATCGTCTCTATTGTCGCGATCGTTGTGTCGAATTGCTTTACTAAAAGCGCTGCTTGTCTACGCATTTGTATGACGGATAACCACGATAAACAAATCGTTTCTTTATCGTTTCGTTTCGAAGTATAACATTGTCTACCAACTTGCGATAACGATGACGATTGACCACGTGACTTAACGCGGCTTATGCCAATCCCATACATTTTAGTCTTTTCGAACTTCGTTATCGTTTTTAAATTATTACTTTGTCTAAGCCCCCTGAGTAGTCTTACATATGTTTTGTATTGCAAGCATAACCTCGTTCCTGAATGTATCTTGTGTTTTGGCATTATTGAAAATATATTTAAGCATAATAATTAATTTGAATATTCAGTAAAAATTTTACTTAAAAACTAATAGGATTACTATTAGTTTTTAAGTAAAATTTGCATGCTAATTATAATGGCTAAATGGGCTTGATCTAATATTGTATTTTCATTTAACACCATTCTATGTACCCTATTTATTGAAAATAAATGATTTCATTTGAATTTGAAACCGGAGATAGGCCTCTCCCAATAGGAGGAGTTTGCAATAATCGCCACGCTTGGCAGGCAGGTTGGCGATCGCAGTATGGTTGTTAAAGTACTCAGAGGACGCTGCTGCCCATCCTCTAGTGAATCCCTTAATCGCCTTTTACGACACCGATGAGAAGAGATGGAGTGGTGCTATTCTTTACGTCGGGCACCACACGGCACACTGGCAGCCCTAATCAGCTCTAATGTGATCGACAATATCCTTCTTGTTTAAAATATATGCGATAATGGACTCACGTGAACAGAAACTTGATACCTTTTACGTTATGAGCCCGTCCCGGACGCGGCGGAATTAGATTTTTGGTCGTGTGCAAAACGTTTTTTTTTGTTCCGCGTCGTGTCACGATCGATACTCGCCATGCCCGTGACGTTGTTGGAACAGTTATTTTTTGTCACGATCACAATTTGTCGACGACATCAGGTGCCATGGTTTGGTCAAAACTTTCACCATTTACGAAAAACTTTTCCTAGCTTTTTTTTATAGTATTAAGGGCAGTTCAGATGACGCAATACTATTCCGCTGTATAGAAAAGTATACTGCGTCGTAAGCTTAGTATATATAGACGAGCTCTGTATGTATAGACGGGCTAGAAGTGGCCTCACTTCTGCCGACGGGGCGCGAACGGAGAATCTTACGATATAGCTCTGAGAATCGCTCAAGGTTATCGGGTACAGCAAGCAAAAACTTTATAGTATAGCGTTGTGTGAACGTGTCTATATAAAATGTATGCTAAGCGATATTGTTAAGCTGTACAACATTAGCTATTATTATAGCGAATTCTGAACTGCGCTTACTTTCGTGAGACACATTCATAATTTTGTTATTAGTTACAGTTTACTCACGTCGGGCAATTCCTAAAAATGCACGTGAGTAAACCGTCTTCTTCTTCTTATTCGTTTCGCTCTTGTCAGAGCGGTCGTGGTCGTCATGTAGCACTATGAATGACTGCAGTTGATGTGGCTCGTCTCACGATGTCTCGCCATCTGTCCCTGTTGGTGGTCATTCTGGTACACTCGCACAAGGGGCCACCTACGGCTGATTTTATTTGGTCTGTCCATCGCATCGGTGACTTTCCGCGTGGTCTGGTGCCTTCCACTCTGCCCTGTACGACCAAACGCTCTATGGAGTAATTTCCCCGCCGTGAGTAAACCGTAACTATTCATGAATATGAACTTTTCCTTCCTCTTTTAGAAGAAACGAAAATTTGCAAAAATCGTATCAGGTAGTGTTGTTCTGGATCTGTGTGTTTGTGTATGTGATATTTTTAACTGTAAACGCACCCACAATACGGGAGAAATTCTGTCAGATATACAGAACTATGTTGTTGGGGAGTTTGTTGCGCCTTTTCTTCTTCACAGCATAAAGACGAGGAAGCGGTGAAGGGCGGGATTTTTGAGGGCTGTCTTTTGTAACATTGACGTTCAAAAACAATTAAGTAGTTCTAGTCTATTTTCATTAAATACGTTTTTGAAGTTGAAATTTGATTAATAATATAATTTAGGGCAAAGCTAAATAAACATGTTTGAAAGATTTTTGAAAGAAATAATCCTGTTTGTTGACTTATTGATAAAATAATTACAAAAACTGACATAATTACGTTGACTTGGTTTTGTTGTTGAATTATTTGATTTGGAATTAACATAAGAATATCAAGAATATCAAGGAATTCTCTTTAATTTATTAATTCCCCAAACGACGATAATTAGCCATTTATGGAATTAGGCATTTTGAGAGTTGGGCATTAATAGAATTAACCATTATGAGAATTTGCCGTTTATAGAATTATGCATTTCGAGAATTGGTTCTTAAAACCATAAAAGACTTATTTACCATTTCGAGAATTAGGCATTCTGCGTTTAAACCGAAATACAGGGTGTAAACGAATTTGTGTAATTAAAACCGCATGATCTACTGGTGACACGGATTAATCGTAAATGGGTTTTCTGAAAATACGCAAACAAAAAAATTCAATGAAAATTCATAGTTTTCTGACTCTGAGTCATTTGAGCATCCCGAGATTACTGACTGCAAAGAGTGATATCGCGCTATTCAAATGTTCTGAGTGATATCGCGGTAATCAAAATGTTCTATAATATAATTGAATGATTAAAATCATTATTTTTTGCAATATTAGTTTTTTCTTTTTTTATTGAATACATATTAGGTGCTTTAAATAAGATCACTTATACAAGGTTAATCGGAAAGGGGGTACTAATCAGAAAGGGTGTTATAGTTCCCATAATAATGAATAACTATTCTACAACTGAAACGGGTGACCTAGCAGGCACATAACATTAGTGAATTTTTCGTAGATTTCAGCTTTGTATTTAGTGTTTTACCTTTTTCCTGAATAAACTTTTTATTATTATTTATTATTATTAACTATCCCCAAAAATCAACAGTTTAAGAGAAATTGCTGTTTAAAAATCTCAAAAAAAAATACGCTAAAATTAATCTACCTATTCTCAGTCACGATTAACTGTGTTTACATTTTAGGTCATATTTGGGGTCAGAAGCTCCATTTTCTGAATTCGTAGGTATCGTAGGGATGAGGAAAAAAAAAATATTATCATTTTGTATGGAATTTAAAATTATCGAATTTTGAAATTTAAACCCTTGCGTTAAAACAGTTATCAGTGATACGTTAAGTGACCCACGGATTAGTACCTCCTTTCTTTTTAATCTTGTAGATATCGCAAGAAAAAAATAATATTTTAATCCAGCTAGAACCCGTGCTGGGTTATACCAGTAATAGATCATGGGGTTTTAAGGAATTACATGAATTCGTTTTCAGACGAATCTCCCTCTATTTGAGTTTCAGTAGAACCAACAACTGACCTATATATACTTACTGATAAAGTTTAACTGCGATTACCAATCCGACTGCCAGGCGTAGATTATGGTAAGCTCCCCCATGATTGATGTGGCGACCAAAATGACGCAATGGTGGCTCGAGCCACGCACTGGGACAACGTTTGTTTAATCAAAATATACAAGGTTAGTCGGAAAGGGGGTACTAATCCGAAAGCCACTTATAGTATCACTGAAGACTGTTTGAAAGCAAGTGTTAAAATTTCAAAATTCGATATATTTTTTTCCAAATAAATTGATTTTATTTTAGTTTTATCAAAAAATCTTCATCACTGCTTTAGTTACAAGTTCAGAAAATGGTGCTTCTAATTCATGATCCCAAATATGACCTAAAATGTAAACACAGCTGGGGATAGATTGATTTTACAGATTTTTTTTTGAGATTTTTGAACAACTGTTTCTCTTAAATTATTGACTTTTGGGAAAAGTGGTAGAACAAAAGTTATTCATTATTATGTGTACTTTAACACCCTTTCGGATTAGTACCCCCTTTCTGACTAACCTTGTATACTTATAGTTGGCTATTCCTGAAACTTACTGACAACTGTTATTATACAAGGTAAGTCAGAAAGGGGGTACTAATCCGACAGGGAGTTAAAGTAACCATGATAAAGAATAACTTTTGTTCTACAACTTTTCCCAAAACTCAATAATTTAAGAGAAACAGTTGTTCAAAAATCTCAAAAAAAAAACTCTAAAATCTATTTATCTCCAGTTATGATCAGCTGCGTTTATATTTTAGGTCATATTTGGGGTCATGAGTTAGAAGCACCATTTTTTGAATTTGTAACTAAAGTAGAGATGAAGAATTTTTGAAAAAACGAAAATAGTAATCATTTTGCATTGAAAAAAAAATACCGAATTTTGAAATTTTAACACTTGCTTTAAGATAGTCATCAGTGATACTTTAAGTGGCCTGCGCATAACCTTGCATAAGGTCCATCTATTCATACACGAAATATTTTAAGGGATACATCTATAGGTGGTAAAAAAGCCAAAGAAAAGCGAAAAAAAATTTTTATCTAAGTTTTTTTTTTACCTAATTATTATAATTGTAAAAATGCTTGAGAAATTTCGCATTTTGAAAAAAAAATCCCGCTTCATTGAAAATAAATACTGCGTAGAAACTAGCGTAATGGATGTTGAAAATAGTAATGAGCCAGTATTTGTTATGTGTAACAAGTAAATTTAAATTATTTAATTTAAAAAACATATACTAATCTTTTATTTTATTTTAGTTTATATTGCTTCTTTACCACCTATAGATGTATCCCTTAAAATATTTCGTGTATGAATAGATGGACCTTATAAAAGTGATTATAAAAATACACAGTCTAGTAAAATTTCGATTTCCATGCTTGACCTGCAGGCTTACTCCCAACAGCATCGAGTTGTGAATCGAGTCGACTTAGTGTCAATTCTTACTCTTGAAATCGAGCACCGGCTCGAATAAAAATTAACGACTGTTTTTGATACTTGTTAGTTTTAAATCAAACCTCGGAACGGTCGTGCAGTTTTGTCGATTTCAAGAATAAGAATTGACACTAAGTCGACTCGATTCAAAACTCGATGCTGTCGGGAGTAAGCCTGCTGATATCATCCGTAACATTCACGAGGGCTGAGGTAGTACTGTGTCCAGGACGAAATCCAGACTGAAACGGATTCAGGAGAATTCAATTAATTGCACTTCAAGGGCCGCCTGTGTGCTTGTAGAGAGCTCTCAGAAATCGCCTTTGTCAGTATTATAACCCTGATTTTGTTACGATTTCAGAAAATGGAGCTACTATAGTTGGACTTTCAGTTCGATGCAGTAATTTGACAGTTGGGAGGATACCAGTTTTTGACAAAAAACAAGCTAGTGAGGTGAAAAAAAGAATGAACGGAATTGAATGAACTTAATAATGTACTGATATGCAAACTTTTTTTGAATTTTATTAAAATTATTCTAAACCACTAGTAAATACTCATGTGACGTTTCGCGTTGGACGCTTTTTCGGCTCCGGATTTAATCATCTTACACCAACACATTTATAGGAATAATTTAAATTATTTAATTTTATTATTTTTAACATTATCCTCCTTTATTCATAGATTGCAAACGAGATTGTAGATGTTTATTTAAATTCATATTTTTTTCTCTTTCGTTCCTTTCGCAAAATCGTTCACTACCCCAACAGTGTATCTGTACTCAGCGATTGACCATGCCCTACGTCTTAACGAATACGTTAAATAATTAGTTCTATATTTGTTCTATCGACATATGCATAATACGCAATTTGTTCCGTTTTAGTTTTTATAAAAAATGACTTCTTCTGTAACAGTTAGCCAGCGATGTACTTTTAAATTACGCACTTTAAAAAAAACTAGATAGGCGATTAGTTCTACATTAACTCTAATTACTTATCTGCTTTTTACTTATAAAAAATCACTACTTTAAGTTTAAAAAGACAATACAAAGAAGGAAACCTAGCGATGTATTTCTAAGTAAATGAATATCTTTCGCTTACAATGTGACAGTTTTGTCCCCATTACAATTCAAATTAGATTTTAATAATATTTTTTATTTAATATTTGTAATGAACAAACAAAATTTTGAAAAACAAAATCTTTCTAAGCGTAGGTAGTTTCTGTGAACTTCGATATATCTGCATTACAAATATTAATAAAATCTAATTCGAATTGTAATAGGGACAAAACTGTCACATTATAAGCGAAAGAAATTCATTTACTTAGAAATACATCGCTAGCTTTACTTCTTCGTATTGTCTTTTTTAACTTAAAGTAATGAATTTTTATAAGTAAAAAGTAGATAAGTAATTAGAGTTAATGTAGAACTAATCGCCTATCTAGATTTTGTCTTTTTTAAGTGCGTAATTTAAAAGTACATCGCTGGCTAACTGTTACAGAAGAAGTGTTTTTTTATAAAACTAAAACGGAACAAATTGCGTATTATGCATATCGACGGCAGCAAAGAACAAACGGCTATCTACAAAATCACTAGTTTTCAGGAGAGCGTTTTTAACGCGAAAATGTAATAACTTCTACAAAAATAAAGCTAGCCTCTTCAAATTTGCAATAGTTATATTATTCGGCATTTTGAACAAAACTATGAAGGTCAATTAACTGATATATATTTTTTTTTCGAAATACGGCAGATGTCTTTTTCTACTTCGCACAAAATAAATAACTAACTGAGTCAACTGCCATATGTTCGCTTCTACGTAGGACTTTGTAATTACTGATTCCCAAACAATTTTACTTATAAAAGGAGATATTGTTATTCTCTTTTATAATATATATCTAACTACGACAACAAATAAAGGGTAACTATGACTGACACCAAGATATTGTAGTTGTCTCAAATTACTTCGTAATTCTAAAGGTTCAGATATTGATATTGCAGATAACATGCTATTAATATGATGAGCTTTTGGAGTTCAAGAAAAGAATTAAGTTATTCTTAGTCATTTATTCTTTTTTAATCATCGTAATCATATTACAAAGTAACAAAAATGCAATATTTGCAGAGAAAATAAAATTTCTAAGGAGTTACTATCTTCAAAAACAAATCAATAATCGAATCTTATACAAGCTATTATCATACAAAAGCAAAGCATAGGATCAAAGGAATTGAACCCGTGTTAATACACGTAAGTAAAGATTATTTTATCACAATAATCAAACTTACTGAACTAAAAATAATTTCTTCCTAGTCTTTTCTTCAAGAAATAATCAAATTCCAAACTAAGTTATTGAAGGTTTTTCTTGCATAAAATGAACAATCGGTAGTCTGTTTTTCTACCGTAGCACGTTGATGATAGCTTCAGCAAGTGTGTTTTAATGATTCTGACCGTGTTTGGACGTGCTTTATCACGCATAAGCTGAAACAAAGCACCCAACTGGGTCCTCAAAGAAATGACAACATCCGAAACAATCATTTCAGCGTAAATCTATGCATTGAGATTGCCTCTGATTCAAATCAGTTCTGTTCTTCCATCGATTCAAATACTCGGCCATAACAATATTTTTCCACGTTTTTAGCATCCTGAGGTCCACCAATACATCTAGTATCTGGTCTTATGTCAAAGCGAGATTCATCAGAAAAGCACACATAACGCCATTTTTCTTCTGCCCCATTTCTGTGTTCACGAGCCCATTGTGAACGGGCCCTACGATTGCAGGGCTCAATCAGTGACACTCGTAGCGGTCTTTGCGAACAGAGATTGACTTTGTGCAAACGGTTTCTAATGGTTTGATCGCTTATTAACAACCCTGAAAAGCGATGAAGCCTTTGAATGCTCATCTTGCAAAGCATGAGAAAAATAAATTTATATTTCATTGAATAATGTATTTACATGTTTTTATTTTTTATTGTACTGTGCGTTCAGTCCCACAAATACGCGCCCCACTCCTTTTTGCTGTTGGAAGCCGCGTGGTGCTTAAGCATACATTTCTTTTTATTATCTTATTTTAGTTTCCTTGCCTCGGAGAGCACGTTAAGCCATCGGTCCGGGTATCATACGAATACCTGTGGTAGTGTCGTTATGGGTAGTCAGAAGTCCGAAATTCTGACAACCGGTCTAACCTTAGGAAATAGGCATTGCCGCGCAACTGAGTTGCGGAGGTCTGATGACAGTTTCTCCGTGTAAAAGACTGGTGTTCAGCTCACCGTTTAGACTAAAAGCTGACCCCAACATAGTTGGGAAAAGGCTAGGCAGAACGAAGAGCGATGAAGCCTCGTAATCACCATCATCGCACTCATTTTAGGATTCCATCGAGCAGTGATATGTATGTAAAGATCTTGTCTACCTGTGGTGATGCGAGTTCGTCCTCCATGACGCTCAGCTACGCTGCCAGTGATACGGTAGCGTGTTCAGAAGTGACTTATTATACTCTGCGTAGTGCCCAGAGCGATGGCCACAGTACGTTTCCGAGAGCCATATTCCCACATTCTTACGGCTCTGATCGTTTTTCCCAACTCAAGTGACATTTTTCGTCCTTAATAGCGTTCATGTATATTGATCTGACTCAGAAGTGTAGTAGAAACGGTTTTGTCTCAAAACCGTTTCAGTATTTCATAGGAAAACGACTTGACAGAAGATTTTCAACTTTTAATCGAAATTCAAAAACTTTCTTTTTTTATATTATGAAGAGGTCGCTAAATAACTATGAGGAGTCAAAAAAAAAACAATTTAAGAACTTGCAGTAATTCGCTAAAATGTGCTTTATCCCTAGACACGTTTGATGTGTGTATTATGAAATGTAGATTAACAAAATTGAGGTCGTAGAAAGAGTAAGTATGCAAGTTAAAAAAAGTCAACTGCCCCACCGCCCATGACAAAACGGTCATGTGACTGATATCTTTGTTTACCGCATGCGACGCGCCGAATCGTACGACGTACACACGGACAATTGTAGATGTCCGTGTGTACTTCGTTACTTTGTAAAAAAACGTGTAAGTAGTTGTCTTTAAATACGCGACAAAAAACAAAGAAAACATGAGATTTTGTATGAAAAACAAATATCACTAGATAAAATAAAGAATTCTGAATTCAATTATGTAAAAAAGTGATTTTCGCAAAAATGCAGTTGTCTTTTTGTTCTTTGCGGCCGTCGATATGTCGATAGAACAAATATAGAACTAATTATTTAACGTATTCGTTAAGACGCAGGGCATGGTCAATCGCTGAGTACAGATACACACCCCAACACTGTAAGTTTTAGTATGGTAACATTATTTTACTTTGAACTGTCAAGTTAGTGCATCGAATTAAAAATCCAACTATAATCCGTGACGACGCGCCGCCCGTGACAATAATATAATCGAATTATGAGATTTTAACACTTAAATCCTAAATATACAAGGTTAGTCGAAAATTGGGTAGTAATCCGAAAGGGTGTTAAATAACCTATAACAATGAATAACTTTTGTTCTACAACTTTCGCCAAAAGTCAATAGTTTAAGAGAAATAGCTGCTCAATGATCTCAAAAAAATTATGCTAAAATCTACCTATCCTCAGCCAGGATCAGCTGTGTTTACATTTTAGGTCATATTTGGGGTCATGGATTAGAAGCTTTATTTTCTGAATTCGTATCTAAAGCAGGGATGAAGAATTTTCAGGGAAAAAGAAAACACTAAAATATCAATAATTTTGTATGGAAATAAAAAAATATCGAAATTTTGAATTTTAACCCTTGCGTTAAAACAGTCATCAGTGTTATGTTAAAAATGTTATTTACACTGCGCCCATGACTTAAGTAAGAAAAGCAATCTGTTTGAACGATTATTCCATAATTATACGTAACATCTTTAAACTTTGAACTGATATTGGAACTTGGCAACCAAATGAATGAAACATCACCAATGCCTTTTTAAAACAAAAGAAAATAAAATACAAAAAAATGTGGGAGTGCGAAAAAATAACATTCATTTGGTGTAAGGTTAAATTTTGAAAAAATATTAATGTCGCTTTATGCAGTAAGCAACTAAGTTTCGATACGAGTTTTTTTTTTTTAAATAACTTTATTTTGGCCGAATAATCCCATAAAAACCGTATTTTGCGCATAATGTATGGGCGAAGTAAAAATAAAATTTTAGTCATAAAGCGATTAAATTAAAAAAAGATTATAGTGTCATTTTGTTCCTTTGGCAACTTAGATTTGATATTAGCCTTAAATTTTTCAATACTTAAATAATCGCCTGGTGTCACATACTGGCTCGCGGAGTAGTTTAATATTTTTCTTCACCGTTAAAGTAAGTGATACTCAAATTCAGATCCGCAGATCGAAAATCAGAGGTACGGCCTGGATTTGAACTGGACCCTCCTGCATGAAGGCAACCGTTCAAACGCTATGTTATCAATGCTTTTAAGTGTCAAATAGTTAATTGTAATATGTGTTAATATGTAATAGTTAATTGTACTTACCCAAATTGTCTCGTGTAGTGCCGGACTTAAATCAACTCAAATCAATCAAATTAAAAAAAAAACACATAAACCAATGCAGCCGCTTATGAAAAGTCGAATTTAGGTGCACGGTTCCAATTAGTTGTTTCCTATGGAGCAGAGCCGGCAAGAAAATCCATTCTTTTAAAAAAAGGATATCTTTAACAACTTCAGTAAATACAGAAATATGATTTAGGATAGTTAAGAGAGAACAATGTAGTCTTGACCACAGACCTGTGAGTAATGTAATACCAAGTCTTGAGTACAAAAATTAACCAAAAAGAAAAAAATAACACCAAATGAATAATAGTAATTTACACAATTATATGTATAGGCAAGTCCACGAAGTTCTCACATTTACAAAAGATAAAATGAAGCTAAACTATATGAAACAATTGACATAATTAAATGTCATCAAAACATAGATGGAATAGAAGAATAGCAATACCCCACCTCTTCCCGTGGGCGTCGTAAAAGGCGACTAAGGGATTCACTAGAGGATGGGCAGCAGCGTTCTCTGAGTACTTTAACAACCATACTGCGATCACCAACACGCCTGCCAAGCGTGGCGATTACGGCAAACCTTTTTGGGGGAGGCCTATGTCCAGCAGTGGACGTTTTTCGGCTGAATGATGATGATGATGACTCACATTGTTAAAGATATGGATTTTAAAAGAATAACCATGGAGTTTCTTGCCGACTCTTCTCCAAAAGACCTACTTCTTGGAACCGAGCACCTAGTGTTGACCTTTTGAAAGCACCAATGATCTGGTCTACTTGAAATAAAAACTATTTGACTTTGATTTTGACATAGGAAACGACTACTAGGCATGTTGACAGCATCAATAAATTGCAAATCTAATTAGTCCGCCAGTTAGAGTTTTGAAAAATAATGGACACGTATTTTTGTAAATCTATGAATATTTGGAAAGATAAAACGCATCAAAACTCGAGAGTAAGCTTGTGATGTCAGAAGCATATAAGATTTTGCTTGTGACGTTTTGATAATTTTAAAAGTGTCGTTAAGATTTTGCTTGTGACGTTTTGACAATTTTAAAAGTGTCGTATCTTTGTCAATTTTGGTTTACGTAACAAAAGAAAAAAATACGGGTAAAATATTTTTTGATAATTTATTTATTTATTTATTCGTCAACAAGGTGAAGGGAGAGATTTTTTGGGGGCCTGTCTATTGTTATGACGTTCAAAAAGAACTAAGTAATTCTAGTCTTATTTTGAATAAATGAGTTTTGAGTTTGAGTTTGAACATACGTCGACCATTATACAAAGTTAGTCGGAAAGGGGGTACTAATCCGAAGCCCACTTATAGTATCGCTGATGACTGTTTGAAAGCAAGTGTTAAAATTTCAAAATTCGATATTTTTTTTTCCAAATAAAATGGTTTTTTCAAAAATTCTTCATCCCTGCTTTAGTCGCAAATTCAGAAAATGGTGCTTCTAATTCGTGACCCCAAATATGACCTAAAATGTAAACACAGCTGATCATAGCTGAGGATAGATAAATTTTAGAGACTTTTTTTTGAGATTTTTGAACAACTGTTTCTCTTAAACTATTGAATTTTGGGAAAAGTTGTAGAACAAAAGTTATTCATTATTATGTGTACTTTAACACCCTTTCGGATTAGTACCCCCTTTCTGACTAACCTTGTAGTTAACCAATGCGGTAAATGCGCATTAATTAAAACTTAACTTAATTGTTACTTATAACTAATACCTATACCTAATTACGAACAAAGCATTCCTTGTGAATTCACCCAGAGAACAACAGAATAAGTCTGTCTTACTTGCTATGAAGTTGCGCACAGGACTAATTACATTTTTCAGCGAATTCGAGTTTTCATAAGCGCCTGTAATGGTTTATGTGAAATAAAAACTTTTGATTTTGATATTGAATTTATTTCTCACAGAGGTTTATCGGAGAGACTTACACAATAGAAATTTACGAACAATAAACACAAAAAAAAATACTCAAATTCTTTTTGAAATAACAATAGGTAGACATGGAAATTCACTTCAGTTTCTAATGGAGGGACATAATAGCCAATACGCAGGTTGTAACTACAGAAAAAATTGAGAGCTTTTATTATATTAAGTATTTTGAATTTTTTTGGGAACACAATGAACGTACGGTCTCTCAGTGAAATGAAAGTGAACGAATTTTTGTGCGTTGATTTCAGAAAAACAGCGATTACGCACTGCATCCGATCCGAGTCCGTGAAAATACGGATATAAAAAACTCGGACCGAATTCAGATATTGCTTTACGCACTGCATCTGATCCGAATCCGTGAAAATACCGATCTAGAGTAAAAATCTCGGACCGAATTCGGATGTTGCTTACACACTATTCCGATCTCTGATTCAATTCAAATAATTCGTCCGTCATTTGTTCTTCCGAATTAGAAACTCACGGATGACGGATAGAAATCGGATGACGGATATAGTGCGTAAACTATCATACAAATAGTTCTATGGCTACTTCGGAACGTATTTTCACGGATTCGGATCGGATGCAGTGCGTAACCGCTGTAACTGTATGTTTTTTAGGGTATCTCGAAATAGAACCTATATGGTTTTTGCATACTGTGTCTATCGCATCATATTGTACACTATGCTTGTATCATATTATAAACAGTCTAACAATTGCATATAGGCCAATAAATAAATAAAAATAAATAAATGTCTACTCCAGTGCACTTTCATGTTCATCTTGCGCTTCCAACTTTCAATTGCTCTTGCGTCAAGCGCATGCAATATTGATTACCATAAGACGCATGCAGCTTATCGTCTACACCGGTGCGCCTCGGTTAGTCGTCAGTCGACATACAATAGACGGATTAGCGTGCGCTAGGGGTATGCTCTTTTGTCGAACTAGTATTAAGGCATGCGCTATTACATGCGCTATGGCGCTTCACGCATGCTTCAGACGAAGATGCAAGATGAACATGAAAGCGCACTGGTTTAGACATAGCTATAGGTATTGAATACTTCCCGTTGACCTAGTATTTTGAAAGGCTGAAATAAAGTTCTCATACCACAAGTAAATTAAAAAATCTGAAAATCATTAATTTCTAATTAATGGTTAGTTACGGTACTCACGTGCATTTCTCGGGGTTTCCCGACTAGTTTCGGACCCAACTGAAGTCCTCAATGACGAGCTGAACACGCAGCGAGGTCGTGAGTCGAATCTAATTCTATGTTGAATTATTATTATCTTTATTTTTATTAATTATTATTATTAGAATTAGTATTTTTCTATCCTATATATTATTAATATTATAAATGTGAACGAAACTCAGTCTGTCTATCCTCCGGTTTCTGAATTGAGAATTCGGGATAAGCAATATTTAAGTAGTATTTGAGTACGGAGTTGTCGAAAACATGCTTTACCATCCGTCATTTTTTTGACAACTCCGTACTCAAATTTTACTTAAGTATTGCTTATCCTAGAATTCTCAATTCAGAAACCGTAGATATTATTATGTTACCTCTTCATAACTAAACTACAGAACCGATTTTGATGAAACTTGGTACAGAGATAGTCTGGTTAGTGTATAATAATTATCCCCGTTATTAATAAACATGGCATAACTTTACGCCAAGTTGTAACTCTGAAATTTGTATGATTGATCCTGGGATTATCATTGGAGTAAAGTTCTGTTCTGCCCTGGCTTATCTCTATGTTGTAGTCAGCTTCCAGTCTAACCAGATGCGACTAAATACTACAGGTCTAGCGCACAACTGAGTCAATGCCTGAGGTAGCTGCGCGGTGCGGGAGGGTAACAGTTGTCACAAGTTGACGAATCAGTGAGCTCTCACCGCGCAGCTACCTCAGATACTGACTCAGTTATGCGCTAGACCTGTAGTATTTTACATGGAGCGACTGCCATCAGACCTGCGCAACCCACTTACTGGGCAATTACAATAGCCTAAGGTTAGACTGGTTGTCAGACTTTCGGGCTTGTGACTACCCGTAACGGCTGTCATTGGTATTCGTATGACACCCGGGACCGACGGTTTAACGTGCTCTCCGAGGCATGCAGCGGTCTCGATATAACGAACGGTCACCCATCTACAGACTGACCGCGGCAAGCGCAGCTTAACTTTGCAACTCATATGATTTACGTAGTTTTTTAATGGAATTGTTTTGAATGTATGAAAAACCCACAAAATTAAGCTTGTCACGTAATAATTCCATTTTCTAGTTCTAAAACGGTAGAACGCGATTCCTTCTTTTTTTTTTTGACAACACGCAATCAACGCACGGTTTCTCAATGAAGTTATAGTAAAAACGAATGTGACGAGTTTTTGTTGAAAATATTTGCGCGTTGATTTCAGGGTAACTGAATTGTTTTGTTGTCGCTACAGCCAAGCACAACTATGACGTGTAATGAGGAGGGATGACACGTATGTGACGAAGGGAGTGATAAATATGAATGTTGATGGATACAGAGGGAGAGGGTTACCAAAGAAAAGATGGATACTTACATTGTGTGAGAATATTATTATGATGGAAAAAGGAAGTAAATGAGTAAGGAAAAAAAGAAAAGAAAGAAAACAGAAAAGAGAGAAAAGGAAGAAAAGAGAGGAAATAAAGAAAACAGAGGAAGGAAAGAAAACAGAGAAAAGAAAGAAAACAGAAAAGAAAGAAAACAGCGAAAAGAAAGAAAGGAGAGAAAAGAAAGATAAGAAAGAAAAGAAACAGAGAAAATATGAAACGAATATGAAAATATTCGCGCTGACATTTTCACACGCACAAATTTTTTTTTTTTGCATAAGCACCCCAGAAGAAAGTATAGAGGGTAAGGACGTCCTCAACTAAAATAATTCAATCAATCAATTTTCTTTAACTCAACTAAAATATATACAACACTATTTTTAGTATACACAAAAACCGAGACACTCCAACAAGATTTTAATCAGAATTACCGGAGTAGTTTTTTTTTTTAATAAATCTCCAAGGTACACCTTAGTTTATGTTGCGTTAAGTTCCCCAGTAGAATGTAAAATGTGTGAGATGTGCTATGCAGGTGTTGTCTAATACACGGAAACTGACCGAGCGGACCGTCTCAAGCCTCACGGTGTCTATTCCCGTCCACTGTTATGCATAGAAACCTATTGAAACAAAAAGAGATTTATGAAAAAAAATATTCAAGATAAAAACTATGCCAATCGATTCTCCTAGTGATTCTGAACGAACTAGTTTCAGGTTTAGTGTATACTAAAACTAAACTTGTATAAGTAAAAGTACTTTAAAAAAATGGTTGAAATCGATTCAGCAGCCGTTTCTTAATAAACTTCTTTCAGGGTTTACGTTTATTATGTTACACGTTGTATATTCAAATATAATCCTACACATACTTCGTTATCAAAGGTTTCGTAAATCGGCTTATCTGCTGGGCGTAAAACGCTCACTTCCGTGTAGGTGGTCCACGCCTGATCCACAAGGAAAAAGGTCACTGGAGTTTGGAGTGGTATAAATAGAAACGTTCACCTTTGATCGTCAGCTATCGTCCCTATAGTCCGACAAGATCGTCGTTGTACGTGGCAACAGACTTTGAGGAACGCAGTGACGCCTAAACCACAATATACAAGGTTAGGTAATAATGAATAACTTTTGTTCTACGACTTTTCCCAAAAGTCAATAGTTTAAGAGAAACAGATGTTCAAAAATCTCAAAAAAAAACTCTAAAATCTATCTATCCCCAATAATGATCAGCTGTGTTTACATTTTAGATCATATTTGGGGTCATGAATTAGAAGCACCATTTTCTCTATTTGTAACTAAAGCAGGGATGAAGAATTTTTGAAAAAACTAAAACAAAAATCATTTCATTTGGTAAAAAATATATCGAATTTTGAAATTTTAACACTTGCTTTCAAACATTCATCAGCGATACTATAAGTGGGCTTCGGATTAGTACCCCCTTTCCGACTAACCTTGTTTACAGGGTTAAACGAATTCGTGTAATTCCTTCAAACCGCGTGATCTACTGGTGATACAGATTAATCCTAAATGGGTATTTCTGAAAATCAACTAAAAAAAAAAACATAAAAAATTTCTTGGTTTTCTATTTATGAGTCATTTTAGAGCCCCGAGTTAACTAACTGCAAAAAGCGATATCGAGTTAGTTTCACCCGCCAACTGCACGCCGTGCTTTCATTAATTTTTGCGTGGCATCGAAAGGAACAAGCAAATAAAAAAAATGCTATTTTTTTTTCTTATTTTTTGCTTATTCCGTTTAGATGATTTAGATAAGATCAATGACCACTACCGCATGAAAATTTGATTTTTTATTTTTAATCAAGCTAAGTCCCGTGCGGGATTAATCTACAACAGTAGTAGATCATGTGGTTGTGAGGAATTACACGAATTCGTTTACACCCTGTATACACAAGGTTAGTCGGAAAAGGGGTACTAATCTGCAGGTCACTTAAATTATCACTGATGACGGTTATAAAGCAAGTGTAAAAATTTCAAAATTCGATAATTTTTATTTCCGTGTAAAATAACTTTTATTTTAGTGTTTTCAAAAATTCTTTGTCAATACTTTAGTTACGAATTCAGAATATGGAGCTTCTAATTCGTGACCCCAAATATGACCTTAAATGTAAACACAGCTGATCATAGCTAAGGATAGATAGATTTTAGCATATTTTTTAGGTATGTCGCAGAGCGAGCATCATAACTGTGAAATGTCAAGCATCATTGTTCTTTGTTTTTTTTTGTTAATCATTATTTTTAAATTATTGCTAAACGCACTACTTCAATGTTTGGTTGTGGCGCGATGACAGATATCGGTGTGACCCGATTACAATGTGTTTGGTCGATTTAGGACAAACAGGCTGATGAAGCATTCGGTGTCGAACCCTCGTTGAAGTCTAACCTGTATAATTTGACTAGTTTGTCCTTCTTATTTTACGATCTTGTTTGAACTATACTGTGTTGTGACCTAGCTCATGTAACTAACAACTAATCTGAATACAAGTGCTCTCAGTGGTCGAGAGTCTATGTTGGTTTTATTTACCATGACCACATTGCCCCTGACAAGCAGACATCGGTTTTAACTGTAATCCTATAATGACTGCTACCTAATTCTACAAACCGAGATTTGTCTGCGACATGTAAATTTTGAAAAGCTATTTCTCTTAAACTATTGACTTTTGGGGAAAGCGGTAGAACAAAAGTTACTCATTATTATGGGTACTTTAACACCCTTTCGAATAAGCACCCCCTTTCCGGCCAACCTTGTATAAGCAAATGCAGTACTTCCAACTACCCACAATCGTCCGATTTGACACACTCACACAGACACGCACTGCAACAAGACTTCTAAGTTATCATCGGAATACAGTCAGTCACGGCTGTCATAGAGTACAAATCACTCGTTCGCAATTCGAAAAGTGCGACTAACGTTTGCGCGTTCAATTTGCACGTCACTTGAATAAAAAATTTACAAGTTCAAACTACCTCATACATGTTGTAGCTTGGTATGCAGATTTGTTGAAGTTGTATGCAATTTGCAACTTGCATACAAGTACCTAACTTGCCTAATGGAATCGCGCCTTAAGAGTACATGCTCTATTACTGATATAGATAAAACCTGCATGGGAAGTAGAAAGATGAAAAAAAAAACTTGCGATAGTGGTCAGTAGGGGTAATCATATCTTAACCACTTCCTTAGTTCTTTTTGAACGTCAATGTTACAAAAGGCTGCCCTCAAAAACACCCGCCCTTCACTGCTTCCTAGTGTTTATGCTGTGAAGAAAAAAAACCGGCCAAGTGCGAGTCGGAAACACGCACGACGGGTTCCGTACCATTATCTATAAAAACGGCAAAAAAATCACGTTTGTTGTATGGGATCCCCCTTAAATATTTATTTCATTATATTTTTTTACATTTGTTGTTACAGCGGCAACATAAATACATCATCTGTGAAAATTTCAACTGTCTAACTATCACGGTTCATGAGATACAGCCTGGTGACAGACGTACGGACGGACAGCGGAGTGTTAGTAATAGGGTCCCGTTTTACCCTTTGGGTACGGAACCCTAAAAACGAACACAAACGAAAAACCAACTCCCCAATAACGCAGATCAGACTGTCAAGTGAATAAATTAATTGAGTCTACAGGGTGTTAACGAATTCGTGTAATTCCTTAAAACCGCATGATCTACTACTGATGTAGATATGCCCCGCACGGGAATTAGCCTGATTAAAAATAAAAATCTTTTTTTTCATGCAGTAGGAGTAAGTGATCGTATCTAAACCACCTAATAAGGATTAAGTAAAAAAATAAGAATATTTTTTTTTCCAAAAAATAATTTCATGCTCTTGAACATTTCGATGCCACGCTTAAATGAATGAAAGCATGGCGACGCGGCTGGTGGGCAAGACTAACGCTATATCGCTCTTTGCAGTAAGTTAACTCGGGGCTCTAAAATGACTCAGAAATAGAAAACTAAGATTTTATTTTCAATTTTTTTTTCAGTTGTATTTCAAAACTTCCCTTTTAGGGTTAATCTGTGTTACCAGTAGATCACGCGGTTCGAAAGAATTACACGAATTCGTTAACACCCTGTATACACAGAAAAAGGTAATATTAATTACAATAGTAAAATTATGCAAATTGTGGATGATAATCAAAGTATAAGTATGGAACAATTCTGGATGAATTAAAAACAAAATTGCCTATAATTTAGATAATTCAACGTAATATAGGTCCACATAATTATATACACTCAATATATTTCATTCAATACAATAATATTAAGGTTATTTGAAAACAATGTAGATCATTATCAGAAGTATAGGACAAATAATGAGAAAGTGCCTTAAAGTTGCCATAGTATGTATGAGCTGACCAGCCACGACAGACAGTACCCGTTCACGAGCATGACGAGTGCAACAGCGTCGCTTAACTCAACCATATTGTAGGGAACTTGACGACCCGATACATAACGATACCGTCAGCAGGACATTTTAGTAAGCATGACAGACTCAAGTTGTCATGCAATGGGTAGGTTTATACAGGGTGTCCCTGGAAGTATGGATCAAATCGAATAGGGGCGCAGGCAAGGTCATTTCTAAGCTTGTAGTAGTAAAAACTTGAGTAAATTTTTTGCCAGACCAAAAAAGCCTTTGCAGTAAATGTTTTTTTTTATTGAACACATGTTTTCTAGCTGCGTAAAAGTATTACCACAAGAAACGCCTACTGTTCCCCAAAGTCCTGAAAAAAAATGATAGCTCCTGACAGTTTCTTTTACGTTTTTTTTTCTATGCGAAGTGATTGAAAAAAATTCAATAATTGGTCATAACTTTTGAACCGTAAAAAACTGCACCGACATTCTCAGAGTTAAAAAGTTTGGAAATGACATTGCCCACGCTCCTATTCGATTTGATCCATATTTCCAGGGACACCCTGTATAAGAGTAGGTACCTACAGCAAAACATAACAAACAAAAATGGCTCTATGATATTCAGATTTTACATTTGAAAATGCTTAAAATGCTAAATTAGTTGAAGTGCAATACTAAAAAGAAAACTGATGAATATCAGAAAATTGACTAGAATTACTTAGTTTTTTTTAGTTCAATGTATACATAAAGTAAGCAGGTAGCCAGCGCCGACCTACCAGCGCATATCGGTGCTGGTCCGTGCAGGTAACTGCTACATAAGGAAGCCGGTAGAATGGCGGTTTTAACAAAAATACGCGTCGTTCCCTTGCAAATAAAGCAACAAACAACGGCTTACCAGCGCTGATCGGGGCAGGTTGGAACTTGTCGGCGAAATTCGGAGCTTGTCGGCGCTGGTTCGCTACACAGTATAGAGACTACTTGCGCAGACTGACTGCGCGGACCGGCACCGACAAGCGATGGAAAATCGGCGCCGGCAATCTTTCTATGTGTATACGCACTAAGACAGCCCCCAAAAACGAACATTATAATATTTCATTCAATACAATAATATTAAGCTAATGACAGTACAATGTAGGTCATTGTCATCGCGATAGGACATTTCAGCTCCATTCTTAAATTAATGAAAGCCCAACGAGACAACTTATGAGCACGACTAGCGCGGTATCGCTCCGCGCACTCAGTTAACTTAGGGCACTAAAATGCCTCACGTTAAGAACTGAACGTTCTTGCGATAGAATATTTCAATTCCATGGCTGAATGAAGGAAGCTCGGCGAGACAACTTACGAGCACGACTAGCGCGGTACCGCTCCGCGCACTCAGTTAACTCAGGGCACTAAAATGCCACACGTTAAAAACTAAAAGTTTTCTTTTTCTAACTATTTTTTTGTTGAATCCAATACAATCAATCCCATACACGTTAATCTGTGTCACTATTGGACCAGGAGATTTAAAACTAATTACATTAATCCAGATACACCGTGTATAAGCTATCGAAAAGTGGAATTCCCAACGAGTTACGTGATTCTAGTTGCATCAGATCACGCAAAAGCTTCCCATCTAATCACATCATAGAACACGAATTAAAAGACAAACAAATAAAACATCTTGGTTTAGCACACGAGGTTATCGGCATGTAGGATGTGGACTCAGCAGTCACTGTCCCGATAGTCGTTGCGGCGAATGGAGTAATAGCCAAGAGCCTCAAACAACACATCATGAGGTTCTCGTTGGGCGGCTGGATCAAGGGCTCGATACAAAAAGCAGTTGTAAAAGACACAACAACATAATCGTTCAGGAGTGATTCTATCATTACAGTAATAGCTAATATCGTTATGTCAGGATTGCGAGCAAGGTAAACACAGTAAATAAAACCAACATAGACTCTCCACCACTGAGAGTACTTGTATTTGGGTAAGTATTAGTAACATAAACTAGATCACAATATATTACTTTACACAATTATTACAAGATCATAAAATAAGGACAAGCTAATCAGATACAAAAGGTCAGACTTCTTCAGCTGATCAACACGGAATGCTCTCTCTTCGTCGAATGACCACCGCCTTTATAACCTCGGGTGCGTTGATCCATATCGACGACGACCTTCTTTGTCAACATTGCCCAGTGCTACCCGCTATCGATAACACAGTACTCCCCCAACAGTACGCCCTTCACCGCTTTCTAGTGTTTATGCTGTGAAGAAGAAACGGCGCAATAAACTCCCCAGCAACACAGTTCTTTCTGTCAGTTGAGTCTATATATATACACTTGGAGGCAAATAAATCGAGCCTCTCCTCTTTTCACGTGTCCTGGTTATTAGTTTTGTTTTCATGGATTATATACTAAGTTGACAAAAAACTACCCTCATTGTAAAGGTTATCAAATAACCTTTTAAACGATATATGTTTCGAATTGATCTGTTCCGTAATAGGTACCAAAAATAGTAACAATTATACGTGAAAAATAGAAGTGGCTCGATTTATTTGCTCCCAAGTATAGATAGATATACTTTATTGTAGACAGAAGGAATACACGTAATCAAGAACAGTACAAATGGCGGTGTTATCGCTAAAAGCAATTTCTTCCAGACAACCATTGGATGGAAAGAATTTTTACGAAAAATATAAAGGGAAATATTATCTACAATAATAAAATATGCAAATTAAGGAAAAGTAATAAAAAAGAGTATTTAAATCAATTCTGTATGAATTGAGACAAAATCATAATCGTAATTTATTAATAAAACTTTTCATAGCGTTTTTCATTCTTAAACGATAAAATGACTTTGTCTAGAATTGAATTTGATCACTGTCACCCTTCAAAGTAATAATGGTTCCTACACAAATAATGTCAGACACGGTTCATTGTAGGTACGAAGATTTAAGTAACTAAAAGCAAAAATAAATAAAAAAGTTAATAAAATTGTCGCGGCGACAGAATCAGACGTGAATTTTTATGTTATTTATTGGCAAACAAGCTAACGGCCCGCGCGATGGTAAGTGGTTACCGCCGCTTATACAGGGTGTTAACGGTAATTCCTTTAAGTCACATGATCTGTTACTTGTTTACAGGGTGTAAACGGATTCGTGTAATTCCTTCAAACCACGTGATCTACTGGTGACACAGATTAATAAAATTCTAAACAGGTATTTTCGAGAAATATTTTTTTAAAAAAAATTGGTTTTCTATTTCCGAGTCATTTTAGAGCCCCGAGTTAACTGACTGCAAAGAGCGATATCGCCTTAGTCGTGCCCGCCAGCCGAGTCCTCGTGCTTTCCTTAATTAATGCGTGACCTCGAAATGTTCACACAAATAAAATCTTTTTTTTTAACAAAAAAAAACTTTTTTTACCAAATCCTTATATGGTGGTTTAGACACGATCACTTACAACTACCGCATGAAAAAAAAAGATTTTTATTTTTTATTTTTAATCAAGCTAATTCCCGTGCAGGGCCAATCTACACCAGAAGAAGATCATGTGGTTTTAAGGAATTACACAAATTCTTTTACATCCTATAAATCATTATTGTATTAACCCGCCGTGGGATTTTACTTGATTAAAAATAAAATAAAATACTTTTAAGCATTTTTTTTCATTAACTGGATAGAAAATTTTCCTTGTCTCGCATAAGAAACCCGGCAAGATAGTTAGAAGGCACGACTAGTGCGGTATCGCTCCGCGCAGTCGGTTATCTGGTGGCGCTAAAATGATTTACGTTTAGAACATCATGTTTTTTTTTAGTTGGTTCCAATGGAATCCCATCCAAGGTCAATTTGTGTCACCAGTAGACCACAAGGTTTGAAGGAGTTACACGAATTCGTTTACACCCCATACAGGGTGTTAACGAATTCATGTAATTCTTTCAAACCGCGTGACACTGATTGACCCTGCATAGGTTTTTTTCAGAATCACAAAATATTTTTTTCAACAAACTAACCTTGGTATTCGGTATCTGAGTAATTTTAGCGTCGCAAGTTAACTGACTGCGTGGAGCGATATCGCGCTAGTCGTGCCCGTCAGCTGTGTCGCCGTGCCTTCATTAATTTATGCATGGCATCGAAATTTACTATCAAATAAAATAAAACAGTGAAAAAAAAATATTTTTACTTATAATCAATCTAAATCTCGTGCGGGGTTAATCTATACCATTAATAGATCATGTGGTTTGAAGGAACTACACGAATTCGTTTACACCCTGTATACAATCCAAGATTATGCCAACGCCGAGACAACGTTAAAAAGTCCAATGTGCCTGTAATTTGTGATGACACGTTTGGTGCAGTGGCTAAGCGATTGGCTTCTGCGCTACGGGTCGTGGGTTCGATTCCCACACAGAACAAAAATTTGCATGGCCTACAGATGGTTGTTTCGAGTCTGGGCGTTTGTGTATGTGAGATTTGTGTCTGTAAACGCGCCCACGATACAAGAGAAATCTTAGTGTGGGAAAAGGTGTTTAAAAAAACACCGGAAAACCGGAACACAACAATAATGCATGTAATAATTGGCCTTATTGTCAAAAAATCTTGGGTAAAATTGGATTAATCTCATCGTTATCTCATCTATGCCCGACATCGGCGATACTTTTGAAAAAAAAAACTCAAAGAACTTCTACTAAAACTCTATTATTTATACAAGGTTAGTCGGAAAGAGGGTACTAATCCGAAAGGGTGTTAAAGTACACGTAATAATGAATAACTTTTGTTCTACAACGTTTCCCAAAAGTCAATAGTTTAAGAGAAACAGTTGTTCAAAAATCTCAAAAAAAAAAACTCTAAAATCTATCTATCCCCAGTTATGATCAGCTGTGTTTACATTTTAGGTAATGTTTGGGGTCATGAATTAGAAGCACCATTTTCTGAATTTGTAACTAAAGCAGGGATGAAGAATTTTTGAAAAAACTAAAATAAAAATCATTTTATTTGAAAAAAAAAGATATCGAATTTTAAAATTTAAACACTTGCTTTCAAACAGTCATCAGCGATAGTATAAGTGGGCTTCGGATTAGTACCCCCTTTCCGACTAACCTTGTATAAGGTTTTACGTTAAATATTTTGCATAGCACCTTAGTGAATGTTGACGATAATTTACAGTCGCGGACTTCTAATGTTTACCACCCTAAGGTCTATAATTGCTTGCACGTTACTTTTTCTGTTAAGGTCGCTCGTTCACTCGCAAAGAATTAACAAGGCAAAGATATTTTTTTCTTAATTGACATAAAAAGATTAATTTAAAAAGATTATATACTAGGTAGCATAGAAAAAGAAGTCAACCTATTTAGTAAATTCAATCAAGTTCGCTATATACAACTTTTGACTGCACACACATACCTAAAAAGGAGTTTATAACATCAAAAAGTGGTTAATAGCCTTTTTGCTAGAATTGACGCTTCACAATTTTAAAAACTAATACTTAAATATTGTTGATATGACATCTTGAACCTGATTGCGCACAGTGTGTCATGGAATCGAATTTGAAATCTGATAAACATTTTGAGTCCGCGGCTGTAAATATCAATAAAATATTTAAAAAAAAATGTTTTCCATAACTCTTTTCATTACTTTGTCGTTCTTTAAGTTGTAGTGACATCTGTGCATGTTATAGCAAGAAAATGGCCCCACATTCGGATGTTATTACACCTAAAAGGACCGACCAGTAAATGAATTGCTTGACTCATGAAAAAATAACAGAAAATGTATTTTTATATTCAGATTTATTGTTTTGTGGTAGTTACATCATCTTTAGCATTTACTGAGACACTACGAAAAATATCGTAGATTATTAAAATAAGAATTAATATTTAAATAATAATTAATAGCTTGTAACTGTACTTACTCGGTAAGGAATTAAGAAATGCTGCAGCAATCTGCAATCACGCCTACACAGTTGTACGTGGGAACTCTCAACTCAGTAATTCAGTCGTTCAGCGCGATCCAAACGCCGTGCATGCCTCGACGCGCGACCTATCCGAAACTTTCGAGTTGCGATTCAACATTCTAATAAATCATATTGTAGTTACGAATTTTTTTATTGGACATAAAAAAATAAAATCGAAATTAAAAGTGCGAATAATTTGAGTTCGAATTTTTTTTGTTAACCGAATTTTATTTGAATTTCGATTGTGATAAAACAATTTTGTTTTGTTAGTGTTTTCGTCATACTTTTTTCTGTGTTTATTAAAAGTGCGAATAATAAATATTAAAGTGCGAATTTTAAATACTGTTTTTAATTGTAAAAACAGTGTATGTGAAAAGTTTTAAAAGTTGATGGATTGTTTGTTTTGTTTGAAAAATCGAAGTGCGTGGTTATAAAACTCTTCGGTTCATTAAGAAATCGTTGAATTGATGCCAGAACTCTTGTGGAACGTAAGTAAATAATTGTTGGCATTGTATTGACGTTTTTAATCGCTTTAAGAAATATGACTGCGTGTTAAAAGCGGTAATAATCGCTTTATTTATAGCCGTTAGGAAATGTACGTGCGTTATCTCTTTTAAATATTTTGTTCTTTAGAAACTCTTTAGGTATTGTTTTTAAAACAAACTAGAAAAGTATTGTTATTAATCAATTAGGGGAATGTAACAAAAGGAATACGCTGATAGTACTTTGACTTATTTTATTTAAACAATTAACGGCCAAAAGTTGGATTTATGTACGGTAGGTATGTTTCTGTGTAAGGTATTTTTAAGTTCAATTTTCAAAGCACTTTTAGTGTAATGTAATGTTATATTTAGTGAACATTAAAAAAAATGGCTACGATTACATGCGGTGCTGATTTAGCAAGAAATAAGGATAACAAATACTAATTCATTGAAAGTAAAAGACATATTCTAATGATAAAAAAAGTAAAAAATAAGCAATTGATGGAAAATAATATTTCCAAGTGTTATTTAAAAACTATCATTTTTTAATGTTTACGAAAGTTTCAATTTTATTTAAATATTTTTCTTTTTGTCTAAAGTATTTTTGAAGCATATTTTCACAAATATTTCAAGCTTATAAAAATATCGTAATAAAATAATTGTTACTTTCCGACGAATATATTTTACCATAATTCTTTATAGGCGGCAGTTACTTACTTACCTGCGTACATGTTACATAAGTGTTAATTTATGTAGCAGTTTCAGAAATATTTCAAGCTTATAAAAATATCGTGAGAAAAGTGTTTTTTTTTTCATTGCGATGAATATATTTTATCATATTCTTTCTTCTCAGGCGATAGGTAGGTCATTACTAAGTCTTAATTTTTGTAGGAGAGTTTCATAAATATTTCAAGCCTATGCTAAGATCGTAAGAAAAAATACTAAGCGGGTTTTTCACCAACATTAACCATTAATTGTTCATTAAGCTAATTCTCTAAACTTTTCAGTGGCTAACATTTGCATTTCACCACATATCTTGATATGTGGTGAAATGCTATGAAAATGAAATGATAATGACAATATTATTGAACACATTAATGTCATATTTAGAGGAGCTCGTGGCTAAATAATTATAGCCACATAGACCGATCTTCCGGGTTAAGCCACGCTTGCCGAGGTTGGTCTGTGGATGGGTGACCATTTACCATAGCGAGTTTCCTCCGTGCCTCGGAAAGCATGTAAAGCCGTTGGTCCCGGCTGTCATTTGTAGATCTTTAACAGTCGTTACTGTTGGTCAGAAGCCAGAAAGTCTGACAACCAGTCTTACCAAGAGTATCGTATTACCCAGTTACTGGGTTGTGGAGGTCTGATAGGCAGTCGCTCCATGTAAAATACTGATATTCAGCTGCATCCAGTTCGACTGGAAGCCGACCCCAACATAGTTGGGAAAAGGCTAGGCAGATGATGACATTAATGTCATATTAATTTATAGGTCACATTTAGCTTATCTGGTGAATAGTTACAGACTACATTAATGATAGGTTGGTAAAATACACCCATAGTCTTGTCTAGCTTGGTAAAATCAAAAACATTTTAAAATACTTTGGATAAAAATTCTTAGATCAAAATAAAAATTTCGCTTTTATTTTTACCACGATTATTAATAATTGGTGCTTTATTAATTAAAAGCTAAGCTCTTAGTTAATAAAAACAGTGGTATATTAATTTGTAATTCTTTACACAAAATGTGAGACCTATTAATAAACCCGTTATTTAATGGTACCTAAAGGAGAATGTCGTAAGAAAACGCTAGTTCTACTTATAGAAACTTTGGTAAATTGCAAGCGAAGCGCAGCTGAACTGTTTATTCAGACAAATTTCGTTTACAAAAACTGTCATACTGTTTGGCAAAAAATAAAACCATAATTTTGACAGTTGTGGTTCGTTTGCGGTTTTGTTAGTAGAATTAGCCTGCTGGACTTTTTCTTCCTCCTCTAACCTTTTTTTAAACGGGTATGATTTAAGCTATCGTCAATTTAATTGGTTTTGAATTTCTTAAATAATAGGGTTTGTCCGCAAAATAGTAAATCTGTCGCCAAAATGTAGTTGCCAAACAATATAAAAACAATTACATATAATCATCGGGTTATACTATCAAGTATCAAATAATAAGGTTTGGATTTATTATAATAGGTTTGTCCCGATAACTGTATAATCAAATTAATTGAAAACAATCATTAAAAAAAATGAAATATATCACTTGAAAAATTTATAAAGTTCCAAAAGTAGTAGCTAACTAGTAGGTACTATTTGCGAATGAAAAACATACTTATGGGGATGTTTGTAGGTTGTTTGGGTTTCCAAAGCAAAGTCGATGGAGCCCCGATGGGCGGGGCTCCTATTTCTGTCTGTAGGATTGCTCTCTCTTAACTATTCTAAGTCAAAAGTGTACCCACTCAAATTGTTAAAGATATGGATTTTAAAAGAGTAACCATGGAGTTTCTTGCCGGCTCTTCTCCATAGGAAACGACTAATTGGAACCGTGCACCTAAATTCGACTTTTCATAAGCGCCTGTAATGGTTTATGTGAAATAAAAACTTCTGTTTTTTTTTTGGTTTAACGTAACCTAACACAAAGGAGATGTCGGGGGCTTCATGCTTTCATTAAGTGATCTGAAATCGCCTACACACAGTAAGCAAGCGTCGTGATCAATGCTAGTTCCTTCTCTGTACGAAAAGAGGCCTTTTTATGCAGTGGTATAACTACTGTCTGTATTATTCCAAAACCACAGCAAAAAGGAAAGAAAAACAGAACTGTTTCTTGGGCGTGTTCGACCCTACCCGGACCTGATGTTAACCACAGACACGGTCTAAAATGGAACACACGAATCGAAGTAGCGAAGTTATGGAGGAACTCCCTTATACCCCTCTGGCTCTCACATACACACGACGGAACACAGTAAACTGCTTGGCGCTGGACTTTGATGTGAAGGTGGTAGATAGCCTGGCGGACCGTAGAGATCCTACCACCAAGCGTGCTGGGTTTTGTTCAATCTTACAACGCGTCTATTTCCAGCGTGTGGTGAGGAAGTGTTATATTCTAGTCCGCTATGTTATTTAGTGGGCTAATTACAGACTGTTAACTCGACACCGGACATTTCAATTAGCGTAAGAGCGATTACGCACTGCATCCGATCCGAATCCGTGAAAATACGGATATAAAAAACTCGGACCGAATTCGGATATTCCTTTATGCACTGCATCCGATTCGAATCCGTGAAAATACCGATCTAGAGTAAAAATCTTGAACCGAATTCGGATGTTGCTTACGCACTATTCCGATCTCTGATTCAAATTCAAACAATTCAGGGGCCATCTATACATATAAAAGGAGAAGCTGACTGACTGACTGACTGATCTATCAACGCACAGCCTAAACCGCTGGGGTTAGAAAGTTGAAATTTTGATAGTAGGTTCCTTTTGTAACGTAGGCATCCACTAAGAAGGGATTTTTCGAAATTCAACCCCTAAGGGAGTTAAATAGGTGATGAAAGTTTGTATGGAAAATCGTCACTTAACGGGTTCAAATTTTCACGCAAGCGAAGCTGCGGGCGAAAGCTAGTTTTGGTATATACATTTGGCGTCCGATTTGAATCCGAGGTAGTGGGAAAGCGTTTATACTAACATTACTACGGCTACTTCGGTCCGTCAATATTTCTTCCGAATTGGAGACTCCCGGATGACGGATAGAAATCGGATCACGGATGTAGTGCGTAAACTACCATACAAATAGTTCTATGGCTACTTCGGAACATATTTTCACGGATTCGGATCGGATGCAGTGTGTAACCGCTGTAAAGAACAAGATATGTCTTTCAAGACAATTAAAATTTCCGGTGTCGTTTTATAGAAATGCTGTACAATTAAAACCGCACCCACAGAATGTAGGAACCTCTTAGTAAACGGTGCAAATACAGAGTGTAAAGCAAGTGCGCAAGTGTGCGTAATCTGCTGCTAACACTGATTGAGCCTGCGTAGTTTTTTTTCAAGAAGCAACAATTTTTTTTTTTTACGAAAAATGTAACGTCGTATTCTGTATCTAAGTAGAGGAGCTCGTGGCTAAATAATTACAGCCGCATAGACCGATCTTCCGGGTTAAGCCACGCTTGCCGAGGTTGGTCTGTGGATGGGTGACCATTTATCATAGCGAGTTTCCTCCGTGCCTCGGAAAGCACGTAAAGCCGTTGGTCCCGGCTGACATTTGGTAGATCTTTGACAGTCGTTACTGTTGGTCAGAAGCCAGAAAGTCTGACAACCAGTCTTACCAAGAGTATCGTATTACCCAGTTACTGGGTTGTGGAGGTCTGATAGGCAGTCGCTCCATGTAAAATACTGATATTCAGCTGCATCCGGTTCGACTGGAAGCCGACCCCAACATAGTTGGGAAAAGGCTAGGATGAGGTGAGAGATTCTGTATCTGAGTAATTTTAGCGTCCCAAGTTAACGGACTGCGTGGAGCAATATCGCGCTAGTCGTGCTCGTCAGCTGTGTCGCCGTGCCTTCGTTAATTTATGCACGGCATCGAAATTTACTATCACATAAAAACGTTTATTTGGGGAAACTAAAAGTTTTTTTTTTTAATTTTAATGAATCTAAACACCGTGCGGGGTTAATCTATACCATTATTAGATCATGTGGTTTGAAGGAATTACACGAATTCGTGTACACCCTGTATAGTAACCTCATTGGTTGCTATGATTTGAGCCGTTTGGGGTCGAAACACTCTGCTCATAAAGTGCGATCGCACGTTTCCTCTTCAAAGAACTTTCTCGAAGACTGGTCAACTCTTCGCATGACCAGCTGGCTGGCTTATTCATTGGCCGAAGAATGGCGTTGCCATCCAACGTGGCTACGCTGCCAGTCTTCTGAGCACGCTCCCAGATGATAGTGATATGGAGGAATATTTCGACGCCTAAGTGCACTTTCTAATTTTTTTTACTTACGAACGGTTTTTTTATACGAATCGGTTCATATAGGTAGTTAGTTTTCACTTGAGATTTTGTATACTAGTTTAGATTTATATTGTATACAACGTTATTTTTAGTTTATACAAAAACCGAGACACCCCAACAAGATTTTCATCAGAAGTACCTGAATATGTGTTTTTTTTTAAATAAATATCCATGTTACACCGTAGTTTATGTTGCGTTAAGTTCCCTAGTAAAGTGTGAAATGTCTGAGATGTGCTATGCAGGGGTTGTCTAATACACGGAAACTGACCTAGCGGATTGTCTCAAGCCGTGTCTGTTTAAAAGCAAGTGTTAAAATTACAAAATTCGAAAACTTAAATAAAATTAATTTCATTTTACTTTTTCAAAAAGTCTTCATCTCTGCTTTAGTTACGAATTCAGAAAATGGACCTTTTAATCCGTTACCCCAAATAAGACTTAAAATATAAACACAGCTGATCATAGCTGACGATAGATAGATTTTGGCGTATTTTTTTATCAAAATCTTTGAGCAGCTATTTCACTTAAACTATTGACTTTTGGGGGAAATTGTAGAAATAAAGTTATTCATTATTATGGGTACTTTAACACCCATTAGTACGCCCTTTCCGACTAATCTTGTATTAGGATAAAAATAATAATGGTAAATCAATAAAAAAGCAATAAGAACACAATATATTAGTGAAGAGATAAGAAGCATGTCACCCAATGCTAATAAGTTATTCGGGTAATACATTAAAAGAGTCCCAACGAATGACGATACGTCATTGGTTTTAAAAAAAAAAACACAAAAAGAACAAAGTTAATAAAGTCAGAGGGGGGGACCTGCGCAGTCGGCGCCATGATGGTTCAAGTTATTTGCCGGGAACTTTACCGCGATTACCGCGATGAGTACTTCAATGTTACGGTTAATGTTTGAACACGTTTGAGCAGCAAGACTTTTTAAGTATGCCTAGTATTTTTTTTTAATATTTTTTGCTGCTGTAGTATGATCGTTGAGCATGGTCTGAACAACGTTTGTTCTTGTTAAACTACCAATTATATGTCAGCGTGTATAGTCAGCCCATACTGTCCCACTGCTGACCACCTCTTCCCACAATGTGAAGAGTTCATGGCGGTTTGAGTATTTTTTTTGTGACCTACGCAAATGTCTGGTTGATAGGTGGCGTCGCGCGTCGGGTCGTTGAGCTCCCTAAAATAAGATTGAGCTACACGATGGCTCATGTATGCGTGCCGTCAGTTAGGACAGGCTACCTCAAACCTGCTACAGCTCTTTCCTTAAAAGGCCATTCCAAACGTTGCCCTAAATTGTTACACTCGCATAGTTTTATACCACAATGTCTGAACTTTAAAAGAGACCTTGGCCTCTGAGTTTGTTTCGGCTTTTCTTCTCAGAGCTAGTCAGATAGGGAATGCCGGCGCCATCTAGTCTTAAAAAACATTACATTGACTTGTAAAAGTGTCTGTAACAGATTTATTTACAAAAATAAATACAATTTATCATCATTTATTTATCATTTATCATCATGCCTTAGTCCACCATACTAGTCTGGCGCTGGTTGGCGAACTACAAACATCATCGAGAACTTCTTTTGGAGCCCTCTCATTTGTGCAGCATTCTAATTGCGCAACACACTCGTAATCGCTATGGCTTTGATTTTCAAACCTCACGCCCCAGTCGCCGCAACAGAAGGAGACGCCCCGGGCGTCGGGAGTCATAGGGCGATTCCCGGCCACCGCAGGCCTGCGGACGGCGAGCGTTGGGTGGCTCGCTGTCCAATCAGAACCAGGCCCGGGTTGACGGCGCGTTGTGTTCCACGCGCGCGTCAAAGAGATGTCAGCTTAGTAGATGGGGCCCGCTAGGGCCAGTGCCTGCTAGGGTTGCGGAATTTGTTCGAAAGAGTTACCGCGGCCCTGGAACGCAAAGGGCACTAGGAGGAACACGGATGGGTTTTAGTCAGTAAGAGTCTGACACTCCTTTCCGCTCCGCTCATGATGATTTCCAAGCCATAAAAAAATGGCTTTGATTTTGACAGGTCAACAATTTCCATGGCAACGTTAATTAACAATCTGACTTCTCCACAACTATGTACCACGCAATAAATATTGTTGTATTGTTAAAAATAAAGTTGTGTGCTTGCCGATTACCAGTGTTTTGCGCAATTAATTCAATTCAAATCTTTATTTCGGATAAAACATTACATAAAAGTCATCCATATAAAATTGGTATTGCATTAGTAAAAAAGAAAACTTATAACTATGTTAGTAGGTACATAGTAATGTTATATAAATCCTCTTCTAAAAACCGAGCACCGGGTAGACAAATGAGTGTTTACCCAGTGCTTCAGTATAGGACTGTCTGGTTTTCCAGCCATTATCCTCAAAATAGTGTTAATTTTAATTAATTAAAGTCAAATTAAGATGTTGGTTTCCTTAAGATGTTTTCCTTCACAGTTAATGAAATGGAAAGTAAAATTTTGATCCGCACATGAATTCGAAAAATCAGAGGTGCGGGCCGGTATCAAACTTAGATCTTTCAGCTTTGAAGGCAAGCAGTCGATGTCTAGTCCTAACTAATATTATAAATGCGAAAGTAAGTGTGTTTGTTTGTTACCTTTTCACGCCTAAACCACTGAACCGATCATCCTGAAATTTTGCATATACGTAGTCAGGTGTACAGAATCGGACATACGGTACCTTTCATCCCGAAAAAAACTACTGTTCCCGAGGAAAACAACAATAACGTTAATAGATGGCGCCACGTGTCTTGCGAATCATGATTGAATTATATTATTATTGAAACTTTAGTAGTGTGTTGAGTTTTTGATTGTCATATTCTAAATTAACGCCAGCGATGCCGCGGGCAATAGCTAGTTATTCATAATATTATGTAGGATACAGTTTAATATGATCTTTCATTTCAGCAAATCTGTGTTACGCTCCAATAAACATGATATTTTATGACAAAAATAAAATAAGATTACGTATTTCATATGCTGACACTTGATCAGAAATATAGGTATTATCTTTTCTTAATAAATTCAGTTGTATTATACCAGTATTTTTGTGGCCTTGAACATTTATGTAGTGACGCAACGCGGTTATCTTGTGTGAGTCTATAAATTGCGCATATAAAATTAGGTTCAAATAAAACATAATTAAATTGAAGGAAAAAAAGAAACAATATTCTACATTATCTTTCAATATTGTAATTTTTGAACTATGTTAAAACTAAAAGTAATGATATTAATTCTACTAACAGAAACTTTTATCAATTGCAACTGAATCGTTCATTCAGACAGTTTTCGTAAACGAAACGTTTTAGAGAAATAGCTATTCAAAAACATCATAAAAATACGCTAAAATCTATCTATCATCTGCTATCATCAGCTGTTATGTCTCATATTTAGGGTCATGGATTAAAAGCCCCATGTTCTGAATTCATACACAAATCAGAGTTGACGATTTTATTGATTAATTTTTTTTATCGATATAAAAATGATTGAAGTTTGAAAGGAGAATGACCAAAAGTCGTACCAAAAAGTCTCATGCATCAAGATCACAATATTTTAGTAATTATTTTCATAATTTTTACGATTTTACGCTTCGAGGATTTGATTTTTGAACAGGGAATTTAATTTAAACTTTAAAAGTGTCAATATTGTTTTATTCCCTTTACATGACTGACGTTCCGTTTCACATGATTAATATAACCTTGAATTTTGAGTGTCATGGTGACGTCTTTCAAAAAAATGTAAAAAAAATCTGTGCCGATTCTAAATGAATTATTATTAAAAACAACTAAGTAAAATAGAATAGAATTTTATTCATACGACTATCATTTTTTATCTATGGTTAATTGGCCGTTCACAGCAGATCATAGAGATGTAGAAAGGAGGCGTACAGATTTTTATTTTTAAATTGAACTAATTTTAATTAAAAAGTAGAGAGGTAATTTGCAAGTTTGCAAACAAGATTACTTTTCATCGTTACATTTTTTATCAAAATCCTCAACCGGAGTCACAGGGCGCGTTAAGTATTATAAAAAGCAAAGAGGAACTAATCAAATGCTAATTAGTAAGAACTCAACTAGTTCTTTTAAACAAACTTAAGGAAAGTTCTTAAAGAACTTGTCGAGTCTACTAGTAGTCTAACAAGGCTGTAAAAACGAGATGAAGAAGTTCTTAGTTTTAGTCTTACGGGCAAATAATGTATTTATATTTATTCTTTACTTGCTGACGCCCCCGACTTCGTCTGCGTGGACTTCGGATTTTTATTTAACGCCATCTGTTGCCGAACTTTAGTAACTGAATAATTATCCCAAGAAACAGTACTACCCGGATAAAAAGTATCATATGTCCTAATCTAGGTTATGGTCTACCTGTTTGCTAAATTTCATCCAAATCCGTTCAGCCGTTGAGGCGTGATTGTTTAATAAGTAGGATGCACACACAATAACAACTTAGTGGTAATAGATGAAATATAAGTGATACGGTTTATTCCACTTTGTTCACCTGGGTGATATCACCAGGGTGAACAAAGTGGAATTTTTAGTATCTTCATTTCACCTCGGATTTATTTCACCTGACAATATCACCCAGGTGGATTAGTGCGACATATATGTATTTGGTCTCCTTTGTTCACCTTGGAATTAAATCACCCAGGTGAACAGGTGTGACTTATTTTATTAATGTTGTGGACTTTATTCACCCGCATACAACATGCTAAAAAAATTCAAATCAATGCCAACTTAATATTTAAATCAATTTAATATAAAAAGAAAAAAAAATGGTTGAGGTGTTAATTACATTTTGTGTTGTATATTACAAATACATACAATCTTCTTTGTTCTTGGCTAATGTTTCTGTGATGACAGTTTAAACAGAGATCGAAAGTCCTCATCAAAACTTTTGCTGCAGGGAACCACAACCCAAAACGTGATCTAAGTTTTTTTGTTTAATTTATTGATTTTTTCAAAAAGCGCTGTATCAATTTCGATAAAATTTATATGAGACCACTTCTGAAGTATGGTCTGCCAAAAAAAAAACAATAATCCATTCATAATTGGTGTAGATAACGCGTAACAAACATACAAAAAAAAAACAGACGAATTGAGAACCTTTTTGAAGTCGGTTAGTTCGACTCGCGACCTCGCCGCGTGATCAGCTCATGATTAAGGACTCCGTTTGGGTCCGAAACTAGTCGGGCAATCCCGAAAAATGCACGCGAGTAAACCGTAACTAATCATAAATAAGTCGGTTGAAGATTAAAAGGGTATAAAATACAATTACATTTTAAATAAGTTTAGCACTAAATGTATTTAGCGAGTCGTTGTGCAAGTGGGCTTAAATATGTATTTAATCTTCGTAAAATAATAGCCTTAATCTTCAAGAGACAGAGATTGCCTAAACTATTTTGAATAGATCAAACAGAAAGTTTAGCAATAAATTGTCCAAAAGTTACATATTACTTTTCTGCGAACATATATTACTGAAAGTATTTGTTACAAGTACTAATGAAATACACGTCAGTCACAAGTCGGTCGTAGACATTTTAATTTCAATACTGTCAAATTATTATTATTTCGATACTTACGTTATACTTTAAAATAAATTAAAAGTCAATTCTTGCAACCCTAAGGTCACAGCTCATTAGAGCCAACAGCATTCGACCCGCATCGCCTCGCCTCGTGCGGTAAGTATTCTTTATAAGAACTTGTATGGATGTGCGCTCACTACATCAACTGCGTAACGTCACCGGATCGCCTCGGGCTATGCCGTCCACGCGCGGACGATGAGTTGACCACTTGGTGACAAGTCGCTGCTCGCCTGCTTGCTTTGCGTTGCTACGCATTGCCAACGCACACGTCCCGAGTGAACCGCGCGCTGCCATCGAGTGGACCGTGCGCATCGGTCCTCAGTTTGACTGACTACACGATCGTTGCCGATGACGCGGCGTCCACCCGCGAACCACCTGCTGACAACGAGTGGACGCCAAGCGACGAGACGATGCGGGTCGGGTGCCGGGTGGCTCTAATGAGCTGTGACCTTTAAGCCGTAAAACGTTCTGAGATCTAATGTAGGGTTAAGTCTAGCATTTTATATACAGCATGACTGGTTAATCGCTATAATCCGAAAAACATGCTCATCATTCTGTTCAACTTGACAAATTATAAATTCGTGAAAAAAAATATGCTGTGTGTAACATGTAAATGTATATAGGGTGTATACGAATTCGTGTAATTCCTTCAAACCGCGTGATCTACTAGTGACACAGATTAACTCTAAACGGATATTAAAGAAAATCAACTAAAAAAAATCCAAATACAATCTTATTTTTCTATATCTGAGTCATTTTAGAGCCCCGAGTTAACTGACTGCAGAGAGCGATATTGCGTTAGTTGTGCCCGCCAGCCGCATCGCCGTGCTTTCATTAATTTACGCGTGGCATCGAAATGTTCACTTCTTAAAACTACCGTCAGAAGCATTGTAAGGGATTTATGAAAGAGTATAATAGAATTATTAGAATACTAGCTTTTGCCTGCGGCCTCGCTTGCGTTAATGTTTATACAAATTCTTTTGACAATAAACCTTAAGACACTACAACATTTTCTGTAATAATATAATTCAATCATGATTCGAAAGACACGTGGCGCCATCTGTTATAATTATTGTTGTTTTCCTCGGGAACAGTACCTTTTTCGGGATGAAAGGTACCCTATGTCCGTTTCGGTACACCTGACAACGTATATGCAAAATTTCAGGATAACCGGTTCAGTGGTTTAGGCGTGAAAGGGTAACAAACAAACAAACTTACTTTCGCATTTATAATAATAATATTAGTGGCGCCACTTTCGCTGCTAAGAGCGTCTTAATATTCACAGTGTGACCACTAAAATTCACTGCCATGCATAGTTTAGCAACACACGTGAATATTTAATACATTTGTTACTATTCCTTATGAGTCGCAGTTCACGGCTGAGGGTGTTTTTAGAGCCATGCGGATTTCGTCACTCTAAAAACGCATTTTACCTTTTCTTTGCAAAGAATACCAGCGCCGCGCTATTTATTTTTAAATGTCGGAGCATTATGCTGATATAGGAGCTTTTTTGGGCTCGTATAAGTCTTTTTCGTTTATTAGTTTTTGTTCAACCGTGAACACACAATAGCTCAACAGTACAGCGTCAGCGTTATGATCGACACACATTTGGTCCACGCGCCGGCAACACCGGCACATCGTCAGCGCTAAGATGTGACCCAGTGAGATCTTCGCTTCATCGGCGCAATACACACACAACTCACAATAGTTATCAGTGTGTATTGACCACAAAATTTGTATAAAATTAAGTTAACTAGTGTAATAAAACAGTCATCAAGCTGGAGTCGACTTTGATTCATCAACCGTAACTCCTCTCACTGTAGCCAAGACACCTTCAGCCATCATCGACCCTATGAGTCTGTGGGATTGGCTGTGAGAAAACCTTTTCTTGTATACATTGCACGACGTACACAAATCCCTATTCCTACCCAAATTCCGTCTGTTACCGTAGGTCTCCTTATAATAGACTTCCCTCACGTAAAACCAATGTAACTCACGTTTGGTGTGGTTTGTATGGTAGGTTAGGGCGTTAGGTTTACTAGGGTGCTGATTAGTTATTGTAGGACTAGGTTTATAGTCAGTAGGCCTTTAGGTATCTCATAGGTACCAGGCTCCATTGATTCAAACATAGCCACACTGTACGCATTTGGACTAATGGCCGTACTAAGCTGTAAGTCACAACCCGTACAGTTTTAATTATTCTTTTTTATTACTGTTTTGTTATTCCTGTGCGTATCCCGAATAAATACTTTTTCTTTCTTTCACTTTCTTTCATACATGTGTTCACTATGATCCGTGATCCACGCACTAAAAGGTGAAATGCAGGCGACACGCATGCAGGTCGTACCCGCGTGCGTGACAAAATCCGCACGACTCTAAAAACGCTCCTCGTGTAGTCTCATCCTTAGGAAGAGACTAAACTAAAGTCCCCGTCGCGAGAAGCTATAAATTTTGTAAACACACATTCAGGGGTTCGCAATCTTTGGAACAAATTAAAAAAAAACAGTTTCGTAATGATTTTTATTTTTATATAATGGTTTTTATTTCATTTATATAATAATAAACAATAATCTACGAAAACAACACAAACAAACTGAAACGCATTCAAAACTCAAATGACAGCATTGACAGCGTCAGTGTGAACTTACTTCAAAATGGCGGGCCAAATGTTGACGTTTCATGAGTCAGACACGTTCCGGTACCACAAAACATTAGACGATAGCGCTTTATATCGCTAAAATATAACCCGACTAAGTGAAATTGCTCGTTAGTTTCGTATTACACGTATGTAACTTTGAGTTGGTTGAATTTGGGATTATTTGTTGTTGATTGAATTGTCGCTACGTAACTTTGTAGAAGTTCTTTATTTACAAAATTTATAGCTTCTCGTGACGGGGACTTTACATTGCCCTAATAAATTACGAGTTAAGGGTTTTTATTCAACCACTTCGCATCCCTCCAAAGGGTACAATGTCACGCTTTAGCCTTTTGACCTTACATCTATCTTACAAGCAATATAGTAAATTGTCTGAGGTTACAAATAGTCGTGTATGTATAATAATATATGAGGTGTAATAGGTATAATACTTTAGAATAGCTTTTAGGGACGTGATATGACGGACGCCACAGGCGCGAGGAGAGAAAGATCCACGACGCTTTTTAAAATTGTATGAATTTCCATGGAACTGGAGCCTAATTCTACTAACAGAAACTTTTATCAATTGCAACTTAATCGTTTATTCGGACAGTTTTCGTTTACAATAACTACCGAAGGAAAGTTTAAAGCCCATATTAAACGTGTCCTTATTCAAAAAGCATATTACAAGTCTAAGGACTACGTTGACGATAAAGATCCTTGGCAATAACTCCTTCTGCACATGTGGCTTCCCTGGTACCTCATTAACGTCGTATGTGTACCTATGTCTATTAACTAACCTCATTACGATTAGCTTTTTTTTATTTTATTACTAACGTTACTCTCAAGATATCTTTATCTTATTATACAGTGATTTTCTTTGTAATGTGTTTTGATGACAATTAACCATGTCAGTTGTTTTATATAGTTTAGCGTCCTTTTACTTTTTGTAAATGTGAGAGCTTTGTTGACTTGCTAGATGCCTGGATACCTAGTTAATTTGTGACCATATTTTTCATTTTGCTTTTTTGTGTGGTTCCTGCTCTTAAGTCTACTTTGCTCTCTCATAACGATTCTAAGTCAGAACTATACCCACTCAAATTGTTAAAGATATGGATTTTAAAAGAGTAACCATGGAGTTTCTTGTCGGCTCTTCTCCATAGGAAACGACTAATTGGAACCGTGCACCTAAATTCGACTTTTCATAAGCGCCTGTAATGGTTTATGTGAAATAAAAACTTTTGATTTTGATTTTTAATTTTATCAAATTGTTTGACAGCAAAAACAAAACCATATTTTCGTTTACGAAAACTGTTTGAATGAACGATTCAATTGCCATTGATAAAAGATTCTGTTAGTGGAATTGGCCCCCTGATAACATCAAGCACTGCCGTCCGTCAAGTAAAGACAACGTATATAATTAACTTGCCCGCGGCTTCGCTTGCGTAAATTTATAATTAAAAAAACTCTAAACACACTACTAAAGCTTCTATAATAATAATTCAATCATGATTCGAAAGACACGTGGCGCCATCTATTATCATAATCGTGGTTTTCCACGGTAACAGTACGTTTTTTCGGAATGAAAGGTACCCTATGTCCTTTTCTGTACACCTGACAGCGTATATGCAAAATTTCAGGATGATCGGTTAATCAGTGGTTTAGGCGTGAAAAGGTAAAAAACAAACAAACTTACTTTCGCATTTAGAATATTAGGTAGGAAGTTAGGATAGGATTAGGATTATCTTTGTTTCGGGAAGTATCTGTGTCGCATAGGCCGGGAGCAGACGCCCGGTTGTCACCACTGCGTCGATTGCCCCGAGGACACGGCGCTGCACACGCTGCAGGCGTGGCCTGCGTGGGCAACGCAGCGCCGCGAACTAGTCGGCAGTCGGTGGTGACCTCTCGCTTCCGGCCGTGGTTCTGTCCATGGTCGGGAGCGAGAGTGCGTAGGAAGCCGTCGCCTCCTTTGCGAGGAGGTGATGGCGACCAAGGAGGGAGCGGAGAGGGAGAGAGAGGCGACTGCCACTCTCCCTTCCCGCGCCAGACGCACCGGGCGCCGCCGGAGGGCGCGAGACGACCTCCGGCCACCCTAGTGTGTGGCCTGCGGGCGGCGGGTTAGGGGACCCGTCGCCCAACCAGTAACCGGCCCGAGAAGGCGGTGCGCCGTGTTCCACGCGCGCCTCTCAGGAGGACGTGAGGCAAAGGGGTAAAGCCCCAAAGAAGGAGAGGTCCGCCAGGGGCTGGCGGACCGAGGCCTGCCAGGGTCGCGGTGCATGCAGCTGCGAATCCCGTGACCCCGACCATAGGTCAGGAGAAGGAACACCGCGGGTTTTTAGCCGGCATAACCCTTCGCCTTCCCCGGGCGGAGGGTATCCATGAGGATTTTCCCACAAAAAAAAAAAAAAGGATTAGGATTCTCTTAAAAAATTTGACAGCAAAAACTGAGATCACTCACAGTACTCGGACCGACGAGGATCAATTGGGACCAAGTCATATAATAAAAAAACCGGCCAAGTGCTGGTCGGACTCGAACAAGAAGGGTTCCGTACCATTAAAACTATAAAAACGGCAAAAAAATCACGTTTGTTGTTTGGGAGCCCCTTAAACATTTATTTTATTCTGTTTTTTAGTATCTGTTGTTATAGCGGCAACAGAAATACATAATCTGTGAAAATTTCAACTGTCTAACTATCACGGTTCATGAGATACAGCCTGATGACAGACGGAATGGACGAACATCGGCAAAAATCACGTTTGTTGTATTGGAGCCCCCTTAAATATTTATTTTATTGTTTTTTAGTATCTATTGTTATAGCGGCAACAGAAATACATCATCTGTGAAAATTTCAACTGTCTAACTATCACGGTTCATGAGATACAGCCTGGTGATAGACGGACGGATGGACAGCGGAGTCGTAGTAATAGGGTCCCGTTTTAGCCTTTCGGTAGGGAACTCTAAAAAAATGACGACGCCATGCGGCGAAAATCGACCCATGTAAATCCCCTATCATAAAATTCTTACTTAATATACATATTTTAGATTTGAAAACTAAAAAAAATAGATCTGTGCAAACTTTCTCAAGCAAATTAACCGTGAACTAATGTAATCATCCATTTTACCCCAAAATGAAGACTAGAATTATTTATGGCACGTAGTTTCAGGCTTAAAGACAATTTACGTAAAGTTTAGTTTCTAAATAGTAAATTAAAGTTTGATTATAAGGCGACGTTCAGATGACAAGCGTTTTACTTACGCGTGAACATCTTCACAAATTAACATGGGTTCAACTTCATCTTCAAAACTCATTTATTCTAAATAGACTAGAATTACTTAGTTCTTTTTGAACGTCAATATTAGGTACATAAAAAACAGCCCCCAAAAGCGCCCTCCCTTCACCGCTTCCTAGTGTTTTTGCTGTGAAAAAGAAACGGCGCAACAAACTCCCCAGCGGCTCTGAACTATGAACGTTATTGTTGTTTTCCTCGGGGACAGTACTTTTTTTCGGGATGAAAGGTACCCTATGCCCGTTTCTGTACACCTGACAACGAATATACAATAGGGGATAGAACCTTAAAGGGTAAATATGGATAGAGAACACTCAAACAAACAAAAAATATTCAGAGATATGGTGCCGTAGTGTCACGTTGCCGAGATATTTTGACTTAAAGTTTTTTATTGCAGCGCACTTTGTAACTGGTAAATATGGGTAGAAGACACTCAAACAAATAAAAAATATTCAGAGATGTGGTGCCCTAAAGTGTCACGTTACCGAGATATTGTATCGAGATCTTGAAAAAAAATATTTGAGTCCAAATACTTATCTCGGCAACGTGACACTTTAGGGCACTATATCTCTGATTCTTTTTTGTTTGTTTGAGTGTCCTCTACCCATATATGTTAGTCACATCGTGCGCCGCAACTTGGAAAAAAAATTTAAATGGCGGCAGGGGCCTATGCCAGCTTCCATAGAAAAATGTTCGAACCCCTTTCAGGATGATCGGTTCAGTGGTTTAAGCGTGAAAAGGTAACAAACAAACAAACTTACTTTTGCATTTATAATATTAGTTAGGATTAGGAAGTTAGGAGGAGCTCGTGGATAAATAATTACAGCCGCATAGACCGATCTTCCGGGTTAAGCCACGCTTGCCGAGGTTGGTCTGTGGATGGGTGACCATTTACCATAGCGAGTTTCCTCCGTGCCTCGGAAAGCACGTAAAGCCGTTGGTCTCGGCTGTCATTTGTAGATCTGTGACAGTCGTTACTGCTGGTCAGAAGCCAGAAAGTCTGACAACCAGTCTTACCAAGAGTATCGTATTACCCAGTTACTGGGTTGTGGAGGTCTGATAGGCAGTCGCTCCATGTAAAATACTGATATTCAGCTGCATCCGGTTCGACTGGAAGCCGACCCCAACTTAGTTGGGAAAAGGCTAGGCAGATGATGATTAGGAAGTTAGGATTACCATAAAAAAATTGGCAGCAAAAACTAATATCACTCGCAGCATTCAGACCGTTCGTTCGGATGTGTCATTTTCTACATTGATTTATTCTTTTAGTTCAGTCTTGTCTCTAACGCTCGTCATCTGAACGTCGCCTTAGGGTTTTAGGTAGTCAATTAACAAATCTACATAGGTAGTTATTAATTCTGTGTACCAATATTGACTAGGGATTCGGCCTGACATCGCTTGTATTTGTTTGTGTTATAAATTAGAACCCTTTGTCTGTCTGTCTATGGCACCGTAGCTTCCAAACGGTTAACCGATTTCAATGCGATTTTTATTTGAATGCTGGTTAATGGTTTAAATGGTTTAATTCGTGTTGGTTCATAGCTAGGTATAATAGAGAATATGCATGTAATTCAAAACTCTTTCATTATTTAGATATACATTGTTTATGAGTCAAGACACACATTGCATTTTTTTTTCATTTTTTAACTCATTACTTATTTTAGAATTCATTGTTTTATGTTACGTTTTTTTCGTGGAACGGAACGCAATCTCGAAACGCGTCGTCTTCGAAAATGCCGGAAGTGACATCAAAATCCAGATGAATAAATCTATAAATAATCTTTTCTTAGCAAACTGTTTGATTTCTCACTGAGGTTAAGTTAGTAATTGCGATTTCTGCTTGAATAAAGCACAAGAAATAATTGAATTTATATTATATGTAATCAAAGCAGTATCTTGGATCATGACGTCACATTATGACCGCGACAATAAAGGACGTTTGAACTGTAGAAGAAAATTGTTGAAATTAAATAATTGTTTTGAGCAACAAACAATAGTAACATTTGACTTTTAATACTTTTCTTGGGTTTATATTAATGTGCTTTATTGATTAAGAGAAAAAAAAAGTTACATGCATATTCCCTATTGATGGTAAAATCAATGCAGCTGTTTCAAAGACGTTTTTTTACTTATTTAAGTTTTATTGCTTTATATGAATTATTATGATCAACACAGAACACATTAATGTTTTAATCTATTTTCTGAGTGAGCGCGCCGTATGGTGACAATTTATACAATTGATGCACCTGCCGTGTCGCCGTGCTTTCATTCATTTATGCGTGGCATCGAAATGTTCAAGCAAATCAAAAAAATATTTTTGCAAAAAACAAATCTTATTTTTTCACTGAATCCTCACTAGGTGGTTTAGATAAGAGCACTTACAAAAAAAGCATGTTTTTTTTTTTAATGAAGCCATATGCCTTGCGGGACTTATCTACTCCAGTAGTCGATCATGTGGTTTTAAGGAATTACACGAATTCGTTTACACCCTGTAGACCTTAGAGAAGGACGTAATTGTTACTTTTTATCGAGATACCTCGCGAACGAAGCCGCGGGCATCAACTAGAACTGTATTAGGGTGACTGGTAATTAGTGACCGATACTCTAACACATGATTGTACTCATGATAACAAACAACTTTCCCAAAGAAACATTATTTTAATTTTATTTTTTTCATTTAAAATTTATTAATAAACCGTTACGGAATGGTCGCGTCTCGTACTAAGGAAATATTTTTTTTAGGTTTTATAAATAATGTTTCTTTGGGAAAGTTGTTTGTTATCATGAGTACAATCATTTGCTAAAGTATCGGTCACTAATTACCATTCACCCTAAATAGCTCAGTTACAATTTGTATAGTAGCGAAATCGAAATGACGAAGAGATTTTTCTAAAATATTTTGATTTTAAAACGCTAAACAAGATAGGTAATCTCTTTACAAAACTTTCCTAACTTAGAAAATGATATCACATTTTCGATGTGTTGCCATTCTCAAAGTTAAAACTTAAGTAGAGCTACTTATGCAAAGTTGCATGAAGATTGGATAAACAATCAAGTTGGGTAAGTAGCACAAACAAACAAAGCCATTTATGTATGTTAAGATTTGTATGTTGATGTGCTTATTTCTTGTTTTTAGATTATTTTTAGAGGAGCTCGTGGCTAAATAATTACAGCCGCATAGACCGATCTTCCGGGTTAAGCCACGCTTGCCGAGGTTGGTCTGTGGATGGGTGACCATTTACCATAGCGAGTTTCCTCCGTGCCTCGGAAAGCACGTAAAGCCGTTGGTCCCGGCTGTCATTTGCAGATCTTTGACAGTCGTTACTGTTGGTCAGAAGCCCGAAAGTCTGACAACCAGTCTTACCAAGAGTATAGTATTACCCAGTTACTGGGTTGTGGAGGTCTGATAGGCAGTCGCTCCATGTAAAATACTGATATTCAGCTGCATCCGGTTCGACTGGAAGCCGACCCCAACATAGTTGGGAAAAGGCTAGTCAGATGATGATGATGATGATGAGATTATTATGCACGTAGAAGCTTTAAATCAATTCTCCCGTGCAAATAAATTTTCGACGAATGTACCTATTTAAATAAATGCTGCATTTGAGTATGTACCCTAAATATTTTATTTTTATTAGTTAGTTATGAAGGTGTAGTCCGAAAGGGAGTACTAATCTGAAACGGTGTTAAAGTACCCATAAAAATGAGTTTTAAACTTTTATGCTACAACTATTCTAAACTTTTATTCTACAACTATTCTAAACTTGTGTTCTACAACTTTCCCCAAAAGTCAATAGCTTGAGAGATTTTTTTTTTAAAAGAACTCTAACGTCTATCTCACTTCAGCTATGATCAGCTGTGTTTACATTTTATGTCATATTTAGGGTCACGGATTAAAAACTCAATTTTCTGAATTCGTAACTAAAACAATTATTAAGAATTCAAAAACAAAAAACTAAAACATATATCATTTGCATGGAAATAAAAATGAACGAATAATTTCAAAATACAGTCATCAGTGATACTTTAAGTAGCCTGTGGATTAGTACCCCCTTTCCGACTAACCTTATATAACCGTGTCTGAGACATATTACGTTAGGAATTTTATTTTCGTGACGTTCGTGACGCTTCTCTGCCTCGGTGAGCATGCTAAGCTTCAGTGCCGAAGCAATGAGAAGCCTGCAAAGTCCTGGCTCCTATATATTTTACAGCTTACACGGCTTTTCTGGTTTTCAGACTTATTTATTTATTTATTTATACTTCTATGCACTATGGTGGTACATAAGGCGGACTTAATGCCATAAGGCATTCTCTACCAGTCAACCTTTGGGTTAAAAAGAAAAGCATCGAAATAGGTACAGCAAAAAAATAAATAAAAATGAGTTGACAGTGTTGAACAGAATGTAAAACAAATTGGTAAGATATAAATTACATAAAATACACATATACGAATAATAAAACTTATTGTTGGAATAGATCGTTATGTGGGTAGTGGCATGGTATAATAATATGTTTCACTGGTATTCTCTTTCTGTGACAACTAGGTCACGTGATTGACCTAAGACTACGTCATCACCAGACCTGGGGGTGCTTCCACTATGTATAAATAAATTACCCCAGCAAGATGCATTTTTTCACATATTTGCTTCTACAAAGAAGCAATTTTGAACTAGTAATTTTATACAGTTTACTTTTTAACTAAATAGATCATAACTCGTGGAGGCTCTTTTCATGCACCCTGGGCAGTCAGCCCCGCTACCAACCTTGCTGACTGGCTAATCTTTTCATCACAGCATGAGCTATTTTCATATAGCTCGTGCTGACACGAGCGAACTAAATAGATGAATAACACGAAATAGAAAATAGTTAGGCTAGTTAGCAATTTATCTAATATTTATTATGAATTAAAAATCTCCTTTATTGTATTGGAGATGTTAATCAATGGCAGCACTGATCGTGACAGTCGTGACGTAGTCTTAGGCCATTGCGGGAAGAGAATACCAGGCATAGCTTATTATTATACCATGGGTAGTGGTAGTACTTATACAAACTCTGATTTCGTGAAAAAGAAAATCTGCTGTTCTGATAAAACATAAATGTTTTTTTTTTCTTTTTGACTGCTGTAGATGGTCCTAGGGGACCGTTTCTACGAAAGCGGGCAGTTATTGGCGAGACCTGAATGGTCTCCAGCCAATAGGGGGGAAGTAAAATACTTAACCTAAGCTAACTACTTGTACTACACTAACATCATGACTACCTGCAACAACAGCACTAAGGGCGACCCCTAGTGGGACTCGGACCTCGGCTTAGGGCGTTGCTGGCGTGGACTTAAGGGGGGGAGACAGCTTGATGAGGGCTGAATTATCGGTGTGAAAAAACATCAATGTTGCTTAACAAACAGTATGGAACAGCTGACTTTTTCATGAATTCACTGTTTGTCCCATTGTAAAAGTTGTACAGAATGATGAGCAGGGTTCATGGTTTACGCATGCAAAGCGACCAACAATTAATATAGTATTATACTTACCTATAACAAGAACTTTCCGTTTATAAGCAATATTTGTTGAAGATAACAGCGTGCATATTTCAGGATATTAATTTGTATCTCTTTGGACATCACGGCTCATCTTCCGTGCGGAAGATGTCCGGTCCTTTGGAAGGCATACACGGGGACACAGGTCCAACGCGCAGAGGCCCCTTTGAGAGCTTTAATCTAAAATGGGGTGGGGCACCAACCCGGGACTATCCACGGCTGCACTATTGGAGTACAGTCATGGACCGTCCCAGGTGGGTGCAAGACTATTGTAAAATGTGGTGAAAAATATCTGGTCTATGGGAAGGGGTGTTAGGTGGACTGATAACTTCTATTGCCGGAAGAAAACGGCGTCTGCCTTTCAACATTTAAAATTGAAGTGTTGGCAGACGGTGACTCGCCAGCTCACTAGCTGGGCCCCCTGAAAAGCCGCCAGTGCATAGGCGAAGGGGGCAACAGACGTGTGAGCGGCTAGAGGTGTAGAGAGGTGTGGCCCCGGTTTCGCCGTCGCGGGTCTAAGAGACCCGGAGTGGGTTTCCCCGCTATTACGCCTTTAGACACTTCCACCCCCGAGCATATAGCTCTGGCGGCCCCCCTCTGGCCGGCCGATAAAGGCAAGACAGAGTTGAGAATCCTGCGGGCACTCTTGGGGTTCCACTCCAGCCAGCCAATAAAGGCAAACTGGAGACGAGGCCCTGACCGACTCTCTGAGGCAATAAGGTACGCAGTGTCGCCACTCACCAACAGCTCGCCACAAGCTGCCCTGCGGTTTGTAAGCTTTTCAGTAGACCTCATGATACATTTTTTATTATATGATGGGGTTGTAGAAAGCTAGTCTAATGTTCCCTCCGGTTTTACGTTAATCTCATGATGAGGTAACGTCAGGATATTTATTATTAACAATAACGCGTCTGACTACGGATCAGAAGATTCCAGGTTCGAATCCTGGCAAGGTCGCAAAATATCTTTTTGTATTTTATATAGCTAATAATAAATATCCTGTAGCCTCACCCGCTGCTGTAGTAGTGTCGAGCTCTAGCGACGAGTACTACCCTCCGCCGTCGTCGCCACCACCTGCACGTCGACGGGGAGGCACCCGGCCGCCGGGCGGCTTAGGACCCCGACGCCCATTGGCCTCTGACCACAGAATAAATAGCTCCCGGTAGTAAAGTGCCGCGCATGAGATGGACGCAGAATATCCTGTACTATTGTTACCAATAAGCCCAATACAGTAGTGATAGATCGATCAGAGTGGCGCACAAGGATTGTTGATATCACCGTCCCTCTTCACGAGAATCTCGTGAAAGCTGAGAAAGATAGTCAAATTCTTCTTCTCTCGTATCAACACTAGCTAAAAGAAAATAGCTCATATTGTTGTTAATAGATTAGCCAGTCAGCAAGGTTGGTTGCGAGGCTTACTGCCCAGGGTGCACCAGATGTACTGAAGTATCGTCACTCGTGGAGGCTCTTTTCATGCATCTCAATCTTAATTTAGCACACGAGGTTGTCGACATGTGGGATGTGGACTTAGCAGTCGTTGTGCCGATAGTCCTTACGGCCAATGGCTTAATAGCCAAGAGCCTCGACCAACACCTAAAGAGGCTCTCGTTAGGCAGCTGGATCAAGGGCTTGATACAGAAGGCGGTACTACTGGATACGGCGCGTATTGTCAGGAAGTTCCTCTCTCTGAGGCCCTGACCGCCGGCAGCTTGAAACCTGCTCCCGATGCCGGGGATATGTATTTAAAAATATAATTTGGTTACAATGAAGAAACGAAATATCCCGTACAGTTGTTGCCAATAAGCCTAATATAATGGTGATAGATCGAACAGAGCGCCGCGCAATGATATTATTGATATCGCAGTCCCTCATGACGAGAATGACATGAAAGATAATTAAACGAAATCTTAATTTAGCACATGAGGTTGTCGACATGTGGGATGTGGACTCAGCAGTCATTGTGCCGATAGTCGTTATGGCCGTTGGCCTATGAATAGCAAAGAGCCTCGATCAATACCTTAATTAAGACTCATTAGGCGGCTCGATCAAGGGTTTGATAGAGCAAGCGATCCTCTTTGACACGGCACGCATAGTATGGAAGTTCGTTTCTCTAGAGTCCTGGGGCCTAATTCTCCTAAAATAAATTGTTGCCAAACACAATCGAACCACAACCGTCAGTCAGTTTTTGTTTTCGAAAACTTTCAAAATGATTGATTTTGTTTTTTGTGTCAAACAATTTGATAGCTTTTGAAATTGAGAACTGTCTGAATGAACGGTTCGGCCTTGGTTCGGTTGTGATTTATCAAGATTTATTTTAGGAGAATTAGGCCCGGTACCTTGGAGGCTGTTTCCGAAGTCAGTGGGCTATAACTTTCATATTTTTAGATTTTTTTATTGACTTGACTGTCTTGACGACTCATCTGCGGATCAGAATTTGAATATCACTTGCGTTGAAGGTGAAGGAAAATATCGCGAGGAAACCTTAACAACTGAGAACCCTCTCAGACATTTCTCGATGGTGTGGTTAATCCATCAACCCGCACCAGACAAGCGTGGTAAATCCTTCTTATTCTAAGAAGGGGCCCGTGCTCAGCAGTGGGACAGTAATTTGCTGATTATGCAATGTATGCGTCAAAGTCTGATAATGCGGTGCAGCATGAATATTGGACAACCGGAATATGCCCAATCTCTATCTATATAATATAAATTGAAGTCGCTTTTCGCGTATCTGTTTGTCCGCTGACTTCTTCCAAACTACTGAATGGATTTTGATGCGGTTTTCATCTTAATTTAAGTAATTTTTCCGGAAGGTTTTAAGTAATAAACCGTAAAACCTATTAGAGGTTAAGGACTAAAATAGAAACGAACTTTGAATTATAATATTATTTATTATAATTACACTAGGAATCTGATATACGTCTGTTCGCTACGAGTTCGGTAGACAGAGCACAGATAACTATATACTAGTCAGAGACAGAGTGACGACGATGACAGATTACGAATTATTATTGTTTTATAGACTGTCAAATTGGTTGCGTATTGATTTACTTTTTAAACTGTTTTACATTCGATAATATAATTTGTTGATGGAAAATAAACTAAATAATTTATACTTAATTATAAATTAATTTTTGCATAAATGAAATATAATTCAACAAAACCAGCCGTCGCTGGTCCCTATTATAGTGTTCTATATTAAGGGCTCATTCACACGAGTTCCGTCATTGACGATTCATCATAAAACACGATATGTCATGACGGATGGACGTTCACATTGCATACGGAATCGTGTTTTATCACGATACGCTAAAATATTCGAATTGATGTTCACATTCGTTTCGTGATTCAGAGTTTAGTCTTGGATGAACTATCGAACACGTTGAATGTGAATACGAATCACGATTCGTGGTTTTTGACAAACGTGCTTTTTAAAAGATCTTTGACAGTCGTTACTGTTGGTCAGAAGCCAGAAAGTCTGACAACCAGTCTTACCAAGAGTTTCGTATTACCCAGTTACTGGGTTGTGGAGGTCTGATAGGCAGTCGCTCCATGTAAAATACTGATATTCAGCTGCATCCGGTTTGACTGGAAGCTGACCCCAACATAGTTGGGAAAAGGCTAGGCAGATGATGATGACGTGATTTAAGACGTGTCCGACATTTTTCACGATTCGTGATGCGTATGAACAGGAGCATTTAAAATGAATAGCCACCGTAAAAAAAAACCTACAAATCGTGAAAAAAAGACGATTTGTCAAAAAAAACGAATCGTCTTCGTGTGAATCAGCACTTAGTCAATCTTTCACCAAACAAATCGTGCCTTAAAAACGTTATAGTCTTTAGCATAATCTAGACTGATCCTCGTCTGAATCGCATCCGCTATTTGTTTGGATTTCAGGGCGTTTATCATGATTGTATCTGTGTTTATGGGCGGAAGATTAGGGCTTTGCTTAAGATTGAAAACATACAGGAAGAGGGTTGGGACCGACCCGTTTGATGTTGAAAAAAATATTTAAAACGTAACATAATAAAACGCTTGAATGTTTTTAAAGTCTTTAGAATCGGCTACTGAATCTATTTCAGCCATTTTTAATAGGTGTAAATTGACAACATTTCAAAACTGACAAAAACTTAAAACAAAAATACCGTTTCTTTGTTTTCGTATCCTGAGTTCCAATTTTTTTTTATATTTTTTAATTTCTTAATTTCTGAAAAAAAAATGAAAATCAAAAAACATGTGATGACGTCACATAAACGGTGGAATGAGGAGTTACCTTTGCCTATGCATTCCAATGTTTTAGATGAAAACATTTAATGTCAAACAAGACATGTCAATGTCACTTATGAAGTTAAACAAGACAAGTGTTTTATGACAGTGACATCTAACGAACAGTTTTTTTGACGGCTCACAGTGAAGCAAAGGTTAGATCGCCATTCCACCGTATGTATGACGTCATTTGGCGCATACGTCTCTTTAGAATACGCCGAATTTCAAAGTTGAAATTATGAATGAAAAGTACATAATTTCGAAAAACGGAAATAACGGGTGCCCTGGATTTGGATTTACCTTTATATAACGTAATAATACATGCAAGTTAAAAAGATGAAATGTAAATTTTTTGAAAATTGCTTTTTACGTGCAGTCTTTTAATTAACATTAAGAAAATTTATTTTACTTTAATTATTAGATGTAAATAAGACAGTTGTACACTGGAGTTTGCCCTCAACCACAACATCAATCTCTTTCTTTCACTCAAAGATTTGCTGGTACAAAACTCATTTTTGAGTTCATCTCGCCTTTGTACACAACTTCATTAAGTCGTAATTTTATTATTTCAATTTTCTTGTGTACAATTAAGAATAAGAATAAAAATGTTGTCTTATGTCAAGGCCATAACATTGAATTTTAAATGCAATTAACAATCAAAAAGTAATACCGTTTTCTTAAACAACATTTACGCATATAAAAGTAACATTTCAGTTTACGCGTTGTGGTTATAACTGAATACTCTAATTGGGGTGTTTGAGTGTCTGCGGTGTTCATGTTACATGTTTATACTACCTACATAAATAATAATAAAATCGTAACGAGATGTTAAAAGTGAACATTAAATATTTAAAAAGTTCGTGCAACGCATCCTAGGAACGATACTGGGGCCTAATTCTCCTAAAATAAATCTTGATAAATCACAACCGAACCAAGGCCGAACCGTTCATTCAGACAGTTCTCTATTTCAAAAGCTATCAAATTGTTTGACACAAAAAACAAAATCAATCATTTTGAAAGTTTTCGAAAACAAAAACTGACTGACGGTTGTGGTTCGATTGCGTTTGGCAACAATTTATTTTAGGAGAATTGGGCCCCTGATGCCAAAAAATGACGTTTCTAGAATTTTTGTCTGTTTGTTCGTTTGTATGTGCGATCTTCGCGCCAGTTCTACTAGACAGATCCAGTTGTTTGGCAGCCATATCCGTTAAAGAGCGGGTCAGGATACAAGGTACAAATAATATTAATATAAATATCCAGATATTTTCCCAGATATAGATGGCCGGAAATACTAATTATCCTAATTTCCTAACTAATATTATAAATGCGAAAGTAAGTTTGTTTGTTTGTTACCTTTTCACGCTTAAACCACTGAACCGATCATCCTGAAATTTTGTACATACGTTGTCAGGTGTACAGAAACGGACATAGGATACCTTTCATCCCGAAAAAAAGTACTGTTCCCGAGGAAAACATCAATAACTATAAATAGATGGCGCCGTGTGTCTTTCGAATCATGATTGAATTATATTATTATAGAAACTTTAGTAGTGTGTTAAGAGTTTTTTTGTATAACCCGAATTGATTGTCAAATTCTAAAGTAACGCGAGCGAAGCCGTGGGCAAAAGATAGTGTTCTAATAATATCATCTGCCTAGCCTTTTCCCAACTATGTTGGGGTCGGCTTCCAGTCGAACCGGATGCAGCTGAATATCAGTATTTTACATGGAGCGACTGCCTATCAGACCTCCACAACCCAGTAACTGGGTAATACGATACTCTTTGGTAAGACTGGTTGTCAGACTTTCTGGCTTCTGACCAACAGTAACGACTGTCAAAGATCTACAAATGACAGCCGGGACCAACGGCTTTACGTGCTTTCCGAGGCACGGAGGAAACTCGCTATGGTAAATGGTCACCCATCCACATACCAACCTCGGCAAGCGTGGCTTAACCCGGAAGATCAGTCTATGCGGCTGTAATTATTTAGCCACGAGCTCCTCTAATAAAATCCGAGTGTTCTAATAATAATAGGCGATAAAAATATCTTATACACCATCCTTGTTCCGTCAGATCACACGCATTTGATCACTGCCTATTTCCTCCGCCCACTACGCAAAGATTGATAAAATTAATATCTTCATATAAAAATAGATAGGCTCTAAGTAAACATATTAATTGAGGAAAAGGGTTGCCTTATACGTTTCTAGAGAACACTTACTTAACTAACCTATTTCCGCCAAGCATTGCTGTTTTCCGGTTTGAAAGGTGGTAAATTACAGAGACAGGCAGGTGAAATTAAATGTAAATGTTATTTATGGAGAAAGTCACTTGAATTTTGGGCTTCGTCCCAACTGATCCCCAGTCCCAACTCGCCCGGTCCATATGTATCTACTTACATGTATAGCAAAAGGCGCAAAAGTACTGATGGTAAGAAAAGTGCTTGAATGGTTTGTATTTATTTTTATTCAGTCATCGCAAATCACAGTTTTTACAATAAATTAAAGCTCTCTGCTAAAAAATCACAGTCTGTATACAGGGTGTTAACAAATTCGTGTAATTCCTTCAAACCGCGTGATCTACTTACTGGTGACATAGATTAACCCTAAATAGGTATTTCTGAAATCCAACTGAAAAAAATATTCAAAAAAAAAACTTGATTTTCTATTTCTGAGTCATTTTAGAGCTTCGAGTTATCTGACTGCAAAGAGCGATATCGCGTTAGTCGTACCCGCTAGCCGTGTCGCCGTGCTTTCATTAATTTATGCGTGGCATCGAAATGTTCACTCAAATAAAAAATATTTTTTCAAAAAAAAAAGTTTCTTTTTTTTACTGATTCCTTCTTAGGTGGTTTAGATATGACCGAATACCGCTACCGCATGAAAAAAATACTTTTATTTTTTTTATTTTTTATTCATTCTACACCAGTAGTAGATCATGTGGTTTGAAGGAATTACACGAATTCGTTAACAACCTATATACAATAATTTAAACTATCATCTCAGAAATCACAATTTTTACAATAATTAAAGCTCTCTGTTAAAAAATCACATTTAATACACTTAAGTTCATCATAATGATTGAGCTACCAGAACATTCTTTTACCACTGCATTAATTAAAATAGGTCGAATTTAATGTTAATCCGACACAAGACACCCCGACTCCACGTGGTCAGATTCTGTCCTACCCCTAGCGTGTTATTTAAAAGCGTGGAGCAAGAAGCTTGCGAAGGAGGTCCTGAGTGGAACGAGGCCGAAACGTAGCGAGCAGGGGGAGGTGGTGAGCGAACCGAGTCGGCAACCTCCCGAGCGTAGCGCCCCGGTCGAGTGTGCGAGCGAAGCGAAGGGGCGACAAAGCGAGTCCTGTGGCGGAGCATGCTCAGAAACACTGGCATGCTTGATTGCTTGTATTGGTGCTCCCACACTGGTGTTAAAAAATGTTTACAAACATTTTCTAACATTAATACATTGACTAAAAATGTAAGAAAAAGATAAAAACATCGGATAATAATAAACATAATCTATCTATTAATAGATTTTAGTTAATATTTTAATAGATTTTTTTTATTTATGTTTCTTTATAAAATGTTTACTAATGTTTGTAAACATTTTTAACAGCAGTGTGGGAGCACCATATGATACATGCTTGTTTGTTTATGTACCCCATTCGATACTCTGTACTTCGATATTTAGGTCTTTCGATGTCACTTTTGTAGATAATTAGATTTTAGATATTATTGGACGTAGGTTGTCTAACCATTCGACAATATAAACTTACGTTAATTTAATGTTCGGTTTTATGGTCGTTCGATATTTCAGTTTTCGATGTTTTGAACGTTGACATTTCAACCGTAGGTACTTTCATTTTTGAAGTTCAAAAATGTACCCTAATAACTACCTACTTATTAGAACGGAACGTAAGTAGGTTATTATGTTAAAAAATGTATTGAAAAATATCAAGAGCGAAATTTATACGTGATAAGTATTTATTTTCTACATCGTAGCACTTTTCCTACAAACTATACCCTGGCAGCTAATAGGTATATAAAAAATCGGGCGAGTTGGGACTAGGGATTAGTTGGGATGAAGCCGAATTTTGCTGCATGTATACAAGTTGGTGCTCATGACTGTACAGTCAGCATCAAATATATCGGAACGAACAGACTGATCAAAATTATCTGAACAACTAAGAAAATTAAACTTTATCTTAATGATACAAGGGGTGTTTCAGAATGGACACAGTACACGACAACTGTCATTCTGACAAGAAAATTTATCCTATAAAAAATTTCACACCCTAAAGTCTAAAATTGTTTACACTTTACTATTTCATCAGGTTGACCGGACGCTCACAAAAAATTGACAAGTAAATTATATTCTTAATTGACTTATAAAGGTTCAGTTAAAGATAATACTACCACAGTTTACCTACTTACTACATACAGTGGGTCAACGCCCATACATTTGACAGATCCTATGAAATGTCAAAATTATGAGGGGGCGGAGGTTATGTCCCAAGTATGCAGTACGGCTAACTCGGGACATAACTTCCGCCCCTTCACCCCGCAACCCCCGGCACGATTGCTCTGCGACAATTTTCTACGTTGACCGACTGTAGGAGTAAGATATAGGTAGACTGTGGTACTACGTTGTTTTAAATGTTTGACAAATGTCACAATATAATGGAAAAAAAACTTCATTGTTTTGAGGAAAAAATAGTTTTAACAAAGGAGTTCATAACATCAAAAACTGATTAATTATAGCCTTTTTGCTATAATCGACACGTCGTTATCTTAAAAAGTAATACTAAGTAAGTCGACATAACATTTTAAATCTTATTGCACACAATGTGTTTAGTATTTAATTTAATTAGATCAAATTTTGTAACTAGATGGTGTTGAAATCGAAATAGATCGCGAATAGATCGCGTGGTTTTCTTAAATCAATTTGTATGACGCAAACTGATGGCATTGAATTAAATGATGGAATCAGGTGTTACTTTGCGGAAATCCATGACATACAAATAAGCAAATAGAATATCTAGCTTTAATTCCACTGAACAAGATCGCTAGTTTGGATGCAGTATGCAGCAACACCCTCCCGCCCACAAGTATATGCACATGCAGAAAGAGTGAAAAAATAATGCAACATGCAACCGAACCAATACACGACACGTGTTTCGCCCCTGCACGAGGCATATAATAAAATTTCGCGTCCTTGTGGTCGAAGAGTCAACATGTGCAGGGGCGAAACACGCGTCGTGTATATTGGTTCGGTTGCATGTTGCATTATTTTTTCACTGTTTCTGCATGTGCATATATTTGTGGGCGGGAGGGTGGTGCTGCATACTGCATCCAAACTAGCGATCTTGTTCAGCGGAATTAAAGCTAGATATTCTATTTGCATATTTGCACGTTACTGTTGGTCAGAAGCCAGAAAGTCTGACAACCAGTCTTACCAAGAGTATCGTATTACCCAGTTACTGGGTTGTGGAGGTCTGATAGGCAGTCGCTCCATGTAAAATACTGATATTCAGCTGCATCCGGTTCGACTGGAAGCCGACCCCAACATAGTTGGGAAAAGGCTAGGCAGATGATTCTATTTGCATATTTGTATGGCATTGAATTAAATGGTCTTGCTCTGTGGGATACGTGATTTACTCAGTTACCACTGCTTCAAGGGACCTCGTATCGTATAGTGTGAGAAGGAATCGAATTTGAAATCTGATAAACTTTTTGAGTCTGCGACTATACATGTACTCGTATGTCAACTAAGATTTAAAAGTAATACCTACGTAACAGTTTTAACAAGTTTATTCTGAAGAGATCTACACAGAAGTATTGTCTTGAGATATGTTTTATTCCGAGATAAAGCGGATGCCTTTGTGTTTCAATTCAGAGAAAATTTTATTCCTTTATAATATTATCCATCAGTTCTGAATAGAGTTGTTCGTAGAAACATTTGTAAGTAATTTAAATTGCATGTGATTACAATGTACAAAGGATGTAGAATAGAATATTCTGCTATCTCATGTTTTTCTTTTTTTTTACTGTCCAGCGAACTGCTTTTCTCTACATGGAAACAAACAATCCTTCAACAAAATTCCTTTTATTAGTAGCGCAAACAACAAATTGCACAAAATTCATCAGAAAAATGGACGCGGTTATTTTTCATTTTTTTCTTGGCATTGGAGCTTTGTCTACAGAATAATAAGTATAAAAAAATCGGCAAATTTGGCACACAATTAAAAAATATTTTGATTAAAAAAAATAACTTTCGATTGTTATTAATGCTTTTTTTTTATAAAACTTTGCCCCTCACTAGGATTTCTCCTGTATCGTGGGTGCGTTTACAAACACAAATCTCACATACACAAACGCCCAGACCCGAAACAACTATCTGTAGGCCATACAAATGTTTGTTACGTGTGGGAATCGAACCCACAACCCGTAGCGCAGAAGCCGATCGCTTAGCCACTGCACCAAACGTGTCGTTTACATTCTTAGATTTCTTACGTGATCTTTAAATTATTGTATGCCAAAAACTCGGACCTCGGCTTAGGGCGTTGCTGGCGGGGGGTTGGGGGGACGAGGGAGACATCTTGATGAGCGCTGAATTCTCGGTGTGAAGGTTTTTAGTGTTATCGAGCCCCGTTCGTTGGCGTTCGTTAGCTAGGTGTGTATGCTGCATAAGATAATAAGATGATGAAAGTCAAAACCGCGCGCGCCCGTCCAATATAAGCTTCTGTATATTCGAAACCAAATGATCGTTAAGGTAATACTCGGATATCTGTGGCTTATTGCTCAAAATCTTCAATACCCACATAATAAATGGACCCTTTTTATAGCCTCCCGTTGGTAAAGCAATACGATTTGGGATTTAAATGAGGTTTAGAATTTTTAAGGAGTATATATCTGTCAAGACACGGTATGAATCCTAAACACAATCACTGCTACTTATAAAAACGTACAATACTAAGGATATTCAATACTAAAAATCGGAATAGTTAAATCAAGTTTAAGTTTGGAATAACGTCAAAATAATTTTTCACTCATAAACACGGTTTAACGTCGTCATTACTATTCCACCATTAAGTCATACCACTGACCTCTATAATTACCACTGGACTGGCTGTTCCGTATGTTTGACAGCTATTTTTTTGTGCCAATTTGAAGCGCCAATAGCGTGCTAGCGTGTGTCCACAGAACTAATTTTGACGTATATTGTAGGGATGTCGGAAGTGAAAAAAAATATCGATATTTATTAAAATATCGACTTCGATATCACGAGTAAAAAATATCGATATATCGGTCAAATTTTCAGAGGTTTTAAATAATTATTTATTTAGTTCAGTCTGGCTCAATAATAGATAATAGTATTTTTTCTACAAAATGCACATTATTTTAATGCATGAGAATCTTAATAAAAACGAAGGTAATTCAATCATACTTCAGTACGCTCCCACCTTAATATAATATAGTAAGTAATTATGATACTACGTTTATTTACTGTAAACACTTATTATCAAGAGTTTTTTTTTGTATCGATATTTGTTCGCTGATGTCGACATCACTAGTTTTAGTACCACAGACACTCGCTACGTCTAACAGCGCCAAAATGGCGATTATCAAACGGGCACAAAAGCACTTTGACAGCCGCCAGTCCAGTGGTAATTATAGAGGTCAGTGAGTCATACGCACAAAACGGCAACGTCGCAAATCATAATAAAATTCACAGAAAAAAAGCTGAGTTCTTGAATTTGTCTATGATTGTAGCTGTCTGTAACTATCACAGTGATAGTGACACTGACGTCAATCGAATAAAGTTTCATGTTTCAATTCAAAATCATTCTGTCTGTTGTTGTTTGTTAAAGTTTTCAAATTAAAAATTACGAATTAAAAAATGGCAAGTAAAAGAGAACGCGCTACGAACTGGGAAAAGGAAGGGAAGGTAAATAATATTGTTTAAAATAGTACCAAATTTAACTAGAAGGTTACCCAACTCCACATGAAAAAGGGCTAAAAGATGAAGTTAGTAAGTAGGTTAAACTAATTGTGCCAAAAACTAAACCACTATACATACTCCATTTGTCTTAAGCCCAAGAGACTCGTCTCAACGTATCTACATGCATGTAAAGGCGAGACTCAACTGCGCGCGGCATGCGTGCGTGGCTGCCGCGCGCTTTCGTATGTACGATTCGAACTTAGCGAAGCGCGTCGGAACGGATGGAAGTTAGTTATGGGTAAGGGTGCCTTTCCACCAGAGATGTGCTATGCAACGTTGCCATGGATACGTTTGATATCCACCAATCATATTCATTGGTCCACATAGCATAGTTCTGGTAGAAACTGATTCAACTAAGCTACGTTTTTATATGGAAGGATGCGTGCTGTGGATGCGTGCTTTAGATGGTCGCGAGTGGTGTAGCTATGTGCAGAGTAGTGTACCTACAGTAGGCGCGCGTTTGTCACCGAAAGTAGACATTTTCATAGCACATCTTACTCTCTCCGCTACATAGCTTAGCATCAGTGGAAACGTTCACATAGTTTCGCTGCTTAGCTTTTACCCCTAGCGAGTAAGATGTGCTATGAAAATGCGTCGCCACAAGGTAGCTGTGCGAGGAAGATGCGCATCTCGAGCTATGCGACGTATCGACAATAGGGAAGGCACAGGGAGCGGCGGGCATAGCTACACCACTCGCGACCATCCATAGCACTCATCCATAGCTCGCATCCATAGCACGCATCCACAGCACGCATCCTTCCATATAAAAAACGTAGCTTAGTTGAATCAGTTTCCACCAGTGCTATGCTATGTGGACGAATGAATATGATTGGTGGATATCAAACGCATCCATAGCAACGTTGCATAGCACATCTCTGGTGGAAAAGCACCGTAACTCCCTCATTTTTCATTTTGAGGAACTCAAACGAGGTATATCACGAGTGAGGGGACCATCACTAATGGAAGTGCAATTTACAATGCAATAATGCTGGGGCTTGACCTCCGTCTATTGTCACAAAGCTTCCTACAATGATCGATACACGCAGATGTAACCAACCATTATCGGCTATTGTCGCGATAATTCGGGCTGCATACAAGTTGTCGCTTGGGTGGCGATACTTAGTAAGCCAAACATCATGCTGCATGGACGGAATAATTTGGTTGTGTTGATTTTTATATGTTTCTTTAAACTTGGCATAATGCCAAGTTATTAAAAAATATCGAGTTAAAATCGATCGAATTTAGTTTATCTTTTTGAATAACTTGCTTTGCCAAGTAATTAGAAAAAGTCGAATCTGGGGGTCTACTCCCTAAGCACGAAGTCCGTTTTTTCGGCCTTAGTTACAATCGTTTCCTACTCCCTATCACCTACGGACATACGATTATTTCGGGGCCCGAACTAAGAACGAATGACAACACGACTTGACAGTTGTCCCTACTACCTACTTGTTTTTGCCCGTCCGAAACGTTGAACTTGACACTTGCTTTGTTCACTCTTACGTTTCGGGCTACTTTCGGACGGGCGACTAATTTCGCTGACGGACTTAGGGAGTAGGCCCCCTGAATCGATCGAATTTAGTATATTTTTCAACAACTTGCTATTTTCCCAAGTTATTAAAAAAATCGAATCAGAATCGATCAAATTGAGTTCATTTGACGACGTCTGTGGTCTAGTGGTTCGAGTGTCGGACTGCTGACCACGAGGTCGTGGGTTCGATTCCCACACAACACAAATATTTATGTGATGAACATGAGTGTTTGTGTTGGTCTGGGTTTTTCTTATGAAGTATGTATTTACAAAAAAAAAAGTATAAAGTATTATATTCATTGTCTAGTACCCATAGTACAAGCTCTGCTTAGTTTGGGACTAGATGGTGCTGTGTAAAAATGTCCCAAAAATATTTATTTATTTATTTATTACCTTTCGCAAAATACGTAGGTATTTAAGAATTACATTCTGCAATAAAAATCGTTTGAAGTACCTACCTAAGTTATTTAAACCTTTTTTTTTATAATTATTTGATCAAATATCGCAAACAAGTTCAAATTAACTCACGATCAAAAACACGGCCTGTCGCCCGACAGGTTAATTTCCTGGAACAGCCCAGACATGTTATCAGCAAAGAATATCCGACGGTCTTTTATAAGCAAAGTAATCATTTTTCTGGCATATAAGCCGGTACACATACGCCTACTAAATTCTAATTGGAACGACGACGCAACGTTATGTACGAATTTTTATTATGGCATCATTTCCTGAAAACATGTGGAGTGGCCTCATGGCTTGTTAACAACCGTGTGGATTATATGATTTACAAGGTTAAGCGATGCTTGCCACGGTTAGTCTGTGGATGGGTGACCATTCGTTACTCATCGAGACCCCTTCGTGCCTCGGAAAGCACGTTAGAGCTCTTACACACCACGTTATTTTCAGGCGCCGTCGACGCGCCTTTCGCTATCGTGCGTTGTCGGCGCTGCTAAACTTGAAATAGGCAGATTACTTGCGATTGCATCGCTGCAAACTCACGAGAAACGCGCTACAGAAGCGCGTGAGCAACTCTCCTTGCAAAGTAAAACGCGTGTAGCACGCGCGCGAAGGAGCGTGTATCCCGCTACAGACGCCTGGATTGATGCCATCGTAATACTGTCGGCACGTGACCGATTAAAAGGCGCTGTACGTATGTGTTTGCAGCTAAAGAGATGCGCTGTGCCAGCGCGTCTGTATCGATGTAACTCCGCGCTACGAGCGCGTCGACAGCTCGCGAAAAAGTCGTCGTCTGCATACTACAATTTTATGAGTATGTGAATAGGTAAATTGGTTGCGATAACATCGCGTTGGCAGCGTGTTACAGTTGCGTGCGACGCGCGTCGACAGCGCCTGAAAAAAACGTGGTGTGTAAGAACTCTTAAACCGTCTGTCGCCGGTGTCATACGAATCTCTATGACAGTCATTACGAGTAATCAGAAGCCCGAAAGTCTAACAACCCGAGAGTCGAGAACCCGAGCCCGAAAGTCGCTGAGCGATTTGTATCTGCGCTACGGCTCGTGGGTTCGACTCTTGTCCGATACAAATATTTGTATGACCTATAGATATTCGTTCTGGTCCTGTGCCAGTCTTGCTCGAGACAGATGATCGCTATTACTTTGTGGGCGGGAATAAACATGCAATTAAAATATGGAAGTATCTTGCATGCCAAAATATGACTTGTGCCAGTAAATAGCACACTGAGGTTACATTTGAAAATGGAATGCAAAGCCTTTTGCCTTTTGGCACAGTTGCCTTCTAAAATGGCATGCCTGAAGCTTTGTAATGCGTTAAGACATGTCATTTGGTACCTACCAAATGACATGTCTTAACGCATTACAAAGCTTCCCGCCGCTCATTGCATGCCAAAAAAATCAAATGCTTTGCAATTTATTTGCACGTCATCTTTTTTTCTATTGAACTGCTGTACGTGGTCCTAGGGGACCATTTCGACGTAGCCGGGCAGTTATTGGCGAGACCTGAAAGGTCTCCAGCCAATGGAGCGGGGGGGAGTAAAATACTTAACCTAAGCTAACTACTTGTACTACACTAACGTCATGACTACCTGCAACAACAGAACTTAAGGGGGGGGGGGGGGGAGACGGCTTGATGAGGGTTGAATTATCGGTGTGACTGCGGAGTCTGAAGAGACGACCGGCTCTACCACGAGAGAGGTCGGTGGATCGTGACCGGCGGCGGTGACGCGGTGACGATCGCGGAACGTCGCGACGGGAGGACGGTATTCCGGACGGCGCCGGGCGTTGTGTATGCATGTCATCTACAGGCAAGCCTTCTGTGCCTGTATCTGGCATCTGCAAGCTCCTTGCATGCCATTGTGCAAGCTACAGGCCTAAACAGAATAACAAATGGTTGTCAACTGTGTTTCGAGCAACTTAGTGTACTACATGCGGTCAGCTTGACCACCCACGATACTATGCTTAATCTCATCTCGTTCTACCTAGCCTTTTCCCAACTATGTTAGAGTCAGCTTCCAGTGTAACCAGATGCGGCTGAATACCAGTATTCTACAGGGAGCGAGTGCCATCAGACCTCCGTAACCCAGTTACTGGGCAATGCCGATATCCTTTTTTTTTATCGTGGCAAAATCCTCATGAATACCCTTCTTCCGGGGAAGGCGAAGGGTTATGCCGGACTCTTATCGGCTAAAAACCCACGGTGTTCCCACTCCTGACCCTTGGCCGGGGTCACGGGATTCGCAATTATATGCACCGCAACCGCGGCAGGCCTCGGTCCGCCAGCTCCTGGCGGACCTCTTCTTCTGTGGGGCCTTGCCCCACGTCCTCCTGAGAGGCGCGCACGGAACACAAGCGCGCCGCCTTCTCGGGCCTGGGGGTCTACTCCCTAAGCACGAAGTCCGTGGTTTCGGCCTTAGTTACGAGCGTTTCCTACTCCCTATCACCTATCAACATACGATTATTTCGAGGCCCGAACTAAGAATGAATGACAACACGATTTCACAGTTGTTCCTACTACCGATGTGTTTTTGCCCGTCCGAAAAGTTGAACTTGACACTTGTTTTGTTCACTCCTACATTTCGGGCTTCTTTCGGACGGGCGACTTACTTCATTGACGGACTTAGGGAGTAGGTCCACTGTTACTTGTCGGGCGACGAGTCCCCTAACCCGCCGCCCTCAGGCCACAATGCCGATATCCTAAGGTTAGACCGGTTGTCATTTTCGGGCTTTTGACTACCCGTAATGACAGTCATAGGTTCATATGCCACCCTGGACCGACGTTTTAACTTGTTCTCCGAGGCATAGAGGAGTCTTGAGTAACGAACGGTCACCCATCTACGGAAAAACCGCGGCAAGTTCAGCTTAACCTTGCAAATATGATCTGCGCGGTTGATATCAACCTCGTGCCCCTCAACAAGGTACCATACATGCGAGTTGGGTACCTTCTTTTTGAAGTAGGTTAAAAAGGCGACGTATACAGTGCCCCGCACTAAGATTTCTCTTGTATCGTGGGTGCGTTTACAGACACAAATCTCACAAACGAACGCCCAGACCCGAAACAACCATCTGTAGGCCTTAAAAATGTTTGTTCCGTGTGGGAATCGAACCCACGACCCGTAGCGCAGAAGTCAATCGCTTAGCCACTGCACCAAACGTGTCGTCGTCAAGTACTGGTGTAAATTGGCCCCGCACAGGATTTAGACTGAATAAAAAAAAAAGTTTTTTTCATGCTTTAGCGGTTATTGATCATATCTACACCATCTAATAAGGCAACAGCAAACAATACGTTTTTTTTTTTTTGAGTAAACGTTTCGATTCCCTGCATAAATGAATGAACGCACGGCGACACGGCTGGCGGGCACGACTAACGCAATATCGCTCTTTGCAGTCAGTTAACTCGGGGCTCTAAAATGACACAGAAATAGAAAACCAAGTTTTTTTTTTTTTTTCATCTATGCCAATTTAGGGTTAATCTGTGTCATCAGTAGATCTCGCGTATTGAAGGAATTACAGGAATTCGTTTACACCCCATATTTGTAACCACAAAACGGAATTCCTAGGGTACCTATACAAACAATTCAAATACCACGTTTAGACCTATTTACCAATTACCGACAAAAATTGCTCTAAGTGCATTTCGTATGACACCCAGGAACGACGACGGCTTAACGTGCTCTCCTAGGCACTATTCTTGAGCCCTGCTCACTGACCCATAAACCGGAAAAATGCCTCAGAGAACTTGCCAACGAAGGCATGAAATTGAATCAGTTAAATTGTACGGACCTCCGTAATAAGGTTATTGGGGATAGGATTAATATATTACATTCCATTGTAGCAGGTTAGAGGATTAAGGTAACCGCTTCAGGTATTGTGTATTTTGGTAGATATGTAGGCGTTTGATTATATTGGTATGGCTACATGTCGAAGGTTTGACAAACAAGTGTGTTACATGTAATTAGAAGAAGAAAAAAGAAGAAAATGTTATTCAGCCAAGGACACAATTTTTTTTTATTTTGTATTTTCCGCGTCTTGGCAATCTTTTATTCACAACAATAAGCCATTGCTCCGTCTGATATCAATATATCTGATTTTGTAATTTAGCTTGGTGAGATACTTCTCATTGGGTGTCTCCTTCCGTCCTGACGAATCTATCCAGCAGCGTTGGAACACCATGTCTCTTCAAACGCCTAGCGTAGACTTTTATCTCCGTTTAGTCTGAAGGCAAGCTCATTTTGATGTTTTGAAGGACGTAATGTCAGCATAAACGATAAAAACATAAAAGAATTAAACATACACATTTTATGCTGTCAAGCATGTCAATGCCGAAGAGGTCACCAACTCAGCAGATACTGGGCGTCAAACACCCAGCGCTGATTTTCAGTTGGTATTCTTGCAGTGACACACGGATGAAGGTTTTAGCTCAACTGGTCATTAGTGCGATAGATCGTTGGAACGACAGTCAATGGGGTATACTCAATTAATCACCCGTTGACTAAGTAGCCAAACTGAGACCGAGCAAAGCGGGCTCGGAACTTGGAGCACTCCGACTTGGTTGGTTAAGGTTCAAAGGGGATGATAAGGTTCAAAGCGGGGGAACTAAGGCCCCGTCATCTCCTTGGAGTGGTTTATCTTCCGACTGTACCATTCAGAAATAGGAACTCCGCCTAGCTCGGTCGATTTAGTGAAAATAAAAGGCTTAAAAACCTCTAGTTTCAGTAGTTCGGTTGTTTTGTTCGGGACCGGACTACTGAGACTAATTTTATCTCATTAGTTGCGTTATGACGGCAAACTGAAAATCATAGCCATAGCGATAACGATGTCAGGGTCAGCTTCCAGTCTAACCAGTTGCAGCTGAATACCAGTATTTTACCAGGAGCGACCTCCGTCAGACCACCGCAATTCAGTAACTGGGCAATGCTGATATCCTAACGTTAGACTGGTTGACAGACTTTCGGGCTTCTGACTACCCGTAACGCGACGTCTTACGTAGGCGGTTTAAGGCGACGCGAATTGCGAAGCGATGTGATGCGGTGACACGCGATGCAGTGCGAAGCGGCGGCTTTGTCCTACGAGCTCGCGGACCGCTCGCCGCGCGCCGCCGTCATTCAGTAGCACTATACGGCACCGCATCCAGTTCGCGTGAAAATATCAAGCCAACTGACAGCGTTCGCTACGCGCCGCGCCGCGCCGCACCGCACTCCACGTGCGTTTGGTCACGTAGGCCACTTTTATAGGTATCGACTGTTTGTTTTTTTCGCGTCGCGCCGCGCCTCTTCGCGTCGCTTGTAGATCGCTCACGTAGGATGACGCGTAACAATTGCCATAGGCATTCGTTTGATACCCGGAACCGACAGCTTAACGTGCTCTCCGAAGACGGAGTGGTCTTGATGTGTAACGAACAGTCACCCATCCAAGGACTGACCTCGGCAAGCTCAGCTTAACCTTGCAAATCATTGATCTGCGCGGTTGTTTAGTAGCCACAAACCCTCTCTAAAATATCTAGTGCTACAAAACCTCACCCTGAACTTCTGAAACTAATATACTGTGCGCCATGACAGTTTAACAATATCATAATAACTTTGTACTATGCAATCAATCTCTGGTTTTACATAGAACTATTGAAGGTTTCCTACAATATTACTTATACTCGGTAGCAATTAATCCGGTTCACCAATATGAAATTTAACTTCTAGGAAACTAAGAATGCTAGCTTATTCAAATAAAAAGTATTCTATAGACTACTAGCTTTTGCCCGCAGCTTCGTTTGCGTGAAATTTTGAACCCGTTAAGTGACGATTTTCCATGCAAACTTTCATCCCCTATTTAACTCCCTTAGGGGTTGAATTTCGAAAAATCCTTGTTCCTTGTCTAAATTATAAAAGGAACCTCTGTGCAAAATTTCAGCTTTCTAGATCCAAGAGTTTGGGCTGGGCGTTGATGAGTCAGTCAGTCAGTCAGGACTTTTCTTTTTATCCATATCGATTTAATGCTTATAAAATAAATAAAACTACTTAAATTGTCTATAAAATACTTTTTATTTGAATAAGCTAGCATTCATAGTTTCCGAGATATTAAGGTTTGTGTTGGTGTCCCGAATTGTCTCCGAGTGTATTTTCTGGGATCCCAAAAAAGTTAGCCATAAGGTAAATTGCTTCTGCCAGGGTTGCGGACTTTGTTCGAAAGAGTTACCGCGGCCCTGGAACGCAAAGGGCATTAGGAGGAACACGGATGGGTTTTAGTCAGTTGAGTAAGAGTCTGACACTCTCTTCCGCTCTGGGCAGAGTCAAGGCAAGTCATTTGATGATTTCCCATCCTTAAAAAAGGGTGAATTGCTGACAGCCCCAGTTCCACTTAACAGTGAAAGTGGTACTTTAAAAAAAAACTTTATTATTTCTGTTAACACATAACATATTATTTCATATGTACAACATTTTAGTCAAGTATTGTATAGAAATTCTAGAACACCAAAAAACAACACTTGATCTTCTATGTTAGCAGTTACAATACGAGTAGTTCTAAACACGGCTGTTCTTGATACTACTTGCTAAACCTTTGAATCTAGCAGTTGTTCATATTTAGTGTATAATAATACACGGTTATTTTTAATTCACCATAAAAAATTTAAGGGTACATATGGAAGCGGTATACTTATTGAAATGTAAAATCATTAATTTAATTTATTTAAATCTAACAAAGTTATTTACTTTTGTTTGATCCTGAAAATATGAATAATTTTATGGGCATAATACGCTAATACTAGAAATACTACGTCAACAACACGGACTATCAATGAAATTCATCCCACCGCGCGTAAGCTACACACATCATGCACCATTATACGCTTGTGTGAGTCATGCGTCAGTCAGCTATACCGGTATGTAATGCGTGCGAGCGAGTCGATAGCGCGAAATCCGTGCAACACACACACAGAAATGCTTTCTCCTACACTCCACTCCACGTATTTAAAAAGTTAGAATTTGTTCTGCGATAATGGGGATTTGAATTTGAAGGGATTAGCTAACAGTGATTAGGATCAGGTGATAAGGATTGAAATCAGCTGATAAGGGTGGTAATTTACAGTCTTATTAAAAACTTACAGTTCAGCAATTTTTCAAAATGGCCACCGCCCTTTGTTGTCAACACACAAGCGAGCACTTTGTACAAGATAGTTATTTAATGATATTAGAACATCACTTTGCCCTTTTACTTCGAGTTGTTTTAAAAGTTTGCGACTATCGGGCTCACTCACGTACACTCTCAGTTTGATTTCACTTCACTTGTAAAAATCCATGGGTGTGAGGTCAGGCGGCACGCGGGCCAGGCAATTAGGCCGCCGCAGCCTGTCCACCGACTCCCTAACTCCTCGGTTAGATACTTTCGCTCCGATCTGTCTAGATAAGATTCACCTACGTGCCGGCCTTCTATGAAGTATTAACACAAAGGGTACTCTCGAGACGTGAACTGATAAGCCATCGTAGTTATCAATTTAATAACAGATGTTAACACGTAATACGTATTGCGCGCTCGCGTAAACTTAATAACCTCTCTGTTGCGTTCTGAGAAGTCGGGTTCGGTGGAGAGGGCGCGATGCAGTCTGCTTTGACCTTAGTTTACCGAATATTAAGCTTATTATTATTAGTATTTATCAACACAACACATGTACTCGTAATTACGTATAACAAAAAGAGGTACGCACTCGGCAACGAGAGGATGCGCTTGCACCGCGCGACACGCAACCTGATCTAATTACTGCGGGCGGCAGACTGATGTCGTAGGCGCAAGCCGCGCAAGGGTGAGTCGGGGCGGTGTGGCGCGGGGGTGTAATTTGGCGGCCGCTACTGTGCCGCGCGGGATTTTTTATGAACGAATAGATAAAGTGTTAGCGTGTGTGCGTGCGCGTACGAATATCATTGTCAATGTGATTGAACTTTCTTACCAATTATTGATGTTTTTGGAGTACAATCTTGGAAAAAAAAAATTTTTTTTTTTTTTTTGCTTTTTTTATTTTTTTACAGTAACTGATCATGCCCTTAAATTTTTTATGGTGAATTAAAAATAACCGTGTATAATAAATGAGGGCCAGGATTATTCATCAGCAACTTGCTTTAAAATACAATCTTGTGGAGTCAGAAGTACCGTACTACAGGTATGTGCTCGACCCATTTCTCGAAAATGGTCATGCCGCATTGTACTAGGATCGATCTATATAACTATCACTGACAGGACTATTGTTGCCAATAAACCTGATATAGTGGTAATAGATCGTGCAGAGCGCCGCTCAATGACTGTTGATATCACAGTCCTTCATGACGAGAACCTTTTGAAAGCTGACAGAAAGACAAACGAATAAAACATCTTGATTTAGCACACGAGGTTTTCGGCATGTGGGATGTGGACTCAGCAGTCATTGTCCCGATAGTCGTTACGACGAATGGTCTAATAGCCAAGAGCCTCGACCAACATCTGATGAGGCTCTCGTTAGGCAGCTGGATCAAGGGTTTGATTCAGAAAGCGGTACTTCTGGACACGGCGCGTATTGTCAGGAAGTTCCTTTCTCTGGAGCCCTGGCCGGTAGCTTGGAGGCTTAGGTGGCTATTCGGGCACAAAAAATCTCGGCACCGGCCGAGTTTCCTATTTTTAAATTTCCCGATGCCGGTGGGCTACTATTTTATATTTTTAAATGTTTTTTTTTTCTTTTGTAATTAAATATTTAAGAATGTAAAATTAAACGAAATCATAAATAAAATAAGCGAATATCGAAAAGTTGTTTTACGAATGTCGTTCAATTACCGATACAGAGTTACCCCACAAAAAAATTCAGTTAATTTTTTAACAACTTGTATCTGTATTGTAGAAAGCACTATTTTCGAAAGTTGAATAAAAATATCAAAGTTGACTCCATAAAGTTCGCCAGTATAGTGTAGTGTAAACAAGTATGTTTTATTTGTGAAGACAAAACAAATATTGTTGTAAAATTCAGAAGTGGACGCGTTGCTGTCATGTTTGTATAAACAAAAGTAAATGTTTGATAACCTATTTAAATGTTTAAGTTAACTGCTCTATGTGTTTTTTGTTTTTACTGCTTTATTACAGTAGGTAGTTGAGGAAAGTGCGTGCTTGGACTGTTTTTGTGATAAAAGTTTGTATGTACGGCTACATATCAAGTTATACATTTCCATTCTTTCTGTATCATCTCGATCTAAAAATTCCAACCATCAGGCAATACCTCAAACGCATTTCCAAGCGTTACTTCGACACTGCCTCCACCATCCGAACCCCCTAGTCGCCGCAGCGGCCGACTACAGTCCCTCTCTCATCAATAAAGTACGCCGTCCCAGGCACAGACTTCTAGAGCCCGATGACGAAATTCCCCTCCTCCAGGAGGCGAGTAAATCGACCAGCACACTCCACAGCGTCCGCCGCCGTCCGGCTCAAGATCCACCGAGCTCTCCCGTGGTAGAGCCGGTCGTCTTTTCAGACTCCGCAGTCACACCGATAATTCAGCTCTCATCAATCTGTCTCTCCGAACTCAGTTCATGGTTCTCGGATGGAAAGCGACTACCAGTCATGCGGTATAAAAAATATGTCTGTTTGTTCGTCTTCTATGCGTTCGGGTATCGTTCATTCGATTGTCGAATTTGTACAGTTATAGTTGGCACTTGCGCGAATGTTACTGACATCTATCTTAATAATATAAATAAAAAGAAAAGTCCTGACTGACTGATTGACTGACTCATCAACGCTCAGCCCAAACCCTTGGACCTAGAAAGCTAAAATTTTGTACAGAGGTTCCCTTTATAATGTAGACAAGGAATAAGGAAGGACTTTTCAAAATTAAACCCCTAAGGGAGTTAAATAGGGGATGAAAGTTTGTATGGAAAATCGTCCCTTAACGGGTCCAAAATTTCACGCAAGCGAAGCTGCGGGCAAAAGCTAGTTGTAAAAAAAAGTCTTACAATATGGGCGAACCCGGGAGGCCACATCTAGTGTTATATGAAATGGAAAATAGTGCATTCTTAATATCCCCGCATTTTATAGACTTGTTTTGTTAATGTCCATATTTATTATTTTTAAACATTTCCGGACAGTAGTGAGAGCTTAACTACCATAGGCAATATTTATTCAAACAAAATATTTGTGTTGAGCAACCACTCCGCGTGTTTTTTGTTCCACCCCGGTCACGTAGTATTAAAATATTAAAATGTGACATTTCTGAACTGTTAATTTAAAAGTAAAACTACAGCTTTCCACGTCCAATTTCCAGCGTACTGTTCCGGTTTAATATGCCGTGCGTATTGTGTAACAGTTATGTACTTACCTATGTCTTTATCTTTAATTATTGTAATTGGTCCCACACCGTTTTAATGAAAGTTAAATCTATAAACATATTAAATCTGTGGACTTTATGTGTCTGTACGTACATCAAAATTAATTTGACTATGATGAATTTGGCTATAATACGGCGATCCGTCGGGCGACGGACAGGGTAGAAGTAAGTTAAAGGGCGGGGAACAGAGAATATCTGGGGGGGGGGGCAATGCTTCCTGCCGGAGGCTCTACGCGGGGTCGTACGTTCCATGGCCCTTTACGGGGCCCCAATATGGGCGGACACCCTGACGGCCCGCTGCAATCCTGTGGAGACCGCAGCGTGCGATGACCGTTAGGGTGATCAGGGGATACCGTACGATCTCCTTCGAGGCGGCGAGCCTATTAGCCGGATCCGTGCCCTGGGATCTGGAGGAGAGGGCCCTCGCGCTGCGGTATTGTCAGTGCGAGGAGGCGCCTGAGCGGAGCGAGCTCCGCCAGATCCTAGTGGCAGAATGGAAGGAGCGACTTGCGCAACCTAGCGCAGGGCACGCCGCGACAGTGGCGGTAAGGCCCGTAATGGAGGAGTGGCTGGAGAGGCGTCATGGCGCCCTCAGCTTCCGGCTAACGCAAGTACTCTCGGGACATGGTTGTTACGGGAAGTACCTGTGTCGCATAGGCCGGGAGCAGACGTCCGGTTGTCACCAATGCGTCGGACTGCCCCGAGGACACGACGCTGCACACGCTGCAGGCGTGTCCTGCGTGGGGGACGCAGTGCCGCGAACTAGTCGCTGCAGTCGGTGGTGACCTCTCGCTTCCGTCCGTGGTTCTGTCCATGGTCGGGAGCGAGAGTGCGTGGGAAGCCGTCGCCTCGTTCAGCGAGGAGGTGATGGCGACCAAAGAGGAAACGGAGAGGGAGAGAGAGGCAGCTGCCACTCTCCCTTCCCGTGCCAGACGCACCGGGCGCCGGAGGGCGCACGACGATCTCCGGCCATGAGGATCCATGAGGACTTTCCCACGACAAAAAAAAAATATAACTCTGAGAATCGCTCAAGTTAATCGCGTACAGCAAGTCAATACTTTAAAAGCATAGCGTTCACGTACAATGGTCCACTTAAGGGACTAAGTGCGGAAACCACATCTCCTAACAAAGAACATAGCATAGCGTTGTATGAACGTGTCCATATAAAATGTATGCTGAACGATATCGTTGTGCTATACAATATTTGCAATACGGTATATAGTATAGCGCTCAACTACGCTCAACCTTGGCGTAAATAAATTCTCACGATCAAATAATTTTGTTCAGTACAAGAACAGAGTATCTGAAATACGAGCTAATGTTTATATAACTAATCGTACAATTCTATTCTTGTTGCCCGTCAGCATTTACTTTGTTATACAATACTGAAATCATAATTGTATTAGATTACCTTCAAAGTTACTGAAGGAACTTCACAGAGGAACCATGGTTCATTTTTTAACACAATAGACAGGAACTAATATCTTTTGTACAACTTCTTAGAGTTTCAGCTCATCTTGATTGACCGTTAAGATTAAAAAACAATAAAAGGTACTGTTTTGAATCCCTGCTGGAAGCATCATCATCATCTGCCTAGCCTTTTCCCAACTATGTTGGGGTCGGCTTCCAATCGAACCGGATGCAGCTGAATATCAGTATTTTACAAGGAGCGACTGCCTATCAGACCTCCACAACCTAGTAACTGGGTAATACGATACTCTTGGTAAGACTAGTAGTCAGACTTTCTGGCTTCTGACCAACAGTAACGACTGTCAAAGATCTACAAATGACAGCCGGGACCGACGGCTTTTCGTGCTTTCCGACGCACGGAGGAAACTCGCTATGGTAAATGGTCACCCATCCGAAAGATCGGTCTATGCGGCTGTAATTATTTAGCCACGAGTTCCTCCCTGTATTTACCTAAACTTCAAGGAAGGAAGTAACATAGAGTGGATAAGCTAAGAATTTGCCACTCGACGAATAGAATGGAAAATGATTCCACCCCGTGCATCACACTTTGGTGGCATGTGGGAGTCTAATATTAAGAGTATTAAAACTCACTTGTTTCGAGTCGTAGGAAATCAAATACCTCCTCTAAAATCCCGGAATAATTACAATGACGTTTTAATCCCGGGATTTAAAAATCACGAATTATTTATTGGACTTTATTTATAGTTACAAATTATTTATTTGAAGAATCATAATTATACATTTTTTTAGGGTTCTGTACTAAAAGTGTTAAATTAAAAAGCTTTGTGTCACATATAATATTACACACATTGGTTTACATTTTACACAGTACGGAACCCTAAAAATGTTAAATGTTTTTTCAAATCAATACCTAATTTGTAACTATAAATTAAGTCCAATAAATAATTCGTGATATTTAAATCCCGCGATTAAAATGGCATTATAATTATTCCGGGATTTTAGAGGAGGCATTAGCCACTCTATGTTACTTCCTTCTTCGAAGTTTAGGTAAATATACTCTACCTATTCCGATCTCTGATAATTACAGTATATGGGATTTTAAAAAAAAAAAATACGCTCGCGTGGGCTCAACTGTGTCGCTGGAACTTGATAGGCGCGTCATGTTTTTTTTTTTATTTATTTATTACTAGGTCTGCGTTTGGCCGCCATCTCGCCTAAGCGATGATGCGGTCTACGATGGAGCACGCTTGCCCAGAAGAAACCGATTCACTCGTGACTTGAAGACACCCAAATTGTAGCTGTCGGGGAACACCCACTCAGGCAGCGCATTCCACTGTTTGGCGGTTTTCACAATGAAAGTGGAATCAAAGCGCTTCGTTCGGGTTTTAAAATTCGGAAATTACGTGAATTAGCCTACTGTTCGGAACTGGTCGGTTTTACGAAGTTTTCCGATGCGACCTCTAAGTTGTACTGAACATCCTGTTATTTCATCGAACCCAAACATGACTTTCAACCAAACACTGAAAGCGGTCCCTCGGGTCCTCCGCATTGTGACATTTCTGTCGTTATCGTAGAGTTATAAAAAGCTATATACCATTAGCCGCCTATCATTCTATCCTAGTAAAGGATATAAAACAAATGGACCATAAGGGATCGTAGTAAATAGGCTTATGGCCTCTTTCTCTACATTTAACGGTATATAGAGTTCGTAAGGGTAGTCGGTGCTAATCCACGCTGAACCAAATTGAAGGCATCAACTTTTGAAACTGTTAATTCTGTATTTAACTCTTTTCAGTTTTTGTGAAGTCGGTTTTTTTTTGGATACAGGGTGTTAACGAATTCGTGTAATTTATTAAAACCACATGATCTACTACTGATGTAGACAGGCCCCGCACGGGATTTAGCTGGATTAAAAACAAATATTAAATTACTATTTGTTCATGCGGCTTTTTACCGATTGTATCTAAACCACCTAATAATGATTCAGTAAAAAAATAAGTTTTTTTTTAAAAAAAAGAATGTTTTATTTGTGTGAACATTTCGATGCCACGCATAAATTAATGAAAGCACGGCGACACGGCTGGCAGGCACGACTAAAGCGATATCGCTATTTGCAGTCAGATAACCCCAACCAGCAAAACAGTCTCAGAACTCGCACTTTTTAAGAGTAGTAGGCTTAAAGCGCTCTTATATTTGTTTTAGAAATACCATCGATCCTATATTACTTTTAGACAAGCCGGTATGGCCTCAAGAGTGCTCAGTCTCATAACCAAGTCTCATATATGTATATAAGAGCATTTACTAAGACTAGTTGCACTTGAGAAAAACTTGCTCTTATATGTTATTTTCTAAGCTCGTTTGATTTTATATTAGACTTGCTAAATGCTATTGTAAGATGTCAGACTAATATCAGCATAGCATAAGAGTACTGTGAGTACGTGCATTTCTGATCTTATTTGAAACTAATATAAGATCAATACCACTAGTTAAGTATGATATTAGAGTGATTTTGGTTCAACATATTTACAATACAAAAGACAAGACCCATATAAGAGCGTTTGATCTTAGATCGATTTTGGGAATAGCTAATTTAAATAGTTTTAAGAGTAATTTTGCTGGCCATATTTTATTTTAAGTTTTTAAATTTAATTGTTATAATGGATTACAAAAACAAATTAAGGTTTTAAGTAAAATTGCGAGGAACCCTAATTTATTCCAATATGGAGTTATCTTTAGTATACCGAATGCTAATATTAGAGTAAACAATCTTACATTAGTTTAATAGTGCGCTTGTAAAATGCAGCTATACTAATGGCGACACTATCAATACAAATTAACAAATAAAATAATTAAACGAGAACAGGAAATACCTTATTTAACAGGCGCATGAATTTTGAAGCGTAAAACGAGGTCTATTTAACAGTAAATAATAAATTCCAATACGATTACTTACCGTATAACTACTTTTATAGGTACTAAAGTCACTAAAGTGCCGTACCACACAGTATAAACATTAACTTCACACAATATTAACTTTAATTTGTTTCATTTAATTTCAAGCCAACACTCACACAAACTTTTAAGTTGGATCTGACGAAAAATTCTCAAAATATTCTAACCTTAGACCAATATAAGCCTATGCAGGCTTATATGATACTTACGTAAAAGCAATATTAGCCTAAATCGGCTTAAATTAACTTTGGCTAGATTTCAGTAAGTGCAAACAGCATTCAATTAGACTGATATTAGAACGATATTAAACTAAATAGGCTTAGAATGGTGCCCAAATCCGGGCTTATATCATTATATAGGAGTGATTTAAGAGCAACAAAACAGTAGTCTAGAGATTGTTTTAAGCCTAGTTTTTGCTGGTTGTCAAGGCTCTAAAATGACTCAGAAATAGAAAATCAAGTTTTTTTTTAGTTGATTTTCAAAAATTCCCATTTAGGGTTAATCTGTGTCACCAGTAGATCACATGGTTTGAAGGAATTATACGAATTCGTTAACAGCCTGTAGTTAATTTAATTTTTCTATTTTGAGTGGCATTGTGGAGAAACTTGGTGTGGTGTTCCTCCAACCAAAGGGAGGATCCTCCAACCAGGCGGAGTCTTGTACCTGGCGGGCTACGGCCCAACGGTTGATGTTGGGAGGTTGTATAAATACTATCTGCGTGTTAAATCTTGATTGCGCGATGTAGGATAGTTCGCATGTGGCGAGATAGATGCCGCCACAGCATAAACAATACATAAACATGCGATTAAAGTTATCGCGAGTTTGTTTGGCGACCCATCAAGTCTTGCCAGTAACTGCCCGGTTGCGTATTAAGAAACCATTGTGGTATCCAGAACCGGAGCGATCTGTACCACTCAATACTTTATAATCTATACATACATTTAATAAAATCGTAAGGAAGCGAAAACTGTACATTAAATATTTTTGGACCAAAATGATTGCTACGTGTATTAAAAACGATGCAGATGCAACAATACAATTTTTTGAATTTCTGTCTGTTTGTATGTCGGAGCTTCACGCCAATACTACGGAACAGATTTAGCTCAAATTTGGCAAAGATGTCCGTTAAAGAACGGGGCGGGTTATAAAGTACAAATTATTACGCTATTGAGAGTGGCTGATGAGCTTATTGGAAAGAAATGTGATTAGATTTAAAAAACTGATTACAAATACTTTGTTTAGTTGCTGCGACACAATGTTGTTTTCCAACTTCCACGTGGACGAAGTCGCGGGCTCAGCTAGTGTTATTATAATGAGAAACCCTAAAAAACGTTATATGATTTTTCAAATCCATAATTTGTAACTATAAATTAAGACCAATAAATAATTTGTGATTTTTAAATCCCGGGATAAAACGTCATTATAATTATTCCGGGATTTTAGAGGAAGTATTATCCACTCTATGTTACTTCCTTCCTCGAAATTTAGGTAAATATGCTCTACCTATTCCGATCTCTGCTGATGATTTTATAAAGCAAGGGTTAAAATTTCAAAATTCGATCATTTTTATTTCCATGAAAAATTGTATTAACTTTAGTTTCTTCAAAAATTCTTCGTCCCTGCTTTAGTTACAAAATCAGAAAATGGAGCGTCAACCTCAAATATTACCTTAATTGTACATTGCTTGTTTTACATATTAAAGCATATTTTTATGATTTTTTTGAATATAAAATGTTTCTCTTTAACTGTTGACTTTTGGGGAAAAGTTGTTGAAAAAAAGTTATTCATTATTGTGTACTTTAACACCCTTTCGGATTAGTACACCCTTTCCAACCAACCTTGTTTTAAAAATTAAATAAATTAAATTTTGAGGTTTTTTTTTATTTCTTGATTTGTTCGCTTTTGACCCTCGTTGCACCTGATGGTAAGCGCAAACAGGGTGGAGCACACGAATCCAAGTAACAGAGATATAGAAGGATTCCCCTATACCGCTCTGGCTCTCACATACACACGACGGAACACAGTAAACTGATTGGCGCCGGACTTTAATGTGAGGGTGGTAGCTAGCCAGGCGGACCGTATAGATTCTACCACCAAGCGTGCTGTTCCCAGCGTACGGTGAGGAAGTTTTATATTCTAGCCCGTCCCCATGGGAGAAAACGAAGTCGGTTAATATTTCAATTATGACGCATTGATCATAGGTAGGTTGCGTGTAAACTCGCTTAGTGCAAAAATAGACCGAAATGCACTACGAGCTATTTTTGTCGGTAATTGGTAAATCGGTCTAAACGTTGCGTTTCAATTGTTTGTATGCCCCAGGAATGCCGTATTGTGGTTACAAATATACGTCGCCTTTTTAACCAACTGCAAAAAAGAGTCACTCAACTCTTAGATTGTATTTTTCTTTAATGATGTTACTTCGTCGTGTCTTCGGCATTTCGAAACGGATTAAGATTTTGTTTATTTTATAGGATTTTAATTTTGTCTCAATTTGCTTAATTTTATTATTGTAATTAATGTATACTTTTTTTTGTATATGGACTTTGTAGAGGTCGGGGTGACGCAGTTCAGTTAAAAAGGGTTTTTTCGGTATAGGATTTATATTTAAAATAAATGTGGGTAAGTCACTTTGACCAAACTGAGCTAAGGAAGCGCGTAGCGTGCGGCGAGTATCTGATGTGACTGACTTGACCAAAAAGACTTCCCCTTCAGTTCGCCCTCACCCCGCACACTTCCTCTTACAATATTATAAAATTAGTTGTTATATCTAGGTATGTTTTGTTTACATTATTTGACTTGAGTTCGCACCCAGAGGAGGTCGTGGCTAAATAATTACAGCCGCATAGACCGATCTTCCGGGTTAAGCCACGCTTGCCGAGGTTGGTCTGTGGATGGGTGACCATTTACCATAGCGAGTTTCCTCCGTGCCTCGGAAAGCACGTAAAGCCGTTGGTCCCGGCTGTCATTTGTAGATCTTTGACAGTCGTTACTGTTGGTCAGAAGCTAGAAAGTCTGAAAACCAGTCTTACCAAGAGTATCGTATTACCCAGTTACTGGGTTGTGGAGGTCTGATAGGCAGTCGCTCCATGTAAAATACTGGTATTCAGCTGCATCTGGTCCGACTGGAAGCCGACCCCAACATAGTTGGGAAAAGGCTAGGCAGATGATGATGATTTGACTTGAGTTCGCGTCGCTAACAGACTTATTTAATTTAGTCACTTGACAGAAAGAACTGTGTTGCTGGGGAGTTTGTTTCTCCGTTTCTTCTTCACAGCATAAACACTAGGAAGCTGTGAAGGGGGGCTGCTTTTGGGAGCTGTCTTTTGTAACATTGACTAGCTATGTGACAATAGCTTATGATAGATAGATAGATACACTTTATCGTACACTAAAAGAAATAAAACAGAAGGCCGTAGTGAAAAGATTAGCCAGTCAGCAAGGTTGGTAGCGGGGCTGACTGCCCAGGGTGCGCCGGACGTACTTAAATATCGTCAATCGTGGAGGCTCTTTTCATGTACCCCAGGATTAGGAGTAAAAAAAACCGGACAAGTTCGAACGGGACGCGCTCTTTGAGGGCTCCATAGATACTACTACCATAGTAGACATATGTATAAGCTAAAGCAGTACTTCAACTACCTACAATCGTCCGATTTAACACACTCACACAGACACGCACTGCAACAAGACAAATAAGGTATTTTCGGGATACAGTTCCATACAAAAACAAAAAACTACTCAGTATACAGAGCGTGTCTGTGTGAGTGTTTCAATTCATAAGATTATAGTAAGTTGAGGTACTGCTTTAGCTTATATGTCTACTTTGCTATTACTGATGTAGCCGCAATTCGGCTTTTAGCCGTATCATATAGGCGGCGATAACCACCTTTCATCGGTTAGGCCGTCAACTACTTGCTAAAATGACTTTAATTTTGACGTCAAGAATTTCCTATCTATACTAATATTATAAAGAGGTAGAATTTGTTTGTTTGTTTGTTTGTATGTAGGAGGTAATCTCCGAAATTACTCATCCGATTTCAAAAATTCTTTCACCAATAGGAAGCTACGTTATCCCTGAGTGCTATAGGCTATATTTTGGGATCAAAAAATTAGGGATCCGTAAATTAACGGGAGCGAAGCCGCGAGCAAAAGCTAGTTATTCATAAATTTAATATACACAATCCCTTCTATCAATTCATGTCACAGTTCTATACAAGTACTTACCAACGTACGTGCATTTTGCATCAAATTCTATTTCAGCTCAATTTGGTTTTATTTTCGTCGTCAGAATGAGGTCAGATGCAAATAGTATACGTTTCAATGTAACCTAGGTGACGTGTCCGTGAGCTATTGAGTATGTTCCACCTAATAAAGTACTATTCACACTAGATTGTAACAGAAAATGAAGGAGCCTCGTAATTAGATTCAACACCAGTGAATGCTGGTTGAGAAATGAAAAAGATAGGTGGGAAGAAAAGAGTGTCTTCGTTTAATAATCCAATTTTATAAAGTTTCAGCATATCGCACACTTGCCCCGCAATATTCACCCCTAAAGTGTAAATTCGCCCCTTTGAAGATTAGATACTAAAAATCGCCCTCAATTGTTAAACGAGCACAGTCGGAAACGGTAAGCTTTTGAAAGTTGTGATTAATATTTTAGTTTGAAACCTCAATGAAACATTGTCTATACTAAAAAAATAGTTGAACGGGAAATAGTTTAATAAAACTGTCTGTTGGACGAATTGGAGCCATGCATTCTCTTTGTTATACCGGGTAAGCTAGCAAGCAAGAACAGACACGAGTAATGAGATTACGAATAGAGTTATTAAAATAATCAAATCTTATTTAAAAGTGGGTTTTATTTTTTTAACTGACTGTACCTTTTGATAGTGTTCAAAAGAAATTCTGCACGGGGCGAGTTGTTATGCCAAAATAAATAAAACGTAATAAAATTTTATTCGCCCCATCGTAATGTAAGATACTAGTGGGACCCTCAAAATAGGGCGAATGGTATGTATATTTTACTAAAAGGAGTGGTGATATATTTTACTAAAAGGGGTGAAATCTAAGGGGCAAGTGCGACCACCTAACACCTAGCAGTCCTCAGTTTCTTCTTTTCTCATGTTGACACGAGCTCATGCCGAAGTGAAAGGATTAGCCAGTCAGGAAGTTAGTGGGGCTGACTCCTGACAGATGGAGATATTAAGTATCGTCACATGTGGAGGAACTTTTACAACACTATTATTAGTACCTGAGTTCAAGAAAAAGGATAACCAAAAACACAGTATGCAAAAGTGAACCATTTTCGTAATATTATTTTGTTAAAATTATAATTATTTCTGTTTAAAGGCAGGAATTCTGCAGCTTTGAAATATTATCTCCAAAATGATTCTCGATTATGCATAAAGCATTACCAGGTCTTTAGATAGTGCATAATATGTCCCACAATTATGCCACAGGATCGTGACCAATAACCAGTAACTGTATACAGGGTGTTAACGAATTCGTGTAATTCCTTAAAACCACATGATTTACTACTGATGTAGACAGGCCCTGCACGGGATTTACCTTGATTAAAAATAAAATTATAATTTTTTCAGGCGGCTTTGTTACCGATCGTATCTAAACCACCTCATAAGAAATCAGTAAAAAAATGTTTTATTTGTGTGAACATTTCGATGCCACGCATAAATTAATGAAAGCACGGCGACACGGCTGGCAGGCATGACTAACGCGATATCGCTCTTTGCAGTCAGATAACTCAAGGATCTAAAATGACACATAAATTAAAACCAAAAATTTTCATGCTGTTGCCTGCACTGGAAATGTATAATTGACTGCTGTGACGTAAGTTTTGTTGTGTCACGTCAAGGCACCATGTGTTATGTAGCAGGTTTCACTCTGCGACAAACTTCAGATTTAACTCAAAGTTTTGTTGAGCCAAAACCGAAGATAATGAGGGGTTTACACGGGTCGATTTTAGCCGTGCGGCAAGTCACCATTTGCATTGCTTGTAAAAATTGAATCGCCACCCCATTTACACCGGTCGACAAAAATCGCATGCGACTTGTTCATTTCCAAAGAAAATGTTGAGAAGAGCGGGTGTTTTACGTGCCGGCATCGAAATGGTTCGTAGTTCAACTATTCAAGACATTGTAACGACAACGTAGCGCAATACACCTCATGTGGCGGGCGATCGCCTGCAACTAACCACTTACACGGTCGATTTTAGTCACGCGCCGCATGCGGCTTGTCGCCGCACGGCAAACGTCGGACGGCACCCAACTTTGGGGCTTGCGATTTTAGTCACTTGCGGCCTAGTCCAATTGTCATTTAGACGATCGATTTTCGCCGTGCGACCTAGCCGTACCCGTGTAAATCTCCGATTAATTTAAGCATGGTATAATAATATGCTGCGCCAAATACTTCCTTCCTGTGACAGCTAGGTCACGTGATTGACACAAAGACTACGTCATTGGCTGTGGGTGCTGGCACTATGTGTAACTGAATTAACCGAGCAAAATTCATTTTTCACTTAATTGTCCAAACACGCTATGTCGAAGGTACGCGACCGAAGTTCCGCAGCTGATTTTCGAATGATATGACACACCGTAAGTGCCAAGTGTCGTGCAAACACAACGGGCGGACACGCGGGGCGCGTGCATGCCTGCCTCTCGCTGCTCCCCGCCCCGGATCTTCGTCGGCAATCGAACCGAACTTCGGTCGCGTATAATGTGTGCTCTACAGAATACGTTGCCGCCGAATTGCCGCTGAACTTACGCCCGACCGAAGTTCGGCTGTACGCTATAACGCAACGTAATTTCGGCATAATATGTCGTCAGTAATTCAAATAGCATTGCAGGCGTAATCATGCCGAACTTCGATCGCGTACCTTTGGCATAGTGTGTTTAGACACGAATTGTTCTATAAGATGCAGATCTGAGCTTGAAGTTTTATACAGTTTAATGTTTCAACTAAACAGATTTGTAGGGCGTTTGTGTATGTGTGATTTATGTCTGTAAACGCACCCACAATACAGGAGAAAAGACATAGAGGGGCAAGGTTTTCAAAAAAAATGGTTATCAATCAATGGCAACACTGATCGTGACGTAGTGTTGGGCCATCGTGAGAAAGAATACCTGGTATAGCATATTATTATACCATGAAAGGGAGAATCGGGAAAATACTCTTTCAAACAAGAAGTAATCCATAAAATCGGTTCACAATTGGCGGAAGAAACATGTTTCTTAAAAATAAAAAATAAAATTTGGACTATTATTTCTTTTTTTTATAAAAAGAACAGACACTTCTAAAATTTAAAACCTTCTCCTTTTTTTGGAAGTGGTTAAAACTGTAAACATTTGGTTCTAATATTCCCGCCTCACTTCCACAAAAACGATAACTTCTCTACGACGCCGTATCTGAAAAAAATAAAACTAACTCGAATTAAATGGTTATGAAATACTCTGTGCCAATGATAAGGGAAAAAAATTACAAGTCGTTCATAAGACCTGTCGTATTGTATGGATCTGAGTGTTAGGTCACCAAGGGGATGGATGAAAAAAGAGTGCATGCAGCGGAGATGCGCATGTTGAGATAGATGTGTGGAGTGATAATAATGGATAAGATAAGCAATGAGTACGTCAGAGGAAGATTGAAAGTAGCGCCAGTGACTGAAAAGTTGAGGAGTAATAGGTTAGTGAGGTATGGACATTTTATGCGGAGGGAGGAAAGTCATGTTACCAGAAGAGTGTTAGATATGAATTTGGATGGATGTACAAGTAGAGGTAGGCCAAAGAAAAGATGGATGGATTGTGTGAAAGATGATATGGATAAGAAAGAAGTGAGTACTGAGATGACGGCTGACGGAGGAGAATGGAAAAGGAATACATGTTGTGCCGATCCCACCTAGAGTGGAATATGGGCAAGGAGATGATGATGATGATGATGAAGATGATAATGATGATGAAATATATAAGTCATTTATTTTGCTATGTTCTGTTTTATGTTGAATATGGTAATTTAATCAATAGAGTTAGAAAATTCTGTATAAAAATCTGTATCCAGTGCTAATCTGTATCACACATCGAAAATCTGTATAAATACGGAGAAATCTGTATGTATGGCAATACTGATGGTCATAGATAATAGATTAAAGTACGACTTATGCCTGCGTGAGCGACGATGTCGATGCAACAAAACGTTGCCATATTTAAAAATATTATATTTCACAGTCTATTTATTTTTTCTTGTATTTAATTTATTTGTATTGCTGCACAGGTGGACGTCATCACGTCAACGCCGGCTTTCGCTGAAAACCAGCGCTGTGGCTCCGTCTTGCACGAGTCATAGCATTATGCTGAGCGATGGCCGTTTTGCGTAGATGTGACGCATATTTTTCCCAAGTTTCATTGTGGTTTTGTTTATAGTTTTTTTTGTGTGTCATATCGGCGCAAATAAATATTTTTTCTTTCTTCTTTTCTTTCTTTCAAATGCTCTGTGCCGTCATACAACATTTTGGCCCAACAGTCCTTACTTTCGTGATACTATAAATATAATTAACTCACTAGCTTCTCTCAACACTACAACACTCACCTACCCACACACGCACAAAACACACTCAAACCCACCTTCATCCCCATTCACATATACACAAGCACAGGAATACTGTTATTAATATTTATTTATTAAAATTACATTTAAACATTTACACACACATTTTATTTTTGTTTTACTATGTAAGATTACCTTGCTGCTGAGGCTCTAATCACTAACGTGTTATTTAAATAAGGTTCCGAAATAAACAATTTTTAATTTTTTTAATTAATTTAATAACGAAAGTTAAGACTGTTGGGTCAAAAAGGGATAAGCAACATTTTTTGCGAAATGGACTTACATACACGTTACGAATAGATTTTTTTTTCTGCGTCGATTGGTCTAAGTCTCTTAACTCTACGACATACTTTTTGTGACTTGGCGGGATGTAAATTAGGTTCTTAGCCTAATTTCTTCGTCGTAAACGAACTTCAAACCACTCTCCAGTAAAGTTTGTAAATTGGCTGTAATCCCTTATTGGCTGTTAGGCATCGATGTAGATTCAGACTATATTTTCAAGCAGATAAGTAGCTTTTTGTATAGAAAAGACCTTGATTTTTGATCTTGACACATTTTCTATACGTTGCTTTTAGCATAATAAAGGTTGATAGCAATCTTTCAGGAAACGGTGAAGACATTAGCGTCAATGCTTGTGTCGTTATTGCCGATGGCATCACAATGGTTCTATCTGAAAACCAGCGCTGCGGCTTTTCGTTTTTTTGTAAATGTTTATGCTGAGATAGGAGCCTTTTATGGCCTCGTGCAGTTTGTTTAAATTTTTATAGTTTTTTTTTGTATAGGTACGTATTGGCCTACTGCCATAACTGCCTGTACAAGTCTAGAATAAATAGTTTATCTTTCTTTCTTTCAATACCACTGCAGATTACGTCGGACATGAAACTTAGGGCGAATGCGATCAGTAGGCCCACGTTTTGTTTTTTTAGGGTTCCATACCCAAAGGGTAAAACGGGACCCTATTACTAAGACTCCACTGTCCGTCCGTCTGTCCGTCTGTCACCAGGCTGTATCTCATGAACCGTGATAGTTAGATAGCTGAAATTTTTACAGATAATGTATTTCTGTTGCCGCTATAACAAAAAATGTTAAAAAACAGAATAAAATAAATATTTAAGGGGGCTCCCATACAACAAACGTGACTTTTTTTGCCGTTTTTGGCTTTTTTTTTGTAAATGTCGCATTATGCTGCGATAGAAGCCTTTTTAGCCTCGTGCGGTTTGTTTAATTTTATCTTTTTTTTGTATTTTGTTCTACTTCTGTAACTGCCTGTGCAAGTTTAGAATAAATATTTTTTCTTTCTTTTAATACCACTTCAGATTACGTCAGACATGAAACTTAAGGCGAATGCGATCAGCAGGCCGAGTTTTTTTTTTAAATTTGATTTTACCTCAAAATTGAACTTTTTTGTTCCATTTAATTTATTTGTGTTTTTAGTTACCCTATTATACGACACATTATACTGTTTTTATGTCAAACAAGTTAAACAGAACTTTTTTTTTCTTTTCTTTTTATAAATAGCCCTTCACTTTCCTTAGAGTGGAGAGGGATGAAGTTTTTCCACAGAAATCTAAATAATGTCGTATTATTAATTTCTATGGGAAATGCTCTCGAAAAAAGTTTAGTTTGTATTGAGCGTACACTGTCGAAAAAACAGTTTTCTATACATTTTCCCTATCCGTAATTTGATTTATTACCTACTAGTTTTTGCCCGCGGCTTCGCTCGCTTTAATTTAGAATTGGACAATCAACGCTTAACACACTACTAAAGTTTCTAAAATAATATAATTCAATCATGATTCGAAAGACACGTGGCGCCATCTATGAACGTTATTGTTGTTTTCCTCGGGAACAATAGTATTTTTCGGAATTAAAGGTACCCTATGTCCGTTTCTGTACACCTGCCAACGTATATGCAAAATTTCAGGATGATTGGTTCAGTGGTTTAGGCGTGAAAAGGTAACAAACAAACAAACTTACTTTCGCATTAATATTAGTTAGGATTTATTACATGCGCATTAGGTTATCTCTTTCACTTGTAAATCTTGGCACATTCTAAAATTCATTCGCGTCGAGACACGTGGAAATGCCTTATCAGATACACCTTCATACATTTCAATAGGTACACACGGCTATTATTATTACACTGGAAATTAGGGCATGCAAAACCGGTTTTCCGGTTTTGCGCAAAACCGGAAATCGGCCAAAATTTAACGATTTTTGAAAACCGGTTTTGAGAGCCAAAACCGGAGCTCAGCTCCGGTTTTCCCATTATTGAGTAACAATTAACATTTTGATTTTTTTCAACATTTTTTTCGAACACTCAAAAAATAATTAATTTTGAGGCATCAAATGTATCCGAACCGAACACAGCCTGCATCCACCCACTTACACGCCTCCCTCCACTACCCCCGCACCCCGCACCCGGAATTACATTAGGAATTACACAAATGCAAGAGAAAGAGAACCCCCGAAAATCGGTCAGATTTCGACCTGGCTGGGTTCGTAAAAGTAGAGCAAGCCATGTATGAAAGCGGAGGGCATCGGGGTGTGTATCTCACCGAAGCATATAATTATTTATTATGTGTTCTACCAACAAGTGTTGAGAGTGAAAGGGTGTTTTCGAGTGCTGGGTATTTCTGTAACAAAATAAGAAGTTCGTTGTCTGATCGAATGTTGGATGCACTTATATTCTTGAGATCACATTATCAAGAACAGCGATCTCTTGAAAACAAGTGATTTATGCTTTATTTAAATTAGTATACATAGTTGATTATTGATCTCTTTTTAGTGCAATATGAATCATATTATAATAATGTTATTTTGTAGTTCGTCTTCAAAGTTACAAAAATGTTGATTTTTTTGGTAATTGTGGGTGGCTGTGTTTAATATTTGAAGATGTTGATTGTGTTTTCTATGTTTAAAATATATTATTTTTGATAGCAGACTTAATAGGTATCAAAGATACCAAAAACTTACTTGTTGTTGATTTGATCTCAGTTAATTAATCTTTATACTATTATAAGTTCATTGTTATCTGTACAATTATTATGGTTTGGATTAAAAAGAAATGTATCATACAATTTGTTTTATTTGTAGACTTAGTGGGTATTTAAAAAAAATGGTGTTTCTTTTTAAATTATACTACATTCGATTTTTTTTGCTAAAACCGGACCTAGCTCCGGTTTTCGGTTTTGGTCCCAAAAAAACGATGTTCAAAACCGGTTTTGATGACTTTCCGGTTTTGCATGCCCTACTGGAAATGTATGGCTTGATCTGTAGCCGTGCGTACGTACACACATCAAAAAAAGTTTGCGATCAATTTGAAAAATCGAAATCTTTTTTGTTACGGTAGATTATATTATAATTTCTTCTTCTTTTTAGATTATTCATTTAAAAATATAGATATAGAATATAAAACAATGAAACAGTTCAATTGTTTTTCTTAATTAATTTAAAAATTATATCAGCTTATGCTAGTGATCGCAAACTTTTTTAGATGTGTGTAAGTACGTTAACCGAGTCGTATTGGATCGGTAAACCGATTTACCGAGTGTTATTGGTTATTAACCTCCTCATACCTCATAGCTTTGCATAGAAGAATCTCCCATACGTTAAGCCGTGGCCCCATGTCTACGGTGCGGCGCCGGCCGCCGTGTAACGGCACCGTAGACATGGGGCCACGGCCTTAGTAGCTATTGCACTAGCTCAATTAGCTCACGAGTCTACTTACTAGTGAAGTTCCGACTAGTCGATAAAGCCGACTATCCGGCCACTTTCATAGTCGGCGACTATTCGGCAAAGAGCGCCGGCTATCCGGCTTCTTACTTTGTATACAAGGTTAGTCGGAAAGGGGGTACTAATCCGAAAGGGTGCTAAAATACCCATAATAATGAATAACTTTTGTTCTACAACTTTCCCCAAAAGTCAATAGTTAAGGAGAAATAGCAGTTCAAAGGTCTAAAAAAAAAAATTGATCTATCTATCCCCAGTTATGATCAGCTGTGTTTACATTTTAGATCAAATATGATACCCCTATGATATTCATGACCCTAAATATAGGGTCATGAATCAGAAGCGCCATTTTCTGAATTTGTAACTAAAGAAGAGATAAAGATTTTAAGAAAAAACTAAAATAAAAATCATTTTGCATGAATCCAAAAATTATCGAATTTTGAAATTTTAACACTTGCTTTAAGACAGCTATCAGTGATTCTTTAAGTGGCCTGCGGATTAGTACCTCCTTTCTGACTAACCTTGTATATTTCTCAATAAAAGTATAGGAGGAATTACATTAAATAAAAAAAAGAAACAATGCGAAGTTAACAAAACAAGTTCCGACACGCTCGCAGGCGGCGGTTGCGTCTTGCACGCGAATAAGCTGTAAACGAAGCGTCATAGAAATTGTTGAATACCCTCGAAACCGGGATCGGCTTGGTCGATTAGTCGGCCGACTAGTCGGCCTCTTTACAACCGACTAATCGGCTATTCGTCATATTAAACACCTCCAAACACAAAGTTTGTAAAAACACTGATCACAACACACAATAATGTGTAATCAATGATCCATTACACAATCAAAGACACCATTTTGAAATTCCTGACTACATAAATTGCGTAATTATTAACTAATGCGGTCTAATATTTGACAGTTGCGCGCACAGATAACATAAGCCTGCGTGAGCGACGATGTCGACGCAACAAAATGTTGCCATATTAAATATTATATTGCATACACTTTTAGATTGTTACACACACTACACACATACACACACATGTTGGTTTAAGTGAACGGGCATGACCGCTGACTGACATCCGTGGAGCACAAAGGTTCCAGACGAAAATCAGCGTCAAGTACATAAAGTGCTTGACATTAAGCTGATCTGGACACCTTTTTGGTCCAGCCGTGAGACACACATACCCAAGACTTTTTTTTTTAATTTATATCACATTTTTTAGCTGTTGTGTCTTTGTGCTGTGTCCAAATAAATGATTCTTTATCTTTATCTTTAGTCGGCTAGTTGGCCAAAGTCATAGTCGGCACATCTCTACAATTTACCTATACTCGTATGGCAAGTTTGGCAATAAAAAATGCTAACAAAACGACTCGTTTTTGGCTATAGGAACCAGACATAAGGTAACAAATGTGCACGCTCAAAAAAAACGCTCCACTGCACGCCCCGCCGCTCCGTGTTCGCGGCCTTAGGATTTGTTATATTTAAGTTCCAGCCTTATCCAAAGGCCTCGTCGTCACTAATTTTAAATGAAATATTCGCAATCCACGGTGACAGATTGTCGTTCACCGCCATCTTGCAAAATGATTTGTTGAAGTTTAAAAATAGAAGGTCCAATTTCGCGGGTACTTTTTATGGTTTCTGTTTTTTGTTTGGTTGATTAGGCCCTCCTTTTGTAATTAAGGAGAAACGAACTTAGATGTTCTTTTAATTTTTTCTTTGTTGGTATTCGTAGCAAAATAACTTAATGAACAATTATTCAATTTAGCCCGGCCATTTGAATTGTGTATAAAAGGTAAACAGGGCTTTAATTGTCAGACTCGCAATGATTATTAAGCCCTCATCAATCTGTCTCCCTCCTAATCTCCCGCCAGCAAACTCCTAACCGAGTCCCACTAGGGGTCGCCCTTAGTGCTGTTGTTGCAGGTAGTCATGTTATTAGTGTAGTACAAGTAGTTAACTTAGGTTAAGTACTTCCCTCCATTGACTGGAGACCCTTCAGGTTTCGCCAATAATTGCCTGGTTACGTAGAAACAATCTGCAACGAGGAAATACCAAAAAAAAAATATCATGCATTCATTTTGTATTTAGAATGCGTAAAACATGCAAATTCTAAACGTGGATACAGACATTGCGAGGCATGCGCCACGAATGGCGCACAACGAATGCCTCGCAAGGTGTGTACCTTCATATTCGTGGCGAGGCATGTGCTACGCACGTGCGAGAGCGACCCAACGTATGTCGGCAAACGCTTCATGATCAAGGCGCCTCAGTGCGAGCATTACATTAGTACGTAGTCGCGCATGCACGTTCGAGGTGTGCGCCGCGTACGATATCCACCCACGCCTCGACTGAGAAAATGAAACTGCGCCTGTGTGTAGCACATGCCTCGCCACAAACATGAAGACAGACAAACGAGGCATTTGCTTCGCACGCGATGGCTCGACCCGAGCATATGTTGGTATATTTTTTCGACACGCACGCCTCATGCAGAGGCATTCGTTGTGCGCCAAAGTCTGCATTCACCTTAAGAGGATTTGAACATGTAGTAACTGTATTTAAATTAAAAAAAAACGTCGTTGAGGTTAAAGATTAGAACTCTACACAATAGTACTAAACCAACATAATACAATAGTTATACATCGCCTTCATAATGTATTGTGTCAGCGACCGTGAAGACAAACGTATTTTCTATGCAGCTCGGTCAGTTAAACTCAAAGGCAAGCAATTTGTTACGTCATATAAGTTCAAGAGAACAGTGTAACATAAAGACGGCTTTACATTGATCCAGTAACTGGATCCAGCAAGATCCAGTGACCCTGGATCCAGCTGAACAAGACCGCGTCACCTTAGGAATATTTATTTATTTATTTTCATTTACTTACTGCAAACATAAAAATATCCTCATAGGCTAGACCTAAGGCGACATTAAAAAAAATTTGCACATAAAAAAAACAGTACCACTGTCGATATCATAGCAAATTCTATAGTTGCTATTCTTTTAAATTCTTAGCAATGAGGTCGAGAGTAACTGTAATTTTAATAAAAATAGGGTATTCATTTTAAATGCTTTTTTACGTTGACCTTGTAACTGGATCCAGTGAGATTCAGTGACCCTGGATCCAGCTGAACACGACCGCATCACGTTAAATAAATACAATTTAAAAAATAGGGGGTTAATTTTAAATGCTTTGTATTGATCCAGTAACTGGATTCAGCGAGATCCATCGTCACTGGATCAAGCTCAATTTAAAAAATAGGGGGTTAATTTTAAATGTTTTACATTGATCCTGTAACTGGATCCAGCGAGATCCAGTTACCCTGGATCCAGCTGAACACGACCACATCATATTATGTACGTGCAATTAAAAAAATAGGGTGTTAATTTTAAATGCTTTATATTAATCCAGTAACTGGATTCAGCGAGATCCAGCATCACTAGATCCAGCTGAACACGACAGCATCACCATACGTGCTTTAGGTAAAATAAATGATAAATTTTTAATGTAGGTACTGATTTTGAAAACAATCATGACTAACGACTCTCTCGTTAGTGTAGTGGTCGCAAACGCGATTGCTTAGCGTGAGGTTTTGGGTTCGATCTTCAGGTCGGACGGTTTTATTGGTATTTTTTCGTGTGGAATTTCTCCGTAGCTGCCCGGTTGATGGCAATTGGCTAGCCCCTATTGCATGATATTTTTTGGACCTTCTGCATCTATTTATTTGTATAGGACCCATATAAGGTTCACTCAATCTTGTACCAACCTCATTGCAGTACTATCTTCTAATACTGTTAGGTACCTTGAACCCTCTTGTATCGCCTTTACAACGTTGATACCGCTAAATTGCCTCATAACGGTAAAGAGAACCGTAGATAAGAAAGAAAACTTGTAGGTTAGATTTTCTGCATAAAATTTGCTTGAAGGCTTCGCCACAACAAACGCGGAGCGCGAGCTGACAGTGGGCACGGCCTTACATTTGGTTTAACATCCTTCATAGTATAATTCCTTGAATACTACTAACGCCGGTCCGCCGACGATAAGCCTCGCCTACGGTACGCTCGCGTCCCGCGTTTCCATTTGGTGTGGCATTCTCATAGTCATTCCTTGAATACTATTAATGCCGGCCCGCCGACGACACGCCCCGCTTACGGCACGCTCGCGTCCCGCGCTTGCATTTGGTGTGGTATCTTTCATAGATATTCCTTGAATACTACTAACGCCGGTCCGCCGACGACACGCCTCGCTCGCGACCCGTTCACGTCCCGCGCTTGCATTTGGTGTGGCATCCTTCATAGTAATCCCTTGATTACTACTAACGCAAATCCGCCGCTGACATGCGTCGCTTAGGGCTCGCTCGCGGTCCTCACTCAGTTCTGGTGTAACATCCTTTATAGAAATTCCTTGAAAAGATGTAAAATATAGTAGTAGTCGGGGTGTAACATTCCCCTCGCCCGCGAAATGTCACGCATCGTATTGGCGGAAAAACGCATCACAACATCTCCTGTTTGTATTTTCTTCGTGCTACAAACGCGGTCCCGCCGATGACACGCTTCGCTTACGATCCGCTCCCGTCCCGCTCTTGCATTTGGTGTGACATGCTACATATTAGGTACTACTAATGGGAGATATAAACGAGTGGATTTTAGCCGTGCGGCAAGTCACCAGTCGCATCGCTTGTAAAAATCGAATCGCCATCCCATTTACACCACATGCGACTTGTTCATTTCTATCGGACCAACACAGCGCAAAACACACATCATGCGGCGGGCGATCGCCTGCAACTGACCATTTACACGGTCGATTCTAGTCACCCGTCGCATGCGGCTTGTCGCCGCACGCCAAAAGTCAGATGGCACCATTTAGGGCTTGCGATTTTAGTCACTTGCGGCCTAGTCAAATGGTCATTTAAACGGTCGATTTTCGCCGTGCGACCTACCCGTACGGCGAAAATCGACCCGTGTAAATCCTCTGTAAGGGATTATCCTTGGATACTACGTACGTGGACCCGCCAACGATCCACCTCGCTCACGTCCCGCGTAAGTTGTATAGAAAGGTGAGCAGAGTTCATGGTTTTCGGATGTAAATAGTAACTAACCAATCAAGCTGTATACGGTTAAGTTGCACCAAACGCGGGACACGAGCGAGGCGGATCGTTGGCGGGCCCGCGTATGTAGTATGCAAGGATAACCCTTAGGCCCTGCGCAGACGACAGACTATCCGTGACGCACTTTTTAGTCTGTGAAAATAGAACCTATGCAATTATATGCAGTAACGCACACGACGCGCAAAAAGTCCGGCGCACAAAAAATCCGTGTAATTCGGGCAGACCGCACCGCGCCGCGGCGCGCCGCTCCGCACAAAAAGTGTGTGAAAAAATTGAACGTTTGCTTCAACGCGCGCTAACGCAGACGGCGCACACTTTAGTCGCCAATCTGCATTTGCTAGGGGTGGACGTAACGCACGCGATCTATTATCATGGCGCCAGAGGTCGATGTAACTATGTTAATTCAAGAAATACAAAACAGACCAGCAATTTATGATACTTCTAAGGCAGAATATCATGATAGATCAAATGTAGTAACAGACATTTTATAAAATTTGAAAAAAATTGCCGGATGTTGTTTCAGAATTGAATGTTTAGTATGGAACTGTCCCTTCAGTAATCTTTCCGAAAGTATAGGATGTACCCAAAATTCTCTATTTCTTCTTCTTTTTCTGTACTTCATGTACAAAATAATACTTCGCGATCTCTGCACGATTTCCATAGCGTCTACGTCCCTACAGCTCTGCCGTCAAAATGATCGAAGATGTGCGTCGTGTGCGTTGAGTCTGTGAAAAATCCGCAACCGACTTTTTGCGCGCCATGCAGACTTTTTGTGCGCCGCAGACTCGATCGCACAAAAAGTGTGCCGTCTGCGCAGGGCCTTAGTAGTAATATGTAGCATGTCACAGCAAATGCAAGCGGGACGGGAGCGGATCGTAAGGCTGGACATCCACCAGAGCTGTGCGAGGAAAATGTGCGGTGCGAAAATGTGTAGCGAGGATGTGAAACGGTGTGACCCTTTCCACCAAAGCTGTGAGAGGAATGTGTTAATGTGTACAAATGATCATCTACCTCTTACAAACACCATCTATTGACTGACTGGTAGGCGCATATTTTCAAATCCTCGCACACATTCCTAGCAACACATTCCTCACAACACATCTCTCGCTTGCATTTCTCGCTTGTTTTGTATGAACAAAAACCTCGCTCCGCTAAGCCCATATCCACCAGAGCTGCGCGGAGCGAAGCTAGGTAAATGAAGTGATTCTATTGGTGCTTACAAAACACATTCCTCGCTACGCAGTTTAGCACAGCTCTGGTGGATGCTCAGCCTAAGCGAGGCGAGTCATCGGCGGGACCGCGTTTGTAGCACGGAGGAAATACAAAGAGGAGATGTTGTGATGCATTTTTGACTTACCAGTCATGCTGTATTTGGTATGGTAGCAAACTACTTACATATACCATCAACCAGTGGCGTAGGGTGAATTTTCTTAAAAGGGAAGCCGGACCAAAAAATGCTTACCTTGCTCAAGTGTGATGCATGAATTTCAGTAACTACACGTTTTGAAAGGAAAGCCGATAGGAATCGAGTTGTATGGAGCCTTCGCCACTGCCATCAACCCTATTATCCCCGATGCCTTAAGCAGAAGTGTATTTCCTTCTTTTTTTTTTTTCTGTGCATAATCTTATGGATACCCTTAGTCCGGGGATGGCGAAGGGTTATGCCGGACTCTTAACGGCTAAAAACCCACGGTGTTCTTTCTCCTGACCCTTGGCTCAGGTCGCGGGATTCGCAGCTGCATGCACCGCGACCCCGGCAGGCAGAAGTGTATTTCCTGGGTATAAATAATGGTGTATCGTAAAACTGAATCAACAATTTCAGCCCTTGAAAATTCAGATAGCTTCGAATTTTGAGTTCATATTAATAGGCTGTATTCACTGTTCCAATTTTCAGTGACACGTTTTGTACGCGCAGTTTATTTAACTTTTAAAATATTAATTGAAATACATGACCAATTATATAATTCCAGTGAATGAAAATTCAGAGAAAAATGACGAATTGTTTTCAATTGAGAATGATTGCTGAATTAGCGACGTTTATAACAAACATTTTCAGTAGATACCAATGCGACTGCCTCGTTGGTTTAGTGATAAAAAAAAGATAAAAGATAAAGAAACGTTTGGACACAGCACAAAGAGACACAAGAGATAGAAAGTGCGATATAAATAAAAACCGGCCAAGTGAGTCGGACTCACGCAAGAAGGATTCCGTACCATTATCTATTCTGTTTTTTAGTATTTGTTGTTATAGCGGCAACAGAAATACATCATCTGTGAAAATTTCAACTGTCTAACTATCACGGTTCATGAGATACAGCCTGGTGACAGACTGACAGACGGACGGACTGCGGAGTCTTAGTAATAGGGTCCCGTTTTACCCTTTGGGTACGGGACCCTAAACAGTCTAGTGTACCAGTGGTGGTAGGTTCGCTTCCCAGGTCGGGCAAAGTGTTATTGGGTTTTTCCGTCTGAAATTTCTCAGTAGCAGCCCGGAGTCTGGATTTGTGCCCGGTTGATGGCAATACGCTCGTCCCCTATTCATCATCATTATTATCATTCAGCCGAAAGACGTCCACTGCTGGACATAGGCCTCACCCAAACAATGTTGGGGGGGTTTGCCATAATCGCCACGCTTGGCAGGCGGGTTGGCGATCGCAGTATGGTTGTTAAAGTACTCAGAGAATGCTGCTGCACATCCTCTAGTGAATCGCTTAGTCGCCTTTTACGACACCCAAGGAAAGAGATGGGGTAGTGCTATTCTTTACGTCCGGCACCACACGGACGTCCCTTATTACATGGGACTTAAACATAACTGCCAAATGAGGGTTTACCATACACCTCTGCCCAACTCTTCGGCGCTGTTCACGATCCACCAAGCTCTAACTTCGTAGAGCTGGTCGTCTCTTCAGACTCCGCAGTCACACCGATAATTCAGCCCTCATCAAGCTGTCTCCCCCTCAATCTCCCGCCAGCAACGCTCCAAGCCGAAGTCCAAGGCCCACTAGGGGTCGCCCTTAGTGCTGTTGTTGCTAGTAGTCATGATGCTAGTGTAGTAAAATTAGTTGGCTTAGCTTAAGTATTTTACTTCCCCCCATTGGATGGAGATCCTTCAGGTTTCGCTAATCACCCGGTTACATAAAAACAGTTCGCAAGGACGATAAACAAGCAGGTAAAGAGAAAAAAATATACGTAATCTGGACGGCATCTCCACAGTGCTGGATGGCTGTGTCCATGACTTTCATCATGTCTGGTGCTCCATAAACCCCATTACAGATGTAGTTTTCGCATAATGGTGCCGATTATGTTATAGACAAACTAAACTTAATTTGGGCTATTGCCATCTTTTTCACTCTAATGAAATAAGAAAAAGACATACGTAAATAAGAGCTGTCAAAGGAGCTGTTTCAGAAATGTATGGAGCCGGGGCTAGCACCATGTACACTATATTACTTACTATACTAGTAATTATTGCTATACAATGAAGTAACCGTTTTTTAATGTTAATTTTCTATAATTTTACTTCGTTTAATTGTACATTCAAGTTAACTTGGTCAAAGAGAGCAACACAACACATGAAAATATTTATGGTTGATTGAAATTATGTGAAATATCATTTTGACAACTGTTGACATGTCAATGACCCCATAGTGTTTATTTTTTGTGTACTTACATAACAAGTACGTTGTTTTTATACGAAAATACTTGGATTACGTTATAATTACGAGTTAAATAAAATAGAACTACAGGTGTTGTACAGGAAACCTAGGACTGTCAAAGTTGTCAAACTCATGTCAATGTGAAACACAACTGTCATGGCTACCAGAAAAAAAGGGCTAACAGATTAAAAAACGTCTCCAAATAATAATTCCAGTACAAGAGTACTCTTCTTCAAATTAATTTATTTGTATTTTTATGGAAATCCCCTATTTTTTTCCTATCTTTCTATAAACTGTACATAGCGGTGGCCCAAAATGAAACATCTCCTTTAGTTGAACTAAAAGTTCCATACAAATTAGACGACATTTAAAACGTGTCGACTAAAAACACGGTGAAGTTCAAGGCGTAAACTAATTTGACATCTCTAACTTAGTTCTTATCTATCTTCGTCCTTTTCTCGCGCTGTCTGTTAGTAAAAGATAGCAATTCTCTAATTTTAGTTTAGTTGGTGAACAAGAGAATCGGCACCACTACCTGTTTATTTAGTTCAGTAATACGGCAGTAAGCGATTGCAGCAGACTATCTCATTATCTGTTCAGCCGACGGCGAACTTATTTCATCTCCTGTTTCTAAAGTTAGTAAGTGACAAGCGGTAGCGGAGATGCAGTGTGACGGTTACCGAAGTTTGCGTCGAGTGAAGTTTTAAGATTGCAACAGGTTGGGATAGCGCCAAGAATAGTGTTCTCAATGAATTACAGATAGATAGATAAGACATTTATTTGATATATAAAAGAAAACACAACACACAATTACATAAAACATAGAAAATACAAATATTAAATAAAAACACAATAAAAGTAAAAGACAGAATAGGGTATCTGACTACCATCAAAAATTTACACCAACTTGGTATTATTTTAAAAAAAGTATAGAAAGAACACGGTATGTGAAAAAATAATAAAAACGATGAAAAAATAGAGGAGATACACGCTTTCGTGTTTAATTAGGTATTTTTCTTACGTGCACGTTGATCGTTGATGATAATTATACTGATATTAGTTACAGGAAACATGAGCATAATACATAAACAATGGAAGTTGCCGCAAATATGCGGCGCGGGTCATAGAGGTTAATTAATAGTTGCTACTCGTATTTTGCTTTGTAAACTATGAGTATATATGTCCTTGCAATTGTTTTCCTTAACGCGCGATTCCAGTAGGCAAGTTACTTGTATGCAAGTTGTAAATTGCATACAACTTGAACAAACCTGCATACAAGCTACAACTTGTAAGAGTTAGTTTGAACTTGTACATTTTTTTTTCAAGTGACTTGTAAATTGAACGCGCAAACGTCAGTTCCACTTTTCGAATTGCGAACAAGTGATGTGTACGTATGGGCATGGTATCTTTTGCTGTACAAATTATCGAAACATAATGGCTGTTAGGTGGGGGCACGAGAAAAAAGTCATCTTTATTGAGGAGTGTCAAAATAATATCAATTGATGTCCAACTCAATTGTTGAACATCTCCACTTGTATGCAAGTAAAACCTGCATGCAATTTGCACACTCTCGAAAGTATTTTTCCAATGTAAGCAACTTGTACGCAAATGTGACGTCATATTTGCGTGCAAGACTTGCCTAATGTAATCGCGCCTTTAGAAACTGTATGAGGCTCAACATGAAATAAATCTTAAAAGTCCAACGCTGACCTTAGGATGGAAACTTCTAAAACCTCAAAATTTCCTGCAGTCACTATGTTGTATAAGCTTCAATACTGGTCAACTAAAAACTGCCTTGGGTGTATTTATTTCTCTTCCATTATCATACTACGATACGTTTTTATGTATACAGGGTGTAAAAAGACCCATCACATAGCCGAAATCTACGCACTCTGTACATCAAACTAAATTACATTGACCAAAAATAATTGCTGGGAAACGACTTTTATTTTTTGGCATGAAAAAAACGCTTTTTTTTGTTGCGCGCAAATTATAGTTGTGGCGATGCCGCGCGTTTGCATGCGTGCAGCGGCCCCACAGCCGAGCCAAGGCGGTCGTCTGCGTTTGATATTCATTGCGTTTTAGTAACTTCAAATGCGTAATTTGTTAGGAAAATTTGAAATTTTTGATAATGTTTGTATGGAAGAAAGTTTTGTATTATGACTTGGAAATAGTTTTCGGAAAAAACAAAAAAAAAAGTGTACTTTGACCTTCAATATCTCCAAAACCAATGATTTCCCAGGTATGGTTTGTTCGAAAAAAATGATCCCAATGATGGTAGAATACGTGGTTTTCGTTATCGTTAAGGGTCTTTTTACACCCGATATATTCCTGTTTTCTGAGCGAATTCACAAGAATAACTTTTTTATTACGTTAGAACTAGTTATAAAACATTAGTTAAGAACCACTCAATCGCATTGGGATTTCTTAAAATGAAAGAAGTGTTTGTTTCTAAATAAATAACTCTTTTACGTGCTCGAGTAGTCTTGAAGAAAATCTTAGTAACCCATGAAAACAACGCGAAAGCATAATCCTCTGCTAGTATCTTGGATTCTTTTAGGCACAATGCTACCAAATATAATCCTACTATTATTATTTATAAAAATTTGTGAAGATGAATGTTTTTTACTTAATCACGTAAAAATGGCTGACCTGGTCAAACAAAAAGATATTACTTTTTATCCGGGTACTTGAAGTATTTACTCTCGTATGTATGCGAGTGAAATCGCAGGCAACGCAGCGGCAGTAATATTTTTGTTTTTTTTTATATTTTTTTACAAAATTGGTATTTCTTAAACGCTCATCGCTTATACCACACACCGCACATGAAATGCAAACAGTCCCTATCGACACGGATAAGTGTGGCATCAGAGCCGATACCGTCATTGACTGGTTAATGGAACTTTATTGAGCAACTCCATCTCTTGAATGTCCGCCGGTCATTACAATACACTTTTGTGTTGAATTCCAGGAGAATTTAATAGATTTTTCTCCATTTTTAACCGACTTCAAAAAGGAGGAGGTTCTCAATTCGGCTGTATTTTTTTTTTTATTTTTATGCATTGAAAAACGAAAGATAATTCATTTTCAAGTTTCTATTAAATGGAAATTCAATATGTTTTGTTACCTGTGACCGGTATTTTATATACAAGGTGTAACATAAATAAGTGTAAAACCTCTTAAGGGGTCACTGTAATCATCATCAAATCAAAAAAAAAACAGCTGTTCCCTACATTTTGACGAGTTATGCGAACATTGATGTAAGGAACAGCTGATTTTTTGTTCGCGATTTCAGGTTTGGTCCCATAGTAAAAGTTGTTCATAATGATGAGTACAGTGACCCCTTAAGACGCTGTGCGTTATTTATGTCCTTGTACGAGTATATGGACGGTATATGGGACGAGTTAGGGGACAGGCGCTGAAGAAATGCACAAAGTACACTGCGTTTCGGGCGCTTATAAAAATTATATGATTTTTTTTACAAAGGATTACATCAAACGCCCGACGTCTGTGGAGCGCACGTTATACGCACATATGATGCCCTTTTTACTATTTTGACCTTGTCGTTTCCTCTACATCAATAATAAAGGTAAAAAAAAGATACAGCACTAAGCATGTTGAGGGTCAAAAGTTACAGCAAAAACGTGGACATTTTGTCGCGTTTGACGCTTGTCCGGCGAGTGTATGATCAACGACCAACGTGCGTTAGTATTCTTTCAGAGTGGAGGCGGGCGCGTGTAAATCAAAATGCATGTAGACGCCAGTTGCATTCACAGTGCTCCCGAGAGCCGCGCGTCTGCATTAGGCGGGCGCGGGCGCGGATAGTGCGGTGTTTCTAATGGCTCAGTCCGCCCGTATCGTTCACAGTGTTCACAGTCGTCTGTTAGGTGACTGCGCGTGTGGTTCTAAACCATTTTGATTCACCCACCGAAGCGTCGTGCGATAGCTCGTTCGGCACTTCTGTGAACACGCAGATGCCAAGACCTAAGCCGCGCCCGCCCCTGCACTCGCTAGAGCGGTCTGATTGACCATTTAGTTGCGCGCCCGATTCGCAGAATACTGGGCGCGCGCTCCGTACGCTTGTTATAACTAGTCCCTCAGAATGTTCAATCACAATTATGTTTCTTTTTACTACCCACGAGAAAGTGACGTATACATTCAGAAATGTGTGGAGTCAGAAGGGGTCTGCGATCCAGTGGGACCTGCCAGGGTTACGACGAATACAGCCAGCACCGTTCACTGCCTATACGAAGCCTAATAAGCGATTATCACGTCACATAAGGTGGCTGCAGTGTATCCATGAAACGACGACATTCCAAGGGGCTTACTATGTCCTCTTAAAGTACGACAGAAGTTGCCTGGAAGTTGAACTGCCCTGCTTTTTTGTACTATGACATCGTTAGAGCAGGCCTGCGGCAGGCCTGCTACATTGACGTTTACGAAATCCGTTCACCTTTTTTTTGTATAGACTTTTCGTGCCATGAACAAGCATTACCGTTCAACTTGGTTCAATAGTCGTTCACCTTTAGTACTGTCATGGTACGATTTTTAGCGATTCAGAAGCAGGCCTGCTTTTGAACGGAAGTTGACTGGCTGGAATTTGAACGTTTTCATAAGAGGTTATGTATGGTAAGCCCCTAGAAGTAATGACTGACTTCCATTGTTAAACTAAACCATTACGTAGTGAAGCTGCTTATCGATAGAGGGCACCGCATGCGAACAGCTTGTACAATACGATAGAACTAACAAGTCGCATCAGCAAACTTCGTAGAACCGATCACTTCCGATCTGATTGCGGCTTCAAGACCACGAATATTTATTAGTACTGCAGTAAAAAATGTTCTTTACGTTGACGCAATAAGTCTGAGTGACGCGAAAATGAGCGACTGCCATTGGTTGTTCGATCAGCATCCTAATTTCGCAATACACTCGTAATCGCTGTGGTTTTGATTTTGACTGACTACAATTTCCATAGCAACGTATGTATTAACAATCCGACTTCTCGACAACTACAATGTGTAACTTAAATAACGCACAACCTCTTAAGGGGTCACTGTACTCATCATTATGAACAACTTTTACTGTGGGACCAAATATGAAAACGCGAAAAAAAATCAGCTGTTCCCTACATTTCCCGTCAAAATGTTCCCTAGAACAGCAGATTTTTTTTTCGCCTCTAAGCAACATAACAACGCGACAAAACCTACTGAAAGTGCAAATCGTACAGAGTATAGAAATAGGTATGTGTAGTGTCATAATGTTGATTAAATATCATAATCAGTCTATAACTGTCCTACTGCTAAGCACGGGCCTCTCAGAATGAGACGGGTTTAAGCCTTTGTCTACCGCGCTTGCCTAGTATACACACTCAGACTTTACGGAGTCCTCTCAGTTGTGCGGGTTTCCTCACGATATTTTCCTTTTAACGCAAGTGATAATCAAGTTATGATCCGCACATGCCCTCAAAAACTTGGTAGTAAGAGCCGGGATCAAACTCAGACCCTCCTGCATAGAAGGCAAGCGGTCAATTTAAGACAAATACTGCTTTTTTAATGACGTTATACATGGTGTAACTTAAATAATGCACAACCTTTTAAGGGGTCACTGTACTCATCATTATGAACAACTTTTACTATGGGACCAAATCTGAAATCGCGAAAAAAATATCAGCTGTTCCCTACATTTTGACGAGTTATGCGAACTTACGAGTAAATGTAGGGAACAGCTGATTTTTTTGCACCCTTGATGTTGCTGGTGATCTCTCGGAGAGTACCTGGGTTACCGAAGTACTTAGACCTGTATGTGGTGACCTCAGGGCAGTTTAGTAGCACGTAGGTTGCCGTCTCGTCCTCCTCCATGCATGCTCTGCACAGTGGGCTGTCTGTAACACCAATGTCAAAGAGGTGTTTGTTAAATGAACCAAGCTCGATAGCATAAAATATGGATGTTTGATTCCTTTTATATTCTCATTGTTTATGCTGTTATTGTATCCTTGGCTGAATAAAATGTATTTTCTTCTTTTCTTTCTTATGTAAAGTTCACAGAAGTGCCTCACAAAGGTCCCGTGAGCATTGAGAACGACGCAAATCTGCCAACAAGCAGTAACGGTTCCAGAGAGTATTTAAACTCAATTCAGTAAAACCAGTGACCTAAATATGGGTTCAATTTGTTTTGTGTCCATCTGTCTGACGGGTATTTCATTAGAGGAAGGCTGCAGCTGGGTTAGGAACGCATTTATTTAGAGGCCAAAGCAAACTGGGCATCCCTATTCCAAAGTGTGTTAGACACAACCAAGCGAAAATTGTATTTAATGCTTCGTTTACACCGAGCTAAATTTGTCGCCTTAGCCCTCATTTACGGAGACGCGGGGCGTCACGCGTTGCGTTGTGCGGCGCGGCCCGCACTGAATTCAAACATATGGCGTTTTATGAGAGCGTTTACAGAGAAGCGATTTTACACGCGTTTGCTTGAAATGCAGGCAGAGCCCGCGGATGGCATCGCCGCGTCGCACGCGATGTTTATCGCGACGGCGCACGCAGCGTTGCGACCAGCTATTCCTGAAATTCTCCGTCCACTGTAAAACGTAGCGTCAACCGCGGCGGGGCCCGCGGCGTCGCACGCGCCGCATCTTCATAAACAACATAGTACATTGCCATATATTTGTGTTTGCGCGTGTGATGATGTGGGCCGCAGCACGCGCCGCCGCTCCGTAAACAGAAAAATCGTACGACGCGCCACAAGACGCCACGCCGCGCCGCACGCGACGCACGACACCCCGCGTCTCCGTAAATGAGGCCTAAGAGTGAAAACCTCGGGAATGCCATTTGGTCATTTTATTTTATTACGAGGTACAAGTAGTATACTAATAATTATGAGAATGGTCATGTCACATTGTACTGGGATCGATCTATCATCACCGATAGGACTATTGTTGCCAATAAGCCTGACATAGATCGATCAGAGCGCCGCGCAATGATTGGTGATATCACTGTCCCGCATGACGAGAATCTCATGAAAGCCGAGAAGGATAAAGAAATTAAATATCAAGACTTGGTACACGAGGTTGTCGACATGTGGGAGATTGACTCAGCAGTCGTTGTGCCGATAGTCGTTACGGTCAATGGTATAATAGCCAAGAGCCTCGACCAACATCTAAAGAGGCTCTCATTGGGCAGCTGGATCAAGGGTCTGATACAGAAAGCGGTACTTCTGGACACGGCGCGTATTGTTAGAAAGTTCCTCTCTCTGAGAGGACTCTCTGACCGATAGCTTGGACCCTGTTCCCGATGCGGTTGGGCTACTATATTTTTAAATGTTACAACTTGAATCTCTTCAAAGTTAGAGTGAACAGTCTTCTTCTGGGTAAGCTCGCTCCATCGTAGACTTTGTCTCTGTCACCTCTGACCTTGACCAGAGTCAAGAGCAAACCCTCAAAAATATATTATATAAAAAGGGCTATTTAAGAATCACGGGTTATTTGGAATTCAGACAAAATATATCAATTCTCTAATTTCATTCGGTAAATAAGAGAATCGTCGCCACTGTATCTGCACCATTTGAACCGTAAACTATTGGTTCCATTCGGAATTCTTTCACTTAAAGAGGAAATACGTTGAAAAGATTTAAACCGCTGTATTTATCTTTTCTAGCGCTTCCATTGTTATTTGATACAAAAGTGTTGCAGTAAGTGCAACAAAGATAGGTACATTTACACTTCACGTTTTCTCTCCCAAGATACATTCGGGCAAGAAAATCGAACAATTCTTTAGCTGTGCAAACAAGATTGCTGAGGTCTCCAGGATTGAAAGAGGATGATGAGGGGTGTTAGACACATATGGCTATGTCTACACCAGTGCGCTTTCACGTTCATCTTGCTTCTTCGTCTGAAGCATGCATAAAGCGCCATAGCGCATGCAATAGCGCAAGCCTCAATACTAGTTCGACAAAAGCGCATGCCTCTAGCGCATGCTAATCCGTCTATTCTATGTCGACTGACGACTGACCGAGGCGCACCGGTGTAGATAATAAGCTGCATGCGTCTTATGGCAATCAATATTGCATGCGCTTGACGCAAGAGGAATTGAAAGTTGAAAGCGCAAGATGAACATAGAAGCGCACGGGTGTAGACATATCATATGACAGTCATTACGGGTAGTCAAAAGCCCGAAAGTCAGACAACCGGTCTAACCTTAGAATATCGGCATTGCCCAGTAACTGGGTTGCGGAGGTCTGATGGTAGTCGCTACGTGTAAAATACTGGTATTCAGCCGCATCTGGTTAGACTGGACGCTGACCCCAACGTATTTAGGAAAAGGCTAGGCAGATAGATACGTATCGTGAGAGTCAAAATGGCGGGTGTACCTTAACTAATCGAATCAACATATTTACCAAAAAAAATTACCTAAAATGTACCATTTAGTACCTAGGTTTAAAAAAATTGTACCTCTTTCAGAACTAAATTATTTCGAAATTAAGGTACACCCGCCATATTGACATCAAGATGGCGGGTGTTCTATAATATTTTATTAATTAACCATTACTCATAAAATATAATTACACCAAAAAATTGTACCTAAAAAGTACCTACCCCAAGTAAAAAAACACACTTGATATGTTGGATACTTCCTGAGAAATAAAACAACATGGTTAAATAATAAAATATTATAGAACACCCGCCATCTTGATGTCAATATGGCGGGTGTACCTTAATTTCGAAATAATTTAGTTCTGAAAGAGGTACATTTTTTTTAAACCTAGGTACTAAATGGTACATTTTAGGTACATTTTTTTGGTAAATAGGTTGATTCGATTAGTTAAGGTACACCCGCCATTTTGACTCTCACATACGTATCTTGGAGAGGATTGTAATACGGATAACACATGGTTTACTTGAAACTAACTGTTCAGGTGGAGAAACTACATCAAGCTAACTGGATATCGATAACAGATCTTGGGTTCTCTGTTGGAATATCGAAATATTATTAGGCGATTCTTATCTGGCCGAAAACCTTTCGCCACTTTTCATTTCGCCGAATGATTAAAGTCCCTAATTATGTTTTGTAACTTTTTGTTACGCCGACTTATCTGCTGGCCGCTGTGTCATTAGTCAACTGTATTATTGGCCACTTTACTCGTTTTAGATGGCTCATTTTCCCATCATGCAAGCAAGAAAGCAAGCAAGCATGCAAGTGTTTCTGGGTTTGCTCCGCCAGAAGACACGCTTTGTCGCCACTTCACTTCGCTCGCACACTCGACCAGCGCTACGCTCGGAAGGTCGCCGACTTGCTTCGCTCGCCACCTCCCCCCACTCGCTGCGCTTCGGCCTCGTGCACTCATTCCACTTGGGATCTCCTTCGCGAGCCTCTGGCACCACGCTTTTAAACAACACTCTAGGGGTAGGACAGAGCCTGACCACGTGTAGTCGGGGTGCGCTGAGTCGGATTAACATTACGTTCCGCTGTGTGAAAATAATGTTGTGCGAATCCTTATTTGGCAAATTAAACAATAGCCAAAAAGTATTCGACTATTACAAAATTTCGGAATGATTTTTTGGCCTAATAATTATGGTGGCTAATAATCATTCGGCGAAATCAAATTAGGGTAAAATTGCTTCGGCAAAGATTACGTCGACGAATCGTTGTCGGCGTAATGAAATTCGATATAAAATACTTCGGCAAAAACACGGGCACCCCAGATCTTGATATGAATATAATTAAATGTTCTGCCTAACCTATTCACAACTATTTTGGAGTCATCTAATCTAACCAGGGGGTCTACTCCCTAAGCACGAAGTCCGTGGTTTCGGCCTTAGTTACGAGCGTTTCCTACTCTCTATCACCTACGGACATACGATTATTTTGGGTTCCGAACTAAGAATGAATGACAACACGATTTGACAGTTGTCCCTACTACCGATGTGTTTTTGCCCGTCCGAAAAGTTGAATTTCAAAATCATCAAAAAGTCGTGACGCGGTGACAAGTTGCACACGTATAAATTTTGCTCCTCGAAATAAATTCGTATACATCGGAAATCTGTTAAGAAACGTTGTGAAAACTATTTAACCGAATAGCCAAGTGTCTTATGATCAATATTAGTAACATATTTACTTTAAACCTGTGTTATTGAACTATCAAAATCAGTGCAAAACTCATAAAAATATCGCGAGTGAAATATTTACTACCCACAGCATAGCAACAAAACCTGACCTACATCAATATTGTGCCGAGAGCAGCGACAACGGCGGCATTAGTTTGGACCCGTGGCATTTTTTTCCGAGCTATAGAGGCGGCATTAAACTGGAGTAGTGATTCATAAAGCTAATTAACAAAACAACTGTGTATTAAGGATTGCACTGCGTATTTGGACATTAGTTATTGCTGTTTCCAGTTGATTATGAGTCTGATGCGATCTCCTACTGCAGCTGGCAGTAGTACTAATGAAAAAGGCGGTTCACTGTCGGATTTACCTAAGACTTACGATGCTGACCAACATCACGTAACGCAACGTAGTACTAAAAGAAGACAGCTGACTTCCCCTGAGGTCTCCGCTCAATACTGCAAACCGCAGAATGAGATTATGGAGCTGTTGAGGGAGTTTACTACGACCCAGAAAGAAACTACAGAAAAAATATTTCAGGAGATATCTAGCATTAAGGACCAGATAACTGAAATCAAAACTACAAATGAATATCTAGTGCTACAACAAGCCGAAATGAGGTCAGAAATTGCCTTTTTAAAAGATTCTAATAATGTGAATGACAACAAAATAAAATTGTTAGAGACAGAGTTGAAACAACTAAAAACTACTGTGAATTATACCACTGACACAACACCAACGACTTCTATGTATGAAACCATTGTAACTGAAATCCAAGAACGGCGAATCAGAGAAAAGAACATTGTAATTGTTGGCATACCCGAGCTACAAACATCTAACTCAGATGAAAGACGTAATTACGACACAATCGAAGTCACAAAAGTAATAAAAACGCTTTCTGATGATTGTCCTGCACCTATTAAAACTATACGATTGGGAAAATACTCGTCAGATAAAGCTCGTCCGATAAAAGCTCATTTTGCATCAGACAGTGCAACCAAAGTTCTGCTGCGAAACAAAGCCAAACTAGAAACAACCGAAATAAAAATCTACTCAGATCAGACCGTGCAACAACAAACCTATATGAAAAGCCTCAAGGAAGAACTGCAAACCCGTGTAACAAATGGCGAATCTGATCTGAGCATAAAATACATCAAAGGCATTCCGAAGATAATAAAAACTCAATCAAAAAACTCTCAACAGTAAATCATTCTCACCGCAGTGATATAATTGAGATTGAGACCCGTGGCAATATAACGTATCAAATTACAGACAACTACAATAATTTATTCTCAAGTACAAAATCACTGAAATTTTTCTACGCAAATGTCCGTAGCATAATAAAGCCTGGAAAACTAGATGAGCTGAAATGTATCATCGAATCCCTGCAACAGATAGTACATATAGTCATTCTTACAGAAACGTGGATCAAATCAAATGATGAAGCACAAAGAATACAACTACCGAATTACTCTCACTACTACAGCTACAGATCTAAATCCAGAGGTGGGGGCGTGTCTATATTTGTCCACAATGATCTAAAACACAACTTCATTGAAGAAAAGTGTGACGATGACTACCACTTTCTCTGGGTCTACGTGAAAAAATTTTCCTTGAATATAGGAGCCATATATAAGCCGGAAAAATCAAACGTTGCCAAATTTCTCGAAGACTATTCTACCTACCTACAAAATAAAAAACGCTGTATAACTTTTGGTGACTTTAATTTCAATATCTTAAAAAGAGACAAGAATACTAAAGAGTACTTGAATGTATTAAAAGAAGAAGGCTATAGTATTTTGAATAAAATCCACGAAAAGTACTGTACACGAGAAGCGATTACCAGCAAAACAATACTGGATCATGTATCAACAAATGTGAAGGACAAAACAAATGATTTCCGGTTGGCCATTGTCGAATCCGCAATGTCTGACCACAAACAAATTGTCTTTGAAATTAAAAGATGCAAGCCTGAGCCTCCGAAGAAAATTCAGTACGAAGCAGTGAACTACTCGCAATTATACAAAGATTTAGAAGAAACCAACCATGAAAATGAAAATAATGACTACACTGTATTTGAAAAATATTTGGAATCGAATATAAACAGAAATAAATTAACTAAAACTAAAATTTTAAATGCAAAAAAGACAGATTGGATTAACAAGGATCTACTCTCGGATATAAATAAAAGAAATGAAGAATGGAAAAAGATGAAAGAAAATCCTAAGAATGATGACATTAAAGAGTCTTTTATTTGTATTCGAAATAGAGTCTCCGAGAAAATTCAAACTACTAAGAATAATTATTACTTAAAAGAGTTTAGCAACTGTTCTAAGAATCCCCTAAAAATGTGGACACTTATAAATAGCCTCACTTGTAATAAAACAAAGGTTAGCTGTGCTCCGGAAATACTCGATGGACTTGCAATGGATAAAACACAAGTATGTGAACATTTTAACACTTACTTTTCAACGATAGGCTCTAAGTTGGCGAATGATATCCCTAGTAAATACCATAATAACTTGACAAACACACTTCCCCAGAATCAGAATCATATTCAATTAGAAGAACTTACACCAACCACCGCCAGTGAAGTAGCAAAAATTATAGATGACCTTGAAATTAACACCAGCGCTGGTTTAGACAGACTTAATGCAAAAACTGTAAAATGTATAAAAAATCTTATTAAGAATAACTTATGTAAGTGCATAAATTCTTGTCTACTGAATGGAACCTTCCCTAATAGCCTGAAAATTGCGAAAGTTACACCGATACATAAAGGAGGCACTAAGTCAAATGTTGAAAACTATCGTCCCATTTCTGTACTACCTATTATCTCGAAAATCTTTGAAAAAATTATATATATCCGACTACACAAGTACTTAGTCTCTATAAATTTCCTTACCGATAAACAGTATGGTTTCCGGCCAAAATCAAACACCTTGTCAGCTACAGTCGACCTCGTCACCAAAATCAAGACTAGCATAGACCGGAAACAAGTGGTTTTAGGTTTGTTTGTGGATCTAAAGAAAGCTTTCGACACAGTAAGTCATGAACTGCTTCTAAAAAAACTAGAGGCGATAGGTGTTACTGGAGCAGCATACAAAATTTTTAAATCATACCTTATGGAAAGATTGCAAGTGGTGAAAATCGATGACTGTCAAAGTAGCCCTCAACTGATTACTTGCGGAGTTCCCCAAGGCTCTATTTTGGGCCCATTACTGTTTTTAATATATATAAATAACATTGCAGATTTAGGATTGCAAGGGGATATATCTCTCTATGCTGATGATACGAGTATATTTTATTTTGGTAATAAAGTCGACACTCTTATTGAACAGGCACAACATGACATAGATAGGTTATTTGATTGGTTCCAGTACAATCTATTGACAGTTAATACCAATAAAACAAAGTACATAATTTTTGCTGCTAAAAATAAAAAAATACAAACACAACATATCCTTAATATGAATGGTCAAATTTTAGAAAAATCTAAAGCAGAAAAATATCTTGGACTTATTCTTGACAGCGACCTGTCGTGGAGGGCACATATTGAAAAAATAAAAAATAAACTCTCTGCCTTAACAGGCGCACTGCGTAGCATTGTTCGTTGTCTTCCACCAAAAGTTTGTTATATGATCTATAACTCCATGGTGAAACCTCATTTGGACTACCTAATAGAAGTGTATGGCTGTGCTTATAAATCAAACCTACAAATCTTGCAAACAGCACAAAATAAAATAATTAAAGTTCTTTTTAAATATAACTATAGAACACCTACACTAACAGTTTACAATGACACAAAGCTCATGAATATTTCACAGACATATAGATATAATACTTGTATACTTGTGCACAAAATTTTAAACAAAAACATACACACACAAATAACTTTTACAAAACAATCACATATACACAACAGATACAGAACTAGACGAGCAAATAATATAGTGCTGCGGGCGCCTAGAACAAACTACGGCCTGCATACTATTCTGTATGAAGGAGCACAGCTTTATAACAAATTGCCTCGAAATGTAAAAGATCAAAAGTCGATGATTACTTTCAAAAAATCTCTTAAGAATCATATGTTAAAGGAATCAAAACTGTAAATTGTCTTCGGGTACTGTACCTATCTAACCTATTCTTGTTGTGTAGCCGCTGCGTCACCTTATGTAATTTAACTTAATTAGATATAAGTTTTTCTCATGTAAGTGAATATCATTCTTTTTGAGAAATAAAGTTCTTAAACCTTAATTTGACACTTGTTTTGTTCACTCCTACGTTTCGGGCTACTTTCAGACGAGCGACGAATTTCGTTGACGGACTTAGGGACTAGGCCTCCTGATGCGGCTGAATACTCGTATTTTACACGGAGCGATCCTATGCACACCACAATACTACGATCAAACATGTCATTAAAATCAGAGTTTGGTTAAAACAGGAAAGAAGTCATTACTCGAAAACTGCAGAAAATAGCGGAACATACATGGGGGTGATTTGGGTACCTCTAAGGGTGCTCTACCTCTGGATTTCCGCTTGACACTACTTTTTGGGACAGCCTGTATAATGATTCATTCGGATTTTAACGGTATCAGGCCCGGTTTCCAACAAAGCGGAGAGAAGAGGAGACGAGAGGAGAAGTGTTTTGAATAACCAATCAGATTTCGTTATTTCCACATCTCCTCTCCGCTTAGCTTCGGTGGAAATGGATTAAGCGGAGAGGAGAGATGTCTCATTTTTCTATAGAATTTTGTGTCCCGAGCGAGCAAGCGGCGCGGCAGAGTGGAGATGTGTGTAGTCGGGCGGCCAGGCGGCGTCCGCGCTCGCGAGCCCCTTTCCCTGATGCCTTCTCCCCGTGCCTCGCACACCTAAACTGACTGATTTCGAGCTATCACAGCTCACTTCTACGCTACGCACAGCCTACATCTCCTCTTCGCTACGCATCTCCTCTCCGCTATGGTGGAAATAACCTGCCCACTTCACAGCACATCTCTTCTCGTACCGGGCCTCAAGCCCAGTTCGTTAACTAGTTATGTACGCTGCATAAGACAGAAAACGACTTTCATTTCCCGGATACCGGTAAATTCTAAAATTCGAACACGAAAATCTAGTATTCCAATTTTCTCCCATTGACTTTATGCGAACATCTCAATACCTACAAAGTCCTCTGCTACTATTTTGTTTGATAAAACCTCGTATACGGTATTGAAAACGATCGCCGACTGAATGTGGATACCTATCTCGAATGGACGGAAGACGGCAATCTGGGCTACGTCAGTCCTTTACAAACTGAATTGCACTCTGTTCTTGAATAATTAAGATCTATTTTCGTACAAAAGGACTTGTTCCAATCGGTGAACATTTATGATTGCTCGAATCTAGTTCGTCTGTAGATTTGCTGGTACCTATCGGGAGTGTGATAGGTATTTAGATTCGGTCTAGACTGTGGTTTTCACTTGAACGATTGTTAGCATTTGAAACTCAATACGATATCTTTGTACTGGACTTTGGTATTCGCCGCGTAGATTCTAAACAAAAATACATACATACATAAACTCACGCTCTTTTCCCATGGGGGTAGACAGAAACTGCAGAAAGCCACATGCTACGATCCTTACATACTCCTTTCGCTTCGTCCACGTTCACACATCTTATCATACACGCACGCCGGTTGAGAGTACTACACACCTATCCTTTTTTAAGAACTTCACCAATAACATCGATGTATGTCCTTCTAGGGCGTCCTCTACTGGCGTTTCCACTGACATCCGCCTTATAAATTCCTTTTGTTAATCGACTTATAAATTCCTTTTGTTAATCGCCATTCACTCAATCTTTAAATATAATCAAACCACCTAAGCATACTCCTTTAAATTTTTGTTACTACATCATTTGTAAATCTAACATACTACACTATACAGGGTGTAAACGAATTCGTGTAATTCCTTCAAATCACATGATCTATTAATGGTATAGATTAACCCCGCACGGGATTTAGACTGATTAAAAACAAAACAACATTTTTTTATGTGATAGAAAATTTCGATGCCATGCATAAATGAATGAAGGCACAGCGACACAGCTGACTGGCCAGCGCGGTGGACAAAGGCTTAAACCCGTCTCATTCTGAAAGGCCCGTGCTCAGCAGTAGGACAGTTATGAGCTGATTATGATATTTAATCAACATTATGACACTACACATACCTATTTCTATTACACTCTGTACGGTTTGCACTTTCAGTAGGTTTTGTCGCGTTGTTTTGTTGTTTAAACGCGAAAAAAAATCAGCTGTTCCCTACATTTTGACGAGTTATGCAAACATAAATGTAGGGAACAGCTAATTTTTTTCGCGATTTCAGTTTTGTTCCCATAGTAAAAGTTGTTCATAATGATGAGTACTGTGACCCCTTAAGAGGTTGTGCCCTTATTTATGTTACACCTTGTATACTCTAATATAGATAGTTATAATATTCATAAATTGGGTGTCTTAATTCAATTTTCTCTAAAATATAAATACCAACTCCGAACACCTCTCGGCATTTCTAGTCTAAAATGAAATAATGAAAATGTACACATGTCATGAATATCACGTACACTCAGCTGCAAAATGATGTAGGTACTATACACTTTACGAATTTAAAAAGTGAATTTAATAAAATAAATCTTTTAAATTTGTACACATCACCTGCCATCGTCTACCAACACGCGAACACGAATAAAATATACATTTTACAAAATTAAAATATGAATTTCTGAATAAGGAGCAAATGGAATCTTTAAATTTAACAATGGATGAATTCAATTTATCTATAAACATCTTAGTACACCTGACTATACCATTAGATGATTAAAAATGTAAGTGCTATTCAAACAACAGATTCAGGTGCAAATTATAGAATTTGAAATTTTAGGTTAAAAATGTAAATAATACCCTTGTATAAAAAGTTTATGTAATAAAAAATTTTATTTGAAATCATTATTTATTGCATTTCATTTGTGTTTTCAATGGTCTTATATAAAGGCGTTAGTCTGTTCTTAAATCCGGCATTAGTCAAGATGTTTGCAGGGTCAACAGTAAGGCACTTCTCCCACCGCGAACGATGAGCGAGCAGCGAGTAGAGCTAGAAGCTAGAAACGAGTTGGCGAGCAGCGAGAAGTGTAGTTCCGATAGTTTTGTCGCTGGGCTATAAGCGAGTGTGCGGGTGCGACGGGCGATTACTCGCACCACTCGCAAATGACTGCTGGTTGGTCTCTCGGCGTGAGTTCTGACCGCCAAGCGAGCATCACTGAGCAAGTATCGCTGAGCGAGTATTATCTTTGATAGCTCTTGTTGCTCAGCGACAAAGTGGAGCGAGCCCTCGCCCGCAGTGTGAACAGTCAGCGATCATCTATTAATACATGCATCTCTTTTGTTTACACGGAATGTCACTATTATACGTTTCTTGAGCGAGATAATAGTTAGTCGCTTCCTCGCCGACGGTGGGCCTAAGGCGTTGTCCTAAATGGCGGAAGGTCGCACGATCGTCCGATGCGATGGGGCGACTACTTAATCAAATATTTAATATTATGTTTGTTGTTGTGGTGAGTTTACGATTTAAACTAAAACAATTTGGTCCTAAAAACCGTTGTAAAACTTTCAAATAAAACATAATACATTTTATAAATATTACAAAGAAAGAAAACAGATCGATTTGCGTCTACAGGTGAAGCACATAACCACCAGAAACGAACAAAAGGTAAAAAAAAAGTTTTTTTTAACAAAAATTGTGATAATTTGCCTCACATCCGAGCTAATCGGCCATAGCTCGGCATATTGCTGTGGCATGGGCACCACAAAATATTAAGATAAATATTAATTATTAAGATATTTCATTGAGCATCTATACAGTAATCGTTTATTCGTGTTATTCCTTCAAATCGCGTCATGTACAGTTGACTAGTTTTTGAAAATCAAGTAAAAAAAAATTCTACATAAAATCTTTGTTTTCTATTCCTGAGTCATTTTAGAGCCCCGAGTTAGCTGACTGTAAAGAACGATATCGCGTTAGTCGTGCCCGCCTGCCGCGTCTACGTGCTTTCATTAATTTAGGCGTGGCATCGAAATATTGAATAACACAAAATATTTTTAAACGAAAAAAAAAACTGAATCCTTATATGGTGGTTTAGATACGACTTTTTACCCCTACCGCATGAAAAAAAAAATAATTTTATTTTTTCATTTTTAATCAAAGTAATTCCCGTGCGGGGGCAATCTACACCAGGGGCCTAATTCTCCTAAAATAAATCTTGATAAATCACAACCGAACCAAGGCCGAACCGTTCAGTCAGACAGTTCTCAATTTCAAAAGATATCAAATTGTTTGACACAAAAACAAAATCAATCATTTTGAAAGTTTTCGAAAACAAAAACTGACTGACGGTTGTGGTTCGATTGCGTTTGGCAACAATTTATTTTAGGAGAATTAGGCCCCAGTAGTACCTAGATCATGTGGTTTTAAATAATTACACAAGTTCATTTACACCCTGTATATCTTTTTAGCTAAAGCTCGAGACACAATGCTTCACCTATGTCTCGTATAAGTTCGGGTATTTTTTTTTTTTTTTGCGGAACTTCTTTCTTTTTTGTCGTACGATCGCTTGCCAGTAAGGACGACGCCTTAGTCTTCGTTCATTAAATTCGGCAGCAGTCAAGATGTCTGGTGAATGACTTGTAACGACTCTAAACAAATGCCTCAGCTTGCAATTATTTTCTATCCTTTGGGACCAGAATTTGAAGTGTTACAGACATTTGAAACAAAGGTTTTTAACATTTTTTGACTTTATTTTTGAACAATGCGTTGTGACGACTGTAATTTTTTAATCCGACTGCAAAAATTGTTGTAATTGGAATATTGTTTCGTAAGCCTTCAGTTTATTTCAGCGTATAATTTGGGGTGCATGAAAAGGGCCTCCACGAGTGACGATACTTCAGAACGTCCGACGCGCCCTGGGCAGTCAGCCCCGCTACCAACCTTGCTGACTGGCTAATTTTTCACCACAGCATGAGCTATTTTCGTATAACTCGTGCTGACACGACAGAAGAAGAACCGTATAATTCCACCGACTTCTGAAACTGTTCATTCTATAATATGGTAATTATTTTACTCCTATCGGTTTTTTAGGTTCAATGTTCGATCCTCTAGCCTTACAAAGAAACAAGGAAACTTTATTTGCGTGAAATGTGTTAATACAGATGTTTGTGTGACGTAATTGGTGCTTTATCATTTCGCCAACTAGACATACAAAATTGTAAAATAATATATTTGAACACATTAAGATTCTTAAAATTACTTGAACAATGTACAGCATTACCTTTATTATTTTTTATTATTATTTAGTATTTTTTACTAGTTATTACAATGAATTTTCATTAAAAACTATAAGGTGCAAAAAAACAATTTTTATTCTGTACATGATTGATTGAACGTTGAATTCAGTATTTGATAGTAGTTAATTTTACTTAATATTTACGTTATTTTATACAGGTTAACATTGTAAACACTCGCCAAACCAAAATGGGACATTGTACTCATCACTATGAGCAACTTTTACTATGGGAACAAACCGAAAACCGCAAAAAAAAAACTGCTGTTCCCTACATTTTGACGAGTTATGCGAACATAAATGTAGGGACACTGTTTTTTTTTCGCGATTTCTGCTTTGGTCCCATAGTAAAAGTTGTTCATAGTATCATCACTATGAACAACTTTATTATGATTTAATTTGATTATACTTATATTTAGCTCCCATTTCAGTTTGTCGAGTGTTTACAATTTCAACCTTTATATTGACAACATTTTATAATTTTATTTAGATTGGCAACATATTTGTCTTCGGTTTCATTGTCATGTGTTTGGCAACTTTTTTCTTCTTGAATGTTCCTCCATAATATCTGTTCTACGTTACAACTTCAATATCTTCTATATATCGATGGCCCCACCGAATAAACGTGCAAGAGTTCTTACACGAATTTTTTTTTTTTTCATTTTTCGTTTCTTTTGCCTATCCAGCACCTACTTAATTTTTTTTATGAATTTTAGACTCAAAACACGCCTATTATAATACTGAATTTCTTTATTCTAGGGAAATACTTAATTTTAAAATTACACGAATAATAGTTTATGCTATTAATACATGCTTTTTGAGTCGCCAAGTACACAAGAATAAACATGTTAAAACCTACAGACGTTTGAGAAGATTTGTGATTGTTTCCGAATTTGGGTAATGTTTTCTTACACGTTTATTCGTGTAGAAATGTATGCAAATTTTATTACCAATGTTTCATTCCACAAAATGGAAGTTTGAATATAAATAGGTTATTGAAATTAAAGTATTGCATTATCTCTTACTATAATTATTTTTTTTCTAACAATTGTGTTAAAGATTCAAACATTAAGTGCATTAATTGCATATCAATTTAAGTTTATACCTAGTAACGGTAAATAAACAAATGTTTACGCGATAAATTCTATTGCAATCGTACGTAACGTTAGAAAGGGGTATGGGGGGTAAGATGCGAGTTAAATAAGGTGACTAGCTCGGAGTCGGTGGTGACCTCTCGCTTCCGGCCGTGGTTCTGTTCATGGTCGGGAGCGAGAGTGCGTCGGAAGCCGTCGCCTCCTTCTGCGAGGAGGTGATGGCGACCAAAGAGGGAGCGGAGAGGGCTTCCCGCGCCAGACGCACCGGGCGCTGGAGGGCGCGTGCCGATCTCCGGCCACCATAGTGTGTGGCCTGCGGGTAGTACTGGTACTGGCCTGCGACCAGTAACAGGCCCGAGAAGGCGGCGCGCAGTGTTCCGTGCGCGCCTCTCAGGAGGACGTGGAGCTAGGCCCCACAGAAGGAGAGGTCCGCCAGGGGCTGGTGGACCTAGGCCGAGGCAGCTGCGAATCCCGCGACCCCGGCCAAGGGTCAGGAGAAGGAACACCGTGGGTTTTTATACCCTATACTAGTTTTGATACCCCTTTGCCTTCCCCGGGCGAAGGGCATCCATGAGGATTTTCCCACGAAAAAATAAAAAATTAAAAAAGCTCGGAAGGACAGTCTTGTTGTGATTCTATGCGCGCTATTACATAATTTTGTTTCGCGCAATTACATTCGATTATGAATATTATAAATCTACTGCCATTGAAAAACTCCATCTCGGTCTCCAATGACAGTGAGGAGGAGGATTAGTGTTTCTAATATCGCAATTCGTATTTTTTTTAATCAAGAAATTTACTTTCTCTGTATCTGTACTTTCTGTTCACGTGGACTACTACATAATTATATTTTCTTTATTCTTTATAATACGAGTATCTGTATTTTATTTCATCCTTTCGAAGTCAAAGTCAAAGTTTTTTATTTCAAATAGACTAGATTACAGGCACTTTTAAAACGTCAAAACTAGGTGCACGGTTCCAAAAGGTAGGTTGCATGGAGAAGAGCTCAAAACTCCAAGAATACTCTTTTCAAAATAGTAGTTCATGACAATTCCATTACAGTAGTGTGAGAAATACAATGAGAATAATGTAGGTTAATGTAAGAAATAAACTCACATACGAGTAACAAATAGAAAAATATGCCTTCTGGGATTGTCATAGCAGCTAAGGGCGAACCAGTCCCGACAGACAGAAACCGTTCACGAGCATGACGTGCACATCTGCATCGCTTAGCTCAACCATAATGCAGGGAACCCAACGACAGGATATACAACGCCACCATAAGCAGGACATTTAAGTGAGCATGACAGACTCATACTACCACACAATAGGCAGTAATGTGATATGATTATAGGTGTATCATTAATTGCCGCATGATGCTCAAACTTTACAGATTGGAAAATGATATTATGAAAATTATAATTATAAAACAATATCAGACTATTTAGGTAGAGTGTATACATTAAATAATAAAATTATAATGGGAATATAAAAATTTCAGTATTTGAAAAAAAAAATATATGAAAATTGATCAAATAATGTACAGGTTATTTTAAGTCAATAAAAAGAAGAATACTAGAAGTAAACATTAAAAATAATGTTAGGTCATACAACCAACCAGTTAGACAGGGCCAGAGGATCGCAATGTGCAGGATGGAGTTGTACGCCAGGCATCTTTATCTTCGATAGAATGACTTATGTTGTAATAAGCTTTAGATATCAAAATGCTCTTAAGAAATTATTTAAAATACTCTTAATAAATGATTTATTGTGGAACCTAACACTGTTCCCCATAAACGTCTTGCTGGTTTGTCTTAGTCTAAAACCAGGTACTGTTAGCTTGTGTTTATTGCGAGTATTTATGTTGTGGACGTCACTTTTCTTGTTATACTAATGCAACATTCTTATATTATATTCTTTCGAATATAATATAAGCAATATTCTTTCGAATGTACATAGTGTTATTAAGTATATACAAAGATGGTAGGGTAAGTATATTTATTTCCTTAAATAATTCACGAAGCGATTCACGGCAGTCTAGATTATAAATAGCTCGGACTGCTCTTTTTTGTAATATGAAAATAGTACCAACATCAGTAGCGGAACCCCACAGTAATATGCTATAAGACATAATACTGTGAAAGTATGTTAAGTACACCAACCTAGCTGAAGCTACATCAGTCAACTGCCTAATTTTCCTAACGGCAAATGCAGCAGAACTCAGTTTGCCTGCAAGTGCCTCTATATGAGGTCCCCATTGCAATTTAGAGTCTACTGTGATGCCCAGGAAGACAGTTGAGGGAACCGGATCTAACGCTTTCCCGTTAAGTTTCACATTTGAATTAATGTACACTTGAGGTGGAGAATTTAATACTTTTGGTTTTACAAAATTATTTATATTATTATACCTTGCACCAACAAAGATGTATTACATAAATTAAAACTGATTTTATTAACACTAATATAAATGCATACGATCTTTCCAATCATATAGAAGCAGAACAATGTACTGTAAACAAGCGTGTAAATAGTTATAGCTGGGTTCAAAATAAACTTGAATTACGGAGAATAATAGTGTAACATTACAGTACATTTTATTCGTTGTGTACTATTACACGAATAAACGTGTAATGATATATTGCTGTGACCTAGTCATGCAAATTTCACAAGAGTATTAACATTAAATCGTTTTTCACGAATTTCCTGAAACTCGTTGATATTTAAAAAAAAGTAAATACACAAGTCTACAGTTTATTTTTTTACCTATAATTCGATAATACATTTTTTATACCTATTTACAATGGAATGAGCGTTATTGAAGTTTAAACGTTTTTATTTTTTCCTGAAAAGTTGTCATTTTTCTCTTACACGTTTATTCGGTGGGGCCATCGATATAACTTCTATAAGTTCTGTAATATTTCAATAAAAGTATATTTGTATAATTTAAGCGTCCTATTGTTTGACAAATTGGGAAATAGCAGATGTTGAATTAGGATGTGCCCATAATTCCATATCTCAACAATACTACGATTCAATTATAGGTACACGTATCGGATAAAGCCACAGCCTATTAGATTTCCCGTCTTATCGAGTTAACCCATGTAGCTACATACGTCGTCGGGGTCACAGAGTAAATAATAGCTCGAATCTTAGAGACAAGCGTACAATTCGGTATACAAAGTAAACGTTAACGTATGCTGATTCCAAAACCATTTCGAAACTTTAATTTTATAAACCTAATTTTGCTATTTCCAGCTCTTGAAATTATAAGATGGTGAAGATTTTTACATAGATACACGAATACGCTTGATATCTATTTGAATTTTAAATTTCGTTAAACACGTTCGATTCCATCTTCAATATAAAAACAAGTTTCTGAATATCAATTTTAATCGATGTATCAACTTTTTAAGCTCAAAGCTAAAAACTAACTCTCTAACTAAATGTTGTAAAAGAAATCAACACTAAAACTATTCAGTGACGTCATAGGATAGGATCACTTGCAAAAGTTTAAAAAATAACTTCCGCGTAGTAAACAAAACTATTCAAATTAGTTTCTTAAAATAGCCTAATCTTTAAGAAAGAATTATTTATTAAGAAAACACCAAAAAACCTTTACTAAACTTACTTTACTACACTAGCTATTTAAAGAAACTGATTTGAATGTTTTTGCTTTCTACACGATAGTTATTTTTTAATATATTTCAAAAGTTTTGTAGTAAAAGCTATCCCGAAGGATAGCTAATAAAAAAAATTGAATTTACTAATAGGATTAATAGCTTTTTAGCTTTCTGGGGTGATTCTATCATTACAGTTACAGCTAATATCAATATGTAAGTATTGTGGGCAAGGTAAATGGAACAAATAAAACCAACATAGACTCTCCACCACTGAGAGTACTTGTATTTGGGTTAGTGTTAGTAACAAGAACTAGATCTCAATATAATACTTTACGCAACCATTATAAAGATCATAAAATAAGAACAAGAATCTTTAACCAAAACAAATCAACTAGTATAACAATTGTGAACGTCCGTCCCATTCGACGGTCTGCCCAAGAATGCCCCCTCTATTCTGCCTCTGTCAACTTGTTCTTATTACAATCCGTTGTCAGTACTTCTTAATCATAAACAAGTTAAATAAATAAGAAATAATTATCCAAATATAATTCTTACAATTTTAGACTATTCCTACATTTATTAAACATATTTTGCTTCACTTTTAATTGTAGTCAAATAACATACTTTTAAATGTATTCTATTAAACGTTTTTAAATTAAACATAAATAAATTAATAAGCCTAAGTGTATATAGTTCCGAATAGTAGCGGTGTAAAAGGTATGATTACCCTTAATGCTAACATTCGGCCTTTCCTGACAATAAGTTTGTCCTCAAACTTAACAACAGGTAAATATATACAGGGCGTCCCACGACTTTGTCACATGGAGGGAAAGTACTTTAAATACTGTAGCTAGAAAAATTTACTGAATGAAGACTTCATTTTTATTTTAAAAACAATACGAACTGCATTCAAAGAATTTTGAATTATCACCAGTCTGAACCGGGAATCGAACCCGCTAAATGTGAAAACAAAAAAAACTGTAATTTTATTGTGCTGATCGAAAGGCTCGATCAGATACATTTATTTCTTCTAAATAACATACTATCTAAAATAAAAGGAACACCATGAAATTTAACATTTAATTTAAAATGTTGTTCAGAATAATGAATAGCATTTTCTCTGACTATGTCGTGCTTATAACAACTGACTTTATGTCTGCTTTCTGTACTGCTTTATTACTATTTCGAAGTATTATTGGTATTATTTCAAGTAATTTCACTACCTATGAAAAAAGAAATTAATCAACGGTAAGCGAGATAGTTACAATTTGTATACAATAGGAAGAGACACATTTGGAGTATTCAATAAATTAAATTGTTTGTAAGTTGCACAGTTAAACGTGTCTTAATATTTCAAATAAATGTTAAATTTCATGGTGTTCCTTTTATTTTAGAAGCTATGTTATATAGAAGAAATAAATGTATCTGATCGAGCCTTTCGATTAGTACAATAAAATTACAGTTTTTTTTTGTTTACACATTTAGCAGGTTCGATTCCCGGTTCAGACAGGTGATTATTTAAAATTCTTTGTATGCAGTTCGTATTGTTTTTAAAATAAAAATGAAGTCTTCATTCAGTATTTTTTTCTATCTACACTATTTAAGGTACTTCCCCTCCATGTGGCAAAGTCGTGGGACGCCCTGTATAATTGTACGTAAATCTATTCTATTACATATTATCTCAAAATAATTAAATATCAAAAACACCCATGGATCTGTCAACATGTTCACTCAATATTTTCAACCTTCACAATCAAAATGCTGATTGATCTATCAAAATCAAACATTTTAAATGCCATTATATTTACTTTAACAATATCACACAACATTCGTTTTTTTTTTTTTTTTTTTTACATACGTATTTAGCAACACATTCACATTTTGGGCGGCAAGTTCATATGCCACTCATGCTCAACACACCACTTCGACTCACATTCGCGATAATGAGTTTTCTCATTTGGGCGACAAAATCATATTTTTGTTAATCTATCTTATTCTCATCATCTCATATTCATAATTATTGTACATCTGCTACCCACTGCATCGCAAGCTTCACTGGTCAAGCTCTCTCACATACCAGCCACTGTACGACTTCCAGTAAGTAACCTATGTCTGTGATGGTGGGACAATAATACATTTAATCACACCATCTTAATCCTGTATTCATAATTTCATCATAACATCCTGCATTTGCCACAAATTGCACCGCAAGCTTCACTGATCAAGCTCTCTCACTTTCCAGCCACTATACGACTTCCAATAAGTGACCTATGCCCGTGATGGTGAAACAATATTACATTTAATCACACTATTTTAATCCTATATTCATAATTATTGTACATCTGCTACCCACTGCATCGCAAGCTTCACTGGTCAAGCTCTCTCACATACCAGCCACTGTACGACTTCCAGTAAGTAACCTATGTATCCTGTATTTGCCACAAATTGCACCGCAAGCTTCACTGGTCAAGCTCTCTCACTTACCAGCCACTATACGACTTCCAATAAGTGACCTATGCCTTAGGTGGGAGATGCACCGTGAGACTTCACCGGCGGTTGACGATTCAACGTCTTCCAACCGTTTATAGGTTGCAACGTGAGCTTCGCCAACCCTAACGAGCCGACCACCCCACGACTTCCATCTCATCATATATTATCACATACATCATCATATATTATTCTAAATATCTGGTAGGTAAGTATAACCATATTCCTATTCTCATTTTAACATAATCAAAATAATACAAACAATCTTTCTTTTTTTTGCTGTTAATAACTTGATTTCTATAATTATCCAATCATAAAATTCATGAATGATACATAAAAGTGTCAGAAAGGTCGTCTATGGTACTAAACAGCACCATAATCGCCCTTTCATATCTATTTCAGTGCAACACTTCAAATACTCTTTTGTATGGTCCTGTAAGCGGTCCAAGAGCCAAATTATATAACTTAAATGCTCTGTTCTAAATCTCATTGTAACACACATAAATAAATCTCATGACCATTTCATATTGCAATAATGGTAATCACGTATCTATAATTCCTCAATGATGTTCATCAACAAAATTCACAATTACATTTACACCTCTGTGCAATGTAAACAAGGGAGTGTATGAACCACACTAGTTACAAGGTTAGACAGAGCCCTCAGGTTGTCTTTAAACATAAAAATAATTCACAATTACATTCACACCTCTGTGTAATGTAAACAAGGGAGTGCATGAACCAAACTACTTATTAAGCTTAGACAGAGCCTTAAGGTTGTTACACATAAAAATCATCGTAAAAAAAACATGAACTCAAAATTTAATCTAGCAGTCTTTAGGTTACCAAAAATAGTAGGAGTACAGAGCTCTAAGAATAAACAAAATACCAAACCACATCCTCGTTATATTTTCTTCATTTCTTTGCTGCAGGCAGAAGCTCATCATAAATCGGTGAAAGCCTGGAACGATGCTCGGCGTTGCACGGTGCCACGGGCTGTAGCTCGGTATCACCTCATGTACATAAGCACGGCTCATACTCGTGACTCGCAGCAACTAGACCAGGCGTGGTTTCTTAATTGTCAAAATCTTCACCTGTATTACATAAAAGCACACATTTTTAGTAAAGCCACAGGTATCTTTTTAGCAACGCAACTTGATAAAGAGAACTCGTAAGACCACGCAAGCTTACGTAAACGGCCAACGTTAGCTTCCCCTGTGATACCAAACCAGACCGATAAGAAGGTGGCACAACGTTAGCTCTTCTTACGGCACATATTACATCATTTGGTGAAACACACTTATTTTTGTTGTTGCACCTTCAATGTCTCACTCATACAATGTTAAATTGTACAAGGCCAACTTCACACGTTACTGTGTCTGCTGGACTAACGTCCAATACACATACACTATGTGTCTGCAGGACTTATGCCCAATACACAAACACTATACGTTTAAGTACACAAATACAAACAAGCAAGAATAAATAAATTTGAGAGTTCTTATTTTATAACTCTCCAAACATTACCAGTTCAAAGACCATATAATGGTAACTCCAAGTGATGTAAACCAGCACAGTTCCTGTGAACAGATCAGACAGAAGGCGTCCCAAGTAAATATTCAATTTCTTTTGCAAGAAATAAAACTTCTCAAATAATTGCCTTTACGCGCCAACCACATATTGAATACACAGATCACGGAATAGAGGGTATCTCGTCCGCATCCATTTAAATTACACTCATGATCTACCACGCCACAAGTTAAAATCATTAAAAGACGTATCGGAAGGATGAAATACAAATGGTTCAATCTTACCAGGTTTATGGCATTGATTGCAATCTTATGCTTGTCCGTTACCTCGCTCGCACTCCAGTACCTGACGGCGATACACATGGTGACATGACGCAATCACACATCATGTCACACTGGGCAGCAGCACCGATAAGTCCATGCGAGGTTCGACGTGTTGCAACAGGTCGGCAGATCCTCTGTCCCGTGTTGAGAGTCCTAGAATCAACTTTCAACACATTTAAAATAACAATTACGATTAGACAGATTCGTAAAAAGGAGGAACGTTCACAATTTTTTTCTTTTTTTTTAGTCGGTAGGTATACGTTTTTTTTTTTTTTTCTTTAATTATCTTTCTGTCTTGTAATAACTTGTACTCTGTATACAAATCTACACAGAAAATAAGATAGGCAATGGAGCCTATCCCACTTCTGATAAAAGCTATCCCGAAGGATAGCTAATAAAAAAAATTGAATTTACTAATAGGATTAATAGCTTTTTAGCTTTCTGGGGTGATTCTATCATTACAGTTACAGCTAATATCAATATGTAAGTATTGTGGGCAAGGTAAATGGAACAAATAAAACCAACATAGACTCTCCACCACTGAGAGTACTTGTATTTGGGTTAGTGTTAGTAACAAGAACTAGATCTCAATATAATACTTTACGCAACCATTATAAAGATCATAAAATAAGAACAAGAATCTTTAACCAAAACAAATCAACTAGTATAACAATTGTGAACGTCCGTCCCATTCGACGGTCTGCCCAAGAATGCCCCCTCTATTCTGCCTCTGTCAACTTGTTCTTATTACAATCCGTTGTCAGTACTTCTTAATCATAAACAAGTTAAATAAATAAGAAATAATTATCCAAATATAATTCTTACAATTTTAGACTATTCCTACATTTATTAAACATATTTTGCTTCACTTTTAATTGTAGTCAAATAACATACTTTTAAATGTATTCTATTAAACGTTTTTAAATTAAACATAAATAAATTAATAAGCCTAAGTGTATATAGTTCCGAATAGTAGCGGTGTAAAAGGTATGATTACCCTTAATGCTAACAGTAGTGATATCGTCACGCGATAGGAGGGGTTACCATAGACAAAGAAACGAATTCTTTGTCTAAGCCAAGTATAATACCATAGAGTTTTCCTACGTCACTAAAAAGGAAGATAGTCACTTAGAGGTCAAATAGATGTCAAGTGAATTCATGCATTTCTGATAAAATAAACACCATCTTATAATTTTAAGAGTTAAAAATTGCAAAATATGGTTTACCAAACTAAAACCTCGAAACGGTTTTGGAATCAGCATAGCCCTTTACACCCGAACTAAAACGAGGGTGTTTCACTTTAAAAACAGCATCAGCATAAACACTAGGAAGCGGTGAAGGGTGGGAACTTTTGGGGGCAGTCAATTGTAACTACCTAAACTTGACGTTCAAAAAGAACTAAGTAATACTAGTCTACTTTGAATAAACGAGTTTTGAGTTTGAGTTTGAAAAAAAAAACTGGCACCAAACCGTTTACCGGTTGCATTGCAGAAAGTAAACGGTTTGGAGCCAGAATTTTTTAAAAGTGAAACTCTCTCATATCGTCACCCTCCGCGCTAACTGTCGTATCTAGCAATTGATCATTTTTCAGTAGTTGCGTTAGCTGTAGCTTTATTAATGAATTATTAACTTTTTTATATTGCTCTTGGCTTACTCTTGGGTTGGTTAGTAGTTGCCCTAAAGCCCTTATTTATTTATATTCATTTGAAGCAGATACGTCACGCTGTGAAAATTTCTCTGAAAAATTATCAATTGCTAGTTACGACAGTTATTATAACGAGAAGGGTGACAATATAAGGGATAGGTTAACTTTTACTTTACATACCAAATTGTAGCCGCAAGGAGACTGCTATCGAAAAATCGCAAACAAAATCATCAAAAACCATAAAATAGGTATATTATTCAAGCTTTGTTTTTTTTTTAACATTTGATACTAGAGGTCGCTCGCGGCCTCGCCCACGTGTATGTCGTTTATCGCGTATTTTTCAGGATAAAAGTAGCCTATGACCTTTTCTAGGTCCCAGACTATATCTATACCAAGTTTCATCAAAATCACTTCAGCGGTTTAGGCGTGAAAGCGTCACAGACAGATTTACTTTCATCATCATCATCATTCAGCCGAAAGACGTCCACTGCTGGACTGTGTCCAGCAGTGGACGTCTCCCGCAAAAGAGGGTTTTGCCGTAATCACCACGCTTGGCGATGTGGCCTGCGGTCGACGGGTTAGGGGACCCGTCGCCCGACCAGCAACAGGCCCGAGAAGGCGGCGCGCAATGTTCCGTGCGCGCCTCTCACGAGGACGTGGGGCAAGGCCCCACAGAAGAAGAGGTCTGCCAGGGGCTGGCGGATCGAGGCCGGCCGGGGTCGCGGTGCATGCAGCTGCGAATCCCGCGACCCCAGCCAAGGGTCAGGAGAAGGAACACCGTGGGTTTTTAGCCGGTAAGAGTCCGGCATAACCCTTCGCAATCCCCGGGCGAAGGTTATCCATGAGGATTTTCCCACGATAAAAAAAAAAAAAGGCGGGTTGGCGATCGCAGTATGGTTGTTAAAGTACTCAGAGAACGCTGCTGCCCATCCTCTACAGAATCCCTTAGTCGCCTTTTACGATACCCTCTGGAAGAGATGAGGTAGTGCTTCCTATTCTTTAAGTAGGGATTCTTCGCATGGCAACATTTTGTAGAGAAACGTCACTAATCAACTTACGGTGAAAAGGCTAGTGAATGCAGTTTATAGGAATAAAAACAAAGTAAGAAATCCTTGAGCTGGAGACCTTTCAGGTATCGCCAATAGCTGCCCGGTTACTTAGAAATGGCCCGCAAGGACCATCTACAAGGTGTAACATAAATAACGCACAACCTCTTAAGGGGTCTTTGTACTCATAATTATGAATAACTTTTACTATGGGACCAATAAAAAATCGCGAAAAAAAAATCAGCAGGATAACTCGTCAAAATGTAGGGAACAGCTGATTTTTTTTTCGCGATGTCATGTTTGGTCCCATAGTAAAAGTTGTTCATAATGATGAGTACAGTGACCTCTTAAGAGGTTGTGCGTTATTTATGTTACACCTTGTACAAGAAGTCAAATCGAAAAATATAAATGTTCAAAAGTCTTCATACGCTCCGATGCATAACCTTTTGACCGCCACGGACGTCTATGGACGTCAAACTGTAAAAAATGGGGTTTTCGACGTGCTATGCCGTCGGAGGCGTCGTGAGCATGTTTTAATTCGACGTCCATAGACGTCCGTTGCGGTCAAAAAGTAAATGCACACGAAACCTTCGCTGAATCGCGAATCGACAAACATAAAGTAATTTATTTAATTTAAATTCTTATTGTACATAAAATACGTTTATATTCCACGGATATCTTTTAAACTTCCAGCTAGATAAATCAAGGATGAAATTTCAAAGCGACTTTTTATTTATCTTAATTTTATTCTTTCGTGCAAGATAAGACCTGCCTTCTCGGAATTTAAATTGTATTTCCTTAGTGGCATGAATAATGCACTTAGATTTTAAACTTAAAGTAAAAAGTTATTTAGAAATGGGAACTAATTTACAAGCGTGAATTTTAACTGACTTCAAAAATGGAGGTGTTTCTACAGGGTGTTAACGAATTCGTGTAATTCTTTCAAACCACGTGATCTACTGGTGACACAGATTAACCCTATTTCTGAAATCCAACTGAAAAAAATATTCAAAAAAAAAACTTTTCTATTTCGGAGTCATTTTAGAGCCTCCAGTTATCTGACTGCAAAGAGCAATATCGCGTTAGTCATGCCTGCAAGCCGTGTCGCCGTGCTTTCATTAATTTATGCGTGGCATCGAAATGTTCACAAAAAAAAAAAAAATTTTGCAAAACAAAAAAAAACTTATTTTTTACTGAATCCTTATTAGGTGGTTTAGATACGATCGGTAACAAAGCCGCAGCCGATCATGTGGTTTTAAAGAATTACACGAATTTGTTAACACCCTGTATAGAGAAACACCGTACATAGGTACGGTGGGCCAAAGAAGTGGTGTACCAGTTTTGACAACAGTTCCTGTCAAATGAAAATATCGCTAAGGTTGTTGACAGATAATTTTTGCGTGTGAAAATCGACCTTAGGGCCCTTTTCCTGTCATGCGTTTTTACACCCGCGCGCGGACTTCGTCCGCATGCGAGTGATAGCACGCTCCTGGCCACACGCAGGACAAAAAATTCGTTTACCGCTGCAGTGTGCACAAAGATGAACATTAAAAAAGTAATCATGCGTACTATGACCATGCGTGCGACCCGCGTCACAGTAAAAACAACACTGAAGGCAGAAGAACGCCGCCCGCATCCGGTTAGCACGCACGCGGGCTGCACGCCCGCAGCCAATTCGCGTTCCGCGCGCGTGCTGCCCGCATGATAGGAAAAACATGTATGAAATGATAGGATAGGACCAGATCCGTGCGGGGGCGAAAATACGCATGACAGGAAAAGGGCCCTTATTGTTTTATGACGTGCAAACGAGTTTCAATCTTAGGGTGTCACAGTCAACTTATTCTTCTACCTACCTTTATCCCAAGTTACTTGAGTTCGGTGCAAAATGTTTTCTTCTTCCATTCTTTCCTATTATCCGTCCCGCTATCATTTACTCCCTTTTCATTCATATCATCTCTCACACAATCCATCCATCTTTTCTTTGCCCTCCCTCTTCCCCTCCATCTATCAAAATTTATATTTATCACTCTCTTAGTCACATGCTTTTTGTCCCTCCTCATTACATGTACTACAGTCAACTTATAAACTAAATGATGATTGTAAAAGGAATTAATGTAAACTTGTTTTTTCGTTAAAGCTATTTTGTGTACAAAATAACAGAACAGCGTCGATGCGCTTGCCAAAATCCAATATAGGTATGTGCACGGCCAAAAAATCTGACATGTGTAAGAAAAATACAAAAAAAAACAGCTTGTGAAGGAACAAAAAAAACGATTTTGGTCACAGTTAAAAAACAAGCGTTTTACAAAACGCTAAGTCCGAAAAATATATTTATAAATGAATTGCCCGACGTGGATGTACATTAGATCTGAAGGCCAATTCTCGTAATTAAAAATATTCAAAATATAGTTTCGATCTAGTATCAGTCTAGTCGCAATCTCATAAATATGACAAATGGTATTCTTGTTCGTTAACAAACAACTTCAAACGTGAGATTATATTGAAATAAGATTGAAAGTTGACTGAAGCCTAAAGGGTATTCTGGTTACATAAGTACTGAGCCATTTTGACCAGTTGGAATTCTCATTTATTTCTAAAGTTTTAGTCCATGACTGTTGATATCGGTATGCTAGTAATAGATTTTAAGTTGACTGAATTGACATTCTATCGAGATAGACTAAGATGATACTGAAACCGGACCGAACTTTAAGTGTACCAGAATACCATGTTTTATTCAATTCATAATTTAATCTCAGTTCTTTCAATCTTCAATCTTACTTCAAATTAGTAACGAGAATTGGTTTTCTGAGAAATTTTCACGGCAAAAGAGCCGCGAGGCTTGGCTTTTTTACATAAATGTTTTTGATAGGATAATTGTTTTTCACAAGAAGCTCTAATACTACTGAATTAATGTTGATAAGTGATTCATCACAAACATTACATTCCTTACAAAAGTCTATTATATATATATATTATATACAAGGTTAGTCAGAAAGGGGGTACTAATCTGAAAGGGTGTTAAAGTACACATAATAATGAATAACTTTTGTTCTACAACTTTACTAAAAAGTCAATAGTTTAAGAGAAACAGTTGTTCAAACATCTCAAAAAAAAATCTCTAAAATCTATCTGTCCCCAGTTATGATCAGCTGTGTTTACATTTTAGGTCATATTTGGGGTCATGAATTAGAAGCACCATTTTATGAATTTGTAACTAAAGCAGGGATGAAGAATTTTTGAAAAACCTAAAATAATAATCATTTTATTTGGAAAAAAAAAATATCGAATTTGGAAATTTTAACACTTGCTTTCAAACAGTCATCAGCGATACTATAAGTGGGCTTCGGATTAGTACCCCCTTTCCGACTAACCTTGTATATATATTCGTTTTCCAAAGCCACGTGTACCATCAAGTACCAATTTAACACCACAATGAATTATTATGAACGCTATTTTATGAATCATGAATGATTCATTCAAATACTTCCGTTTAACAAGATCATCTAAAATGATCCCAATACTCTCTCAGCCACCATTTTCATACAAATCCCTTCAAATTAAAATAACATAAACAATATCTTATTTCCTATCGCTTACGCTACGAATAATCGTTTGCGAATATGACACAATTGAAAAACATCACAACAGCAACACTACCCCAATGAAATACCGATTCTAGTTCATTGGCATAAAGGCTAATATCGATTGGTGGTACTGCAAACTTCAGTTCTAGTCAGATATGTTTTGCAGCAATCGAAAATCGACTTTGAAATATCAAAACAGAGTTTGGTTTCCAATATTGTCGATATTACTTTGGTCGTTTGCGAGTTTTGTTTGGGAAATAACGTAAATCATGGAACCTCGCTCTGCTTTATTAGTTTATTACTAGCTTCTGCCCGCGACTTTGTACGCGGATCCTGTTGCTTATGCCAGCGACAACGGGGTCGTCAAAATCGAGAATCTGAAACGTCTGATGTCGAATTCTAAGAGCCCGGGGACGGGAAAACAACGGGATGCGCGAGACGATTCGAGACGTTCCAGATCTTTCATTTTTGTAAGTCAATAGGAAATCCCATCAGACTAAACAACTTTTGCTAAGACGCCATTCCTATATACAGGATGTAAAAAGACCCATCACATAGCCGAAATCTACGCACTCTGTACATCAAACTAAACTACATTGACCAAAAATAATTGCTGGGAAACGACTTTTATTTTTTGGCATAAAAAAACGCTTTTTTTTTGTAGCGCGCAATGTGTGGTTGTGGCAATGCTGCGCGTTTGCATGCGTGCAGCGGCCACACAGCTGAGCCAAGGCGGTCGTGTGCGTTTGATATTCGTTGCGTTTTTGTAACTTCAAATGCGTAATTTGTGAGGAGCAATTGAAAATTGTGATAAGGTTGTTTGGAAGAAAGTTTTGTGCCTATTAAGTATCACTTAGAAAACGTTTTTGGAAAAAACAAAAAAAAAATGTATACTTTGGACCTTCAATATCTCCAAAACCAATGGTTTCCCGGGTATGGTCTAGTAGAAAAAAAATATCCCAATGATAGGTAGAATATGTGGTTTTCGTTATCGTTAAGGGTCTTTTTACACCCGGTATGTTATAGTGTCGCTGGGCTTTGGAGTTCCACAACAGGTGTTCCAGATCTTCAAATTTATTCTCACAGCAGAAAATGCTCTTCACGTGGAATAATTTTTGCTATGGCACCATTATTATATCTCTTATACTTTAGCTGGTCTGTTGCGGTTCTGTATCAGGTGTTCCATTTTCCAAAATAAATTATAGCCTATATGTTGCCCATATTTAATACATATACAACAAAAAAACTTTTGTTCCCGTAATTCCGCAGCGGATCCCAAGGGTACACTGAATTAACAATAATATTGCAAATAACTTTAAAAAAAAATCTTTATAAACTATATTTGGGGTTTTTCCTTCAGGAGCGAATATATAAAGACCGGAAACGTTGCTGACCCTTGAAAAAGCAACATAAAGTTGGCCATGAGAAAAACAGCCGGTTGTCAGGTCAACACCAGCGGCTTTAAGCGTCTGCCCTTGTGACTTGTTTATTGTCATGGCAAAGCATGTAGTCACAGGGAACTGTATGCGCTTAAATTGAAAAGGGAAATTGTTGGGGATGAGTGGTATGCGCGGTATGAACACAGTCTCACCGGCACCACACCCAGTGAGGATTGTAGCAATAATTATATTACGTTGTAAAGCGTTGACAATAAGACGCGTTCCGTTGCACAGTTTTGGCGGAGTTAAATTTCGCATCAGCATTATGGGAACACCGACTTTAAGTCTTATTTTATGAGCAAGGAGACCACTCACTGTAAGTGAATTGAGAAACTCAACTGGGTAATTAGTGCCGTCGTCCTGATCGACAACACTGTCGAAAGAAGTGTAAACCACTTCATCCCCTACAATATCCGCCAAATTTTTTTGATTAATTTTTGCAGCTTGATAATTTTTTGGGGTCAATATGGCGCGTTCGCATAACCATGAATTTTCTTGGTTTGGTATACTCTGAATGTTCCCAAATACCGATCGTATCAGTTCCTCTTCAGAGGCAACAATTTTTCCAAGTATTTCAGGAACATTCACCAAACCATTCAGGAAGGAGACCTTCCCCAACTTTCAATAATACTCCCGAAAACTCTTGGGCATGTGAATTACCACCAAGCTGGGCTCTCATATTTATGGATAATATGCCCATCAGACCGAACAACTTTTGCTAAGACGTCATTCCTATATGTGTTATGGTGTAGCTGGGCTCTTGGAGTTCCACAACAGGTGTTCCAGATCTTAGATTTTTATAAGTCAATAGAGAGTGCTCATCAGATTGAACAACTTTTGTTAAAACGTCATTCCTATATATGTTATAGTGTAGCTGGGCGCTTGGAATTCCACGACAGGTGTTCCAGATCTTCAATTTTATACGTCCACAGAGAGTGCTCATCAGGCTAAACAACTCTTGCTAAGACGTCATTCCTATACATATATGTTATAGTGTAGCTGGGCTCTTGGAGTTCCACATCAGGTGTTCCAGATCTTCAATTTTTATACGTCAACAGAGAGTGCTCATCAGGCTGAACAACTCTTGCTAAGACGTCATTCCTATATATGTTATAGTGTAGCTGGGCTCTTGGAGTTCCACATCAGGTGTTCCAGATCTTCAAATTTATTCTCTCAGCAGAAAATGCTCATCACGTGGAACAATTTTTGTTATTGTACCATTTTTGTATCTCTTATATTTTAGCTGGTCTTTTGCGGTTCTGCATCAGGTGTTCAAGTTTTCAAGATAAGTTATAGCCTATATGTTGCCTAGACCTAATACCTATACAACAACAAAAAAATCATTCAAATCCGTCCAGTAGTTCCGAAGATTAGCGTGTACAAACAAACAGACACACAGACAAACAGACAGTTTTTTTTTTTTGGATTCTTGGTTTATTACTGTTTCTAAACCCCCCTCAATTATTATTTTTTAAATATCTTCAATGTACAGACACAGTTTTTTTACTGTTTTATTATATGTAATAATAGATTGTGGATGTAAAGTACCTATATATTTCTAAACGCTATCGGCGTTTCCAATCGCTTATCTCGAGCCGTCGAGTATTTTTCCTTAGAATTGCTAAGTGTTTGTACTCCAATTCTTATTTGAAAATTACGTTTGAATTTAGAACGATTTTTTTGTTCGTAAAAATATTTGACGAATGTTTTCCTTATACATATACTGGTATCATGTAACTTTGTTTTAGTATTTTTCGCATGTTATTTATTTGTTTTTAAGCGACTTCAGAAAAGGAGGAGGTTTTCATTTCGTCGGAATCTAAATATAACTTACACACACAAAACCCTACAACTCCAAGCCTAATAAATATTCGAAATGTGGTTCTTGGATAACCTACTGACAATTAATACATCTAAAACTAACTACATAATTTTCTCGGCTAAAAATAAAAAGATACACAACCACAGGCCTTTATCGATTAATGGAGATGTGCTAAATAAAGTAAATTCTGAAAAATATTTAGGCCTTACGCTCGACAATCACCTCACATGGCAACCACACATAGAAAAGGTCTGTTCTAAGTTGTCAAGCCTCACGGGTGCGTTACGTGGTATAGCTAGATGTTTACCATCAAAGGTCAGGTATACTGTGTACAATTCTTTGATAAAACCTCATATTGAATATTTAATTGAAGTATGGGGATCGGCTACTAAAACCAGTCTGGACAAGCTACAAAGAGCTCAAAATAAAGTTGTTAAAGTTCTGTTTCGTTATCACTACTTAACATCTACAAATAAAATTTATATCGACACTAAACTATTCAACATAACCCAAACTTATTACTTTAACACATGCATATTAATCCGAAAAATTCTTACCAAAGACATACAAACACAAATAACATTTACAAAAAACAACGAAGTACAAACACGGTCATCGCGACGTGCACATAACTTACAATTACACAAACCTAGAACTAACCACGGGAAGAAAAACATTAAATATGAAGGAGCCCAACTTTACAATTCCTTACCAAAAAACGTAAAAGAAAGTAATAACATTATTAAATTTAAAAATTTACTAAAGAAACATCTTCAACATAAATAAATAAAATACATACAAAACAAATGTAGTAAAAAGTTATAGTGTATACGGTGCTTTATAATATTACTGTATGATGGATAAGTGCGAGGCGCTCGGTGCATGCATACAACGGCGCCCGCGCCGATAAACATTGTAAATCTACCCGCTATTTAATTTAATAAAATTTAGTACTTTGTGTTTCTCTGGAATGTAATAATATTAGTTAAAACTTATTTTGTAATATTTGTTTCTCGCTTAAGTGATTTATGTAAATCTTTGAGAAATAAATTATATGAAACCGTAAATCAAATTTCACGTAACATAGTAAATAAAACAGTACTAGGAATGTAATCAGTACACGTGTTCATCACGTGGCGTGTTAGCACGTGCCGACTCACTCCATCAACTTTCTTATTTCAGACAAGACGTGATGTTTTGTAAATAAATGAAAATTTTGTAACATGTTTCTTAATAATGTAAACAAAATAATATTATAATCAGTATTAGCAACAACTCAATGGTTAAGGCGTCAGACTTTTGATCAAACTCAAAACTCATTTATTCAAAACTAGCTTTCGCCCGCAGCTTCGCTTGCGTGAAATTTCGAACCCGTTAAGTGACGTTTTCCATAAAAACTTTCATCCCCTATTTAACTCCCTTAGGGGTTGAATTTGAATTTCGAGGAGCTCGTAGCTAAATAATTACAGCCACATAGACCGATCTTCCGGGTTAAGCCACGCTTGCCGAGGTTGGTCTGTGGATAGGTGACCATTTACCATAGCGAGTTTCCTCCGTGCCTCGGAAAGCACGTGAAGCCGTTGGTCCCGGCTGTCATTTGTAGATCTTTGACAGTCGTTACTGTTGGTCAGAAGCCAGAAAGTCTGACAACCAGTCTTACCAAGAGTATCGTATTACCCAGTTACTGGGTTGTGGAGGTCTGATAGGCAGTCGCTCCATGTAAAATACTGATATTCAGCTGCATCCGGTTCGACTGGAAGCCGACCCCAACATAGTTGGGAAAAGGCTAGGCAGATGATGAGGGGTTGAATTTCGAAAAATCCCTTCTTAGTGAATGCCTACGTTACAAAAGGAACCTACTGTCAAAATTTCAACTTTCTAACCCCAGCGGTTTAGGCTGTGCGTTGATAGATCAGTCAGTCAGTCAGTCAGCTTCTCCTTTTATATGTATAGATAGACTAGAATTACTTAGTTCTTTTTGAACGTCTGGTTTACAATATTATAGACATCCCACAAAAAAGCCCTCCCTTCACCGCTTCGTAGTGTTTTTGCTGTGAAGAAGAAACGAAGATCGAGAGGTCATGCGTTTGAACCTGTTGCAATATACAAGCTTAGTCGGAAAGGCAGTACTAATCCGAAAGGGTGTTAAAGTACCCATAATAATGAATAACTTTTGTTCTACAACTTTCCCCAAAAGTCCTTAGTTTAAGAGGAATAGCTGTTCAAAGATTTCATAAAATACGAAAAAATCCGAGAGAGAGACAGCTGTGTTGTCACTGTGTGTCGCTTAGCGGGTTAAGGGTGGCTTGAGGAGTCAACCCTTAACGAGCATGTGCACATAAAATCAGAATCTAGCAAGAAGCAGAAGCAGTTTAGCAGAAGTGTACTTACATAAGAATATTAAGGGAAACACTTTTAACCATACAATAATATATTTTAATAATAGTTACAAAATTTGACTAGTTTACAGGGAGTGGTTCTTTAGACAATACGATAAGAGGAGTCCATAGGGTCTTCAGGTGTAGTAGACAGTAGCTTAACTGGGCGGCTGCTGAGGCGCGAGAGAGGCTGGTTTTTTTTTTTCTATTGGACTGCTGTAGGTCATCCTAGGGGACGGTTTCTACGTAACCGGGCAGTTATTGGCGAGACCTGAAGGGTCTCCAGCCAATGGGGGGGAAGTAAAATACTTAACCTAAGCTAACTACTTGTACTACACTAACATCATGACTACCTGCAACAACAGCACTAAGGGCGACCCCTAGTGGGACTCGGACCTCGGCTTAGGGCGTTGCTGGCGTGGACATAGGGGGGGGAGACAGCTTGATGAGGGCTGAATTATCGGTGTGACTGCGGAGTCTGAAGAGACGACCGGCTCTACGACGGGAGAGCTCGGTGGATCGTGACCGGCAGAGGCTGGAGTGCAGCGTGCCGGCCCTTTCATAGGCGCACCCCGCTAGTCGCCACCGCTGCACCGTCACAGTGTTTATATTTTAAAGCATGTTTTGGGTCACAAATTAGAAGCTCCGTTTTCTAAATTCGTAACTGAAGCAGGGATGTTTTAAAACATGAAACAATAATCATGTTGCTTGGAAATAAAAATTATCGGATTTTGAAATTTCAACACCTGCTTTAGCAGTCTCTGTCTTCTCTGTGATAATTTAAGTGGCCCGCGGATTAGTACACACGGCTATACATCAAGCTATACATTTCCAGTTTACACTGACCTCTCATTGTAAGGAAATCCTATACAACGCGAGATCAGCTTATACTGGAAATGTTTAGCTTGATCTGTAGCCATGCGTACCGCTGTTCCGACTAAGTTTGTATGTTGCAACAGGTTCAAACGCGCGACCTCTCGATCAAAAGTCTGAAGCCTTAACCATTGAGCTGTTGCTAATACTGATTATAATATTACTAACTTTCGCCCGCAGCTTCGCTTGCGTGAAATTTTGAACCCGTTAAGTGACGGTTTTCCATACAAACTTTCATCCCCTATTTAACTCCCTTAGGGGTTGAATTTCGAAAAATCCCTTCTTAGTGGATGCCTACGTTACAAAAGGAACCTACTGTCAAAATTTCAAGTTTCTAACCCCAGCGGTTTAGGCTGTGCGTTGATAGATCAGTCAGTCAGTCAGTCAGCTTCTTCTTTTATATGTATAGATTTTGTCTACATTATTAACCGGTATCGTCCCGCGCGACAACCCGGATCGTCAGTGCCATTGTTTATCTTTTGTGTCTATAATTACAGTACTACACAGGTTAAGCATCATGTTACAACATTTTCATTTATTTACAAAACCACCCAACTCCTAATTATTGCTCAGGGGGCTCTCGACTCAATTTTCCAATTCAAATACATCTAAAAATGCATTTGAGTATCGCTTTATAAATTATACATGTAAAGCAACACATTTAGTAGCAAAAGTCTAGTTTAATAAAAAAAAACCGGCCAAGTGCGAGTCGGACTCGCGCACGAAGGGTTCCGTACGGCAAAAAAATCACGTTTGTTGTATAGGAGCCCCCTTAAATATTTATTTTATTCTCTTTTTTAGTATTTGTTGGTACAGCGGCAACAGAAATACATCATCTGTGAAAATTTCAACTGTCTAACTATCACGGTTCATGAGATACAGCCTAGTGACAGACGGACAGACAGACGGACAGACGGACAGATGGCCAGACGGACAGACGGACAGCGGAGCCTTAGTAATAGGGTCCCGTTTTACCCTTTGGGTACGGAACCCTAAAAAACATGATAAATGCGAAAATTCTTGTGAAAACCCAATATACGAAATGGCGATGACGTTACGACATTAAATGATTCTATGATGAGTTTAACGATCGAACACAAATATCAATCATGTACATGTATACATTCAATAGTTTAGGCACAGGAATTTTTATACGATTTAATAATTTTACGAATATAAAGATCTGTACGCGAAGTTATGTAAGCCTGTGACCCGTTTAAACCAAAATTATCTTTATTTACACGTGTAAAACAGATATAGTTAACATAAGTTTCCACTTCAAAGTCCCTTCATGTATATGGATGAGTGAAATTGAAAAATCATGCGACAAAAAATGTGCTTGGAAGTAAGTTTTTGTATAGTTTAACCAAAGGATTAAAAAGGGAATGTTCCAAACGGTCATTCTGTCAATCGCCCAGCGTTAAGGCCTATCCGCACACAACAGTGCCGGCACAGTGCCGACACGTGCCGATCAGTAACGTATCGATCAGTGTCAGTGAAATATGATATTGTACTATACATTTTGTATGACGCTATCCGTACTCGTCAGTGACAGTGACGTTCCGGCGAATGTCGGACATCACTAAACGTCACTGTCACTGACGAGTACGGATAGCTCATACAAAATGTATAGTACAATATCATATTTCACTGACACTGATCGGTACGTTACTGATCGACACGTGTCGGCACTGTGCCGGCACTGCTGTGTGCGGATAGGCCTTAATCCGTGCGCGTTTCCGATTACTGACATGTTGAAGGAGCCGACTCCAAAGAGTCTTCTCGTTACATACATGATATATTTAACCATTTTCCACATGCTCCCACGCAAGTAAAGCACAACTCTAGTAGATTTTTAACACTCACTCACGCGTTAATTTATTTAATTATAGTTACAAGTATGCAAATACTATATTTAGTTTTAATTCCGCCAGACTAGATCACTAGTTTATATGCAGTATGTAGCACCAACCTCACGCCCACAAATATACAGGAAGTAAACGAATTTGTGTAATTCCATCAAACCGCATGATCTACTGGTGACATAGATTAACCCTAAATGGGTAGTTCTGAAACCCAACTGAAAAAAAAACTAAACTAAAAAACTTGGTTTTCTATTTCTGAGTCATTTTAGAGCCTCGATTTATCTGACTGCTAAGAACGATATCGCGTCAGTTGTCCGCCAGCCGTGTCGCCGTGCTTTCATTAATTTATGCGTGGCATCAAAATGTTCACTCAAATAAAATACATTTTTTGCAAAAAAATATCTTTTTTTTTACTAATTCCTTATTAGGTGGTTTAGATATGGCAAACTACCGCTACCGCATGAAAAAAAATGATTTTTATTTATTATTTTTATGCAAGCTAATTCCGTGCGGGGCCATTCTACACCAGTAGAGATCATGTAGTTTTAAGGAATTACACGAATTCGGCCTGTATGCGTACGAAGGTGTGAAAAAAAATGCAACATTCAACCAAACCGATCCGACACGTGTTTGACCCCTCCACTGTGTGTCGTATTGGTTTGGTTGAAGGTTGAATTTTTTTGCTTTTTTTTTTCACTCCTTCTTTTTCATAAATTTCTGGGCGTGAGGTTGGTGCTGCATACTAGCGATGGGCGATTGTTGCAAAAAAAACAATCGACTGGATCGAAAATTGTACTGTTGCGCATTCGATTGTCGATTTAGTAGTTCCTCACCATAATTATTCGAATAACAATCAACGAACTACTAAATGTAAACATAGACAACAGAGGACAATTAAATAATCTATTAGCGTCAATCTTATAATAACTGCAGTTGTACTTGTGTACAGTGGCGCACGGACTTTTAACTATTGAATTGTGGCGCAGCGGCAGCGCACGCACCACCTTTTAGTAATTACTTATTTAGTAGTACGAGTATACTAATACGTGCGCTGCGCCACAATTCAATACAAATTAGTAGTTAAAGTTGATACGGTAACCGTATCAGTGATAGTCGCCTGCTCGCGCAGCAGGCGACTATCACTGATGACATGACCTTTATTCGATAATAATCGACTAACATCAATTCTTATCCACTTTTATCGACTGGACTGAACAATCGACTAAGTCGATTGGTTTTAGTAATAATTGCCCATCGCTACTGCATACTGCATCCAAACTAGCCATCTAGTTTTGTGGAATTTAAGCTAAATATTGTATTTGCATATTTGTACGCCACGGATTTCCGCAAAGTAACGCCTGATTTCATCATTTATCTTAGTTTACTCAGCTAGGTTCTCGAACGGTAGCGTATTTTAATTAGGTTCAATTAGCTTCAAAGAAAATCTGCGGTAAAAAACGTAGTAAATCTGCCTCACATTTCCCTCTTGAATTTAGTTTACTGAGAAATTCACTAAGGAATTCTGCCGAGAATTTATACATCGTCGAACGTCAGAGGATCTCTCATTTATCTACTCACCCTCTTTTTAGTCTCAGCATTTGCGATGCTTTTAGAAGAAAATTACATAAAATACTTGTGTAATCAGGGGCCTAAATTCTCCTAAAATAAATCTTGATAAATCGTAACCGAACCAAGGCCGAACCGTTAATTCAGACAGTTCTCAATTTCAAAAGCTATCAAATCGTTTGACACAAAAAACAAAATCAATCATTTTGAAAGTTTTCGAAAACAAAAACTGACTGACGGTTGTGGTTCGATTGCGTTTGGCAACAATTTATTTTAGGAGAATTGGGGCCCCAGTAATTAAAAAATATTGTACGTTAGGGCAAATCCGGGTATGGGGTAAATTCGGTCAAATGGATTTGGGTGAATATTCCAAATTCCTTAAAAAAAAATAGCAAATCATTGTTCTCCTTCGTTGTTAACATTAATATTAGTTTCAGATTGTTTTTATTCTTATCTTATTGCTTAACGGCAGTGGTATTGTTTGATTTTTCATTATTATAATTGAAGTTTGAAACATCTGCATTTAGAACTTTGGGATGATGATAATGACGTTCTTATTTTTACAAACATTTTTCGAATAATCACCCATTTACCTTAGAATGTGCATTATTTTTAATTGTTGGCAAGAAAAGAGTGGTGCGCCATTTTTCTGCCTCTCAGTTCAATCCGCGTCGTAATATTTTGACGACACATTCTGCAGCAAATTCATTTGATCGAATCTATCCCATAGCCGGAATTGCCCCAACAAACTTTATTTACATCTTCAAAAGTTTCTGAGGTCAGCCCGTGGATGGGAGACCATTCGTCACATCGCCTCGGATAGCACGTTAAACTGTCATCTGGATGTCATACGAATACCTATAACAGTCGTTACGGGTAGACAAAACACCGAAAGTCTGACAACGGATCTAATCTTAAAATATCAACATTGCCTTTTAACTGGGTTACGGAGGTTTGATGACAGTCGCTCCGTGTAAAATGCATTCAACTGCATCTGGTTAAACTGGAGGGTGATCCCAATATACAATGTTATTTTTAGTATATACAAAAAACCGAGACACCGCAACAAGATTTTCATCAGAACTGCCTGAATATGTGTTTTTTTGTAATAAATTTCCAAGTTACACCGTAGTTTATGTCGCGTTGAGTTCGCTAGTAAAGTGTGAAATGCCTGAGATGTGCTATGCAGGGGCTGTATACACGGAAACTGACCAAGCGGACCATCTCAAGCCTCAAGGTGTCTATTCCCGTCAACTGTTATGGGTAGAAACCTACTGAAACAAAAATGAAATTTATGAAAAAAAAAATGTGTCAATCGATTCTCCTAGTGATTCTGAACAAACTAGTTTCAGGTTTAGTATATACTAAAACTAAGCTTGTATTTAGTTGGGAAAAAGGCTTAGAGAAAGAAGAAGATGAAGTCCAGCTTTTCTTACATTTTCCTTTAGGTACAACTAAATCATCATTCTCCTGCCCTTATCCCAATTTATTTGGGATCGGCGCAACATGTCTTTTTCTTCCATACTTCTCTATTAGTCGTCATCTCGGTAGTCACCCCCTTTCTAACCATATCATCATTCACACATTCCATCCATCGTTTCTTTGGTCTTCCCCTACTCTTATAGCCATCGGCATTCATATTCAAAACTCTCCTCACTACATTTTCCTCATTTCTCCGTAACACGTGCCCATACCATGACAACCGATTTCCACACAACTTTTCAGTTATCGATGCCACTTTCAAACTTCCTCTTATTTACTCATTTCTTATTTTATCCATTCGTGTAACACCACACATTAGGTACAACTAAATAACAGTTTTATTAATAGGTCTTACATGTTGTGGGCGGGCATTACAAATTACTGTGCCTATGACATGCAAAAAAGAAAACTTAGGCTGAGCATCTGCCGGAGCTGTGCTAAGCTGCGTAGCGAGGAATGTGTTTTGTAAGCACCAATAGAATCACTTCATTTACGTAGCTTCGCTCTGCGCAGCTCTGGTGGATATGGGCTTAGTGGAGCGTGGTTTTTGTTCACATAAAACAAGCGAGAAATGCGAGCGAGGGATGTGTTGCGAGGAATGTGTGCAAGGATTTGAAAATACTTTATGCACCTACCAGTCAATCAATAGAATGGTGTTTGGAAGAGGTAGATGATCATTTGTAAACATTAACACATTACACATTCCTCGCACAGCTTTGGTGGAAAGGGTCACACCGTTTCACATCCTCGCTACACATTTTCGCACCGCACATTTTCCTCGCACAGCTCTGGTGGATGTCCAGCCTAACAGCCGATTTTTAATAAAAAATAAAATAAAAATTATTTATTTCAGACCACTGAGTCCATAGTGTTAGTAACAGAAAAACTTACAACCTATGTTAGTGGGCTACACGAAAAACAAAATAATAAAACAGAAACTACTTAATATTAGTGTCGATTCACAAGTTCACACCTCTCACATACAAATCAATGAATCGACTGAAGACGGCTTAATAAAAGCGATAATATTTTATCGCAATATCTCCCGCTTTACACATGACATTCTGATGGCTTGCAAAATGTTCCGGAACAATTTGATGAACGACCTCGATCAATCCTGTGCGGACATTTTGTAAACCACTTTGAGTTCACCAAAATGTCAACGGATGAAATAAATTGCTAAAGAAGTGACTCCCACTTTCCTCTCGAAAACAATTCTGGCCACACAGGTGTAAACGAATTCGTGTAGTTCCTTCAAGCCACGTGATCTATTAATGGTATAGATTAACCACGCACGGAATTTAGATTGATTAAAAATAAAAATAAAGTTTTTTTTCCAATTTTTTATTTTATTTTGTGAAATATTTCGATGCCATGCATAAATGAATAAAGGGATGGCGACACAGCTGACGGGCACGACTAGCGCGGTATCGCTCCACGCAGTCAGTTAACTTGGGACGCTAAAATTACTCCGATACAGAATACCATGGTTCATTTTTTGAAAACTTTTTTTTATTGATTCTGAAAAAAACCTATGCAGGGTCAATCAGTGTCACCAGTAATCACACGGTTTGAAGGAATTGCACGAATTCGTTTACACCCTGTATTTTGGAGGTTTTCAGAGGAACAGGAAAGCTATCTGATAGTGTTAAAGTGAATAATTGATGCATCCACTGTTTTTAGGGGAACTAGTACGGTATATTTCGGCATTTCTTCTCAAAGATAGGCAGATAGGAAATGCCGGCGCTATCTAATCTTCAAAATAATAAAACAAAAAAAAATTGACTTGACAAACAAGGCAATCAGGAGGCACGGCAGTGATCTGGCCAACATCGAGCAGGTATGGCTGTACACCCTTCTCTCGAAGCAACTCAAGGCACTTTTAAGCCCCCTATATCTTTGTAACAGATGAGAACGTTGAGAAAAATATGTTACAGAGAGTCAAATCAAATCCTTCATTTGTGAACATAGGTCATTACAGGATGGTACAAAAATACATTTTACGATCGGCTATGTCCTACCATTTATATGGTGTACAAACTTTTATGACACATATATTTAGGAATAAGTGAGTAAATTAAGTAAACATGTCAGGGAATGAATGTGAAATGAAGAATGAAAAAGGAATGAAGGAGGAGCTCGTCGCTAAATAATTACAGCCGCATAGACCGATCTTCCGGGTTAAGCCACGCTTGCCGAGGTTGGTCTGTGGATGGGTGACCATTTACCATAGCGAGTTTCCTTCGTGCCTCGGAAAGCACGTAAAGCCGTCGGTCCCGGCTGTCATTTGTAGATCTTTGACAGTCGTTACTGTTGGTCAGAAGCCAGAAAGTCTGACAACCAGTCTTACCAAGAGTATCGTATTACCCAGTTACTGGGTTGTGGAGGTCTGATAGGCAGTCGCTCCATGTAAAATACTGATATTCAGCTGCATCCGGTTCGACTGGAAGCCGACCCTAACATAGTTGGGAAAAGGTTAGGCAGATGATGATAATGATGTCAGGGAATGAATGTAACAGAATTAGAATTAAATAATCATTTTATAAATTTCAATTGACAATTGTATTACTTAGAAAGTTTTCAACAGAATAATACGTTTATTCAATTAGAAATGATCGTAACTTTTTTTAAATATACCTAATAATACCTTCTGTTATAGAATGTATTAAAGTAAATTACCAAATTACAAGTTTCTAACTAAAGCAACTTACAAAATATCTACCATCAAAGTTTCGCTATTTCGTCACACACTCACTCACTCACTGACTCACTGATCACCAAAATTCTAAGGTATTTTTTAAACAAATCTATACCACGGTAAACATTTAGGTAACTATGTCACCAACCTATCATTAAGTTTTCATTAAGCTAATTCGGTCTCTAAACTTTGCAATACCTAGCATTTGCTTTTCACCAGCATATCAACAGTGATAATAACAAGATATTGTACACATAAATGTCAACCAGATAAGCTAAAATGTGACCTACTAACTATTGAGTTATGGATTACTTATTGATATGTTGGTGAAACATCCCATTAGTCTTGTATATCTTTATACTGTGACATTGCCAAAAAATTTATTTATATATGAAATTCCAGACTTGGCTCTACATTAGATCTCAGAACATTTTACAGCAAAGGAGTCGCAAGACTTGGCATTTTTTACATAAATGTTTTTGATTGGATATTTCTGTCAAATTCAAAACAACATGATAATAATAGCTCGAAGAAGACCATGCACCAATTTAACTTTGAATCTCTTTCAAGGAAAAAACAAATAATTAATCTAAATTGCTTCCGCCAACATATCATGCTGTATAAATTTAATAAGAACTGCCAACAAAATAATAAGCAAAACCCTTGAAACAACAAACAAATAAAAAGTAAGCTACCCAAATTAATTTCTGAAGTAAAAATATTTCGGTCAGTAACAATCATGATAAGACAAAAATAAATAGGCATAAGTATGGATTCCGTAGTTGTCGGCACGGAGTTCGTTCTGTCTGTTTTGTTTGCTATTTCATACACTACTGATACAACTAGAACGTCGTCTATATAGGTTAATCGAATATAATTCATTTTCAAACTAATATTGAAGTTCTGCGCAGCGTTTTCCCGATTATCTTGGGTTCAGCTGCTAGTCTAACTAGATGTGACTGAATATCAGTATTTCACACTGAGTGTCTGCCATCAGAACTCCGCAACCCAATTACTGGGCAATGCCAAAATCCGAACGTTAGATCGGTTGTCTAAGTTTCGGGCTTCTGACTATCCGTAATGACTGTCAGAGGAACACCTGAGACGGATGGTTTAACGTGCTCTCCGAGGCACAGAGGGGTCTCGAAGTGTAACGAACGGTCACCCATCCACAGACTGACCGCGGCAAGTTTAACTCAAACTATCTTAATATTTATTTTAATTTATTTAGCTCCGTGTGGAGACGGGCTCGATATTACCACGCACCACGCACTTTTTTGTCTAACTTGAATTGGTCACACTTTTCATACGAATCGGCGATTACGGTACTTCGTTACCGGCGCAAAAACTCAAGTCAATCTGAGACCTTCTTTCCAAACCCTTAATCATCTTTTACGATACCCAATTTTTTCCTACGCAAACCCTTAAGTGACTGACAAAACAAGAAGTGAACTAATTTCTAACGTGACACGGCTTGGGCGTGTTTCAAGCAACCTATTTGAATAAACTTGTATGCAGACGAGACCACTAAAGTTGGGGTCCCATTATTAGCGGAACCCTAAAAGGGATGACCCAAGAGTGAATTAATTTGAAAAGTTTGTCGTAATAGACTATTAGTCGTGGTGGCCCGAAGTTTTATACACCCCCTTGGTGTGCACAGACGAAATTAATTGCACAAATTAATGTCTGACACTTACTTGTGTGTGGTTCAAGCTTCGACATCGGGGCAGACACACTGTTCACACATAAAATAATCAGCCTATTACTGTTTCACTTTTATTTATATTTGTATCGGTCAGGGTACGAAGTTAAAAAAACTTTTGATCGTTGGACGCAGTTGTCAAACGATTTGATATGATATCTCTTTTTCTCTCGTTATAAGAATCGTAAACGAAACGAGAAAACAAACGAATAAGACAACAACTGTTTATCGAAAAGAATCTGGGATAGGCTCCCGAAATCGAACTACAAAGTTTTGGCTGACGGTACGCACATTTTTCAACTACGAAAGTGTTTCGGATTCGACGACGGATTCGATTCTCGCGATTAAACATTTTGTCTTTCTTCCACACTACTCCTAAATGTTAATTGACATCTAGTAGTTCGTTGTTCAACAATACTTTGTATCGTATATTTATAAGTTCGATGTAGTTTCATTTCGACCCAAAACTTCGACGTTCGTTTTTCGAAGTAGGCTCCCTAAATCGGTGGGTGTTTTTTTAACGCTTACACTATGACCTCACCCTATTCCAAGAAGTTCCTCAACTAAAACCGCTTATACACGACTTAATTTTGATTACCTACCTTAATTCACTTGAGTCGGCACTAAACTATCGATTAGCAATCGAAAACTAAACAAGGTACGAGTATTGTAGTTGAGATTGTTAACTAAAGTTAACAACAAGTTATTCCCAATGGGATCAATTGTTCTTAATAATTATAATATTAGCCTGTAGCTGTTCCACTGTGGGGCAAATGCCTTGTCCCATACAGAGAAAGGTCACCACGCTTGCTCACTGTGACTTGGCGATTTAAGACCATTAAGTCCAGGTTTCCTGACAGTGTTTTCCGTTACCGTATGTCAATCTCTTAAGCAGTCTACACACGAAACCCGCCGACCCGCCTACATGAGTCGTCGCCTTTTTTGTCGGCGACTTCACATCTCGTTCAAGTAGTAAAACTTTGTCGGCGGCACGAAATCAGTAACTTTTTTGGTATTTAGTGACTGCCGCGTGTAGGAAAGTGATGTGTGTTGTGTTTCTTGAATAATTCAACCTACATTTACCTAAACATGGATAGTGATACTTATCTAATTATCTTTACGAAACGAAAAACGATTAAGGCCTTACTCGATTAACCCCCGACTTCTGAAAGGCTGATCACCACAATAATTAATTAATCGACTCTCAAATCGTATGTCAAGTACAGTAATTGGTTTCGTATTTTGGTCGACCAATCACATTCGCTGATATGAGATTCGACAACAGTAAGGGCGCGTGAGGAAGTTTGAAAGTGGCGCCGGTGACAGAAAAATTGAAAGTGACCCTTGAAGTTGAAGGGAAGGGATCTTGATATGGGCATGTGATGAGGAAAGACGAAAAGCATGTGACTAAGAGAGTGATGAATATAAATGTTGATGGATGGAGGGGAAGACGGAAAACAAATAAATAAAAGATGGATGGATTGTGTGAGAGATGATATGAATGAAAAGGAAGTAAATGATAGCGAGACGGATAATAGGGAAGAATGGGAGAAGGAAACATTTTGCGTCGATCTCAAGTAACTTGGGATTATGGCAGGCAGATGATTAAAGGTACAAGTCCGAGACGGGCTGCAAAATGCAGACTGCAACCGCAGACCGCAAGTCGCCATCGGAATAGCGCCTTTACGGTGTGCACTTTAAAGGTGCTATTCCGACAGCGACTGCAAAACAGCAACCGCAGATCGCACCGCAAGCGATACTACTTTTGCAATTTGCGGTCTGCACGTCTCGGACTTGTACCTTAAGGGGCGCGTGTCGCGGATCTCCACAAAATTGTTACTCACGCGCGACAGCTGCGTGGGTACTTCCACTTATTTTTTCTATTTCGGAGTTTAGGAGAATACAATTTGTGACTTTTTCGACGTTGAGACTAGAACACAGTTTATACAGGGTATAAACGAATTCGTGTAATTCCTTAAAACCTCATTCATCATCACCATCATCGTTCAGCCGAAAGACGTCCACTACTGGACAAAGGCCTCCCCCAAAAGGAGGTTTGCCGTAATCGCCATGCTTGGCAGGCGGGTTGGCGAACGCAGTATGGTTGTTAAAGTACTCAGAGAACGATGCTGTCCATCCTCTAGTGAATCCCTTAGTCGCCTTTTACCCACGGGAAGAGATGGGAGTAGTGCTATTCTTAAGTCCGGCACTACACGAGACCTTGAAACCTCATTATCTATTACTGGTCTAGATTAACCCCGCACGGGATTTAGTTGTTTTTTTTTTTATTTAGCTATATTCTCGCGTTTGACCATTATCTCGCCTGATGGTAAGCGATGATGTGGTCGACAGTGAAGCACGCTTGTCTAGAAGTACCTTATTCACTCTTGACTTACTAAACATAAAACATTTTTTGTTCTTGCGGTAGTGATATTTTTCGTCGTATCTAAACCACCTGACAAAGTTTCAAATTTTCAACAAAAAGAAGGAAAAAGACTTCTTTTTTTGTAATGATATTACGTTTTGACTTCCATCATCAATGAATGAAAACACGGCGACACAGCTGTCGGGCACGACAAGCGCGATATCGCTCCGCGCACTCAGTTCGCAGCTCGGAGTGCTAAAATGGCTCAAAATAGAAAATCATGTTTTTTTTACCCTTAATATACCCTTAATCTGTGTCACCAGTAGATAACGCGGTTTGAAGAAATTACAAAAAATCGTTTACACCCAGTATTTTGAGAATTTTAATTACCTACGAGAATCCTTCTGATTTAATTGATCAAGCTATCAGGAACCCGGGTTAAGTGTCCCGTACCCTGTCAGGATTAAACGTACGTTTTATTCTTTTTAATCATCGCAAACAGCCAGGCTTTTATGGCTTAATTAACTCCGAAGCGATTGTCAATAAAAATTTTACGACCAAATTAATTGAATTAAAAATTATTTTGCATTCTGATGTGGTTTTAAGACTAGGTATGGACATTACTATTGTAGGAATAAGCTGGTGGTGTTATTGCATATATGCAGCATAGCTTTTGCCAGCGGCTTCGCTCACGTCAATTAAGCTTAAAAAAACTTAACACACTACTAAAGTTTTATAATTCAATCGTGATTCGAACACGTGGCGCCATCTATGAATGTTATTATGATTTTCCTCGGGAGCAGTACTTTTTTTCGGGATGAAAAGTACCCTATGTCCGTTTCTCTACACCTGACAACGTATATGTAAAATTTCAGGATGATCGGTTCAGTGGTTTAGGCGTGAAAAGGTAACAAACAAACAAACTTAGTTTCGAATTTACGATATTAGGATTAGGATGTAAACGAATTCGTGTTATTTCTTCAAAACCACATGATCTATATCTCCATATACCTACCAATATAGATTAATCCAGTATGAGATTTTGTTTGTTTTTTTTTTTCTTTCTTTTTCTTGCTATTATAGTAAGTGACCAGATAAGGAAAAAATATGATAGAACATTTCGCTACCACGCATAAATTAATGGAAGCACAGCGACAGCGACACATTTGGCGGGCGTGACTACGCGATATTCCTCCATGCAGTCAGTTAACTCGTGACGCTAAAATGATTCACCATTTTTTAAATCTTTAATATTTCCATATTACCTCAATCTGTTTCACCAGTAGGTCACGAAGTTTATTTATTTATAATACTTCCGCACAAAATTTGTGCAGAGGCGGACTTAATTCCTTTTAGTTTTAATTACATGTATTCAGATAGGTACAACCTATACAAGGTTAGTCAGAAAGGGGGTACTAATCCGAAAGGGTGTTAAAGTACACATAATAATGAATAACTTTTGTTCTACAACTTTTCCCAAAAGTCAATAGTTTAAGAGAAACAGTTGTTCAAAAATCTCAAAAAAAAATCTCAATAATCTATCTATCCCCACTTATGATCAGCTGTGTTTACATTTTAGGTCATATTTGGGGTGATGGATTAGAAGCACCATTTTCTGAATTTGTACCTAAAGCAGGGATGAAGAGTTTTTGAAAAAACTAAAATAAAAATCATTTTATTTAAAAAAAAAAATATCGAATTTTGAAATTTAAAACAGTCATCAGCGATACTATAAGTGGGCTTCGGATTAGTACCCCCTTTCCGACTAACCTTGTATATTGACTATTTAAGAAAAAGTATTTTAAAAATCATACCAATGTAGTGAATTATTATCTCATTATTAAAAGAAAGATAAGCAACATCGCTCATTTGCGACAAGAACGTGTTAAGGCCGAAAACCGGATTTTTCAGAAAACGCCTTTATTCCAAACTATCAAAGGCGTTTTCTGAAAAATTTGGTTTTCGGACTTAACACGTTCTTGTCGCAAATGAGCGATATGCACGTTTTAAAAAATTACCCATTAATGCACTTGTCCCACCGCGAACGATGAGCGAGAAGCGAGTAGAGCTACAAGCTAGAAACGAGTTGGCGAGCAGCAAGAAGCGAGTGTGTAGTTCCGATAGTTTTGTCGCTGGGCTATAAGCGAATGTGCGAGTGCGACGGGTGATTACTCGCACCACTCGCCAATGACCGCTGGTTGGTCTCTCGGCGTGAGTTCTGACCGCCAAGAGAGCATCGCTGAGCGAGTATTATCTTTGATAGCTCTTGTCGCTTAGCGACAAACTAGTGGAGCGAGTACTCGCGGGCAGTGTAAACAGTCAGCGATCAACTATTAATAAATGCATCTCTTTTGTTTACACGGAATGTATCTCTATTGTACGTTTCTTGAGCGAGAAAATAGCCGATAGTTAGTCGTTTCCTCGCCGGCGGTGGGACAACTGCCTAAATATGGCTAAAATAGATTCTGTAGCCGATTCTTAACAAAGTACTTTTATGTACGATTTCCACTAACCGGGCCACGCAGGAGCGCAGCGCGTCGCAGCGGATGCTCGCGCACGTGCCCGTAGCCGACCGCGTCCGCACGATGGCTACAATCTGCTGGAACCCGGGTGCAAGCGCGCGTGCTCGTGTATCCGCTATCGCAGTCAGTTTCTACCTGCGGTGTGGCCGAGCGCAGCCGACCGGACGCGACGACAGCCGAGCGCCGCCGTCCACGTACTCGAGCAGCCGACCGGCTGCCGCGGCGTACGCGCGGATCTAACCGAGTTCCAAGCAGTGTAATGTCCATGCAAACATGAAACTTAACTATTGTATAGAAGCCTGAATTTCCTTTAGCACAGTGTGAAATGCGCTCCGGCGCGGCCCGTTTGGTGGAAATCATACATTAGGGTTTGCGTTTATTATATTACATGTTAATATTATTATAATGTAAATGCTAAAATGTTGCCAAAACTGGCCACATGCCCGAAACAATTATAGACCAGCAACATGAAAGAAGAGCAATCGTAACATTTGCTTTCAAACAAAATTAATGTCTTACAACAAACAAGACGTCTGTCTGTTCATTATCACAACATTGTTTGACACAGCATCGCTTTAACGTGAATCTTAATTTGCTAACCGACAGTGTGGCCTTAAAGACAGCGATTTAAGTAAATTATCAAATAGCTTGTAAACCTTGTCTACCTGTGGAAACGAATTCTTGTAATTCCTTAAAACCGCATGATCTTTTACTGGTATAGATTATAATTATAATAAATAATAATAATCGTTTATTTCAGGTAAGAACAACTCATTTAAATTATTACATAAATTGAATTAAATCAAAATTAAGTTACAGCGCATTATTAAAATTAAAATTTAAAAAATATAATCATGATTAAAATCTAATAATTAAAATATAATAATTATACATTATTACCTATTCTTAAAGAAAACTACATAAGTAGTTGTTGGAAAGATTACGCAACCGTTTTATTTAAATTTGAAGTGTTAAACCGTGTGATTTATGGCACTAAAACGTATTTAATAAAAAAACTTTAAATAAAAGTAAAACCGACTTCAAAAAAAACTAAAAGGAATAAAATAATTACCGTAATAAAAAAATAACAGTTTCAGAAGTCGGTGCAATTCTACACTGAAACAAATAGAAGCCATCGAGTTCTGAAACTGTTAATTTTATATTATGGTAATTATTTCACTACTTTTAGCTATTTTTGAAGGGCTAGTATTTAAACGATCGAATATAAATTCAAAGTAAGGGTGTCAAAAATACTGATTATGGCGAACTGAAATACTAAGCGGGCGAAAGACTGAGGGCGAACACAAATATTGAAAACGGCGTCTTACAATTACGAATTTGAGGTACGAGTTATTCAGAATGATCAGTATAATAATTCTTTAGCGAACAAACACTCACATTATTGTTGTTGTACGTTTGTAAGGTTGTTTGGGTTTCCAAAGGAGCGTCGACGGAGGCCCGCTGTGCGGGGCTCGTATTTCTGTGTGCAGGGTTTAAAGTAACCTAACTCGAACGAACCTAACCTATCCGTGTCCGGGTAAGGAAATGTATATTTTCGCCCACTCAGTATTTTTTTCGCCCAAATTAGTATTTCATTCGGACACTTGGAATTTTAGTTGCTAGCTTAGATTAACTGTTTCCCACTGCTAGTAGATCATCATAATATTTCGCCAGTTAAGTTAATTTTTCGCAAATTTATTTAAATGCCGCTCGGTTTAGTATTAAAGTGTCTCATTAACAGTCTTCCATATATTATTTATTCGCCCGATTAATAATTCTCCTTTTTGAAGTTGGTTTTTACTTTTGATTATTCATCAATGGTTTCATTGCCCGCATAAATGAATGAACCAAAACCGCAACGCAGTTAGCAATGCAGCGCTGATTTTCACGCCTCTGTGACATTGAGCGTCGTATAGTAAAATAAAATAAATAAAGAGGCTATCTTAAAACATTTTAAATCCTAGTAACCATCCTAACTAATATTATAAATGCGAAAGTCAGTTTGTTTGTTTGTTACCTTTTCACGTCTAAACCACTGAATCGATCATCCTGAATTTTTGCATATACGTTGTCAGGTGTACAGAAACGGACATAGGGTACTTTTCATCCCGAGAAAAAGTACTGTTCCCGAGGAAAACAACAATAACGTTCGTAGATGAAGCCACGTGTCTTTAGAATCATTATAGAAACTTTAGTAGTGTGTTAATAGTTGATTGTCAATTTCTGAATTAACGCGAGCGAACCGCGAACCAAAACTAGTACTAAAATAAAATCGTTACCGGTGTACAAAATATACACCTACATCACTAAGACGAATTACAGTCATGCAATGTAACAAACCAATCTCCTGATCTAATTGACTGATAACAAATAGTTTCCATCAACAACTGTTCGTCGTAAAAGACAGTATATTTACACATTTCCTAAGAAAAAGAACATGACCGGAACATTCTGTGCGATGTTGTGTCAGTTGATCAAGAACCAAATATACACTGGCCACGTATTATTACAGTGGTTAAACAATATTATATTAGAGCCCAAATACACGTCCGATACTTGCCTCCGATAGTCGGTTCCGATAGTCTAATCAGACTATCTGAATGCCTCCGCGTCATATATTTGTTTGAACATCAATTACACGTACGATCAGACTATCGGATCGGATGTCAGAATCGTAGGCATCGTCCGGGCGTCGTTGTCGTCCATAAAAAATCGGACATGAGAATCGTACGTGTATTTCATGAATCCGATCGTCGGATAGTCGGATCCGGCTCCCGAAAGCAACTCAATTCAAAAAAAGAAAACGCTATCTCTACGCGAATTACTTTTTTATTGCAAATCATGTCCATCCGAAGGTTGTCGAGTAGAAATCGTCTATTGCGATAAGACCGCCCATTGTACCTACACCTCTATTTTTATAGTAACGTTTTTTGTATTTTTTGTGTACATATTTTATTTTTTAAATAAACGTTTCCCCACACTAAGATTTCCCTTGTATCGTGGGTGCGTTTACAGACACAAATCTCACAAACAAACGCCCAGACCCGAAACAACCATCTGTAGGTCATACAAATTTTTGTTCCGTGTGGGAATCGAACCCACGACCCGTAGCGCAGAAGCCAATCGCTTAGCCACTGCACCAAACGTGTCGTCAAAATCATTATAGAGTATTGTATTGTATTTTATCACTGGAGAATATTTTAATATCAAACATATTTTAGTATTATAATTTTCGTGAGACACATTCATTGAGGAGTGTCGAATTAAATGTGGCTATTTACATCACAATCAATTTTTCAGAAATGACCAAAATTTTATCAGTACACTTTATTGTAGTAAATACCATTTTTTGATCAAAATTAAGAATTTTTCGTTCACTTTTCATAGATAGCCATTATTGGTGCAGTCTGAGACACGAAAAGGAAACGAATTGAAAAAAAAAGAAATTGTAAATAGCAACTTAATTATGATCTCTTTCTCCTACTCTTCATTATGACTCTTTTCTTGACTCGCAATCTCTTCTCTCTTTCAGCTCACGACTAAGGGCTCCGTTGGGATCCGGAACTAGTCGAGCAATCCCGAAAAATGCACGTGAGTAAACCGTTACTTATCATAAATATTAAACGTATTTAACACAAAACTTTGACATTCAAACATTGCGCGTCTTTTTTTGCAAAAATACATTGTTGTAATCGACGTATTATTGACGTAGAATCACATGAACATGTACAAAATTCACGAAAAATATGTCCTGAGTTTACATTCACCACCAGAGCCAGAGAGCGCGCCAAGCTACACCGCCATTTAAACTTAGATTTTAATGTCGTCATCACAATGCCTAATTTAGATTACAACCTTAAGAGGATTGGACTGCACCCTTTTGCACTCATTTTCGCGTTTTAGTCTACATTTTTAAGCGCTAACCCGAGGCACACAGCAGTACCTTAACTTCCTATAGTCGCCTGAATTGACACACTCACACAGACACGCACTGTATAATGAGTATAATGCACTCATGTACTCTATGACAGCTGTGACTGACTGTATTCCGATGATAACTTAGAAGTCTTGTTGCAGTGCGTGTCTGTGTGACTTAAGAACTTATACTATGAGATCAAAAACGAAATCTCAAAAAAAAAAACAGCTGTTCCCTACATTTTGACGAGTTATGCGAACATAAATGTAGGGAACAGCAGATTTTTTTGTGTGACCCCTTAAGAGGTTGTGCGTTATTTATGTTGCACCTTGTACCTATATATACTGTGCCCGAGGTCCATGTGTTTCTATGACAGTAATTGTAATTTACAATTTTATTTCATCCGGTAGCAAGATTCACAGTACACAAGTAATATTACACAAATCCACCCTCAAAACAAGTAATCAGCTGCTCATAAATAGGTCTAGACAACATGGCAATATTTGATCGCCAGACAATAGATATGGTAATTAAATGTATTGGAATGACATTACACGTCGCATGACCGATCGAAACTTATGTCTCGAATGCAGACTTTGTCACAGCAAAGGAATATACACCGTAGGACCGAGGTACCGGAAAGATTTTAACCTTCGATTCCGATGCCTAATTGGAGAAGAAAAGCTAGGATATAGTTCGTTGAATAAAGCTTAATTTTCGAAATATTCGTTATTTAAGGGAATTCACAACTCGAAAAATCTCTATGGTAACAAGTCCTAGGAACGCGGCGTTGCGAATTTTGTCAGACCTACCCCGCTCTTATTTGTCGGGGAGGGTTATGAAGTGAGAAGTTTCTTATCCACTCATGTAATATGTTTTGTCGTGAACGTACTCTGCTGAACAAGTAGTGTAGTAATTTTATTGTCCTACGTTTTCTAGCACAAAACTAAGGTCCAAAAGTCGACAATTCGTTAAGAATCAACAAACATAAAAAATGGTAATAGCTTATTTTATTCCCTCTACGAAACTACATAAAAAAACATACTCGTCGAATTAAGAACATCGTCCTTTTTTTAGAAGGTGGTTAAAAAAGTAACTTAATTCTCTCTGCAAAACTGCTTGGATGCCAAAAATAAAAAAGAGCCATTAGTAAAAAAAAATGGAATCAGGGATCTGTCCTTCCACTAAACGAAAGAAAAACACAAAAATAAGAAAACATTCGGCCTTCATGAATCGCCCTTTTCGTGGCGTTTCGCCTAAGGAAGCGTGCACATGTGGCGTTTACAGCTAATAACGGAAGTGACGTAACGACACGCGGAAATACCGACATATTTTAATATGAGGAAGCTGTCATTTTCCGTCGCCATGATGTTTTAATGTATCTCCGAAATAAAGACAAGGAAACGATGGATAAAGGAATTCAATTAAGAAATCTTTGCTCATTATGAGTCAAATTTATGGTAGTATGAGATTTAAAGATTTTTGATTAGATTTTTGACGGCGCTTTGGTGCAGTGGCTGAGCGATTGGCTTCTGCGCTACGTGTCGTGGATTTGATTCCCATACGGAACAAACATTTGTGTGGCCTACAGATAGTTGTTTTGGGCGTTTGTGTATGTGAGATTTGTGTCTGTAAACGCACCCACAATACAGGAGAAATCCAAGTGAGGGGAAAGGTTTTAAAAAAAAATAGAAGATGTGTGCAGCATGACTAGTTAGTTGGTTTAGAGGCCTCGCTCACGGTGACTTTTTGTAGCGATGCAGTAGCGATGCTGTCGCGCATATGTATCGATACGTTTGATCCTTGTTTTTCGGAAAAGATTAGAACTTTCAAACTTGCAACTTTTTTTATCTTGTTTATTATTACTTACGGTTTACTCACGTACAATTTTCGGGATTGCTCGACCAGTTTCGGTCCCAAACGGAGCCCTTAATCATGAGCGCGCGGTGTAATTATATTGAATGTGTCTTACGAAAGTTAGGTATTAGGAGCAAACAAAACAAAAACAATAAACAAAAAAAATATGGATTCTTTATTGAAAAAAACAGGCACTCAATCGACGATATCGTGCTCACTTTGGATTTCTTTTTACGAACATTTTAACATAATTACGTAATAACGTCTGTTTTACCTTATTTACGAAATATTCTGATTACTTCTCTCACCGTCTCAACGCAGGTGTCGATTGATTTCATTAAAAACATGCCTAGGGCTGATTACATCTCGATCTGTTTATACAAACTGCTGAGAGACGACTGTCGAAATACGTAAATGTATTTCACGATAATTTTCGGAGAAACCGGATCACCGCTTAGAATTCTGTGCAGATGGTTACGACTTAGGAATCGGTAAATCTTTTTTTTTTGTTGTACTTTTTTTTTAATGTATACACGGCTATACAGAATGACTGGTGAGACACTAACGATCTCTTAATAGGTCATTGTACTCATCATTATGAATAACTTTTACTATGGGACCAAAGCTGAAATCAAGAAAAAAAAACCAGCTGTTCCCTACATTTTGACGAGTAAGTAGGGAACAGCTGATTTGTTTGGTCCCATAGTAAAAGTTGTTCATAATGATGAGTACAGTGACCCCAGAGATCGTTAGTGTCTCACCAGTCATTCTGTATATCAAGTTAAACATTTCTACTAGTATAAACTGACCTGTCATTGCATTGTATCCGTATTCTAGTAATTCTTTCATACCTGGTGGGCTACTGATCACACATATTGGTCCTGCATGGAGTATGTGGTGGATATGTTACGGCTAATAGCCGAAGTGTGGCTACACCTAGTTTTAGCCGGGTACAACTAGGTGCAGCCGGCCACATGCGGTTAAACTTAGATGTATCCTACTTATCCTCGGGTAGAACTAGGTTTACCCTTCATCATAGCGGGTAGAACTAGGTGCAGCCGCACACCGGTGGTTAAGGGGAACCCCGATACGGATAGGTTAGGTTCGAAGGGGATCCTTCGTGTTAGGTTACTTTAAACCCTGCAGACAGAAATAGGAGCCCCGCTCTGCGGGGCTCCGTCGACTTAAGCTACACCTAGTTCTAACCAACTGCTACTGGTTGCACCTAGTTGTACCCGGCTAAACCTAGGTGTAACCGCCATTCGGCTTTTACCCGTAACAGATACATCAAAAAAATATATTTAAAAAACAAAACAAGTGTTACGGATTTTACGGTCCTAATTTAGTTTTAGTAGCGATACCGTGCTAGTCGTGCCCGCTAGCTATCACGCCGGATTTCCAGTCAATTATGCGCGGCACGTGGCATTGAAATATTCTATCTTAACTAGTATTACTTTTTGTATTTTTTTATTTCCTTAAAGCGTGCCTATTCTCTAACAGAAACGTTGATCAATTGCAACCGAACCGAAGGCGAATTGTTAATTCAGACAGTTTCGGTTTACGAAAACTGTCAAAATGACAACAAAAAATAAACTTTAAAAAAAAGTAAAAACCGACTTCAAAGAAAAACTAAAAGGAGTGAAATAATTACCATAATATAAAATTAACAGTTTCAGAAGTCGGTGGCTTCTATTTGTTTCAGTGTAGAGTTGCACCGACTTCTGAAACTGTTAATTTTATATTATGGTAATTATTTCACTCCTTTTAGTTTTTCTTTGAAGTCGGTTTTTACTTTTTTTTAAAGTTTATTTTTTATTAAATGCGTTTTAGTGTCATAAATTTAACCCCCTCCTCTTCATAACCCTTCTTTTTGGCTTTGACGTAGTCGGGCATAAAAAGCCCTTTCAAGTGATACCTTACACGATATAATGAAAACATTCCAAAGGGGGGGGGGGGGGGGACATGCACCCCCTCCTCTTTTCCAGTAGTCAGTTCCCAACAATAAATATAAACAAAGCAATATTAGTAATTTAAGAATTTTGCTTTGATCCGATGAGGAGTTCCGTTCCATATCTCTGAAGTTCATGGTCTAATCGTAACGAAATTTATATGGGACCAATTGGGAAGTATACCCTTTCGAACAAAAAAAGAATATTTCAAATCAGTTTATAAATGACGGAGATATGAGGTAACAAACATAAAAAAAAAAAAAAAAAACAATCGAATTGAGAACCTCCTCCTTTTTGAAGTCGGTTAAAAACAAACCAAACATTTTGACAGTTTTCATAAACAAAAATGATTGTCAAAACGATTATTCCCGCCTTCCAGGTCTAAGTAATATACCTAGGTGATATATTTCTTTCATCTGTAAATTCGACTTGTTATATACGTTACGGGTGCCCTTGTTTTTGCCGAAATATTTTACATCGAATTTCATTACGCCGACAACGATTCACCGACGTAATCTTTACCGAAGCAATGTTTTCCCTAATTTGATTTCGCCGAATGATTTTATTAGCCACCCTGTTAGTTTGTCCAAAAAATCATTCAGTATTAGTCGAATACTTATTTGGCTATTATTTAATTTGCGAAATAAGTATTCGCACAACATTATTTTTACACAACGGAATGCAATGTTAATCCGACTCAGCGTACCCCGACTGCACGTGGTCAGACTCTGTCCTACCCCTAAAGTGTTATTTAAAAGCGCGGAGACAACAGCTCGCGAAGAAGGTTCTGAGTGGAACGAGTGCACGAGGCCGAAGCGCAGCGAGTGCGGGGAGGTGGCGAGCGAAGCAAATCGGCGACCTCCCGAGCGTAGCGCTGGTCGAGCGTGCGAGCGAAGCGAAGGGGCGACAAAGCGATTCTTCTGGCGAAGCAAATCCAGAAACACTTTCATGCTTGCTTGCTTTCTTGCTTGCATGATGGGAAAATGAGCCATCTAACAAGTGTAAAGTGGCCAATAATACCTATATAGGTGACTAATGAAACAGTGGCCAGCAGACTAGTCGGCGTAATAAAAAGTTACAAAACATAATTAGGGACTTTCGGCGAAATAAAAAGTGGCGAAAGATTTTAGGCCAGACAAGAATCGGCTAATAATATTTCGATATTCCAACAGAGAACCATACATTAGGAATACACAACGAATTAAGAAGAAATCATAGGCTGGCGCCATATCTGATAAAAAATGTTTGAGCGTCAAACGAATCATAATCAGTTCTTTCATCTTGTAATCTCCGATAAAAATCATTACACCAATCCATTATTTTCGTATTTATAAATACTAAGGAACTTGCCAAATCAAAATCTTTTGGCAACCGTTGAAAAATACCAGATTATCTCAGCGTGACTTTCGACAGGAAGTTCAACGTCTTGTTATTGCTTCGCGCTAAACATTTTTGTATTAACTGACGTTTCCCATTAGTGATCCATTGTTTTAATTACCGCACCACATACCATGGTTTGTGAGAGATCAAAGTAAATGTGGGTAGATGTATTAAGAAAGTATTTTTTTTACAATTTTTATTACTTCGCCAGAAAGGGTGTAGAAAAAGCGGAAAATGTTATGATAGTTTTATTAAGACGAATCATTCGGTGATTGGGTAGCAACCAGTCACTATGGATTGAGCTAAAATGTGTGATTATTTCTTCAAGATAATAATAGGTACCGGTAAACAGTAACTGGGGTTACTTTCAAGTACAGAGGTGGCATAATTATGTTAATATATTAAACTAGTGAACCAACACGGCATCACTCGGATACGTTTTATACCTTAAAACCTTGCCACGCTTGCCGTGGTCAATCCGCGAATTGGTGATCGTTTGCTACACATCAACACCCCTCCGTGCCTCGGATACTACGTTAAGCCGTCGGTTCCAGGTGTCATACAAATAGCTATGACAGTCGTTACGGATAGTCAGAAGCCCGAAAGTCTGACAGCCGGTCTATCCTTAGTATTTCGGCATTGTGCAATAACTGGGTTGCGGAAGTCTGATGGTAGTCGCTCCGTGCAAAATAATGGTATTCAGCCGCATCTGGTTAGACTGGAAGCTGATCCCAACATAGTAGAAAAAAGGCTTGGCAGAAAGAACAGTCTTACAAACTGTACTTAGGTATCGCTTTAACCCCGGGCTGAACGATATTGCACATGTGGCCTAAAATTTTTTTTTCAACCTGTTTTGTCCCACTGCTTGCCAAATGTCTCCCCCATAGCCTTCCACTCATCTCTATGCCTTGCCTTCTCCAGCCAATCTTCCATAAACGACCCTAAGTCATCTCGCCAGCGTTTCCTAGGCCTCCCTCGGCGACGACGACCATCTTCCGGCACCCACTGCGTGACGACTCTGGCCCATCTGTCTTTATGCATTCTGCATCCTTATGCAGAATGCACAAGGCCCGCCCAATCTCACTTCAGTCTTGCAGACTTATGGCCTTGGAACGTATCGTGGTATTACGTATTCGGTCACTGAGCTTAATACCCAATACGCTACGCTCCATCGCTCTTTGGCAAACCTTGAGTTTGGACTTTTGAGACTCATGGACCATGTTTGAGCACCGTTAAGTTAGGATGGGCAGAATGCACATGTCGATGAGTTTGCGCTTCAGAGATAGAGGTAGGTCTCCCTTCATCAACGACTTCATGAACCAGTAGCTCTTCCAGGCGTTCTCGATGCGGCGGTCGATTTCTTTATCTATGGCCTAACATAAACGATAAAAATAGCAGATTCTAGCTTTTTATTTTAAAATTATATAATTGCATGTAGCGCACGTATGAACTCGCCCTCAAAACAACTATAGTATAGGATAGATTAGCCTGTACTGTCCCATTGCTGGGCAAAGGCCTCCCTCCGTTCCTTCCACTTGTCGCGATTCTGTGCAGCTTCATGCCAAACCTCAAGAAAGGCATCCAACTCGTCCCGCTATCTTCTCCGCGGTCTGCCACGACCCCGTCTCGCTGTCTCAGGGCTCCATTCTTGTGCTATATGGGCCCACAGCTAATTTGGCATACGGCAGACATGCCCTGCCCAGTCAACAACTGTACTTCAAAAAACATAACATAATTAGCCCAATACTGTCCCACTGCTGGGCATGGGCTTCTTCTCAGAATAAGAAGGATTTAGGTTATAGTCCACCATGCTGGCCTGGTGCGGACAGACGGACTACACAAATCATCGAGAACTTTAACGAACACTCTCAGGTGTGCTGCTTTCCTCACGATGACGATAACCAATAGTTTTTATGTGTAGGTTTATATACTAGTTGTTCATAATGATGAGTACAATTACCCCTTAAGAGGTTGAGCGTTATTTATGTTACACCTTGTATGTATCTATATTAGTTAGATACGATTATGATTTACCTCAATTCATACAGAATTGATTTATATATTTATTTTTATTTTTAATTACTACTTTTCCTTTATTTGCATAATTTTAGTATCGTAACACATATTATGATTTTCTTTGTACAGACTCAGTTAATTTATTCACCTGACAGACAGAACTGTGTTGCTGGGGAGTTTGTTGCACCGTTTCTTCTTCACAGCATAAACTCTAGGAAGCGGTGAAGGGAGGGCTTTTTTGGGGGTTGTCTACATATAGCTATGTCTACACCAGTGTGCTTTCATGTTCATCTTGCGTCTTCCTCTGAAGCATGCGTGAAGCGCAATAGCGCATGCAATAGCGCATGCCTTAATACTCGTTCGACAAAAGCGCATGCCCCTAGCGCACGCTAATCCGTCTATTGTATGTCGACTGACCGAGGCGCACCGGTGTAGACGATAAGCTGCATGCATCTTATGGCAAACAATATTGCATGCGCTTGACGCAAGAGGAATTGAAAGTTGAAAGCGCAAGATGAACTTGAAAGCGCACTGGTATAGACATACCTTATCGTATAAAATTGACGTTCAAAAAAACTAAATCATTCTAGTCTATTTTGAATAAATGAGTTTTGAGTTTGATGTTTTCATTCACCTTTAAATCAAGTGATAATCAAATAATCTGCACATGAATTGGAAAAGTTAGAGGTTCAGTATAGACTGCTCCATCAAAAGCCACAATTAACACACAATAAATAAATCATTCGCTCAGCTAACCCAAAAATCGTGGATATTAATTGACTCTTGTTTACATTTAATCTGATTGTTTTTAATCGAAATTTATTTATAGTTGTGTGGAAAACAAAGAGTCTATAAAAGGCTTGTTAGTTTTTGATAAGCCTTACGTAATTTTCTCGGGTTCGGATTACTTGTTTGCCCACTTAAGTGGGTTAGATTAAAAGAACAGCAGTAAAGTGACGGCGCGTATTAAGCCGATTTCTCGCGGCAACCGACACGAAACGACAAAATGTTGTGACGATAAATATTTCTATGGCACGAGTCGTTCGTCATTTCGTCCAAAGATTTTACGTCGCATGTGGACGGAATGACGAATTGAATAGGGAGTGACATTGATTCCTCTGTTACGGGAGTACGTGTTAGTAGAATAGGCATGTTGACAGCATCAATAAATTGCAAATCTAATTAGTCCGCCAGTTAGAGCGATTACACACTGCATCCGATCCGAATCCGTGAAAATACAGATATAAAAAACTCGGACCGAATTCGGATATTGCTTTACGCACTGCATCCGATCCGAATACGTGAATATACCGATCTAGAGTAAAAATCTCGGACCGAATTCGAATGTTGCTTACGCACTATTCCGATCTCTGATTCAAATTCAAACAATTCAGGGGCCATCTTTGGCATATCCGTTTGACGTCTGATTTGAATCCGAGGTAATGCGAAAACGTTCATACAAACAGTACGGCTACTTCGGTCCGTCAATTGTTCTTCCGAATTAGAAACTCACGGATGACGGATAGAAATCGGATGACGGATGCCGGATGTATTGCGTAAACTACCATACAAATAGTTCTATGGCTACTTCGGAACGTATTTTCACGGAGTTTTGAAAAATAATGGACATCGTTTTCAAAAATATTTTTTATTTTGTTAAATCTATTAATATTTGGAAAGATAAAACGTATCAAAACTCGAGAGTGGGGGCTTGTGACGTCAGAAGCAAGTAAAAATTGTACTTGCTTGTGACGTTTTGCCAACTTTAAAAGTGTCGTATCTTCGTCAATTTTGGTTTACGTAACAAAAGAAAAAATACAGGGCATATATTTGTTGATAATCTAACTGACGGACTAATTAGATTTTTTCAGTCAGCCCTATTGTATTGCGGTTCCCTGATGTCGACATATTAGGAAGTACCTATGAGGCTCTCATAGTCAGGATAAGTGGACTAAAATCTCGAAAAAAATGTGATTTTGTGTTCTGCGATTCGTTCAAACGTCTTTATAGCCGTGTCGTGTTAACAACATTTTATTTAAAAAAAATAACCACGAGTCCAATTCTACTGAAACGTTTATCAATTGCAACTTAATCGTTTATTCCGACAGTTTTCGTTTAGGTACAAAAACTATCAAATTGTTTGACAACAAAAACAAAACCAAACATTTTGAAAGTTTTCGTAAACGAAAACTGCCTGAATGAACGATTCAGTTCCAATTGATAAAGGTTTCTGTTAGTAGAATTGGCCCGTGTTTTAGTTGATTGTTGTAAAATTATTTACCTATTTAGACAACACGTCAGAACGTGTCGACTAAAAACACGGTGAAGGCGTAAACTAGTTTGACATCTCTAAAACCGGGTCCGCTGCGCCGTGTTTTCGTGTTTGCAAACAGGATAACATTGTTTGCTAACCGAATAGGGGCGCGGCCTAACAGTTTTGTTGGCAAAAATGGCGCTGCGGACCCGGCTTAACTTAGTTCTTATCTATCACCGTCCTTTTCTTGCACTGTCTCTTATCAAAAGATAGAAATTCTTTAATTTGGTTGTTTTCGTTTTTAACCCGCATTTTCTACCCACGAATATTTTATTCCGTTTCAGAAGATTCAAATTGGAATTATTACTATTAAAATATGCAAATCTCACGACAAGCTTTTATATTATTTAATAAATTGTGTAATATATAAACTAAATTGATTTGTTTCATTTAATTTAAACTTTGTTTACCTTTTTTTTTAGGGCAATTAAATAAAAGCTTGTTTTTAAAAAGTTGTTTACCATTTATTTATTTTTTAGTTATGATTGGGAATGTTTCTAAGTCTGTTCTCGTATTCTCCTCAGCAAGCCCTTTCATTTAATACCCATATTGTGGTAGTACAGAAAAAATAACTAGTCCGCCATCTTGGATGATCCGCCATATTGGAATTAAATCACGTCACATAACTAAGCATGCATTGTCATCCAATATAAGCGTGTATTTCAAATTTCAGCTCAATCGGTTAAAGATAACTGATTTAAAATTCAGTTGCAAGATTCCACCTGGACAAACATACAGACATTGAAAGTTAAGAAAAAAAAAATGCAAATACAAAATAAAAAAAAGCTTGTAATAATTTTAGCTCGTGAAAACTGAAACAACCAAATTAAAGAATGGCTATTAATAATGTAATATTTAACCCCCTCTGGGAAAGGCGTTAGGTGAGGCGGAGGTTACCTCATCATGAGATTAACGTAAAACCGGAGAGAACATTAAACTAGCTTTCTACAACCCCATCATATAATAAGAAACGTATCATGAGGTCTACTGAAAAGCTTACAAACCGCAGGGCAGCTTGTGGCGAGTTGTTGGTGAGAGGCGACACTGCGTACCTTATTGCCTCAGAGGGTCGGTCAGGGCCTCGTCTCCAGTTTGCCTTTATTGGCTGGCTAGGGTGGAACCCCAAGAGTGCCGGCAGGACCCTCAACTCTGGCTTGCCTTTATCGGCCGGCCAGAGGGGGTCCGCCAGAGCTATATGCTCAGGGGTGGAAGTGTCTAATGGCGTAACAGAGGGGAAACCCACTCCGGGTCTTTTAGACCCGCGACGGCGAAACCGGGGCCACACCTCTCTGCACCCCTAGCCGCTCACACGTCTGTTGCCCCCTTCGCCTATGTACTGGCGGCTTTTCATGGGGGCCAGCTAATGAGCTGGCAAGTCACCGTCTGCCAACACAATTCAATTTCAAACTTGAAAGGCAGACGCCGTTTTCTTTCGGCAATAGAAGTTAAACAGTCCATTTAACACCCCCTCCCATAGACCAGTTTTGTTTAACCATATTTCAAAATAGTTTTGCATCCACCTGGGACGATCCATGTCTGTACTCCAATAGCGCAGCCGTGGATAGTGTTCGGTTGGTGCCCCACCCCATTTTAGATTAAAGTTCTCAAAGGGGCCTCTGCGCGTTGGACACATCCCTCGTATGTCTTCCAAAGGACACCGCATGGAAGATGAGCCGTGACTAAAGAGAGAATCGGTAGTTACCTACGATTTAATATTTTTTGTAAATAATAGACTTAAGGAAAGTTCTTGAACAAAAGTTTTTCATTATTATGGGTGCTTTAATTAATACAAGGGTATTAAAGTACCCATTATAATGAACAACTTCTCGGAATTAACCTGACCCTTTTACCGACTAACATTGTTTAGTAAATTTCAAATTATTTGGACTTTCTAAAGTTTCCACGAAACCATATATGAAACCATAGTTACAAAACGTACATAATTTATAAAACGCGATATAATCTGCACAGTTGTTTTAAGGCGCTTCACCCAGCGAAAGTGGCGCCACTTCAGAAAAAAAACATTATTTCACACATATTGAATTCATGCCAACTTTAAAAAAGACAAAAATCAAACTAATAATATGATCTGCTCGATTCGAACTCCCATTCCACTCTCGAACCGCAAAATTTAAATCATAATCGCAGAATGATTGCTGGTTTGCCAACATTTTGACACCAATTCGCACATTCTGGGGGCCAATTCGACTGATAGAAACTTCTATCAATTGCAACTGAATCGTTTATTCAGACAGTTTTCTTTTACGATAACTGTCAAAATGTTTGGTTTTGTTTTTGTTGTCAAACAATTTGATAGTTTTTGTAAACGAAAACTGTCTGAATAAACGATTCAGTTGCAATTAATAAAAGTTTCTGTTAGTAGAATTGGGCTCCTGTTTGATTGTATTCAGCTGCAAACAGCCAACCAACCAACCCAAATGTTACATGACTTTTATTTCTCTATATAAATCTGTTACTAACACTTTTATAAGTCAATTTTATTTTTATTTAAAGACTAGATAACGCAGCAATTTCCTGTCTATCTCTGAGAAGAAATGTTGAAACAAACTCAGAGGTCAAGGTCTCTTTTAAAGTCCAGACATTGTGGTATAAAAACTATGCGAGTAACACTGTAAGGCAACGTCTGGAATGTTTTTTTGAGGAAAAAGCCACAGCAGCGGTGCGACTACAGTTCTTTTTATCGAGTCTAGTAATTTATGTATTCTAAACGTCAAATTTGACACAAGATATAGATAAAATGACAACTGTTGTCGTTTTAACCGTCAAATTTGACACAAGATATAGATAAATAGACAACTGTTATCGTTTTAACCGTCAAATTTGGCACAAAATATAGATAAAATGACAACTGTTGTCGTTTTATCTATATCTTAAGTCAAATTTGACAATTAGAATAAATAAATTTCTCGACTCGACTCGATAAAAAGAACCGTGCTCGCACCGCAGCTTTGAGTGGATCTGTCCCAACTGACGGTCCGCATGCATCAGCCATCGTGTAGTTCAACCTTAGTAAGAGTAATGGAGTTCCTTCTGAAAGAGTTCGTCGGTGTATGTACTACCACCAACATCTATTTCTGCTGGCAGTATGTTTGCCACTGAAATAACAGGCACATGACACTTTACAACTTTGTCGTAAGGTTGGCAACGCATTAGCAATCCTATTGGTATTGTAGGTGTGTACAGTCTGTCTCAAAACTCAATGTCAAGTTAGAAACAAATGATAGGGCAGAATAATAAGAATGGCCAGAAAAAAAACAGATACTTTTTTTTAAAAACACATTTCGATGTCTCCCACGTAAGTTGTTGTAAGCCACAAATTGCATTTTTGTGTTTTTCACGTAAAATTGTCTAATTTTATGTATATTTTAATATATATCTGTTCCAAATATAAAAATACCGAAAAACGATATACAAGGTTAGTCAGAAAGGGGGTACTAATCCGAAAGGGTGTTAAAGTACACATAATAATGAATAACTTTTGTTCTACAACTTTTCCCAAAAGTCAATAGTTTAAGAGAAACAGTTGTTCAAAAATCTCAAAAAAATATCTCTAAAATCTATCTATCCACAGTTATAATCAGCTGTGTTTACATTTTAGGTCATATTTGGGGTCATGAATTAGAAGCACCATTTTCTGAATTTTTAACTAAAGCAGGGATGAAGAATTTTTTAAAAAACTAAAACAAAAATCATTTTATTTGGAAAAAAAATATATCGCATTTTGAAATTTTAACACTTGCTTTCAAACAGTCATCAGCGATACTATAAGTGGGCTTCGGATTAGTACCCCCTTTCCGACTAACCTTGTATATTATATTTGGAACAGATACATAAAATACTTACATAAAATTAGACACTTTTACTTGAAAAACACAAAAGTGCAATTTGTGGCTTACAACTTACGTGGGAGGCATCAATTTAATAGTAACATTGATCAGGGTAAAATTTGATTCATGCATGATACTAAATTTGAAACCCAAAACGATTAAATTAAAAAACTTTTTTTTCTGACCTATCAAACTGCTCTATCATTTGTTTCCGGCTTGACAATGAGTTTTGGGACACCCTGTATAGGCGGCGGTTACCACTTTTCATCAGGTCTCATTTAATCAACAGAACTGCATAAATATAATAATAATAATTCTTTATTACGCTCACACGTTTGTTGCCCCCTTCGCCTATGTACTGGCGGCTTTTCAGGGGGCCCAGCTAGTGAGCTGGCGAGTCACCGTCTGCCAATATATTTAAAATTTAAGCTTGAAAAGCAGACGCCGTTTTCTTCCGGCAATAGAAGTTAAATAGTCCATTAACACCCGTATACCAGTCTTATTTTCACCATATTTCACAGTAGTTTTGCACCCACCTGGGACGGTCCATGACTGTACTCCAATAGTCCCCGGTTGGTGCCCCACCCCATTTTAGATTAAAGTTTTCAAAGGGGCCTCTGCGCGTTGGACCTGTGTCCCCGTGTATGCCTTCCAAAGGACCGGACATCTTCCGCACGGATGATGAGCCGTGACTAGAGCGACATTCTTTATTAACATAATAGGTTACATAAACTTGTTTGAAGCCTCTGACTCCTGAACTAGGTGTATGTCAGGAGGCAGCGCCCTCTCCCATTTTATTTGGCTTAGATACTAATGTCAACATAAGAAAAGACAAACATGTGTCCTACAAAATAGAATTTTCAAGGAAGTAAAAACAGAATAAAATACAATAACAGAAATGAAAATAAGTATGAAAAATTTCCAAAAATATAATTATAATTTATTCTTAAATTAAATTATATTATAAAATAGTTGACCGGCGATAATGTTGTGTACGAACAGTTTTCCAACGAGCAAAGTCAACAATTAAAAGATAAAGACCACACGTAATATTTCACCAATGTTTTCTTAAATATCAGAAACAGAAAAAATGTTAAAAGCTTCTAAAACCGTTGTCTTAAATCAAAATGTTAGAAAAGACGTTTATTTTATCTCATTGTGATCTTGATAAAATGCAACTGGTCTGCAAAAAATTGTATATATTTGTCGCAGAATCAACACAGAAGCACAACTATTATAATGACTATTGATTATTTTTAATGTAGTAGGACGCCATCTATTGTCGGAAACGTCAAGCAGTGTGCTTGGGTGAGGTCGGTGTGGGGCGTGGCATGTCTTGTTTGACGGTTTTCAGCAAGCTGTCAGCTGCCAGCTGTCATTCTTTTTGACATTGAATGCATTTGATTTGAGTGAAGACACTTTTGGAGTGAGACACGAGGGCGAGAGGTCGTTTTGCCAGCCTGCACCGAACTTACCGCGTTTCCGTACTTTAATCAGTTTCCATCGGTTTGATCATTACAGATTTTATTATTTTGTTATCGAGAGTGAATAAATAGAGGACTATAATCAGTGTTGTGACTATTATTTCCTGCCTACACCAAGTCGAACTTGGACTCTGATGACGAGGTACCCCCAATGAGTGAACTACCCTCGTTATATTTATATATATATTTCACCAATTGTTTATATATATTTCACCATGGAGTAACCATGGAGTTTCTTGCCGGCTCTACACCATAGGAAACGACTAATTGGAACCGTGCACCTAAATTTGACTTTTCATAAGCGCCTGTAATGAATTACGTGAAATAAAAAAAAGACTTTTGCTAAACTAACATCGCAGACACCTACCTCTACACCGAATGGTAAAATAGGAAAACTGTCAATATTCCCTACAATATTTAATTAAAATACTTATGTTCCATTTTCACAGAGATATTTTTTTTTGAGAGATACTTGATAACCACACAAATACTCATCACACACATACACACCACATGCATCCACTACACCACATTACACTAACCACACTTACTCGTACTTACATTAAAATACCTACATTCCTCGTACAATTTCAAATTTACGATTTTCAATGTAAAAGGAATTATTTTATTTTATTTTTCTATTGTTTAAAGTACCCGAGAATTTGTCGCCATAAGATCGTCATTGATCAATATATGTATATGTTGGTACCTACTATCTTGTGCTTTACTAAGACGAAAGATACTAGTCTCCACGACACAGGGAATCCTAGTGTGGAGGCTAGTGCTATTTATGCACTGATATCTATGTTTTTTTGAACAATAAAGATTTATTATTATTTGACCAAATGCAATATTTTTAGTAACTATCAATGTCGCCCCTGTGTTTTAAAGTAACCTCGGTTTACCGGTACTTATGTATTGTTGATGTGACATCTTGAACCTTATTGCGCACAGTGTGTAATGGAATCGAATTTGAAATCTGATAAACATTTCCCCCCTTATTACAAAAGATGGTTTAAACCAAGACTAAGGTAAACCCAGGTTTAAAATATACCCATCACTTTTTTATGTCATATAATAAAAAGAGACGGGGCTATTTTAAAACCTAGGTTTTTCTTAGACCATCTTTTGTAATAAGGGGGTTCGAGTCCGCGGCCGTATAATACAAAGAGTCGTTGACCTCTTTGCTCTAAGGTACAATATACATAGTTAAAGGCATAGATGAACGCGGCAAACTACGACTCGGAGAGTATAGGTATGTACGTAAGTATCTACATGTCGCAGTATGATAGATATAGCCGTAATATAGTTATATCCCTAGGGATATAATTATATACCGTAACATAGTTATACGAAAGCGATTCATTACTATCTTACTAGGAATATAATTATAATACGGTTTAAGTTTAGTGATATAATTATATTACTAGAATAAGTTTAGTGAAATAATTGTAGGATTGTAGTGCGGGGGTGCGGCGGAGGCGGCGGCAGCGGCTTTGTTGTGTTTGTGAACCCTTAGCCGTTTTATGATCATATTCCTAGCGATAATTTGGGGCACCCCGACACGGATAGGTTAGGTTCGAAGGGGATAACGGGGGCTACAGTGAGCGAGCGAATGAAGCCCCCGTCATCCCCTGTTGTTTTAGGTTACTTTAAACTCTGCAGACAGAAACAGGAGCCCAAGCAACCTTAATTTTTCCATCAGCATCTTCACATATATGATCATATCGCTAGGCATATGATCGTATAGCGGCTATAACCATGTTACTGCTACAAATATATTGTTTTATACGATTCTGTGGTAGATTTATAACTATTTAACTAGATTCGTTTAGTCAGATAACTATATTACTAGATTGCGACCGTAACATAGTAATAAATCGCTTTCGTTTAACTATGTTACGGTTTATAATTATATCCCTAGGGATATAACTATATTACGGCTATATCTATCATACTGCGACTTACATACAAGGTGTATCAAAAATCGTGAATTAAACGAAACAGGGCGATAGTTGGGGTTATTTGCAGTAAAAAATATTGGTGTGGCAGAGCCCTAACTTGATCTCCTTAAAAGTTATGACAATTTGAGTGTTTTTAAGAAAATACCATAATTTGTAATAAATAGGCAATTAGAGTACCTATTTTAAAACAATAAATAGTGTTTAGTTGCTTGAAAGTGCTTTTATGACAGTGGGTATCATGATTTATGAGTATTGGCACTTTTTTCAATATCTTTTAAGTCTCATGAAAAATTATCTGTAACTTTAGAAACACTGTAAAAAAAATATTCTACTATAAAATGCTGCAAATAAACCCAACTATCGCCCTGCTTCGTTTGATCCACCATTCTTTACCCACCCTATATATGCGTGGAACTCGCATAGATACTGAGGCCTGAGAAGGTTGGCTCCGTAAGTCTCTATGTACATTACAATAGGGCAGAGTTACTCGAATTCTATTTACGAAATAAAAAAAGAATCGGATAACATAAAAAAAGTTTGGCACCAAGTATGTTTATACAAGCTAATTCCATGACGGCATTGTGATGAGACCGAAATAGAAATAGTTCAATCAATAGAAGATGGATAAATAAAATTTAAGTGGCTTTCAGTGTTAACGGCCCACTGCAGACATGATACTTTTAGCATAAGCGATCAAAGTCAAAGTTTTTTATTTCAAATAGACCAGATTACAGGCACTTTTAAAACGTCAAAACTAGGTGCACGGTTCCAAAATGTAGGTTGCATGGAGAAGAGCCGGCAAGAAACTCCAAGAATACTCTTTTCAAAATAGTAGTTCATGACAATTCCATCACAGTAGTGTGAGAAATAGAATGAGAATAATGCAGGTTAATGTAAGAAATAAATTCACATAAGAGTAGCAAATAGAAAAAAAATATGCCTTCTAGAATTGCCATAGCAGTTATGGGCTGACCAGTCCCGACAGACTGCACCCGTACACGAGTATGACGTGCACATCCGCATCGCTTAGCTCAACCATATTGTAGGGAACGCAACGACCGGATGTACAACGCCACCATCAGCAGGACATTTAAGTGAGCATGACAGACATATACTACCAGACAATGGGCAGTAATATGATATGATTAAAGTTGTATCATTAATTGCTGGTTACCTATCATAAGTTCGAAAAATATTTTAAGGAATTTCATTTCACCTCTTTTCAACTGTTATTGTTTCGTTTTTCTTTACTTCATCGAAGTCACGTCTGCCACTGTATCAGTTGACCTATTATCATTTCGTTTTTTTCGTTACTCCGACATTTCATTTGGTCGAAAAACTTTTTACCGTAGTTACACTTAGCCGAAATAACATTTGTTCGAAGTATTATGTTTCCGAACATTCATTATACCACTGTAGCACAACCTATTGATTTTTATGACACTATTTTAATTTAATATTGAAAAGGGAGTACCTCCGCTGCCGGCGCCGGTTCCCATTACGAGTGCCGGCGCCGGTTGCCAAACTGGCTGCCGGCACTCGTTTTTATACACCTTCAAAGCCTCTTCAAACTCTCTATGAGTCGATTATTCGTCACCCACTTTCATTTTCACAATAAAAACGAATGAAAAACTTAAGGGGATGTTTGTAAGGTTGTTTGGATCTCCAAAGCCGAGTCGACGGAGCCCCGCTGTGCGGGGCTCCTATTTCTGTCTGCATGGTTTAAAGAAACCTAACACGAAGGGGATAACGGGGGCTTCGTTCGCTCGCTACGCTCGCTCTCTCTAGCCCCCGTCATCCCCTTCGAACCTAACCTATCCGTGTCGTTATTATAGTAGTCGTTATTTTTGGGTGCCGGCAGCGGAGGCACTCCCTATTGAAAATGCTACCAAGTAATCGGCTATATATTTACACCAAATAATATTCCGTAAAATGTTGTTTCGGTGTGGTGAAAATATGGCAAATAAATCATTTGGGACATGAAAAAAGTTCAAAAGATGTTTCGGCCAATAGCAAAAAGTTATTTTGTAAATCGGCGAAATATAGTTCGGTAAACAAATACCTATGACAAATGATACTTCGATGATCTAAAAATATGTCAAATAATGCATATAGCAAAAAAGACGTCGGTCAATAGTTTTCGGTAAAATGAAATTTTACCGAAAATTATTGACCGACATATTTATCTTCGATATACTGATTTATGCTATATAAGCTTTAGATATGAAAATGCTCTTAATAAGTGATTTAAACTTTATATCCGGTAAATCAGTAATAGTATTTTGGTATTTTATCGTAGAACCTAACACTGTTCCCCATAAACGACTTGCTGGTTTTTCTTAGTCTAAAATCAGATACTGTTAACTTGTGTTTATTGCAGGTATTTATGTTGTGGACGTCACTTATCTTGTTATACGGAGCAATATTCTTTCGATTGTACATAATGTTACTAAGTATATTTATTTCCTTAAATAATTCACGAAGCGATTCATGGCAGCCTAGATTATAAATAGCTCGGACTGCTCTTTTTTGTAATATGAAAATAGTACCTACATCAGCAGCCGAACCCCACAGTACTATGCCATAAGACATAATGCTGTGAAAGTATGCAAAGTACACCAACCTAGCCGTAGCTACATCAGTCAACTGCCTAATTTTCCTAACGGCAAATGCAGCAAAACTCAGTTTGTCTGCAAGTGCCTCTATATGAGGTCCCCGTTGCAATTTAGAGTCTACTGTGATGCTCAGGAAGACAGTCCACGAAACCGAATCTAACGCTTTCCCGTCAAGTTTCACATTTGAACTAATGTGGGGTACATTTGAAGTGGAGAATTTAATACATTTGGGTTTTCCTGCATTTAGGAGAAGATTATTAGCAGAAAACCAATTTGAGATAACATTAAGTGTATTATTAGGTTCTACAAGATCCCTGTCCTTCCTATCTACTTTAAATATAAGTGACGTATCGTCAGCAAATAAGGCTATGTTACACATTGTATCCTTTATTATGTTTGGAAGGTCATTGATATATACAAGGAACAGAAAGGGGCCTAAAATTGATCCTTGAGGAACTCCCATTTTAACTAATGAGCCTACAGAAGTAATGTTACCAACAGCCACCCTTTGTTCCCAATCCGACAAATATGAATTTACAACGATGATCAACGATTTAATCGCATTTCGTTCGGTGGATTACTTCACTCCGCTGGTCTGCTTAAATCCGCACGCATACGATCGCCAGTCGCAGCGATTAAATGCGGCTCTGGCATACAAGTAGTTAACTATTTTTTTTTATTAGAAATCTCGAAACTATTACAAGAATAATATATACAAGGTTAGTCAGAAAGGGGGTACTAATCCGAAAGGGTCTTAAAGTACACATAATAATGAGTAACTTTTGTTCTACAACTTTTCCCAAAAGTCAATAGTTTAAGAGAAACAGTTGTTCAAAAATCTCAAAAAAAAAACTCTAAAATCCATCTATCCCCAGTTATGATCAGCTGTGTTTACATTTTAGGTCATATTTGGGGTCATGAATTAGAAGCACCATTTTCTGAACTTGTAACTAAAGAAGGGATGAAGAATTTTTGAAAAAACTAAAATATAAATCATTTTATTTGGAAAAATAAAATATCGAATTTTAAAATTTTAACACTTGCTTTCAAATAGTCATCAGTGATACTATAAGTGGGCTTCGGATTAGTACCCCCTTTCCGACTAAACTTGTATAGGCAACAGTGAAAAAACCAAAAGATTTAAAAAAACAAAAGACAGAGGCAACACTAGTTCCTTATGACGTAAAACCTTGTACGCCCGAACGAACACGAATATCGCTAACACGAATATCGAACCCGTTGTTTGCATGTGCGTACCATTACCAGTGAAACACCTTCGTAGTGATTCGTGTTCGATGTTCGTGTTCGTTATTGCGTACACGGCTTTATATCTTAAAAACTTCATAGTGACTTGACATCACTCTGTACAATATCTTGTTTCGCGTGATAAGGAATAAAAAGGCCTCCTCAACTTTCGAAAGCGTGTATCTCCTGTATTTTTTAGTCTTAATTTTTACAGTTTCAGAAGTCGGTGGCTTTTATTTGTTTCAGTGTAGAATTGGGGTGCACGAAAAGAGCCTCCACGAGTGACGATACTTAAGTACGTCCGGCGCACCCTGGGCAGTCAGCCCCGCTACCAACCTTGCTGACTGGCTAATCTTTTCACCACAGCATGAGCTATTTTTGTACAGCTCGTGCTGACACGAGAGAAGAAGAAGTGTAGAATTGCACCGAGTTCTGAAACTGTTAATTTTATATTATAGTAATTATTTTACTCCTTTTAGTTTTTTTTTTGAAGTCGGTTTTTACTTTTATTTAAAGTTATGTAATAAATACGGTTTAGTGCCATAAATTACACGGTTTAAAACTACAAATTTAAATGACACGGTTGCGTAATCTTTCCAACAGCTACGTAATTTTCTGTATGAGTTTTGTGTATTAATGTAGGTATAATTATCATGACGGCTCCTTACAAATACGTACAATCTTCTTTGTTCTTGGCTAATGTTTCTGTGATGTCAGTTAAAACAGAGATTGAAAGTCCTCATTAAAACTTTTGCTGAAGGGAACCACAAACCAAACCAAAACGTCATCTAAGTATATATTTTTTGTTGTTTTTTTTTTCCAAAAAGCGCTGATACGATTTCGATAAAATTCATATGGGAGAACATCTACAGTATGGCCCATAATTGGCGGAGATATCGAGACAAACATACAAACAAAAAAAAACATTCATACGAATTGAGAACCTCCTTCTCTTTGAAGTCGGTTAAAAATCGCCGATCGCTGATACTAAAAGTATCGTGTCTGTACTGGCCCAAGTTATATTATATTTTATTTTTAAACTGTTCATTTGTTTGTTTTGTTTGCGTTGTGTTTATAAGTATCTAATGATGATTGACATTTTCTTCTTTTTTTTTTATTGGAAAATTCTCATGTACCTATGTCCTTCGCCCGAGGTGCCGGACTCTTACCGGCTAAAAACCCACGGTCTTTCTTCTCATGACCCTTGGCCGGGGTCACGGGATTCGCAGCTGCATGCACCGCAACCCCGGCAGGCCTCGGTCCGCCAGCGCCTGGCAAACCTCTCCTAATGTTGGGCCTAGCCCCACGTCCTCCTGAGAGGCGCGCGCGGAACACTGCGCGCCACCTTCTCGGGCCTGTTACTAGTCGGGCCAAGGGTCTCATAACCCGCCGCCCGCAGGCCACACACTACGGTGGCCGGAGATCGTCGCGCGCCCTCCGGCGCCCGGTGCGTCTGGCGCGGGCAGGCAGAGTGGCAGCTGCCTCTCTCTCCCTCTCCGCTCCCTCTTTGGTCGCCATCACCTCCTCGCAGAAAGAGGCGACGGCTTCCCAGGCTCTCCCGACCATAGACAGAACCACGGCCGGATACGAAATGTTGATGGACCTCGGTCCAGTCCTATAGACCTCAATAAATAAATTAATACCTACAGTATGTCATTAAAATGTTGGATAAAGTATTTTTATATACAGGGTGACTGGAAACTAACGTCAAGTCGGGAACAAATGATAGGGCAGTTTATGACAGTTCAGTTTTTTTTTGTTTGTCTTTTTCGAGTTTTAAAGTTACCATAAACAACATTTTACATCATAAATCGAACTTTTAAATGTTTTTTTTTTAAGTTATATCACATATTTTTATATTCTGTTTTTCTGAATAGTCGACATTATTTTAAAACCTATTTGCTTTTTTAAAATACATTTAATACTTATGAGATGTTATGAGATAAAATTGTTAATTCATGGTAACTTTAAAACTCGTAGACGGGGTTTTTTTTGTAAACTTTTATTTACTGCCCTACACTCTGTTTATACTTCGACTATCTTTTGCTTTCAGAACTGTTTAAAATACACTTTCAACGATTGAAGAATAAGTGGTTTTCTAAGAATGTGTATCTTTAATGGACTCTAAAATGGACATCTAAAAGCAAAAAGAATGTTGTTTAAAAAAAAGATACATAACAAAACATCACGCCTATATTCCCCGAAGGGTTGGGCAGAGGTGTATAGTACACCCACATTGCGCTGTTATGTTTCAAGTCCCATGTAATAGGAGGCGAGCCTATTGCCATCAACCGGGCACAAATCCAGACTCCGAGCTGCTACTGAGAAATTCCACACGGAAAAACCCAATAAGAGCGTTTGTCCACCGCCGCCGTCACCGAGAAACGAGATTATTTCGGACCGAGTTGAGAACGACGTGATGGCGATCGTGTGTCCACCGCGACCGATCTCGGTGGTTCCCAACATAAGACAAAAATCCTTGCACCGGTGCCGTCAATCTCGGATGTAGTGGACAAGAGCAGACGCACTTATATTCCCGGCATTTCGGTCCGTCACGATCTCGGCGGAGTTCTAGCGGTGGCGCCGAATAACTCACAATCTCGGCGGCCGAGATGACGGCGCTCGGATGACGGACGTGCGATGGACACGCAGCCATAGTAATGTATGTATCGCTACTTCGGCAACGTCATATCGTTCTCGGTGACGGCGGCAGTGGACAAACGGCCACACTTTTTCCGACCTGGGGATCGAAACCAGGGGCCTAATTCTCCTAAAATAAATCTTGATAAATCAAAACCGAACCAAGGCCGAACCGTTTATTCAGACAGTTCTCAATTTCAAAAGCTGTCGAATTGTTTGACACAAAAAACAAAATCAATCATTTTGAAAGTTTTCGAAAACAAAAACTGACTGACGGTTGTGGTTCGATTGCGTTTGGCAACAATTTATTTTAGGAGAATTAGGCCCGAGGACCTCAGGCTCAGCAGTCGCGCTTTCAACCACTAAACCGACAAGGCAGTTAAAACTGAAGAATAATATAAAAATATTAATTGCTGTACTATACCTATGAAAGGCCTTCGATCGATCGAGTACACAATTTCCAAAGTCAATTGGTTAAAATAGATCGTTAGCCATAGCCTAACAACCTCAATTTAGGAGCAATATTAATATATTCTAAGCAATAGGTATGTTCTTTATAGCGTACTATTAAGTTAATACACTTTTTACGACATAATTCCTACATTTGTTGATTACAGAAAAAGAGTATTCATTTCTACGTTTTATACAGGGTTAGTAGGAAAGGGTAATAATTCGCGGGCCACTTTAAAAGTATTACTGACTAGCTTTTGCCTACGGCTTCGCTCGTGTTAATTTAGAATTTGACAATCAATTCGGGTTGTATTAGGTGCAATAATATAATTCAATCATGATTCGAAAGACACGTGGCGCCGCCATCTATGAACGCTATCGTTGTTTTCTTCGGGAGCAGTACTTTTTTCGGGATGAAAGTCACCCTATGTTCGTTTCTGTACACCTGACAATGTATATGCAAAATTTCAGGATGATCGGTTCAGTGGTTTAAGCGTGAAAAGGTAACAAACAAACTTACTTTCGTATTTATAATATTAGTTAGGATGACTTTATTTGTAAACTAATAGGTTAATAGGTTTTTTTTTTTCTAAATAAGTTGTAGTATGGCGATAGTTTCTATTGGGCCTAGAATGTACCCTTGAGGGACCCCAAGCGTGACGTTCATGTATTATTTTATCTCGTTCTTTCTATTCTTCTATCTTATTTATTTATTGATACTTCTCTCTCTCTACTTCTCTTCTATGCACTATGGTGGTACTTATGGCGGACTTAATGCCATACGGCATTTTCTACCAACCATTGAGTTAAAAAGAAAAGCATCGAAATAGGGACAGAAAAAAGATGAGTTGACAATTTTGTACTGAATAGACTGTTAATTCATAAGATAATTATAAATAACATAAAAAATATATAATTATACAAATCATAAAATATATAGATATACATAATATCAAATACAAAACATGATGAAAACCTTAATGCAACTATAACGAAGAGTAAATTAGATGATTAGGGGTTTATGTCTTCTTGTTTAATCATGTAAGTATTGATGATGTTTGGGATTTCTACAAATATTTTGTTGAAAAAAATATAATAAAAGTCTGGTTTCTTCACACTGTAGCTATTATTTGCAAATAATATGACATAAACGTAGCAATACTTTAGTATAAGTATAGTATGGATGTCAGGAAGGATTATAACCTGTATATAGTTCTAAGTAATAGTTGTGTTAAACGTTTAACTAGGAGAGCATGTCATCTTAGAACAAGTAGTTGGAAATAAAGCTTTGAAGCAAACACACGCCTAAATTACTACAGTTTCTGTGCCAACCGAAAGTGAACCTTAACACGCTAAACAATGGATATATACAATTTTTCATTTTAATGGTAGTACTAGCTGTTCCCGGCATGCGTTGCAATGCCCTTTTTCCTACTTATTACCTACCTACTACCTACCTACTACCTACCTACTACCTACCTACTACCTACCTACTACCTACCTACTACCTACCTACTACCTACCTACTACCTACCTACTACCTACCTACTACCTACCTACTACCTACCTACTACCTACCTACTACCTACCTACTACCTACCTACTACCTACCTACTACCTACCTACTACCTACCTACTACCTACCTACTACCTACCTACTACCTACCTACTACCTACCTACTACCTACCTACTACCTACCTACTACCTACCTACTACCTACCTACTACCTACCTACTACCTACCTACTACCTACCTACTACCTACCTACTACCTACCTACTACCTACCTACTACCTACCTACTACCTACCTACTACCTACCTACTACCTACCTACTACCTACCTACTACCTACCTACTACCTACCTACTACCTACCTACTACCTACCTACTACCTACCTACTACCTACCTACTACCTACCTACTACCTACCTACTACCTACCTACTACCTACCTACTACCTACCTACTACCTACCTACTACCTACCTACTACCTACCTACTACCTACCTACTACCTACCTACTACCTACCTACTACCTACCTACTACCTACCTACTACCTAAACAGATTAAGAATATGGATATACTGATATAATTTTTTTTTTTTTAAATATCAAAATGTCGAACGGGATAAAAAGTATCCTATGTCCTTCTCCTGGCTCTAAACTACCTCCCTGCCAATTTTCAGCTAAATCGGTTCAGCCGTTCTTGAGTTATAAGTGAAGTAACTAACACGACTTTCTTTTATATATATAGATAACTCCGAAAATACTAACAACTGATGTCAGTTGTGTTACTACCAAATCTATTGCTTAAAAAGACCTTTCCAATGACATAGTTTATTACCACTCATTACTAAAGGAGGGGTGGACCAACTTTCAAACATTTCGCCCATTCTCTTTTAACTTTAGAATAAATTGTAATGGACTATTAAAATGTTATTTAAATTACCTACAACTATTTGAATAGTTTTAGATATTAATGTCTGGCTCACAGTCACGATGTCTCAGATATTACCAAATTATTATGTAAAAATATTCAGACAAAACTAATCTAAAACAAAACGATATCAAATGTTTTCATATTAAATTTGTGAAACTTTCAGCTATTTATAAGGGATATAATAACAGGATTGCTAAATTATAGAATAATGCTGTTGTCATTTGAATAAAAAATAATTTGGCTTCATATCGAGGGCTAGTAATGTTCATGAGCGTCGGTAAAGTTTGGCCAACGAAAGTTGATACTGAATAGTACCGTGAAATTCAAAATAACTCTACTCAAAAACACTTAAGCTATGTCTATACCAGTGCGCTTTTAGTTCATCTTGCGTCTTCGTCTGAGGCATGCGTGAAGCGCCATAGCGCATGCCTTAAAACTAGTTCGTCAAAAGCGCGTGCCCCTAGCGCACGCTAACAATCAGTATTGCATGCGCTTGAGCTTGACGCAAGAGGAATTGAAAGTTGAAAGCGCAAGATGAACATGAAAGCGCACTGGTGTAGACATACTATTATAACACTCAATACTTTTTTTTATTAACTATTTCGTATTAATTTCTCATTATTTTTTAAATTAACAAACTAATTTATGAAAAAAAAAACAGTATTAAGTGTTACAAGTGTTTTGAGTCAAGTTTTTTTTTGAATTTCGCAGTAATATTCAGAATCAACTAATATTTATTTTCATTCACGCTAAGAAAAGTCGCCGGGCATAAGCAAGAATTCGTGTCGTTTCTACACACGAATTGTGTACACTACATCGGCGCTGATCAAGAAAAAAATCTTGCCTGCGCTAGACACGACGAGTGAACGTCGCTGCGGTACGGTGGGGCAGGGTAAGGTGGTTCAGGTGGTTTTTGTACGTTTGTTTGCGTGGACGTAGACGCCCGGCATACCGTCCTCGCCGACGAGGCCCGTCGCGACATCCCACCGCCGCCGGTCACGATCCACCGAGCTCTCCCTGAGTAGAGCCGGTCGTCTCTTCAGACTCCGCAGTCACACCGATAATTCAGCCCTCATCAAGCTGTCTCCCCCCCCTATGTCCACGCCAGCAACGCCCTAAGCCGAGGTCCGAGTCCCACTAAGGGTCGCCCTTAGTGCTGTTGTTGCAGGTAGTCATGATGTTAGTGTAGTAGAAGTAGTTAGCCTAGGTTAAGTATTTTACTTCCCCCCCCCATTGGCTGGAGACCCTTCAGGTCACGCCAATAACTGCCCGGTTACGTAGAAACCGTCCCCTAGGACGACCTACAGCAGTCAAATAGAAAAAAAAAAAAAAAAAAGACGTAGACGCACGACTGCCCGAAAACAATCTTAACGTTTACACGTTCCTATTCGTCTTGTCTGCAGTAAACACGAGAAGTTTTCGTGCCTAGATCCGACAAAATTCTTGTCGTGTGCATGATAAACTGGTCCTGTATGCAGCAGACACGGTGAAATTTCTTAGCGTGTACAAGCGGCGTAAGGGTCATGAGTACGTGGCGTGTCCCCCCCTGTCCCTCTGACGGTCGTCGACACCAACAATACAAAGGAAGATTAGGTCTCAGTTACTCCCCTGCTCGAAGAAAACCTTGATTACTTCCTTAATCTTCTAATTTTCTTTTGATTAAGCTCATTACGAGTGACGGTACAATTTAGTAGAATTCTGGGATACGCTTGACGTCATTTTCCCCTGTTTTTGTATTATCCTTTGAAGCTAACAGAATCACAATGGCGACCCATTTTTTTAATTTTGAAGGTAAAGAAAGAAAATTCTACTGTTGAATGATATTAAGATTATTTCTAAAATATTAAATCAGATTTTTTTAACCCCGTTTTGTTGATGTAAATAAATAAATTCTAATCATTATTTATTTTAAAAAAGGACTTGGTAGAAGTATCTCCTGTAGTGACAAATGACCAGTTTTTTTTTTATTTTAACTTTTTTTCGTGGTTTTTTTCATGTTTTGTGACTATGGAAGCCTCATAGGTACCTCCGAGATAAGAATGAGGTAGTCCACGGACTTTTGATCGGCCAAAAACCATCAGTTATACAGTGCAATGCAGTGCGAAGCGGGCTCGGTAATTTGGGGCACCCCGACACGGATAGGTTAGGTTCGAAGGGGATAACGGGGGCTAGAGTGAGCGAGCGTAGCGAGCAACCGTAATCTCCGTCATCCCCTTCGTGTTAGGTTACTTTAAACCCTGTAGACAGAAATAGGAGACCCGCACAGCGGGGCTCCGTCGACTCTGCTTTGGAAACCCAAACAACCTTACAAAAGTTTTTCATCTCTCTAAACATCTCCTATAAGCATCTTCCGATGTATGATCATATCGCTAGGAATCCTAACTAATGCCTGCCGGGGTTGCGGTGCATGCAGCTGCGAATCCCATGACCCTGGCCAAGGGTCAGGAGTAGGAACACCATGGGTTTTTAGCCGGTAAGAGTCCGGCATAACCCTTCGCCTTCCCGGGGCGAAGGGTATCCATGAGGATTTTCCCACGATAAAAAAAAAAGGTATTCTAACTAATATTATAAATGCGAAAGTAAGTTTGTTTATTTGTTACTTTTTCACGCCTAAACCACAGAACCGATCATCCTGAAAATTTGCATATACGTTTCAGGTGTACAGAGACGGACATAGGGTACCTTTCATCCCGAAAAAAAGTACTATCCCCGAGGAAAACAACAATAACGTTCATAGATGGTGCCACGTGTCTTTCGAATCACGATTGAATTGTATTATTATACAGGGTGGTAATTTGAGATGGGGCATGAAGGGCAACTACCTTAACCATTGTAGCTACAGGAAAACGTTCTTAGAAGACCACCCCTAACTTTTAGGATAATTTCAATCGGCATTCACAGATTTTGAAAAAAAAGTACAGTCAGCGAGAAAAAGGGCTGTTTTCACAAAAAAAATTTATGATGCCAATCGATCCCATTTCCTTTAAGGATCAAAAAACTTTTCCGGACCAACTCAGGTTTGAGTACTAGAAACGTCAGAAATAGCAAAAAACTATTTGAGATGGGTTATTTATAAGGGCAGCTACCTTAATTGTTGTCGCTACAGGAAAATGTTGATAGCAAACTGGCAATAATTTTTGTCATTATTACAAACTGCATAAAAAGAAATTGAAAAAAAAAAATTGGTACAGTCAGCAAAAAAATGGTCAGTTCTCACAAAACTTTTTTATGATGCCAATCGATCCTATTTCCCATAAGGATAAAAATACTCTTCTGGACCTACTCAGCTTAAAGTACGAGAAACGTCAGAAATCAAGAAAAACAATATTTTGTCAAAAGTGACGCTAATGCCGAAAAAAAAATTATTTTATTTTCAAAATCTGTGAATGCAGTTCGAAATATTTTCAAAAAATATGGACAGTCTCTCAAGAACATTTTCCTCTAGCCACAACGGTTAAGGTAGCTGCCCTTATAACTATCCCATCTCAAATAAGTTTTTTGCGTTTTCTGACTTTTCTAGTACTCCAACCTCAGTTGGTCCGGCAGAGTCTTTTGATCCTTATGGGATATGGGATCGATTGGCATCATAAAAAAGTTTTGTGAAAACAGCCCTTTTTCTCGCTGACTGTACTTTTTTTTCAAAATCTGTGAATGTCGATTTAAATGATCCCAAAAGTTAGGGGTGGTCTTCTCAGAACGTTTTCCTATAGCTACAATGGTTAAGGTAGTTGCCCTTCATGCCCCATCTCAAATTACCACCCTGTATGTGGAAACTTTTGTAGTGTGTTAAGAGTTTTTTTAACGCGAGCAAAGCCGCGGGCTTATGCTAGTATGATCATATAATGGCTGTAACCATGTTACTGCGACACATACACACAATGAAGACAGAATGATGTTGAAGGGGCCTATTCCTATTATGTCCTATATATATATGTATATGTATTCCTATGTCCTATTATCGTAGTTAATCTCTACCTACCTAATACATTTGTTAAGCTGTAACTTACAGTGTAAAACGTAACGAACCTGAAAATAAAGTTGTCGCCCAATAAAATCGTAATTGAGCTATTTCCTCGAGAACTAATTAAATGGTAACATATTTTTATACATTTTATTGCCGAGGCGTTTTAGGGTTCCTTAATGAACGGTTCTGTAGCTAGAAAATTATCGGTTGGAACGTTTTATTTGATAAAGTTGGATTAGGGAAAATTCACACGTACCACAACAGCATCGCAGTGACAAAAAGTGGTCAAACAGTGGTTACGTGTGAATAGTGTGGCTGCAGTTTCTTGTAGTTGCGTTGTGGTACTACAAAATGTCGATGTGGTTGCGTTGTCGCTAGTAGTTGCGATGTGGTTACGTTGTGGCTAGTGTTTGCAGACAGACAGATCGACTACGACTTTCCGCGAGCACGCTGTTTCTTTGCGTCGATGCAACGTTGTGTTTAGCTATGTCTACACCAATGCGCTTTCTTGTTCATCTTGCGTCTTCGTCTGAAGACATAGCGCATGCAATAGCGTATGCCTTAATACTAGTTCGACAAAAGCGCATGCCCCTAACGCACACTAATCCATCTAAATATACCGCACAGATAACTATAAGTTCACACGCGTCCATCTTGACGACTGACCGAGGCGTACCTGTGTAGACGATAAGCTGCATGCGTCTTATGGCAATCAATATTGCATGCGTTTGACGCAAGAGGAATTGAACGTTGAAAGCGCAAGATGAACATGAAGGCGCACTGGGTTGGACATACCATTTGCGAGATGGCCGGTCGCTAGTGCGCGGTGTCGCTGGTGGTTGCGCTGTGGTCGGTAACGTCGACACTGTTGACTTTAGCGACAAAATGTGGTTCGTGTGAATTAAACTATTAATTTTCATACAAATTAGTGCCCGCCCACGTGTTGTTGTTGTGGTGTGGTTGTGGTGTAGTTGTAGTACGTGTGAAACAAGCCTTAGAGCGGTTACGCACTGCATCCGATCCAAATCCGTGAAAATACGTTCCGAAGTAGTCATAGAACTATTTGTATGGTAGTTCATGCACTAGATCCGAATTCCGTCATTCGATTTATCTCCGTCATCCGTGAGTCTCCAATTCGGAAGAAATATTGACGGACCAAAGTAGCCGTAGTATTGTTTGTTTGAACGCTTTCGCATTACCTCGGATTCAAATCGGACATATTTTATGCCAAAGATGGCCCCTGAATTGCTTGTATTTGGATCAGAAATCGTATTAGTGCGTAAAAAATATCCGAATTCGGACAACAAGAAATTAAAAGAAATTTAAAAAATGTTGGCTTGATTTTTTTCGAAATTGGCAACGGATATAAAAGAAACAAAAATAGTAATCATTTGGTTCCAACAACCTCACTTCCATCAAAACGAGGATTTCTCCATTACCCCATTAGCGAATTAAATAAAGCTAGTTCTAATTGAATGGACATGAAATGCTCTGTGCCATCATACTAATTTCATATCTGTAACGAGTGCTGGCTTAGCTTTGGCCCAGTGTTATTAGGGCGTCGGTCATCCTCCCTTGGGGTACCCAGCGTCTTAAACCACACATCTCTATACGTAACCCTTTTTATCTTGGGAAAATCCTCATGGATACCATTTGCCTGGGGAAGGCGAAGAGTTATGCCGGACTCTTACCAGCTAAAAACCCACGGTATTCCTTCTCCTGACCCTTGGCCGGGGTCGCAGGATTCGCAGCTGCATGCACCACAACCCCAACAGGCTTCGGTCTACTAGCTCCTGGCGGACCTCTCCTTCTGTGAGGCCTTGCCCCACGTCCTCCTGAGAAGTATGCGCGGAACACGGCGCTCCGTCTTCTCGGGCCTGTTATTGTTCACGCGGCGGGTTTGGGGTACCTAACGCCTTAAACCTTGCTTTAATCTCTATACAGAACCTTAACATTTCTAGCTCCACTGCGAGTTATTACTGAACAAATAAGGTTAGAAAGCGTCATAATAATTAAAATTTTACAGGCTGAAAATGAAACACGCCACGGTTTAGGGTGCCTATTTAAAAAATACGATTATATCCGTTATATTGTAGTCAGTAAAAAGTGGATTTCTGACAAATCTATAAAAATATCTCTAGTGTGGCAACTTTGATTTGTTTTTCTGAGGACTTTGCAAGGGCAAAGCACACCGGGCACGTTTATCGAGGCACATGGTATCGCGAGTGTGTTTGTGTGGATACATGTGCCCAGAAAATAGTTGCACGACATGTATCACGTCGCGTTTGACGCTTGATACACCTGGTGGTAATCTTAGACAGGGTCTTACACGAATCCAAGTAACAGAGATGAAGAGGGAATCCCTAAGTGTGCGTACTGAGTGACGGCGCACCGCGCAGGCGGAATGAACGGCGCATTAAATAAATGTTCGAAATGTTTGAATTTTGATATCGACATTATTAAAACCAAAGTAAAATAAACGAAACACTAAACATGCGCGTATGCGTCCATTTTCCCGCGTGCACTAAGGACAGGTATCGACGGTAAAGCCACGGTAAAGCCGCTCCACAATCCGCAATACGCCCGTGCGCCGTCACTCAGGACGCACACTAATACCTCTCTAGCTCTCACATACACACAACGGTACATAGTAAACTGCTTGGTCGACTTTAATTTGAGGGTGGTAGTAGCCCGGTGGACCGTAACTATAGATCCTACCGTTAAATGTGCTAGGTTTTGTTGAATCTTACAACACGCGTCTATTTCCAGCGTGCGGTAAGGAAGTTTTATACAACTTTAAGTATATACAGAAACCGAGAGACCCCAACAAGATTTTCATCAGAACTGCCTGAATATGTGTTTTATTTTTAATACGAGTAAATCTCCAAGTTAGACCTTAGTTTATCTCGCGTTAAGTTCCCTAGTAAACTGTGAAATGCCTGAGATGCGCTATGCAGGGGTTGTCTAATACACGGAAACTGACCGAGCGGACCGTCTCAAGCCTCAAGGTGTCTATTCCCGTCCACTGTTATGAGTAGAAACCTATTGAAAGAGAATTGAAATTTATGAAAAAAAGGGAAAATCTGATGTGGTGTAAAAGTATGTCAATCGATTCTCCTGGTGATTCTGAACAAACTAGTTTCAGGTTTAGTGTATACTAAAACTAAACTTGTATTGTAGTCCGTCCCCACACGGGATATTTGCGACATGATGTGCCCCGATACAAATTGCGTCACATGTATCGCGACTTTTTCCTCGTGGAGATTATTTATGACAGAGTCTAAACAGTGTGATAACAGGGATATTTTAAAATGACTATAATTATTATGGTCACTTCTGTTGCTAAACTGACAACATAAGCCTTTAAATGGCTACAAATTATAAACATTCTCCGTACAATATTGTATTTTTTTGTATGGAGACTGCAATATTTTTCTTACCGGTTAACTATGGATTTTACCGTTCTTAAAGGAAGATTTACATTGATCCAGTAAGGATCCAGCATCGTATTATCCTTAGGCCAGTAGCCTAATTCACCGAACTAAAGAAGTTCAGTTTCGGTATAGTTGCTGTTAAGTTTCGATCCAAACAACGCTTTTCGTATTCTCTATCGGTGATCGCTATCACATACGCTTGCGTGAACTTAACTTGATCGGCGCGTGATGGTTTAAACACATTTTAATCCAGTTCAGCATTTTAGTTGAATACTATTTAGTCCAATGCTAGGCTCTGGAGTCCAGCCACACTGGATCTTGGATCACTGGGGCCTACTCCTAAAATAAATCTTGATAAATCACAACCGAACCAAGGCCGAACCAATTTCAAAAGCTATTAAATTGTTTGACACAAAAAACAAAATCAATCATTTTGAAAGTTTTTGAAAACAAAAACTGACTGACGGTTGTGGTTCGATTGCATTTGGCAACAATTTATTTTAGGAGAATTAGGCCCCTGGGCATATTATGTCTAATAATGGACTATGAAACAAACTTTTGTTGATGAAGAATCATCAGCATAATAAAGTATGCACCTATTAATTTACTTAAGGTACCAGGCTCGCATACGAATCAAGAAGGTCACGTTTTTACTGTTAAACTCAATCCTCTAGGGTGACGCGTTGTGACGCAAATACAGAAGTACCATTCTGTCACTGTCACTTACATTTTTTTATCTTTCTTTATTTTTATTTACACAAACAATATTTATATAATTACAAATAAAAGTACATACAAATAAAGAAGAATATCCTAATCCTAACTAATATTATAAATGCGGAAGTCAGTTTGTTTGTTTGTTACCTTTTCACGCCTAAACCAGCGAACCGTTCATCCTGAATTTTTGCATATACGTTGTTAGGTGTACAGAAACGGACATACGGTACCTTTCATCCCGAAAAAAGTACTGTTCCCGAGGAAAACAACAATAACGTTCATAGATGGCGCCACGTGTCTTTGGGATCATGATTGAATTATATTCTTATAGAAACTTTAGTAGTGTGTTAAGAGTGTTTTAACGCGAGCAAAGCCGCGGGCTAAATCTAGTATCCTAATAAAACTATGAACTAAAATATATACCAAAGTATTCCTCCGCAACCCACGTTGTATGGCAATGCTAATCCTTTGACCAAAACAGAAGCCAGACTTCGGGTCTTGCTTACAATTAGTTATGCGGAAAGGCCAACGACCGCTGTTTCAAAATTAATTTAAAACAAAAATAATTTGTTACATTAGCAGCAGCAACAGTTTCCCCACTGTTTTTACGTAATGGCAACATTGTTTTTTTGATACTTTGTTTTATATTTTTCTGTGTGAGCAGCATGTGATCTTGTTATTGTAAAATTAATTAATACATGTCCCGCTTAAAATCTTTGTGCATTTTTATTATACAACGGCCAATGAACGTTCGTCATTTTGTTTAATTTGATCGAACTTTTTACTAACCTTTTGACCGCCACAGTCATATATACATGACAAATAAAAATGTGTCTAGCACGCCACGGTCATGACTACATGACATACTTAAAAGATGAAATCTTAGCTTGACGCCGAGAGCACGCTTTTGCTGTTTTGACGTGGCGGTCAAAGCTTTAAACGAATCCGGTTTCATTTAGTAGTATCGAGCTACTCGATTCTGCTAAATGAATCGAACGGACTTTGTACTGAACGAATCTGGTTTCATTTAGCAGTAGGGAGCTACTCGATACTGCTAAATGAAATTAATTCATTTTGCACTAAACGAATCCGTTTCCGGCAACACGATGACGTGAAATGAATGACGTCACGTAACTTGAATTGCATTCAAACGTCAATTTACGTGAAAAACAATTTGGCAGTGCGTTTTCAATTTTTATATTTAGTAACAACATCAACCTTTTTTGCAGTAGCGGTTCCTGACGTTTGAAACTGCCGATAAGTACTAAACCACGTTAAGTTTTATTCCGTATGGAGACGAGCTAGAATATAAAACTTCCTCACCGCACGCTGCGAATAGACGAGTTTTGTATAATTGAACAAAATCCAGCACGCTAGGTGGATCTATACGGTCCGCCTGGCTAGCTACTACCCTCATATTAAAGTCAAGCCGTTTACTGTATTCCGTCGTGTATCTGTGAGACGCAGAAGGTTTTAGGGGAATCACTACAGCCCTGTTACTTGAATTCGTGTGTTCCATCTTATGCGGGCTTTACACTCGCACCGCGAAAGCCCGCGAAGGCCGCGAACTGCGAATGTGGATGGTTTCGCGGCATCGCGATCGCGGTTCGCGGCGTTCTCTGTCCGGTGGCGGTTTTTCAAAGGGTTTGCGAAGCGCGAACGCGAACGCATCCACACTCGCGGTGTGTTCGTATTCACAGTTGTGTTCGAAACGCAGTGACAAGTGGACGTAACAAAAAATAAGTGGAGTAACGATCGCGAGCTAGTGTTCCTTGAGTGTTATCAAGCAGAACCCGTGCTTTGGCAAGCCCAACATGCTAAAGCACAGTGTCAGACCAGCAGCAATAGTAACTTCCACGTCCATTTCAGTCAAATGCGCGAACGTAAATGCGAAAGGTTGCGAGTGTAGAGGGCTATATTTTTCGCGCCGTGGTCAAGCGCGAATCGCGGGCGAGTGTAGAGCCCGCTTTAGACCCTGTCTGCACTTACCGTCATGTGCTATTAGGGCTGACGTGACCAAAGTCAAATAATAATAAAAAGGGATTTATTGCTTACCATGCTGTCAGTAACCTTGACCTAATTGTAAGTCTATTAGTTGCACATTGCGTGAAGTGGCGCTTCTGTCTTCATCTTCATGATGGCGTCGTTGCTAAGGCAGTAAACACAGCACTTGTTTTAGACCCCCATTACCGTTATGTCGTAAACTTTCGTGTGCGTAGCCTTACATATTTGATGAAGTTTTTTTTTGGTAGGAGTAGGAAAATATGAGCGTTTTCCACGTTGTAATTGTCAAGTGTTGAAGAAGTTTATGGTGATTTGACGATGAATTGTTTATTCCGGTACGGTGCGCATTTTTTTTTTAAATCGTACCTTGAGTTTTTTTAGGAGGCTTGTATGGAACACGCTAGATGTGTACTTTCGTGGACACGCCTAGTGTATCCAAAACATCAACCGCATTGACGACCTTAAGCATAGGCCACACTGCGGGCTAACTTAGCTTTGCTCATGAAGCTGCGGCGTCTATAGCTACAGCATGACTGGTTACTCGCTTTACATCCGAAAACAATGAAGAATAAACACGAAATCCGTTAAAAAGACAGCTGTTCCCATAGAAAATACTCAATGCTACTTTACAAAATGTATGGAACAGCTGATTTTCACGAAATTAGAATTGACTCATAGTAAAAGTAGTACATGCCGTGTGGTGCCGGATGTAAAGAAGCACTACCCCATCTCTTCCCGTGGGTGTCGCAAAAGGCGACTAACACTCAGTTGCAAGAAAGGTCCATTAAATTTTAATGCTCTCATTAGAATGTTAATGCTCCATTAACCTCTTCTGTCCATTGTAAGAATCTAGATTTAATGGAATGATAAACTATCCATTAAAATTAATTTTTGATGTGTCAAACTCCCCATGATTTACAACAAACAAGAGATTTGATAATTAGAAAATGAAGAACGAACTACGACCTAATTAGTGTTCATGCAATAGCCATTAATTTAATGGAAACATTATTCTTAATGACGGATTAGTTAATGATCACCTAATGGTAGCTTTCTTGCAACTCAGTGTTAGGGACTCACTAGAGGATGGGCAGCAGCGTTCTCTGAGTACTTTAACAACCATACTGCGATTGCCAACCCGCCTACCAAGTGTGGCGATTATCGCAAACTGTTTAGGGGAGGCCTATGATCAGCAGTGGACGCCTTTGGGCTGAATGATGATGATGATGATGAAAAGTAGTACAGAATGATGAGCGTTAATGGTTATCGTATTAAAAGCCACTAACCATTCGTACTGTATACTTTGGTTCACACCGAACTACAGAGTTTAGCTAAGGCAGTTAACTGAATTATGTAGGCTAACTAACCCGACGATCTCAGCTAATCTAAGTGAACTCGGTCGTCTCTGATACTACTGCAAGTGACAAGCTAACATAGTGTTGTCATATCGACTTGCTGACGACTCGGATACAATATAATCGGACACAGTGTCCGAATTGACACTTTTTTTTTTTTGCTGATGTTTCGGACACTGTCAAATCATTGAAGCTGTTTAGTGTAATCGGATAAAAAAGTTTTAATATAAAAACGGCTGCTTTCGTTAAAGTCCAGTTAAAAACTGTTTTTTACAACTACAGGCTGTAAACGAATTCATGTAATTCCTTCAAACCTTGTGATCTATGGCGACACTGATTAACCCTGCACAAGTTTTTTTCAAAACCAACATAAAATAGCTTTCAAAAAATGAACCATCGCATTCTGTATCTGAGTAATTTTAGCGTTCCGAATTAACTGATAGCGTGGAGCGATATTGCGCTAGTTGTACCCTTCAGCTGTGGCACCGTACCTTCATTAATTTATGCATGGCATCGAAATTATTAATAACATCAATTTTTTTTTTTGAAAATTCACTTTTATATATGTTTTTAATCAATCTAAATCTCATGCGGGGTTAATCTATACCTTTAATAGATTATGTGGTTTAAAGAAATTACACGAATTCGTATACACCCTGTATAGGCTGGGCGGAGGACGGATTTCTACAATTAAAGTATCGTTGGAAGTTATTTTATCTGACTGTACAAAACAGATTTTTTATATTGGTGTCCTAATCATCAATGAAAAAAATATTGAAATTAAAATGTGTCAATTCGGACACCATTTCCAAATATATCGTGTCTGATCCGAGTCGTCAGTAAGTCGTTATATCCATTTAAATATAGATATTTTAGCTCACATAGCTGGTTGCATGCTAAGCTACATGAGCTAAGCAGCTTAGCTCGCCGTACGCGAATCTGTTGAACTAACGCTTTGGGGAACTAGATAAAGGCCTTACGACATACCTACATTGTTATATTACTTTTAAAATATTGAAATATTATTGATAAGTAATCTAAAGTATTGGTGGAAATATTACAGAAAATTATCTTCGAATGCACGGATTAGATTTCAATATAAACTATCGTATAATTGAAAAAATATCCTGGAATTTCGATAAATTATCGTGCGGTACCAAATTATTATTTTCCGTCGCAAGGCACTTAAAAATATCTTTGAGCTAAAATTATTGCATGTTTGGCAACACCGTTCAATGTGGATGAATTCATCGGAAGATCGTGTGCAAAATGACAACGTCATCATCTGCCTAGCCTTTTCCCAACTATGTTGGGGTCGGCTTCCAGTCGAACCGGATGCAGCTGAATATCAGTATTTTACATGGAGCGACTGCCTATCAGACCTCCACAACCCAGAACTGGGTAATACGATACTCTTGGTAAGACTGGTTGTCAGACTTTCTGGCTTCTGACCAACAGTAACGACTGTCAAAGATCTACAAATGACAGCCGGGACCAACGGCTTTACGTGCTTTCCGAGGCACGGAGGTACTTACTCGCTATGGTAAATGGTCACCCATCCACAGACCAACCTCGGCAAGCGTGGCTTAACCCGGAAGATCGGTCTATGCGGCTGTAATTATTTAGCCACGAGCTTCTCTGTGAAATGACAACGTCTGGCGCAGATTTGCTAATCTAGTGAATGCAGTTCTATAGAAATCAATACAAAGCAAGTAATCCTTAAGTTATGTAGAGATCAACTCTGATAACGTGGCACGCCCCTCCAACATCCGTTTTCAATGTGTGTTTAAGCCAACGAGTCATCATGTTTGTGTTTATACTGCGTCCGCTGCCGTCCAGCTTACCGTCCTCGCCGACGAGGCCCGTCGCGACGTCCTCCCACCGCCGCCGGTCACGATCCACCGAGCTCTCCCGTCGTAAAGCCGGTCGTCTCTTCAGACTCCGCAGTCACACTGATAATTCAGCTCCGAGTCCCACTAGGAGTCGCCCTTAGTGCTGTTGTTGCAGGTAGTCATGATGTTAGTGTAGTACAAGTAGTTAGCTTAGGTTAAGTCTTTTACTTCCCCCCCCCCCCCCCCCATTGGCTGGAGACCCCTCAGGTCTCGCCAATAACTGCCCGGTTACGTAGAAGGGGTCCCCAAGGACCACCAAAAGCAGAAGAAAAGAAAACCGCTCTACAAGGCACATGTGTGTCGTTCAAACAAAGCTCCGAACGGTACCATACTTTAGGAGGGGCGTGCCATTTTATCGGAGTTGATATGTACGCTCCGATCAAGTCAACGCATAAGCTATCACTTCCTAATATTTCCTTTTAAAATATTAATAACGAATAGGAATTTTCTCTTTCTTCTGGTGATTGAGTAAGACCCTTAAAATGGCTTACAAATCTCATGACTTTGATGTTTTCAATGTGAACTTGGTGACGATAAGACGCTTATTGAGCAGTGAGTTTTTTAATAAGTTTTAGTGTAATTTTTTGTTTGTTTTTTGAATTCCGTATAACTAAGTTAAGTAACTTACTAGTAAAATAAGTATCGACCATCTTATATCTAAGGTGAATTAGTTATTAATTGTAGTGTTATGGTACTACTTCATATTTAAAAATTATGTAGAATGGAGTGTAGCTGGCATCTTGGTTAGTTTTTAGTTGGTTATGTACTAAGTTGATTATCAGTGAAGACCTTTAATTGGCTGTATGAGGTATAAGCTGTTTTATATATATAATAGTTAGAGCTCAAACACACCACGTTTTTTTCAGCCGCTGTCGACGCGCGTTTCGCTATCGCGCGTTGTCGGCGCTGCTAAACTTGAAATGGGCAGATTACTTGCGATTGCATCGCTGCAAACTCACGAGAAACGCGCTACAGACACGCGTGAGCAACTCTCCTTGCAAAATAAAACGCGCGTAGCACGCGCGCGATGGAGCGTGTATCGCGCTGGAAACGTGTGTGCGCTGTGTGACCGACCGACATCGAGGAAAGGGGCGGGGGAGAGGCCTGCGGCGCACACTCCATCCGTACTTCATACAGAACGCTGTACGTATGTGTTTGCAGCTAAAGAGACGCGCTGTGCCAGCGCGTCTGTATCGATGTAACCCGCTACGAGCGCGTCGACAGCTCGCGAAAAAGTCGTCGTCTGCATACTACAATTTTATGAACGTGTGAATAGGTAAATTGGTTGCGATAACATCGCGTTTGCAGCGCGTTATAGTTGCGTGCGACACACGTCGACAGCGCCCGAAAAAAACGTGGTGTGGAAGAACCCTTGAAGCTGTTGGTTTTCCAAATCATTAAATAACTAAAAGAAAAAGATAAAATTCCCGAAAGTTCTTCAGTTGTAGAATTGTTTCTAACTGCATTAGGGAAAGGCTAAAAATATATTCCATCTAATATAGCCGGCCGGCTGCGTCTGCCTAATTGTGTAATGTTGTTACGACGGTAGCTTCAGTCGTGTTGAGGTAAAGACACAAATAGGTTACGTCACAATATTCGTATTTGGAGAAAGCGGCAGAATGTTGATGACATTTATTTAATCATGTCAATTGTTTTATATAGTTTAGAGCTCTTACACACCACGTTTTTTTCAGGCGCCGTCTATGCGCGTTTAGCTATCGCGCGTTGTCGGCGCCGCTAAACTTGAAATAGGCAGATTACTTGCGATTGCATCGCTGCAAACTCACGAGAAACGCGCTACAGACGTGCGTGAGCAACTCTCCTTGCAAAGTAAAACGCGTGTAGCATGCGCGCGAAGGAGCGTGTATCGCGCTACAGACGCGCGTGTCGGCAAGTAACCGATTAAAACGCGCTGTACGTATGTGTTTGCAGCTAAAGAGACGCGCTGTGCCAGCGCGTCTGTATCGATGTAACTCCGCGCTACGAGCGCGTCGACAGCTCGCGAAAAAGTCGTCTTCTGCATACTACAATTTTATGAACGTGTGAATAGGTAAATTGGTTGCGATAACATCGCGTTTGCAGCGCGTTATAGTTGCGTGCGACGCGCGTCAACAGCGCCTGAAAAAAACGTAGTGTGTAAGAGCCCTTAGCTTCATTTTATCTTTTGTAAATGTGAGAACTTCGTGGACTTGCCTATACATATAATTGCGTAAATTACTATTATTGTTATTTTTTTCTTTTCGGTTAATTTTTGTACTCAATACTTGGTATTACATTACTCACAGGTCTGTGGTCAAGACTACATTGTTCTCTCTTAACTATCCTAAATCATAGGTACTGTATTTATTGAAGTTGTTAAAGAAATCCTTTTTTTTTTAAAGAGTAACCATAGAGTTTCTTGCCGGCTCTTCTCCATAGGAAACGACTAATTGGAACCGTGCACCTAAATTCGACTTTTCATAAGCGCCTGTATTAGTTTATGTGAAATATTTTTTTATTTGATTTGAATGATCTCTTTCTACCAGTTTTTTTTTCTGATCTGTCTCCTCAGGGAGTCAACAAGGAATAAAAAAAAAAAACAAAAGAGTTAAAGACCGGAAATAATTGGTTCGATCTGTTACGGACAAGCGGACAGATCGAGCTAATTATATCCGGTCTTTCACTCTGCTGTTTTTTAGGGGGACTCATAGGAATTAAAATTTTCGATCTGTTCCCCTATCACGAACATGGGTTCAGATGGAACATGTTATGCCTATCTGTCCCCCAAATTAAAAATTAAAGTAGAAAAATAAACATATAATATACAGGGTGTAAAAAGACCCCTCACATAGCCGAAATCTACGCACTCTGTACATCAAACTAAATTACATTGACCAAAAATAATTGCTGGGAAACGACTTTTAATTTTTGGCATAAAAAAACGTTTCTTTTGTAGCGCGCAATGTGCCGATGCCGCACGTTTGCATGCGTGCAGCGGCCACACAGCCGAGCCAAGGCGGTCGTGTGCGTTTGATATTCATTGCGTTTTTGTAACTTCAAATGCGTAATTTGTTAGGAAAAATTGATATTTTTGATAATGTTTGTATGAAAGAAAGTTTAGTATTAAAAAAAAAAGTGTACTTTGACCTTCAATATCTCCAAAACCAATGATGTCCCTGGTATGGTTTGTTCGAAAAAAATGATCCCAATGATGGGTAGAATACGTGGTTTTGGTTATCGTTAAGGGTCTTTTTACACCCGATATATCTCACATCGTCGTAGACTACCTGATTGCACGTTTCTTTTAAAAAATGTATCTAACGAAGTTGACTGTCCTGATCTACTGCATAAATTGTATTTTAATATACTCCAGAGATCAGTTAGATTTAATCCGCCTATCTCCATTCCCTTTTCTAAATCTAATTATAGGCAAAAGTCATACATAGTGCGAGCGAGCAAGGACTTCAGTAATCTATGTAAAGAGTTCTCATTTGACCCATTTAATACGAAATACAATTCTGCACGCAGTCGGTTGAATGCTAACTTTTTAAAGGGCCATAATGATTTTGTACTTTATTTAAATTACCATATTTTATCTTTATCGTGCTTGTTAGATCCTAAGTTTTCTGATATTCTTTTCCATTTTTACTCGTGGGAACCTGTAATTGGCTTTGTATTGATATACGAGTATATACCACTGTTATCCATTTGTTGTAGCTGTTGGTTCTCCTTTAATAAATAAATAAATATTCAGCTAATGTTTTAAATCGGTATACCAGTTATAGTTAAAGTAATAATTAGTTCGATCTGTCCGTTTTCTAGGTATTTAAAGTAATAGTTCGGGAGTGAGGTTTCTATACCTAGTACTATTAATTATTCCACCACAAGCTAGGGTTAATTGACATACCGACGTGTGTTTACCATTAGGACCAAGTAAATGCTCACTTAAAGACACGATTTGTAAATAATATAATCATTCAGCCTTTGGTTCAACTACGTGCAGAGAGCATCCAGCGCCATGCGCGTCCAGTACAACAACGCATTTAGGGTGCTGTTGGGGCTGCCGTGGTTTTGCAGCGCTTCTACGATATTCGCGCAGGCACATACCGAGACTTTTATGCTATTATTAGGAAGCGGAGTGCCTCGCTACTAAGTCGCTTCCGAGGCAGCACTAACAGTATCCTGAGTGTATTGTCCGAGCGGTGGGAATCGGCGATGTTGAAGAGGTGGATGCATCTGCATGCCAGTTCGTCACCATTTATTAAGTAATTATTGTTTATGTTTGTGAATGTTTTAATGAAGCCTATGTATATTTTTGTTTGTAGTGCTTATGCTTATGGGAATAATTGCCTGAAATAAATGATTATTATTATTATTAGGTATCTATTCAAGTAAATAACTTCTTGAGAAACGTCTAATGGACTTGAATATGTTTTGTAAACGTGTGTTGTTGTTCGGATAATAGCTTTTGATGTTACTGTAATATTCAGTTGGCACAAACTTTGTTCATACTAGGTTAGTCGGAAAAGGGGTACTAATCCGAAAGGGTGTTAAAGTTCGCTTAGGCGTCGGTCTAAATGGCTACGATCGTACGAACAAACTGTGAGATTTCGTGGCGCGATTTAAATGATCGTGCGGATGTAAACGATTTCGTGTAATTCCTTCAAACCGCGTGATCGACTAGTGACACTGATTGACCCTGCATAGCTTTTCTACAGAAACAACAAAAAAAAGTTTTCAAAAAGTGAAAACCATAGTATTCTGTATCTGAGTAATTTTAGCATCCCAAGTTAATTGACTGCGTGAAGCGGTATCGCGCTAGTCGCGCCCATCAGCTGTGTCGCCGTGCCTTCATTAATTTATGCAAGGCATCGAAATTTTCAATTACAAAAATGAAATGGGAAGAAAAAAAGTTTTAATTTTTATTCAATCTAAATCCCGTGCGGGGTTAATCTATACCATTAATAGATCATGTGGTTTGAAGGAATTACACGAATTATTTAACACCGTGTAGAACGCGTGATGCCGGCCGTTGCGCGTATCCGATCGTACAATGCCGTCGCGTCCCCAACGCAACAGCGCCATTTCAACGATCGCGCGATGACGTGTGACCAATTTGGACAATCAAAAAAGATTTGAAGCTTTGATTGCACGATCGCACGATCAATCCCATTGTACGATTGTTATTAAGCATTTTCAGTGCTCACGTGATGACTTATAAGCTTGAATTGGGACACTAAAAACATTTGTGTATTTAATCTCGTCGTGCGACAAAATCGCATCGTTTGCTCGTACGATCGTAGCCATTTAAGACGACGCCTTAAGGCCCTGGGGGTCTACTCCCTAACCACGAGGTCCGTGGTTTCGGTCTTAGTTACGAGCATTTCCTACTCCCTATCTCCCACGGACATACAATTATTTCGGGGCCCGAACTAAGAATGAATAACAACACGATTTGACAGTTGTCCCTACTACCGATGTATTTTTGCTTGTCCGAAAAGTAGAATTTTACACTTGTTTTGTTCACTCCTACGTTTCGGGCTACTTTCGGACGGGCGACTAACTTCGGTGACGGACTTAGGGAGTAGGCCCCCTAAGCAGACGACGGACTTTTATCGGACTAGGATGACCGTGATCGGTAGATGTCGCCCGTCGCGACATTTGGCAAGGACTCAACGCACACGACGGTTATTTCCGCAGTTGTCGTTACAGCTCTAGTGTTTTCATTAGAAAAAAGTACCAACCACGTTCTTTGTTGTCCGCAGCAGTCCACCGGACAAAAAGTCCATGGTCTATAAAGGGCCTCATAATGAATAACTTTTGTTCTACAAGTTTCCCCAAAAGTCAATAGTTTAAGAGAAATAGCTTTTCAAATATTTCATTAAAAATATACTAAAATCTACCTATACTCAGCTATGATCAGCTGTGTTTACATTATATGTCATTTAGGGTCATGAATTAGAAGCTCCATTTTTTGAAATCGTTCTTAAAGATGGAATGACGAATTTTTGGAAAAACAAAAATAAAAATAATTTTACATTCTTTAAATTTCCTAACCACCACGCTTATCACCACGCTGGCATAGTATGCCATCTAGAGACCAAATCTACTAGCAAAATTGTTACTAAACTGCAAACGAACCACAACCGTTACTTAATTTTCGTTTACGAAAACTGTCATGATGTTTGGTTTTGTTGTCAAACAATTTGACAGATTTTATAAACGAAAACTGCCTAAATGACTGGTTCGGCTTCGATTCGGTTGCGTTTGATCAACGTTCCATTTAATAGAATTGGCTCATAATCTGAGAGCATCCCAAACAACGTTTATCAACTCGCGGTCTTCAACCAAGAACAAATCTATCCCAACGTAAACAAAACGTTCTCCATCTTCGAATAAATACTGTCGACATAATTCAATGTATCTGAATTGAGACAAAAAGCGGGTAAGAACTTACGTAAGCATTTCTCGTCCAATTCTGTATTCAATAAACATAAAAGCCACATTTCAAACGTCAGTGTCGGTTATTTTCGGGCCAGTAACAAAACTGACGTTTCAAACGTGGCGTAAGCTCAACATGTCTCATTTTAATTGTGAGCTGCCTTACCCACTTACTTTTTCCATTTCGTTTAAGGCGTAGACGTATTTTTTTATTATATTAACTTGGCCGCCGAAATCTTGGTGAAATTTATATTCCTTTTTTCTTTAAATGTCCAGCCTCTTTTGTTGAAGCATAACGGTGTGGATTTAAATTATATGAAATGTAGTAAAACGTCGAGTAAATGAAGGATCTGTTTATTTTGGTTTCTTATAGGATTTCAGTACGAACCTAGTACTCTTTTATACGTGGTATTCGTGGCTAATACGGAATATGCATGTAATTCAAAAATCTTTCATTATTTAAATACATACTGTACAGGAGTCAAGACATTAATTGCATTTTTTTTACATTTTTCAACGCATTACTTATTTTACAATTCATTATTTTCTGTTACGTTTTTTTTTTTGTGGAACGGAACTCAATCTCGAAACGCGTCGTCTTCGAAAACGCCGGAAGTGACATCAAAATCCACGTGAATAAATCTTTAAATAATCAATTCTTAGCAAACTGTTTGATTTCTTACTGAGGTAACGAAAAAAGCACGCGGGTTAAGCGGGTTTAAGAGGCACGTGCTTTATCTGAATTCCAGTTAGTGCCGTGGTTCTTAAATAGCCCATTTTATGGTACCTACACATCTAACAGTACCTACCAGTAACTTTATAGGACAAAAAAGGTGAGATATAGTAATGTCTATGATTAATAACTCTTTACTCACGTGCATTTTTCGGGATTGCCCGACTAGTTTCGGACCCAAACAGAGCCCTTAATTAAGGAGCTGAACACGCCGCCCGCGATGTCGCGAGTCAAACAGGCTCTTTTTAGGTCCGGAACTAGTCGGGCAATCCCGGAAAACGTACATAAATAAACCATAAATAAATCATAAATATGAACGTGTCTCACGAAAGTTATAATACAAAAATTTATCTTAAGCCAAGACTTTTCGTTATAATTACTTTCACACGCTTCGATGACCAAGCGTTATCGTCAAAAAATTATAACAAAAGTATTTTTTGTATCGCTCCACGTTAACGATTTTGAAGCTTCGCTGAGTTGCAAATTGTCACAATTTATAACAAGGGCCATAGCTAGTGTACCTAAAAAATATTATTGCCAATTTTCTTCTTCATAAACTCAACTAAAATTAGAGAACTGCTATCTTTTACTAACAGACACCGCGAGAAAAGGATGGTGATATCACTACATGGTATAAAACAAAGTCGCTTCCTGCGGTCTGTCCCTATGTATGCTTCGATCTTTAAAACTATGCAACGGATTTTGATGCGGTTTTTTGTAATAGATAGAGTGATTCAAGAGGAAGGTTTTAAGCTATAAAACGTACACGTGCAAAGCCGGAGCGGGTCGCTAGTAAGAACTAAGTTAGAGATGTCAAACTAGTTTACGCCTTGAACGTTTCGTGTTTTTAGTCCTCACATTGTGACGTGTCGTCTAAATAGAATCATCATCATCTGTCTAGCCTTTTGCCCAACTGTGTTGGGGTCGGCTTCCAGTCGAACCGGACGCAGCTGAATATCAGTATTTTACATGGAGCGACTGCCTATCAGACCTCCACAACCCAGTAACTGGGTAATACGATACTCTTGGTAAGACTGGTTGTCAGACTTTCTGGCTTCTGACCAACAGTAACGACTGTCAAAGATCTACAAATGACAGCCGGGACCAACGGCTTGACGTGCTTTCCGAGGCACGGAGGAAACTCGCTATGGTAAATGGTCACCCATCCACAGACCAACCTCGGCAAGCGTGGCTTAACCCGGAAGATCGGTCTATGCGGCTGTAATTATTTAGCCACGAGCTCTTCGTGTCGTCTAAATAGAATGAAAATTTATTTTTAGTTCATTTCATAATTCGGCTCGCTACATGCCTTCGTTTGGGTGCTTCTTGCTGTGCTCCGCATCGCTGCCACTGCAGTGAAGGGGGCCTACTCCCTAAGTCCGTCAACGAAGTTGGTCGTCCGTCCGAAAGTAGCCCGAAACGTAGGAGTGAACAAAACAAGTGTCAAGTTCAATTTTTCGGACGGACAAAAACACATCGGTAGTAGGGACAACTGTCAAATCGTGTTGTCATTCATTCTTAGTTCGGGCCTCGAAATAATCGTATGTTCTTAGGTGATAGGGAGTACGAAACGCTCGTAACTAAGGCCGAAACCAAAGACTTCGCGCTTAGGGAGTAGAGCCCAAGCTGTCGACAGCCTCGGACGTCACGACTTGTCTTGCAGCAGGAGTGCAGGTCGTATAGCACGGTATGCCAACTTAAATGGTATTATCCGTCGTTCTTGTGTCACCTTGGCGTGTTATTAATGCCATTTGGGGTGAAACACTCGGGTCGTGGGGTCCGATTGCTCAACTTCTATACAGAGATGTCGGCATCTGGTCGACACTTCTCATGACCGAAGGCTGTTCTGTACTTTGGTCAAAAGATTAGCATTGCCATACAATGTGGCAGTTTTGCCAGTCTTCTGGGCATATTACCAGTAGACAGCGATGCGGAGGAATATTTTGATGCCCTATTTTAGTTTATAGTTTTATTAGGATGTATTTTTCTTTATTTTTATTTACTTTTATTTGTAACTAGCTATGCCCGCGACTTCGTCCGCGTGGAAGTCGGAAAACAACATTGTGTCGCAGCAACTAAACAATGTATTTGTAATCATTTTTTTTAAATATCACATTTATTTCCAATAAGCTCATCACCCACTCTCAATAGCGTGATAATTTGTACTCTATAACCCGCCCCTCTCTTTAACGGACATCTTTGCCAAATTTGAACTAAATCTGTTCAGTAGTATTAGCGTGAAGCTCCGACATACAAACAGACAAACAGACGGAAATTCTAAAAATTGTATTTTTGGCATCTGCATCGTTTTTAATACACGTAGCAATCATTTATGTCCAAAAATATTGAATGTACAGTTTTTGCTTCGTTACGATTTTATTATATGTATATGTTACGGCTAACAGCCGAATGGCGGTTACACCTAGGTTTAACCGGATACAACTAGGTGCAACCAGTAGCAGTTGGTTAGAACTAGGTGTAGCTTAAGTCGACGGAGCCCCGCTGCGCGGGGCTCCTATTTCTGTCTGCAGAGTTTAAAGTAACCTAACACGAAGGGAACCTAACCTATCTGTGTCGGGGTTCCTCTTAATCACCGGTGTGCGGCTGCACCTAGTTCTATCCGCTATGATGAAGGCTTAACCTAGTTCTAACCGAGGATAAATAGGATACATCTAAGTTTAACCGCATGTGGCCGGCTGTATCTAGTTGTACCCGGCTAAAACTAGGTGTAGCCGCACTTCGGCTATTAGCCGTAACATATAGATTATGTAAATTTTGTGTGTGTAAATTATTATTTACACACACAAAATTTACATAATCTATACGTCAAATTTAGTTGAACTAAAAATTGGAGTTAACTATTGTTAACTCCAATTTTTAGTTCAACTAAATTTGACAGCTCTTATTTACGTCCGTCTCTTTCTTATTTGATCAAAGTGAAAAAGATAGCAATAACCTAAATTAAGCTCAGTTTGTGCACAACAGAATCAGCCACCATTGCCAAACGAATATTAAAATAGTTTTGGAGAAAACTAAAGTAGTATTATCACGTAGTTAATTTCGAAGAAGTAAATACATATAAATTGTCAAGTAAACAGAGTTTACGATATAAACAGTTATTTTTATGCTAACATTCGTTCTGCCAATCCTTTTCCCCGCTATGTTGGGGTCAGCTTCCAGTCTAACCAGGGGGCCTACTCCCTAAGTCCGTCAGCGAAATTAGTCGCCCGTCCGAAAGTAGCCCGAAATGTAGAAGCGAACAAAACAAGTGTCAAGTTCAACTTTTCGGATGGGCAAAGACACATCGGTAGTAGGGACAACTGTCAAATCGTGTTGTCATTCATTCTTAGTTCGGGCCCCGAAATAATCGTATGTCCGTAGGTGATAGCGAGTAGGAAACGTTCGTAACTAAGGCCGAAACCACGGACTTCGTGCTTAGGGACTAGACCCCCAGATGCGGCTGAATACCAGTACTTTACACAGAGCGACTGCCATCAGACCTCCGCAATCCAGTTACTGGGCAATACTGGTATCTTAAGTTTAGACTGGCTGTCAGACATTCGAGTTTCTGACTACCCGTAACGACTGTCATAGGTATTCTTATGACACCCAGGACCGACGGTTTAACGTGCTCTCCGAGGCATGGAGGGGTATCGATGTGTAATGATCATCCATCCACGGACTGACCGCGGCAAGCTCAGCTTAACCTTGCAAATTATAGGATCCGCGCGGTTCTTAATTAGCCAAGGGCTACTCTAATGCTACCTTTAACTATACAAGTTTAGTTTTAGTATACACTAAACCTGAAACTAGTTTGTTCAGAATCACTAGGAGAATCGATTGACATAGTTTTTATACCACGTTAAATCTTGCCTTTTTTTTCATAAATTTCTGTTTTGTTTCAATAGGTTTCTATGCATAACAGTGGACGGGAGTAGACACCTTGAGGCTTGAGACGGTCCACTCGGTCAGTTTCCGAGTATTAGACAACCCCTGCATAGTACATCTCAGGCATTTCACACTTTACTAGGGAACATGACGCGACATAAACTACGGTGTAACTTGGAGATAAAAAAAACACACATTCAGGCAGTTCTGATGAAAATCTTGTTGGGGTGTTTCGGTTTTAGTGTATACTAAAAATAGTGTTGTATAAGTTTTGTTAAAAACAAAACAAATAAAACTTGACATGCAATATTTTGAAGACACTTTTGGTGCATTGGCTGAGCGATTGGATTCTGCGCGACGGATGTTGGTTCAATTTCCGCATGGAACAAATATTTATATGTCCTACAGATAGATGTTCCGGTTCTGAGCGTTTGTGAGTGTGAAGTTTTGTATCTGTAAAGGCAGCCACGATACAAAAAAAATCCCAGAGACTGGGAAAATATTTAAAAAAAAGTATATAAATTACCAATCTTACAAAGAAAGTTGAAAAATCTGATGAATGTAAAGCTGCTTCTTTTTTCTTTCACCTGATAAGGATTCGAGAAAAAATAAACAGAAAAACATTTTTCTAAAAAAGTTCTTCGTGTTTGGAAACATTTCGATACCACGCATAAATTAATGAAAGCACAGCGGCACAGTTGTTAGTTGCTTTTTAAAAAATCCCGTTTAGGGTCAATCGATATCACCAGTAGATAACGTGGTTTGAAGGAATTACACGAATTCGTTAACAGTCTGTATAGTCCTTGTGGACAGTTTCTTCGTGACCGGGCAGTTATTGGCGAGACCTAAAAGGTCTCCAGCCAATAGGGGAAAGTAAAATACTTAACCAAAGCTTAGTAAAATACATATAATAAACTAACATCATGACTACTAGCAACAACAGCACTAAGGGCGACCCCTAGTGGGACTCGGACCTCGGCTTAGGGCGTTGCTGGCGGGAAATTGGAACGAGATGTCTTGATGAGGGTTGAATATTATCGGTGTGAATGTAATGCTGCTTGCTGGCAGAAAACTAAACAGATAAACTGGTAGCATAACTTCATAAAGTCAAGGACAAATATTTTTTTATTTAAAGTAGACTAGATCACTGGTGCTTTAAAAAGGTCAACACTAAGTGGTCGGTTCGAAGTAGTAGGTTCTTTGGAGAAGAGCTGGCAAGAAATAAGATAGACACTCTTTAAAAAAAATGGTTTGACAATTTTCGTTGTAGTAATGTAAGAACAATGCAGATTAATGTACATGCAGTTAACAACATAAAAGTAATGAGAAAGTTAGCCTTTTAAAACGATTGACCAGTCCCAACAGACAGCACCCGTTCACGAGCATGACGCATACATCGGCGGCGCTCAGCTCAACCATGTTGCAGGAAACTCAACGACCCAATGCACAACGCCACCATCAGCAGGACATTTCAGTGAGCATGACAGACTCATACCGACTATAGGTAGTCAAATATTAAGAATGAAAGTGTAACACTATATGCTGCATGGTCCTCACATTTTAAAGCTTTGCGTAGGTACATATTAATAATAGAAGTAATATGTACAGTCAATATCAAAAGAATCAAAAAAATGGGGTGCATGAAAAGAGCCTCCACGAGTGACGATACTTAAGTACGTCCGGTGCACCCTGGGCAGTCAGCCCCGCTACCAACCTTGCTGACTGGCTAATCTTTTCACCACAGCATGAGCTATTTTGTATAGCTCGTTCTGACATGTGAGAGAAGAATCAAAAGAATGGCATATTGCAGAAAGAGCATAATACATATTGGCTGCAGAACGGGCATGAGTCCATTCCAAATAAAATAACTTTAGTTTTCTAGAGAACCTGTGAGAGAACCAAAACTTATTTCTATAAACTTTTAAAACTATTTTAAGTACGTACGTGTGTTATTTCAAACTCAACGAAATCGTTAAAGTAAAAAGAGATTTTTAAATAATTCCCACAAGTAGATCCTAGACTAACGTCCTTTCTGCAATCATCATCATCTGCCTAGCCTTTTCCCAACTATGTTGGGGTCGGCTTCCAGTCGAACCGGATGCAGATGAATATCAGTATTTTACATGGAGCGACTGCCTATCAGACCTCCACAACCCAGTAACTGGGTAATACGATACTCTTGGTAAGACTGGTTGTCAGACTTTCTGGCTTCTGACCAACAGTAACGACTGTCAAAGATCTACAAATGACAGCCGGGACCAACGGCTTTACGTGCTTTCCGAGGCACGGAGGAAACTCGCTATGATAAATGGTCACCCATCCACAGACCAACCTCGGCAAGCGTGGCTTAACCCGGAAGATCGGTCTATGCGGCTGTAATTATTTAGCCACGAGCTCCTCCTTCGTCCTTTCTGCAATCATCGATTCAAAACCAAATGATGAGTGTTTTAAGGAGGTAAAAAAGAAATAAAATAACAGTAGGTATTATTTTGTATATCGTTGCCCGGGAGTGAAAACCTCGGGAATAAATTTAATCATTGCACGGTTCCTGTGGGCTTTCAAGCGGAAGAAGTCGTGGGCAAAAGCTAACCAATTATATTTATTACGAATGTTATATACCCAATAAAGGCTAGTTTCAGTGCCTACAAACTAATTTCACATAGAGCGGCTCTCATATAAGATATACTGCCTATACGTCGTGAAAATAAAAATGGCCAAATTGCATTCCAGCGGTTTTCACTCCCGCGCGACGATATCGTCGGCGAGCAGTGAAAACATCGTTAAAGTAAAATTTAACAGGAGCCGGAAAAACAGTTTCCTGAATAAAATTGTAAGGTACTATACTGTTTTTTTTTTGTTTTATTGTTAATTAATCATTGCCGGACATCATTAAATCGTCCTTATTATTCATTACGTGATATCTTTAAATCGTCGATCCCACAATCCTTTAAGACCAGGATCTTTAACCAGTGCGTCCTACCCGTAATTACCTACTCACGGAGCCGAAACGTGGACACTCACCGTGGGCCTGGTCCACAAATTTAAGGTTGCTCAGCGTGCTATGGAGAGAGCAATGCTCGGAGTTTCTCTGGTGGATAGAACTCGCAATAAAGTCATTCGCCAGAGAACTAAAGTCACCGACATTGCGCGTAGAATTAGCACGCTGAAGTGGATGTGGGCCAGCCATGACTGCAGACGGACAGATGGTAGATTGAGCAGACACGTGTTAGAGTGAAGACCGCGTTTGGGCAAACGTAGTGTAGGACGCCCTGCGGCACGATGGACTGACGATTTGAAGAAGGTGGCTGGCAGCGGATGGATGCGGGCTGCCCAAGACCGGAATGGTTGGCGATCACTGGGGGAGGCCTACGTTCAGTAGTGGACGGCAATAGGCTGATATGATGATGATGAATCATTACCTATTAGGAGCAAAACAGGTGCAATATTCATAATCAACTTCCTATTTGCATTCATATTGAACTCATGCCAGTCGTAAACATGAGTTGCAAGATTTTCTTTCTACTCGTAAATATGACATAAAACGTGTTAGACCAAAAATACAATTTACGAGGTTTTCACTAGGCACCGACAATTTAAAATAACAGTAAACAAAACTTGGCCACTCCGCCGTCCGGCATAGTGTCCTCGCCGGCGGGGCCCGTCGCGATTTCCCACCGCCTAATTAGTTGCCTGTTTACTTATTTCTTTGGTTGATTATACTTCCTCCTTTTATTACATGGTTTTCCTATTGATTATCCTTCTATTACATGGGACTTAAACATAACGGCGAAACGTGGGTGTTACTATACACCTCTGCCAACCCTTCGGGGAATAAGGCGTTAAGTTATGTATTATGTATGTATGATTATACTTCCGTATTCATTGTTTCTACTAAAAACAATAGAAGGGACGGAATTGATTGGTTATTTTGAGCCAGTAGCCAAATTGCTCAACAAAATAAACCTAATCTAACAAAATTAAACCTCCATGATTTAAACCCTTCTGGTATTCAACAATTAACTTTAATTAATCGTCTTTGAAGTCAACCCGGATTTCGGTTAATTAGAGGGTTCGCTCAACCCTTTTGATGGTTAATGAATAAGATTACGTTAACAAAATAATCACCTACTATCATTATTTTAGTGATTAATATAGCAAAACCGGCCAAGTGCGAGTCGGACTCACGCACTTAGGGTTCCGTAGGTACCATCTATATAAATAAAAAGAAAAGTCCTGACTGACTGATTGACTGACTCATCAACGCCCAGCCCAAACCCTTGGATTTAGATAGTTGAAATTTTGCACAGAGGTTCCCTTTATAATGTAGACAAGGAATAAGGAAGGATTTTTCGAAATTAAACCCCTAAGGGGGTTAAATAGGGGATGAAAGTTTGTATGGAAAATCGTCACTTAACGGGTTGAAAATTTCACGCAAGCGAAGCTGCGGGCAAAAGCTAGTTATCTATAAAAACACCAAAAACCACCAAAAACTGTGTTTACATTTTAGGTCTTGTTTGGGTTCATGAATTAGAAGCTCCATTTTCTGAATTTGTAACTAAAGCAAGGATGAAGAATTTTTGAAAAAACTAAAAATAAAATGATTTTATTTGGAAAAAAAAATATCGAATTTTGAAATTTTAACACTTGCTTTCAAACAGTCGTCAGCGATACTATAAGTGGGCTTCGGATTAGTACCCCCTTTCCGACTAACCTTGTATATATTTTATGTAATTACGATCTGACTATGCGGGCACAAGCAAAGAACGTAGGGAACGCACTGGTCAGGCGGTAGGGGTGGGAAGGTAGCGGGACGGGCTGCCCGGTTCATTGCGGACACGCAATCAAATATAAAATGGCCGCTGTTTGCCCTGTCCGTCAGATCGCTGACCGTGCCCGGATCGCTGACTGGATGCCGTGTCCAGATCGCTGGCCGGTTGCCCTGACCATGAAGTTCACATAAGATGCGGGCTGCGTTTGATTTGACCGGACCGGAGGACGCAGAACGCATCCAGTGTGACAAGCCCTTTAGTGTATACTAAAACTAAACTTATATGTATAAGAGTTCGTTCCTGGAAATACTACCACCATTTTCGCAGTCAAGCAGAATTGCTGTGTTCTAGCTTGAAATGTATGGTTTCCGGGAAATTACAGGCACATAACATTTTCCAACTTTGTCTCCAAGGTTGCGAACGCATTAGCAATACTATTGGTGTTGTGGTATACTGAGTGTAAACGAATTCGTGTAATTCCTTATGCGGGCTCTACACTCGCGCCGCAAAAGCCCGAGAAGGCGAACCGCGAATGTGGATGGTTTCGCGGCTTCGCGATCGCGCTTCGCGGCGTTCCCCGTCCGGTGGCGGTTTTTTGGTCCGTGTCAAGGGGTTTGCGAAGCGCGAACGCGAACACATCCACATTTGCGGTGTGTTCGCAGTTGTGTTCAAGACGCAGTGACAAGCGGACGTAACAAAAAATGAGCAACGAGTGGAGTAGCGATCGCGAACTAGTGTTCCTTGAGTGTTATCAAGCAGAACCCGTGCTTTGGCAAGCCCAACATGCTAAAGCACACAGTGTCAGACCAGCAGCAATAGTAACTTCCACGTTCATTTCAGTCAAATGCGCGAAAGTAAATGCGAAAGATTGCGTGTAGAGGGCTATATTTTTCGCGCCGTGTTCAAGCGCGAATCGCGGCCGTGATTCACGGCTGCGGTTAGCGGGCGCGTGTAGAGCCCGCTTTAAAATCACATGATCTACTACGATCTGGTGTAGATTAATCCCATACGGAATTAAGATTGATTGAAAAAAAAAACTTATTTTCTTGCGGTAGGGGTAAGTGATCGTATCTAAACCACTTAAAAAAGATTAAAAAAAAAAGGAAAAAAAGTTTGCACATTTTTTTTTATATTAGTGAATATTTGGAGCGACCACTCGCTCACAATGGGCCTCATAAGAAGGCTCAAGGTCACCCTAAGGGCAATAGAGAGGGCCATGCTCGTAGTTACCCTGCAAGATCATATCAGAAATGATGAGATCCGCAGGATAACCAAGGTAACCGACATAGCTCGAAGAATTGCCAAACTTTAGTGGCAGTGGGCGGAGCACATTGCTCGCAGAACGGATGGCCAATGGGGCCGAAAGGTTCTGGAGTGGCGACCGCGTACCGGAAGACGCAGCGTGGGTAGGCCTCCCACAAGGTGGACCGATGATCTGGTGAAGGTCGCGGGAAACCGCTGGATGCAAGAAGCACAGGGCCGGTCGATGTGGCGATGCTTGGGGGAGGTCTATGTCCAGCAGTGGACGTCTTTCGGCTGAATGATGATGATGATGATGATGAATATTTGGATGCTTCTCGTAAATGATTGAAAGCCCGTCGATATAGCTGGCGGGCAAGACTAGCGCGATATCGCCCATTGCAGTCAGTTAACTGGGGGCTTCAAAATGGATCAGAAATAGAAAACCAAGATTTTATTCGGATTTATTTTTTACTTTCTGTAATAAAAAGCCGATCCTATCTGTGTGACTAGTAGATCTTCGGTTAAGCAATTATGCTGGGGCTACATTAGCGGACGAAGATTCGTGTCGCGTTGGCGCGCTAAAACATCGTGTACGCATACGCAATGTTCTTGTCTACATTAGGTGGGCGAGGATCCATCGTGCCAGATTGTGTTGTTCTCTGTTGTGCGACCGAGACGTAGGCTGTAATTCAAAATGGAGGAAGTAGTGGCGTTGCATTAAATGTCGGTAAATTATTATTTATTACAATTGTACGAGTATCAGTTACAAAATAATATGAAAAAGAGACGTAGGTGTAGCCACCTAAGCGAATATTGTCGCGACATTCCCTTTGCGCGCCAGGTTACCGACAGTGCCCCGATAGTACATCGTCTTCGCCCGAATACTACGCCTTGCAATGATCCACCAAGCCACACTCATCGCGTTAACACGAATATTCGCCGTAGCCCGCTCATCTAGCCCCAACATTACACGAATTCGTTTACACCCTGTATATCGGCGTTGGTATCCATTTTCCATCAGGTTGGCAGTTTGGCATCATTACACCTAAAAAAATAATACTTTATCAGCTTCATCATAATGTATTCAAAAATGTTGCATGTTATTTTAAGCCTCGTCCCCACTAGGAACATTTGTCGAGCGATATGTGTCCCCGGTGACATCGGGCGATGTCGGGCGACGTCGGCCGACATCGCCGCGACATTGTTGAAACTGTTCCTTGTCGCACAGTCGATGAAGAGTAGTGATAGAAGCCTCGTCCCCATTAGGAACATTTGTCGAGCGACATGTGTCCCCGGTGACATCGGGCGACGTGGGGCGATGTAGGGCGACATCACCCGATGTCTCCGGGGACACATGTCGCTCGACAAATGTTCCTAGTGGGGACGAGGCTTTAAGCAAATTGTTTAAGATATTATAGAAAATTAAATCATTTGTAATGCACTAACATTCTGGCAAATAAATCAATTTCATTTCATTCACACATTTCGGAGAGTGTGCTTCAGATCTGCATGATCTAATTCCCTCCTGCCCTTTTTTCTATCCGACGGCCAGAAGCACGAAAAAGCACCATCGGTTCATGGTTAATATACCAAAAACCCGAACGAAGCGTGTTGATTCCACTTTCATTGTGAAAACCGCCAATCGGTGGAAAGCGCTGCCTTTTTTTTTTTTTTTTTTTTTTTTTTCGTGGGAAAATCCTCATGGATACCCTTCGCCTGGGGAAGGCGAAGGGTTATGCCGGACTCTTACCGGCTAAAAACCCACGGTGTTCCTACTCCTGACCCTTGGCCGGGGTCACGGGATTCGCGGCTGCATGCACCGCAACCCCGGCAGGCCTCGGTCCGCCATCCCCTGGCGGACCTCTCCTTCTGTGGGGCCTTGCCCCACGTCCTCCTGAGAGGCGCGCACGGAACACATGCGCGCCGCCTTCTCGGGCCTGTTACTGGTCGGGCGACGGGTCCCCTAACCCGTCGCCCGCAGGCCACACACTAGGGTGGCCGGAGATCGTCGCGCGCCCTCCGGCGGCGCCCGGTGCGTCTGGCGCGGGAAGGGAGAGTGGCCGTCGCCTCTCTCTCCCTCTCCGCTCCCTCCTTGGTCGCCATCACCACCTCGCAAAAGGAGGTGACGGCTTCCCACGCACTCTCGCTCCCGACCATGGACAGAACCACGGCCGGAAGCGAGAGGTCACCACCGATCGCCGCGACTAGTTCACGGCGCTGCGTCGCCCACGCACGGCACTCCTGCAACGTGTGCAGCGCCGTGTCTTCCGGGCAGTCGACGCAGTGGTGACATCCGGGCGTCTGCTCCCGGCCTATGCGACACAGGTACTTCCCGAAACATCCATGTCCCGAAAGCACCTGCGTCAGCCGGAAGCTGAGGGCGCCATGCCGCCTCTCCAGCCACTCCTCCATAACGGGTCTTACCGCCGCTATTGCGGCGTGCCCTTGGAAAGCGCTGCCTGACTGTTTGTTCCCCGACAGCTACAATCTGGGTGTCTTCAAGTCACGAGTGAATCGGTTTCTTCTGGGCAAGCATGCTTCATCGTAGACCGCATCATCGCTTAACATCAGGCGAGATGGCGGTCAAACGCAGGCCCACTATAAAATTAAAATAAAAAATTAACTCTCCTTATCCATCTTTTACAGTTTAATTAAAATTTTACACTTCTTTATGTATTCAAATAGAATAGAATTACTAAGTTCTTTTTGAAACTCAATGTAACAAAAGACAGCTCTCAAAAACTCCCGCCCTTCACCGCTTCCTAGTGTTTATGCTGTGAAGAAGAAACGGAGAAACAAACTTACCAAATTAAAAATTACTCTATTCTTTATAAATGATTTTCGTTTCTGTAAATAAGTCTGTTACAGACTCTTTTACAAGTCAATTCAATGTTTCTAGGGTTCCGTATCCAAAGAATAAAACAGGACCCTATTACTACGCCAAGACTCCGCTGTCCGTCCGTCCGTCTGTCACCACGCTGTATCTCATGAACCGTGATAGTTAGAAAGTTGAAATTTTCACCGATGATGTATTTCTGTTGCCACTATAACAACAAACAGGTACTAAAAAAGATAATAAAATAAATATTAAAGGGGCTCCCATACAACAAACGTGAGTTTTTTGCCGCTGTCCGTCCGTTCCTTTGTCACCAGGCTGTATCTCATGAACCGTGATAGTAAGAGAGTTGAAATTTTCACAGATGATTTATTTCTGTTGCCGCTATAACAACAAATACTAAAAAACAGAATAAAATAAATATTTAAGGGCCTCCCACTTCGTGCGCGAGTCCGACTCGCACTTAGCCGATTTTTTTAAAGAATAGATGGCGCTGGCCTTTCCTGTCTGACTAGCTCTGAGAAGAAAAGCCGAAACAAACTCAGAGGTCAAGGGTCTCTTTTAAAGTCCAGACATTGTGGTATAAAAACTATGCGAGTGTAACAATGTAGGGCAACGTCTGTAATGGCCGTTTAAGGAAAGAAAGAACAGAAAGAAAGAAAAAATATTTATTTGCGCCGATAAGACACTTAAAATAAAAACTATAAACAAAACCACAATGAAACTTGGGAAAAATATGCGTCACATCTACGCAAAACGGCCATCGCTCAGCATAATGCTATGACTCGTGCGAGACGGAGCCACAGCGCTGGTTTTCAGCGAAAGTCGGCGTTGACGTGATGACGTCCACCTGTGCAGCAATACAAATAAATTAAATACAAGAAAAAATAATTAAATAAATAGACTGAAATATAATATTTTTAAATATGGCAACGTTTTGTTGCATCGACATCGTCGCTCACGCAGGCTTAAGTCGTACTTTAATGTATTATCTATGACCATTACCTTCTCTGTGCGCGCAACTGTCAAATATAGACCGCCTATTTTACGTAAAGAGACATAGCAAGTTTGAGTTGACCGACAACTGACGTCATGCATGCATCATAATGCTGTTATCTTTAATGGTATGTATGTACGCTTTCAACTTTCAATTACTCTTGCGTCAAGCGCATGCAATATTGATTGTCATAAGACGCATGCAGCTTATCGTCTACACCGGTGCGCCTCGGTCAGTCGTCAGTCGATATACCATAGACGGATTAGCGTGCGCTAGGGGCATGCGTTTTTGTCGAACTAGTATTAAGGCATGCGCTATGGCGCTTCACGCATGCTTCAGACGAAGACGCAAGATGAACATGAAAGCGCACTGGTGCAGACATAGCTTATCTCAGTAGGTACAGTCAGCCAGAAAAGTGGTCAACCACTCTAAGATTGAAATTTGTCTGCACGTCATAAAACAATAAGATCTATTTTCACTTGCAAAAAGTATCTGACAATTACATACTATAATAGAACTGCCTTTATCATCAATAGTGACGTCATGCGTTCCTAGTTCAAATCTTGACGTAACGAAACTGATAGAGAATTGTAATCCATTTCAAAGACTCAACCTTAGCGATATTTTCATTTGTAAACAGACTACGCCATAATAGCATTTAGCAAATATTGTATACCACAACGATATCGCTTAGCATATATTTTATATACACATGTTCACACAACGCTATGCCAATACTTTATAAAGTATTGGCTTGTACGCAATAAACCTGAGCGATTCTCAGAGCTCTCTACGAGTACGATTCTCCGGTCCCCACCCCGCCTCACTTCTACACCGTCGGATCGCCAAATAACTTGCTATACGTAGTAGACCGGCTTGCGATATAGCGTATAGTGTAAACGTTATGCTATATCGTTATAGCTTATGGCGCAATATGCTTTATACTACAAGGTGTAACTTAAATAACGCACAACATCTTAAGGAATCACTGTACTCATAATGATGAGTACAGTGACCCCTTAATTACTCAAGTACTGTAATTATAGACACAATAGATAAACAATGGCACTGACGACCCGGGTCGTCGGTCGGGACGTTAACGGTTAAGAGGTTGTGCGTTATTTAAGTTACACCTTGTATTATGGCGAAATAGTAAAGCGTAGTCTTAACTGCGCTTTAGGAACTGTTGTCAAAACTGATAGATGATTTTATTGCCCGACTGTACATACAGCTTTACAGCTAAACGTGTCTGAGTAGAAATATAATTAGCGTTGGTCCCGCTTCGAATTCTGTTCGCCTCGTTAGCTAAACGAGCGTGAAGCTTTAAAGGAACGTATGCAAATGTACTTATGTGCTATAATGGTGCTTTCATACCGATGTTCACAAGAGCTTGTCAACATTTAAAAACATTCGGTGTGGAAGCAGTTGTATATTGAAACATTTCACAAAGTCAAAATCAAAATTCAAAGCATTTATTTCAATTAGACCATTTGCACTTACAGGCACTTTTGAACTGTCGAGAAAAAAAAACCGGTCAAGTACGAGTCGGACTCGCGAACGAAGGCTTCCGTACCATTATCTAAAAAAACGGCAAAAAAATCACGTTTGTTCTATGGGAGCCCCCTTAAATATTTATTTTATTCTGTTTTTTTGTATTTTTTTTTATAGCGGCAACATAAGTACATCATCTGTAAAAATTTCAACTGCCTTACTATCACGGTTCATGAGATACAGCCTGGTGATAGACGGACGGATGGACAGCGGAGTCTTAGTAATAGAGTCCCGTTTTACCATTTAGGTACGGAAACCTAAAAAAGAAGTTACTGCCATGTTCCAACGTGTAGATTCCTATGGAGAAGAAAGAGCAATAAACTCCATGGTTACTCTTTTTCATCAAATATTTACAAAGATTTGGTTACATTGTGACTAAGAAAAAAAAAGTGTGAACAATGTAAGATACCATCTGCTAATTAGAGTACCTACAATTCATTTGCTATCGCCATCGCCATGGCCATTTGCCAAAAAAGTCCGATAAAATCCCTAGCAGTTTAAAACAGTAACGAAAACATTTTATAACTGTTAACTTTTCTCAACAAAACATTTAGTAACATTTTGTTGGGGGTAAATCATAGTTGCGAAGTTCATTACCACGATGTACGTTACCGCGAAAGTTTTCTATCGCGACGTTCGTTGTTGCGAAAGTCGGAGTGACTAGATTAGGGCACCCCGACCAGATAGGTTAGGTAAGGTTAGAACTGTGACCTTCCACGCGTGAGCCGATTGAGCGAAGCGAGCGTACCGCGGGAGCGGCTGGCGAACGCTACACTCAACAGGGAAGATTTATCGCAGTAACGTGCATCGCAATTTTGTAGCATCATATTAGCATTTATCGATATTTTGTGCGTCGAAATGCCGCAGTACACTCCCTTTTGTTACAAAACTGTTTGAAACTGTTTCCAACTTTTGTGAACACCAGTGTAAGAGAACCTTTAGGTTCGTTTGCAATTTCTAGCAGACTTAACAACCAGGAAGGCTAATTACGTCACATTTGGTGAATCACATTTCGTTCCAAATTCCTCATCATAACTACAATTATTAGATTGCACATCCAGTCGGCAGATGTCACGCAGTTGCATTGACTACACCTTAATAGCCGGATCCACACCAGACGATCCAATTATGGATCGCCGCTCCTGCGATCCGCGATCCAGGAGCGTGGAGCATGGATCATGGATCGTACTCGTCTGACGGCTTGAATTTTCTTGCGATACTGCCGCGCCGCTCCAACACGCTCCAGTCGATTCGTAATTGGATTCCATATCGTTTGATCACAGACCATGCGTTTGATCGCGTGCTCCGCACGTAATCGTCCACACCACGCGCGCCAAGGGACTGAGGCACCTTTGGGCTTAATCCAACATCCGACAACGGATCGTTCGCGGCAAGAAGCGTGCGCTCCTGACGCGCAGTTTGGATCACGCGAGCCACGTCCACACCAAACACTCCTGTGGAGCGCGCTCCTGCCGCGCGCAATCGGAGCGCGTTGGATCGTCTGGTGTGGATCCGGCTAATTGCTTTCAAGCTGCATGTGTCAGTTCCATAATTTGCAGCTCTGACTGGATGCGCAGTCCCCTAGATCCTTTAGAAAATTCACTGGTAATAAGTGAAGTCTATTTTTGAGAAGAAGAAACATTAGAAGATGTTCACTTAACCGAGAAAATCGGTACTTTGAGTACGGGATCCTGAAAAGAGCTAGGCTTTTACCGTATTGTGAACGAAACCAATAACCGCTCCTTATTCAAAATCTCTAAATAAGTAGATAGACAGAATATACCCAAGATTGTAACACAGATTTTATACAATATCATACATTGAAGTGTACAATGGCGGTCTTATCACTGATATCTACCAACCTAGATGTAGGTTTTTGCCAGAAATTTAATAGAAGTATTGTCAAAAACCAACATCAATCCAGAGATTTTCAATTGTGATCAGTTACTTGTTTTGGCTGTTAAATTATTTCCTATAGCCTTCGTATAACAGATCTTCAACAAGCTCGCGGCGGTAATTGCTAGGTAAAACTAATTAATTAAAACATTCCTGTTGTTTAGGGAATTAAACAGATAAACTAGTATAGATTACACTAGATATATTACTTACAGTTCACTACCACAACCGTTTATTTTAATTGCTGGTAATTCCATTGGTTCGGCCGTCAGTGTTGCCAATATTTTAGTTTTCAATCGATGAATACATTGACGTAAAATCACATGGATGAGTCAGCGCTCAAAAATATCCGAACCGAATGCAGACTAGAACGCGAAAATGAAGACTAATTTACGTCGAATCTTCGTATTGTGAAAAGCTAAATTAGGCATTGTGATGACGACATAGGATTAAAATTAGTTTGTTGGTAGTTTTAAGTTTGTATGGCAGTGTGACGATATGATTTCCGATGATCTGGTGAAGGTCACGGGAATCCGCTGGATGCGAGAAGCACAGGACCGGTCGATGTGACGATGCTTGAGGGAGGCCTATGTCACCGTGCAATTATTTATGCATGGCATAGAAACGTCATAACAAAAAAAAAAGTTTTTTTTTACAAAAAAAAATGTTTTTTTTTAGTCCTTGTTACGTGGTTTAGTTACGATCACGTAACGCAACCGCAAGAACAAAAATTTTTTTTTTTTCTTTAATATATTACATCCCGTGCTGGTTTAATCTATACCAGTAATAGATCATGTGGTTTTAAGGAATTACCCGAATTCGTTTACACCCTGTAGTAAAGGTTGTACAGGATGATGACCAGAGTTTATGGTTTTCGGATGAAAAGCGTCTAACCAGTCATGTTGTATAATGAATCATATCCTTATCCTAGTTTGAAACAAAGGAAATATGTACTTAATTAAAATAATATAAATGGAATTAATGTAGTACTAACTCTTTATCATCACGTTCCATGTCATTGGCAATGCTATCAGCGATAGTTGTACTATTGACTATGTATTTGAAATATCTATGCAGTGAATAATGTAGAAATACTGCTTGTTTATTAATTAAAGAATTAAAATTAAATATGCACGTACCGAATGCAGTATACAACATGAGCATTTTTTTCGAGATTGCCCGACAAGTTTCATCCTTTAGTCGCGAGCGCAACGGTACGGGGCGCGGTACAACGCTAGTTCGACTCGCGACCTTGCCGCGTGTTCAGCTCATGATTAAGGGCTCCCTTTAGGTCTGAAACTTGTCAGGCAATGCTGAGAAAAATACACGTGAGTAAACCGTAAATAACTATAAATATATTTATGCTAAGTTTAAGAAAATATTTTTTTAAACTACACAGGTGGTACATGATTTTTATTTCTGTAAATAGATTGTTACAGACACTTTTACAAGCCAATGCAACGTTTTTTAAGACTAGATGGGGCTGGCATTTCATATCTGGCTAGCTCTGAGAAGAAAAGCCGAAACAAACTCAGAGATCAAGGGCTCTTAAAGTCCAGAATTTGTGATATAAAACTATGCGAGTGTAACAATGTAGGCCAACATCTGGAATGGCCTAAAAAGAGCCATAGCAGATTTGAGTCGACCTATCCTAATTGACAACACACATGCATCAGCCATCGTGTAGCTCAACCTTGTTTTAGGGAATATTGTATACAGAATCGGAGAAGCTTTTAACGCCCCTACATTTACCAATGCGCATTTATACATAGGTACCTACTGAAAATATTTATGGACATACAAATAATATTATAACCTAATACAATAAAGGATAGAACAAACCAACACACCTTGTACTTGGAGATGACTACCTACTACTTTCAATAATTTCTGGGGAAAAGCGCTGATAGCCGAAATACAGGCTCTGCCTAGTTCAGATACAGATGCTTATCTCATTTTGTTATCATAATATTTTTTCCAAGTTGTTATATAACTTAGTACTAAGTTGTTTGCGAATAAAAATTGATATTATTTTTTAACAAAGAACCCGCATAAAACATCCCCCTTCAGTCTAATTAAACGTCTACACGTGCAAGAACAATTATCTTTCAAAGAATAAAAGTTCTGTTTGTACAACTAGCTAGATAGCGTTCCCATTGCGAATTCACAACCATTACTCCGAAAGCAAATTGTCCAATTTAACTAAAGACTTTTTTGTTTCAGATGGCGCAAAAGCCGGTGACTCAACGACTAAAATGATCGAACATCTAACCACAATGCACACTTGAAAAAAAGAAGATGGATTTAAAAATATTTCTTTCAACCCTCACCATGTTAGTGATGTGCAAATTTTGTTTTTGTACCATAGATATATATGGCAATACGTCTATATCAAAATTAGATAGCATAACAAATTTCACTAATAAACCAAAAAGATCTGTTAATAAAACTGATAATGCATTTGAAATTGAAGAGTATACAATGAATACAACACTAAACAGAGATAGTAAAGAGAACAATAGCGATACAGAGCTAGGTAAACTAATCAATGAAGTTGAAGACTCGAGTGCTTACGATAACTACACCGAAGAACCCTGTGTTGGAGATCCAGAATTCTGTAACATGACAAGAGATGAATATCTGGAAATGTTAAATGATTACATTTTCCCTCAGTCATACGAATGGGTTTTAATAGCGACCCATGCTATCGTGTTCGTGATTGGTTTAATAGGGAACGCCTTAGTGTGTATAGCTGTGTATAGAAATCATTCTATGAGGACGGTGACGAACTATTTCATCGTAAACTTAGCTGTGGCGGATTTTATGGTGATTCTCATATGTTTACCGCCCACTGTGCTGTGGGATGTGACGGAGACATGGTTCTTTGGAACTGCGATGTGCAGAATTGTACTGTATTTTCAGGTGAGTGAGTTTATTTTCTTTTGTTGTTTGATATTTAGAATTATTTAAACAGCTGACTATGTTGTTGTTTATATAGATGATATCTATATCTATACATGTAATAATTTTGTAGACTTTATTACGCCGCAGCGGCACGTTTGGCTTCTCGCTTAGTGATAAAAATGAAGCTGCTTCGGGTGCATTTTCCATATTGAACCACCTGAGTACTCTTTTATTCCCTCACAAAGGTACGAACACTTCCCAAAGACAATATTGGTGATACATTTTTCCTGTTTAGAGGAAATATTTTCCGTTTCGGCCCGGAATTTTAATGCGCATAAAAGTTGTCACCCACAACGTAGATACTATAATATTTTATCTGCGCATACAAACTTATAGTATTTAAAGGTATATAACACACGGAACAGATGCTGTAATATACGAAAACCGATACAAACAGTTTTTTTTTTTAAATCTGCAGTTTTTTTTCATTTACATTTTATCTCTGAGAGAATCTGTTGATATCGGTCGGTTTTGTCAGATAATTCACGATAAAATATACAAGGTGCCCAAAACGCAACATTAAGCCAAAAACAAATGATAGGGCTGTATAGTATATGAGAGTCGTTGCTTTTTTAAAATGTTTATTCCTTTTTTTAAAACATGTTTTATGGTTAGATTTATGAGGTAACTAAAATGTTATTCATGATGTTTTTGAAACTCGAAAACGATTTTTTCTGAGTCGTCATAAACCCTTTCATTAGTTCGTCACCCTCCCCGCTAACTGTCGTAACTGGCAATTGATAATTTTTCAGTAGTTGCGTTAGCTGTGGCTTTATTAATGAATTAATATATTTTTTTAATATTGCTCTTGGCTGACCTACTCTTTTAAGTTATTAGTTGCCCTAAAGCCCTAAGGTATCTATTTATTTATTTCTATTCACTTGAAGCAGATACGTCACTCTGAAAGAAATTCTCTGAAAAATTATCAATTGCTAGATACGACGGTTAGCGGGGAGGGTCACGAGTTGTTCCCGGCTTGACTTCGAGTTTCGAGGCATCCTGTATATTATTTTCTGCACCGTATGTGTTAATCCATTAATTACTATGAAGAGCGACATCGTAAGACATGCGTTCAGAAAAAGATAAGTTATAGAGCCTTTATAAATATTATTTATGAATTTGATGTTTTCCAAACATAACTTTTAGGATTCCAGTTTCGAAATATCATACACGTTCAAGTCGTAACACGCTTACTGCCACACTCAGACGTTTAACGGTTACTTAAGTCCTTAGAATAGATTTACCATAGTAAATAATTTAGTACTCTGTGTCAGTAATTAACAGTAACGGGTAACTCGTCTATTTTAAACGAGAAGGAGGACCTCATTTTGCCTCGTGATTCACTCCTCATTCGAGGAGAGGATAATTAAAAGAGACTTGGGAGGGGCGGACGCGCTTGTGCGTTACCGTCTCTTCGCTGGGTGAGAGAAGGAGAGAGAAAAGGCGCCGAGTGCGCGAACGATCGAACACTCCTCATCAAATATTTGCATTCCTATCACTTACACACTCACTCATCAGTGAGATACTCACTCTTGCTTATACAAATAATAAATTGAAGAATTGGATGAGGTGGATCAAAGTTGAAATACGAGTTACTCCCTCATTTTTCATTTTGAGGAACTCAAACGAGGTAACTCACGAGTGGAGGTCACATCAATAGTAATTAATTGTCAAATCAAATCTTTTTATTGCAAACAACTTTTACTATGGGACCAAACGTGAAATTGCGGAAAAAAATCAGCTGTTCCCTACATTTATGTTCGCATAACTCGTCAAAATGTAGCGAACAGGGGCCCAATTCTCCTAAAATAAATTGTTGCCAAACTCAATCGAACCACAACCGTCAGTCAGTTTTTGTTTTCGAAAACTTTCAACATGATTGATTTTGTTCTTTGTGTCAAACAATTTGATAGCTTTTGAAATTGAGAACTGTCTGAATGTACGGGTGGGCTTTGGTTCGGTTGTGATTTATCAAGATTTATTTTAGGAGAATTGGGCACCAGCTGATTTTTTTTCGCGATTTCAGTTTTTGTCTCATAGTAAAAGTTGTTCATAATGATGAGTACAGTGACCCCTTAACAGGTTGTTAGTGTTTTTTCAATAACCCTGTATAGCATTTAGCAAATATTTTATATAGACATGTTCATACAACGCTATGCTATTAAGAATTGGCTTGTACGCGATAAACTTGACCGATTCTCAGAGCAATTTCGTACGATTCTCCGGTCCCCACCCCGCCTCAATTCTACTCCGTCATAGTAGACCGGCTTGCGATATAGCGTATAGTGTAAACATTATGCTATATCAGTTCGCCGTCCCAGGCACACACTTTTAGAACCCGATGACGAAACAACCCTTCTCCAGGAGGCGAGTAAATCGACCAGCACAATACACAACGTCCGCCGCCGTCCGGCATACCGTCCTCGCCGACGAGGCCCGTCGCGACGTCCCACCGCCGCCGGTCACGATCCACCGAGCTCTCCCGTCGTAGAGCCGGTCGTCTCTTCAGACTTCGCAGTCACACCGATAATTCAGCCCTCATCAAGCTGTCTCCCCCCCCTATGTCCACGCCAGCAACGCCCTAAGCCGAGATCCGAGTCCCTCTAGGGGTCGCCCTTAGTGATGTTGTTGCAGGTAGTCATGATGTTAGTGTAGTACAAGTAGTTAGCTTAGGTTAAGTATTTTACTTGCGCGACCCAGCGCAGGGCACGCCGCAATAGCGGCGGTAAGGCCCGTAATGGAGGAGTGGTTGGAGAGGCGTCACGGCGCCCTCAGCTTCCGGCTGACGCAGGTACTCTCGGGACATGATTGTTTCGGGAAGTACCTGTGTCGCATAGGCCGGGAGCAGACGCCCGGTTGTCACCACTGCGTCGACTGCCCCGAGGACACGGCGCTGCACACGCTGCAGGCGTGTCCTGCGTGGGCGACGCAGCGCCGCGAACTAGTCGCGGCGGTCGGTGGTGACCTCTCGCTTCTGGCCGTGGTTCTGTCCATGGTTGGGAGCGAGAGTGCGTGGGAAGCCGTCGCCTCCTTCTGTGAGGAGGTGATGGCGACCAAGGAGGGAGCGGAGAGGGAGAGAGAGGCAGCTGCCACTCTCCCTTCCCGCGCTAGACGCACCGGGCGCCGGAGGGCGCGCGACGATCTCCGGCCACCGTAGTGTGTGGCCTGCGGGCGGCGGGTTAGGGGACCCGTCGCCCGACCAGTAACAGGCCCGAGAAGGCGGCGCGCTGTGTTCCGTGCGCGCCTCTCAGGAGGACGTGGGGCAAGGCCCCACAGAAGAAGACGTCCGCCAGGGGCTGGCGGACCGAGGCATGCCGGGGTCGCGGTGCATGCAGCTGCGAATCTCGCGACCCCGGCCAATGGTCAGGAGAAGGAACACCGTGGGTTTTTAGCCGGTAAGAGTCCGGCATACCCCTTTGCCTTCCCCGGGCGAAGGGCATCCATGAGGATTGTCCCACGAAAAAAAAAAAAAAAAAAAGGTTAAGTATTTTACTTCCCCCCCATTGGCTGGAGACCCTTCAGGTCTCGCCAATAACTGCCCGGTTACGTAGAAACCGTCCCCTAGGACGACATACAGTAGTCCAATAGAATAAAAAAAAAAATGCTATATCGTTATAGTATATGACGCAATATGCTTTATACTATATGGCGAAATAGTAAAGCGTAGTCTGAACTGTGCTTTAGGAATGTTGAATTGTGTGTAAAACACCAAAGAACCAGTATCAAAACATTCAATATTACATACAAAACTTTAACACTAAACAATACTAATTTATTCAAGAAATCTTGGATTGTGTTGTGTAAAAAGCTTTTACAATTAAACAATTACGTAATTTATATTTAAATAGTGGTGGTTCCTTGGTGTTTGAAATGTCTACAGGTATCTTTTTATAATTTTTTGTATAGTATAGTAGGAATTTTGAACAGTGGTAATTTGAGATGGGGCATGAAGGGCAACTACCTTAACCATTGTAGCTACAGGAAAACGTTTTTAGAAGACCAGCCCTAACTTTTGGGATAATTTCAATCGGCATTCACAGATTTTGAAAAAAAAGTACAGTCAGCGAGAAAAAGGGCTGTTTTCACAAAACTTTTTTATGATGCTAATCGATCCCTTTTCCCATAAAGATCAAAACACGTATACAGACCAACTGAGGTTTGAGTACTAGAAACGACAGAAATAACAAAAAACTATTTGAGATGGCTTAGTTATAAGGGAAGCTACCTTAATAGTTGTCGCTACTGGAAAATGTTGATAGGAGACTGGCTATAATTTTTGACATTATTTCGAATTGCATAAAAAAATATTGAAAAAAAAATATTGGTACAGTCAGCAAAAAAATGGTCAGTTCTCACAAAACTTTTTTATGATACCAATCTTTCCTCTAACCACAACGATTAAGGTAGCTGTTATTACTACACCATCTAAAATTAGTTTTTTGCGATTTCTGACTTTTCTACTACTCCTACCAAGCTCAGTTGGTCCGGAAGAGTCTTTTGATTCTTATGGGAAAAGGGATCGATTGGCATCATAAAAAAGTTTTGCGAAAACAGCCCTTTTTCTCGCTGACTGTACTTTTTTTTCAAAATCGGTGAATGTCGATTGAAATTATCCCAAAAGTTAGGGATGGTTTTCTAAGAACGTTTTCCTGTAGCTACAATGGTTAAGGTCCTTCATGCCCCATCTCAAATTACCAGCCTGTATATTTCTTTTCGATTATAGCTCTAGATTTTTTATTTAGTTTGGCCAATACTACAACTTCATAGATGTCTCAAAGTTGTAGTAAAAACCATTTCATTTCGCTTCAACGCGTTTTGCAATATCCTGTCAACAACTAATAATACTCCAGTCACATCCTTAGAAACATATAAATGTCGATAATTGTAGGAAATGATCAACAGGATATCATTAGGCGATTGTTTTGAGAATCTTTTTAAAATCGGATGTAAATAAAAGAATTTATAAGTAAACCTGTACAAGATTAGCCAGAAAGGGCGTACTAATCCGCGAGCCACTTAAAGTTTTAAAGCAAGTGTTCATATTTCAAAATTCGATCCTTTCTAGGGTTCCGTACCCAAAGGGTAAAACAGGACCCTATTATTAACACTCCTCTGTCCGTCCGTTCGTCCGTCTGTCACCAGGCTGTATCTCATGAACCGTGATAGATAGACAGTTGAAATTTTCACAGATGATGTATTTCTGTTGCCGCTATAACAACAAATACTAAAAAACAGAATAAAATAAATACTTAAGGGGGCTCCCATACAAAAAACGTGATTTTTTTGCCGCTGTCCGTCCGTCTGTCAACAGGCTATATCTCATGAACTGTGATAGTTAGACAGTTGAAATTTTCACAGGTGATGTATTTCTGTTGCCGCTATAACAACAAATACTAAAAAATAGAATAAAATAAATATTTAAGGGGCTCCCATACAACAAACGTTATTTTTTTGCCGTTTTTATAGATAATGGTACGGAACCCTTCGTGCGCGAGTCCGACTCGCACTTAGCCGGTTATGATTTTAGTTTTTCAAAAATTCTTGATGCCTGCTTTAGTTACAAATTCATAAAATAGAGATTCTAATTCGTGACCCCAAATATGACCTTAAATGTAAACAACTAATCACAGCTGAGGATAAATGATAGATTTAAACGTATTTTTATGAAATCTTTGAACAGCTGTTTCGCTTAAATTATCGACTTTTGGGGCTTGTAAAACAAAACTATTTGATTGTTGGGTACTTTATCACTCTTTCGGATTAATACCCCTTTCCGACTTCACACATAAACCGTTTTTTTTTGCATAATGTATGGGCGTAGTAAAAATCAAATTTTGGACATAAGGCGATTTAATAAAAAATATAATATACAGGGTGTTAACGAATTCGTGTAATTCCTTCAAACCACGTGATCTACTGGTGACAGAGATTTTCTATTTCTGAGTCATTTTACAGCCTTGAGTTAACTGACTGCAAAGAGCGATATCGCGTTAGTCGTGCCTGCTAGCCGTGACGCCATGCTTTCATTAATTTATGCGTGGCATCGAAATGTTCACACAAATAAAACATTTTTTTTGCAAAAAGTAAATTCTTATTTTTTTACTGAATCCTTATTAGGTAGTTTAGATACGATCGGTAACAAAGCCGCATGAAAAAAGAATCATTTTATTTTTTTATTTTTAATCAGTCTAAATCCCGTGCGGGGCCTGTCTACATCAGTAGTAGATCATGTGGTTTTAAGGAATTACACGAATTCGTTAACACCCTGTAGTGTGATTTTATTCCTTCGGCAACCTATTTTTTATATTGGCTAAAAGTTTTTCAATACCTGTTATATTGACGAAATAATCACCTGCTGACACTTACGTTTCCACCCTGGAGTGCCTATAATTGTTCGTCATCATAACTTCGTCCAAGGGGTGCATGAAAAGAGCCTCCACGAGTGACGATACTCAAGTACGTCCGGCGCACCCTGGACAGTCAGCTCCGCTACCAACCTTGCTGATTGGCTAATCTTTTCACCACAGCATGAGCTATTTTCGTATAGCTCGTGCTAATACGAGAGAAGAAGACTTCGTCCAAAATTGCACAAACAACACCTTCGGTTTCCCCGAAGAGGTCACAGAAACGTCATTATTACTAAGGTATCTCGGCTAAAGCATATCAGCTCGCTTAATAGTTTCGGTAAATCTAATTCCAATACTATTCTTAGACCTTAATTTCCATTATATCGCAACCTTTGAAAGAACTCGGTCAAAGCCAACGGGTCAGGTATTGTTATTTCAGTAACCCCAATCTGTTACCATAAATTCCTTCACTCGCTTCAATTCAAATATAGACCCTGTGTATCAGATGTTAAAGTTCCTTTCTGGATCCAACAAAGTTCCAAACGACAAAGTAGGTTTGATGGCATACGTCATCAGGCATATCTCCTTGCTTGGCGCTAATGGCTTTCAAGATATTGATCTCCATGTATACCCTTCCCTTTGAAATCTTTCCAGGGATTTAACCCTTTACAAAAACGCAGTAGATACATAAATACATGGGCGCCTCGTGTCTAATTAATAGAGATCAAAATAGGTAGAGTATTTACCTAAACTTCGAGGAAGGAAGTAACATAAGAGTGGATAATACCTCCTCTAAAATCGCGGAATGATTATAATGACGTTTTAATCTCGGGATTTTTAATCACGAATTATATATTGGACTTTATTTATAGATTACAAATTATTTATTTCTAGAATCATATAACATTTTTTAGAGTTCCGTACTAAAAGTATTAAATTAAAGAGCTTTGTTTTACATATTACATACATTGTTTTACATTTTACATAGTACTGAATCCTAAAAAATTTAAATAGGCTTGCTATATACATAAAAAGGCATGCCTACAGATGCCGTGGAAGTAAATTGCACAGCATTTGATTTTTTGGTATGCAATGCGCGGTGGCGTTAGCGGGGAATGCAAGTTGTATGTGGCAAATGGCAAATTCTACAAATGGCACGTCTGCACGTCAGCTACAATAGCTACGGGTGGGATACTCAACTTCAAAAACCAAAACATCAACAATCAAAATATCAACACCATATAATCAACAGTTTAATTTTTCAATGAATCAGAATAGCATTAGCTTAAAACTTATACGGTTCAAAATGTAAACACTTCAGATGAGCAACGAATCTGAATGTCAGTAATTTATAACGTAAATTGTTCACTTGATGAACACTTTGCATTGCATTTCACAAATTACATTTATAATTAAACAATAGGTAATTAATATTTTAGGTTTATTTCCTTGTACTCGTAAGTGCATCCCATAACAATATAAATATGTTTTCTTGTTCCAGAGACGTTTAGACAGCTATTAAACTATTTGCTTATTATTGCAGCATTAAACAATGTCTGCGACGAATATTATGATATGACTGAATATTTTTCGATATTTTGTTAAACATCGATTTTGTAAAGTGTTGATTAAGTGAACAATTTACGTTATAAATCAGTGACATTCAGATTCGTTGCTCATCTGAAGTTTTGACATTTTGAACCGTTTATATTTTAAGCTAATGTTATTCTGATTTATTGAAAAATTAAACTGTTGTTTATGGTGTTGATACTTTGATTGTTGATGTTTTGGTTTTTGAAGTTGAGTATCCCACCCAATAGCTACAGGCATGCCATTTTAGAAGGCTATTAAAGATCGACAATTCGGTCGATAAGTTTGATAACCTTATACAAATTTCATAGCGACAAAGCCAAGTCCTGTCCCGCCTTTAATAACGTATGCCAATCAATTTATCAAAATCGCTTGTATAACAATTTATCCATCTTACACTTCAGTTTAAAATCGATACTTCATCAAACAAATTACTAGGTATCGAATACAATGTACAATTTATCAGCAGCATCGATCATTGACGTGAGCGATTAATTTCCGGATCCCCCTTCCACTGACACTTTAAACCAGAGTAGTATGGACGGGGTAGAATTTGGACCAATTAATTTATGAAGGGGAGTCTTGTCTCGTGTTAACTCGAGCTATACGTAAATAGATAATGCCGTGGTGAAAAGATTAGCTAGTCAGCAAGGTTAGTAGCGAGGCTGACTGCCCAGGGTGCGCTGGATGTACTTAAAGCCGCCACCACACAGCGGGCATGATGGGATGGCGACGGGGCCTGGCCGGGACTCAGCGTGCTGAGTATGCTTGGTGGTAGGATCTATACGGTCAACATCTATTTTGAAATCTTTTATCTATTATTTCATTTGAGGTCAACTCACAAATAGGTTTAATACGTTTAATTAATTGTGATTTAGTTGCGTTTTATGTGGTTTTGAGCAATGTAAATCGACATTTCTGCTAAAGCAGAACTAATTTTAAATATTGGGTGCTGAAAATGTCGCAATTATATGTGTTTAAGGTTCTTGAAAATATTTTGACTATCATGGCAGTTTCAATTCATTTTAATGGCAATTCCTACTAACAATTGTGAAATGATACCAATACCATTCCATTATGACGCCTAACAGCATACGAAATTAACAACAATCTCAATGGTATGAATACGGTTGGATAATTTCATTGCTTACGAATCGTTTTTCTTATGAATTAGCAGAATTGAGGCCCTGGCTAGCTACCACCCTCACATTAAAGTCCGGCGCCAAGCAGTTTACTGTGTTCCGTCGTGTGTATGTGAGAGCCAGAAGGGTATAGGGGAATCCCTCTACAACGTTATTTTTAGTATATACAAAAACCGAGACACCCCAACAAGATTTTCATCAGAACTGCCTGAATATGTGTTTTTTTATTAAATCTCCAAGTTACACCGTAGTTTATGTCGCGTTATGTTCCCTAGTAAAGTGTGAAATGCCTGAGATGTGCTATGCAGGGGTTGTCTAATACACGGAAACTGACCGAGCGGACCACCTCAAGTCTCAATGTGTCTATTCCTATTAACTGTTAACTGTTGTGGGTAGAAACCTACTGAATCAAAAGTGAAAGGACATCATCCATTTTGGCCCAAATGTGAAAGTGCCGGCCAAAAAACAAAAGTGCTTTATTCTGATAGAATTTGTCCGCCTGAGCATTTCTTATTAGGGCACCGAAGTTGTAGCACCGCTGTACTTGATTTTAATTGACTTCAAAGTCTGTCTTTTTATACACTTTCGATTAAATGAATTAACTAAATCAAATGATTTATCTTGTCAGAATATGACGTTTTGAATATATTGAAGTTTTTGTGAAGCACAAGTTATTTTCGTACATTTACAACCCGTATAAATCCGAAAAAAAATTACAAACAAAGTACAAACAATAAAAGGTCGGATTAGGTGCGACGAGGGTCAAAAGCGACCAAGTCATGTAATAAAGGAAAAAAAATATACTGAACTGCATTAGAAAGTGCATACACCAATTTCCCGTCGAGCCCGTCGAAGGCGCTACTTTAGCCGCCACCGCCACGCCGAACGCGGTATGAGCAAGTGGTGAGACGCTGGCCTTGTATTATATGGGAATACATATTAGTAGTCTCACTGGTAGCGGAGCGTGTAAACAAGCACTGTGACATGCACGCCACATCCACGATCCGCTGGAAACTTGCCGCCATCAAGTCCCGCGCGCTCAGAGGCGCCCGCAATGTGGCATGCACGCCGCGTCTACGCCCCGCCGGCGTCTCGCCGCCGTCCCGTCATTCCCACTGTGTGCTGGCAGCTTAAGTATCGTCACTCATGTAAGGCTCTTTTATTGCCCCCAATATTCTACTAGTCGTGTCTTTTCAAATAAATTAACTACAAATAATTCAAAAAGGAGAATGATCATCAAGTATGAAAAAAACCCAGAGCGAACAGACACAGGACGTAGCTCAGAATTTTAGTGATATTATTCTGTAAATATTTCGCTATAAGATTCGATGGCTAAATGTATGATATTGTGCTATTTGTTTTTCATCAGGAATGTTTTTTTTTCTTTAATATGTCTTCGAATTGGGTATACCCGACGATATAATTACATACATACATACCTACAGTAGATATGTTAATTAACGAAGGGCGTTCCCGTTTTAAAAATATTATCATAATTCTATTCTTCTGTTTATAATAAATTATTCTTGAAATTAGTTTAAGCTAAACTTTATTCATTAAAATTTTGCGAAAGTAAATTAAAGTAATTTCGTTGCTAATAAATAAATTATCTAATTTGTACATCGAATTATCTTTATGGTTGCCTTTAGACGACTAATTAAATTAATTTGCATCAATTTTCAAAAAGCTTAATAATTTAACAAACTCTAAATGAAACGATACATGTTTTCGGTATTGGTGAATATGTTTATGTGGGATGAGGCAAGAAATAAAAGCATGTAACGAGCTAGACAACCAATATCAATCGATCAAATCGAAACCTATTTCAAACGATAGCATAAATTGAGTAAATTATTCGATGTAAGTATCACTGGGAAAATCGGTGGTGTAGAGGATGTATCTGTACCTAGCGATTGACCATGCCCTGCGTCTTAACGAATACATTAAATAATTAGTTCTATATTTATTCCATCGAAATATGTATAATGCGCAATTTGTTCCGTTTTTATAAAAAATGGCTTCTTCTATAAGTTAGCTAGCGATGTATTTTTAAGTTACGCACTTTAAAAAAACAAAATCTAGATAGGCGATTAGTTCTACATTAACTCTAATAACTTATCTACTTTTACTTATAAAATTCATTACTTTAAGTTAAAAAAGCCAATACAAAGAAGTAGAGCTAGCGATGTATTTCGAAGTAAATGAATTTCTTTCGCTTATAATGTGACAGTTTTGTCCCCATTACAATTCAAATTAGATTTTATTAATATTTTTTATTTAATATTTGTAATGTAGATATATCGAAGTTCACAAAAACTACCTACGCTTAGAAATATTTTGTTTTTCAAAATTTTGTGACATAGATCAGCAACACAGGCCACCGGCGGATTTGTGAACTTCGATATATTATACATTACAAATTTAGAAAGTCGAATTGTGAAATTTGTGATTATAATTTAGAGAGTTATTTAAGTATGGAATATCAATATGATCAACTTTAGCTCTAACAAATAAATATTGCCGTTTTTGATGACAACGTTGACAAAGATGGCCACGTTTTCGAAAAAGATAGCCATTTATTACTCAAATAAATTAAAAAAAAAATTAGCGTTGTGCTCAATGAAAAATTAAGCAACTCTGTACCTATGGAAGATTGCCGTCTTTGGAACTAGAACAAGATTTTGTGTCGATTTAGCAAAGAATGTGGCCATGTTTGATGAATGTCAAACAAGCAGTTTATTTTGAATATTTTTGAATTTTCTGCAAATAAACTCAAAAATGGCAAAAAGTGACATTGCCTACACCAGTAGTAGATCATGTGGTTTTAAGGAATTACATGAATTCGTATACACCTTGTATATTCATACTGCCCGAGCATTATTAATAATATCTTAATTAAACCACTCTCATCCATAACATATACAGGGTGTTAACGAAATCGTGTAATTCCTTCAAACCGCGTGATCTACTGGTGACACAGATTAACCCTAAATGGAAACTATCGAAAATCAAACAAAAAAAAAATTCAACAAATTTTTTTGGTTTTCAATTTCTGAGTCTTTTTAGAACCTTGAGTTATCTGACTGCAAAGAACGATATCGCGTTAGTCGTTCCTGCCAGCCGTGTCGCCGTACTTTCATTAATTTATGCGTGGCACCGAAAAGTACACAATAAAAAAAAAATTCAAAAAAAAAAAACTTATTTTTTTGCTGAATCCTTATTAGGTGGTTTAGATACGATCGGTAACAAAGCCGCATGAAAAAAAAAGAATTTTATTTTTTTGTATTTTTAATCAAGCTAAATCCCTTGCGTGGCCTGTCTACACCAGTAGTAATCATGTGGTTTTAAGGAATTACACGAATTCATTAACACCCTGTACATACATACATATACATAAGATACAATGTATTGCAAATTATTCCGTTTACCAACACGGCTGGCGTGCAGCTTCGAACAGAGAAATACCTCGAAGCGTTGCTTCGAATAATGTGGTACAAATTCAATTTAACATTATTCGGTTCGGATAATGGATTCCAGGGCTGCATTGCTGCGTACCCGGTTTTGAATTGGATTTTAAGTATATTACGTGTTAAAAGGGTGTTTAATTTATTCACTGGTTAAATCTTTAAATGTTTGCCTACAAAAGCTTAATTTTCGAAATATTCATTATTTAACGAAATTCACCGAAAAATATACAGTGGTGGACATATAATTAGAAACACCTAGTGTGACTTTTATTTTTAGTACAATTTAACTTGATAATTAATGTTTTACGTATCATAGAGGGCGTATACTTATTTATCTATAATGTATCCACATCATGAAGTATTATTATGTCAGTTTTGGAAATATCATACAACCGTTTAGGTAAAAACTAGTATACTTTATAAAATAAAATGAAGCAGCACAGCGTACTAAGGTGGACAACTAATTAGAAACAGAAAAAAAACATTAGCATAAATATGAACAAAGGTAACGAAACAATAAATAATGAAGTTAAATGATACAAACGTTTTATAATAAACAATTAATGATTGGTTGGGAAGCCTCTGATGTCGATTACAGCTCTACAACGACGTAGCATTGATTCTATTAATGTTTCATACATTTCCAGGGAATTTTTCTCCAAGCTTCCACAAATGCGTCTTAAAGTTGTTGTAGTATGATACTAGTAGTAGTACGATATTAGTGATATGTTTATTAAACGATGTTTTCTTTGCAATGTACCACAAACTTAGATTTGATTCAAATCTGGACTATTTGCAGACCACTCTAACACCGACGCTAATTAGTCTCTTAGAAATGCTTTAACTTTGTTTCTTTGGTTTGGATTATTGTAGTGTCGGTGTTAGAGTGGTCTGCAAATAGTCCAGATTTGAATCAAATCTAAGTTTGTGGTACATTGCAAAGAAAACATCGTTCAATAAACATATCACTAATATCGTACTACTACTAGTATCATACTACAACAACTTTATGACGCATTTGTAGAAGCTTGGAGAAAAATTCCCTGGAAATGTATGAAACATTAATAGAATCAATGCTACGTCGTTGTAGAGCTGTAATCGACAGCAGAGGCTTCCCAACCAATCATTAATTGTTTATTATAAAACGTTTGTATCATTTAACATAATTATTCATTGTTTCGTTACCTTTGTTCATATTTATGCTAATGTTTTTTTTTCTGTTTCTAATTAGTTGTCCACCTTAATAAGTTGTGCTGCTTTATTTTATTTTGTACAGTATACTAGTTTTTACATAAACGGTTGTATGATATTTCCAAAACTGACATAATAATACTTCATGATGTGGATACATTATAGATAAATAAGTATAAGCCCTCTATGATACGTAAAACATTAATTATCAAGTTAAATTGTACTAAAAATAAAAGTCACACTTGATGTTTCTAATTATATGTCCACCACTGTATATGGTAACAAGTCCCAGGAACGCGGTGTAGCGACTTTTGTCATACCATACCCCTCTCGCCGTATGTCTTATTTGACGGGGAGGGTTGTGAAGTGAGAAGTTTCTTATTCACTCACACGATAATTTATAAATGTTGCCAGTTCAACCTAAGGTATTGTTTGCAGGGAAGCACTGAAGTTAATTTATTCATAAGGAAAAGAAAAACATTTTTTTTTTTTTTACTTTTGTCAGCTTTTGTTGATACAAACTGTAATGTAACAGACGGCCCTAGGACTTCCTGAGCGCGTCTGCTACACCAGTTGTAAAGACTGGTGTAGAACATTCAATACCTAGGTACATATACATAACAATGATAAAATGGTTATAGAATAAGAGGCAGGATAGCTTTACGTCCCTTGGGGTAGTCCACGAGTTCCTTCTTGTAGTTATGGTGTTTGCTAATGGCCCATACAGCCATTTGATAGAAACCGGCGGCAGCAGACAGTCCGGCTGAAGCGCATTCAGTCATGCCGGTAGAGATTAGCCAGTCCGATCGCCGATCTCGTAAGTGTAGCAGGAGACGAAGTGTAAAGGAAGGGAGAAGGGGTTACCAGCGATAACATTTGATTCTTAATAGCATCAGAAAGGTGTGGTTAAAATCTTTCGGGTACCTCGGGCCCATGGTGTATATTAACTTGGTTAAGGCGGTCAAGTGTTGCGTAATCCGCGAATAAAAACATCGAAAGGAAACCCTGCAACTGGGCAATGCCAAGATTCTAAGGTTAGAACGGTTGTCAGACTTTCGGGCTTCTGACTGCCCGTAACGTCTGTCATAGGTATTCGTATGACACCAGGGGCCGACGGCTTAACATGCTCTCCGAGGCACGGACTGATTATGCTTTTAGCTAGGTTGATAATGTATATGTTACCGGCAGTGTGTATAATTCAGGTATTCTATACAATACCTAGGCAATGTATAGAATACCTGGGGCGTCCAGGCAATGTATGAAATAGGTATTATGAATATTATTGTCCGTTACATACTTTGCCCAGGTAATGTATATGTTACGGCTAATAGCCGAAGTGTGGCTACACCTAGTTTTAGCCGGGTACAACTAGGTGCAGCCGGCCACATGCGGTTAAACTTAGATGTATCCTACTTATCCTCGGGTAGAACTAGGTTTACCCTTCATCATAGCGGGTAGAACTAGGTGCAGCCGCACACCGGTGGTTAAGGGGAACCCCGACACGGATAGGTCAGGTTCGAAGGGGATCAGGCTTTCACGCCCTACCGCCGGCCTCGCCACCGTCGGGGCGGTCCGGCCGGTGCTCGAGCGCTGGCTCGGGAGGAGGCACGGCTCCCTGTCGTTTCGGGCGACGCAGGTGCTCTCGGGGCACGGTTGCTTCGGGAAGTACCTGTGTCGCATAAACAGGGAGCCGGACGGCCGGCGTCACCACTGCGGCGATTGCCGGGAGGACACGGCGTGGCACAGGCTGGCAGAGTGTGCCGCTTGGGAGGAGCTGCGCCGTGCCCTCATCTCAGGAGTAGGCGGTGACCTGTCGCTGTCGGCCGTGGTCGAATCCATGGTCGACAGCGAGGAGTCCTGGGACGCGGTGGTGTCCTTCTGCGACACGGTAATGTCGCAGAAGGAGGATGCGGAAAGGGTAAGGGAGATCACCTCCACTCACCCGGCCCGCAGCAGACGCACCGGGCGTCGGCGAAGGGCGGACAACGCCCTCTTCCAGCCCCCCTAAATGGGTCCAGGGGCGACGGACTTGGGGAAGTCTGTCGCCCCCCACACATCAGGACCCGAGGCGGCGGCGCGAAGTGTTCCAAGCGCGCCCCTCTTAGACGGCGCGGGGGGAGTCTAACACCTCACTCCCCCCGCTAACCCGAGGAGGCCCGCTGCGGCGGGCCGGCACCAGCCGGGGGTTGCGGAAGTGTCGTAAGTTCCCGCGACCCTCGGCGCTGGTGTGAGATGGAACACCGGACACCGGGGTGGTTTTAGTCAGTATGAGTCTGACAGACCCCTCCGCCCACCCCAGGGCGGAGGACCTCCATGAGGATTTCCATACCGAAAAAAAAAAAAAAAAGGTTCGAAGGGGATGACGGGGCTAGAGTGAGCGAGCGAAGCGAGCGAACGAAGCCCCCGTCATCTCCTTCGTGTTAGGCTACTTTAAACCCTGCAGACAGAAATAGGAGCCCCGCTCCGCGGGGCTCCGTCGACTTGAGCTACACCTAGTTCTAACCAACTGCTACTGGTTGCACCTAGTTGTACCCGGCTAAACCTAGGTGTAACCGCCATTCGGCTTTTACCCGTAACATACACATTTCCTAGGGATTGTATAGAGTACCTGCTGGTCCACCGGCAATGTGTAAAGTAAATTGATTTGGTCATTAGTTTGGGGCACCCCGACACGGATAGGTTAGGTTCGAACGAAGCCCCCGTCATCCCCTTCGTGTTAGGTTACTTTAAACCCTGCACACAAAAATAGGAGCACTGCGCAGCGGGGCTCCGTTGACTCTTCTTTGGAAACCCAAACAACCTTGCAAACATCCCCTTAAGTTTTTCATTTGTTTTTATTGTGCGTCGCGTGGAGTTTACTGCTTGCTCGCATGTCTTCCCCGTCCCCGCTCTCGTCTTTTTCAAACGTTACCGGTTGCGCATTCTGTATTGTATAGAATAGCTACCTAAGCAAAGTATAAAATAAATAATATTTTATTACCTAAATGTTTTAGGCATTCTATACATTGCCTAGGTATTGTATAGAATACCGTATTATACAGATTGCCGGCAACATCAGTCAGCTGCACTTTGCGAATTAAATGAAAACTATTAACTGAAATCTTTTATAATTGCACACATAACATCTGCCAACACATACGAAAACATTAGTTTTTAAAGGAGAATGGGTAAGAGCGTACCCAGACACTAAGTTAATTGTAGCATTATGAACTATATCGGTCTTTGTTGCCTTCACAGACAGTCTATAATTTTAGAAAATATTTTTCACTGATTTCACAGATAATGAATAAAAACTTTTTTTTTCGGTATCAACCAATTTTTAACAGAATTTAGGAATTTCTGACGTTTACTTAACTGTACTCTAACGGAAGAGTATTTTGATCCTTATAAGGAAATTGATCGATTGGCTTCATATAAATGCTTTGTGAGAATTGCTCATTGTTTTTGCTGACTGTACCATTTTTTTTTAATATCTTTCATAGCATTTCTTTTTTTTTTTAAATAATGAACTTTCTCGTAAGAACATTTTCCTGTACCCACAACGATTAAGGTTAACCCTGCTAACTAATAATAACTAATAAAACTAATAAGCCCTGTTAACTAATCCATCACAAATTAGTGTTTTGTGATTTCTGACGTTCGTAGTACTCCAGCCTCAGTTGGTGCGGAAGCGTCTTTTGATCCTCATGGGAAAAAATAAAAATGTTTTGCGAAACCTGACCTTTTTCTCGCCGACTGCACATTTTTTTCAAAATGTGTGTATGCATATAGAAATTATTCCTCAAGTTAGGGGTAGTCTTCTAAGAACGTTTTCCTGTAGCTACAATGGTTAAGGCCCTTCATGCCCCATCTCAAATTACCACCCTGTATATATTTTTTCTCCAAGTATATTCAGGCATGCTGTCTTAAGATTAATTAAACTACTCCATGAGGGCAACAAAGACCGACATAGTTCCTGATGCTACAGTCAATATTTTTCTTGAGTATGGGGCCCGTAATCCCGTAAGGCCCGAATGTCATATGTACTTTCTTAGTTAGACTTAAAACGCACTAGCGGCCAGCCGCATTACGGCGTGCCGCTTGCGGTTGGCCGCACATCGATTTTTACATGAAACCGCATGATCTCAACGCACTGGCGCCCGACGGCTGGCCGGAAATCAGTGCGTTGAGATCATGAGGCTGACCGCTAGTGCGTTTTAAGGCTAAATCTTAGACGACACTGACATACGGTGAAGGAAAACATCGTGAGGAAACCTGGACTTCATGTTCTGAAATCACCAACCCGCAGTGAGCAAGCGTGGTGATCAATGCTCGGTTCCTTCTCTGTATGAGAAGAGGCCTTTGCCCAGCAGTGGGACAGTTACAGGCTAATATTTTTTTATTACGGGGCCCGTACATCAACCCATTGTCTTTTAGAGATTCCATTTGCTACTTGTTAGAAAATTGCATTTTAATTTTGTGTTATATGCAATAGTGCAACTAACTGTACGAACCATTAGAAAACCAAGCATCGGTCTACAGCTGAACTAAATATAATACAGTTATATTCGAAATTCAGGACAAATTTGTCGTGTGCGTCGTCAGTATGCTAACTGAGGCAGACTGCCGCATGCCGGGCGAACAGCGTAGTGTCTGTGGTAAAACTGAGGACCAAATTGTACTCAGAAACGTTTACCAATATTTATATGTATGTCGGAACGGGAAGCCGAGCAGGGTGGGAATCTTCCTCGGTGAACATAACGTGTGGGCGAAGCGTAGGGTACGAGCAACAAAGAAACTATTTGACTTCACACACAACTAATTTATTAAGTTAGATAGCTAAGTACACTGAACACAACAATAGATAGGTAAGGTACACTAAATACAACGAGTCGTATGACAGTTCCTAGACTAGTGTTGAGAAGTGTGTGGCCCGGCGCAGCGGACGGTCATTGTTGTGTTTGACCGGCGCCCCCGCGAGCTTCAGTCTAGACTCCGTCGAAGCGTGTCGTCACAGCGCTTGCGCTTCGTTGACAATAATGACCTCTCTACGTATATGTATATCGGGTGTAAAAAGACCCTTAACAATAACGAAAACCACGAATTCTACCCATCGTTGGGATCATTTTTTTCTTCCAGATCATACCTGGGAAATCATTGGTTCTGGAGATACTGAAGGTCAAAGTATACATATTTTTTTTAGTTTTTTTTCCAAAAACGAATTCTAAGTGATAATACTAAACTTTCTTCCAAACAAACATTATCAAAATTTTCAATTTTTTCCTAACAAATTTCGCATATGAAGTTACAAAAATACAATGAATATCAGGCAGGCTCATCTGTGTAGCCGCTGCACATGACACACAGGCACAATCGGTTACGTGCATTACATTGAGTGCTACAAACAACAGCGTTTTTTTATGCCTAAAAATAAAAGGATTTTCCCAGCAATTATTATTTTTGGTCAATGTAATTTAGTTTGATGTACAGAGTGTGTAGATTTCGGCTATGTGATGGGTCTTTTTACACCCTGTATATAGTAACTCATCGTTATGGATACTTTAACACCCTTTCGGATTAGTACCCCCTTTCTGACTAACCTTGTATATACACGGTTTGAAGGAATTACACGAATTCGTTTACACCCTGTATATTTATTGTCTGTTTGTACAAGGTTAGTCGGAAAGGGGGGACTAATGCGCGGCCCACTTAAAGTATCACTGATGACTGTTTTAAAGAAAGTGTAAATTTCAAAATGCGATAGTTTTTATTTCGATGTATTTTTTTTAAATTCTTTTTCCTTGCTTTTGTTCCTAAATTCAGAAAATGGAGCACATCTGATCATAGTTGAAGATAGATATATTTTAGCGTATTTTTTGTGAAATCTTTGAACAGTTATTTGTTTTAAACTTTTGACCTTTGGTAAAACAAAAGTTGTCATTTTAACCTTTTTCATTTACACCCTTTCCGAGTAATCTTTTACCTATATGAAAAGATATAGATTTCATATACGCGGTGTAACACGAGGGTTGGATTATCGGAAACAAGGCGATGGGGGACCTCAATACCTATCGATTAAACCCCCATGTATGTTCCGCGATATTCAGTGGTTCAAGTTATTTGGATTTTGCATGTTATTTGAGTAAAATCAGATTTTAGACAAAACTTCGTAAGTGTACCTAAACTATTGAGTGTACGGTCGTGATTTTTTTTCCTGGGACTAGGTCAATAGCTGACCTTACTTAACATAAGGGTGCGTACACATCTGACGAATGCGTCTGTTTGCGAAAGGTTCGCGAGCTGCACGCGTGGATTACGTAGTGCGATCTGTTCGCACACAAGCTACGCACCGCGCGTGAACTGCTCTAGCGCTGCCTGCAAACAACACGCGTGCTTGCTTCCTTTCGCCGTCACCTGCACCTCAGGGCTCATCCGCTCAGAGCGTGCGCATCGTACGAGCCCTACGTGAGTTGTATACAGGAGGCGCACCAAATAGTTGCAGTAACTTACCTCTCTCACAAGTAAAGTTCGCCGTCCCAGGCACACACTTTTAGAACCCGATGACGAAATAACCCTCCTCCAGGAGGCGAGTAAATCGACCAGCACAATACACAATGTCCGCCGCCGTCCGGCATACCGTCGTCGCCGACGAGGCCCGTCGTGACGTCCCACCGCCGCCGGTCACGATATACCGAGTTCTCCCGTCGTAGAGCCGGTCGTCTCTTCAGACTCCGCAGTCACACCGATAATTCAGCCCTCATCAAGCTGTCTCTCCCCCCTAAGTCCCCGCCAGCAACGCCCTAAGGCGAGGTCCGAGTCCCACTAGGGGTCACCCTTAGTGCTGTTGTTGCAGGTAGTCATGATGTTAGTGTAGTACAAGTAGTTAGCTTAGGTTAAGTATTTTACTTCCCCCCATTGGCTAGAGACCCTTCAAGTCTCGCCAATAACTGCCCGGTTACGTAGAAACGGTCCACTACGACCATCTACAGGAAAAAAATAGAAAAAAAAAGTTGCAGTAACTGCACGCGTGCCAAAGGCGGGCAGCGCATTCGCAGCATGTTCGCCAGATCTGTGCAGACCATAATATTGTTGTGAGTCGTCGTAACCTACAAATATCCAAATAAAAGAATACTCCAAACTTTTTTGAAAAACGTTTATACATTTCCAATATTATTTTTTTGTTTTCTAAAAATTATTATAATGTATTCTTGAAGCAAAATGACTTTCACAATCACAGTTTCGTTAACCATTTATACCAAATTAACCCTTATAGTATAGAAACGAAATTTGTACAGCGCTTGTAACCACCCCACTGGAAAGATAGAAAAGAAAGAAAGAAAATACATTTATTTAGCACAGACTAAAAAGGCACACAATATAAAATAAAGCAGAAAAAAAAAAAAGAAATTAGCAGGAGTGTGCCTCACGGCTGCGCCAAAAAGGACTAGTCTGACTTCACTAGCCTGACTTTAATGTCGATTTTATCGAAACTATTGTAAGAATGATTACTAGAGACCGGATTATTATGCAACTTCAAATAGTCGAAATATGCATGCAAATATGCATCATAAATGCTCGAAATATGCAACAAAATCGACAAAATGTGCTAAAATATGCAATATCAAATGTAAATAAATTAAATTAAAGGCCAAGTTTTCAGTAGTCAGATAACTTTAACCTATGAAATAAGTTTAACGTTTTCACAGCTTTTGTATAGAAAATTATGTCAAAACGTCAAATTTTTCCTCAGTTAAGTTATTTGGCGATTGAAAATCGGCGCTAAAACAAATTACTGTATTATTTAATTTTCAACTATATATTATTAGTTTTGTTGAAATGGTTCAAAAAAATAAACTTAGATACCTATTGTTTTATACAATACATATATATTTATACTTAAAAATAAGAAAATTTATCTACGTATTACAATATGTATTTTTCTAGTTAGATACAGTTACAATTAAAGAAAAGACGCCCAAAATATGCACGATCAGTTGATTTTAGCTAAAATATGTAATAAGTTGAAAGAATTGCCAAAATATGCAATATGCATATAATCCGGTCTCTAATGATCACCCTTACAGCGGTTACGCACTGCATCCGATCCGGATCCGTGAAAATACGGATATAAAAACTCGGACCGAATTCGGATATTGCTTTTCGCACTGCATCCGATCCGAATTCGTGAAAATACGGATCTAATGTCTTAAAATCTCGGACCGAATTCGGATATTACTTACGCACTAATCCGATCTCTGATCTAAATCCAAGCAATTCAGGGGCCATCTTTGGCATATATGTCCGATTTGAATCCGAGGTAATGCGAAAGCGTTCATACAAACAGTACTATGGCTACTTCGGTCCGTCAAAATTTCTTCGGAATTGGAGACTCACGGATGCCGGAGAGAAATCGGATGGCGGAAGTCGGATCTAGTGTGTAAACTACCACACAAATAGTTATATGACTACTTCGGAACGTATTTTCACGGATTCGGATCGGATGCGGTGCTCGGTGCGGTGATCTCTTATTAAATACTAAAAACACTTCGACCTTAAACGAGCACAGCGAACAAACGTGACCACCAACATGACTTTAGCTAGACGCTAATTAATTTTGGTTTCATGTGCCTTAATGTGAAATCTGCCCTTTAAAGGGTTAAAATAGCTGGACTAATAGTATTTAGGTAACAAAACACATTAGTCCATGGACAGCGTCAGCCTTTAAAAGCTCGACTGAAATAGGTTCTGTCATTTTGCGACCGGTCCAGTCACGTTATTACCCATTTCCGTAGCAATAACGTCGGCTATAGACGCAATTTTGTTGTACTTTTAGATCTAGTTGTATTTTACTTCCCTATAGTGTAAAATCCGCAATACGTATATGTCGTGGCCATATCTTAGAATTGATCACTTCATGATGTGGCCGGCCATTTCATGAAATGGTTGTTTTTCATGATATGGCCAGCTAAAACTGACTATATTTTTTTTTTTTTTTTTTTTATATTTTGGGACATTTTTCTACACAGCACCATCTAGTCCCAAACTAAGCAGAGCTTGTACTATGGGTACTAGACAATGGATATAATACTTATATACTTTTTTTTTGTACATACATACTTATAATACATAAGAAACACCCAGACGAACACAAACACTTATATTCATCACATAAATATTTGTGTCCTGTGGGAATCGAACCCACGACCTCGTGATCAGCAGTCCGACACTCGAACCACTAGACCACAGACGTCGTCAAAATTAAATTCGTTATAATTATCATTTAAACGTCAACGCTTAATGATATGTCAATCCACGTTTGACCATATCATTAATTTAGGGTTTCCATGATATCAAAGGTTTAATAAAAAATCCAAATAAAGGAAGCATGGACCATGCAAGCAAAAGCAAGCAAGCATGCAAGTATTTCTGAGTTTGCTCCGCCAGAAGACTCGCTTTGTCGTCCCTTCGCTTCGCTTGCACACTCGACTAGCGCTGCATTGGCCTCGTGCACTCGTTCCACTCAGGACCTCCTTCGCGAGCTTCTGGCTCCACGCTTTTAAATAACACTCTAGGGGTAGGACAGGGTCTGATCACGTGCAGTCGGGGTACGCTGAGTCGGATTTACATAAAATGTATCAATTTTATTAATCACAAATCTTTGGAATGAATGAGTCGACCGCGTAAGTTTCGATTATTATTTGTTCTGTAGTTTGACAGGTTAACCAGATAAATAATCGAACAAATAAAATTCTATGGTGAAATTACCATGAAGTCATATTTTGAAATCCAATAATAGTCCATTAATTTCCGTTGCGTGGTCACCCTACTTTACTTATTATTATTAGCTTTTTTGTCAGAATAATTGTCCGCCGCCATGATGCATCACAAAAACAAAACGATATCAGCGCCTCTAAAAGTGGATAATGTAACTAATTTTATGATATGATCACTAATGTTTGACCATATCATGAAGTAGCCGTGCGTTTAGCAGTTGATATCGGCAAACGCTGATTATTCATTGATCTGGCCAGACCATATCATGATGTGGGCAGCGGGTATTGGCCATTTCATGAAATACAACCATTTCATGAATAGGTTGGCCACATCATGAAGTGATCAGTTCTATGATCTGGCTACGACATAACTATACACAAGGTTAGTCGGAAAGGGGGTACTGTTGATTGTCAAATTCTAAATTCACGCAAGCAAAGTCACGGGCAAAAGCTAGTGTAATATAATCCGTACTAATGTTATAAATGCGAAAGTAACTTTGTCTGTCTGTCACGCTTTCATGCCTAAACCGCTGAATCGATTTTGATGAAACTTAATAGAGACATAGTCTGGAACCTTGTAATGTATCAGACGGCCCTAGGGTCTCCTGAGCACGTCTGCTACTCCAGTTGTAAAGAAATAATATACATAACAATAATAAAGTGCTTATAAAGTAAGAGGCAAGATTGCTTCATGTCCTTTGGGGTAGTCAGTGAGTTCCTTCTCGTAGTTACGGCGTTCGCCAATGGCCCACACAGCCATTTGATAGAAACCGGCGGCAGCAACCAGACCGGCTGTAGCACATTTAGTCATGACGGTAGAGTATAGCCAGTCCGATCGCCGATCTCGTAAGTGTAGCAGGAGACGAAGTGTAAAAGAAGGAAGAAGGGGTTACGACCGGGCACCGGTATGAGTCTCACTTTGTACCAGGGGAGCGCAGGTTCTTCAATAAAATGTGGAGGCTCAGGTTTTCCAGCTCACATAAGTCCTCCGAGTCCCACGTAGAAGCACGTATTGCATAGAACAGTATACAGGGTATGGTTGATGTGATGCCTCATAAAATGTAAACAGCCACTTGTAGTTTTTAAAATCAAACAGAAAATAATTATATCAAAAATCACTCCTCTCCATTGTAAAAACCAAGTCCAAATTAAAATTCGAATCCAAAACCATAGTGGTATAAAAAAGGTATAATAATAAAAAATAAACTTTAAAAAAAGTAAAAACCGACTTCAAAGAAATACTAAAAGGAGTAAAATAATTACCATAATATAAAATTAACAGTTTCAGAAGTCGGTGGCTTCTATTTGCTTCAGTGTAGAGTTGCACCGACTTCTGAAACTGTTAATTTTATATTATGGTAATTATTTTACTCCTTTTAGTATTTCTTTGAAGTCGGTTTTTACTTTTTTTTAAAGTTTATTTTTTATTGAAAACGTTTTAGTGTCATAATTTTAAGCCCCTCCTTCATAACCCTTCTTTTTGGCTTTGACGTAGTCGGGCATAAAAAGTCCTTTCAAATAATACCTTACACGATATAATGAAAACATTCCAAAGGGGGGAGGGGGGGACAAGCACCCCCTCCTCTTTTCAAGTAGTCAGTTCCCAGCAACAAATATAAACAAAGCAATATTAGTAATTTGAGAATTTTGCTTTAATCCGATGAGGAGTACCGTTCCATATCTCTGAAGTTCATGGTCTAATCATAACAAAATTTAAATGGGACCAATCGGGAAGTATACCCTTTCGAACAAAACAAGAATTTTTCAAATCGGTTCATAAATGACGGAGATATGAGGTAACAAACATAAAAAATTAAAAAAAAAAATAAAAAAAAAATACAACTGAATTGAGAACCTCCTCCTATCGTGAAGGTGAATGACGAAATATCGTGAAGGTGAATGACGATGAAGAAGGTACTACAACCTGGAGAAGGACATAGGCTACTTTATCCCGGAAAATACGGAATACGCCATAAACGACATCCACGCGGGCACTCACCTCTAGTTTATTTCATTATTATCATCCTGGTGTGTCTGACTGCAGGGCAAATACCTCCCTTCCCTCTTTCCATTTTTCCCGGTCTATAGCAATATCTGGTCAATCCTTTATGTAGAAGTCCAATTCGTCACGCCATCTCCTTCTGGTTCTACCGCGTCACCGGTTCCTGTTGTTCGGAACCCAGTCAGTGGCTGCTTTTGCCCAGTTTTGTTGCGACATGCAGCAGATGTGGCCTGCCCAGTTCCACTTTAGTTTGGCGGCTGTGTTACCTACGTCTGCGATTTGAGTTTTGGAACGAAGTATACTGTTCTTTATAAGGTCTGTAAGTTTGACTCTAAGAATACTCCGTTCCATTGCTCGCTGGCAGACTCCGAGTGCGGACTTTTGACTTTTTGTTAATGACCAAGACTGCTCTCCATAGGTGAGGGTGGGGAGAATGCATATGTCCATGAGGTTCCATTTGATGGAGGCACTTCACATGGCTATTTGTGTTCGCTATTGGGTGTTTGTTGTAATTGGCAAAATATATGACGTACACGCAAACATGCAAATACAGGTAAATACGACCATCCACACATGGCAGCCAAATAACAAACACACAAACATTTGGCAGCAGAAGGCAATGTGTTCACCAAAACTACATATAAACGTGTTTGTATTAATTTGGTACAATTTCAGTAGTTTTATCACTGTTTCATTGTCGAAATTCTTTTTCAATAGTTGTTCCAGTTCGCGGTCACGACACAGACACAAAATACTGCACGTCCGTACTTCTGAATATGGCCACTGTGTAGACGATTTATTTGCGTATTTGCCTATATGACCCCTTTGATGTGCGTCGAGAAACCGACAAGCGCACGGTAACGCGTATTTGGTATTGACCATATTTGTCAAATAGACAATGGCGAATACTTTGTCAAATATACTGTCCAGACGTGGTAATTGTTTGCCAAATACGCCAAATACGCAAATACAAATAGCCATGTGAAGTGCCACCATGAGAGAAAGCGGAAGTGATCGTTCTAGTATTAAATAATTTATTTAACTCAGTATTTTGATCCTCACAATAAAAATGTAACCTCCTTTCTCTTGTTTCAGTCAGTATCAGTGACGGTGTCGGTGCTGACGCTCACGTTCATCTCGGTGGATCGCTGGTACGCCATCTGCTTCCCGCTCAAGTTTAAGTCGACCACGGGACGCGCTAAGACCGCCATACTTATTATATGGCTACTGTCTTTACTGTTCAGTAAGTACAATTATTATTTAATGGACTACGATAGGCTGAGGTAATTGGTTAATTGAATCACTAAGGCAGTGTTCCGCATAGTGCGTGCCACGGCACACTGGTGTATCGTGGTCGTTAGTTGGTGTGCAGCGGAAAATAAGCAAGTTTTGTCAGAAAGTTATGAAGATGAAATATCTACCTACACTACACAGCGGCCATAGATAGTAGATAGATGTACCTCTAAAATTTCCAGATTTTGTAGGTGTACCTTGAACACAAAAAGTTTGCAGAACATTGCTCTAAGGGACTAGTGTTGCCGATCGATAGTCGAATATTATTGTGTTGTATCAATAGTGTTGTCATTCATTCTTAGTTATGGCCCTGAAATAATCGTATGTCCGTAGGTGATAGGGAGTAGGAAACGCTCGTAACTAAGGCCGAAACCACGGACTTCGTGCTTAGGACCCCAGATGCGGCTGAATACTATTCACTAGTATTTTACACGGAGTGACTTCCATCAGATCCCCGCAACCCATTTACTGGGTCATGCCGATATCTTACGGTTAGACCGGTTGTCACTTTCGTGCTTCTGAAAACCCGTAACGACTGTCATAGGTATTCGTATGACACCCGGGATCGATTTAACGAGCTCTCCAAGGCACGGTGGAGTCTCGATGTGTAACGAATGATCAGCCATCAACGGACTGACTGCAGTAAGCGCAGCTTAATACATTGGAGTCCACAACACTTTTCATAGAGCTGATACGCTATGCCGCTATGATTAGTGGAACTTCCAGGAGGGTCATCGGCATTACGTTTGCGCTAAGGCGATTAAGAGGGCTATCGCATTTTGTCTCCTGCCTCGCTCGCACAGGACCATATTTTTAAGAATGTTAAATTAAAAGATGCATTGTTTAATAATGTATTCAATGGGCTCCCTTTAAAATAATATTAATTTGATAGGTAATTATTAAAAACACATTACTATCGTGTGCCCTAATAAACTCAGCTCAATAATTATTATGATCCGTTTTTGAGATAAGTTTAATAAATGTCACAATAAAAATGTTTTTAATAATTATACCTATTAAATTAATATTATTTTAAAGGGAGCCCATTGAATACATTATTAAAAAATGCATCTTTTAATTTAACATTCTTAAAAAATATGGTCCTGTGCGAGCGAGAGAGGTGAGAAAATGCGATAGCCCTCTTAACACACGGCACCGCGCACCGCCGCGGTAGGCGGTGACGCAGATTTCATGTCGCATTGGTCTCTAAAGTCCGTTGATGCCAAACACACGTACACAGCCCGACCGCGCGGTCGAGCGGTACTCTCGCCGCCACCACCCCTCCGCGCTACCGTCCGCGCGGAGGTCCGGCGCCTCACACACCGGGCGCCGGTGTTCTTGCCAGCGTTTGTGATCGAACTGGTCAAAACTGCATTAAATTTATCGCGAGTAAACCGCGTTACTGCGCGGGGTACAGCTATGTAATCCGCTTTACCGCCACCGCCCTCCGCGGCGATGCGCGGCGCCGTGTGTTAATCGCTTAGGAGAACTCTCGAAGAGGGTACTTGGTATTAGGTTAAAAACCGCATCATAAAACACGCTACTACGTAGTAAAATAGAGATTCTGGGGGTTTTGTTACTTGTTTCATGACGGTGTATTTTCTAAGAAAAACCTACACTTAAAATAAGCCCTCCACGACACCCGAAATCGCAATTGCGGCTGACGGCACAGAACGTGTTAACTTCGCGAATCGTATGATCCGTACAGTTTTTAATTAAACACGACCCCTCCATTATTTGACATCGAAAATCGACCCAGCAACCCCGACCATGAAATTAGACGGCACACCGCTGCTATTTCAACAGTAATTAATCATTTCCCGAACCTTATTGAAAAGCTTTTTTTTTAAACGGCTGAAATAAATGAAACCAATCCAACATCATCACTCAAAAGTACGTGTTAGGGCGTATTCATAAAGGAAGCAATTAACCAGCGCCGACCTACCAGCGTTCATCGGTACTGGTTCGTGCAGGTAACCGCTACATAAAAGAAGCGGGTAGAAACAGGGGCTGGCATTTTTTAGCAAAAATACGCCTTGATCCCTTGCAATATGCAGCAACAAATGACGGCTTGCCAGCGCTGATCGGAGCAGGTCGGAACTTGTCGGCGAAGTTCGGAGCTTGTTGGCGCTGGTTCGCACCACAGTATAGAAACTACCTGCGCTGACTAACTGCGCGAACCAGCACCGACAAGCGCTGGCAGATCGGCGCCGGCAACCCGCTTTCTACGTGTATACGCACTAAGGCTGTCGGCCTGCCTTCCTGAAAGTTCAAATAAATACATATAACTTGCGGTTAATAATTAATTAACAAAGAAAAAAAAGAAACTATTTATTCGGAACACGTACAAGAATAACAAAAATATAATATCTTTCTAATGTCGTTATCTAATATCCTTCTTCGTCCAGTCCATTCTTCTGTGGAATGCACTCCCCTTGGAAATCAGGATGGTCACCAGTCGCTATACCTTTAAAATTAAAGTACGTGAGATGTTCACGTACTTTAATTTTATACATCTCTGCCCAAACCTTCGGAGAATACAGGTGGGATGTATGAGATTGTTCATATATTTTGGATATTCTTGCAGATTAATTAATCTGATCTGATCTTAAATTGCTGATTAAGATTCACCACGAAAACCATTTTAAATTCCAATTTAATCTAACGCTTCCATGTGGTGATTAAATATTCACAATTTGATATAGATAATGCTTCTTGGTTACGTATAATCCATCCTGCCGTTTCCCAGGGGCTTCTAGAAGCTACTGAAATATTTCGCATAGGCGTTTTCCTGTGAAATTATTTTTCTTAAAATCTTTGCTCTACTTTAAAATATTAAATACATAAGTGCGTATACACGTAGAAAGCGGGTTTCCGGTGCCGATGTGCCAGCGCTTGTTGGTACTGGTCCGCGCAGTTCGTCGGCGCAGGTAATAGTCTCTACAGTCCGCGCGCGAGCTCCGAGGAATTATAAGATTATAAAAAACGGACAGTACGGACACACTTACGTCCGTACTTTTTTTCATTAAGCGTACACTCGCGTCAAGGTCGACACTAGTATTGGGAGAGTGTGGGGTATGGAACAAACGGTCGGGCGCGGTGCAAACCGCCCGTTTCCTCAGCCACCGATTCCTCGGAGCTCGCGCCCGGACTGTATTCTGTGTGGCGAACCAGCGCCGACAAGCTCCGAACTTCGCCGACAAGTTCCAACATGCTCCGATCAGCGTTGGTAAGCCGTCATTTGTTGCTGTATTTGCAAACAAGGCGTATTTTTGTTTGTATAGCCAGCTCCTGCTTCTACCTGCTTCCTTTATGCAGCGGTTACGGTGCTTTCTTTATGTATACGCACTTATGTACTTTACTAAGTAAGGAAGGCTCGTGGCTAATCATCAACCGCGCCGATCATATTATTTGCAAGGTACAGCTGCGCATAATATACCACGGTTAGTCCGTAGATGACCACTCGTGCCTCGGAGAGCAACCGTCGGTCCCGGGTCTCAAACCAAAACCTATGACAGTCATTACGGGTAGTCAGAAGCTATGCCCGAAAGTCTGACAACCGGTCTAACCTTAGGATATCGGCATTGCCCAATAACTGGGTTGTGAGGTCTGATGGCAGTCGCTCTGTTTACAATACTGGTTTTCAGCCACATCTGGTTAGACTGGAAGCAAGGTTGGTAGCAGAGCCGACTGTCCAGCGTGCACTGGATGTACTAAAGTATCGTAACTCGTGGAAACTCTTTAAATGCAACCCGCTGATGCTGATGAGGATATCTTCCTAGCCTGTTTCCAACTATAATAATAAATATGGGGCCTCTGCGCGTTGGACCTGTGTCCCCCGCGGACATCTTCCGCACGGAAGATGAGCCGTGACTAAAAAGAGATACAAAGATAATAATAATAATATTTCAAGTATCTAAGACTTATATTAGGATTAATAACAATACAATATTTACATATAGACTATGTTAGTGATACAATACAAAAACAATCAAAAATCACCGCTTCAGAATTCCAGCAGAAACTCTGGAGCAACGATTCATTATACAGCAGTCTAATCTGCCTGCAATCAAGCTCAGGATGCTGTTGGGCAACTATGTTTGGGTCAGCACCCTGTCTAACCAGATACGGCTGAAGCCGCACGAAGAGCGTCTGCCATCAAACCTCCGCAACCCAGTTACTGGGCAATGCTGATATCTTAATATTAAACTGGTTGTCAGACGTTCAGGCTGCTGCTAATACTGATATGATGATAATTAACCCAATATTTCTCCAACAGATGTCCCAGAATTCGTGGTACTCCAAGTCCAGAGGAAGATGCAGCTTCGCTTTAACGTGCAGTACTTCATGCAGTGCACCTCGACGTGGTCTGACGACAGCGATCTCAAATGGCATATCATAAAAGCGTTATTTCTATACACGTGAGTCAATTTAAATCCTTTTTGATCAATTTTAATGGTAAATAAATTGATCAGCGAAATCAATATTTGGTCAGCGAGAGAAATTAGAAAGCCAATTCTCGTAATTAAAAATGTAAATAATATTATGAGTTGACAATAAATGGTATTCTGCTACATTTAAAATTCAATCCGGTTTCAGTATGATCTCAATCTAGTCTACTTAAAGACTCATTTCAATCTCAGTTTTACGTTTATTTAAGAAGCAGTGTTAGTTCTGAATGTTAGCAGAATACAGTTTTGGCTTCGAGCAACTTTCGATCTATTTTGGATCTCACTACAATAGGTTCTACAATAAGTTCACCTTTGAGGATGTTGTATATACAACGTGTTACATACTCGTAATTCCCCTTAAAAAAGAAAATGTTAATCAAGTCGTCTTTTATGGTTGTTGTCATTTATCTCTCAGAGGAAATTAGGTAAGAATGTAAATAACTTTCTGGGTATTCTACCCTTTAAGGCGCGATTCCATTAGGCAAGTCTTGCATACAAGTATGACGTCACATTTGCGTACAAGTTGTTTACATTGGAAACATGTTCAAACGTTCGCAATTTGAAAAGTGCAGCTAACGTTTGCGTGTTCAATTTGCACGTCACTTGAATAAAAATGTACAAGTTCAAACTACCTCATACAAGTTGTAGCTTGTTTGCAGGTTCGTTCAAGTTGTATGCAATTTGCAACTTGCATAGAAGTAACTTGCCTAATGGAATCGCGCCTTTACTTTTATGTTTTTAGGGTTGCGTTTCAGTGATGATTTTATTTTAAGATTTGTCAAAATTTTTTTTTGGTTCTTACTTTTATTTTAAAATATTGCCAATAGACTCTTTACAAGGGACCTTTTAATCCCCTTTCGGCTTTAGGGGTATTTTTGTAACACGTTGTATATAGGAGAATACTGTTTGTGATATATTTTCAACAGTTTTTAAATACTGGAATTGGCCCTCAGAAGCAGACTCGATTAGGTTAGGATTTTTTCTTTAAACACTCCTAATTCCTTTTACAAAAATCTTTCCGCTGATCATGCATCGCTGATCACATATTGTTTTTGGCTGATCAAGTTTTCATTTTTCGCGCTAAAGATTTATTCCAATTGAGAACATTTATTGTAAGCACCTCCTACCAAAGATTGCAAAGTTCAAAGTCTATAACGGATGATCAAAGGCAGTATGTTTAAGTGCCTTTAAGTAGCTTTCGATTCTCTTTGCCTCTGAGGTAACGTTTAAGTGGGTCTACGCACGTTTCACGAACTCATTGTTTTAAATCTGAAGAAGTTCAATTGCAAAGTTATACATACAGAAAAGTAGAAGGCTGTTAAGTAAAAGTAGATCCACTGACATATATTAATACTACCATAACATTACGCCTGTATACCGCGGTTCCCCAAAGATTAAGCGGAGGTGTATACTGCCGTACGAGTAATAAATGCAGTAAGTTCAATTTTAGACTATAGAAAATTCAACCTTATTAATTAGGCTTATCATATACAGTACATTATTTAAATAAAAACACTTACTACTTTAATTGCTCGTACGGCAGTATAGTACACGTACAAATACAAACATATGGTACTGGTAGTTCAGTTTATGGAGATGCGGGGCATCGTGCGGGGCGTGATGTGGTGCGTGGGAAATGACGGTCCACTGCGGCCGCTGCAGCGGACACCGCAGCTTCTGCTTTAGCAGTATTTTTGGATATCTCACAACTCAGACGTGTCATTACAATGAAGTATGATTTCATCGACAAATTACTAGAAGATAATTGCAACATACAACAAGCTCGCTCGCCTTCGATGCCAAAAAAAAACTGACATACGCGTACGCGGGGCCGATCTTCCGGGTTAAGCCACGCTTGCCGAGGTTGGTCTGTGGATGGGTGACCATTTACCATAGCGAGTTTCCTCCGTGCCTCGGAAAGCACGTAAAGCCGTTGGTCCCGGCTGTCATTTGTAGATCTTTGACAGTCATTACTGTTGGTCAGAAGCCAGAAAGTCTGACAACCAGTCTTACCAATAGTATCGTATTACCCAGTTACTGGGTTGTGGAGGTCTGATAGGCAGTCGCTCCATGTAAAATACTGATATTCAGATGCATCCGGTTCGACTGGAAGTCGACCCCAACATAGTTGGGAAAAGGCTAGGCAGATGATGATGATGACACGCGTACGCGGGGTACGCTGCGGACGACGCGACGGTGGCAGCCGCGGCACACAATCTCACCTCAATATCACGTGATGACGCTTCTACATGAACGCTGTCATACATTAGCCATATGATTGATTAGACCGCAAGACGCGATGCCCGACGCGCCGCGCAACGCCCCGCGTCTCTCTGAATGAGGCCTTAGACAGTCGTTACGAGTAGTCTGAAACCTGGAAGTCTGACAACCGTTCTTACTTTATGATCGGCATTGCCCAGTAACTAGATTGCGAAGGTCTCATTACAGTCGCTCTGTGTAAAATACTAATTCAGCCGCATCTGGAGGCCTACTCCCTAAGTCCGTCAACAAAGTTAGTCGCCCGTCCGAAAGTAGCCCGAAACGTAGGAGTGAACAAAACAAGTGCCAAGTTCAACTTTTCGGACGGGCAAAAACACATCGGTAGTAGGGACAACTGTCAAGTCGTGTTGTCATTCATTCTTTGCTCGGGCCCCGAAATAATCATATGTCCGTAGGTGATAGGGAGTAGGAAATGATCGTAACTAAGGCCGAAACCACGGACTTCGTGCTTAGGGAGTAGACCCCTGGTTAGACTGAAAACCACAGCTTCCAGTCTAACAAAGATCTAACAAAGGCTACGAGGATGATAGGACTCACTTTCTGATCACCCCACATAGTCCAACATAGGCCGCCTTTCTCACAGAGGCTAAAATCGGTTATGCGCTGCATCCGATCCGGATCCATGAAAATACGGATATAAAAAACTCGGACCGAATTCGGTTATTGTTTTCGCACTGCATCCGATCAAAATTCGAGAAATTACGGATTATGAGTCTAAAAACTCGGATTGAATTCGGATATTGCTTACGCACTAGTCCGATCTCTGATCCAAATCCGAGCAATTCAGGAGCCATCTTTGGCATATGTCCGATTTGAACCCGAGGTAATGCGAAAGCGTTTATACAAACAGTACTTTGGTCCGTCAATATTTCTTCCGGATTGGAGACTCACGGACAACGGAGAGAAATCGGATGACGGAAGTGGGATCTAGTGCGTAAATTACCATACAAATAGGTCTATGTCTACTTCGGAACGTATTTTTTCGGATTCGGATCGGATCCAGTGCGTAACCGCTTTAAGTAATCTTCCTTGGAAGTAGCGATGCCCGATATGTATCGATATTTTGGCGTATCGATACAACGGAATGCGATATATCGATATTTTATATCATAAAAAATAAACTTTAAAAAAAAGTAAAAACCGACTTCAAAGAAATACTAAAAGGAGTAAAATAATTACCATAATATAAAATTAACAGTTTCAGAAGTCGGTGGCTTCTATTTGCTTCAGTGTAGAGTTGCACCGACTTCTGAAACTGTTAATTTTATATTATGGTAATTATTTTACTCCTTTTAGTATTTCTTTGAAGTCGGTTTTTACTTTTTTTTAAAGTTTATTTTTTATTTAATACGTTTTAGTGTCATAATTTTAACCCCCTCCTTCATAACCCTTCTTTTTGGCATTGACGTAGTCGGGCATAAAAAGTCCTTTCAAATGATACCTTACACGATATAATGAAAACGTTCCAAAGGGGGGGAGGGGGGGGACATGCACCCCCTCCTCTTTTCAAGTAGTTAGTTCCCAACAGCAAATATAAACAAAGCAATATTAGTAATTTGAGAATTTTGCTTTGATCCGATGAGGAGTTCCGTTCCATATTTCTGAAGTTCATGGTCTAATCATAACAAAATTTAAATGGGACCAATCGGGAAGTATACCCTTTCGAACAAAAAAAGATTTTTTCAAATCGGTTCATATTTGACGGAGATATGAGGTAACACACATAAAAAATAATAAAAAAAAAAATACAACCGAATTGAGAACCTCCTCCTTTTTGAAGTCGGTTAAAAACATGTCATTACGATATTTGGCTGTATCGTATCGCTTCGCTGAAATATTGCATCTAAAATATCTTATTATATTGAATACTCAGAGTGATATTTGGTTTACGAAATATTAAGATTGGTAACAGTAACTAAGAATACAAATGTAAACAAACTTAATTTATTCTTCTTTTGTAATGCGGCTACACTTGTAAGTCGGCTTTAACATTTGTAGTATGATGCGGATAGGTAAGGTAATGTAAATATTTTATAATAATGTAGGTACTCTAACTATCTTCTTAAACTGTGATATTGTTAGAACTTGATTCATTCCGCTGCCATGGCTCCGCACGTGAAGTCAAATGTGTGGATGCAAATCGCGAAAAAAAAAACAGCCGTTCCCTACATTTATGTTCGCACAACTCGTCAAAATGTAGGGAACAGCAAATTTTTTTTTCGCGATTTCAGTTTTTTTCTCCTATAAAAGTTGTTCATAGTGATGAGTACAATCTCCCATTTCGATTTGTCGAGTGTTTACAATTTCACCATGTAGGTATATATCGTGTATCGATACAACCAATAGCATTTCAGTTGCGATACATTACGATACGATATATCGATACAAAGTGACATATCGGACATCGCTACTTGGACGATCCACCACAAAGAATCTTAATGAATCCCTTGTTTCAGATTTCCGCTGTTCCTAATGATGATAGCGTACTGCCAGATCGTGAGAGTGCTGTGGCGGTCTGATAACATTCCTGGACACACGGAGTCACATACACTATGTGCCACACCACAAGGTCACAGCAACTGCAAGAATTGTAAGAACTTTTATTATGATTTTCTTTTTGAAAACAAAATAAAAAGTAAAACTGACTGACTAAGTGATCTATCAACGCAAAACCGAAACCGGTGGGGTTAAAAAATTGAATTTTTGACAGTAGGTTCCATTTTGTGACGTGAACATCTATTAAGAAAGGATTATTGGAAATTTTAACTCCCAGGGGGTGAAATCGGGGGTTAAAGTTTGTATGGAAGTCTGTAATTTTTGAGTAAGAAGCATGAAATTAAACTAAGTTGCTGGTTAGAAATGAATGTACACGTGTTTCGGCGTTTTTGGAATTTCTGAGAGAAAGAGTTTAGGCAGAGTATACAGGGTGTAAAAAGACCCATCACATAGCCGAAATCTACGCACTCTGTACATCAAACCAAACTACATTGACCAAAAATAATTGCTGGGAAACGACTTTTATTTTTTGGCATATTTATTTTTTATTTTATTTTTGTAGTGCGCAATGTGTGGTTGTGGCGATGCCGCGCGTTTGCATGCGTGCAGCGACCACACAGCCGAGCCAAGACGGTCGTGTGCGTTTATTCATTGCGTTTTTGTAACTTCAAATGCGTAATTTATTAGGAGAAATTGAAATTTTGTTAATGTTTGTATGGAAGAAAGTTTAATATTATGACTTGAAAATCGTTTTTGGAAAAAACTAAAAAAAAATATGTGTACTTTGACCTTCAATATCTCCAAAACCAATAATTTCCCAGGTATGGTTTGTTCGAAAAAAATGATCCCAATGATGGGTAGAATACGTGGTTTTCGTTATCGTTAAGGGTCTTTTTACACCCGATATACTCAGGCTACAAAAGTATGTACCCTAGGGGTACTCAGGGAGAGATTAACCAGAGTACCCTTAGGGATACAAAGGTATTCAGGTAAATTTGGGAAATCTAGTTTTGAAGTAAGAAAGAATTGTCCACTGCAATAATGATAAATGTCCTCTTTACTTTGTTTTAAGATATTTAATGTCTTAAAACAAATTAAAAAAGGACATTTATCATTACAGCAGTGGACCCTTCATTTTTAATTTTATTAATGGTGAAAGAAAACTCAGCGTTAAAGATGAGAACACCTGTGGCGCTGAGCGTTCTAGCCGAGTATCCGATTTTTAAAAACGTGTTTATCTCAGGATTGTAAGCGATATTGCTGGGTTTGTAAACGAGATTACGAACTGCATAAATCAAGTGTCCGAATGACATACTAACTTAGAATTAAAGAAACTTTGGACATTCATCATTATTGCAGTGGACCCTGGAATTAAATATTTAGGCTTATGTGCAGTCCTCTTGCAGTTATAATTACGAATATAAAACGAAATATGATTCACCAAATGTTACATTATTTGCTCCCCTGATCAGAGTAACTAACAGATCAAGTAGCTGTGGAAAGGATTCGTGCCCATTTGCCTTATTTAAATAAAAGCGGTTCTACAAATAGTTGAACAGAATTTGGTAAAGCCAAACTCATCCAATAAAATCTAACTTGAAGGAAAGAAAGAAAAAATATTTATTCGCGCCAAAATGACGCACAAAAATAAAATAAAACTTTACACAAAACCAAAAAAAAATTGGAAAAATATGCGTCACATCCACGCAAAACGGCCATCGCTCGGCATAATGCTATGACTCACGTAAGAAACAGAGCCACAGCGCTGGTTTTCAGCGACAGCCGGCATTGACATGATGAAATCCACCGGTGCAGCAAATAAAAGATATAAATAAATTCAAATTAAGAAAAAAAATACGCAAGATTTAAGGAATCAACTAAACCTGTGTATACAGGATGTTAACGAATTCGTGTAATTCCTTAAAACCACATGATCTACTACTGGTGTAGATTGGACCCGCACGGGAATTAGCCTATTTAAAAATCAAAAAAATTTTTTTTTTTCGTGCGATAGTGGTAATTTATCCTAGGTATCTAAACCACCTACTAAGGATTCAGTAAAAAAATAAGTTTTTTTTTGCAAAAAAATAATTTCATGCGCTTGAACATTTCGATGCCACGCATAAATGAATGAAAGCACGGTGACGCGGCTGGCAGGCACGACTAACGCGATATCGCTCTTTGCAGTAAGTTAACTCGGGGCTCAAAATGAGTCAGAAATAGATAAATAAGATTTTATTAAAAAAAAAAAACAGTTGATTTTCAAAAATTCCCTTTTAGGGTTAATCCATGTCACCAGTAGATTACGCGATTTGAAGGAATTACACGAATTCGTTAACACCCTGTAGATTTAAATATGGCAACATTTTGTTGCATCGACATCGTCGCTCACGCAGGCATACGTTATCTGTGCACGCAGCTGTCAAATATAGACTACAGATAATTATAGTTCATTGTTCATTCATTCATCATTATAGTTTAACAACTTATTTTATGTACCTACATTCTAAGCAAATAAAGAACTATTCTATTCTATTCTATTCTATTCGATAATAGTTTAATTACGCAACTTAAAAATCAATTTCACCTGTGGTTGCCACAAACGACTAGGTCTACAAAGCATCGCTATGGAGAGGCACTTTAATAACTCGCAACAGATGCATGAGACGTAGTTTTAACCAATAACTGTCGGCAAAGGGGTCGTATGGGGGAAATTTACCGCCACAAACAATATCGTAACAATGTATTGCACCACTCAGCTCTCAAAATTGGTTGTGACATTGTGGTAGATTGTTTTTCTCTTTACTCAACAAAGACAAAGGATGATGGGCACAAATGTATGGAGTCTGGTACTGGCACCAATCGGATTGAATGATTTAACGTTGGAAAGGTATTTTTGTGTAGATTAAGAATAACTTTAGCGCTATTCCCGATTCACTGTCCGATCGGAGTAATCCTGCTTGAAAGTTATTTATTTTATTGTCATTTTTCTTCATTTTGGCACGGTATTACAACAATTATTATTAATATTTTTCATTATCTAGGTAAATAAAACAAGTTGGAAGTAAGTTTTATAATTTAGTGTATGTAAGTATACAGTGTGTAAAAAGACCCGAATAGCCGAAATCTACGCACTCTGTACATCAAACTAAATTACATTGACCAAAAATAATTGCTGGGAAACGACTTTTATTTTTAGGCATAAAAATACGCGTTCGAATTATTTAATATATAGATCACCCCTAACTGAAAAAATACTACACCGATTTTGTTGTGATTTTCATCCGTTAACTGAATTGTATTTAGCTCAAAATCTGTGCAAATATCATGAAAATCGGTCAAGCTAAACAGGAGATATGATTTTATTAAATTCCATTTCGAACTTAATATCCAGTATCTTCTGAAGACTATATTTCAAAACGGACAATTGATACGGGTTTGTTGCCACAGTAGTTTTTTGTACTCTTAAGAAGAGCTATCCAACGATGGTAAATTCATTTTGATTGGACATGAGTACCAAAACGCCCATCCTCCTTTATCCTGTAGTGTCTACGATAAAGGACTCGAGTTTTCGAGTCGTCATTTGAAGACTCGACTCAATTATGTAAGACTCAGTGGGCTAAAAAGGCTCGGAGTCTGAGTCAAGCCGAGCACAAGTCATCAGCAGTGACTCGAGTCTTACAAAGGACTCAAAAACAAAGTCGCCTCCCGCTGTCTGTCCCTATCTATGCTTAGATCTTTAAAACTACGCAACAGATTTTGATGCGGTTTTTTTTAATAGATAGATAAATTCAAGAGGAAGGTTTATATGCATTACTAGCTTTCGCCCGCAGCTTCGCTTGCGTGAAATTTTTAACCCGTTACGTGACGATTTTCCATACAAACTTTCATCCCCTATTTAACCCCCTTAGGGGTTGAATTCCGAAAAATCCCTTCTTAGTGGATGCCTACGTTACAAAAGGAATCTACTGTCAAAATTTCAAGTTTCTAACCCCAGCGGTTTAGGCTGTGCGTTGATAGATCAGTCAGTCAGTCAGTCAGCTTCTCCTTTTATATGTATAGATACTTGCATAATGTAGTAGAAAAAAGCGCGCGGGCGAAGCCGCGAGCGACCTCTAGTGACAAGTATAATACGCTGCGCCGTGGTCCGTGTCTACATGCTCTAATAAACGAGCGGCACTTTGCCGACGACAGACTGCAGCCGCCATAGCGTCGACGTCTGCCGTCGACAAGGGGGACGACTGCAGTTACAGCCCTAATGCATGTGATCGAAATGCTGGTTGAACAACCAACACTCGGATAACTTATGGCCGTATCCTATGCTTTAACAAACGTTATTGGTTTAACATTAACACTCTTCTAGCTTTACCAATAATGAAGCAAAGACCCCAAAGCTTTTCTTTGGGTACACTACAATAGTACGAAAAACTAAATTCCGATATTCTTAAACCCGATTTATATAATACCGATTTTCATAATTCCGAATGGTTTAAAACTCCTAATATGACAATTCCGATTAATCATAAAACCTATTTTTATAAGTCCTAAATTACAAAACGCCTAACGTTTACAATTACGAATATCAAAATGCCGAGTTTCAATACACCTAACAATAAAAAGTCAGATTCAACAATAATCCGAAACATCAAAAATACGAATTCCGATTATTAAAATACCTATTAATTAAAAGTCCGAAATTAAAACGCCTAGTAAACCTACATAGCAAAACAGATTAACACACATGGTTCAACTTTATCCAAAGGGAGCAAGTTAATTATTCATAGGAAGGTAGAAAAAGAAACTAATAACAGAATCACTTTTCCTACTTATAATAACATAATTGTGGGAAAAATATTTTTCTGTCATTTCAATATTTTTTTCTTTAAACTCACCATTACACAGTCGCATCTAATCAAATGCTCACCATTACACGCTTTTTTATTAAGTATATGTAACTAAACGGTTCCAGCACTCGCCGGCCGCTGCCGCGGCACGCTCGCTTCGCTCGCTCGGCTCGTGCGTAGGGGGTCGCAGTTCTAACCTAACCAACAACTCACCTTTCTGTGTTATGTTTAATACTCTATTGCTTGACATAATGTTTATTGTTTTCGGAAAATTGCAAATCGGAATGCTGTTTTTCGGGCCAACAACACATCGGATGTTTAATTCTTCGTACTTTTGAAAGTCGGAAAACAAATAAATCGTATTTATGACATTCGGTTAAATAACTTTCGTGTTTTTTAATAATCGGTATTTTATTGTTAAGGAATTATCAAATTCGGATTTTTGAACATCGGGATATCCAAATTCGGAATAAAATATTTCGGAATATTTGGGTGTTCCCCTTTTCTTTCATAGTAGCTATCACTAAGTTCGAGCCATTTGCTAAATAAGTTCGAGCCACTTCCAGCCACGCTTATCTTTGTAGTACTTATATTCGAGCCCGGGTATTGAACGAACATTGCAATTTTTTTTGTTTGACTTCCTTCTGCATATTGATTGAAATGTTTAGTTTTTGCAACAAGCCCAATACATTTTTTATTTATGTTTAATTGTTAATATTCTCATGTGAGTAAATGAATGTATTCTTATGAGAATAAAGTTATCTCAAACCTCTATCACGTCCCATATCGTCAGTGAAGTTCTAACAGTGCGGAAGTCAAAAATGGTTACTTTACAAGAGAGTGAAAAAACTATTTAAAACGTGCGTAACCTACGCTGAACCCAATATTGTTTTTAATTATCATTACAAATGAACTCTTTGATGATTTTGAAAATCATAATAATCTTTTTCATTTCAATTAATATTGTGACTTTCCAGTGTTGTCTTACTTTGTCACAAAATGACTTACGCACTGTTAGAACTTCAATGACGATATGTTAGTAGCTATCACAGGTAAAATTAGCCTAAAAGTATATTTATATGCCCAGTTTGGCAATAAAAAATGCTACCATTGGTAAGCAAAACGATCCGTTTTTGGCTATAGGAACCAGGCATTGTTGTTTTTAGGGTTCCGTATCCAAAGGGTAAAACGGGACCCTATTGTCTCATGAACCGTGATAGTTAGACAGTTAAAATTTTCAAAGATGATGTATTTCTGTTGCCATTAACAACTAATACTAAAAATAAATATTTAAAGGGGCTCCCATACAACAAACATGATTTTTTTGCCGCTGTCCCTCCGTCCGTCTGTCACCAGGCTGTATCTCATGAACCGTGATGGTTAGACAGTTAAAATTTTCACAGATGATGTATTTCTGTTGCCGCTATAACAACAAATACTAAAAACAGAATAAAATAAATATTTAAAGGGGCTCCCCTACAACAAACGTGATTTTTTTGCCGCTGTCCGTCCGTCCGTCTGTCACCAGGCTGTATCTCATGAACCGTGATGGTTAGACAGTTAAAATTTTCACAGATGATGTATTTCTGTTGCCGCTATAACAACAAATACTAAAGAACAGAATACAAAAAATATTTAAAGGGGCTCCCATACAACAAACGTGTTTTTTTTGCCGTTTTCATAGGTAATGGTACGGAACCTTTCGTGCGCAAGTCCGACTCGCACTTGGCCGGTTTTATATTCATTTAATATTATTATTTAATACCTATTATTTAATTTTACATTAATTTAACCCTTAATTTGATTTCGTTAAGTATACTCAACGTTACAAATAAAAAAATCTAGACGTAAAATTTTCTTCTGCAGTTCTGAATGTTGTAGGCTAAGAACACTTCAATATTAGTTTAATTTAATAGGAAAAAGTATTTTGCCCGCCACGCAACATTTTACTTGACATTAGCTAGCAAAAAAGGCGACGAGACAACATGCTCTGCGAGCTTTACAGGTAAACATTTATTTTTGTTGGTTTTCGGGCGAATTTTGATACATACGTTACTTATTTCTATTTATATAATATGTAATCAATACGATAAAATTATTTGCAATCTGTTTCTCACCTGGATAAGAACACGACAAGGCAGTAACCATGATTGTTAAGTATACTCAACAAAATCCGGTGGTGAGTAATCTTGTGTGAACAGAGTATGTAGAGTATACTCAACAAATCTGCATGGTGAGATTTATTGAAACAATGGTTCAAGGGCTTCGGCTTAATCAGCTTTTTTGTGGGAATGGTTTTTCGGAATGAAAATCAAGTTTCGCTTTGGCTTAAAGGCATGACATTGTATCTTATTTTGAAATCAAATTATATCACGTCAATATTATGCATGGTTTTGAAAAATCGACTTTATCACCTTACGATTAAGTTTAATTTCCATTAAAATTTAAATATTTTTATAACCTTTCCAATCGGTTTGTGTCATTTCGAACTGAACTTAATTTATAATGTATCTAAAGTTGATGTTTTTTTTTGTGTGTTATCAATACAAAATATCAAATGCATAATTTTCACACCTTTCACGCTAGTAGTACCTACTCTACTAACCTTTTTTTGCACGTTATTTTATGTATGTGTCGTGTTATTTTTGTTTGTTCCGTGCTTGGGTGCCTGCAAATATCTATATTATTTTCAGAATTCAAGATCAAGGTACTTATATCAGAAAATTTATAGACCATTGCATTCACAAAGGAAGGAATGTAAATAAAACTACAATCCAAGATTTGAACCCTGAAAAAAACCTGAACGTCTCAGGCCTGTAGGTAACATAAAATAATGTTATCGTTAGCGGGTAACACTGGGCAATTTTGACAAAGGAAGGTAGTCGTCGATATGGATCAACGCACCTGATGTTATAAAGGTGGTGGTCATTCGACAAAGCGGAGCATTCTATGTTGATCTGCTGAAGAAGTCTGACCTTTTATATCTGACTAGCTTGTCCTTATTTTCTGTTCTTATTTAGTTGTGTAGATAAATTATTATAATTGTGATCTAGTTCATGTTACTAATACTAACCCAAATACAAGTGCTCACAGTAGTGGAGAGTCTATGTTGGTTTTATTTACTACATTTACCTTGCTCGCAACCCTGACATACCGATATTAGCTAAAACTGTAATGATAGAATCACTCCTAAACGATTATGTTGTTGTGTCGTTTTACAAATATGGCAATATCGACCATTTCCCTGGTCATGATAAGGAATATGGTCGATGTGCCTGCTGTAAAAAGGGTTTATCACATTTTTTTGTCTAAAATATAATGCCAGGCTATGTTTTGTTACAGAAAGAAATTGTCGCTTCAATTATCATCATAATTAACCACACTTACTGCATGTAAACGTGTTTTTCAATAATGATTTCTTTTTAATATACCTACATTTTGTTTAGTTTAAAAGTGTTGGTAAGCTGGATTTGTTAAGTATACACAACAGTTATATTATACCTTAATTCTTTAATCATCGCATTTTGTTGAGTATACTTAACGTTGTGTTTTCAGGAAATCCTTCAGGCATGATTTTTTATTTTATTTTTCCCGTGTGTTTTGAATTCATATGAACACAATATATTAAGGTCATCTTCCTACTACAACTTTTTTAGTCTTGCCAAATTAAGGGTATAATTAATCATCCTAGGGCTGGCCGTAAATCGGCGAACGACGCCCTCAATACATACGAATGCGTCGACGGAGGGTCAGCTGCGTTCGAGGCGGAAGGCCGCCAAGATGCTGGTGGCAGTCGTCGTCATGTTTGCCGTCTGCTACTTCCCTGTGCATCTGCTCTCTGTGCTGAGGTAAGGGATATTGATTAATTGATAATAATATGTTTATTTTCCAGAACATAGTTTGTACATTTGATTGGTCTAAGATTACAATTAGGTGTCAGTACGTTCGACGTTTGGGTTGTGCAAAAATTTTAGTTAAATTAAGACAAGGTTAAGTTAAAAGGAAAACAAAAAAGGAAGACTACGAATTATTAAACATAATTATCAAAATAAAAAACAAAGTCTTCAATCTATCTAAGTATACAGTTAAAATTGTAAACACTCGACAAACCGAAGGGGAGATTGTACTCATCACTATGAACAACTTTTACTATGGGACTAAATCGGAAATCGCGAAAAAAAAACAGACGTTCCCTACATTTATGTTCGCATAACTCTTCAAAATGTAGGAAACAGCAGATTTTTTTCAGCTAGTTTATTATACAAATCAATAAATATGTCAATCTAAAATATGTGTATAAATTAAATTAAATGCTGTTCGTTGGTAAGCGCATCACTGGAGGAAGGCTGGACCGAGAGTGTTATTTTTTTAAAGTTCTTTTTATACTTGGGAGCAAATAAATCGAGCCACTTTTTCACGTATAATTGTTATTATTTTTGGTACCTATTATGGAACAGATCAATTCGAAAAATATGTCGACTAAAAGTTTATTTGATAACCAAAAATGAGGGTAGTTTTTTGCCAACTACGGGCCGATTGTTCAATCGTCAGATACATTTTATCCAAGGAATAAATATGATGGTTTGACATATTTTCTATACAAAAGCTGTCAAAACGTCAAACTTATTCCCCAGATAAAATTTATCTGACGATTGAAAAATTAGCCCTTAGTATATAATCATGAAACCAAAACTAATAACCAGGACACGTGAAAAAATGAGTGGCTCGATTTATTTGCTCCCAAGTGTCTCGTATTTCGAATTAGGTTTCTATACAAAGGAAAATTGGAAAAGTTGCACGGAAAATGATCAAATTCGTGAAAAACTGAAAGTTCTTTTTATGTGATTTTTGCATGAACTAACAACAGTTGCGACACAATTTTGCTATCCGACTTCCACGTGGACGGAGTCGCGGGAAATCTGGTATAAAAAAAATAAAAAAATCACTCATACAATCAAATCAAATCATTATTTTTTTATTTCACATAAACCAATACAGGCGCTTATGAAAAGTCGCATTTAGGTGCACGGTTCCAATTAGTCGTTTCCTATGGAGAAGAGCCGGCAAGAAACTCCATGGTTACTCTTTTAAAAAAAGGATATCTTTAACAACTTCGGTAGATACAGTACTATGATTTAGGATAGGTATGAGAGAACAATGAAGTCTTGACCACAGACCTGTGAGTAATGTAATACAAAGTCTTGAGTACAAAAATTAACCAAAAAGAAAGAATAACACAATATTAATAATAGTAATTTACACAATTATATGTTTAAGCAAGTCCACGAAGTTCTCACATTTACAAAAGATAAAATGAAGCTAAACTATATAAAACAATTGACATGATTAATGTCATCAAAACTTTAGAGATAAAATCATTGTAAAATAAGATAAAAGATATCTTGAGAGTAATGATAGCAATAAAAAATTTAAAAAAATCATAATTGAGGATAGTTAATAGACATACACATACGTCGTTAATGAGGTACCAGGGAAGCCACATGTGCAGGAACTAATGCCAAACATTCCTGTCGTCAACGACTACGATACAATGACTGGCTGGAGACCCTTACAGCAATTACGCACTGCATCCGATCCGGATCCGTGAAAATAAGAATATAAAAACTCGGACCGAATTCGGATATTGCTTTGCGCACTGCATCCGATCCGAATACGTAAAAATACGAATCCAGAGTCTAAAAAGCTCGGACCGAATTCGGATATCGCTTACGCACTTATCCGATCTCTGATCCAAATTCAAACAATTCAGGGACCATCTTTGGCATACCCATCTGGCGTCCGATTTGAATCCGAGGTAATGCGAAAGCGTTCATACAAACAGTACTACGGCTACTTCGGTCCGTCAATATTTCTTCCGAATTGGAAACTCACGGATCACGGAGAGATATCGGATGACGGAAGTCGGATCTAGTGCGTATACTATCATACAAATAGTTCTATGACTACTTCGGAACGTATTTTCTCGGATTCGGATCGGATGCAGTGCGTAGCCGCTCTTAAGGTTTCGCAAATACCTGCCCAGTTACGTAGAAACTATCCGCAAGAACCACATACAGCCGTCCAAAAGAAAAAAAACTCATACAATAACATAAAAAAATAATCATCAATTGAATAATAGCATCTTTCACACACCCAGTTGTAAAGTGTACATGTGTATCGTCAATTTCATTAGTACCAATTTATTTTATTCTATTATTGGATTACCTCAAAAAATCCTTTCTAAAATACGTAAAAAATTAGGTACAATCAATTGACTAAAATTCAATAAGATGAAGAAGGTCGAACACGAGAAGTGTTTTAACATCGTAATTTATATTCCACTCAGGTTCCTTAGAAATAGGCAGAGCAAAATTAAACGTTAACCATTTGAAGTTTGTTTTACTTGGTAATGGTAAATAGTTAAATTGTAAAGGCAGCAATTGGTAAGAGTTATTTAAGGCTCATTTTCACGGAGATAGTTTCTCGAAGCGAGTCTCATGCTATCTCTGTTTTCATCGTAGAGAAAGACAACGACAGAACGAGTCTCGCTTCGAGAAACTATCCTCGTGTAAATCGGCCTTTAGGGTTTTCATAGAAATTCACTGACGGAAAGGGATACGGTTTTTAGAGTTCCGTACCCAAAGGGTAAAACGTAACCCATTACTAAGACTCCGCTATCCGTCCGTCTGTCACCAGGCTTATCTCATGAACCGTGATAGTTAGACAGTTGAAATTTTCACAAATGATGTATTTCTGTTGCCGCTATAACAAACAATAAATACTAAAAAACAGAATAAAATAAATATTTAAGGGGGCTCCCATACAAAAAACGTGATTTTTTGCCGTTTTAATAGATAATGGTACGAAACCCTTCGTGTGCGAGTCCGACTCGCACTTGGCCGGTTTTGTATTATTTCTTTCTTTCATTTTAACTCAGTTCCAAAAAAAAAGGAAAAAGTTCTTAATTTGACTTGTATGTTTGTTCAACGTGAATCAATGTGAATCGATTTTAATGATTCTTGGTTTGAAAGAATATTATCTAAAGGGGTCCCATTTAAATTTGGTGAAGATCTGATGAAGACCTTTGGAGTTAGACAATGGAACTCTTCAATGGATAACAGCAAATCACTCGCGATTGCTGTATTCAAAATAGAAAATTAATTTTTTTTTTGAAAAATAAGATAAGTCGATTTCTAACAAACTGAAAAAAATAATAATTGCCATATTATAAAGTAGTATTTTATACAGAAATCGGTGTCTTCAATTTGGTTCAGCGTTCAGTTTAAATCGGTTTTTCTTTTTTTTTCAAAAAGTAATGTTATTCTTTAAAAAACCGTTTCCCCACAATAGGATTTCTCATGTATGTGGGTGCGTTGACAGTAATAAATCTTGAGCTGCAATAGATTGAACATGTAATACTGTTAATAGTTGCTGGACATTGGCGTAACATGTTGATAGTTTTATCTTAGGTTTTATCTTAAGGACAAAACCGATCCAAAAAATAATCAATCTGGAAAATGAAACATCCGAATGGCTCGAGTGCTGCGAGCGATGTAAGTTTTATTATCTACTAGCGACCCGCCCCGGCTTCGCACGTCAACGTTTTATAGTTTAAAACCTCCCTCTTGAATCACTTTATCTATTAAAAAAACCCATCAAAATCCGCTGCGTAGTTTTAAAGATCTAAGTATAATAGGGACAGACAGCGGGAAGCGAGTTTGTTTTATACTATGTAGTGATTCATGTAATACAATATTTATATTACTAACAAATAGGCATGTTGACAGCATAAATAAATTGCAAATCTAATTGGTCCGCCAGTTAGGCCGGTTTTAGTGCTCGACCGACCGTCGGTGCGTACCATCGTTCCTGACGATACGCATAACCGATCGTCAGTTTTTAACGTTCAGTGCTCTCCTGACCAACCAAACTGGCCGGATTGGTACAGTCACAAACACGTACACGAAATGAACGCGTTTACAAATTGTTTAATTGCTGCTTACTATCTTCTTAAACGTATAAGGAACAGAAGACGTAGATACCACAATTTGAACCCAAAGCTGTACAAACTTCTTCCCATGCCTTTAACTTGGCAATACGGTCTTTGTATAACACGTGGCCTTTGTCCCACAGAAGTTCACGAAGTCGAACTTCGGTAATTAGGCGTTTGGTGTCAATATATGCCATGTTTGATCAAAATTAGGTACTTAAATCATTAAAAGGTAATGATACCAATAAAATCAAACAATATTATTGAAGTTTTGAACTAGTAGGTTTCATTCTTTTTACGATGATACGCGCATCCGTACGGTCGGTCCACCGATCGGTGTAGCACTGAACGCGTTAATATGTATCGATAGCGCGCCGGTCGACCGACGGCACGCATGCGGACGCGCTTGACCGACGGTCCTCGTACGCAGTGCGTAGCAATATACGCGTGCGTACTGTCGGTCGAGCACTGTCACGACTAGTGAATTTTGATACAAATGACAAGCGCGACCGACGTACGCACCGACGGTCGGTCAAGCACTAAAACCGGCCTTAGGCCGGTTTTAGTGCTTGACCGACAGTACGCACGCGTATATTGCTACGCACTGCGTACGAGGACCGTCGGTCAAGCGCGTCCGCATGCGTGCCGTCGGTCGACCGACGCGCTATGGATACATATTAACGCGTTCAGTGCTACACCGATCGGTGGACCGACCGTACGGATGCGCGTATCATCGTAAAAAGAATGAAACCTACTAGTTCAAAACTTCAATAATATTGTTTGATTTTATTGGTATCATTACCTTTTAATGATTTAAGTACCTAATTTTGATCAAACATGGCATATATTGACACCAAACGCCTAATTACCGAAGTTCGACTTCGTGAACTTCTGTGGGACAAAGGCCACGTGTTATATAAAGACCGTGATGCCAAGTTAAAGGCATGGGAAGAAGTTTGTACAGCTTTGTGTTCAAATTGTAGTATCTACGTCTTCTGTTCCTTATACGTTTACAAAGATAGTAAGCAGCAATTAAACAATTTGTAAACGCGTTCATTTCGTGTACGTGTTTGTGACTGTACCAGTCCGGCCAGTTTGGTTGGTCAGGAGAGCACTGAACGTTAAAAACTGACGATCGGTTATGCGTATCGTCAGGAACGATGGTACGCACCGACGGTCGGTCGAGCACTAAAACCGGCCTTAGAGTTTTGAAAAATAATGGACACGTATTTTTTCTTTTGTTAAATCTATGAATATTTGGAAAGACAAAATGCATCAAAATTCGAGAGTGGGGGCTTGTGACGTCAAAAGCAAGTAAAAATAAGGCTTAAAACGCACTAGCGGCCAGCCGCAATACGGCGTGCCGGTTGCGGCTGGCCGCACATCGATTTTTACATGAAACCGCATGATCTCAACGCACTGATTTCCGGCCAGCCGTGTCGTGAGCCAGTGCGTTTAGATCATGCGGTTTCATGTAAAAATCGATGTGCGGCCAACCGCAAGCGGCACGCCGCATTGCGGCTAGCCGCTAGTGCGTTTTAAGTCTTATACTTGCTTGTGACGTTTTGGCAATTTTAAAAGTGTCGTATCTTCGTCAGTTTTAGTTTACGTAACAAAAAAAAAACGGGTCAAATATTTTTTGATAATCTAACTGACGGACTAATTAGATTTTTTCAGTCAAGTATCCTATTTACTAAAGCATATTCAAACTATCTTTAAAAAAAAAGAATCGTTGAAATCGCATTAAATGAGCTTGAGAGAACCTAAGTAAATAGGTTAAAAACGTTGCTTGCAATGTAATATATTTTTTACAGCAGCGTTTATTGATTTAAATAAAAACTCAATCAACGGTTTTACTAGACAAAGAAAGAAGTAACAATTTTTTTTTTCTCCCTCTTTATTAGTAATGGTTTCATACGTAGACTTTTTGCGTCGGTCTTGTCCTTAAAGTGCCTACGTTTCTATTTTATAGCGACTATTGTCTGAAATTGGCAATCATTTATCACGTTTAGATATATGTAAAGCCACGTCACGTATTCAATCCACGAACCCACGCCCCTCTCTTTGTCTAAATTGCTACAGTGCAGTAGTATGCATTATAAATATTGTGTTAGTTCTACCGCCACACAATAGTTAGATGTGCATACTTACTTGATGTACATACACACTTATCTATCTATATAAATAAAAATGGATCGCCGAAATGTATGTACGCGCATAACTTCCGAAGGACTGCACCAAATTGTTTTTTTTTTTTTGTGTTCTTTATTGTCTGGACAAGGTTTGTAAAAAAGAAAATTGTAAAAAAAACACGAAAAAAAAATATATGGCAGTACGAAGCCGGGTCAGCTAGTTTAAGATAAAATAAGAGTTGTGTGCCTACTCACCACGCGGCTACTGCTCACAAAAAGGAGTGGGGCGCATCTTCGTGGCTTAAATGCATTGCACAGCTCGCGTAAAATAACTTTGCCGCTCTGAAACCAGGCTCTAAGCGTTCTGTTGCTCATTTCAGGGGAGCAATGTTATTTGGTGCTCATAAAATAACTTTGCCGCTCGGAAACCAGGCTTTAGTGTGCGTTCTGAGTGACGGCGCACGGGCATATTGCGGATATGGGCGTATTACCGTCGATACCTGTCCTTAGTGCACGCGGAAAAGTTGACCTGTACGCGCATGTTTAGTGTTTCGTTTATTTTACTGTGGTTTTAATAATGTCGATATCAAAATTCAAACATTTCGAACATTTATTTAATGCGCCGTTCATTCCGCCTACGCGGTGCGCAGAGGGGAAAGGTTATTTGGTACTCGTAAAATAACTTAGCCGCTCTGAAAACAGGCATTGAGCGTTCTGTTCCTCACTTCAGAGGGGCAAAGTTATTTGGAACTCGTAAAATAACTTAGCCGCTCTGAAAACAGGCATTCAGCGTTCTGTTCCTCACTTCAGAGGGGCAAAGTTACTTGGTACTCGTAAAAAAAAACAAAAAACTACCGAATTGAAAACGTCCACCATTTTGAAGTCGATTAAAAATAACTTTGCCGCTCTGAGACCAGGCTTAAAGCATTCTGTTCCTCACATCAGAGAGGCAAAGTTACTTGGTACTCGTAAAAAAGAAACAAAAAACTAGCGAATTGAAAACGCCCTCCATTTTGAAGTCGGTTAAAAATAACTTAGCCGCTCTGAAAACAGGCTTTGAGCGTTCTGTTCCTCACTTCAGAGGAGCAAAGTTATTTGGCACTCGTAAAATAACTTTGCTACTCTGAAAACAGGCTTTGAGCGTTCTGTTCCTCACTTCAGAGGAGCAAAGTTATTTGGCACTCGTAAAATAACTTTGCTACTCTGAAAACAGGCTTTGAGCGTTCTGTTCCTCACTTCAGAGGAGCAAAGTTATTTGGAACTCGTAAAATAACTTAGCCGCTCTGAAAACAGGCATTGAGCGTTCTGTTCCTCATTTCAGAGGGGCAAAGTTATTTGTTACTCGTAAAATAACTTAGCCGCTCTGAAAACAGGCATTGAGCGTTTTGTTCCTCACTTCAGAGGGGCAAAGTTATTTGGAACTCGTAAAATAACTTAGCCGCTCTGAAAACAGGCATTGAGCGTTTTGTTCCTCACTTCAGAGGGGCAAAGTTATTTGGAACTCGTAAAATAACTTAGCCGCTCTGAAAACAGGCATTGAGCGTTTTGTTCCTCACTTCAGAGGGGCAAAGTTATTTGGAACTCGTAAAATAACTTAGCCGCTCTGAAAACAGGCATTGAGCGTTCTGTTCCTCACTTCAGAGGGGCAAAGTTATTTGTTACTCGTAAAATAACTTTGCCGCTCTGAAAACAGGCATTGAGCGTTCTGTTCCTCACTTCAGAGAGGCAAAGTTATTTGGTACTCGTAAAATAACTTTGCTACTCTGAAAACGGGCTTTGAGCGTTCTGTTCCTCACTTCAGAGGGGCAAAGTTATTAAATTTGGTACTCGTAAAAAAAAAAACTACCGAATTGAGAACTTCCTCCTGTTTGAAGTCGGTTAAAAATAACTTTGCCGTTTTGAAAACAGGCTTTGAATGTTTTGTACCTCGCTTCAGAGGAGGAAAGTTATTTGGTACTCGTAAATTAACTTTGCCGCTCTGAGACCAGGGGGCCTACGGCCTACTCCATAATTACGTCAACGAAGTTAGTCGCCCGTCCGAAAGTAGCCCGAAACGTAGGAGTGAACAAAACAGTGTCAAGTTCAACTTTTCGGACGGGCAAAAACACACCGGTAGTAGAGACAACTGTCAAATCGTGTTGTCATTCATTCTTAATTCGGGCATCGAAATAATCGTATGTCCGTAAGTGATAGGGAGTAGGAAACGCTCGTAACTAAGGCCGAAACCACGGACTTCGTGCTTAGGGAGTAGACACCTAGGCTTTAAGCGGGCTGTACCTCACTTCAGAGAGTCTCTTCTTCTCACTTCAGAGAGGAGCTCGTGGCTAAATAATTACAGCCGCATAGACCGATTTTCCGGGTTAAGCCACGCTTGCCGAGGTTGGCCTGTGGATGGGTGACCATTTACCATAGCGAGTTTCCTCCATGCCTCGAAAAGCACGTAAAGCCGTTGGTCCCGGCTGTCATTTGTAGATCTTTGACAGTCGTTACTGCTGGTCAGAAGCCAGAAAGTCTGACAACCAGTCTTACCAAGAGTATCGTATTACCCAGTTACTGGGTTGTGGAGGTCTGATAGGCAGTCGCTCCATGTAAAATACTGATATTCAGCTGCATCCGGTTCGACTGGAAGCCGACCCCAACATAGTTGAGAAAAGGCTAGGCAGATGATGATGACCTCACTTCAGAGAGTCAAAGTTATTTTACGCTTACTATACGCACGCACGGTTTTTGTGAAGAGATTTTTTTCCTAATTTTAGCTAAGCAACGCACAGGGAATACTCTTGTATTATTTTCAAATCAATATCCACCTTTCCGACATTACCTTTATTAGAGTGTATATTAAACATTCGGGAATCAGGGTGTCGTGAAATCGCTTTGTCACCCTTAGAATCTCCTTAGCAACCGCTTACTTAGAATTCCTTCTTTTATTTTTCTGGAGTTGGGAAATATACAAGGTTCTAAAAAGTAATAATATTTCGTAAAACGTTACTAACCCACTCGAACTTTTTCCCCTCGACACACTAACAAGTTGCGTGAAATGTTAAACAACCAAAACATACATCCTGTTTTCTTTCCATTATCAAAAACCAAGAAAAAATATAACTTGCGTTAACAATACGGGGTGTCTTAAAGTGACACAACTATACAGGCTGTAAACGAATTCGTGTAATTCCTTAAAACTACAAACTGGTACCTATAGATTAAAGACGAACGGGATTTAAGGTATGAGTTCGCAGCCGATTACAGACAGCAGCAGACGACGTGTCGCTCCGACACTACTGATTTCTATGTAATTCTATGAAATACCTTCCGCAGCTAGCAACACGTCGCCCGACTACACGTCGCACGATCACAGACGACGTGCCACCGACGCTGGAGCGACAACACGTTGAATCTTTCTCTAAAAATGAGTTTTTCCAATTCCGAGGAAGAAAAACTGATAAACAAGATGGCCCAATATCCTGCACTGTACGATGCATCTAACAAAAACAAAAGATACGAAAGTAAATCGCGATCGCTAATCCCAAACAGGTCAGACATCTTGTCTCAGGGAACATTCAGAACTAACTGGAATACGACGTGTCGTCTGCTGCAGCATTTGGGTTCGGAATCATGACTGCAGCGACATGACGCTGCGACATTTCGTAACGACACGTCGTCTGCTGCTGCCGTATGCAGTCGGCTACGAACTCGTACCTTTAGAAAGAATAAGAGATTTTTTTTCTTGTATTATTGTTATTTGATCGTGTCTAAACCAACTAACAAGGAAGGAATAAAAAAAGCAAAAAAAAAACGTTTGACAACATTTTGATCATCATCTGCCTAGCCTTTTCCCAACTATGTTGGGGTCGGCTTCCAGTCGAACCGGATGCAGCTGAATATCAGTATTTTACATGGAGCGACTGCCTATCAGACCTCCACAACCCAGTAACTGGGTAATACGATACTCTTGGTAAGACTGGTTGTCAGACTTTCTGGCTTCTGACCAACAGTAACGACTGTCAAAGATCTACCAAATGACAGCCGGGACCAACGGCTTTACGTGCTTTCCGAGGCACGGAGGAAACTTGCTATGGTAAATGGTCACCCATCCACAGACCAACCTCGGCAAGCGTGGCTTAACCCGGAAGATCGGTCTATGCGGCTGTAATTATTTAGCCACGAGCTCCTCATGACAACATTTTGATGCCACTCATAAATGAATGCAAGCCCGTGCTTACACACGGTGACACAGCTGGTAGGCACGACTAGTGTGATATCGCTACGTGCAGTCAGTTAACTCCCTCTAGTCTCAGGAGTTCGGTTATTTTGTTCGGGGCCGGACTACTGAGACTAATTTTGTCTCATTAGTTCGGTTATGACGTCAAGCCGAGCTGTTGATACTAAAAAAGATACCAATAGTCCGGTTAGGGATGTATACATAAAATGCTTTTATTACAAATAAAAGAATCAAACAAATTCTCCGAAATCATAGTTTGGTAGTTATTAATTAATAGGCACTTTCATAAGAATACTGACCACAGAATACTGAAATCATTTACAGAACACAAGTCTCAACAGTTCGGTTTGACGTCATAACCGAACTAATGAGACAAAAGTAGTCTCAGTAGTCCGGCCCCGAACAAAACAACCGAACTACTGAGACTAGAGGGTTAACTCAGGGCTCTAAAATTAGTCAAAAACAGAAAATAAGTTTTTTTTTTTCATTTGATCTGACAAAAACCATTGCTTGGTCAATTTTTGTCACCAATAATAGATCAGGGTTTGAAATAATTACACAAATTCGTTCACACCCCGTATAGCAGGTGAACAAGGCAACCGTAACTATTGACATTGAAAGGTGTCGTGTAACATGAGTAGATAAGTGATAGAGAAATTCATTAGGATAAAATATCACTTACTAATAAAACTAGCTACACGCTCGGCGTTGTTCATTTTTTTAGCAACTACCAGAACACCAGAAAATTTAAGCGTTCCTCTTTCCCCGTCCGTGGTTTATTTCCGTTGAGTCACACCCTGATAATGGAACAGTGTAAGCCAACGGGAAAAAACACCTGTTCAGTCACACCTGTGCCACAATACCACTTTTATTTCTCGTTGCGCCATGATAAGAATGGTTGTAACGGGAAAAAATAGTTGCGTTGAAGTAATATGCGGTAAGGTGTGACTCAGAGAGAACAAATTGTTGCGTTGGGTCAAACTAGTAATTTATTAATTTTAATAAATGACATAATTTAGTGGGAATAATTATTAGTAAAAATAAATTTACAATAAACCATTTTCGCATGCAATTAAAAAACAGGCCAAGTGCGTGTCGGGCCACGCGCATTAATAGGATTCCGTAGTTGCACAATAATGCGGACTAAGAAGAGGGCTTAGTAATTTTTCAATGGAATTTGTACGAAATTTTTACTTTTCCGGTTGGTCGACTATTACTCGTAAACTTGTGAAGCCTACTTACTTAGCTGTGATAGTTTTCCTTTTAACTTCATTGTGTATACTACTACCGTGAATTTTTTCGCATATCCAAAACTAGCCGTTTAGCTGGCAGGTGGGGGGACACTTGACCCTAACAAAAATTAGCACTTTAAAGTTTAATATTTCAGAAACGGATCCCTTAACCGAAAAATTGCACCGACAAACTCGCAATATTTTTAAAAGACCTATCTTACAACACCCCACATGATGGGGTAGACGAGAAAAAAAAAACATCCCCACTTTTTTTTCATGATTTTTATTTTACCACTTTGTCGGCGTGATTTATATATATATCCGTGCCAAATTATAGCTTTCTAGTACTAAGAGTCTCTGAGCTAAGCTGCGGACAGACGGACGGACATGGCGAAACTATAAGGGTTCCTTGTTGACTTCGGAACACTAAAAAGCTTATTAAACCTACTGAATTGTTACAAAACTTTTTTCCAAATTTTTTAACCTCCTATTCGGAAGCGATGTGATTCAACGGGAAAAAAAGTGGCGTCGTGTCGGTGCTACTCAAAAATATTTTTTTTCCGTTGGGTCACACTGTTACACATCAGGGTGTGACTCAACGGGAATAAACCCTATCCTTAGCGTACGCATCGGATAGATCGCATTAAACAAATCCGTAAAGTGTAGTGCGTCTGCTGCGTTTGCAGCATTCGGATTCATAAAATCGGATTTTGGGCATCGTCCGAATGACGTCATCGTAATCGGCAGGCCCGGCATTGCCGAAATAGAATCCGTTCAACGCAATCTGTCTGATGCGTGCGATGCGGACGTGTGGACCGCCTTAAACGTCCAGAATACATAACTTAGCTGCAACACATTTAAAACTGTTCCTCTTCCCCAGGGTGGCGTACGACGTGCAGCAGAGTGACGTCATGACTTGCATAGCGCTGATCAGCCACGTCATGTGCTACGCCAACTCGGCCGTCAACCCACTGATATACAACTTCATGAGCGGTATGTATCATATTTATTTACACTAAATTTTATTCAAAAACCTTGAGATATGAACGTTATTATTTTTATAAGCAAACTGTTATATAACCGGTATATAGTTTTGATATCGATATCAGAAATCCATATATCCGCAGCGTACGCATTGGACGGATCTGTAAATTGTGTCCACTGCGTTCGTAGCATTCGGAATCAGAGGCGTGAATGCACTAGATGAGCAATTAAATTTTTACTTTGCCATTTGGTAATAGTAAGGGACTATTTATAAAGGCATCCGAGGCGTGCGAAAAGTACGCTACGTTTTGGACGCTTATTAAAATTGTATAAATTTCTACACAACGGATTGCATCAAGCACTCAACGCCCGTCGAGTGCGCACGCACGTATACGACCCTCTTTTTTCACTATTTTTCCTCGTTATTTCCTCTGCATCAATAATAAAGTTAAAAGAAACAGCACTATGCATGTGGACGGCTCAAATGTTACAGCAAAATATGGTCATTTTGTCGCGTTTGACGCTCATCGGGCGAGTCATACACTCACGTGTTAGCGTCCAACGCGCCCTCGGAGCGCGCCTTAAACGCAGCGTACAAGATGCGAACCCCTTACGCGCGTTATAATTAGTCCCTAATACGTCATCGGCTCGCTCGTTCGGTATTGGCGACGATCCGATGCGTGCGTTCCGTCCGTTGCCGATAAGTGAACGCATTTGTATGACATGCCATACAAAGAATACGAAAATCCATTTCATGAAATCCATCCGATGCGTGCGATGCGGACGTATGGGTGGGTGCCTTATTGGGTACTGTATAGGGAGTTAAAAAATAACTTTAAGAATTTTGTGGGGTTACTCGGTTTTAGATATTGAACGGCTTACGTAGAACCACTTTTCGTAACTCGCGTTTTTTTTTTTGATTAGTTACTTTCTGTACTAATCAAAAAAAAATATTTTATTTGGAAGTTAATTTAAAAAACCTGAATTTCGGAAAGTTATTCAATTTCCAATACCGCCTAAGGTCACAAAATTCTTAGATCCATTGTATCACCATGTTTAAATCATCGCAGGACTCCAATCACACTTTTATAGAACGTAGTGCGATTGTGTAAATACAATGACTACACAAATAAAATGTCCGTAAAAAAATATAGCCCTGTCACTAATTACCCCATTACAACTACATATTTATACCCTTAATAAAAATTTACCGATTCACCCGAATTGTAATTTAAAATTCAACATGGCTTCCGTGATTCGATTACCTGAAATTATAGCTATTTTTAAACATGATGTCAGTGCTATAAATCTGACGAAACAATGAGTTGAGATTACCATTTAACGTGTAATCTACATAAATAAACCATTACAGGGTGTAATTCTGTCAATTATATCTGTAATATGTCGTGATGGCTTGCCTCAGAGAACGTATGAAACTGTCAGTACTGGCTGTCTATTATCCGTACTAATATTATAACTGCGAAAGTACTTAACGCTGTCGCGATTTTCGCCGCCCGGCTAAGCCGCACGGCGAAAATCGACCGTCTAAATGACTATTCGACTAGGGCGCAAGTGTCTAAAATCGCAAGCCCCAAAGTTGGGTGCCATCCGACTTTTGCCGTACGGCGACAAGCCGCATGCGGCGTGTGACTATAATCGACCGTGCAAATGGTCAGTTGCAGGCGATCGCCCGCCGCATGAGGTGTGTTTTGCGCTATGTTGTTCCGCTAGAAATGAACAAGTCGCATGCGATTTTTGTCGACCGGTGTAAATGGGGTGGCGATTCGATTTTTACAAGCGATGCGACTGGTGACTTGCCGCACGGCTAAAATCGACCCGTGTAAATCCCCCATTTCACGACTAAATCGCTGAACCGATTTTGATGAAAATTGATACAGAGATATACTGGAACCGGAAGAAGGATATAGGTTACTTTTATCCCGAAAACCCCGAAAAATCTACGCGATAAACGACAAGGGTTGTATTACACCATACAGGGTGTTAACGAATTCGTGTTATTCCTTCAAACCACGTGATCTACTGGTGACACAGATTCACCTTAAATGGGAATTTTGGAAAATCAACGAAAAAAAAATTCAAGAAAAATTCTTGATATTCTATTTCTGAGTCATTTTAGAGCCTTGAGTTATCTGACTGCAAAGAGGGTTATCGCGTTAGTCGTGCCTGCCAGCCGTGTCGCCGTGCTTTCATTAATTTATGCGTGGCATCGAAATGTTGACACAAAGAAAACATTTTTTTCGCAAAAAAATAAATTCTTATTTTTTTACTGAATCCTTTTTAGGTGGTTTAGATACGATCGGTAACAAAGCCGCATGAAAAAATACTAATTTTATTTTTTTATTTTTAATCAAGCTAATTCCCGTGCGGGGCCTGTCTACATCAGTAGTAGCACATGTGGTTTTAAGGAATTACACGAATTCGTTAACACCCTGTAGAAGAAACCTCGAAAATAATAAATATGATTCACTAAATACACCGTGGGCCCGAGGTACCCGAAAGATTTAAACCACGTCTTTCCGATGGTATTATGAGTCAAATGTTAATATCAACGAAAGTCCAATTCAGTTTTTTTTTAGTACTTAAAAATCTTTAACTTTAGTACTTTCTTGTAAACATTACCTTAGGTTGAACTGGCAACATTTAAAATTATCGTGTGAGTGGATAAGAAACTTCTCACTTCACAACCCTCCCCGACAAATAAGACATACGGTGACAGGGATATGGTATGACAAAAGTCGCAACGCCGCATTCATAGGACTTGTTACCATAGATATTTTTCGATTTGTGAATTTCCGTAAATAATGAATATTTAGAAAATTAAGCTTTATTCAACAAACTATATCGTAGCTTTTCTTCTCCAATTAGGCATCGGAATCGAAGGTTAAAATCATTCGGATACCTCAAACCCACGTTGTATCATAAATAGCCCCCTTTTTTAACTTTGAGAAATCATCATATGACTTCTTCCTCTCTAGGCGGAGCGGAAGGGAGTGCCAGACTCTTACTGACTAAAACCCATCCGTGTTCCTCCTAATGCCCTTTACGTTCCAGGGCCGCGGTAACTCTTCCGAACAAAATCCGGCAGTTATTTAGGCCCCCCTGGAACCACTATCTGTAGACCATACAAAAAGTGCCGTACGCGAATCGAAACCGCAACCCGTAAAGGTTCGCGCACATTATGTCGGGCCGCAGCGGGGCAGAGCGGGCCGCAGCGCAGCGCAAAATGCTTACTTAGCACATTAGTGACGAGCCGGGTCGCAGCGCATTGACGGATTTTGTGTACTGTGTACTGCCCTGCCAAACTTTCAAATGATATAGCTCTTTGTATCCGTGAACTAAATTAATCAAAATCATTCTTGTGAACACCACAGGAGCACGCAAATACCAAAAAACGCAAATATCATAAAATGACCACGTGCGCACGTGCACACAGTGTCGGGGCGCAGCGGGGTGGGGCGGACCGCATCGCACACAACTTAAATCCGCGGCGGAATATGAGACCCGCTGCGCCCATAATGTACGATAGTTCATATAAAATACATACGAGCGATTTGAACGAATTTTTGCGCTGCGACCTGACCCGTTGCGGCCGAGCATAATGTGCGCGTACCTTAACGCAACAGCGAAGCAATCTGCACCACTGTGCCAATCTTTTTGTAAATATCAGAAAATATTCCTGACCTTTGGATTTGAGAAAGATGAGAAATCCACTTGAGGGAGTATTAATTTCACTTTTAGTCTTGTCATTGGATATTGATTGATGTCAAATTGATCAAATTGTATTATATTTCATGGCTTCAATATCTATTTTTACTCAGAAGTCAGATTGCGTTTGACACAATGGATATTACTGATATAGCGCGACCGTACATAATCAGAAAAATTTTGATGCGTGCGTGAAGACCCTGTGTGCATAGATTTTGTACTTTTGTAAAGTCAACAGGCCACCGAATTCGCCAAATTCGACAAAATGTATGAGCAAGTAGCGTGTTAGAAATTTTCCGCCAAAAATTCGATATTGTGAATAATGAGCAATGTTTGAAACTTACAGAATGATTATTAGGTAGGAAAAGTTAAAAAAAAAACTGGCCAAGTGCGAGCCGGACACGCGCAATAAAGGTTTTCTTGTGTTGTACCTCATACAACCCTTTTAAGATTTTTTATTATTTATACACCGTAGGTCCGAGATACCCGAAAGATTCGACCTTCGATTCCGATGCCTAATTGTAGAAGAAAAGCTAGGATATACAGGGTGTTAACGAATTCGTGTAATTCTTTGAAACCACATGATCTACTACTGGTGTAGACAGGCCCCGCACGGGATATAGCTTGATTAAAAATGAAAAAATAAAATTCTTTTTTTCATGGGGCTTTGTTACCGATCGTATCTAAACCATCTAATAAGGATTCAGTAAAAAAATAAGTTTTTTTTTTTGCAAAAAAATAATTTTATTTGTGTGAACATTTCGATGCCACGCATAAATTCATGAAAGTACGGCGACACGGCTGGCAGGAACGACTAACGCGATATCGCTCTTTGCAGTCAGATAACTCCAAGGACTTTATATAGAACCGTAGTACTTATTACTTCTATGGATAACTCAAGGCTCTAAAAAGACTCAGAAATTGAAAACCAAAAAAAATTTTTGAATTTTTTTTTTGTTTGGTTTTCGAAAATTACCGTTTAGGATTAATCTGTGTCACCAGTAGATCACGTGGTTTGAAGGAATTACACGATTTAGTTAACACCCTGTAGTTTGTTGAATAAAGCTTAGTTTTCCAAATATTCATTATTTAAGGAAATTCACAAATCGAAAAATATCTATGGTAACAAGTCCTATAAACGCGGCGTTGCAACTTTTGTCATATCATACCCCTCTCGCCGTATGTTATTTGTCGCGGAGGGTTGTGAAGTGAGAAGTTTCTTATCCATTCACACGATAATTTATAAATGTTGCCAGTTCAACCTAAGGTATTGTTTACAAGGAAGTACTAAAGTTAATTGATTTATGAAGATCAGAAAAAAAAGTCTGAATTGGACTTTCGTTGATATAACATTTGACTCATAATACCATCAGAAAGGCGTGGTTAAAATGTTTTGGGTATCTCGGGCCCACGGTGTATATTTACCACGATAGAGGCAGTAGTAAAACATCATCATCTGCCTAGCCTTTTCCCAACTATGTTGGGGTCGGCTTCCAGTCGAACCGGATGCAGCTGAATATCAGTATTTTACATGGAGCGACTGCCTATCAGACCTCCACAACCCAGTAACTGGGTAATACGATACTCTTGGTAAGACTGGTTGTCAGACTTTCTGGCTTCTGACCAACAGTAACGACTGTCAAAGATCTACAAATGACAGCCGGGACCAACGGCTTTACGTGCTTTCCGAGGCACGGACGAAACTCGCTATGGTAAATGGTCACCCATCCACAGACCAACCTCGGCAAGCGTGGCTTATCCCGGAAGATCGGTCTATGCGGCTGTAATTATTTAGCCACGAGCCCCTCAGCAGTAGTAAAACATATAAGAGTTATTAACAAAGACACATCCCTGAAGTATTTATTGCACAAATAAAGATAGTTATAACGATTTCAGCAGATATCATACAAAGTAACAAACTTGGTCAAGTTTCGCAACGATTAGAGCGCCTGTGTAAAACTTTTCTTTTGAATTTCCTTTGAAAAATATCGCCTTTTCAAACGACAGCCTTTTGCTTTGAAAAAACTAGACTTTTACTGTACCAGTCCACGCGTACTAACTTCACTAGTTTGAAAGTAACCAAGATAACCTGAAAACTCGTTAGAAGTAGGACTTGAAACCGGCTTGGTCACAAAAAGAGAAAAAAGTCGAGAAAAAAAACCGTTTATTAATTGTTCAATATCGGTTCTGTCAATTATTTCTTTCGAAGCGCGATCGTTTAAGGAACGAAATTGAAATCCGAAATAAACCGGTTTATTCTGACGGCTGGCGGTTAGTTACCGATTTTTATCCAAAAAAAAAATGTATCTCATTGATCGCAGGGGGAAAATCTCTTAAAAACCTGTTTATTCAACAAAACCGTTTTACTACTCCCCTTAATACAAAACCGTTGGTATAAAGACAGAAAAAATCGAAAATAACAGTTTGTATTGAGCATTAACCGGTTAGTATTTTTTCCGGTTTTCAATCCCCTTTTTTTTAATATATCTCATTGATCCCTGGGGGGAAAATCTGTTCAAAATCTGTTTATTCAACAAAACCGTTTTACTACTCCCCTACTACAAAACCATTGATTATAGGTAAAAGATAGAAAAAATCTAAAATAACAGTTTGTATTGAGCATTAACCGGTTTTTATATTTTTCCGGTTTTGAATCCCTAAATATTATGGATAGCAATTATTGAAATAGAGGAACGGGCCAGCTTCTAACTGCTATGGAAATTCATCTGTTTGTTTGTGCGCGATTTCCTCCGTAACTATTAAACGGATTTTGTCCCGGTTTTCACGATTGAATAGCTTGATTCTCAGTAAAGGTTTTTATGTATTAATTATAAACGTGATTATATTACTTGAGTAGGTCACACTATCACAATTTTTGTCAAGAATATTTAAAAATCAAATGTTTGATGAAAACTAATAAAAAACTTAATGGTATCCGTAAAGCAGGGTCCGCAGCGCCAAATTTCTAACAAAACATGTTATCAAAACAAGTTAGCAAAACAGCCAGTCCGCTGCGCCTTTATCAAAATAACGGATGGCGTCTTCCTCGAGTGAGCGCGAACACAAAATGCGTCACTCCCCCTCCCCGCCGGCGAACGCGGGGGATGTTATCCATTCATCTCGGCAAACATGTTATTGTGTCTTTGCTAACAGAACTGTTAGGCCACGCCCCTATTCGGTTAGCAAACAATGTTATCCTGTTTCCAAATACGAAAACACGGCGCAGCGGACCCGGCTTTAGACATTGGGGTGGATCGCTAGTATTGGATAAATGTGATATATAAAATAAATAAAATAAGGTTTATTTCCGAATCTTGTACACTTTGCAATAAATCTCACACAGGGACCTCCTTTTAAGTAAAGAATATACCTGTGCTAGGAGGCCCCGGCCCGATATATCAGTCTAAACATGCCCTAAAAACCATTTGCTTACTCTGGACGCCCGCCGCGTTTATGATCATGACTCCACTAACTAGCGCCTTTATGACGCGTCGTTATAATAATTATTATATTATCGTGCATTATATTTATCTCATAACTAAGACATTTGGTGAGAGATTGTGATATTTATGATGTCTGATGTTGATCATTTTGTTTTGAACGGGTCAGAGACTTGCAAAACTTTCTCTTTTTTCTGCCTAGTCTGATGCTGACCCATAGTTGGAAACAGGCTAGGAAGATATCATCATCAGCATCAGCGGGTTGCATTTAAAGAGTTTCTACGAGTTACGATACTTTAGTACATCCAGTGCACGCTGGACAGTCAGCTCTGCTACCAACCTTGCTTCCAGTCTAACCAGATGCGGCTGAATACCAGTATTTTACACGGAGCGGCTGCCATCAGTCTTCCGCAACCTATGGACAATGCCAATATCCCAAGGTTAGACCGGATGTCCGAAAACTCTGTTTTGGTATTTAATAAAAGAAAAGTTGTTTTTTTTTGGTTTGTTTGCTGCTGCAAAAACGCAACTGCAAACCCTCGCACGCGGGGTATAAAAGACCCCACGTGCACGCCTCGTTCTTCCATTGTGCCCTCTGCTTGGAAGAGTACTCTCCAAGCCAAACTGGCTCCTCCCTCCCCCCCCCCGGTCAGAATTTCGCCACAGACAATAGCTCATGAGAGCTATTGCCCGTGCCCAGAGTACACCGGCCCGAGCAACTGCTGTTCCCCCCAGACGTATCCAAAAGGGACCAGCAGCCACCAGGTACACGAGGAGGTTTCTGACCATTGCTGATAGTGACACTAAAAATCGATATGACGAAGCCCAGTGCCACCACCAATAGCACCCCAGGTTTGAGTTGACCTATCCCAACTGACAGCTATAGAAGTAAATTATGTCCTTGCAAACGGCTATAGAAGTAATATGTACTGCGTACAACCTGAAGGCACGCATGCATCAGCAGTGCATAAGTATTGAATGTAATTGATTGATATTTTGTATCCGATCGTAGAACACGTTATAGAATACATGGTGTCGTTTAATACCATTAGGCACCCCATACACCTCCAATAATATTGCACAATATATCTGATTGCACAATATTATTGAACGAGTAGGGATAGTATTGAAACATTGCGCAATGATTGAACAAAAGTTTGAGCGAGCTAAATTTTATTGTGCCATATTTTTATCTTGCACTGTGTAGGCTTAATATTGCACAATATTTTCCATTTCAGTGTTTGGAGCGGTCGCGATTGGTCAGTCACGGTGTTAGTAAAATTGAGTAATGGCGAGCAAGAACACTGTGAAAGATAAAGAATCTCTTTTCAACCAAAAAGATCTTTTCAACCATTTTTAACCCTTATACGTTTTCTTTTTTTTTTTTATTCAACATAATCACCAGCACGGCTGCCGCCAAAACTTCGTTGTCAGACATGTTGCTCGCACGAAAATATTGATCAGACTGGTTTGTCAATATTATTGAGTGAATTTATTGAACGTTTGGATTCGTGTGTGTCGGGTCGGTGAGCTCCCTAAGATAGGGTTGAGCTTCACGATGGCTGATACATGCGTGCCATCGGTTGGGACAGATCCTCTCAAACTGCTCTGGAACTTTCCTCAAAAGGCCAGTCCAGGCGTTGCTCTGCATTGTCCTCACACAAATTTTTGTCACAGAAAATATGTCTGGACTTTAAAAGAGACTTTGACCCCTGAGTTTGTTTCGGCCTTTCTTCTCAGAGGTAGTCAGATAGGAAACGCCGACGACATCTAGCTTTAAAAGAATAAACCGACATGTAAAAGTGATTTTTAAATATCCAATTTGCAAAATAAACAATTTCATTTCATTTCATTTCAAAGGCGGTATTCAATATTATTGCACAATAAACATATTATGCAATATTATTGAAGGTGTATGGGGTGCCTTACGTCATCCCCGCTTCCCATAAGCAGTATAGGCAATACGTTTATGCAAGGATAGCTCGCCACTATAACTCAGTTGATTGGTTGATCGGATTGGGCTGAAATACGGAGCTGTATTATGATTATTCACTGAAGCATGTATTCCAGGTGCTTCCTGAATAGTACGCAGATTTATTACCAATATCCTTGTTATAGCCGTCCATAATTGAGATAAATGTACGTATTGTGGTTATTTATGGAGTACAATGTCTTTTGGCCCGGGGGTTACGAATTCGGGAAACTAATATGAGTTTTTCAATGTTATGTGTCCTTGTAATACATTACTGATATACGGTGAAGGAAAACGGGACTAATAATAAAGGTCTGACATTCCCAACCCATAGTGAGCAAGCGTGATGATCAATGCCCTTCTCTGTGTGAGAATATACTGACTTTATTTTTTATAGTCTTCTGCCTGTCCTCATCCCAGGTTACGTCTTCCCTATTATTCGTCCCGCTATCATTTACTCCCTTTTCATGCATTCATTTCTTTTCTTCGGTCTCCCCCTTCCCTTCGACCCATCAACATGTATAGCATTCCAACATCACAGGTTGCTCATACACATACATAAGTTACTTTTATTCACTGAATCTGTTCTGCCTGCATTATGTGTACACATGTCAACTAATTTGTTTGCAGCAAGGATATGTTCCCCAATTTGCTTTTATAAGGTCACATACTTATTCTAGACAGAACTAAGCGATTCTTCTAAGGTTTTAATGACAGATTGTACACGTTGAGTGTCTATTTTGTATATCGGGTGTAAAAGACCCTTAACGATAACGAAAACCACATATTCTACCCATCATTGGTATCATTTTTTTCTACCATACCATACCAAGGAAACCATTGGTTTTGGAGATATTGAAGGTATGCATTTTTTTTAGATTTTTCCAAAACCGTATTCTAAGTGATAATACCAAACTTTCTTCCAAACAACCTTATCTAAATTTTCAATTTTTCCTCACAAATTACGCATTTGAAGTTACAAAAACGCATCGAATATCAAACTCACACGACCGCCTTGGCTCAGCTATGTGGCCGCTGCACGCATGCAAACGCGCGGTATCGCCACAACCACAGATTGCGCGCTACAAAAAAAAGCGTTTTTTTTCATGTCAAAAAATAAAAGTCGTTTCCCAGCAATTATTTTTAATCAATGTAGTTTAGTTTGATGTACAGAGTGCGTAGATTTCGGCTATGTGATGGGTCTTTTTACACCCTGTATATTTTTACAGTCCTCCATTTTAATTTGATAGTTCTTTAGTTTGTTTATGAATGTAATACGTTCTTTTCTTAACTCAATATTCATCACTCTTTTAGTCACATGCTTTTTGTCCATCCTCATCACATGCCCATACCAAGGTAATCGGTTCCCTATCAACTTTATTTTTATAGAGTTAAAAGAGAAAATTTTTTGAGTAGTATAAAAACAAGAAATCGTTGAGAAATAATAATGGGCGTTCTGTATTTACGAACTCGTCACTTCTCCTCAACCCTTTTCTTGTACGCCGTTATTTAGTTATCACATATTTCATTAGCCGCGCGGATTAGCGGCGCGGGGTGGGCGTGTCAACAAATATCAACAAAACAAATTCTACACGACAAAAAAAATAACAAAAAAAATGTGTTTCCAATTTTTTTCTTCCTTAAACGGTTTTTATTCGGTTAAATATCAATACGGTTATTTAACCAATGTATTTCGGCTAGCCTTTATCATTTCTGTATCGAAATATAGCAATACGGAAATTGGAGGATACCGGTATTTTGGAAAACCGGTTTAACCCTATGAAGGGCATAATATTTTAGGAAAAGTAAATAACAAACAATTTGGCAATTTGTTTTGGAAAATCTATGTAAATAAAAATGAATCGCCAAAATGTATGTACGCGCGTAACTTTCGGACTACTGCACCAAATTGGATCATTCTTTTTTTTGTTTGTTATTGTCAGGACAAGGTTCGTAAAAAGAAAATTTAAATAAAATGGTCACGGACTAAAAAAATGGCGGTGCGAAGTTCGCCGGGTCAGTTAGTAAATAATAAAAGGAAGAAAAATATTTTTTAAGTATCGTTTGTATTTTTTATTAGAGAAAATAATAAAAAATTGAGTAATACTGGGTTTAAAAAAATATAACAAAAAGGCCTTCTCGACATCTCCCAAAAAACATGATGGCAAACATATTATTGCCATTGCTCGTTAAAGGTTTAAACAGGTATCGACGCTATACCGTTAAATAAAACTACGGTAATTTCTCGGTAATTCATTCCCTGCCAAGAGGACCTGGCACGACGTGCGCAAGAAACCCTGTTAGCAGAAAAACCGCTAACCAAGATGCAATTAGGCGTCGTTTTACAAGTATCTTAAAATTCGTAATATTTTTTATTGAAATTTTTGACTTCTTATTAGGACTAAATTCATCTTATACCATGTTGGCATTAGCTATATGAGAATAGCTCATGCCGTGGTGAAAAGATTAGCAAGATTATACGCGAGGCTGACTCCCCAGAGTGCGCCGAACGTACTTCTTAAGGCGAAACACACTGCCCCGCGCTACACTGCGGGGTGCGTGGCGACGGAGCCACGCGTGCGGGTGCGGGCGTGCAGATTTGCATCATCATGCAGATTTCTCCGTACAAACGCGCGGAGGTGCAGTATAGTCATGCGGTGGCCTTGAGGTCTCATTTCACAGCAGCTTGCGGTGGTGATAGTACATTGCAGAGCATCGTTTTTAATACTAAAAAAATCATTTAGAACTCATTCGGGATACTGCAGTTATACAAGGTTAGTCGGAAAGGGGGTACTAATCCGAAGCCCACTTATAGTATCACTGATGACTGTTTGAAAGCAAGTGTTAAAATTTCAAAAATCGATTTTTTTTTTCCAAATTAAGTGATTTTTATTTTAGTTTATTCAAAAATTCGTCATCCCTGCTTTAGTTACAAATTCAGAAAATGGTGCTTCTAATTCATGACCCCTAATATGACCTAAAATGTAAACACAGCTGATCATAACTGGGGATAGATAGATTTTAGAGATTTTTGAACAACTGTTTCTCTTAAACTATTGACTTTTGGGAAAAGTTGTAGAACAAAAGTTATTCACTATTGTGTGTACTTTAACACACTTTCGGATTAGTACCCCCTTTCTGACTAACCTTGTATATTTCCTCCCATTACTTCACGACTTTCGATTTCGAATATAAATCGATCGATATCGAGATCCATTTCGAAATAGTACGTCTAGCTCTGTCAAAATCACGCACGATACTGCAGAACTCGGTGTGCCATACTTTACGTCTTACCCCGCACCCACGCGCGGTGGCGCGTGTTTCTCCGCACGTAGGCGCGTGATCAGCAACACTGCGCGTGAATGCGTTTTCTGTGTGTTGCACTATGCGTGTTTTCTATGCAAATACAGATACTTTCAAACAACGTAAGAACACGCACTCCCACGCTACGCTGCGTGATGTGGTGCAGTGTGCTAATCGCCTAAGTATCGTCACTCGTAGAGGCTCTTTTCGTGTAGCCCCACGTGTGAAGAAGGACCAAATTATGTTTTATTTTTCTTCCCATAAAATCATTGTATCTCATACATTAAGATATTTACTGAACAATTGTACGATCGCGTCTCATAGTCGCGCGATGACGCCCTACGGGCCTACTGCCCGTAAAAGCCTTATCTATAAACGGGCACATATGAATCTTGTGTCCGGACACGTGTTCATATGGTGTATAGTCAATGGATTACACGGAGATTTAAAAAACTTTTTTTCAAAAGAGTAACCATGGAGTTTCTTGCAGGCTCTTCTCCATAGGAAACGACTAATTGGAACCGTGCACCTAAATTCGACTTTTCATAAGCGCCTGTATTGGTTTATGTGAAATAAAATTTTTTGATTTGATTTGATTGGCGACAAACAATGTGTATACAGGGTGCAAACGAATTCGTGTAATTCCTTTAAATCGCGTGATCTACTAGTGACGCAGATTAAACTTGCATGGAACTTTGACAGATTCCACAAAAAAAAACATGGTGTTCTGTTTTTGAATCATTTTAACGCCCCGAGTGAAGTGACTGCGCGGAGCTACGTCGCGATAGTCATGCCCGCTAGCTGTGTCGCCGTTTCATTTATTAAGGCAGTTGTCCCACCGCCGGCGCGGAAGCGACTAACTGTCAGCTATTTTCTCGCTCAAGAAACGTACAAATACACACATCAAAAGTGTCTAGGGATCAAGCATTTTTATGCGGATTTCTTGAGATTGAGATGTGGCTTTGTAATAAATTTATGATTTTATAAATTTATATGGATCCTTTTTGGTGCATTTCATAATTTGAATCAGGAACTGTGAATCAAATTCGAGTAAAAGATGAAAATCAGCTGTCAATATTTTCCCTATAAAAACATACAACGCATTGAAGACATTATTAGTGCTACTGTTTCCCTACTACTGATTAAAACCAACGTTATTATGGAGCGGCGACGTCATTTAAGCAGGGAAGAAATGCTCAGAGCCGTGGGAATGATAGAAGCTGGTTCCCGGCAACGTACTGTGGCTTTAGCTCTGAATACAAGTCAGAGTGTTATCAGTCGACTTTGGACACGTTACCGAAGCACTGGTACCGTGGCTGAGCGCCATGGAGGACGGTATCGCTGCACCACACGGAGACAAGACCGATACATTCAAATCTTAACTCGAAGAGCTCCAACAATAACCGCCATGATGTTAGCCGTGAGGCTTCATCACTCTTCAGGGAACTTAATTAGCGACCAAACAGTCAGAAACCGCTTGCATGAAGTGAACCTTCATTCCCGAAGACCGCTACGGGTACCACCTATAGCAATGCACAATCGTAGGATTCGATATCAATGGGCTCTTGGACACAGAAATTGGGCAGAAGAACAATGGCGTTTCGTGTGCTTTTCTGATGAGTCTCGTTTTGGTATGAGACCGGATACAAGACGTATACGACACTGGAGAAACCCTGGACGCCAACAGCGATTAAAATCCTGCCAGGAAGTCCATCCTTATAGTGGTGGAACCATCATGGTATGGGCGGGTATTTGGATCGGCGGAAGAACTGAGTTGATTTGGATCAGAGGCAACCTCAACGCTCAAATTTATGCTGAGACGATTGTATCAGACGTCATCGTTCCTCTACAAGCGCAAATCGGTCCCTTATTTCAGTTAATGCATGATAATGCACGACCGCACACCGCAAGAGTTGTAAGACAGACTCTCGCCGCAGCTAACATCAATGTCCTGGCCTGGCCTGCTCAGTCGCCAGACTTGAACCCGATTGAGCATGCATGGAATATGCTACAGAGAAGAGCTCTGCCGAATATGGAGGGTATCCAGTCGCAAGAAGACCTTTTTTTGTTGTTGCAACGAACATGGGCGGCCATTCCACAGCGTGATTTGGATGAACTCATTTTGAGTATGCCAAACCGATGTTCTTGTGTTGTTAGTGTTCGCGGTAGAAACACGGATTATTAATTGTTTAAGTTACCCAATAAAATTTTAAAGAAAACTGTTATTTCAGTATTTTTTTCGAACTTTTGTGTTAGTGGTTCAAATGTCAAAAATCCCTTTATTAGGAAAATGGCAAATTTCTTTATTAATGCAAAGGTGACTTGGTTTATCGTTACTGTGACAAACGAAAACACTTTATTTGATGAATCCTTAAAGAAAATTTTAATTAATATCAATCAGGAGAAAAGTTATTGCAAAAATATATGTTGATCCCTAGACACTTTTGATGTGCGTAGATATACATTTCGTGTAAACAAAAGAGATGCATATATTAATAGTCGATCGCTGACTGTTCACACTGCCGGCAAGGACTCGCTTCACTAGTTTGTCGCTGAGCGACAAGAGCTATCAAAGATAATACTCGCTCAGCGATACTTGCTCAGCGATGCTCGCTTGGCCGACAGACCTCACGCCGAGAGATCAACCAGCGGTCATTTGCGAGTGGTGCGAGTAATAGCCCGTCGCACTCGCACACTCGCTTATAGCCCAGCGACAAAACCATCGGAACTACACACTCGCTTCTCGCTCCTCGCCAACTCGTTTCCAGTTTCTAGCTCTACTCGCTACTCGCCCATCGTCGGCGGTGGGACAAGTGCCTAATGCACAAAAAGATTTTTTTCTTTAGTTACCTCTACTATTTCATTTTTAAACCTTGTTAGGTGGTTAAGATACGTTAACTTACCCTACCCGATGAAAAAAAAAGAATTACATTTTTAACTAATAAATAAATTACCAGTAATAGATCATGTGGTTTTAAGGAATTACACGAATTTGTTTACACCCTGTATACATATTTAACCGCGACAATGTTATGAAACACGTATACTCCGGACATTAAAATGTTGTATAAAGTGTAAACAAACTTCTGATCGTGCGTGAAACATTCATTTTGCTTTAGGAATCCATTTTTAGAAAATCTCATTGGTCTATCGTTTAATAATGTGTATTTTCAAACGATTCATAAAGCAAAATTAATATTTCACGACCAGCATCCTAATTGCGCAAAACACTCGTAATCACTATGGCTTTGATTTTGACAGTTCAACAATTTTAATAGCAACGTATGTATTAATAATCCGATTTCTCCTCAACTATGTACCACGCAAAGAATATTGTTTTTGACATATCAACTGTCGTGATTGATGTTGGTTACGTTAAGGTGGATACAGACTTTGCGAGGCATGCGCCGCGAACGGCGCACAACGAATGCCTCTGCATGAGGCGTGCGTGAAAAATATACCAACATATGCTCGGGTCGAGCCATCGCGTGCGAAGCAAATGCCTCGTTTGTCTGTCTTCATGTTTGTGGCGAGGCATGTGCTACGCACAGGCGCACTTTCATTTTCTCAGTCGAGACATGGGTGGATATCGTACACGACGCACACCTCGAACGTGCATGCGCGGCCACGTCCACAACTAATGTAATGCTCGCACTGAGGCGCTTTGATCTTGAAGCGTTTGCCAACATACGTTGACTGGCCCTCGCACGTGCGTAGCACATGCCTCGCCACGAATATGATGGTACACACCTTGCGAGGCTTTGCTTGTGCGCCGTTCGCGGCGTATGCCTCGCAAAGTCTGTATCCGCCTTTACGCAATGAGGTAGCACACTGGGGAACTAATGGTTCTACCATCGCTGATACAAAAATAATTTCATTGGTTAAAGTTTATTTGACATTATAAAAATATTGAATCGGGTCTTCTCGCGTAACAAACTTTAAGAGGCACAAAATACCTTTTATCCCGACGTTTCGGCCGAATTTCACCGGCCGTGGTCACGGGTAGACTGAAGTGGCTGAGCAGTTGTCATCTTCGTGAAGCAAGGGCATTTTCATCTACCCTCACTTGATCTTGATTTTTTATAAAGTTATCGTCGGTACTTCGACACACCACACTAACGACGTCTTTACACTCGCCTAAACCGTCCCGTTGACGATAACACTTGCTGATGACCGGATTCCATGATGTTGATAGTTTGTATCCATCTTCCCGATTGAAATTCTTGTATTTCTTAATTTCAATCGCTTCACGTACAATTCTGGGATAATAGTGACGATCGGTGGAGAGGATTTTTGGACTGTGTAATTCTATCCAGTGATTGGAACCGGACTCCAGGAGATGCTCGGCTATTGCGGACTTATTTATCTGGCGGTTTTTGACTGCGGCGATATGTTCCTTAACCCGTTCTGCGATCGTTCTTTTGGTCTGCCCGATATAAGAACTACCGCAACTGCAGTCAATCTTGTAGACGCCAGGTGTCTGAAGAGGAATAACATCCTTTGGAGTACGCAGTTGCCTTGATACCTTGGAGAGAGGACTATATACAGTCTTAATGGCGTATTTCTGTAGTACTGTACCAATTTTATCCGTCACTCCTTTTAAATACGGCATGAACGCTGGCACTCTGTTTACCCCCGGTTTTTTATCTTTCCTCTTCGGACGTCGTAGGTACCCACTGTATCCGTTTGTCTTCAATACCTCCTGAACATGAGCGAGCTCCCTATCTAAATGTTCAGCGTCGCACAGATCGTATGCTCTGTTCGTCAGTGAGGTAACAACTGATTGAAGGTGACGCGGATGGTGGTGCGAATGGGCATTAAGGTACCTATCTGTGTGTGTCGGTTTTCGGTATACAGTGTGTCCTAGGGTACCATCATGTCTCACCTTTACCTGTACATCGAGAAAAGCTAACGACCTGCCTGTTTCCATTTCAAAAGTAAAATCGATGTTCGGATGTATGGAATTCAAGCGGCTAGCTAATTGTTCTGCTTCCTGACAACTACCCTTCATGATGCAAAAGACATCGTCGACATATCTTTTCCACAGCTTCACTCCTGCTGCCTCTAAGTCGAAGAGTGTCTCGAAATGTTCCATCCAGATATTGGCTATCACCGGCGCCACTGGGCTGCCCATAGCCACTCCGTCGATCTGGAGGTAGTGCTGTCCACGGTAGAGGAAGAAGTTACCCTCTAAGCATTTCTTCAACAGAACAATATACTGTAGAGGCAGGTCGTTTTCTCTTAGCTTTCGTTCGATAACATCAAGACTTTCTAAGATTGGAACGTTGGTGAATAAAGATGCCACGTCAAAACTCACCATGATCTCATCTGGTTCCAACTTCATGCTCTTGATGATGTCTACAAAATGGCGTGAGTCTTTCACGAACGATGAGGTTTTACCTACTAATGGCTGCAGTATAGTAGCTACGTGTTTCGCTAACTCGTAAGTGGGAGAGTCAATTTGACTTACGATCGGCCGTAGTGGAACGCTATCTTTGTGAACCTTAGGCAAGCCATATAGTTTAGGCGGCTGTACGATTTTTGGTCTATGTAATCGTTCGTACTCATCATCCGTGAACACATCTTTATGGTCCGCAATTAGTGTTCGTATACGTTTGGTGACTCTGGCTGTAGGGTTATATGACACCGACTTGTAGATGGAGGTGTCACTCAACAGACTACGTATTTTGTCGTCATAGTCACTAGAATTCATCACTACGGTGGCGTTTCCCTTATCGGCCTTAAGCACTAAGATATCTTCGTTCTCACGAAGCGCTCTTAATGCTTGACGCTCTTCCGCCGTGACATTCGACTTTGGTAATGTCGACTTTCGTAAAATAACCGCAACATCCTGTCTAAGCGTGTCCGCATCTGTAGACGGTACCTTGTTACGAATTATCACTTCCTCAACACTACTTATGACGTTTTCATACGGAATCCGCTTTGGTGTTACTGCATAGTTTAGCCCCTTTGCCAGTACATTATGTGTCGTGTCATCCATGGTAATGTTGGACAGATTTATAACCGTATGTTTAGGTGATAACTGGCTATCACAACTTTTGATACTATTCATACGTTCGTGGCGCGCAACGAGCTTCGCAAACTTCCCTTCATGTCGTTGACTACACAAATCATAAATGCGACACGCTTGGTAATACGTCACTCGATCACACACTTCGAAATCACTTGCCGATAACACAACACTGCATTCCATATGTAACTCGTATAGTTTACACTGCACACTATTTACTTCGTACCTACAATTTCTAATTAATTGTCCCAGAAGACGAACACTCGCGTTTTTTAGGATTCTTTCGGAGTGTGGAATGTCCTTTCGTGGCTTGATTTTAACCGCCGACGGTAATAAGTTCCTATCACGACATTTTATAAGAAATGTCAATGATGTTTCACAACGCACACGTTTTATCCGAAGGAATTCTAGGTGTTTTATTTTTTGAGCAATTTCCGGCCCGTATCGGTTTGCAATAAATGTTTTTAAACTTTCGCGATTTGTACACATTATAAAAATATTGAATCGGGTCTTCTCGCGTAACAAACTTTAAGAGGCACAAAATACCTTTTCGTGAAATGTTATCGTTCGTGAAAGACTCACGCCATTTTGTAGACATCATCAAGAGCATGAAGTTGGAACCAGATGAGATCATGGTGAGTTTTGACGTGGCATCTTTATTCACCAACGTTCCAATCTTAGAAAGTCTTGATGTTATCGAACGAAAGCTAAGAGAAAACGACCTGCCTCTACAGTATATTGTTCTGTTGAAGAAATGCTTAGAGGGTAACTTCTTCCTCTACCGTGGACAGCACTACCTCCAGATCGACGGAGTGGCTATGGGCAGCCCAGTGGCGCCGGTGATAGCCAATATCTGGATGGAACATTTCGAGACACTCTTCGACTTAGAGGCAGCAGGAGTGAAGCTGTGGAAAAGATATGTCGACGATGTCTTTTGCATCATGAAGGGTAGTTGTCAGGAAGCAGAACAATTAGCTAGCCGCTTGAATTCCATACATCCGAACATCGATTTTACTTTTGAAATGGAAACAGGCAGGTCGTTAGCTTTTCTCGATGTACAGGTAAAGGTGAGACATGATGGTACCCTAGGACACACTGTATACCGAAAACCGACACACACAGATAGGTACCTTAATGCCCATTCGCACCACCATCCGCGTCACCTTCAATCAGTTGTTACCTCACTGACGAACAGAGCATACGATCTGTGCGACGCTGAACATTTAGATAGGGAGCTCGCTCATGTTCAGGAGGTATTGAAGACAAACGGATACAGTGGGTACCTACGACGTCCGAAGAGGAAAGATAAAAAACCGGGGGTAAACAGAGTGCCAGCGTTCATGCCGTATTTAAAAGGAGTGACGGATAAAATTGGTACAGTACTACAGAAATACGCCATTAAGACTGTATATAGTCCTCTCTCCAAGGTATCAAGGCAACTGCGTACTCCAAAGGATGTTATTCCTCTTCAGACACCTGGCGTCTACAAGATTGACTGCAGTTGCGGTAGTTCTTATATCGGGCAGACCAAAAGAACGATCGCAGAACGGGTTAAGGAACATATCGCCGCAGTCAAAAACCGCCAGATAAATAAGTCCGCAATAGCCGAGCATCTCCTGGAGTCCGGTTCCAATCACTGGATAGAATTACACAGTCCAAAAATCCTCTCCACCGATCGTCACTATTATCCCAGAATTGTACGTGAAGCGATTGAAATTAAGAAATACAAGAATTTCAATCGGGAAGATGGATACAAACTATCAACATCATGGAATCCGGTCATCAGCAAGTGTTATCGTCAACGGGACGGTTTAGGCGAGTGTAAAGACGTCGTTAGTGTGGTGTGTCGAAGTACCGACGATAACTTTATAAAAAATCAAGATCAAGTGAGGGTAGATGAAAATGCCCTTGCTTCACGAAGATGACAACTGCTCAGCCACTTCAGTCTACCCGTGACCACGGCCGGTGAAATTCGGCCGAAACGTCGGGATAAAAGGTATTTTGTGCCTCTTAAAGTTTGTTACGCGAGAAGACCCGATTCAATATTTTTATAATGTGTACAAATCGCGAAAGTTTAAAAACATTTATTTGACATTGTTAGTAATGACAATTTAACTCATTCTGATTGGTTGTAATTGATACCAACGGAGGTGCTGCCATCTACTTTCGTTTTGCGTGCGCCTCCCCATTGCTCTGCAGGTCTACTTCTTCTTTATCTTGGCGTGTCGATGACAATCTACACCGTGTTGGCCCAGAACTCAGCAATGAGTTTAGCCCTATCCGTAGCGTTCATTAGTTCTTGTGGCGTACAGGTAACAGGGCAGGCGGGGCATGATGTTAAGTGCGCCATAGTTTGCAGAACGGCACCACATTTACACTCCAGGTTTGAGTTATCTGCAAATCTCCACCTGAGCAGGTTTTCGTTGCTTCGATCAACCTGAGTCCGAAGTCTATTTAGAGACTTCCAGGTCAGCCAAGGCTACTCATGCCCAGGTGGAAGATCTTCGGACCAACAAATGGAGTGGGTAGAGAAGCCTTGCCACAGCTGGACTCTTGCCTGTGAACGTTCGCCAGTGAGTGGGAGCACACGGTGTCCAAAGCTGTTACGGCTCTAAGTCTTTGCCGAACGGGGATGATGAAATTTACCTTCTCTCGGACAAAAGTCGTTGGAGATCACAAAAGAACGGCCTACCCCAAGGCAGTGTCCTGGCCCCGCTCCTTTTCCATATCTATACCAAGGACCAACCGTCCAGCCCGAACATGTCCCGTTTTCTTTATGCAGATGACCTCGCTCTCACCACGCAAGCTGCCACGTTTGAGGAGATTGAGGTCAACCTTTCAAACGCTCTTGGCAATTTAGCTAGTTATTACCTCGCTAATTCACTTAAGCCCAATCCGAGCAAAACATAATCTTGCCTATTACATCTTCGCAATAGAGAGGCGGGCCGTAAACTGACCATTGCTTGGGATGGAGTGTTCATTGAGCATAGTGACTTCCCAAAGTATCTTGGTGTTACCCTGGACAGGTCATTTACATTTCGCAACTGTAATGCAAGTGTAACTGTAACCTTCAATACAAAGTTATAATGGCAGGACTATAGCTCGATCAAACTTCATTGGAGTCAATCAAACTACCACAATAACCAACTTCGATTAAAACTTGAACGTTATTGCTATTTCCTCTTTGTTTTCACTCCCAATGTGTTTTCAGCTAGCATTTATACGGATATTTTAAATTGTATCAGTATTGGTTATTGCTAGTTGGATAAACAATGGAAGCATTCAACCCTCGTGTACCTTTATAACGAGCCAGATGTTGCTGGAGTGAAAAGATTTTGTTTTTAATAGTACACAGGGTTATTGATAAAACATTAACAACCTCTGAAGGGGTCATTGTACTCATCATTATGAACAACTTTTATTATGGGACAAAAGGAGAAATCGCGAAAAAAAATGAGCGGTTCCCTACGGAACATAAATATGTTCGCATAACTCGTCAAAATGTAGGGAACAGCAGATTTTTTTTAGTACGCTAGTTTGGATGCAGTATGCACCTCCAACCCCCAAATACATGCACGTGCAGGTGGGTTTAAAATGCAACATGCAACCCAAACCGACACGACACGTGTTTCCTCCACGGGGCATCCTCAAGAGATGTTGACTCGTCGAATTTCGCATATTTTTTGAATTGCATGTTTTGAATGTGTGGGAGGGCGGCACTGCATACTGCACCCAAGCTAGCGAACTAGTTTAGCGGAATTAAAGTTAAGGAGTGGCGACCGCGTACGACGCGGAAGACGCAGCGTGGATAGGCCTCCCACAAGGTGGACCGATGATCCGGTGAAGGTTGCGGGAATCCGCTGGATGCGAGAAGCACAGGACCGGTCGATGTGGTGATGCTTGGGGGAGGCCTATGTCCAGCAGTGGGCGTCTTTCAACTGAATGATGATGTCATGGATTTCCGCAAAGTAACGCCTGATCCTCTGTTCCATATTTATCAAACAATTTCTCAATTTTCGTAAACGAAAACTGTCTCAATGAACGTTCGGCTTCAGTTCGGTTGATCAACGTTTCGATTAGTAGAATAAGCCACCTGGGGCCTAATTCTCCTAAAATAAATCTTGATAAATCACAACCGAACCAAGGCCGAACCGTTCGTTCAGACAGTTCTCAATTTCAAAAGCTAAAATCAACCATTTTGAAAGTTTTCGAAAACAAAAACTGACTGATGGTTGTGGTTCGATTGCGTTTGGCAATAATTTATTTTAGGAGAATTGGGCCCCTGTTCACGTTACAACGGCACGTTGACGACCGCGGTCACGTCCGTCCTCCGTTCCGTCCCGTCATTAACATGGTCTCATATTCTATTCTCTACGCGTATACTGTGTGTCCCTGAATATTGCACAGACGAAAATAGGTGAAAGTAGACCACAACGTCTGACAAAAATAAATAAAAATGAATACGGTTTGTTTAATATCGCATTTTTAGCCTTTTTATTATAAAAAATTATCAAAACAAAAAAACAAATAAAAAAAGTTTTTTTTTATTTTTTTAAAGAAACACTTTTTTGTCATATTTTTTTCTGTAAATTGTGGTCTAATTTCACTTATTTACGTCTACGCACATTATCCAGGGACACACCATTTAAATAAATTTTATTATGCATTAAAGTTATTGCGCCCGCTCGTTCCCGTGCCGTTGCGTTGTAATGTGAATAATCCCTTAAACGGGGACCGCACTACGAATTCCATATACATTCAATTCATATTCATCGTACATTTATTTTAATGTCCGGTTACGTAAAATGCATTTATCTTCAAAATTCCGGTTTTATTCCTGAAAAATACGTCACCCAACATTTTGCTTTCAGGCTTCCCAGGCTTTTCAGGTCAGTAAACAGAAACCCTCCACCCCTGAGTACTACACAGCACGTTCAGTGATGTGACTTGACTTTACACTCGAGTTGAGGTTTTATGTGAATTCCTAGAAAAAGGATTTTAAAGATTTTTGTGAGTTTTCCGTGATTTAGATTTTTGGGTTCTTTGAGAGTTTATTTGTTTATCTACTTTATTCATTTAACTGAATTAATACATTTTTAAATGTTTCTATAAAAAACATTTAAATATACAAAAAACATAAAAAAAATACGGCGGCGATGCACTCGAAGTCTGAGTACGGTGGACACGATCCGTAGACGACCTGCTGGAGCGGAACGTACTCCTGCGTTTTTGCCTTTTGTGCGAGGAGTTACCGACAAGATAGGTCACCTGTTACGCCGAAGATATAGCATCAGAACGATCTATCGCCCTCCTGGACAACTACGGCAGCTATTACGTTCACCAAAGGACAAGGATCCGCTAGGCGTGCCCGGCGTATACAAGATACCGTGCGACTGTGGCCTGAGTTATATAGGAGAAACTCGCCGCAATATCGCAACCAGGCTTAGCGAACACATAAGTAGTATGAAGAGTATGGACAGCAACAGGTCGGCAGTTGCAGAACACGTCTGTAATACGGGGACGGCTCATTTCATACGTTTCGATAAGGCTTCCGTACTAGCGAAGGAAAAATATTTCGTGCCGCGAAAAGTACGTGAAGCCATCGAAATCAGCCGTCATCCGAATTTTAATAGAGATGGTGGTTGGACACTGCCTCCTGCCTGGAAACCAGCTCTGAAGTCTACTTCATATAAAAGTGAGTTAAGTCTGGAGTGTGACACAGTTAGCGCGGCGTGCACCGGCACCCTTTCCTCAAACAACTCGGACACGACAAGTGACGAAGACGCACGAGCAATACCGAAACAGAGCGCGCCCCTCTCGTCGCGAGCGCAACGCTATGCGGCGCGGTGCAGCGTCAGTTCGACTCGCGACCTCGCCGCGTGATCAGCTCATGATTAAGGGCTCCGTTTGGGTCCGAAACTAGTCGGGCAATCCCGAAAAATGCACGTGAGTAAACCGTAATTAATCATAAATATGAATGTGTCTCACGAAAGTTATAATACAAAAATAGTAAACCGTTACGGTGCGGTATGGCTAAATAAAGTGAAGGAATTTACGCGGCTAAGAATAAAACGTAAGAAACTCGAGTGCGGGTTATTGTTTCTAGTGCAGTGCCGGGACCATGGTGTAGTGCCAAAGTTCGCCCAAATAAAACCCATTAAGTGCATTCGGGATTACGATGTATTCTTCAGTGTCGCGAGTAAGAAGTTATTGTGTCGTGCGATATCGGACTACCGTCGGAAATTAATGTGTGCAAATAGTTGTGTATACGATTTACATCTTCAGTTATCGGGGTTTTTGGATGCGGATTTGTGGAGTGTACTGGATACGATGACGCATAGTCGAACGGAGACCATTGGGTTTAATACGATAAATAGGCAACAGAATAAATTGATGAACCTGATAGACGGTATGAAAAACTACCCACATACCTATGATAAGGCAAATTTAAATAACACACATAATGCCTCAACGGTCGTCAATTTATCCTCTAAACAAATGCCTGAGGAAACGATATCGGTCTTATCCCGTGGACTCAATTTCGCGCCGGCTCCTCGGAAAATACCGGTCGAGGACATCATCTCCAACATCGAGAACACTATCGTGCGTAATCGAATACCGCACGGGGATGCTGAGTGCCTTCGACAAGATGTGTCATCGTTATTGCGTAAATCATCGCCACCAAAGAGCAATATGTGCCGCCAGGATATCGTGGCCTTGCGTGATTTACGTAATGATCCGGACCTACTAGTGTTGCCAGCAGACAAGGGTAATGCAACTGTTGTCGTCGATACCGAAGCGTACGATACGAAAATCACGCAACTGGTGAGCGACACAGCTGTTTACAAAAAGGTAACCTACAACCCGACAGCCAGAGTGACTACTAAAGTTATTAAGCTGTTACAGGGTTTGAACAACAAGGAGCTGATGACAATGTTACGACCACACAACCCTACACCACCCAAGATTTACGGCTTACCAAAAATCCATAAGCCGGATTGGCCGTTAAGACCTATAGTCAGCCAAATTGACGCACCTACTTACAAATTGTCGCGTCACTTGGCTACTATATTGCTACCCTACACCGGGAAATCGAGTAGCTATGTAAAGGACTCAAGGCACTTTGTCACCTTATTAGCGGATGTACAGCTACAGGATACAGAGATTATGGTCAGTTTTGATATTACCTCACTTTTTACCAATGTACCAGTGGAAGAGGTCATTAATATAATTTCAACCCAACTGAATGGTGCTGCTTTACCCACTGAATACATTGAGTGCATAAATTTCTGTCTTAAAAGTGGCTATTTCCTGTGGAAGAGTGAGTTTTACCTGCAAGTAGACGGAGTGTCCATGGGTTCACCACTCGCGCCGGTGGTGGCTAACATTTTTATGGAGTGGTTTGAACACCAGGCCTTAGAATCCGCACATTTGAAGCCGAGATACTGGTGGCGATACGTTGACGATATTTTCGCCATTATCGACCGAGGTGCGCTAGTGGATTTTACGAGTCATCTAAACGGAATTCACAGAAAGATAAGGGTCACAATAGAAGAAGAAAATAGAGGAGTTTTGCCGTTTTTAGACGTTTTAGTTATACGTGAGCCCGGCGGTCAGTTATCGCATACTGTATACAGGAAACCGACTCACACAGACCGGTATCTACGTGCAGACTCCCATCATCACCCTTCACACCTATCTTCTGTACCCAGAACGCTGATCAACCGTGCGCTCAGTTTGTGTGATCCTCAGTACGTGGATGCCGAATTGCGTCATTTACAAAACGTATTGGAGCGCAACGGTTACCAGTGGCGGCGATGCACTCGAAGTCTGAGTACGGTGGACACGACCCGTAGACGACCTGCTGGAGCGGAACGTACTCCTGCGTTTTTGCCTTTTGTGCGAGGAGTTACCGACAAGATAGGTCACCTGTTACGCCGAAGATATAGCATCAGAACGATCTATCGCCCTCCTGGACAACTACGGCAGCTATTACGTTCACCAAAGGACAAGGATCCGCTAGGCGTGCCCGGCGTATACAAGATACCGTGCGACTGTGGCCTGAGTTATATAGGAGAAACTCGCCGCAATATCGCAACCAGGCTTAGCGAACACATAAGTAGTATGAAGAGTATGGACAGCAACAGGTCGGCAGTTGCAGAACACGTCTGTAATACGGGGACGGCTCATTTCATACGTTTCGATAAGGCTTCCGTACTAGCGAAGGAAAAATATTTCGTGCCGCGAAAAGTACGTGAAGCCATCGAAATCAGCCGTCATCCGAATTTTAATAGAGATGGTGGTTGGACACTGCCTCCTGCCTGGAAACCAGCTCTGAAGTCTACTTCATATAAAAGTGAGTTAAGTCTGGAGTGTGACACAGTTAGCGCGGCGTGCACCGGCACCCTTTCCTCAAACAACTCGGACACGACAAGTGACGAAGACGCACGAGCAATACCGAAACAGAGCGCGCCCCTCTCGTCGCGAGCGCAACGCTATGCGGCGCGGTGCAGCGTCAGTTCGACTCGCGACCTCGCCGCGTGATCAGCTCATGATTAAGGGCTCCGTTTGGGTCCGAAACTAGTCGGGCAATCCCGAAAAATGCACGTGAGTAAACCGTAATTAATCATAAATATAAAAAAAATATTTATTTATTTAGTATTGCTCTCCAACGACTTATTCACTAATACACATACACTAATTAATTATGAGGATTTTTGGATTATGATGAACTCGTCAATTACAGGAATGCACAGCACTTGCAAAATTAGAGCTGAAAGCGGAAAAATCAGATTAAACAAAAAAAAAGACATCTCAACCGAGCTATGATTTATTCCCTTATGTGTAACAGTGTCACCCAACAGGAAATATATTCCTGTTAGGTAACACTGTGATACAAAACAACAATTTTTTCCCATTGGGTCACACCCAAATTATAGTTTAAAGAAATACAATATTATAAAAAAAGAGAGCTATTGTGGCTTACTCAAAGTTTCGAGATAGAATAGGATTCGCGAGTGACAAGAAGCAACGCGTAAATGTTTAATTGTATTTGATAAATGGACGTTACTAGGGTCTAATTTGGGTCTTATCATTCCGAAATTTGTGGGAAGAGAATCGATCGATATTTATGACATAAGCCATGTAATCTCCTTAGAATTATAGGCTCTGCCCGTGAAGATTGTAAGACACTTAGGGCCAAAACACACCTAGCGTATCTTACTACGCGCCGCAAAACACGCTTAAGTGTGCGTCCTGAGTGACGGCGCACCGCGCAGGCCGAATGAACGGCGCATTAAATAAATGTTCGAAACGTTTGAATTTTGGTGTCGACATTATTAAAACCGAAGTAAAATAAACGAAACACTAAACACGCGCGTACGCATCAACTTTCCCGCGTGCACTAAGGACAGTATCGACGGTAAAGCCACGTTAAAGCCGTTCCAATTCGCAATACGCCCGTGCGCCGTCACTCAGGACGCACACTAAGTGTGGCTGTAGTTGCTGAAAATACGCCGAAAATAGTTAACTTAACATCGATCGAATGCAAGATGCGCAAAACTTCGATGCCCGTCATTATCATTATCTTCATCATTCAGCTGAAAGACGTCTACTGCTGGACATAGGCCTCCCCCAAGCATCGCCACATCTACCGGTACTATGCTTCTCGCATCTAGCAGATTCTCGCGACCTTCTCCAGGTCATCGGTTCACCTTGTACATATTGTCCTTTATGCCCGTAATGGTGTATAATACGCATGGTAAGGCCACGCAGAGGAAACTGTATACAGACTGTAAACGAATTCGCGTAATTACTTCAAACCGCGTGATCTACTGGTGACACAGGTTAACGCTGAAAGGGTAATTTTGAAAATCAACCAAAAAGAAAATTCAAAATAAAATCTTGGTTTTCTATTTCTGAGTCATTTTAGAGCCACGAGTTAACTGACTGCAAAGAGCGATATCGCGTTAGTCGTGCCCGCCAGCCGTGGCGCCGTGCTTTCATTAATTTATGCGTTGCATTGAAATGTTCATTGACATAAAAAAGATATTATGCAAAAAAAAAAACTTGTATTTGTCCTGAATCCTTATTAAGTGGTTTGGATACGATCACTACACCGCATGAAAAAAAAATGATTTTTATCTGACTAATTACCGTGCCGGGTCAATCTACACCAGTAGTAGATCATGTGGTTTTAAGGAATTACACGAATTCTTTTACACTCTGTATAGCGCAAAGCATACGCGTAACGCGACGAAACATGAGCCGCGCAGGATACGCTCAGTGTGTCTGCAGCCTTAAGGTTAACAACCTAAGAGCCTTACATCACGGCATCTACCTTGGACCTGTAATCCATTTCATATAACATTAGACGAAAGTGGCCCACCACGGCACGAATATCTATTGGAACACCTATTCAAGTAGAGTTTCAGCTCATCTTGATTCACGGTTAAGGTTTATAAAACCATAATAGTGGACTGAATCCCTTTTATTTTTTTATCTTGTGAATATCATGGATCCTTCTCCTGACCCTTGGCTGGGGTCGCGGGATTCGCAGCTGCATGCACCGCAACCTCGGCAGGCCTCGGTCCGCCAGCCCCTGGCAGACCTCTCCTTCTGTGGGGTCTTGCCCCAGGTCTTCTGGCGCGCACGGAACACATGCGTGCCGCCTTCTCGGGCCTGTTACTGGTCGGGCGACGGGTCGTAGGTTGAATCCCTGCTGGAAGCATTCTTTAAAGGGTGTAAACGAGTTAGTATAATTCCTTAAAACCACATGATCTACTACTGGAGTAGATTGACCAGGTACGAGATTGAGTCTGATAAAAAAAACTTGTGGTAAGGGTAATTGATCATATCTAAACAACCTAAGAAGGTGAGACAAAAAAAGTGAAAGAACATTTCGATGCCACGCATAAATGAATTACAGCACACTGCTGGCGGGCACGATTAGCGCGATATCTCTGTTTGCAGTCCGTTAACTTGTGGTTCTAAAATGACTCAACTAGAACACAAAGTTTTCTCTCGGTTTGAAGGAATTAACGTTTTTTTTTTTCAAAGTCAATTTCGTAGTTTTTTATTTCAAATAGACCAGATTACAGGCACTTTTAAAACGTCAAAACTAGGTGCACGGTTCCAAAAGGTAGGTTGCATGGAGAAGAGCCGGCAAGAAACGTACTCTTTTCAAAATAGTAGTTCATGGCAATTCCATTACAGTAGTGTGAGAAATAGAATGAGAATAATGCAGGTTAATGTAAGAAATAAATTATAGAAAAAAAATCGTTTACACTTTGTATATTGCCTTCCTAAAATAGATCTTATTTATCTACGGTTATATGAGTATAGCTACCTTGAACTGCGGTTATCAATCCGCTGATCAAGCGTTGTGAATGTCAAGGTACTGTCAACAAGAAAAACAGTTATGACACATTACTTTTGACACACACACACACACAAATCCACATAATATTCTAAAAATAAAACGAATCTAGTGAAAATATTATTTTTTTATCCAGCTCGAGTACAAAGTCATGTCACAACACTGTCTTTTCAAATATTCATTGTTTTCTTTGAACCATGTCAAGGTAAGAACCAAAACTTTTATGAATATCTTACACAACGTCGTATTGGTAAACAGAAAAGTTAAATAGACTGTTACAACATGGATATTAAGAGATTTTGTATCAAAGTAAGAAGATTCATTCAGTTTTCAACCCCAAATGCTTTAAAAAATGTATATGACATGTGTCATTGAGGATCTGTGACGCTATAGATGTTACCCTATTGTCCTACGATGTTTTTGTATCAAATCATAAAGATTCTGTGTTCAATCTCAAATGCTTAAAAAATGTTTCTATGTCATTGGTAATCTGTGGCACGCAAATGTTACCCTATTGTCCCACGATGTTTTTGTATCAAAGTAAGAAGATTGATTCTGTTATCAACGACAAATGCTTAAAAAAATCTGTGTCATTGATAATCTGTGGCGTTAAGATATTACCCTACTGTCCCACGATGTTTTTGTATCAAAATAAGAATATTAATTCTGTTCTCAACCTCAATGCTTTAAAAAATGTATCGATGTCGTTGGTAGTCTGTGGCGCTAAGATGTTACCCTAATGTCCTATGAGTTACCCTATTAGGCCACGATGTTTTTGTATCAAAATAAGAATATTCATTCTGTTCTCAACCTCAATGCTTATTTTTTTTTTTATCTCTGTCATTGATAGTCTGTGGCGCTAAGGTGTTACCCTAATGTCCTAAGAGTTACCCTATTGTCCCTCGATGTTCTTGTATCAAAGTAAGAAGATACATTCAGTTTTCAACCTCAAATGCTTAATATAATGTATCTGTGTCATTGATAATCTGTTGTGCTAAGATGTTATCCTATTATCCTACAAGTTACCCTATTGTCCCACAATATTTTTGTATCAAAGTAAGAAGTTTAATTCTGTTTTCAACCTTAAATGCATAAAAGAATGTATCTGCGTCATTAATAAGCTGTGACGCTAAGATGTTACCCTATTGTCCCAAGAGTTAACCTATTGTCCCGCGATGTTTTTGTATCAAAGTAAGAAGATACATTCTGTTTTAACGTTAAATGCTGAAAAAAATATATGTGTGTTAATAAACTGTGACGCTAAGATGTTACCCTATTGTCCCTCGATGTTTTTGTATCAAAGTATACAGATTCATTCTGTTTTCAAACTCAAATGCTTAAAAAATGTATCGATGGCATTTATAATCTGTGACGCTAAGATGTTACCCTATTGTCCCACAATATTTTCAAGTTGGGTTATTTCATCCGAGAAGCATCTATAATTGTTAAAAAAAGTACAATAACAATCATTCGAAACCTGAAGAGGCCCAAGTTATGTTTCAACAGTAATTAACTATTGATGCAATTAAAAGCATTATACAAGGTTAGTCGGAAAGGGGATATTAATCCGAAACGGTAAGTTATTTCTTACTATGGGTTACTTACCCATAGTAAGAAATAACTTTTGTTCTACAACTTTCCCCCTAAAGTCAATAGTATTAGAGAAATAGCTGTTCAAAGATTTCTTAAAAATACTCGAAAACCCATTTATCATCAGCTGTGTTTAAAAAGATCAATTTTGAGTCCCGAATTAGTAGCTCCATTTTCTGAATTAAAAAAATCAGGGTTTACGATTTCATGAAATAAAGAATATAAAATTAATCTTTTATGAAAATAAATATAACGAAGACTTTTAAAAATTAAACACGTTTTGTCATCCTTTTCCGATTAACCTTGTATTTTATTTCTTAGTCACACTATCGAAAGTATTAAAGCCTCTAATAGCCAAGATGTAAAATCAAGCATGAAATTAACCAAACTTTAATAGTTGTTCTTAGCACCAAGTATAGCATTATTGCTTAATAAATGAACAAAATGATCACAAGTAAGCTAAAACGGGGCTACGAAGGCCGAATTTTTTTTTTGAAAGTTTATACATAAACATCCGTAAGCACCATTTTTTATTAAGTTTCAAAGTATCTCATCCCTATCTTTTAAAAGCACCAGACGCAATCTTGAGAAACACTCTCGCACGTTAAAATTTTCTTAAAATCTGTTTTGCATTGAGGGAACGGATTCTACGCGTTTAGTGTAAATATCTTGAGTGGTTTTCTTAATGATAATGGCTTATCACTGATACAAAAGCTTTTAATGGTAAACCTCGAATGACAGGGGTCGAGTCTAGTAGGAAATTGTAAAATCGATTATTTTTTTATTCCAAATAATGTTCGAGATGTCTGTTTGAAAAATGTTTCCATGAAAAGCGATTGGAGAATTTGCTTCATTAATGCTTTTGTGTGCTTAGGATATACTTTTTTTTACTAAGTTAAAAGGCTTTTTCATGGCAAGAGTCCCTCCATTTTAGACTAAGCCATTTTATCAACAATAGCAAAAAAAAAACAATTCATCCAATACAAAAAGCCTTCGAAGTATTGAATTTAAATAATGGTCACTCGCAATTTATTTTTAACAATTAATTTATTTCTTTTTTACTTTTTACATGTATGGTATTTATTTTTTTGCACCACCTCCTTTTTTATTTTTTTTACACAATGCCCTCGAATCACCATCTCCAATTTGTCTACGATTACACTTTCCTGCACCCTGCACCTCCCCACCAAAAAATTGGCAATAAATTCCAAATTCTCTATTGTTCCAGGTAAATTTCGCCGAGAATTCCACAGATCATACTTCAAATGCTTCTGCTGCTGCCAATCAACGGCTTCACCAGATCAGAATGGAACCTCCTTCGCGCCGATTGGGAGCTCCAGGGCAGGAACTACTAGAACTGTTGTTCGTCGAAATGATTCGTACGTCAGCTACCGTCTCACCCACTTATCTCCCTCAAACCACAATATCCATCGAGACTACATAAGAAATACCAACACTTCATTCATAGAACAGATGAATGGAAATCGTCGTCCTAAAATCAGGGACGATTCTATCAGCGAATCTGCAACGAGATTCACTCTAGCTACTGATGTGTGCAGAGATTGACAACTAGGCAAAGATCTCCTTTCAGGTATACGTAGTAGAGATGGCATTGAAACTTACATCGCGAGAAGTACCAACAGTATTGATTGCAAACCGTATTATGATTGTTTTAAAGATGGTAGGATTGAAGAACGGCATAGCGATAATGCTGATTACAGACATGTAGATGAGACTAAAGATTTGTATGACGATGACGTTAAAAATGGTTTTAAATTCAAATTCAATCGTAGTTTGAACAGCTGTCAGATTAAGAATAAAAGGAAGGTTAATATTTATTAAGTTTTGTGTTGTGTGTAAATCAGTCAATTGTTTTTGGATGTCAGTTTTACTATTCAATACTAGTTTTACATCAATGTTTTTAGCTCCTACTTCAATTAGTAGCTTTTTGTGTTCTTATTCTTTGTAGTTGACTACTTTCAATATTCCCCGCCTTAGATGAACACATATTTATAAAGGATTTTAACCCCGCCGGCCCGCCGACATAGCTTCGGCTTTATTATAGGGCGCAAGTCGCTGACATGATTTTCCTAGACGGATCTCACTCTACCATGCGCCACGCTCCGGTTCGCGGAGCGACGCATCAAAGCGTGCGGCGACGGAGCCGCAGATCTGCACCATCATGCGGTTTTATCTGCGTCTTCGTGCGGGGCAGCAGATTTCGATATCCCCGCACCAAATAATATAATACCCAGTAATATTCTTTACATTTCATATTCCAAATAGAAGGACGGTTTTCAATTTCAAAAATGAACATATTTACATCGCGTTCCATCATGGACACGTCCATGCGCGTTACTGCAGATCCCAGTGTGCCATACCTTGCGGGATGCCACGCGAACCACGCGTGATTGCTTAATCTGCGCGCGGTCTGCAACCACGCACGTCGATGCATTGTCAGTATATGCGTGTTTTATATACAAACTGAAGTACTTACGATCAACGTTGAAAAACGCAGCCCCGCGCACCGGAGTGTTGCGCGTGGTAGTGTGAGATCCGCCTTAAAAATAAAGCCGCTGATAACAAAGCCGCCTGTGTCAGCGGGTCGGCGGGTTTGTTGTGTAGAATTCTTAAAAGAGTACTTTCTAGTACTACTTATAATAATGATTGTCAGTTTCTTTAGCGTTTAACGTGTCTTCATCTCTGTGCTTTACATTTTTATTTTCCTTAATATTAGTCAAGTATGTGAACTCATTATAGCCTTGCTGCTACACATCGCAAAATTGGAGCCATCAAGTAAAATATGTACAACTAACGGCTTCAATTTAGCGAAGATGTGAAGATCAAGCGATTCCATTATTTTTTGCTACCGAAATTCCATTTTCTTCCACATTTTTAGTGACAGGATCATATTTTTTTTCTTTCCTTCTTATCTCGTACATACTCCGAAATAAATTTAGAAAGTTTTCACTGATAAAAATGGCTTAAGTTTTGGTGGAACAGACATTCAAAGTAATGTCGTAGATTAAAGTATTACGTGAGCTCTTGTTCTTGTTAATAGATAACATCTTTGACTAATTTGGAGGAAAGTTAGGGTTGTCGCCCATTCAATGTCACGTTATGTGATCAGCATTCTAATCGCGCAACACACTCGTAATCGCTATAACCATGATTTTGACAGGTCAACAATGTCCATAGCAATGTTTGTATGAACAATCCGACTTCTCCACAACTATATACCACGCAATGAATATTGTTTTTGACACATCAACTTTCATGGTACATTGGTTACGTTGCGCTATTACCCTGCTGATTTCACTTTCAATTAGCGCAGTTTTTAGAATTTCTTATATTTAGAAGTTTGTATACCAAACTCTCTTTATAAATAAGAATCGATTTGTGACATAAACTTTATGGAACCAACGCTTCCTCTATCAATTCTACGCTGAATTCGAATCGGTCTATTCGGTTCGGCACCATATATTGGCAGATTACAGCTACCAGTTGCAGAGAGCTAGCAATGTGAAGTGAGTACCTAACTGTTGACCGCTTACCTTCCATGCAGATGGGTCTGAGAGCGATAAAAGACCGCGCGTCTGACTTTTGAAATTCACATGCAGATCAGAATTTGATCATCATTTGCATTAATAGTACCAAGACCATGAGAGAGGGCTCTACAAAGTTTTCAGTAGAGTGTGTAGTGTACCAACCCACACCAGAAAGAGAAGAGGCCCGTCCAAGCAGTGGGACAATAATGGTCTGATTATGTATAATACCTTAACCTCTTAATGAACAACGCCACGTATTTGCGGCGGCTTCCATTGTTTATTTATTGTGTCTATGTTTCCGATTTGATCAGTTGAGTTGATACGTTATACCAATCGGATGCCGTACATTGAATGGACGACAATACTGGAAAGCGGACCATACATTGCAACGAGGCAGTGACAACCCTAGGAACAAAAACGTAGCATTATTTCATTGTAAACCTTTCGATCTTGTACATAAACTTGTTGTTAGAACTTCTATAATTAATGTATCAAAATTATATTTCTTTTCCCTTGATAGACAGTGGTGGAAATTCTGTTATGCACAAACTAAACATAGCCTACTGTTGCCATCTTTTTCACTCTGATGAAATAAGAAAGAGACGGACGTAAATAAGAGCTGTCAAATTTAGTGTATCCTCCATTCAAATTAAAGGTCACAGCTCATTAGAGCCACCCCGGCATCCGACCCTCATCGCCTCACCTCGTGCGGTTAGTATTCTTTATACGAACTTGAAGGAATGTGCGCTCACTACATCATCTCCATAGCGTCACTGGATCGCCTCGGGCGTATGCCGTCCACGCGCGGACAACGAGTTAACCACTCGGCGACGACTCGCTGCTCGCATGCTTGCCTTGCGTTGCTACACATTGCCAACGCACAAGTCCCGAGTGAACCGCGCGCTGCTATCGAGTGGACCGCGCTGCGGTCCTCTGGTTGACCACGCGACGTTTACTGGTGATAACGTGGTGTCCACCCGTGAACCACCTGCTGACACTGACGCTGAGCGACAAGGCGATGCGGGTCGGGTGCCGGGTGGTTCTAATGAGCTGTGACCTTTAGATGACCCGTCAGAAAGTGTCGACTAAAAACACGGTGAAGTGCAAAGCGTAAACTAGTTTGACATCTGCAACTTAGTTCTTATCTATCTCCGTCCTTTTCTCGCGCTGTCTGTTAGTAAAAGATAGCAAGTCTCTAATTTTAGTTGGTGAACAAGAGAATTTGCTGCATTGTTATTGTAATAAAATGTGGTAGTATAAAGTTTTTATTGTAAAAAGTGCCCGTAAATTAAAATGTATGACAGCAGAGGGAGCGCTAAAAATTAAATGTTTTCTTTGCCTCACTGTGTTATTTTTTATCTGTTTATTTTTATATACAAGGTTACGGTCTCTCCACACCTCCACGTCACGATGTCGTCAACGTGGCACGGTGCGGTGACGTGGCACGGTGCGTTGACGTAACGTGCAAATTTACGTTACCGTATCGTAAAAATGCACGTCAGGATCATTGTTAGATTTATCGTTGACCATGTAGATCCTGAATTTTAATAAGAGAAACAGTAAGGTATAGTTTTAAAGCATCGGAGAACATGGACAATGACTAACTCGCGGGCGTGGAGAGCGCGGGCGGAGAGCATACTCGTATACGTGTGTGCTTGCGGCTAGAGGCGGAACGTGTTACGATACAGTAACGTAAATTTGCACGTTACGTCAACGCACCGTGCCGCGTTACCGCACCGTTCCACGTTGACGACGTCGTGACGTGGAGATGTGGACAGGCCCTTAGTCAAAAAGGGGGTACTAATCCGAAAGGGTGTTAAAGTACCCATAATAATGAATAACTTTTGTTCTACCAGTTTCCTCAAAAGGCAATAGTTTAAGAGAAATAGCTGTTCGAAAATTACGTAAAAAACACGCTAAAATATATTATCTTCAGGTATGATCAGCTGTTTACATTTTAGATCATATTTGGGGTCACGAATGAGAAGTTCCATTTTCTGAATTCGTAACTAAAGCAAGCAAAGAGATGAAGATTTTTTTTAAAAATCTATTTTATTTTTAATCAACCTGCTTTGTCTCACTTCTGGGCAAAGGTCTCCCCCATAGCCTTCCACTCATCTCTATGCATTGTTTTTTCTGGCCAATCTCTCATAAACGACTCTAAGTCATCACGCCAGCGTTTCCTAGGCCTCCCTCGGCGACGACGCCCGTCTTCCGGCACCCACTGCGTGACAATTCTAGCCCATCTGTTGTTATGTATTCTGCATACATGGCCCGCCCAATCCCGCTTCAGTCTTGCAGAGTTAAGGCCCACATCGGCGATTCCTGTTTTGGAGCGTATCGTGGTATTACGTATTCGGTCACTGAGCTTAATACCCAATACGCTACGCTCCATCGCTCTTTGCCAAACCTTGAGTTTGGACTTTTGAGACTCAGTCAGGGACCATGTTTGAGCACCGTAGGTTAGGTTGAAAAAACTAATATGAAAATAATTTTACATGGTTTTTTTATCGAATTTTGAAATTTTAACACTTGCTTTAAAACAGTTATCAGTGATACTTTAAATGGCCTGTGGATTAGTATCCCCTTTCCGACTAACCTTTATAAGATAAAAACTTTTCATTCAAATTTTTCTTTCAATATTTATCTTAATTCAACGCCGATGACGTCATCACAAATGAGCAACAACAAATAAATGTGTTAACAAATCTATTAAACAAAACAGATATTAACGGAAATCTTGCAATTTATTTACTCACACATCCGCCATATTGGATTTCTAAGTCCGAATTCAGCAACAAGTAAGATATTTTATGTTATAATTACATTGTTAGTAAACAGTACACTTGAGTGCAGGAAATGGCGTGTTTATACAGAACTGATCGTACACTGGCATGTTGCTGTATACATTTTATTTTTAGTTTACAAACGATGGCATGATTCATACATTTTTGTGATTTTGAAATTGTTTACATAGATTTTTGATTCTTCGTTTTTTAGTTATACTTAAGTGTTCTAGAACTAACCAGGAATAAAAAAAGGTACTTAACTTATCCATTTAAAATAATTATACAGGTAAAACTCATTTTTTGTAAAAAAAAGTTCTACACCGGAAAACCGGTTCTATGTGTATAAATGTGACCAAAGTTAATGTAAGATAACTTAAGAAATGAAAATGCATTTCTATACTATTGTAAATAAATTTTAACAGTATATTTATGTTTTTAAGATAAAAAAAAACTAGTATTATAAAAATAACTTCGTAGGTTAAGAACGTCTAAAAGATTTTTTTTCTTGTAAAATATACGTTTTTTAATGAAGTCTCGGAATAATATTTTCGCTGACTCAAGTTAGCAAATTAATTACTAAAAATTTATATTCGTCTACATGATACAATAGCCTTCTTTTTTACAAAAATAAAATTAGCAAGAGAAAAATATTAATCTCAGGGACGGTACCAGCTATTTTACACTTCATTTCACAAATTAAAAGTATCCTCTTACAATTTTTTTTCGTGTTACAAAATAAGATAAGTCCCTTTTGTGAGAAGTTGGATTACCAACAGGTAAGGGCGTGTTTAGACGACACGCGCCCGCTAAGCGCACACCACGCGCTTCAGCACCCGCGTTCTAACTCGCTTTGAAATTTGTCGTATATTATACGGTTTGCGTACATTCATTTTGTTAAGCTGAACAAGCAAATCGTTCATTTATTTATCTATACATATAATAAATCTGTAGACATGGCGTGTCTGTACATAGCAAATATTTTGAAAAAACCTGGTTGGGGAGTTAAACGATAACCAATAGAACCCATTTTTAACATTTTTGAAATTTTTGTCTGTTTGTCTGTTTATCTGTTTGTCTGTTTGTCTGTTTGTCTGTTTGTCTGTTTATCTGTTTATCTGTTTGTTTGTTCAAGCATCACGTAAAAACAACTGATCCAATGTTGTTGACTTTTATAGACAAATATTGTGCTTATCTCCAAGTAACATATGTTTTTTGTTTCATCGCAATCGGTTCACGCAATCAAAAGTTATGCGAATTTTAAGTTTTCTAGAAGAACTTAGCATGTATTTGTGTATGTATACCATTTCTTTTCAATAGATGGCGTTACGTGTATCAAATCACGTTGTGAGGAAAAATATTACAACGAATATATTACTATTCTCAGTCTACGGAAGGTCTATTGAAATGCTATCCGAAGAAGGTACTAATACTAACTAAGCTTTTATAAAAAAAAAAAAACTAAAATGTTGTTATTTAAAATTGATTAGGTAGGTACCCATCTTTTTGAATGGCAGTAGTAGAGAAATACCTACACTCAATTTCATAAGCGAGTGTAGGTATTCTAAATTGTTAATTGTGCAAGGCAATTCGATAGATTAATTTGAAATACTCATAATTATATTTTGATAGGAATACTTAAATAAATACTTAAATACGTATTTATAAATCTATACATATACTATGAATAAAATTCAAAGTGCACTTTGTCTGTAATTAAATATTTTTCCAAAATTTCGATTCGGCCATAACATTTTTTTTTAGAATTATTGTGTCTGTTTGTCTTTCCGTCTGGACATCACGTAAAATCCCGTGGATGGATTTTGATGGGACTTTCACTGATGTGTTGCGTAAAAAGCGACAATTTTGCTGGTACATATATCATCACGCTATTGTTCATAGGAGCCGAGCAGCGGAACATTATTTCCACATACTGCGAAGTATAAGCTTAATATTCGGATCGTAAAATCGCGTGAATCGATTTTGATGGGCCTGCACTTATGCTGGTATATAAACTATCACGCTATTGCTCATAGATGCCGAGCGACGGAACATTATTTCCATATACTGCGTAGTATAAGCTGTAGACAGAAGTAAGTGCTGCAGTGAACGGTCGCTGGCTCAGTGGCCTGCATTGAAACCTCACTTTAAAAAAATATACTTTTAGTAAATTTTTTGGAATGTTTTATACCTATATTTTATTTTGTTCATTGTTGTCAGAACTATTCAAAGCCTGTCGTCGTCGTTTTATTAAGTTTATTTAAGCCTTAGGTAATGTCCCAAAACACATGGCCATGCAGGGAAAGTACTTTAAATATAAAAAATTGCAAATTTCACTCAAAGAAGTTTTCTTTTTATTTTTAAAAGTAAGAAATATTGCCTTTACTGATTTTTTTGCCTGAACCGGGAATCGAACTGATAAAGCTATACCATCTGGTGGCACCTGTTGATAAATATCTTTATGGTCAATAATCAGGATCAAATCTCTCCAACAAACACAGTGTCTTAAATTGAACGAAGTGGAAAAAATAAGAACTACTTAACAACAATTAATAAGTGCTTGAATTTAAATGTACCTAAGTTAGTCAATTTTCGTTTTATGGTCTTCCATCAATTTCAGACACAATGTTTATTGGAGCGATTTGATCCGTATTATTGATCCTATCGATTGGTGAAATAAAAATACAGATGAAATATTTTCGCATTTGGGTTGGTTCGATTTCCAGATCAAACTTTTTGAAATCTTTGAAAGCAGTACCTATTTCTAACTTATAAAATTAAATGAAGTCTTCTATAGGTGAAATTTTTATATATTTAAAGTACTTTCCTATTCCACACCTCGAATGAAATCATTTTATAGACTGCAATGCATAAAATATTTTGATTTAGTTCGCCGATTGTGACTAGATGGCGTTGTGGCCATTTTTGTATCGCCATAAGGTTTCGTTACATTATCACAATAAATATCAATATTCAATTATAATCCATTTTAGCAAGGAAATGTATGGAAATAAGCAACGCGTTTTTAGTATTATTGTTATATGAACCTTTACGGTCAATCAAGAAGAGCTGAAACTCTACCTAAAGAAATGCTTTAAAAGATATAAGTGCCTTGGTGGGACATCTTTGTCTATTATTATAATAAATGGAATACATATAACCATTTAGTTGCTGCGACACAATGTTGTTTTCCGAGTTCCACGCGGACGGAGTCGCGGGCACAGCTAGTATCGAAATAATTATGTTTCGAGTAAGTGTGCATTTCAACTACCACCTAAACAGACGTATGTGAGCACCGCCAAATTTTACTATAAGCGATTAACTGTAACTAGTGAATACTTTTCGTTACTGTATGAAGAGTTATCAGTCTAAGTCACACCCGCAACTATCTACAATTACTAAAACTTAAAGACAAACACAAGTATAGTGTACATTCATACAAGACTGTATATATATAATTTGAGTCTTATGACACATCAATAGATCTCAAATTACATTTATCGAAGTCCAAAATTGCATTAGTCAAAGACCAACCGATAAATGCAATTTGAGATCTATTGATGTGTCACAAGACGCAAATTATATACAACAAATTTTAAAGCGAGTTAGACGCGGGTGCTGGCGCGCGTGGCGTGCGCTTAACGGGCGCGTGTCGTCTGAACGCGGCCTAAGACGGGCACGGCACAGCTGACTATTATTTACAATGAAATCGCAGTGCCACACCGCGCAATTCCGCTGCTGCGTATTGCGTTCTATATTATAGAATTTTATATAAAAAATGCTGCAGTGCAGTCTTACCTTAATTAAACTTTCATTGTAATATAAATACTTGTTATTTTTTAATGAATATAGTTCTTGATACCAAATTAATCAACGAATTGGTTGCTACACCAGTGCGCTTCCATGTTCATCTTGTGCTTTCAACTTTCAATTCCTCTTGCGTCAAGCGCATGCAATATTGATTGCCATAAGACCACTGACCTGACGCATGCAGCTTATCGTCTACACCGGTACGCCTCGGTCAGTCGTCAAGATGAACGGGTGTAAACTCGTAGCTATCTGTGCCGCATATTTAGACGGATTAGCTTGCGCTAGGGGCATACGCTATGGCGCTTCACGCATGCTTCAGACGAAGACGCAAGATGAACATAAAAGCGCACTGGTGTAGACATAGCTAATATTATTTTATAACTGTACCTACCAATTCAAACAACACGTTTACCTATATAAAGAAAGAATGGAAACCTCTTAGGTTAGTCGGAAAGGGTAGGTTACCTCTGCAATGTCGGTATACCACAGGCAATAAGGAATACAATTTAACAGCAAAAAAATATTCAAATTTCCAAAAACATTTTTATTTGCTTACAAAAGTAAAACTATGGTATTCATTTTTTTTCCTATTGCCGTTCCTGAGAATTTCCTCCCAAATGAATTGAAAGTTCGATTACATAATCATCTTATTTTCGATTTTAATCGACTTTAGCTGTATGGTTGAGGTTAATTAAAATCATAATTGAATTCTATTCTACTGTAAAATATCTAAATCTGTCTAGTTTTAACTTATACATGTATGTTTTATACGAGATCTCTAGATGTAAAATATACACCGTGTCCCAGAAAGTAGTGTCAAGTGGAAGTCCAGAGGTATCTGAATCACCCCCATGTATGTTCCGCAATTTTTTGTAGTTTTCGAGTTATGATTGCTTTTCATTTCTTAACCAAACTCTGATTTTAATGACATTTTTGATCATAGACTCATGAATAGTTGAGACAAATGCGTGTTCTATTCATCATATTTAGAAAAAATAACTATTCACGTCACTATGATCAAAAATGTCATTAAAATCAAATACAGAAATGCAAATAAAATATCTAGCTTTAATTCCGCTGAACAAGATCGCTAGTTTGGATGCACCATTCTCCCGCCCACAAGTATATTATGCACATGCAGAAAGAGTGAAAAAATAATGCAACACGCAACCAAACCAACATACAACACGTGTTTCGCCCCTGCACGGGGCATCCTCAGGATATGTTGACTCCTCGACCGCTAGGACGCGAAACTAGCGTCTTTCTGCATGTGCATAATATACTTGTGGGCGGGAGGGTGGTGCTGCATACTGCATCCAAACTAGCGATCTTGTTCAGCGGAATTAAAGCTAGATATTTTATTTGCATTTCTGTATGTCATGGATTTCCGCAAAGTAACGCCTGATTCCATCATTTATATTAAAATCAAAGTTTGGTTAAGACACAAAAAGCAATCATAACTCGAAAACTACAAAAAATCGCAGAAAGTACTTGGGGGTGATTTGGGCACCTCTAAGGATGCTCTACCTCTGGACTTCCGCTTGACACTACTTTCTGGGACACGGTGTATAAGTACCTAATTAAATGTATAGTTAGTAAGAATGAGTGACGTCATCTATCTTGAAATGTATAAAGATGTAGGGGATAGGCATATCATCAGAGTCCTATTATTATATCCATAATTATGCCTACAGATTTCCTCGATTTTAACCATACATCTGTCGGCCAATTCTACTAAGAAAATTGTTACCCAACTACGAACGAACCTCAACCGACTGACAGTCAATTCATGAACCGTTTACTTAACAAAAGACATGACACTGCTAGTTTCGTAGTAAATGTTTAACAGAAATACAAGGTGTTCCTCTATAATGTGCACAGAGTGAAAATGGGAGGAAATAGACCACAATATATCTAAAAAAATAAATTTATATAAAGTCTTTGAATATGTCACACAAAAAATTCAAAATGTCTTTGTTTTTGTATCATCATCAGCCTGAAGATGTCCACTGCTGAAAAAACTGCCTCCCCCTTGAAAAAAAAAGGGGGGGGGAGTGACGTAATTTATGTTTGACTTGATGACTGTTGTTTATTTGCTATCCAACATAAATTTTTAGTTATCATTATTGTTTTTTATTTAAAAGTTTTAATTAAAAAATAAAAACTTGATATTTTCTTCTCTTTTCTCCTATTATCGTTTGTGAACTGTTATGACCCCCGGAATCGTCACCACATTTGTCGTGTCGTGTGTCGTATAATAGCCCTAATCTATAGTTTTCAAAAGGAAATATAAGGTTTTCGAAGGAACAGTTTTAACGATTGTAAATATAAATGTGAAAACTTTCGAGCTTTTTTACTATTAAGATTTTAAGTCATATTTAGACAGGAATGGTAAAGGCACTGAAGGTTATTCTATCTGATGAAGGCGAGCGAATTATTGCAATTTGGACCTTATGTCAAAGAGATAACAGTTACAACACCCGCCTTCGTGAGATAGAAACAGTATACAAGATACATAATAATAATGTCACGATGGGCATATTAAACTTAATGTGTAATTATTTGCGTTTCACTATAAAATACAAATACTTTAAAATGCGTAAATAACGTCGTGGCCAATTCTAATAACAGAAACGTTGATCAATCGCAACTGAACTGAAGCAGAACCGTTCATTCAGTCCTTTTTTGCATACAAAAACTGTCAAATTGTTTGACAAAAAAAAACTAAACATTTTGACAGTTTTTGTAAACGAAAACTGACTGACGGTTGTGATTCGTTTGCGGTTTGGCTACAATTTTGTTAATAGAATTCGGCCACTGACTTCAAACTAAAGTAATACGATCCATCATCCGCATTACATTTCTCACGAAAAGAAAAACATTAATATTTGTTACAACCAAAACTTAATGATAAATGAGGTTATTTTTGTAAATAAATCTTTTAGACACAAAGTTTTTTTTTATGTTTTATTAGTCATTTCCTATCTATCTCTGAGAGAAAATGCCGAAATGGTATGTCTACACCCGTGCGCTTTCATGTTCATCTTGCGCTTTCAACTTTCAATTCCTCTTGCGTCAAGCGCATGCAATATTGATTGCCATAAGACTCGAACTATACTTGAGAGCAAATAAATCGAGTCACTTCTATTTTTCACGTAGGTATAATTGTTGTTATTTTTGGTGTTATGGAACAGATCAATTCTAAACAAGTATCGCCTAAGGGTCAGCTAACACCGAGACGCGACGCGACGCAACGCTGCGCGCATACTTTAAAAGAGCGACTCAAAATACAACTTTATTTTCTACACGAAAAGATACACATTTCTTTGTAAGAATTCAGAATACGTTGCACCACGCAGCGCTGCGCCTCGTGACGCCTCGCGGCGTAGCGCGATGCATCGCGACGCAGCGGTATGCGCGGCGTGCAAGAGCGGCGCTGCGCCTCTCAACGCCGCGCGACGCCGCGATGCGCCGCGAAGCGCCGCGAGGCGCAGTCGAGACCGCCGTGGCAACTTGTCTGTACTATTTCCGTCCAGACTTCGTGTAGAGTTGATGCAGTTCGGTCGAGTGCTCGAGTGAAATTATAATGATTGACTGGGATCTTGTACCTAATAATCGGACTTCTTGCAGAAGAGGCAGAGCAAGAAGAATACAAAAATAAAATTAAAAGGAAGACATCACACAGGAGTATTTGGGTGCATAATTTATGGAGAAATAGAAGAATTCATGGTGAATTTGAGGGTGGACGCGGGCCGGGGCGGAAGCACGTGGCGACACGTGGCGAATGTAGACACATTCCGCTGCGCCGCGCGGCGTCTCGCTGCGCAGCGAGGCGTAGTGTTGCCGAAGATTTTACGATGCGCCTCGCGACGTTGCGATGCGTATCGCGGCGGCGCGCGGCGCAGCGGGAAATCACGGGCTTCTTCCAGTATCGTCGCGTCGCGTCGCGTCTCGGTGTGAGCTGACCCTAAAAGGTTATTTGATAATCTTACAATGAGAGTATTTTTTTTGTATTTTGAATTATATAATTCATAAAACCAAAACTAATAACCAGGACACGTGAAAAAAGAAGTGGCTCGATTTCTTTGCTCCCAAGTTTGGCTCCCGCTATGGCGCTTCAGGCATGCGTCAGACGAAAGTGCAAGATGAACATAAAAGTGCGCTGGTGTAGACATACCAAATCAAACTCAGAAGTGAATCTCTTTTAGGTCCTGAGCAGATGACGGACTTTTTGTCCTGCGGACTACCACGGACAAGAATGAAAGTAGTTGGTAGTTGTTGCCATCGCAGACACTACAGCCCGTTAACAAATTCGTGTAATTCCTTCAAACCACATGATCTATTAATGGTATAAATTAACCCCGCACGGGATTTAGATAGATTAAAAATAAAAAATCTTTTTTTTTTCCCCAAATTTTTTTTTTTGTGATAGAAAATTTCGATGCCTTGCATAAATGAACGAAGGCGCGGCGACACAGCTGACGGGTACGATAGCGCGATATCGCTCTACGCAGTCAGTTAACTCGGGACGCTTAAAATTACTCGAATACAGAATACAATGGTTCATTTTTTGAAAACTTTATTTTGTTTATTTTGAAAAAAACCTATGCAGGATCAATCAGTGTCACCAGTAGATTACGCGGTTTGAAGGAATTACACGAATTCGTTAACACCCTTTATAGTTCTAACGGCAACTACAGACACAATAACCGTCGTGTGCGTTGAGTCCGTGTTAAATTTCACGACCGGCAAAGACTACCAACTACGTCAATTCCTGTCCGCGGCAGTCCATCGGACAAAAAGTCCGTCGTCTGCGCCGGGCCTTAAACTCCAGACATTTTGGTATAAAAACTATGCGAGTGTAATAATGTAGGGCAACATCTGGAATGGCCTTTTGAGGAAAGAGCCATAGCAGCTTAGGGACTAGTGATAAAAGGCGTACGGGACGTGCGCTTAGTACGTTACGATTCGCGCGTGCGCCAAGCGCGTGTTGTTCGCGATAAAATGTCCACATTCTTGCTGTAACTTTTGAACCGTAAACATGCTTAGTGCAAGTTGCTTGTTTCTTTTAACTTTATTATTCATGCAGAGAAAACGACAAGGAAAAGCTCTCGGGAGGGATGCGCGTCATGCGTGTATGACGCGCGCTCTACAGCAGACAGCGCTTGATATAATCGGGCGCATAGAAGTTCATACAAATTTAGTTAGCGCTCGGAACGCAGCGTACTTTAAGCTAATTCACCTAACTAAATTAGTTCAATTTTAGTGCAGTTGCAGTTGACTTTCGATCAAAACAACGCTTTTCGTATTCCCTTACGCGGCGTCTTACGTAGGCAGTGCAAAGCAAACGCGAATTGCGAAGCGATCCAATGCGGTGACGTGCGAATTCAATGCGATGTGTTGCGAAGAGGCGAGTTTGTCCTACGAGCTCGCGAACTGCCCGCCGCGCGCAATAGCACTGTACGGCACCGCATCCAGTTCGCGCGAAATATCAATCCAACTTACGCGGCAACCTACGTGAGCGATCTAGAAGCGACGTGAAGCGGCGCGGCGCGACGCAAAAACAACAAACAGTCGATACCTATTGAAGTGGCCTACGTGACCAAACGCACGTGGAGTGCGGTGCGGCGCGGCGCGAAGCGAAGCGAACGCGATCAATTGGTTTGATATTTTCGCGCGGACTGGATGCGGTGCCGTACAGTGCTACTGAATGACGCCGGCGCGCGGCGGGCGATACGCGAGCTCGTAGGACAAAGCCGCCGCTTCGCAACGCATCGCATTGAATTCGCGCGTCACCGCATCGGATAGCTTCGCAATTCGCGTTCCGCCGCGCCGCACCGCACTCCACGTGCGTTTGGTCACGTAGGATACTTCAAATAGTTATCGACTGTTTGTTGTTTTCGCATCGAGCCGCGCCGCTTTGCGTCGCTTCTAGATCGCTCACGAAGGATGCCGCGTTAATTGGCGATCGCTATCAGATACGTTCGCGTGAACTTAAATGTAGCTTCACTGCAAATTGATCGGCGCGTCATAACTAGTCCATAAAGTTGACCTATTCCACTGACGGTAAGCATGCATCAGTCATCGTTTAGTTCAACCTTTTAAGGAGCCCGACGATCCGACGCGCGTTTATGTAACGTAAGTCAATTTTCCCACTTTTATTAAAACTTGAGTCCCTCTGCGGTTAATAAAACGGCAAACTTTGTACCAAAACGTACCGTTTTTAAGTAAGAATGTGTGTATCACTAAGTTTTGGCCCTCACGGGGTAGGCAGGGTTAGAGGTACTTTGGTAAAGCCGGGTTATATGGGTTTGTGCGTTATGTTATGATATGTAGGTCTGATCCCTTGAAAAAGGATTTCGGAGATGTTGCCCCATATTTAGACAAATACCAAATTGTCAGTGAAGTTCTAACAGTGCGGAAGTCAAAAATGGCTACTTTACAAGAGAGTGATAAAACTATTTAAAACGTGCGTAACCTACGCTGAACGCAATATTGTTTTTAATTATCATTACAAATAAACTATTTGATGATTTAATAAACCTTTGAAAATCCTAATAATCTTTTTCACTTCAAATAATATTGTGGCTTTCGCAATGTTGTCTGTTTTTGTCACAAAATGACTTACGCACTGTGAGAACTTCACTGACGAAATGCAGGTCATACAAAAGAGACTGGACGAAAGTGGTCTATGAGATTATTAATAGTCATAAACTACCCTATCATTTGTTCCCGGCTTAATGTTAAATTTCGGTACACCCTGCACATGTTGATGCTCATCTATATCGGGTGTAAAAAGATCCTTAACGATAACGAAAACCACGTATTCTACCCATCATTGATCCTTTTTTTTCGAATAAACCATACCTGGGAAATCATCGGTTTTGGAGATATTGAAAGTCAAAGTACAAATTTTTTTTTTAGTTTTTTTTCCAAAAACGATTTCCAAGTCATAATACTAAACTGTCTTCCATACAAACATTATCAAAAATGACAATTTTTCCTAACAAATTCGCATTTGAAGTTACAAAAACGCAATGAATATCAAACGCACACGACCGCCTTGGCTCGGCTGTGTGGCCGCTGCACGCATGCAAACGTCGCCAACATCGCCACAACCATAATTTGCGCGCTACAAAAAAAAGCGTTTTTTTTTCATGCCAAAAAATAAAAGTCGTTTCCCAGCAATTACTTTTGGTCAATGTAATTTAGTTTGATGTACAGAGTGCGTAGATTTCGGCTATGTGATGGGTCTTTTTACACCCTGTATAAATAAAAAGAAAAGTCCTGACTGACTGACTGACTCATCAACGCCCAGCTCAAACCCTTGGACCTAGAAAGCTGAAATTTTTCACAGAGTTTCCATTTATAATGTAGACAAGGAAAAAGGAAGGATTTTTCGAAATTTAACTCCTAAGGGAGTTAAATAGGGGATGAAAGTTTGTGCGGAAAATCGTCACTTAACGGGTTCAAAATTTCACGCAAGCGAAGCTGCGTGCAAAAGCTAGTTACCTATCTTAATTCTAATTTATTCAGCAAATATAGGTAAGTAAGACGTGTTTGCTAGCTTGAAATGATTTTAACGGCAATATAATTAACCATCGTTCTTAGTTAATACCACTTTAACTGCCTTGTACCATTCCTGTCGACGCGACGCCGTAAACATAATGTCGTATGGCTAGGTACATGTGTGTCTGGCTATGTATTGTAAGTTGTACATAATAAACTAAATAAGTGACACTGTTGTATTTATTTATAATATCCTGGTAGACTGATTGCTAACCGCCATTTTCAATATCCTATCTATCGGCAGTTTGCCTTACTACAGATAGAGATTTGACATTCCTTCTATGGAGTTTCTGTCTTTCTATCTCTAATAGGCAAAACCGCCGATAGATAGGTTATTGAAAACGGCCGTTAGTCATTTTTTCATTAATTTTTAGGGTTCCGTACCCAAAGGGTGAAACGGAGCCCTATTACTAAGACTCCGCTGTCCGTCTGTCTGTCTGTCTGACCGTCTGTCACCAGGCTGTATCTCATGAACCGTGATAGTTAGAGAGTTGAAATTTTCACAGATGATGTATTTCTATTGCCGCTTAACAATAAATACCAAAAAATAGAATAAAATAAATATTTAAGGGGGCTCCCATACAACAAACGTGATTTTTTTTGCCGTTTTTATAGATAATGGTACGAAACTTTTCGTGCGCGAGTCCGACTTTACTTCGTCGCGTATTGATTAACTATTCGTACCTAATGGTAAGCGCGGACCGGGACTAAGATGGAGCACACGAATCCAAGTAACAAAGGTATAGAGCGTTTCCCCTATACCCCTCTGGCTCTCACATACACACGACGGAACACAGCAAACAGCTTGGCGCCGGACTTTAATGTGAGGGTGGTAGCTAGCCAGGCGGACCGTATAGATCCTACCACCAAGCGTGCTGTGTTTTGTTGAATCTTACAACTGGCGTCTATTACCAGCTTGCGGCAAGGAAGTTTTATGGGACAATTTAAAAGTGACGTAAGTAGTAACGTAAGGTGCTAAGTTAGTGTAGTGCATGTCAATGTAGAAGCAACATAAGAGCAAGAAGATAGGTGGTATCATCTATACGGTCCTCCTGGCTAGCTACCACCCCGTACCTCATTCGCGTATTTTTTATAACTTTCCATACAAATCAAAACAATATTTTAATTTATTTGTATGGACGGGCATAAAAAATAGGTGAATTTCGAAAAGTTGTAGAACAAAAGTTGTTCAATTTCCAATACCGAGTAACCCCACAAAATTCTTAGAGTTGATTTTTTAACACTTTACAGCATGTAAGGGTAAACACCGTTATCACTCAAACCATGGGTAGTTGACTTAAACATAAAAATATAGGACCGAGTAAAAAAAAAACTATACGCGCGAGAAATGAGCGGCGCGGCGGCGCTACGAGGCGGCGTACACACACTCGCTAACGAGACAGCTGACTGACTGGGGTAGCAAACTGTGCGGGGCCGTGCGTCAGGCCACGCGGCGAGTTCCCCACGCCCCCTCCCGTAGCCTGTTGCCCCCGCGCATAGGGTGAAATGCTTTTGAGGAAAAATGAAAATTTTATAAAAAAAAAGTTTGTTATTTTTCATTGATTTTACGTTCTATAAATGAAACCAAATCACTGGTTTCAAGGATAACGGTGTTTACCCTTACAGCCTGTATATGTACATGGGAATACCAAATAAAGCGTTATAATTAAACAAAAAAAAAATTGAGTAAATACATTTAAGGAGCGTCGGAACAAAAGCCGATAAATCACTTTCGTGTTTTTTGTGGGAAATTGTGAAAATATGGTCAAGTTAATAGTTTTCTAATTTAGAATTTAACGAAATCTATCGATTTATTGGTGTTGGAATCACTGTTTGTAAACCTAAATTATGCAATCGTATGTGCGGTACCTGTTGAGTTATAAAACAGAACAAAATGAATGTATCGGTTTTTGATCAAACCAACTATTATCTACTAACTATATATCGGTTTTTGTCAACAATAAAAGATACTAAGGATTTATAGGTCTCTGTTCCAATCGCCGTCTTCGTTAAGTACGATTGACGTATTTATCGGTTTATGTTCTGATTCCTGTATTTGGCGGAAGGATTTGGGGCGGATTTATCAGTTTTCAACCAAGTAACATTAACGATACCGAAATAAATGTAGGAAAACAAACAACTGGCATCATTAAAAACAAAACTATGTAGGGTGTATCCCTAACATAAGTATTGTCAATGCAAATGTAAAATGTCAATGTAGTGCAGAATGTCAAATTAAACTTAAATGCATAAAATGTCAGTGAATGCTCAACGGTTTACTATTTTTATATTATAACTTTCGTGAGACACATTCATATTTATGATTATTTACGGTTTACTCACGTGCATTTTTTTTCGGGATTGCCCGACTAGTTCGTCTCGCGACCTCGCCGCGTGTTCAGCTTATGATTAAAGGCTCCGTTTGGGTCCGAAACTAGTCAGACAATCCCGAAAAAAAAATGCACGTGAGTAAACCGTAAATAATCATAAATATGAATGCTCAACGGGATGAATCTAAATAAAAATGCAAGTTGTTCGACTCAAACCACGTCTAATTGAACACTAACAGCGATTACGCACTACATCCGATCCGGATCCGTGAAAATAAGAATATAAAAACTCGGACCGAATTCGGATATTGCTTTGCGCACTGCATCCGATCCGAATACGTGAAAATACGAATCTAGAGTCTAAAAAACTCGAACCGAATTCGGATATCGCTTACGCACTTATCCGATCTCTGATCCAAATTCAAACAATTCAGGGGCCATCTTTGGCATATCCATTTGGCGTCCGATTTAAATCCGAGGTAATGCGAAAGCGTTCATACAAACAGTACTACGGCTACTTCGGTCCGTCAATTTTTCTTCCGAATTGTAAACTCACGGATGACGGAGAGAAATCGGATGACGGAGAGAAATCGGATGACGGAAGTCGGATCTAGTGCTTAAACTACCATACAAATAGTTCTATGACTACTTCGGAACGTATTTTCTGTAAAATGCATAGAATAATGCAATGTGTCAGTGTCAATGCACTGCCAAATGTAGGTCGCGTCTAAAGTGCAAATACGCGAGCCTACTGGCTAACTTATTGCAATAAAAAATAGAAAAATAAATAACTTTTAAATAAAGTAAAAACCGACTTAAAAAAAAACTAAAAAGAGTATATTAATTACCATATTATAAAACTAACAGTTTTAGAAGTCGGTGCAATTTTACACTGAACCTAATTGAAGGCACCGACTTCTGAAACTGTTAGTTTTATAATATGGTAATTGTTTTACTCTTTTCAGTTTTTTTTTCTGAAGTCGGTTTTTACTTTTTTTTTAATTATTTATTTTTCTATAATTAGTGGCATAAACAATACACAAACATGCAATTACAGCAATCTCGTGTAATTTGCTGTTATCCAGTGGATAGTTCCATTGTCAATCTCCAAGGGTCTTCATCAGATCTTCACCAAATTTAAATGGAACCATTCCGGAAGAATACTCTTTCAAACAAAAAAAGAATTTTGCAAATCCGTCTATATATGACGGAGTTATGCCAGAAGATACATAAAATAATTACATAGCAGTAATGAAAAAAATGCTCACAAAATAAAAAGTGCTGAACCAAATTGGATGAAATTTTTATGGGACCAAATGGCAAGTATACTGCATCGAACAAAAAAAAATCACACTAATCGGACTAGAAACCTCGGAGTAATCGGTGTACATACATAAATAAAAAAATACCGACCGAATTGAGAACCTCCTCCCTCCTTTTATGAAGTCGGTTAAAAATATTTTAAAACCCATGTACGTGCACCGTACAGTCAAAATGTGATTTATTGGTTTTTGTTCCGACGCTCCTCATTAATAAGTTTTAAGAAAACTACCGACTAACCAATAAAAGTATTTTCATTTCAGATAGAATATCTACAATTGTTTGTTATGTCGTATTTGTTTATTAGAATAAGCAAAAAAACAAATAAATCGGGACGAACAGACTGTTCATAATTACCTAAACAACTAAAGAAATTAAACTTTATCTCAATGGGATAAAATTCTAGTCAGAATAACAGCTGTCGTTTACTGTGTTCATTCTAAAACACTCTTTGTGCCATTGAGACATAGTTGAATTTTCGTAGTTGTTCACATAACTTTGAAAAGACTTTTGGTCCAATTATTTGATGCTGACTATACTAGTTGCTTCATCTAATGGTAGCAATCAGGACCAACATAAGGTCCCAATTCAGTCCCAAAGGAGGGCCACTGTAATTGGGTTTTTGTGTTACAAAATTCTCGTTAAAAAGGGTTTGAATTTTGCCCGATAAATAGCAAAAGGTTCGCCCTCTTGTGACCAAAGCTCTACGAAAATGTTGATTTAGTATTTTTTTTGTAATCAATTGTCAAATAAGCCGTTTTTTTTTTTTATTATTTGACTTCTTCGCATTTGGCCCTAGTCTAGGGCTGCCATACGTCCCGGTACACCGGAACATATCACAGTTTGAAGCCTTGTGTCCCGGTCAGCAAGTCATTTGTCCCGGCATGTGCACATGAATAGGGTATTCGACTAAAAAAATCTAATTAGTCCGTCAGTTAGATTATTAAAAAATTCATAAGCTACCGCTGCGTAAGTGTCGTGTCTGTGATCTGCGTGTGAAGTGGAGTGGAGGCGAGCGAGAGTCAAATCTAGCGAAAAATATGAATGGGCAAAGAAAAGTGTCACCGAGAACGTAGAATAGTTAAGAAGAGTTGACGTCGCTATTTTTAACCGACTTCAAAAACAGGCGGAGGTTCTCAATTCGGTCGGTATTTTTTTATTTATGTATGTACACCGATTACTCTGAGGTTTCTAGTCCGATTAGTGTGATTCTTTTTTTGTTCGATGCAGTATACTTGCCATTTGGTCCCATAAAATTTCATCCAATTTGGTTCAGTACTTTTTATTTTGTGAGCATTTTTTTGATTGCTGCTATGTGGATTATGTAATTATTTTTATGTATGTTCGGGCATAACTCCGTCGTTTGTAGACGGATTTGCAAAATTCTTTTCTTTTTTTTTTTTAAAGAATATTGTTCCGAAATGTTTCCATTTAAATTTGGTGAAGATCTGATGAAGACCCTCGGAGATTGACAACGGAACTCTTCAATTGATAACAGCCAATTACCCGAGATTGCTGTAATTGCATGTTTGTGTACTGTTAATGCCACTAAAAATCGAGAAATAAAATTGTTTTTAAAAAAAATGTAAAAACCGACTTCAAAAAAAACTAAAAAGAGTACAATAATTACCATATTATAAAACTAACAGTTTCAGAAGTCGGTGCCTTCAATTATTTTATTAAAGTTTCATAAATACCTATAATCTGAGTTTTGATTATTCCATGGTTTACCCTATTTCTGTTCTAAATGTCCCGCATCTCAGCATTTATGGCAGCCCTAGACTAGACGCACCTATGGTAAACGCCAACAGGGTCTAAGATGGAGCACACAAATCCAAATAGCAGAGATATAGATGAATTCCCCTATACCCCTCTGGTTCTCACATACACACGACGAAACACAGTCAACTGGTTGGCGCCAGACTTTAATGTGAGGGTGGTAGCTAGCCATGCGGTCCGTATAGATCCTGCCACCAAGCGTGCTGGGTTTTGTTAAATCTTAAAACACGCGTCTATCCCGAGAGGTGAGGAAGTTTTATATTGTATCCCGTCCCGGGGAAAGGATGATAAGGCGATTAACACACGGCACCGCGCACCGCCGCGGTAGGCCGTGAAGCGGATCTCATGTCGCATTAGTCTCTAAGAAATTCGTTGATGTGAAACACACGTACACAGCCCGACCGCGCGGTCGAGCGGTACTCTCGCCGCCACCGCCCCTCCGCGCTACCGTCCGCGCGGAGTGACAACGCCCCACACACGGGGCCATGTTCTTGCCAGTGTTTGTGTTCGAACTGGTCAAAACCGCGTTAAATCTATCCGCGCGTAAACCACCTTACCGTGTGGGGTACCGCTACGAAATCCGCTTTACCGCCACCGCCCTCCGCGGCGATGCGCAGTGCCGTGTGTTAGAGCGCTTACACACGAGCGGCATGTTCCCAACGGCAGAGGTAACGACAACCGTCGACGCGTCGACGGCTTCCGTTGACGCGTCGACGGCAGCCGTCGACATTTCAACTTCGAAGATCAGCGGCAGCGGCAACAACTGCAAGTGTTGCTAAAGGTCGACTGCTGCCGTCGACGCGCGTCGGCGGCAACCGTCGACGCGTCGACGGCTTCCGTTGACGCGTCGACGGCGGCCGTCGACATTTCAACTTCGAAGATCAGCGGCAGCGGCAACAACTGCAAGTGTTGCTAAAGGTCGACTGCTGCCGTCGACGCGTCGACTTTTGACGCCGACGCGCGTTGACGGCTGCAGTTACCTCTGCCGTTGGGAACATGCCGCTCGTGTGTAAGAGCTCTTAATCGCCTAATGCTTGTTTCCCACGGTGCATGATTTCGCGCACCGCGACGCACGAGCTCGCACCGACGCACCGTGGGAAGAGACTCGTCCGTGGTAACGCGGACGCGTGCGGAGCGGTGCTCCGTATCCACATCACGGACTCTCATAATGTGACTTCCCATAGTGCGTGATTTTACGGATGATACCACGCATAGCCGATGCGCGCTACCACGCACCGTGAGAAGCCAGCTTTAGTGGTTACCGCTACCTATACAAGGTTAGTCTGAAAGGGGGTAGTAATCTGTGGGTCACTTAAAGTGTGGGTCACTGGTGACTGTTTTAAAACAAGTCTTTTTCAAATAGCATGATCAGAAACTGCCAAAATAGAGTGGTTCGGAAGGCAAAAGGGGAGATTTTTGGTTAGCAGTGGGACAGTCAACAGGCTAATAAAAAAATAACCCCTACAGAAAACGCTTTAGGGTTGAAAAAACGCTTTAGGTTGTCGGTCCTCAAGGGTCTCATACTAAAACACTTTCATAAAAATAAAATTGTTTATTTTTGCAAAGATTAATAGTGCAATTTATTATATCTAATTTGCTTGCCTACTAAATTGTATATATTTTTTTAGACCCGCAATATGAAAATAGAAGAAGAATATGAAAATAAATATTTAAGGTCTTTCTCACAATGAATCATTTTGAATCTTAAATAAAAAATATAATGTAAGGGAGGATGGATCTAGTACCCAGCTGTTTAATAAAATGAAACCTATATCAAATGTGTCGGCCTCGAATCTTTTCAGGTATATAGGACTAGTTATACAGGCTGTAAGGGTAAACACCGTTATCCTTGAAACCATATTCCCCCTGTACCAGATTCCTCCTGTGGCAACACTACAGCTAACAGCTGATTTAGATTTGTCCTTATAATTTTATTTTTAAATTTTAAATTAATCATTAAATTAGGCCTATAACCAATTAATCACTAAGTAAAAGGGGTAATAAAAGTTTATCGTGCAATATTTTAGCGTAATTAGTGCAAAATAAGTGTTTTATCATATCATATTGTGTATTAGTGACAGATACCGGCACGAGTATTGTAAAATTGTCATCTCGAAAACAGGTACAAAAGTATTTAATTATTTACTAGTATATTAGTTTCATTGTGTTTTTTTCAATAGTCAATAATTTACAACAAATACGTACGGCTATGAGTACCTTTTGTAGACATTGCGAAACGTAAACATAACCTCATTCTAGTTTTGGTGACACAACTTCTCACTTCTTTTCTTTACTTCAATATTCTGTTATTAATCACCCCTCAAGTTTACCTTCATCATTTACTTCTGACTCTCAACCTATTCTTTCACTTCTTTTTTCTATTCATTAATCATGTTGACTCGCAAAGCCTCTGCTCGCCAGGAGGAGTCCAAACTCCAACAGGCGTTGAGCGAATTGAAGGCATCCAGGGAGTTGTGTGACCAACTGAATAGGGAAAGAGATGACAATGAGAGGGAGCTAATAGAAGTTCTTGATAAGAACAAACATTTAAAATATGAAATGGCACAGTTGCATGAACAATGCACTGATGCAATAGATGCCCGGGACAACCTCCAGCTCATTGTTGACGGTTTCCACCAGTGTAGCAGCGAGTATGAACATGCCCTAAATCGTGTACATTCTCTTGAACACCAGCTACATAAGGCAAACAGCAAAATTTCACAATTGGAGACCGAACAACACAACATCACAGCCTCGCTGAACCAAAGCCTCTTCAATGAGTTGGTAGTTGATGCTCCGGGTATGGTTTCTGCTGCAATTGACATAAAGCCCATAGTCACTATCGATCTGACATGTGGAGATGACATCAAGTCCAATAACTCAGTCAGGGTAGTTAAATGCAGCAAAAATAAGTTTAAAAAATATGTAAAAATTAATAAATATATTAGAAAAACTCAAAAATTAGTCAAAAGACAGAAGTTTTTTATCAAAAATGTTAAGTTAAATAGGGAAAGGCTTCAATTGTTGAAAAGATTAGACATGTATTCACAACAATTGAAAAGTAATAATTTAAGATATAAATTGAATTCTCAAAATTTAGAACTAGATATTGAAAGTCTTCAAGAAAAATTATTATCTATGACTGCCAAATACAAAAGCTCTGAAATGCAAATGAAGGAGTACATGCTGGCTATGAATGAGCTAGTGGGCTCATGTAACTGTGAGTGCTCACATCCAGTGGCCAATAATATCTCACCCAACGGCAAGCTCTTACCGGTTCATTCTATGTCTTTATGTGATACCTCCACAGAGCAAACATGTGACAATCAAATAATAACTGCTAATGGCTCCCTCAAACTGACACCTGTAAATGTTAATAACCCCCACGGTATGGCATCCATACTGAAACCTCAACTTGTGATATTTAGTGATGAAATTGGAAAAAATATGGGCCAGTTGCTATCAATTACTTGCAAGGGACATTCCGTTACTAATTATTGTATGCCTGGGCTAACTTACCTTGACATTATGAGAAAAATTATTAGTTTTAATTTTAACCAGGATACAACCTTATTAATATTAATTGGAAACAGAGGAAATGTGAATAAGAAAAGTCTGCTCCAGTATTTTAACAAACTGTGTGAGCTAAACTTAAGAAAAATTGTTTTGTTCACATTCCCTTATAGCAACAACTTGCCACAGGAAGAGAATAATATTAGATATAAGCTAAACATTTTATTGCATACTTGGACATGTAATAATAGTCTATTCCATCTGATTGACACTAACAATTATGTTAGTAAATATTTATATGTGACAAAAGATAGTTACTATCTTTCAAAATATTGTAAACGACAAATAGCTGAGTCGCTATCCTATTTTTTTGATATTTCAGCCAAGAACTTGGCTTTTGATACCATTGCTTCTATTGAGCAATTACCTAATATTTACAATGATTCAGCCAATAATTTGGCTAACAAATCTGACATTTATTATAATTTAAATTAGAATTTGAGACAATAGAGGCAACCTCTTGCTTAAATGACATGATTAATGTGAGTAATGATGATTTATCCGTTTCAAAAATAACTGGAATATGCAAGGTTTTAAAAACCTTCAGCTTGGTGCACCAAAATATTCAAGGGATGTTGAGTAAAGACCTTGAAATTGAACTGTTTATGAACTGCAACAATATTGACATTTTGTGTATTACAGAACATTGGCTAAAAAGCCACCAGTTCATATTCAGTTTCAATAATCACCAAGTTGGTAGTTCGTTCAGCAGAGAAAATGCTATACATGGTGGTTCACTAATTTTATTAAATAAACAGTTTAAATACAAAGAACGTAAGGATATTGTGAGCCTCTCTGTTGAGCGAACAATTGAAATAGCCTGTGTGGAGCTGGAGCGGTTTGTTGTATTGAGTGTGTACAGGCCTCCTTCAGCATTATATGATTGCTTTGAGAATGTTATGGATCAAGTGTTACAGAAAATTTGCAAATTAAATAAAAACGTGTTTGTATGTGGCGATTTCAATGTGAATTTGTTGGAAGATTCTTCAATGTGCCTTAAAATTAAAAATCTATTTAAATCATATAATCTTGAAAATCTATTTTTGGAGCCTACGAGGATAACTGCCACTACAGCTACTTGTTTGGACAATATATTTACAAATATTGTACCTAATACTAAACAAATAATAAATCAACTTAACTCTGATCATTGTGGACAGTTGATTACATTTCTTCAGGAAGACAAGAAATTTGTAAAAAAGGAGATAACTGTAGTGCCTAAAACTGTGGGTCGCTTGGAAGGATTTAAAAATAAACTCATTAGAAAATTGCCTTATCTAAGTTATAGTGATGATCCTAACGACCTATACAATACATTTTTTAACATGTTTTGTACAGAATTTAACTCCATTTTTATTCCCAAGAAGATCTCGGTTAAAGGTACTGCAACCTTCAGTGAATGGGCGACTACAGGTATATATAAAAGTAGGAAAAGACTGTATGAGTTGTATGAAGAAAAAAAATATAATAATAGTCCAGAATTTTTACAGTATGTTAGAAATTATTCAAAATTATTTAAAAGAATTTGTCTTTTAGCCAAAATTCGTTACTTAAGTTTAAAAATAAGGAATAGTAGTAACAAAATTAAAATGACTTGGGATATAATTAACAATGAGACTCGAAGAGTCAAGAATCGATGTAGTGACTATAGCCTTAAAATTGATAACAAAACAGTGAAATCAGACTTAGAAGTTGCTACAGCATTCGAACACTTCTTCACGGACATTCCAGTCTCAACCACAAAATCCTTGAAGTCATCCCCCACTGCTGCTGAATCTCTATTGAAAAAAAATGTTAATATATGCAACAATGAATTAAATTTTCATTATGTAACCGGCAAAGATATTGTAAAAACTTTCAATTCCCTAAATGTTAAAAAGACCGCCGATCTTTGGGGTAACTCCGTTGAGGTTACAAAATCTATTATCAGCACAGTAGCACCTGAATTAGCTTTAATTTACAATAAATGTATTGATTGTGGTGTATTTCCTGACTTAATGAAAAATAGTAAGATTATACCATTATTTAAATCAGGTAGCACATCTGACCCAACCAACTTTAGGCCTATTTCTGTGCTACCCACTTTTAGTAAAATATTTGAAAAACTAATACTTAATCAGCTACAAAGCCACTTTAATAAAAATAATTTATTACATAGGAAACAATTTGGTTTCACAAGAGGTCGCTCAACAACTGACGCTGGTGTTGAGCTTTTAGATAATATATTTAACGCCTGGGAGGATTCACATGATGCCTTAGGCATCTTTTGTGACTTGTCCAAGGCATTTGATTGCGTTTTTCACGAGACATTGGTCAGGAAACTACATCACTATGGAGTTAGGAATACCGCACTGGATCTTCTTATTTCGTATTTGGGTAATAGGATCCAGAGAGTGGACGTTAATGGGAAGAGATCTCCGGGGTCTGTGGTGACAATGGGTGTTCCGCAGGGCTCAATTCTTGGCCCGTTCCTGTTTCTCGTTTATATTAATGACTTACCTTATCTCATACAAGATAATCAGGAGATTGTGTTATTTGCAGATGATACATCACTGTTATTCAAACTCAAACGGCAACAGCCGGTTACCAACGATGTAAATAACGCTCTCTCTGAAGTAGTGCACTGGTTTAATGTTAATAACTTACTTTTGAACGAGAAGAAAACTAAATGTATTAGATTTTTGACACCTAATGTCAAGCAGGTGAAAACCAGTGTAGTAATAAATGGAGCCGAATTGGATCTTGTGGACACCACTACGTTCTTGGGTATAACTTTAGATTCGAAACTGCAGTGGGGCCCACATATAAATAAATTGTCGAAAAGACTCAGTTCTGCAGCTTACGCGGTCTATAAGATACGCCAGCTAACTGATGTAGAGACAGCCAGATTGGTATATTTTAGTTACTTCCATAGTGTTATGTCGTACGGCATTTTGTTGTGGGGAAATGCCGCCGACATTCAAACTATCTTTGTCTTGCAGAAGAGAGCTATTCGAGCAATTTATAACCTTAGCTTTAGGCATTCACTGAGGGATAAATTTAAAGAAATTAATATAATGACGGTCGCATCTCAATACATTTATGAAAATTTGATGTATGTTAAGAAAAATATTAGTTTGTTCTCTAAGAACAGCGACATTCATAGCGTCAATACTAGAAATAAAAATAAACTTATACTACCAATGACTAGGCTCCAAAAAATTAGTAATTCATTTAGGTGCCAAAGTATACGTTTCTACAACAAAATTCCAAGCAATATTCAAGAACTAAGTCTTAATAAATTTAAGTCCTATGTAAAGCAGAAACTTTGCAATAAAGCTTTCTATAAAGTTAAATATTATATGGACGATAAAAATGCTTGGAATTGAGCTGCTCGCTCTCATCACAGAAAAATCATTGTAATTCTTTTGTAACTCTTATTTTGACATTTTGCATGATTGATTATTATTATTGTTGAATATTTTTTTTACTTTGACATTTTGATGAATAATTATTCAATTATTAATATGTTGATATTATTTTAATTTTATTTTATTTTTTTATTGTGAATGTGAGTACCGTGTAGGCTAGTATCCTACTCGAATTTCAAAAGTGTTTGGCGGTTTTGAGTGTTTTTTGTGACCTACGCAAATGTCTTGCTGATTGGTGGCGTCGTGCGTCGGGTCGTTCAGCTCCCTAAAATAAGGTTGAGCTACACGATGGCTGATGCATGCGTACCGTCAGTTTAGACAGGTCGACTCAAAGCTGTTTGGCTCTTTCCTCAAAAGGCCATTCCAGACGTTGCCCTACATTGTTACACTCGCATAGTTGTTGATACTTACTACAATGTCTGGACTTTAAAAGAGACGTTGACCTCTGAGTTTGTTTCGGCTTTTCTTCTCAGAGCGAGTCAGATAGGAAATGCCGGCTCCATCTAGTCTTAAAAAAACATATAAAATTGACTTGTAAAAGTGTCTGTAACAGATTTATTTACAGAAATAAATATCATTTATCATCATTTATCATTTATCATTTACCAGTGGTTTGGTTTCATTTATAGAACGTAAAATCAATGAAAAATAACATTTTTTATTATAAAATTTTCATTTTTCCTCGAAAGCATTTCACCCTACGCGCGGGGGCAACAAGCTACGGGAGCGGGCGCGGGGAACTCGCCGCGCGGCCCGACGCACGGCCCCGCACACTTCGCTACCCCAGTCATTCAGCTTTCTCGCTAGCGAGTGCGTGTACGCCGCGTCGTAGCGCCGCCGCGCCGCTCATTTCTCGCGGGTATACTATTTTTTTTTACTCGGGCCTTTGTTTTTGTGTTCACGTCAACTACCCATGGTTTGAATGATAACGGTGTCTGATAACGAGGCCGTACGCTGCTTTTCGGGCGCTTTTTCTCCTTAGCGTATCGATGGCAAATCTAAGTACTAAATTATACACCGTGGACCCGATTTACCCGAATGATTTTAACCTTCGATTCCGATGCCTAATTCGAGAAGAAAAGCTATACAAGATCAGTCGGAAAGGGGGTACTAATCCGAAAGGGTGCTAAATTACCCATAATAATGAATAACTTTTGTTCTACAACTTTCCCCAAAAGTCAATAGTTTAAGAGAAATAGCTGTTCAAAGATTTCATAAAAAATACGCATAAATCTATCTATCTTCAGCTATGATCAGCTGTGTTTACATTTTTGGTCATATTTGGTGTCACAAATCAGAAGCTCCATTTTCTGAATTCGTAACTAAAGCAGGAAAGAAGAATTTTTGAAAAAACTAAAATGGAAATCGTTTTTTATGGAAATAAAAATTATCGAATTTTGTAATTTTAACACTTGCTTTATAACCGTGATCAGTGATACTTTAACTGGCCTGCAGATTAGTACCCCTTTTCCGACTAACCTTGTATATAGTTTGTTGAAAAAAGCTTAATTTTCGAAATATTCATTATTTAATGAAATTCACAAATCGAAAAATATCTATGGTAACAAGTCCTAGGAACGCGGTGTTGCAACTTTTGTCATACCATACCCCTCCCGCCGTATGTCTTATATGACGGGGAGGGTTGTGAAGTGGGAAGTTTCTTATCCACTCACACGATAATTTATAAATGTTGCCAGTTTAACCTAAGGTATTTTTTACAAGGAAGTACTAAAGTTAATTTATTCAAACAGAAAATATTTTTTTTACTTTTTCTTCTTTTATTGATATAACGTTTGACTCATAATAGCATCAGAAAGGCGTGGTTAAAATCTTTAGGGTACCTCGAGCCCACGGTGTTTAATTTTGCAAAATTTTTTGTTTGGCCCAGAATTCAGCCACGACAACACCATCCGCTGACGCAGTCATTAGGTCCTCACGCGTGCAGATGATAGATGCGGCGCAGGACAAAAGGTGGGTCATGGTCTGCGGAGAGACTCCGCATATGCACTGAAGATCGGTGCCATTTGCGAAACCCCACCTTAGGAGATTCTCTTTGCTGCGGCCGACTTGGGTGCAAAGCCTGTTTAAAGTCTTCCAAGTCGACCACGGCAATGCGTGCCCAGGTGGAAGACTCTCTGATGGCTCGATGAACTGTTCAGGAGGCTTAAGTTTCTCTCGCCAAAGATCGCATCTTACTGAGGTGGAGTTGCCATCAGACGGGCTCACGCATCCAAGCGGGCGCTTATTAATATTGTATGAATTTCTATGCAACGGATTACATCAAGCGACGTCCGACGAGCGTGCATCATACGCACGTCCCTTCCATATTACTATTTTACCTTATCGTTACCTCTTCCTATATGTTTCTCCCCTGTATCTGCGCAAATGATTGCCGATCGACACATAGTCGCAAATATCTGCATCAGCACGCGGTGGATATGAAACACAGAACTAATCTAAACGACACAGATACCAGTAAATATAGAGAGGGCACAGAAAATATCTTTAGATACAAACTATTGCCGATCGGCAGTCACAAATATCTGCATGAACCTGCGGTGGATGTAGAACAGAACTAATCTATGTGACATAGACAACAGTAAGTATAGAGAGGGCAATAAAAATATCTACAACGTGTTACATAATTCCCCTTAAAAAAGAAAATGTTAATCAAGTAGTCTTGTATGGTTGTTGTCATTTACCTCTCAGAGGAAATTAGGTAAGAATGTAAATAACTTTCTGGGTAGTCTACTCTTTATTTTTATGTTTTCATGGTTGCTTTTCAGTGATGATTTTATTGTATAATTTGTCAATTTTTTTTGGGTTTTACTTTTATTTTAAAATATTGCCAATAGACTCTTTACAAAGGACCTTTTAATCCCCTGTCGGCTTTAGGGGTATTTTTGTAACACGTTTTGTAGATACTAACTATTGCCGATCGGCAGTCACAAATATCTGCATCAACGTGCGGTGGATGTAGAACAGAACTAATCTATGTGACACAGATAGCTGTAAGTATAGAGAGGGGCACAGAAAATATCTATAGATACAAATTATTGCCGATCGGTAGTCATAAATATCTGTGTCAGCGTGCAGTGAATGTGGAACACAGAACTAATTTATGTGACAAAAACAACATTAAGTATTGATAGGAACACACAGAAAATATTCATAGTTACAAAGTGTTGCCGATCGCCAATAACAAATACTTGTATCGGCATATGGCGGATGTGGAACACAGAACTAATCTATGTGACACAGACAGCAATAAGTATAGAGAGAGCAATGAAAATATCTATAGATACAAACTATTGCCGATCGGCAGTCATAAATCTGTATCAGCGTGCGGTGAATGTGGAACACAGATCTAATCTATATGACACAGATAACAGTGGTCATAGAAAGTGCAATAAAACAATCTATTGATACAAACTATTGTCGATTGGCAGTGACAAATATCTGTATCACCGTTTGGTGGATACGGAACGTAGGACTAATCTAAGTGTCACAGATAGCAGTAAGTGTAACGAGAAATACACAGAAAATATCTATAGATATAAACTATTGCCAATCGGCAGTCATAAATATAATATGTATCAGAGAACGGCGCGAACGGAGAGGGGCGGATGTGGAACACAGAACTAATCTGTGTGACTCAGACAGCAGTAAGTATAGAGAGAAGCACACAGAAAATATCTATAGATCATCAATCCCCACATCACACATACACATCACATCACAGATACACAGCACATCACACATACACACCACAGCACACTCATACATATAAAAACCCCATGCACTCACTCATAAAATCATTCTACACTCAAACTATTTTTAATAAGTAGTTAAGACAATATTACTTTTCCTTTTGCTTTGTATTCTACTCAACTTTATTTCAAGACCATCGTTCATGCTTTTATTGTACCTATACTGTGGAAGGCGCTGGTACCTGTGATACAATGTTCATCATTAGTACAGGAACCAACGTTACCTCTTTTTCTGTAACTAAACCTTTTTTCTGAAATAAAAATTATTATTATTATAGATACAAACTATCGCCGATCAGCAGACAAATATCTGCATCAGCATGCGGCGGATGTGGAACACAGATCTAATCCATGTGACAAAGACAGTAGTAGTAACTTTAGAGAGGGACACTGAAAATATCTATAGATAGAAAATATTGCCGATCTGCAGTCATAAATATCTGCACCAGCATGCATTGGATGTGGAACACAAAACTAATCTAAACGAAAAAGATAGCAGTAAGTATAGAGAGGGCAATAAAAATATCTATAAATACAAACTATTGCCGATCAAACAGGCAGAAAATAAATCTAAATATTACTTTATACGGAACTTGGGCAAGTCTGTGTCCAATACTGTGGATGGCTATAAGGCGAGTAGTATAATTGAAATAGACGATAACTATGGACTGCTGATAAACAACTTTATTTTTAGTATACAGGGTGTTAACGAATTCGTGTAATTCCTTAAAACCACATGATCTACTACTGGTGTAGATTGCCCCCGCACGGGATTTAGCTTGATTAAAAATAAAAAAATAAAATTCTTTTTTTTTCATGCAGCTTTGTTATCGGTCATATCTAAACCACCTAATAAGGATTCAGTAAAAAAAATTTTTTTTTTTTGCAAAAATAATAATTTTATGTCTGTGAACATTTCGATGCCACGCATAAATTAATAAAAGTATGGTGACACGGCTGGCAGGAACGACTAACGCGACATCGGTCTTTGCAGTCAGATAACTCAAGGCTCTAAAAAGACAGAAATAGAAAATCATTTTTTTTTTTGGTTTATTTTCGAAAATTCCCATTTAGGGTTAATCTGTGTCACCAGTACATCACGCTGTTTGAAGGAATTACACGATTTCGTTAACAACCTGTATACAAAAACTGAGACACCCCAACAAGATTTTCATCAGAACTCCCTGAATGTGTGTTTTTAATCAATCTCCAAGTTACACCTTAGTTTCTGTCACGTTAAGTTCCCTAGTAAAGTGTGAAATGCCTGAGAGGTGCTATGTAGGGGTTGTCTAATACACGGAAACTGACCGAGCGGACCGTCTTAAGCCTCAAGGTGTCTATTCCAGTCCACTGTTATGCGTAGAAACCTATTGAAAAAGAATTGAAATTTATGAAAAAAAAGGTAAAATATAATGTGGTGTAAAAACTATGTCAATCGATTCTCCTGGTGATTCTGACCAAACTACCTAGTTTCAGTTTTAGTGTATACTAAAACTAAACTTGTATAATTGAAATGGACGAACCTGATAGCATATCTAATTCTGAACCAACAACAATTAAGAAGTCACCTACATCTTAACTTTGTTTGTCAGTTTCGTCGAGTGTGTCCGTGTTGTTTAATTATTCATGTTATCTGTCGAATACCTGCGCTAGCTTTGTTTAGGGAAAGTCCGACAATTCAAGGGATATAATTAAAAGTTCTACATTATTCGGACTGTTTTAGTTTACTGAATGATCTGACTAATGAACAATGATCTTTTATTTATAATGTTGGCTTATCACAGAAAGATGGCTTCTTTTCTTTCTTAATTTCTATGGCGTAATGCCATAGCCGCATTTTGCAGTATTCACGGTTGTGTGAAGCAAAAGGGATGGCCTATGTTTTACCAGGAACCAAACAGTACATATGCTGCCTATCCTCTTGACACCACCCTTTAATAGCCATTATTACAATTCAATTATTCAATTATTACAAGTCAATTGTTTTATATAGTTTAGCTTCATTTTATTTTTTGTAAATGTGAGAACTTTGTGGACTTGCCTATACATATAATTGTGTAAATTACTATTATTCATATTGTATTTTTTTTTCTTCTATTTTTTTCCCCCCCTTTTTGGTTAATTTTTGTACTCAAGACTTGGTACTACATTACTCCAAGGTCTGTGGTCAAGAATACATTGTTCTCTCTCATATCCTTTTTTTTAAAAAGAGTAACCATGGTGTTTCTTGCCGGCTCTTCTCCATAGGAAACGACTAATTGGAACCGTGCACCTAAATTCGACTTTTCATAAGCGCCTGTATTGGTTTATGTGAAATATTTTTTTTTGATTTGATTTGATACATTATCAAAATCTAATGATAAGGTTAATACCTTAACCCACAAATAAATTTACATCGCCTCGACTGCAAAAAAAATTACTATACAAGGTGGTAATTTGAATATGAGGCATGAACTATAGTTACCTTAACCATTGTAGGTATAGGAAAACGTTCATAAAGATCTCTTAACTTTAGGAATAATTTCTATCTGCATTCACAGATTTTGAAAAACATCATTGTCAGCGAGATAAAGCACAGTTTTTACAAATCATTTTTTTTATGCCAATCGATCTTATTTCCCATTATGATCAAAGACTCACCTTACGGTAAAATGGGTATTACTACTTAAACAAGGTTAGGCAGAAACTAGTAGTAGTAAAGTACTAATCCGAAAGGGTGTTAAAGTACCCATAATTAACCCATAATTAAAAAAAAAAACCAACAAGATTTTCATCAGAACTGCCTGAATATGTGTTTTTATTTCTATCTATATATGTATACAGGGCTACTGGTAATTCGACGTATTCCTTGCACCACGTTATAGGGGGGCTAATATGCAACAAATTTAACCACACATATGTTCTACGAAATTCAATGGATTTCGAGATATTGCAATTTTTATATTATTTTTAATAATACCCAGAATTCCTCCTTAAACATTATTTATTTATAAAATATCAAATTGATCGGCTTTGATTATGATATTAACTTGTAGCTGATACTTTTACGAAGCTTCCTGCGTATTTAACTGTTCTTAATGACCATCCCATTGAAAGTAATCATTAAAAGTTAAATAAGTGTATTAGAAAATCATCGAGGTACACGATAAAGAATGATGTTTATCTCAAAAAATTACTATGACACTAAGTGTACAAAATGCAAGACAAACATCCTTATTTAATCAGCTATCCAACGAGGTATAGACGTTTAAAAAATATTTAGAAACTAATGTAAAAATGTCATAAAATACTGACAAAGGCGATTTCTGAAAAATCTCTACAAGCACGCAGGTGGCCCATTAAGTGCAATTCATTGCATAATCCTCGCGTTGAGATTAAACAGCAGTCTGTCGGGCACCAACTGTCCTCTAAATGTCAGGATTAGATTAGGTCAGGTCGTTAGGTTATGTTTGGTCAGGGTTAGGTAGGTTAGGTCAGGACCTAAGTGTGCGAGGGAACACCGGGGTGGTTTTAGTCAGTAAGAGTCTGACAGACCCCTCTGTCCACCCCCAGGACGGAGGACATCCATGAGGATATCCAGTAGGCAAAAAAATACGGTCAGGTTAAGTCGTTAGGTTAGGTCACGGTTAGGTTTAGGTTACGTCACAACTTCGATGCCCTGGGATCTAGAGGCAAGGGCCCCCGCGCTGAGATATCTGCACCTGCGTCATCTGGAAGCGGAGGTCGCCATGCCACCTCTCCAGCCACTCCTCCATTACGGGTCTTACCGCCACTAATGCGGCGTGCCCTGCGTTGGGTTGCGCAAGTCGTTCCCTCCACAGCCACTAGGATCTGGCGGAGACTACTCCGCTCAAGCGCCTCCTCGCTTTGGCGATATCTCAGCGCGAGGGCCCTCGCCTCCAGATCCCAGGGCATCGAAGTTGTGACCAAACCTAAACCTAACCGTGACCTAACCTAACGACCTAACCTGACCATTTTTTTTTTGCCTTCTTGATATCCTCATGGATATCCTCCGTCCTGGGGGTGGGCAGTGGGGTCTATCAGACTCTTACTGACTAAAACCACCCCGGTGTTCCCTCGCACACTTAGGTCCTAACCTAACCTACCTAACCCTTTTTTTTTTTTCTTCTTTTTCTCGTGGGAAAATCCTCATGGATACCCTCCGCCCGGGGAAGGCGAAGGGTTATGCCGGACTCTTACCGGCTAAAAACCCCACGGTGTTCCTTCTCCTGACCTATGGCCGGGGTCACGGGATTCGCAGCTGCATGCACCGCGACCCCGGCAGGCCTCGGTCCGCCAGCCCCTGGCGGACCTCTCCTTCTGTGGGGCTTTACCCCTTTGCCCCACGTCCTCCTGAGAGGCGCGCGTGGAACACGGCCTTCTCGGGCCTGTTACTACGGGCGACGGGTCCCCTAACCCGCCGCCCGCAAGCCACACACTAGGAAGGCCGGAGATCGTCTCGCGCCCTCCGGCGGCGCCCGGTGCGTCTGGCGCGGGAAGGGAGAGTGGCAGTCGCCTCTCTCTCCCTCTCCGCTCCCTCCTTGGTCGCCATCACCTCCTCGCAAAAGGAGGCGACGGCTTCCCACGCAGTCTCGCTCCCGACCATGGACAGAACCACGACCGGAAGCGAGAGGTCACCAGCAACTGCCGCGACTAGTTCGCGGCGCTGCGTCGCCCACGCAGGACACGCCTGCAGCGTGTGCAGCGCCGTGGCCTCGGGGCAGTCGACGCAGTGGTGACATCCGGGCGTCTGCTCCCGGCCTATGCGACACAGGTACTTCCCGAAACAACCATGTCCCGAGAGCACCTGCGTCAGCCGGAAGCTGAGGGCGCCGTGCCGCCTCTCCAGCCACTCCTCCATTACGGGTCTTACCGCCGCTATTGCGGCGTGCCCTAACCTACCTAACCCTGACCAAACATAACCTAACGACCTGACCTAATCTAATCCTGACATTTAGAGGACAGTCGGTGCCCGACAGACTGCTGTTTAATCTCTACGCGAGGATTATGCAATGAATTGCACTTAACGGGCCACCTACGTGCTTGTAGAGATTTTTCAGAAATCGCCTTTGTCAGTATTTTATGACATTTTTACATTAGTTTCTAAATATTTTTTAAACGTCTATACCTCGTTGGATAGCTGATTAAATAAGGATGTTTGTCTTGCATTTTGTACACTTAGTGTCATAGTAATTTTTTGAGATAAACATCATTCTTTATCGTGTACCTCGATGATTTTCTAATACACTTATTTAACTTTTAATGATTACTTTCAATGGGATGGTCATTAAGAACAGTTAAATACGCAGGAAGCTTCGTAAAAGTATCAGCTACAAGTTAATATCATAATCAAAGCCGATCAATTTGATATTTTATAAATAAATAATGTTTAAGGAGGAATTCTGGGTATTATTAAAAATAATATAAAAATTGCAATATCTCGAAATCCATTGAATTTCGTAGAACATATGTGTGGTTAAATTTGTTGCATATTAGCCCCCCTATAACGTGGTGCAAGGAATACGTCGAATTACCAGTAGCCCTGTATATATGGTGTCTATTCCACCGACTGAAACAAAATAGAAATTAATGAAAAAAAAAAACGTCTAAAAAATATGTCAATCGATTCTCTCAGTGATTCTGAACAAACTAGTTTCAGGTTTAGTGTATACTAAAAATAAGCTTGTATACTAAAAACAAAGTTGTATAAAAAATACGCCCGCTCTATCTATCCGTTCGACAATCTACCTCCCCTTTATGAAAGCACCGGTACCTATACAAAAGTTTGTCTTGCCTTTGTTCTCTTCGACTGTGCCAGACGGTTTTTATGAAAAACCATTCACAAAAGAACTGAAATATTGCGACCTGTTTTTATTTAACAAGGTGTGTTTATAATTACGTCAAAAGTTAAAAGTTTATTTGTGATCTGAGGTTTTAATAATTGGGCACTCACTTTTTTCTTGGGGATATTCTTTCTTTGAGTGTATTTAAAGTTCTTCCTCCAGTGACAATAGATAGAATATGCTTTATTGTACACTAGGGATGTTATGGAGCTCCGAAACTATCGGATATCCGAAATAAAAATCTTTCCGAAACCGTAACCGAATGAAAAAAAAAATGTTTGGTTTTGTTTTTGTTGTCAAACAATTTGATAGATTTCGTAAACGAAAACTGTCTGAATAAACGATTAAGTTGCAAATTGATGAAAGTTTCTGTTAGTAGAATTGGGCTCCCGGTTAGATGTCAGAACCGCATTGGATGAATTTATAATGAACAGTCAACTTATGAAAGCCTACATGAGTTTTGGACTTTATAATACAAACTGTAAGAGCGGGGGCACACGACGCGTTGCGGCGGCGGTGCGGCGCCGGAGCGGTGTCGCTGCGTCTTATTACATAGAAATATCTGTGGCATGTCCCACGATGCGCTCCGGCGCCGCACCGGACTTGCAACCACCGAGACGAGGCGGGGAGGGGTGAATGCGTTGCGACGTCGGAGCGGTACCGCTCAGTTGTTTATGCGTCACAAGGAAGAACACACGCTCGCTCGTTTCTAATTTTTTTCCAAGTTTTTTGTTTGTTGTGATTGAGGTTTTAAAAAATGAGTACCAACCTAGATGTTATTGATATGAACTACCTCATAAAATTAGTCCTTAACAGACTGTCCAACGCTGCTATGGCGCCGCTGCGACATAACAACGGTGCAGCGCCGCACCGCTCTTGTGCCCGCAGATACGGTGAAATCTTTGCGGTGCAGCGCCGCAACGCATGGTGTGCCCCCACTCTAACTTGTCAATTTATACAAAGTGGTTATTGTTACGTGTAGTGCCGGACTTAAAGAATAGCACTACCCTATTTCTTTCCGTGGGTATCGTAAAAGGCGACTAAGGGATTCTCTTAGAGGCAGGGCAGCAGCGTTCTCTGAGTACTTTAACAACCATACGGCGATCGCCAACCCGCCTGCCAAGCGTGGTGATTACGACAAACCCCCCTTTTGGGGGAGGCCTATGTCCAGCAGTGGACGTCTTTCGGCTGAATGATGATAATGATGATGATGGGTATTACTTAATGACATTAATGATACCACGTATTCTATGATGAGTTTTATTTTTTATTTTTTTAACCTTGTCACACCTATTGGTAAGCGCAGACAGGGTCTAAGATGGAGCACACGAATTCAAGCAACAGAGACATATAGGGATTCTCCTATACCCCTCTGGCTCTCACATACACAGTAAACTGCTTACGCGGCGAATTATTCCTCTTTGCCCCACCAGCCGCCCCACTGGTGGGGCAAAGTGGAAAAAATCGAATTTTGGAGTGGAATTTGCCCCACCAAATTTAATTTTAGTGAGGCAGGGTTGGCACTGGAATTTGTGTAAGTAAGTATGCTAGTATTTTATATTTTTTTGGTAAGAAATGTATATCTAAGTGAAATATAAACTTGTGACTTAGTACATAGGTAGTGTTTTTAAATAAAATTACAAAAATAATTGTTTCAATTTTTTTGCTAAGTAGTATCGCATAAGCAGCTACTTCCAGTTCATTTCTGTTTTCCTGGTAGTTATAGGTATAGGACATGAAAGTTATAATAGGACAGTTTTAATTTAGACTTCTATCGATGTAGTGAAAATAACGAATACTTTATATTCATCTTTGTGTTTAATCGTTGGAGCACAACTTAGTGAGATCGTTTAGGTGCATGTTTTTTTGTATACCTATTTCTGTCACCCTGGTACTTTTCAAAACATCAAATGATTCAATTTCAAAGCCTGTATGTATTTTTACCATTATTGAGCTAAGTAGTAAGTTGCTTTTAAGCACCTAGCTCCAGTTCATTTCTGCTTTCCTGGTAGTTTTAATAAATAAATAGTTTTAAAACGTCTAGCAACACGAAATTATCCAGAAAGTCAGGATAGCAATGTAAAATGAATAAAATGTGTATTAATCCTCCTTTGATTATTTAATCAAAGTATTCCTCCGCATATAATTTTTCTTCTTCATAAAGCTATATTCATTTCATTTCGTGAGTGACGTCATTGACGTATCTTTTCTTTATAATATAATCTGATAGTCAAGATAAAGGAAAAAATCGTAAGGAAACCGCAACGAGTATTTATTCCACGCGGAAGCCATTAAATTCAAACAAACAGTTTGAATGAAATAGCTCAGTCGCCAGGTAGCAAATTCATTTCCATGATCTTGCAACGGCTGCAATGCCGTGCAATGCACACCTACCTAACCTAAGTGTGAAAAGAGCTGATATTTTGCAACGGCTGAACCGATTTCCATCAAACAGCTTATGAGGTTTGAGATAACTTTATTCTCATAAGAATACATTCATTCACTTACATGAGAATATTAACAATTTAACATAAATAAAAAATGCATTGGGCTTGTTGCAAAAACTAAACATTTCAATCAATATGTTGAAGGTAGTCAAACAAAAAAAATTGCAATGTTTGTTCAATACCCGGGCTCGAATACAAGTACTACAAAGATAAGCGTGGCTGGAAGTGGCTCGAACTTATTGTAGCAAATGTGAATTATTTGTTATGTATTTTTTGAGTAGTTTTTTAAAAGTGATAATTGATTTAGATTCCTTTAGATGTTTAGGTAATTTATTATATAGCTGAGATCCTTCATACATAATACTTTTTTTTCCGTAATTTGTGCGTGGTGCGTATAAACTTGTGTCTTTTTAACCGACTTCAAAAAGGAGGAGGTTCTCATTCGTATCTTAATTTCATTTTGTGTTTTTTTTTACTTTTCGTGAAGGTTATATTAGTATGTATATTTTTATTTAGTATTTTTCGTATAAGAATACACGTATTATATAGGTATGTATGTTTGTGTGATGTTCATTATCTTCGTTTCTTTATAGAGTGTTTGTGTTGGAGTGAAATAGTCGTATTGAAATAATGTTTTTAGTAATTTGTTTTGTGCAATTTGTAATAAATTTATATTGGTTTTTGCGGCAGTACCCCATATTTCCACTAGATAGTCAATGTGGGGCTTAATAAGTGAGTTGTAGATTAAATAGCGCACTTGACGTGGTAGGCAGCGAACGATACCCCGTAGGGCTCCCGTGAGTGATTGAAGTTTTGATTTGATTTTTTGAATGTGCGGAAGCCACGTCAATTTGCTGTCTAATATGAATCCTAGATACTTTTCCTGATGTACTTTATTGATTATTTTATTATTTATTGTTAGTGGAGTGTAATTGCTAATTTTTTTATTTTTGGGTGCGAATATCATATAATTTGTTTTTGTTGTATTGATTGTAAGGAGATTTTGCTGGAACCACAGATTAAGCAAATCTAAATCGTTTTGTGCTTTATTTATGATAGTGTCAATGGAGTGGCCAAAGTAGAAAAGACATGTGTCGTCAGCATACAGTGTTACGTCCCCCTTTAAACCAATTTGGTGGACACTGTTTATATATATTAGAAATAGTAAAGGGGCCAGAATTGAGCCCTGGGGCACGCCGTACGTTATAATTTTGGGATTACTCTGGGTGTCACCAATCTTGACTACTTGGTATCGGTTTGACAGGTAAGATCTAAATATTTCATAGGCAGGGCCTTCAACTCCAAGTTCGCTGAGTTTCTTATAAAGATCCTGATTAAACCAGCTTTCGGAGTTACGATGCCAGAAACAGACATACAGACAAACAGTAATAACTGTACCTACTAAAGAAAAAGTAAGTGAGTCTAAGGATGCTGGCCTCTTCGTGACTGAAATTTCATATGAACTGGGAATAACCGCAAGTATCAATATTTAAGTTTCATGATTGTATAACTTTGCTTGAAACTTAATTGTTAAAAAATCAGATGAATACCGTATATTTATGGATGAATAGGCGGCAGCACGAGAGAAATTTAAATAGTCACGTGTGGATGACCCTATAGCACCAGTGCAAATCAAGACACAAGTATTATAGTGCAGAGGTCCCAAGAAGATAGATTCATTAATACGACTTAGATGGCTGCAAAATTACCGGGTTAAACGAACAGTAGCATTTAAAGCGCGAAATGTAGCGCGCTTGATCGCGCGTATGTAACAACAAGCCTAAAATGCCAAGATCTGTAACCGCCCTAAAACTTCTAGGTCTGTAACAGTTATGGAAATTGACCTCTGCAGAGTCCGCGGCCCAAATTACACGGAGTAGGAACAGTAGTGGAAAAGTTGGCCGAATGGGTGGGCCAGAATACCAATGGGAAAAAAGTATCGTAGTTAAGTCGACCCATTGGATTGAATTTCATTAAAATGAAAAAAAGGTGCGAAATAAAACGTAAGTATCAAAATATGGGGTATTATTCCTCGAAACGCACCAACGATGAGACAGAGAAGAGCGTGAAAGGTAACCTACATAATAAAAATGATATCGATAGACGTTTCAAACTATTTATTTATTAAAACTACAAGGAAAGCAGAAATGAACTGGAGCTAGGTGCTTAAAAGCAACTTACTACTTAGCTCAATAATGGTAAAAATACATACAGGCTTTGAAATTGAATCATTTGATGTTTTGAAAAGTACCAGGGTGACAGAAATAGGTATACAAAAAAACATGCACCTAAACGATCTCACTAAGTTGTGCTCCAACGATTAAACACAAAGATGAATATAAAGTATTCGTTATTTTCACTACATCGATAGAAGTCTAAATTAAAACTGTCCTATTATAACTTTCATGTCCTATACCTATAACTACCAGGAAAACAGAAATGAACTGGAAGTAGCTGCTTATGCGATACTACTTAGCAAAAAAATTGAAACAATTATTTTTGTAATTTTATTTAAAAACACTACCTATGTACTAAGTCACAAGTTTATATTTCACTTAGATATACATTTCGTACCAAAAAAATATAAAATACTAGCATACTTACTTACACAAATTCCAGTGCCAACCCTGCCCCACTAATTAAATTTGGTGGGGCAAATTCCACTCCAAAATTCGATTTTTTCCACTTTGCCCCACCAGTGGGGCAGCTGGTGGGGCAAAGAGGAATAATTCTACGCGGCATCCTACGTGAGCGATCTAAAAGCGACGCGACGCGAAAACAACAAACAGTCGATACCTATTGAAGTGGACTACGTGACCAAACGCACGTGGAGTGCGGTGCGGCGCGGCGCGATGCGACGCGAACGCGATCAGTTGGCTTGATATTTTCGCGCGAACTGGATGCGGTGCCATACAGTGCTACTGAATGACGGCGGCGCGCGGCGGGCGTTTTGCGAGCTCGTAGGTCAAAGCCGCCGCTTCGCACCGCATCGCGTGTCATCGCATCGGATCGTTTCGCAATTCGCGTCGCTTTGAACCGCCTACATAAGACGACGCGTTAGCGCCGGACTTTAATGTAAGGGTAGCAGCTAGCCAGGCGGACCGTATAGATCCTACCACCAAGCGTGCTGGGTTTTGTTGAATCTTACAACACGCGTCTAATTCCAGCGTGAAGTGAGGAAGTTTTATATTCTAGCCTGTCCCCAGACGTTCTAAGATAGTACCCAAAAATCTGTTACGTTCAAGCATGTATATTTTTTCGCGTGATTGTCCACTTCCACCTTAGAGGAATGGACGGAAGACGCCCATTCCTCTAAGGTGGAAGACAAGAAGATCATTAGTTGGGCAGATAGTTTCTATACTGTGTGGCGAACCAGCGCTGACAAGCTCCGAACGTCGCCGACAAGTTCCGACCTGCTCCGATCAGCGCTGATAGGCCGCGTCATTTGTTGCTGTATTCGCAAGGGAATAAGGCGTATTTTTGTTAAAAATGCCAGCCCCTGCTTCTACCCGCTTCCGTAGCGGTTATCTAAACGGACCAGTACCGATAAGCGCTGGTAGGTCGGCGCTGGTTACCTGCGTCCTGAGTGACGGCGCACGGGCATATTGCGGAGCGGCTTTACCGTCGATACCTATCCTTAGTGCACGCGGGAAAGTTGACGCGTACGCGCGTGTTTAGTGTTTCTTTTATTTTACTTTGGTTTTAATACTGTCGATATCAAAATTCAAACGTTTCGAACATTTACTTAATGCGCCGTTCATTCCGCCTGCGCAGTGCGCCGTCACTCAGGACGCACACTTGGAGATCTTGATATGTGTAAATTTATTAAATCGTATGAAAAGTCCTGTGACAAAATTATTGAATGTGCTTGATTAATTTTTGTGTACGCTCTTAGAACAGATTATAGAACTACGTGCTATTATCTCGTACAAGCCTCATGGCAGATAAGCTTAATATTAAACGCACGTTATATAATACTTAAATACAACAAGACAAACAAAACAATATATTCAACAATAGACAATAGATTATATCTATGTAGTGTTAATCCAATACAATATAACTCGAGATACAGTGTTTTGTGTTAAATAGAGCCTAATCGCGTTCTTTCAATGCATTCTACACCCCTTTCAAACTCAAACCACATTTATTCAAAATAGACTAGAATTACTTAGTTCTTTTTGAACGTCAGTTTGACAATATAGACATCCCACAAAAAGCCCTCCCTTCACCGCTTCCTAGTGTTTATGCTGTGAAGAAGAAACGGCGCAACAAACTCCCCAGCAACACAGATATGTCTGTCAAGTGAATAAATTAATTGACTCTATACAAAGAAAATCATAATATTTTTTACAATAATAAAATTATGCAATTATAGGAAAAGTAAAAATTAAAAAAGTAAGTAGGTATATAAATTAATTCTGTATGAATTGAGATAAATCATAATCGTATCTAAATAATATAGATACTTATATAAACCTACACATAAAAACTAATGGTTTCCAGGGAAGCCACATGTGCCGAAAAGAACTAGCGCCACACGTCCCTATCGTCAACATAGTCGTTTATCTTATAGTATACCTTTTTAATGAGAACTGATTTAACGTAAGATTTAAATTTGCTATCGGTGAGATCCGTAATTGTTTTGGGAAGCTTGTTATAAAATCGAACACAATTTCCTAGGAATGACTTATTCGTTTTGATTAATCTAAAATTTCTATAAATTATTTTTTTGTATGTTTGTTACTCGATATCTCCGCCAATCATGAATGGATTTTGATGATTATTTTTTTGTTTGGTAGGCCATACTTTAGAGGTCGTCCCATTTAAACTTTAGAAAAAAGAGTGAAATAATTAGCATGATATAAAATTAACAGTTTCAGAAATCGGTGCAAATCTACACTGAAACAAATAAAAGCCACCGACTTCTGAAACTGTTAATTTTATATCATGCTATTATATTATTTTACTCCTTTTTTTAGTTTTTTTGAAGACGGTTTTTACTTTTATTTAAAGTTATTTATTATTTCCATTACTTATTTTTACACATTTTAGTAAAATACAGTTTAACAGTTATAATTAAATTACTCATTAGACTAATTACAAGGATAGCTTATAATAAAATTAGGGCGCATAGTAAAAGAGAGGAGAAAGAAAAGGAAAAAAAAAATTTCTGCCCTTGTTTAGTTACGAATTCACAAAATGGAGCTACTTATCAGTGACCCCAGATATGAGCTAAAATATAAACATAGCTAGCTGAACATAGCTGATAATAGATAGAATTAAGCGTATTTTTAATGAAATATTTGAACAGCTATTTCTCTAAAACTATTGACTTTTGGGGAAAGTTGTAGAAGAAAAATTAATTCATTATTATGAGTACTTTAATAGGGTATTTGACTGAAAAAATCTAATTAGTCCGTCAGTTAGAGTATCGAAAAATATTTGACCCGTATTTTCTAGTAGGTACTCCAATCCTCAGTTGGTCCGGAAGCGTCTTAATCCTTATGGGAAATGGGATTGATTGTTATCATATTTTTTTTATGAAAAACTGCCCCTTTTCTGGCTCATAGTTTTTTTTTCAAAATCTGTAAATGTAGATCAAAATAATTTCAAAAAATGTGGGACTGCTGCCTGATTACATTTATCTGTAGCTACAACGGTTAAGGTAGATGCACTTACTACCCTATCTCAAATTAACAACCTTCATATTGGATTAACTCGGCAGGCCTGGGGTTAAGGTTTTATAGGCCAATTCTGGGCAATTAGCGTGGGCTAAAGGTCACTGCTCATAATGAAATATTGCTATCATTCATGAGGCTTGCGAAAACCACATGAAGCTATTTCCTGTGTCGACATAAATGAAATAAAATGATTTATTCTGTTGATAGGATTTTTATATCGTAAAGTTCTTATTATGAATTCAAAAATAGTACCATAATGTCATATTCACGTGCATCTCTAATGGTGGCTTCCCACGGTGCGTGGTTAAGAATGATACCACGCACAGCCGACGCCCACGCACAGCCACGTGCCGCACCGAGCCTCTTCCAACGGTGCGTGTCCGCCTGTGTGGGTGCGTGGTTAGAATCTATTTTGTCATTTCAAAATGCGAAGTGAAAGAGAACGTATCGCTGCAGTTGCAGCTCTTGTTCTATTAGTTAGTTATAAATCATAATAAAAACCTCTTTTAATCATGACACCATGGAGTTAGTCGTTAACATAAACCTCAAAGGTGTCAAAAGCTCTGCAAAAAAAGTACGAAAAATGAGGGTGCCCCATTAAAGTTGAAATTGCAAAATTTCAACTTTAATGGAAGACATAAATTGCTTGCAGTGCCAGCGTGCCGTACTCTAAGCCGAGCTAAGTCCCCAATACCGCGCACCCCTTTCCGCACTCAACGATCTCCTGGACTGGTTACGTATCATAATACCTAAGTTTATTCTAACTATTTTCAAGATAACTACGGTCAAAAGACCTACCGTTTAAAGTATCTAAAGATCGTTTCACCGAATTTTGTAATAACTAATGCACTAAATCCGTAATGGAGAATTCATCTACGGTTTATTCAATTACAATTAATTCACCTAAGGTTGATTAAACTAACGGACGATTCACCTACTGTTGATTTATCTGTGGTCTTGTGTTTGATTTACTGGTGATGTTGTATATGTGAAAACATTTCTGCAAGGAACTTGGAAGTAGCGCTCGCTGGCCGCTGCCGCGGCACCGCTCGCTTCGCTCGCTCGGCTCGCGCGCGGTTGGTCACAGTTCTAACCTAACCTAACCTATTTCACTCAGTTAAAAATGACGAATTATACAATCTGCCGCAGAAATGTTTTTACCATTGTCTAATAATCTAGTCGCAGGCGCACCCCGACACGGATAGGTTAGGTTCGAAGGGGATCATCCCATTCATGTTAGGTTACTTCAAACCCTGCAGACAGAAATAGGAGCCCCGCACAGCGGGGCTCCGTCGACTCTGCTTTGGGACCTCAACCTTACAAACTTCCCCTTAAGTTTTTATTGTGAAAATGAAAGGCGGTGACGAATAATTGTCTCATGAAGAGGCCTTGAAGGTGTATAAAAACAGTGTATGCAGTCGGCGCGGCGCCGGCAGCCAATTTGGTAACCGGCGCCAGCACTCGTAATGGCAACCGGCGCCGGCAGCGGAGGCACTCCCTAAGAAAACACAAAAATCGTTGAATCATAGTTTATTTACATATACCAGATCATTAACTTGAAGCGTCCATGAAATATCATACATAGTTGAAATATCCAATATCTTAAAAAAACATTAGATTAATCGTTCGTTAGTGCAATTAATTTTAGTTTAATCAAGAATATGTAAGTTAAACTGTAGTTGAGTCGACCAATATGCGTTATGAACATATGTGAATCAACCGTAGTTATCTTGAAAATAGTTAGAATAAACTTAGATAAAACGGCATACGTAACCGAAATGTAATCTATTACTTTAACTTATTCATTTTGTGTAATGATAAATAATGTAAGTAGTTAGCGAAAAATGATAATTATTTAACGGATTATATTTCTATTTAATTAGTGTAATTGGTCTATGACCGTTCTAGTTAAATTGTTTAAATAAATAAATCATGAGCACCTCACGAGTTAAAAGGAGGTCCCTCATCCTCGTTTAAAATCGACGAGTTATCTCAGGTTTTAACATGCTTGTCTGTGCTTATATAATAATAATATCCTTTATTTCAGGGAACTTGGCCCATAGAAAACTAATACATAAATAACAAAAACAATACATAATTATAAACTAATACATAATATTATGAAACTACTGTACACGAAGTGACGGAGTCGTGTTGCGCTGCGTGGTGTCGCGTAGCCTTCCACGAAATCGTCGATACACGACACCCTTCGGCCAAAACTCTTCCTTGAGGAAAGTCTTCACATGATTAGTCGGGACTCGCACCACAAACGACTTGAAATTTGTGTTGTGGCGCGACTCCAACTCCACGACCCTTAGAGTCCAGTTAGTCTTTACTCGCACATACTCCACAACCTCCTCAACCTTCGTGGAGTGATGCAGTCTGGACACGTAAAGCTGCGTCGAAGGTATTGCTGGACGCAGCAGCATGTTGGGTCCTGACAGCGCAGTACCGCACTGGTTCCGACAAGGAGGTTTCTTCCTCTTTTTCTTCTCCACCTTTATGAAGCCGTCCTTATCACACGAGCCCTTAACTGGACCTTGCTGTTTCTCGTCCTTGTTGACAGACTCCGTACAGCTTATACCGGTTTCCCGCAGTGCGTGATAGCGTGCACCACGACGCACGAGCTCGCACCGACGCAGCATGGGAAAAGACTCGTCCGTGACAACGCGGACGCGTGCGGACAACACCGACAAGCGCTGACAGATCAGCGCCGGCAACCCGCTTTCGGCCGCGTTTCCACTGACGCGGAGCTGGGCGGAGAGGAGCGGAGAAGAGCGGTGAAAAGTGGTCAGTGTTTCCACTGAAGCGGAGCTGGGCGGAGAGGAGCGGAGCTGGGCGGAGAGAGAGAGAGATTATAATGTCCCAAGCTGCATCTTTGGTTTCGTTGCATTTGTAGGTATTCAATCGCGTATCCCATAAACACGGAAATTGTCTAACAGTTTCAATGAACTTCTCATCCATTTTGATACGTATGCACCTAGTGACGTAACGAAGACAACTGACACACTGCACGCGAGTCACGCACCGCCCCGCTCCGTACCGCCCCGCTGTCCTCCGCTCTGCACCCCAATGCTCGCTGTCCTCCGCACTGCACCGCCTCGATGTATGAATATCCGCTCAGCTCTGCTCCACCCCGCTCGTACTGTTTCCATTGAAGCGGAGCGGAGATTTCAAGCATAGTCATTGGTCAATTTGTGCACCGCTAAGCTCCTCTCCGCCCAGCTCCGCGTCAGTGGAAACGCGGCCTTCTACGTGTATACGCACATTTGGAGAAGAGCCGACAAGAAACTCCATGAACACTCTTGGATAAATGGATCAGCGGGAGACATTCCAATCAAGGGTTGATATGAATCATTACATTAATGATATTAGACAATGAGGACGAGCATATTTTATTCTGAGGACCATTTTGGAGGAAAAAGGTAAATTGGGACATTTACCCTACCCGCTTGTCCTTTGTACCCAAGACATGTTTTGTAACAAACACAATGTCTGCTACAGAATTATTATATTAATAATATGATTAGACCTCTCTTTCGGGTGTAATATAATCCGACATGGAATTAGGGATATTTTCATTTGTTTCATAATATCGGTCATTGGCATTGACGTGGAAAAAGATAGACTTCGGATCGTGCCGTGATGAAAAGCCAGAACGGAGCTGACTGCCCAGGTTGCGCCGGACGTACTTAAGTATCATCACTCGTGGAGGCTGTTTTAATGCACACTTTAATCTTCTTATATATAAAAATGAATCGCAAAATGTGTTGGTAAGCGCATAACTCAACAACGCCTGGACCAATTTCCCTATTTTTTTTTTTGTTTTTTTCGTAATTGTCAGGAGAAGGATCTTATGAAAAAAAATTTTGATAAAAAAAAAAAAAAAAAATTATTATCGGTAGGTAGTAGGTAGGTAGTAGGTAGGTAGTAGGTAGGTAGTAGGTAGGTAGTAGGTAGGTAGTAGGTAGGTAGTAGGTAGGTAGTAGGTAGGTAGTAGGTAGGTAGTAGGTAGGTAGTAGGTAGGTAGTAGGTAGGTAGTAGGTAGGTAGTAGGTAGGTAGTAGGTAGGTAGTAGGTAGGTAGTAGGTAGGTAGTAGGTAGGTAGTAGGTAGGTAGTAGGTAGGTAGTAGGTAGGTAGTAGGTAGGTAGTAGGTAGGTAGTAGGTAGGTAGTAGGTAGGTAGTAGGTAGGTAGTAGGTAGGTAGTAGGTAGGTAGTAGGTAGGTAGTAGGTAGGTAGTAGGTAGGTAGTAGGTAGGTAGTAGGTAGGTAGTAGGTAGGTAGTAGGTAGGTAGTAGGTAGGTAGTAGGTAGGTAGTAGGTAGGTAGTAGGTAGGTAGTAGGTAGGTAGTAGGTAGGTAGTAGGTAGGTAGTAGGTAGGTAGTAGGTAGGTAGTAGGTAGGTAGTAGGTAGGTAGTAGGTAGGTAGTAGGTAGGTAGTAGGTAGGTAGTAGGTAGGTAGTAGGTAGGTAGTAGGTAGGTAGTAGGTAGGTAGTAGGTAGGTAGTAGGTAGGTAGTAGGTAGGTAGTAGGTAGGTAGTAGGTAGGTAGTAGGTAGGTAGTAGGTAGGTAGTAGGTAGAGGTAGTAGGTAGGTAGTAGTTAGGTAGGTAGTAGGTAGGAAAAAGTGCATTGCAACGCATGCGGGTTCAGCTAGTAGGGGATAAATCTATTAAGTATCCGAATTGTTTTATAAAAAATAAATTGTGAATGTAGTAATATTGTAATTCTAGTGCCTAATGCTACATATTTTTAACCGACTTCAAAAAGGAGGAGGTTCTCAATATGGTTGTATTTTTTATTTTTTATGTTTGTTACCTCATATCTCCGTCATTTATGAACCGATTTGAAAAATTATGTCTTTGTTCGAAAGGGTATACTTCCCAATTGGTCCCTTATAAATTTTGTTACGATTAGACCATGAACTTCAGAGTTATGGAACGGAACTCCTCATCGGATCAAAGCAAAATTCTCAAATTACTAATCTTGCTTTGTTTACATTTGTTGTTGGGAACTGACTACTGGAAAAGAGGAGGGGGTGCGTGTCCTCCCCTCCCCCCTTTGGAATGTTTTTATTATATCGTGTAAGGTATCATTTGAAAGGACTTTTTAGGCCCGACTACGTCAAAGCCAAAAAGAAGGGTTATGAAGGAGGGGGTTAAAATTATGACACTAAAACGTATTTGATAAAAAATAAACTTTAAAAAAAGTAAAAACCGTCTTCAAAGAAATACTAAAAGGAGTAAAATAATTACCATAATATAAAATTAACAGTTTCAGAAGTCGGTGCAACTCTACACTGAAGCAAATAGAAGCCACCGACTTCTGAAACTGTTAATTTTATATTATGGTAATTATTTTACTCCTTTTAGTATTTCTTTGAAGTCGGTTTTTACTTTTTTTTAAGTTTATTTTATATTATACTCTGATTAATTTTAAATTGTATAATAATATTATAATACTTACTTACGTTGACAATTTGGGTAGACATTTTATGTAAATTAAAGTAAATTCACATGCCATCACTGGCTAAGGGCCGATTTTTCAACCTTTTCAGATAACTTTTATCTAAGGAATAAATATGACGGTTTGACATATTTTCTATACAAAAGCTGTCAAAACGTCGAACTTATTCCCCAGATAAAATGTATCTGGCGATTGAAAAATCAGCCCTAAATGGAAAGAACTACTGTAAAAACAACTGACATCTTATGTACTCCATTTTTTGTGAATAAACATCATTTATCATTTACCAAATTTGTCGATCATCAATTAATCAATAATCACCATCATCTATTATCATTATCATCAATCACCATGGTCTATCATCAATAACAATCGTGCATCATCATCATCAATAACCATCCTCTATTATAATCATCAATCACATCGTCTATCATAAATCCATCGTCAAACACCATCGTCTAGCATGATCAATAATAACCATCGTCCATCATCATCATCAATCACCATCATCATCATCAATCACCATCGTCTATCATCAATCACCATCCGGTATCATCATCACCAATCACCATCGTCTATCATAAATCACCATCGTCTATCATAAATCACCATCGTCTATCATAAATTCATCATCAGTCACCATCAGCTATCATCATCATTATTGACCATCGTCCATCATCATCATCAATCACCACCGTGTATGATCAATCACCATCGGCTATCATCATCACCAATCACTATCGCCCATCATCATCAATCACCATCGTACCATCATCAATCACCATCATCCATTAAATTAAATTACACATTATATAATAACATTAAATCTTTCTTTTATTAGGAAATGAAAATTTGGAAGTTCGTCATTGTTTAAGTTACAAATATGGAAATTTGTATACCATCGGGCGCATGACTAGTTGTAAAATAAAAGCTATTATTTATGATTGCGAGTGTGTAACAAAATTAGACGCTGCTCGCACCATTTGGCAGGCGTTGCATTACATTATACTCTGTTCAACAAAATAAGAGTCCTGTAGTGTCATTCTGTAAGAAACCCACCTCAATATCGACGGTTAACTCGATATTCATAATGTCACAGTATGGATAATAGAAGCAAATAACACACAGATAATTGACAGTATAATCAATAACGCGTATAGTTTTGTTATCCACGCTGTGTCACGACTGTACCGATAGTTTGTATTATTGTTTATGATATTTGTACGGTGACGGGTAGATGTCAGTGCTTATACAATATATCAGTTTGTCGCTAACTCTCGCCTTTCATTGACGCTGCATTGGCGACGAATACGGGATTTTTATCATTTTTATCATAATTACGCGTGCAGTTTTTTGTTGTAAAGATGCCAATCGGGAAGTTAGAACCATACAGTTTAAATTCGAAACAATGGCCTGCCTATATACGCCGGGTTAACCAATATATGTTACTCAATGACGTAAAAGATAACCTGAAAGTGCCAATGTTAATAACAATCGTGGGCGAAGCAACGTATTCATTGATGTGTGACCTGTGTTCGCCTGACTTTCCCGAGAGCAAATCTTACGAGGACTTGGTGAAACTAGTTGCCGACCATTTGAAAGTGTCTAATTGACAATCGCGATCGAGGTAAGATTCTTATAGAATTGTACTGCTGGTATTGCGGTCATTTCGCAAATTGTAGCCTAAGGAAACTGCAATCCAAAAAAAGTAAACGGCATCATCTAAAACCGTAAATGATAAATGATAATTATTTCTGTAAATAAATCTGTTACAAACACTTTTACAAGTCAATGTAATGTTTTTTTTAAGACTAGATGGCGCCGGCTTTTCCTATCTGACTAGCTCTGAGTAGAAAGGCCGAAACAAACTCAGAGGTCAAGGTCTCTTTTAAAGTCCCGACATTGTGGTATAAAACTATGCGAGTGTAAAAATTCAGGGCAACATCTGGAATGGCCTTTTGAGGAAAGAGCCATAGTAGGTTTGAGGTGACCTGTCCCAACTGACGGCACGCATGCATCAGCCATCGTGTAGCTCAACCTTATTTCAGGGAGGTCAACGACCCGATGCACGACGCCACCAATCAGCTAGACATTTGCGTAGGTCACAAAAAATATTCAAAAAAGACTCAAACTAAACTACTATAAAATAGCTATTTTACCCATGTTTTAGGGTTACATACCCAAAGGGTAAAACGGGACCCTATTATTAAGACTCCGCTGTCCGTCCATCCGTCCGTCTGTCACCTGGCTGTATCTCATGAACCGTGATAGTTAGACAGTTGAAATTTTCACAGATGATGTATTTCTGTTGCCGCTATAACAACAAATATTAAAAAATAGAATAAAATAAATATTTAAGGGGGCTCCCATACAACAAACGGGATTTTTTTGCTCGTTTTTGCTCGATATTGATAACGGCAACAGGTAGACGCTTGAAATATTCACAGAATATTTAGTTATATATTCACTTTAAAAAGAAATAATTAAATTAAAATAAAATAAATATTTAAGTGGGGCTCCCATACAACAAACATGATTTTTTTGCCGTTCTTATAGATAATGGTACGGAACCCTTTGTGCGCGAGTCCGACTCGCACTTGGCCGGTTTTTTTAAATATTTGCTATTCTTTGCATGGTAATATATATATGTCGCAGAATCAACACAGAAGCACAACTATTAGAATGACTATTGATTATTGTTAATGTAGTAGGACGCCATCTATTGTCGGAAACGTCAAGCAGTGTGCTTGGGTGAGGTCGGTGCGGGACGTGGTATGTCTTTGTGTGTGTATGTTCTGTCAGCTGTCGGCTGTCAGCTGTCATTCTTTTTGACATTGGATGCATTTGATTTGAGTGAAGTCACTTTTGGAGTGAGACACGAGGGCGAGAGGTCGTTTTGCCAGCCTGCACCGAACTTACCGCGTTTCTGTACTTTAATCTGTTTCCATCGGTTTGATCATTAGAGATTTTATTATTTTGTTATCGAGAGTGAATAAGTGAAGGACTATAATCAGTTTTGTGACTATTATTTCCTGCCTACACCAAGTCGAACTTGGACTCTGATGACGAGGTACCCCCAATGACTGAACTACCCTCGTTATATATATAAAAATGAATCCCTATTTCCCTTGGTCACGGCATCACGCGTGAGCGTCTGGACGGATCTCGCAATTTTTTTTTGTTGTTGTTTTCCTTATTGTCCGGAGAAGGTTCTTATGACAGAAAATGAAAAAAACGAAATCATCTCAGTATGTCCATATTCTTCATTTGTGTAGCGCATGCATGAAAATGGTTTTAACTTTTTGTTCCTATTTTGATTTTGTTTCTGAAGGTAGGTAGTAGGTAAGTAGTAGGTAGGTAGTAAGTAGGAAAAAGTGCTTTATAACGCATACCGAGTACAGCTAGTGTTTTATAAAGAAACGTCAGGACTCACATCACGTTGAAAAGGGTATAACAACAAAATTTCGCTGACTAACCGTAAAAGTTATAGAATCTGAAACCGTATAACCGGAATCGATTCCGGATGTTATTCGATACCGTTTTTCTTTCCTTCCTTATTATTTTGCGAGTCATCGTTTTTTTCTTCAATAATATTTGATTTTCGTTCAAATGCGACGAATTAAATGTGTTTCGGAAACATGTTGTATGTATGTATACACATCTCAAAAGTTTCAATTTGTTAGGCCTTGCAGTCCGTGCAGGTTTTTATTCTGTGGCAACACCTATCACGCCACATCCGATATAGTCAACATTGCTGTGGTATAGTCTGCTACAATAACGACAACTCGCGAAGTTGACGCAATGACAGATCCTTTTTTTTTGTTTTTTTATTTATTTACTAGCTTTCGCCCGCAGCTTCGCTTGCGTGAAATTTTGAGCCCGTTAAGTGACGATTTTCCATACAAACTTTCATCCCCTATTTATTTATTTAAACTTTATGCAACAAAAAACGTACAAAGGCGGACTTAATGCCTTAGGCATTCTCTACCAGTCAACCAAAACCCTATTTAACTCCCTTAGGGGTTGAATTTCGAAAAACCCCTTCTTAGTGGATGCCTACGTTACAAAAGGAACCTACTGTCAAAATTTCAACCTTATAACCCCAGCGGTTTAGGCTGTCCGTTGATAGATCAGTCAGTCAGTCAGCTTCTGCTTTTATATGTATAGATTACTTTGCCTGCGTTTGGCCGCCATCTCGCCTGATGTTAAGCGATGATGTGGTCTACGATGGAGCACGCTTGCCTAGAAGAAACCGATTCACTCGTGACTTGAAGACACCCAGATTGTAGCTGTCTGAGAACACCCACTCGGGCAGCGCATTCCACTGTTTAACGGTTTTCACAATAAAAGTGGAATCAAAGCGCTTCGTTCGGGTTTTTGGTATATCAACCATGAACCGATGGCGCTTTTTCGTGCTTCTGGCCGTCCGATAGAAAAAAGGGGGTATTAGATCATCCTAGATCGCAAAATCAAAATCTAAGTCTGCAAGCAGCTTGCGAGCGGCGCATTCGAGGCGCATTTGCCAGGTCTGGACACACTTTTAGCTCACAACAGAGTCATTCGCTCAAATCTGTGCCGAAACGCTTTAAAAGAATTTGCATAAAAATTTAATCTATCGTTTAACAGTGTCATATTTTCCAGACTGTCCGCTCCGGTAAGACCGTTAAAATTTTATATGAGTCTTAGATAAAATTTTGGACCGACGCTCAAATTCTTCTGAGAATATTTCTAGAATTTGATGTCATCACTTTTTGGTCAGGAGGCCAATTTCAGTAAGAAAATTCTTACCAAATCACAAGCGACTTTTACGAAAACTGTGTGACAAAAACTAAACATTTTGCCTGTTTTTGTTGTCAGTTTTACTTAACGAAAACTGCGGCCAAATGCGTCTAAAGTCCCCGTCACGAGAAGCTATAAATTTTGTAAATAAAGAACTTCTACAAAGTTACGTAGCGACAATTCAATCAACAACAAATAATCCCAAATTCAATCAACTCAAAGTTACATACGTGTAATACGAAACTAACGAGCAATTTCACTTAGTCGGGTTATATTTTAGCGATATAAAGCGCTATCGTCTAATGTTTTGTGGTACCGGAACGTGTCTGACTCATGGAACGTCAACATTTGGCCCGCCATTTTGAAGTAAGTTCACACTGACGCTGTCAATGCTGTCATTTGAGTTTTGAATGAGTTTCAGTTTGTTTGTGTTGTTTTCGTAGATTATTATTTATTATTATATAAATAAAATAAAAACCATTATATAAAAATAAAAATCATTACAAAACGGTTTTTTTTTATTTGTTCCAAAGGTTGCGAACCCCTGAATGTGTGTTTACAAAATTTATAGCTTCTCGCGACGGGGACTTTATCACTTTCGTAATTTCAATAGCTTTCATTTTGAATCATCATCATCATCATCTTCCTGCCCTTATCCCATGTTACTTGGGGTCGGCGCAACACGTTTTCTTCTTCCATTCTGTCCTGTCAACCGTCATGAATCACTGACTCCCTTCTCTTTCATATCATTCTTCACACAATCCATCCGTTTTGAATATATAACAATAATTATTGTGTGGTACATAATTGTGGAGAAGTTGGATTGTTATTACGTATGTAGCTATGTAAATTGTTGAACTGTCAAAATCAAAGCCATAGCGATTACGAGTGTTTGCTGAAGTTAGAATGCTGTCTGAATGAACGGTTCGGCTTCGGATCGGTTGCGTTTGATCAACGTGTCTGTTAGTAGAATCGGACTCCAGGTGTCAGCTTCACCTGAGCCACCATGATGTGGCAGCTGGTCGGCTGCGCTTGGCCGCGCCGTTACCGCTTATATGTCAACCGCCATAAACTTGGCCATGCCGATGGTCTGCGGAACGCGAGACAGGAACGAGTAGCGAATCGTGTATTAACCACCAGCAGCGATAGATAACAGCAGACTGTCTAATTGGCACGGCGACACAGCTGCCGGACACGACTAGCGCGATATCGCTCCACGCAGTCAGTTAACTTAGGACGCTAAAATTACTCAGATACAGAATACCATGGTTAATTTTTTGAAAACTTTTGTTTGTAATTTTGAAAAAAGCCTATGCAGGGTCAATCAGTGTTACCAGTAAATCACGTGGTTTGAAGGAATTACACGAATTCGTTAACACCCTGTATAAAACACGCATAGTGCAACACACTGACAACGCATCGACGCGCGTCGTTGCTGACCGCGCGCAGATCACGCGATAACGCGGGGAGTGCGTGACGTCCTGCAAACTATGGCACGCTGGTGTCTGCAGACGTACAGATTTTTCCCAATAATGGATGTATCCACGATAGAACCAGAAGTCGACAAACTCATATTTGAAATTGAAAACCGTCCTTCTATTTTATATGTAACGTATAAAATACAATGACCGGACACTATTGAGTAACTGTACACAGCACAGGCGCGGTGGTCGACCGTGAATTGAGCTTTATTTAGTGCGAAATAAGAAGAAGATTAAACCGCATGATGTTGCAGATTTGCGCCCCTAGCTGCGCGCGTGGATGCGTCGCACCGGAGCGTAGCGCGTGGTAGTGTGAGATCTACCTTACGGCGGTTTACCTATAAGCACGCAAATAACTAAAAAGTTTAATATACGATTTCCAACAAACGGGCCACGTCGGAGCGCATTTCACACTGTGCTAAAGGAAATTCAGGCTTCTATACAATAGTTAAGTTTCATGTTTGTCTGGAATTTACACTGCTTTGAACTCGGTTAGATCCGCGCGTATGCCGCGGCAGCCGGTCGGCTGCGCTCGGCTGTCGTCGCGTCCGGTCAGCTCCGCTCGGCCACACCGCAGGTAGAAATTGACTGCGATAGTGGATACGCGAATACGCGCGCGCGTGCGCCTGGATTCCAGCAGATTGTAGCCGTCGGACGGACGTGGTCGGCTACGCGCGCATGCTCGAGCATCCGCTGCGATGCTCTGCGCTGCGCTCCTGCGTGACCTGGTTGGTGGAAATCGTACATAAAATCTAGATTTTAAACTTTTTACCATAAATGCATTTCAATTCTCTTTATTGCATTGTTCCGGGTGTGTGAATCTTACAAAAATAAAGGCAAAAACAATTGCATGGTGAACACATTCCGAACCCTTACGAACAATAAAAATTACCATACCCCAACGAATCCTGAGCCTTAAACAACCATTTAATAAGGTTAAATTTCCTTTGACAATGTGTTAAACCGGTCGAATTACTGCACAAAGTCGCGCCCTAGCAGACAGCACTCTAAAATTTTCTGGATAAGATTCAATAATAAAAATAAAATAGCGATTGGTAAGACTGGCTTTATTGGGAGCGGGAAGTGAATTGTCAAGGCGAGGGTACCCTGAGAGCGGGAGCACACGATGCGTTGCGGCGCCGCACCGCAAAGATTTCACCGTATCAGCGGGCACACGAGCGGTGCGGCGCCGCAACGTTGTTATGTCGCAGCGGCGCAATCTCGCAAATCGAAACGAGCGAGCGTGTGTCTTTCCTTTTGACGCATAAACAACTGAGCGGTGCCGCTCCGACGTCGCCACGCATTCACCCCTCCCCGCCTCGTCTCGGTGGTTACAAGTCCGGTGCGGCGCCGGAGCGCATCGTGTGACATGCCATGGATATTTCTATGTAAGACGACGCAGGGACACCGCTCCGGCGCCGCGCCGCCGCCGCAACGCATCGTGTGCCCCCGCTCTCACAGTTCCAAACGTTCGTTCTGCTTAGCCTTTTTAACCCTATCTATTAAAGGAGGAGGTTATCCAAATTATGGTGGGTCAGCTTCGAGTCTGACCCACTTTCTGATTTCTGACTATGTAATGACTGTCATATTATATGTCTACACCAGTGCGCTTTCATGTTCATCTTGTGCTTTCAACGTTCAATTCCTCTTGCGTCAAGCGCATGCAATATTGATTGCCATAAGACTGCTAACTCCAATAAATAAATATTGTTGCCTTAATTGTCCAGGCACAAATATTATATAATGTTGTAATAAACTATGCACAACGCTGCCAACGTTGCAGCACTGGCAGGGTCGCCATGCAATGTGGGGCGTTCGGGTGTCAAATAAACAGACGTGTTGTCGGTTGCAACGACTATAATCATCATCATCTGCCTAGCCTTTTCCCAACTATGTTGGGGTCGGCTTCCGGTCGAACCGGATGCAGCTGAATATCAGTATTTTACATGGAGCGGCTGCCTATCAGACCTCCACAACCCAGTAACTGGGTAATACGATACTCTTGGTAAGACTGGTTGTCAGACTTTCTGGCTTCTGACCAACAGTAATGACTGTCAAAGATCTACAAATGACAGCCGGGACCAACGGCTTTACGTGCTTTCCGAGGCACGGAGGAAACTCGCTATGGTAAAATGGTCACACATCCACAGACCAACCTCGGCAAGCGTGGCTTAACTCGGAAGATCGGTCTATGCGGCTATAATTATTTAGCCACGAGCTCCTTGCAACGACTATAATATAATGCTAAAACTTACACTAAGCTTATTCCTAAATACAACATAAGAGGTAAGGCGAGTTGCACACTACGAGACGCATGCAGCTTATCGTCTACGTACACCGGTGCGCTGCGGTCAGTCGACATACAATAGACGAATTAGCGTGTGCTAGGGGCATATTATTATGCTTTTGTCGAACTAGTATCAAGGCATGCGTTAAGGCGCTTCACGCATATTTCAGACGAAGACGCAAGATGAACATGAAAGCGCACTGATATAGACATAGCTATAGGTATTCATATGACACTCGGGACCGACGGTTTAACGTGCTCTCCGAAGCACGGAGGGGTCTCGATGTGTAAGAAACGTTCACCCATCCACAGACTGACCGCAGCAAGCGCAGTTTAACTTTGCAAATCGTATGATTGGCGCGATTGTTAATTTGTCATGAGCCCCTGTACCGTCCTATGTCTAAGAGACCGTACAGTGACATTTGAGTTTTATAAACTACTAGCGACCCGCCCCAGCTTCGCACGGGTACTATAATATGTATGTATTATACATATAAACCTTCTTCTTGAATCACTCTATCTATTAAAAAAACGCATCAAAATCCGTTGCGTAGTTTTAAAGATCTAAGCATACATAAGGACAGACAGCGGGAAGCGACTTTGTTTTATACTATGTAGTGATAAAAGCGCAACGTTTTCTCTATTGACCAGTCTGGTCCGTATTTTTCTATCATTTGTCAATTAGTACGAGATCCAGAGACTTTTATTGAGACATTACCATAATTATAATAGGTATCATACCATACCATATTTTAGATCGTCTTTCAGTACAAAAAAAGCATGACATAAAAAAAAACTTTAATTTTAAAAACTTTATTAGTCCTGTAACTCGTCGAGAAGCTCGTGGCTAAATAATTACAGCCGCATAGACCGATCTTCCGGGTTAAGCCACGCTTGCCGAGTTTGGTCTGTGGATGGGTGACCATTTACCATAGCGAGTTTCCTCCGTGCCTCGGAAAGCACGTAAAGCCGTTGGTCCCGGCTGTCATTTGTAGATCTTTGACAGTCGTTACTGTTGGTCAGAAGCCAGAAAGTCTGACAACCAGTCTTACCAAGAGTATCGTATTACCCAGTTACTGGGTTGTGGAGGTCTGATAGGCAGTCGCTCCATGTAAAATACTGATATTCAGCTGCATCCGGTTCGACTGGAAGCCGACCCCAACATAGTTGGGAAAAGGCTAGGCAGATGATGATTAGTCCTGTAACTCATTAAAAGTTATACAATGAGCTTAAAGTAGCCCAATAATTTGGTATAACCAAAAACATCAGTATGTCTTCAGAATTTCTCGGGATAACACTTTAGACGTTTTTGCTCATAACTCAAAATTAGGTTTATTCACTTAACGACCTTTTAGACATAGGACGGCAGCCCTCTTATTAGACTAGTCAATCCACATACGGTTTATTTCGTGAAACAATATTCAGTGGACTGTTAATTATTCATCGCCTAAGAAACTAAGTAGACTGCGAAAATACTTGATTAGTGAATTTGTAGCAATGTAAGCTAGAGTCGTAACCTGTAATCTCTCTAATGTAGCTATAATCTGAACACTGACAGCTAGTGCTGCGAAATACTGGAAGTTTAACAAGTCCGGAACGATAAGACACTCCGGGAATTTGAATCAGATACGCTCTTCAAGTTGGTGTTAGCGGGACGTTGAAACTAGAGAATTTAAGATTTTGAGATTAGATTTATTTCAGGTACGTGATTTATGGAACTTTTGAGTATATTTTCGGGGAATTAAATACTATTGCACTCTTTTGGCAGAAAAGCCAAATAAGAAAGAAACTTTTATTTTAAGGGTAATACCGCGAGTTCTTAAGTATACACTAGAGGTATTTTTGTTACATTAACGTATTAACAATGAATTGAAACAAAAAAGTACTTATTTCAAAATATGCAGTTTATCTACCTTTTTTTTTCGTGTTAAAATCCTCATGGATGCCCTTCGCCCGGGAAACGCGAAGGGGTATGCCGGACTCTTACCGGCTAAAAACCCACGGTGTTCCTTCTCCTGACCCTTAGCCGGTGTCGCGGGATTCGCAGCTACCTGCACCGCGACCCCGGCAGGCCTTGGTACGCCAGCCCCTGGCGTACCTCGTAACCTCTCTTTCTGTGGGGCCTTGCCCCACGTTCTCCTGAGCAGCGCGCACGGAACACTGCGCGCCGCCTTCTCGGGTCTGTTACTGGTCGGGCGACGGGTTTCCTAACCCGCTGCTCGCAGGCCACACACTACGGTGGCCGGAGATCGTCGCGCACCCTCCGGCACCCGATGCGTCTGGCGCGGGAAGGGAGAGTGGCAGCTGCCTCTCTCTCCCTCTCCGCTCCCTCTTTGGTTGCTTCATGTAGTTTATCTACCTAACCTTTTCCAAACTACGTTAGGATCAACTTGAAGTCAAACCAGATGCGGTTGAGTATCAATATTTTATACGAAGTGACTGCCATCAGACCTCTGCAACCCAGTTAGGTACTGAGCAACGCCTATATCGTAAGGTTAGATCGGTCGTCCAAGTTTCGGGCTTCTGACTATCCGTAACGACTGTCATAGGTATTCGTATAACACCCGGGATCAACGGCTTAACGTGCTCTCCAAGACACGGAAAATACGCAGTTTACGGTTCCATTTTAATTTATTGCCAATGTGCTCTATAGCCAAAGACTTTTGGCATCCTTATTAAAAACCCACATATAATTCTCCACAAGTAAAACTTTCCAAAACTACAATAATCCCACGATTTCTGAGCACACGAATTTAACTCATAAAGATATGGGGAGATTCCCCTATACCCTTCTGGCTCTCGCATAAACACGACGATAATTTAAGGCTAGCAAGCCAGGCGGACTGCATTTCACACTGATAATTCAGCCCTCATCAAGCTGTCTCCCCCCCCTATGTCCACGCCAGCAACGCCCTAAGCCGAGGTCCGAGTCCCACTAGGGGTCGCCCTTAGTGCTGTTGTTGCAGGTAGTCATGATGTTAGTGTAGTACAAGTAGTTAGCTTAGGTTTAGTATTTTACTTCCCCACCATTGGCTGGGGACCTTTCAGGTCTCTCCAATTACTGCTCGGTTACGTAGAAAGGGTCCGCAAGGAACTTTAAAAGGAGCAAAACAGAAAAATAAAAGCATACTTTGTAGATCCTACTACTGTGCTGCGTTTTGTTAAATCTTACAACACGCATCTATTCCCAGCGTGCGGTGAGGAAGTTTTTTTTTTATATTCGAGCCCGTCCCACGGAATAATTAATTAACACGTTAGCTGCTGTAAAATAATCATAAACTTTCATCTGGTGCGGTGGCGGTCGAAATGCGCATCCATAGTCCTTTTCGACACTGCGTATGTCCTTTTCGACCTGACACCACTAGGATAGATTAGTTTTAATACTTACATTTGCAACCACGAGGCGAAAACTATATTTATCTCTGTCAAACTTCTATAAATACCGAAGATAATCGTTCCGCACCAGCGAAAAAGATATGGTTTTCACCGTGCGCACCAGCGGTAAGCACCGTATCGGGCCGATTTTGTGTGTTCCGCAGTAATCCCGGGGCGTTTCATCACTACTCACAACATTAATTCTATGATAATATTTGGAGGCTCACTCTAATTTAGTGTAGTGCCTTATTACGAGTCAAGCTTTATACTTTGTTTGTGTGGAACTATTTCGTATCGATTTTACTTACTAAAGCTTCTAAATTAGTCATTTAGAACATATTTTTCTAGGAATTATTATCATAACTTATGTTTCCCGGCAAAGGATAGGTTCTTCGTACTGACGTCTGCCTGATTATTATTATTTGTTTATTTATTGCACAATGTAGTGTACAGAGAACTTATAGAATAGTTATTCCAAACAGACATAGACCCTGTAACTGCTTGTAAGGGTGTTGCAAGGAATACAATAATAGTACTTACTTATAAGTTATTGGGAAAATTAACATCACTTTAAAATTAGGTTATATTGGCAATCGTATACATATTCTATTACTTAGGTGTAATAGATAGGTACTTTATTTTATACATAGGAAAATAGATAAAGAAAGATTAAAAAAAAATGTCACACCTCGTAGCTACAATCCGCGAGGCCTAAGCTGAGCTTTGCATTTGTGTGAGTATGAATGTAGACGCGTCCTTTGCTTGGTTTAAACCGGTTTATACTGCTTTTTGGCAATCGATTCTATGTGCACTCACACAAATGCAACGCTCAACTTAGGCCTCGCGGACTGTAAGTTTTTTTTTTTTTTTTTAAAAACGTTGCCCCATACTAAGATTTCTCTTGTATCGTGGGTGCGTTTACAGACACAAATCTCACAAACAAACGCCCAGACCCGGAACAACCATCTGTAGGTATTATACTATCAAAGAATTTATCTTCCATAAATTCTTTGATAGTATTATAACATTTCTATTATTATCATTTCATTATAACAATATCTCTAAGTTTTTTTTTCTTGTTAATTTTATATTTGTTTTGTTTCTTGTTTAAATTCTATCTTCTTCTTCTTCTTTTGGTACACTCTATAATTTCATATTTAAGAACGGGGCCTCCTAGCACAGGTATATTCTTTACTTAAAAGGAGGCCCCTGTGTGACTTTTATTGAAAAGTGTACAAGATTTGGAAATAAACCTTATTATTATTATTATTATTATTTCTCTAACAACATGCGCTTTAATTTCATTTTAACCTGTGTAGTACTGTAATTATAGACACAATAGATAAACAATGGCGGCCGTACCGTTTTCGGTGCACTTGGGCGAGTGACATTAAATGTGTTAATTGTTTTTGTGTAATTTATACAATCTGGCTATTTGCCATTTTAAAGTAGGTAAGTAGTTTTCCGTGTGGTGTTCGACGTAATAGCGCTACCCCAACTCTTCCCGTAGGTGTCGTAAAAGGCGACCAAGGGATTCACTAGAGGATGGGTAGCAGCGTTCTCTGAGTACTTTAACAACCATACTACGAGCGCCAACACGCCTGCCAAGCGTGGCGATTATGGCAACCCTCCCTATTGGGGGAGGCCTATGTCCAGCAGTGGACGTCTTTCGGCTGAATCATCATCATCATCAAGTAGTGTTAACAACATTCCAATCAAAACCCTTAATAAGATCAGCTCAATAGTACCTAGTATTGTATTATCTAGGTTTGCACATATATTAGTATTTTCAAGTCAATCAGTTGAGCAGAAGTGAAATAAATACCTATTTTATGGCTGAAATCCTTAAACCAACTGTGAAAAAAGCTGATCATTTTGAAACGGTTAAGGCCGCTTGTACACGCTAAGAAATGTCACCGTGTCTGCTGCAGATAGAACCAATTTATCACGTACACGGCAAGAATTTTGTCAGATCTAAGCACGAAAACTTCTCATGTCTACTGCAGACAAGACGAATAGGAGCGTGTAAACGTTAAGATTATTTTCGGGCAATAGTGCATAGTCTACGTCCACGCAAACAAACGTACAAAAACTATCTGAACCACCTTACCCTGCCCCGCCCCCCACCGCACCGTAGCAACGTTCACGCGTCGTGTCTAGCGCAGGCATGATTTTTTTCTTGATCGGCGTCGACGTTCGTGTGTGGAAACGACACGAATTCTTGCATAGGCCCGGCGACTTTTCTTAGCGTGTACAAGCGGCCTAAACCGATTTCCATAAGGGCTTGTTTCACTCGTACCAAAACTACACCACAACCACACCACAACAACAACACGTGGGCGGCACCAATTTATCTGAAAATAAATACTTTAATTCACACGAACCACATTTTGTCGCCACAGCTGCAGCGACACTATCACACGTAATCACTGCTTGATCACTTTTATAGGGATGGGACATATTTACGCTACCAGTTTTTAAAACCACTTCGAAGTAGGGCGCCCTGGTGCGGACGGAAAATACTTGCAAGTGTGAAAGTATTTGTTAGTCGGGCGCGGCAGAGGTGGAACACAACAGAATTAAAAATACTTGCATACGAAATTTACGCATGTCATCTTATAAATAAGGAGCACAATCGAATATGCGAAAAAAAAAGTTTTTAACTTCCATGTATTTTTTTTGCAAATACGATTGTGCTCCTTATTTATATGAAAACACGAATCGATTTCCTATGCAAGTATTTTCAACTCTGGAAGCCGAGGGCGCGGGGCTCGCGGCGACAGGGCGCTTTCTGGCGCTGGTTGCGAGTTCGGGGCTCGGTGGCCAAGCCCGAAGTATTCCGAAGGTGCCCGAGAGCGCACGGTAAAAACTAGACCTAATACTGCTAAGTACTTTCAAGTGTTTTAAACCCTAGTTTTCGACTCTGGCATTTTTACATACTCGTACTTGGAAGCCCTGGTATTGAATTTAGCAAGTATATCCCCTCCCACTTTTCGTCGCTGCAATATGGTGTGCTTGTGATACGTGTGAATTCTCTCTAAACAGCCACGAACCCACATAAATTCCCCACTTCCAAGTCCTATTACAAACAACTGAAATACGGGTATCTACATTTTCTATAGTTCCTGAAGACCGTTAACAATTTTCTTCGAATCGCAATATCTTAATAATGACAACAATGCATTCAATCTCCTCGGAAAATTGAAAATGAATACCTTTCAAGCAACATCATGTAGATCTCGACAATACTGTTTCTCAAAAGCTGCTATTCTGTACCATATTTTATTTTTTAAACTAGCTGTACCCGTGGCGTTGCCTACGGAAACAAACGGTTACTGCTCATCTAGCTAGTATCTGTCCTGGGGCCTAATTCTCCTAAAATAAATCTTGATAAATCACAACCGAACCAAGGCCGAACCGTTCATTCAGACAGTTCTCAATTTCAAAAGCTATCAAATTGTTTGACACAAAAAACAAAATCAATCATTTTGAAAGTTTCGAAAACAAAAACTGACTGACGGTTGTGGTTCGATTGCGTTTGGCAACAATTTATTTTAGGAGAATTGGGCCCCTGAGCGCCAATTTGATTAACATTAAATAAAAGTAAAAACCGACTTCAAAAGAAACTAAAAAGAGTAAAATAATTACCATAATATATAAATTAACAGTTTCAGAAGTCGGTGGTTTTTATTTGTTTCACTGTAAAATTGCACCGACTTTTAAAACTGTTAATATTATATTATGGTAATTATTTTACTCCTTTTAGTTTCTTTTGAAATCGGTTTTTACTTTTATTTAAAGTTTTTTATTAAATACGTTTTAGTGTCATAAGGACTTAAAAAAATGACACAGTAGCGTAATCTTTCCAACAACTAGGTAATTTTCTTTAAGAATAGGTTTTAACGTATAACTATTATGACGGTTCCTTACAAATACATAATAATAGAACCTTCTTTGTTCTTGGCTAATGTTTCTGTGATGACAGTTAAATCAGAGATTAAAAGTCCTCATCAAAACTTTTGGTTAGGGAACCACAAACCAAAACGTCATCTAAGTAAGTTTTTGTTTATTATTTCAAAAAACTCTGAATTTATTTCAGTACCTCTGAAGTATGACCTACCAAACAAAAAAAGAATCATTAAAAACCATTCATAATTGGAGTAGATATCGCGTAACAAACATTAAAAAAAAACATTCCGAAGAACCTCCTCCTTTTTGAAGTCGGTTAAAAATTGTTGCCAAACGCAAACGAACCACAACCGTCAGTCAGTTTTTGTTAACAAAACCTGTCAAAATGATTGGTTTGTTCTTTGTGTCAAACAATTTGACAGCTTTTGAAATTGAAAACAGACTGAATTAACGGTTCGGCCTTGTTTCGATTGCGATTTATCAAGATATCTTTTAGGAGAATTGGGTTCCTGGAGACTAATACTACTAACATAATTGTTGCCAAATCGCAAATAAATTACAACTAGGGTTGTGAATCGTACTCTATTATAGAGTGTTGTACTCTATTTCACTTAGGCGTACTCAGGGGCGGATTTCCCTAAAGGCCAAATAGGAACGGGCCTTTTTTTTTTTGTATGCGAAATCGTCATGACTCCTTCCGCTCTGGGTGGAGCGGAAGGGAGTGTCAGACTCTTACTGACTAAAACCTCTTAATGCGTTCCAGGGCCGCGGTAACTCTTTCGAACAAATTTCGCAACCCTGGCAGGCACTGGGCCTAGCGGGCCGCATCTACTAAGCTGACATCTCTTAAGGCGCGCGTGGAACACAACGCGCCGTCGACCCGGGCCTGGTTCTGATCGAACAGCGAGCCACCCAACGCTCGCCGTCCGCAGGCCCGCGAGATTGGCCCGGGCCTGTTGCGGCAAAGTTTAGGGGGCGAGAAAATTTGGTGGGTTTTTTTTAGTTGTCGCGCCCTCTTTGACCCCATCCACCAACTCAAACTCAAATGTAAAAACTCGAGTGTAAAAACTCAAAAATGAGTCCATAGCATCTCGCAAACCAGACAAAAGACAATTAGTGAATAATGATTAATTGTTACTTACAAATAGAAATGGTAAGCATTAGTATTTGAAACACTGATTGAAATAATTTTACCATTTACCGACTTTCGTTGTTTTTAACCGACTTCAAAAAAAGGAGGAGGTTCTCAATTCGGTCGGTATTTTTTTTATTTATATATGTACACCGATTACTCCGAGGTTTCTAGTCTGATTATGGTGATTCTTTTTTTGTTCGATGCAGTATACTTGCCATTTGATTCCATAGAAATTTCATCCAATTTGGTTTCGTACTTTTTATTTTGTGAGCATTTTTTTGATTACTGCTATGTGGATGATGTAATTATTTTTATGTATGTTAGGGCATAACTCCTTCGTTTATAAACGGATTTGCAAAATTCTTTTTTTGTTTGACAGAATATTTTTTCTAAATGGTTCCATTTAAATTTGGTGAAGATCTGATGAAGACCTTCGGAGATTGACAATGGAACTCTTCAATGGATAACAGCCAATTACCCGAGATTGCTGTAATTGCATGTTTGTGTACTGTTAATGCCACTAAAAATAGAAAAATAAAATAACATTAAAAAAGAGTAAAAACCGACTTCAAAAAAACTAGAAAGAGTAAAATAATTACCATATTATAAAACTAACAGTTTCAGAAGTCAGTGCCTTCAATTATGTTCAGTGTAAAATTGCACCGACTTCTGAAACTGTTAATTTTACATTCTGGTAATTATTTTACTCTTACTAGTTTTTTTTGGAGTCGGTTTTTATTTTTTTTAAAGTTATTTTATTTTAATTTAATTCCCATAGTTCATTTAATTTTTCGTGATTTACAACGAGTAGAGGGCGGCCATATTTCATAGGCCTAGGGCAGCCAACGTATCAAATCCGCCCCTGGGCGTACTTTATAATGTACGACAGTAATAAAATACGCTGAAATATTCTTTTTCCCTGACACCATTCTCATTTGATTCTCATCCTACTAGTTTTTTTTTTTTTGCATACTTTTATTACTCTGTGATTTTTGGTTGTGATTGAAAGTTGTGTCCATATGGTGCCAGAGGTAAAGAATAGCACTACCCCATCTTTTCCCATGCGAAGGCGACTAAGAGTTTCACTAGAAGATGCAGCAGCGTTGTCTGACTACTTTAACAACCATACTGCGATCGCCAACCAGCCTGCCAAGCGTGGCGATTATGACAACCCTCCCCCCCCCCTTTTTGGGGGAGGGGTATGTCCAGCAGTGGACGTCTTTCGGCTGAATGATGATGATGATGAAAGTTTCGCGCGTTTCTGAATACGATCGCAACAAGTTTTAAAGTATCTAGAAGCGATGAAAAAAATGTGTATAAGTATAGAAATGTAACTACTCTTTTTTTGTACAGACGCCAGCAGGTCAAGCTACCCAAAACTGTCCAATTTTTCCAATCAATCTTGAGCCTAATGTTTTCGCGATAAAGATGAAAATCTATTAAATAAATTTGACTTATTATAGTATTTATGATTATTTACGGTTTACTCACGTGCATTTTTTGAGGATTTTTTGAGGAGCTCGTGGCTAAATAATTACAGCCGCATAGACCGATCTTCCGGGTTAAGCCACGCTTGCCGAGGTTGGTCTGTGGATGGGTGACCATTTACCATAGCGAGTTTCCTCCGTGCCTCGGAAAGCACGTAAAGCCGTTGGTCCCGGCTGTCATTTGTAGATCTTTGACAGTCGTTACTGTTGGTCAGAAGCCAGAAAGTCTGACAACCAGTCTTACCAAGAGTATTGTATTACCCAGTTACTGGGTTGTGGAGGTCTGATAGGCAGTCGCTCCATGTAAAATACTGATATTCAGGTGCATCCGGTTCGACTGGAAGCCGACCCCAACATAGTTGGGAAAAGGCTAGGCAGATGATGATGACTCACGTGCATTTTTTCTTCGGGATTGCCCGACTAGTTTCGGACCCAAACGGAGCCCTTAATCATGAGCTGAACACGCGGCGAGGTCGCGAGACGAACAATTATTATATTAGCTTGATGTGCTGGCATCTGTACATCGTACTTTATTTTTGCTACCTATCCCGAAACACAAATGTACTTTTAGTGTTCCAAAAAAAGGTGGCAACCCTAATTACAAGTGTCAGTCAGTTTTCGTTTACGAAAACTGTAAAAATGTTTGTTTTTGTTATTGAACAAATAAAAAATTTTCGTAAACGAAAACTGTTTGAAGGAACGGTGCAGCTTCGGTTCGGTTGCGATTGATCAACGTTTCCGTTACAAAAATTTGGCTTCTGGGGGTCTACTCCCTAAGCACGAAGTCCGTAGTTTCGGCCTTAGTTACGAGCGTTTCCTACTCACTATCACCTACGGACATACGATTATTTCGGGGTCCGAACTAAGAATGAATGACAACACGATTTGACAGTTGTCCCTACTAGAGTGCGCGCAAGATAACTCTGCGCGCGACTGAGGGCGTGCTAAACGTTGCCATGAACGCAAAAGTTCAAATTACCGCTTTTTAAGCTTAACTTTTTTATCGCTAAACATAATTTTCCCGTTAAATATTCCTTCAATCAGGTAGTTCTACTATCAACATTGATAAAACGGCACACACTTTGGTGGACCATGATTAGTTCCGATTTCGGCCGCGCGCAGACTTATCTTGCGCGCACTCTACCAATGTGTTTTTGCCCGTCCGAAAAGTTGAACTTGACACTTGTTTTGTTCGCTCCTACGTTTCGGGTTACTTTCGGACGGACGAATAACTTCGTTGACGGACTTAGGGAGTAGGCCCCCTGATACAGCGCAGTGTTTTACGTGTTCGAATATTTCGATTTAACAGCGCGATTTTGCAACTCTGCTGACTCGTTGTGCTAAGCTCTTGATGGTACGGCAAAATCTCGATAATACTAGTGATTTACATACTAGAGTGCAGCTACATCGGCCATGTGTCGTGTCCTAGATTAACATATAAAACAGAGCGCGGCAATCGTTGCTATCCGCCAATAAATCGCCGAAAAATATGATGTGTAAAATAATATAAAAATATCGCTAAGGGGGCTATTACACTATCATACACACATCAAAAAAAGTTTGCGATCACTTTGATAAATCGAAATCTTTTTTGTTACGGTAGATTATATTATGATTTCTACTTCTTTTTAGATTCTTTAGACACGAGTTTTCTGTATCAAGAAAACACACAAAGAATTTTTCTTGATAAAGTTCAATTTAAAAAATTATATCAGCTTATGCTAGTGATCGCACACTTTTTTGATGTGTCTATATCTAGGATCATAGATCTATGAGTCATAGATATATGACAATCTATACTAATATTATAAAGAGGTAGAATTTGTTTATTTGTTTGTTTGTATGTAGGAGGTAATCTCCGAAATTACTCATCCGATTTCATAAATTCTTTCACCATTATGAAGCTACGTTATCCGAGAGTGCTATAGGCTATATTTTAGTATCAATAAATTAGGGATCCGTAAATAATTTACAATAATGTAACCCAAGGTACCTCTCAAAAATTAACTTATCTATACTAATATCATATAGAGGTAGAATTTGTTTGTTTGTTTGTATGTAGGAGGTAAATTAACGCGAGCAAAGCCGCAAGCAAAAGCTAGTGTAATATAGAAATATGAATCATTTCGTCTTTGATCATAGATCTTTAACATTTGTGGTTAGATAGGATCCTATAGGGTCATAGAAACAGGTATTGCCAGTTAACATGAAAAAAAAAGGAAAAAAAAACTTGGCTGTATGTAGTACATCCATGTAATAATACCGCTGCCTTTTCCGCGGTAACAAAAAAAAGTTAAGCATTCAAGCGGCGTTGCAAACTGGCTGGTCTGAGTGTACAAATATTGTTTAAAAACCAGATTACGAAAAATAGGATCTCATATAACTATGATAATGTAATACACAGATATGACTCTAGCATAGAGGTGACTAGAGCATAGAGGTCATATAAAGGGTTACAGGGAATGTCGTACTGAATATTAAATGACGTTATTATTCAGGTCATTTGTGATGGATTTGCTTCTGTAATATGGTGTCCGAAACTTAACTGTTCTGGAGACATTGAATTAAAACACTTGGGCCTATTCAAATAACATTTTTTTAAGATTTAATGAACATACCTAATAGATGTTATACCTTTTTGAATAGCTAAAGAGACGTAGAAGTCTTTAAAATTATTATATACAACTTTTGTCTAGACACATACTTAAAAAGAATTTCATAACACCGAAAAGTGAGCCTTTTTGCTAGAATCGACGATTCACAATTTTAAAAAGTAATACTTATGTAAGTTGATATGACATCTTAAACCTTATTGCGCACAATGTGAGAAGAAATCCAACTTGAAATCTGATAAACATTTCAAGTCCACGGCTGTACATAAATCAATACTTATTTCGGTTTTTTTCTTGTTAACCGGTAAATTGAGCGTTTAGGTACGACTTAGCAGCCGACTGCATACAGCAGCAGCATACGACGTGTCGCTACGACACTACTGGTTTCTATGTATTTCTATGAAATACCTTCCGCAGCTAGCGACACGTCGCCCGACTACACGTCGTACGACCGCAAACGACGTGTCGTCCGACCGCAGATCTGTAGTGCCACCGACGCTGGAGCGACGACACGTTGAATCTTTCTCAAAAAATGAGTTTTTCCAATTTCGAGGAAGAAAAATGATAAACCAGGTGGCCCAATATCCTGCACTGTACGATGAATCTAACAAAAACAAAAGATACGAAAGTAAATCGCGATCGCTAATCCCAAACAGGTCAGACATATTGTCTCACGGAACATTCAGAACTAACTGGAATACGACGTGTCGTCTGCTGCAGCCATCTGCTGCTGTATGCAGTTGGCTACGAACTTGTACCTTTATTCTGAAATAAACTTCTCTTTAAGGTTAGTGTTCATTAACCGGCACTAACCGGTATTTCGCCCTTAAAACGTCTATGAAAAGATTTAAAATTGTTTTTAATTGTTAACACAGGTCAAAAGCTATCCATCGCTTTGTGTTATACAGGTTTATTTCGGTTGTTAGACGTAAAGATTATTGGTTTCGTTCATGTTAACAGTTAAATTAAGCGTTATGTTGAAATAAGGCTGGTATTACTCTTATCAAATATCTTTGTTCAATGTTCGTTGGATCAAAGAAATTGTGGATTTGATCAAAGAAATTCGATGTCAAAGAAAATAAATTTGATCAAATATCGGACATCGATATTGGTCAAAGATATGTGATAAGTGGAATACCAGCCTAAAGTTCTCTTGAAGATTAGTGTGCATTAACCGGTATTACGCCATTGAAACCGAATTAAAAAATGATTAAGTATCGGTATCGTTTTAAACAAAAACTTTATGCGAAACCGTTAAAAACATTTTAACAAACCGATATTTTTGGAACTGGTACCGAGCCTGCGAGTATGTATGTATACTTGTATGCTAACGGAAATGTATGTAATCCGTTATTGTATAGAATTCCTAGGAAATGTATACAATGCCTAAAATCGTCAGGAAATGTGTGAAATAAATTTTATTACATACATTTCCTTGGAATTCTATACATTTTCTAAACAGCAATCAGAAATGTGTTAAAAGATTTTTATGTTTCATATTGTGATCTGATTATTCAGATTAAACACAGTGTTAGCATTTATAAAAAAAAAAGTGAGTGCCTCAGCTGATGTTTGTAAGGTTGTTTGGATGCCCAAAATAGAGTCGACGGAGCCCCGCTGGGCGGGGCCCAAGGGAAGCCCCCGTCATCCCCTTCGAACCTAACCTACCCGAGTCGGGGTGCCCCAAACTACAGGTAAAATGTTAATTTGTATACATTTCCTAGTACCATTTAGGAATTGCATGTAATATCTCTGAAATGTATGTATCAAAGAACCGTCGACAAATTATTTTACACATTTCCTAAATTGGCTTGGCATTGTATGCATTTTCTAGGAATTGTATACAACTCCTAGGTTTCATACATTTCCTGTGACATATACATAAAACTCGTTACAAAAACAAGTCCTTAATTGACGTATGCCTCACCGCGTACGCAAGCAATTAATATGCGAACAAAGTATAATCTAAAGAACTTTACCATTAATTTATTAAAGCGATTAGATAAACTAATAACAGCGAATTGTTCAGCAACTCTGCTAATGTCATATCATAACTTATTGTTGGAGACTTTCTTTGTGACGCTAGCAAGCTGAAAACTTCGTCGTAACGATAATTAAAGTGTTTTTTTTGATAAATTATCGAGTTGCTATACTCAAGCTTGTGGCTAATTAATAACAGCGCGGTACGATTTACTAGGTTAAGCTGCACTGTCCGCGGTCAGTCCGTGGATGGGTGACCTGTCCACATCTCCACGTCACGACGTCGTCAACGTGGAACGGTGTGGTAACGCGGCACGGTGCGTTGACATAACGTGCAAATTTACGTTACCGTATCGTGACACGTTCCGCCTCTAGCCGCAAGCGCACACGTATATGCGCTCCGCCCGCGCTCTCTAGCGTGTCTATGTGCTCTGATGCTTTAAACCCATACCTTACTGTTTCTCTTATTAAAATTCAGGATCTACATGGTCAACGATAAATCTAACAATGATCCTGACGTGCATTTTTACGATACAGTAACGTAAATTTGCACGTTACGTCAACGCACCGTGCCACGTTACCGCACCGTTCCACGTTGACGACATCGTGACGTGGAGATATGGACACGCTCTGACCGTTCGTTACACGTCGAGACCTCGGAGACGTGCCTCGGAGAGCAAGTTAAACTGTCGGTAACGGTTGTCATATGAGTATATGATATGATGATATGAGTATATGACAACCGTTACCGACAGTTTAACTTGCTCTCTTAGGCACGTCTCCGAGGTCTAGTCATATATATTATACAAGGTTAGTCAGAAAGGGGGTACTAATCCGAAAGGGTGTTAAAGTATCCATAATAATGAGTAACTTTTGTTCTACCACTTTCCCCAAAAGTCAATAGTTTAAGAGAAATAGCTGTTCAAAAATTACAAAAAAAATACGCTAAAATCTATCTATCCTCAGGTATGATCAGCTGTGTTTACATTATAGGTCATATTTGGGGTCACGAATTAGAAGCTCCATTTTCTGTATTCGTAATTGAAGTAGGGACGAAGAATTTTAGAAAAAACTAAAATAAAAATTATTTTACATGTAAATAAAAATTATCGAATTTTGAAATTTTAACACTTGCTTTTAAACAGTCATCAGTGATACTTTAAGTGGTCTGCGGATTAGTACCCCCTTTCCGACTAACCTTGTATAGTCAGTATGTCATAGGTACTCACCTATGACAGTCGTTACGGACAGTCAGAGTCATGAGTAGCTACTAGTCGCGCGCAGAAGGTTTGCCGATGACTGCCCCTCCCACTTCACCGACCGCTACCCGCGCTCGTCTGGCCTACCTACTAATCGTACCGACCATCAACGCGTGACGTCATAAGGCTATCGGCAAACCTTCTCCGCGCGACTTATAGTAATAGTTCATTTCACTAGTTTGCAGCTTAACATTAGGGTAGCAACACAGCATGCAAAAATTACACGAAAAAATATTCTGAACGTTACGTTTGGCTTGCTACCGGAATTAAAGGCTAAACAGTTTACTGTGTTCTGTCGTGTGTATGTTTTGTGTCTCTGTTACATAGAATAGTGTGCTCCTTAGACTCTGTCTGCTAGGGTTAAACGCGACTCGCTTCCGACCGTGTTCTGACCGGGTTCTGTCCATGGTCGGGAGCGAGAGTGCGTGGGAAGCCGTCGCCTCCTTCTACGAGGACGTGATGGCGACCAAAAAGGGAGCGGAGAGGGAGAGAGAGGCAGCTGCCACTCTCCCTTACCGCGCCAGACGCACCGGGCACCGGAGGGCACGCGACGGTCTCCGGCCACCGTAGTATGTGGCCTGCGCGCGGCGGGGTAGGGGACCTGTCGCCCGACCAGTAACAGGCCCGAGAAGACGGCGCGCAGTGTTCCAGGGGCTGGCGGACCGAGGCCTGCCGGGATTGCCGTGCATGCAGAAACGAATCCCGCAACCCCGGTCAAGGGTCAGGAAAAGGAGCACCGTGGGTTTTTAGCTGGTAAGAGTCCCTTCGCCTTCCCCAGGAGAAGGGCAACCATGAGGATTTCCCAACGAAAAAAAAAGTTACACGTTAGCCTTTAAAAGATTAGCCAGTCAGCAAGGTTGGTAGCGAGGCTGACTACCCAGACAACTGACGTACTGAAGTATCGTCACTCGTGGTGGCTCTTTTCATGCACGCGACAAGTTAAAGAATAAAATAAACAAAACACTCTGAAATGGTCCACTTTATAAAATGAAACTATTCTTACAGAAAATTCTGTTTTCTCCGGCGCTGTGTTAGTTAATTAACGATGTGCCAAGTGCAGGTAAAGTTGGCTGGCTTCCAAAAACTCATTATTCTAGCAGATTTGAACCTACTCATTATTATGTGACTAGGTACCTAATTTGTCCCATTTTCGCCAGCTTATCTTGTTTAAAACGTAGCGAGGTACCGGAATTTCTCATGTGGCATAAAATAAAACCGCGTTCTTATTCTTAGTCACATTTTACTCTAGGTCACACCTAATGATAAGTGCAGATGAGGTCTAAGATGGAGCACACGAATCCAAGTAGCAAAGATATACGGGGTGTAAACGAATTCGTGTAATTCCTATAAACCGCATGATCTATTACTGATCTAGATTAACCCCACACGGGATTTAGCTTGATTAACAATACAAAACCAGCTAAAAGGTTACCATAACAAATAAAAGAACAAAATAAATTTATTCGCCACAAGATATCGTATACAAGGATATTAATTACAAAATGTTTAACCTAAATTAATACAATCTAAACTAAATCTAAAGTAAAAACAAAGAAAAATTATATCCTAGAAGTATTTATTCTAACGCAAAAAGCCTTACCCCCTCCCTCTCCCCTTCTAGTAAAAAAGTTATCAAGAACTTTTATTTCGAACGAGCACAGAAAGTACCAGGACACCATAAAACCGAGCAATTTGTTCGTTCCTCAAAAACTTGGATGTCAATACTGTCGATAACGACGACCGCGAAGTGTGAAAGCTTTCATCAGTACCGCGTAGACGTCACAATGAAACTGGTTTCAACTGGATGTGGCCGGATAATACAAAAAAAAACTGGCCCGGTGCGTGTCGGGCCACGCGCAGTAATAGGGTTTCGTAGTTGCAAGCTATAGAGAGCTATAGAGGAGCTCGTGGCTAAATAATTACAGCCGCATAGACCGATCTTCCGGGTTAAGCCACGCTTGCCGAGGTTGGTCTGTGGATGGGTGACCATTTACCATAGCGAGTTTCCTCCGTGCCTCGGAAAGCACGTAAAGCCGTTGGTCCCGGCTGTCATTTGTATATCTTTGACAGTCGTTACTGTTGGTCAGAAGCCAGAAAGTCTGACAACCAGTCTTACCAAGAGTATTACCCAGTTACTGGGTTGTGGAGGTCTGATAGGCAGTCGCTCCATGTAAAATACTGATATTCAGCTGCATCCGGTTCGACTGGAAGCCGACCCCAACATAGTTGGGAAAAGGCTAGGCAGATGATGAGTTGCAAGCTATAAGGGTAAAGGAGGTAACCTATAAAAAAAAACATGATTTTCTTTTACCTCTTTGTCGGCGTGATTAATATGTATATCCATGCCAAATTATAGCTTTCAAGTACTAAGGGTACTAGAAACTTCGCCGCGGGCGCCGCGGGCCGCATGCGGCCCTCCGGGCCTTTGTGGTTGGCCCACTCGGAGTTAAAAATGGGTGTACTACGCCATATCGAACGCCAAAACATCGAATATCAAATGATCGAACACTATAAATCGAATGTTCAAATAGTCGAACGTTCATTTCATCGAATGGTTAATAAATCGAACATTCAATAAATCGAACATTCAATAAATCGAACACTCAATACATCGAGTGTTCAAAAAATCGAATGTTTGTTTCATTGAACGTTCAACGCATCGCATATTCATTAAATCGAAATATTAACATACTGACTACTTATTATATTGAATATTAGTTTACGAAAATTACGGCTATGTCGAAGAAAAACACAGCTCAATCTTTTTTTTGTTTGTTAGTTATTAATTAAATTAAATGTCGTGTTGGCCCTGAGGTTACAGACCCACTTGTTATATGCACCGGGTTGTGGGTTCAAACTAGCGATGGGCGATTGTTGCAAAAAAAACAATCGACTGAATCGAAAATTGTACTGTTGCGCATTCGATTGTCGATTTAGTAGTTCCTCGCCACAATTATTCGAATAACAATCGACGAACTACTAAATTTACGTACACTGCAATCCGCTATGCATGTGAGTGTGTGACGTGCGTATGCGCTGACCTGCGGTGTGCGACTGCGTGCGGCGTGCGGTGTGCGAGCAGTGCGAGAGACCGCGCGGCTTAGTAATTACTTATTTAGTAGTACGAATATAGTAGTACGTGCGCTGCGCCGCGATTTTATCTATTGAATTGTGGCGCAGCGGCAGCGCACGCCGCACGCATCACCTTTTAGTAATTACTTATTTAGTAGTACGAGTATTGTAATACGTGCGCTGCGCCACAATTGAATACAAATTAGTATATTAGTTAGATACGATTATGATTTAACCCAATTCATACAGAATTGATTTATATATGTACTTACTTTATTTTTAATTTTTATTTTACCTGTAATTGCATAATTTTATTATTGTAAAAAATTTGATGATTTTCGTTGTATAGAATCAATTAATTTATTCACTTGACAGACATATCTATGTTGCTGGGGAGTTTGTTGCGCCGTTTCTTCTTCACAGCAAAAACACTAGGAAGCGGTGAAGGGAGGGCTTTTTGTGGGATGTCTATAATATTGTAAAACTAACGTTCAAAAAGAATTAAGTAATTCTAGTCTATTTTGAATAAATGAGTTTTGAGTTTGAGTTAAAGTTGATACGGTAACCGTATCAGTGATTGTCGCCTGCTGCGCGCCGTTAGTCGATTACAATCGACTAACATCAATTGTTATCGACTTTTATCGACTGGACTGAACAATCGACTAAGTCGATTAGTTTTAGTAATAATCGCCCATCGCTAGTTCAAACCCATGCAAGTATTTTTAAATATTCAATGTAATAAGTAATTAGTATGTTAATATTTCCATATAATGAATATGCGATACGATGACCGTTCAATGAAACAAACATTCGATATTTTGAACGTTCGATCAAACAAACGACACGATCGACGACACGTTTGGTGCAGTGGCTAAGCGATTGGCTGCTGCGCTACGGGTCGTGGGTTCGATTCCCACACGGAACAAAAATTTGTATGGTCTACAGATGGTTGTTCCGGGTCTGGGCGTTTGTTTGTGAGATTTGTGTCTGTAAACGCACCCACGATACAAGAGAAGTGGGGCAAAGTTTAAAAAAAAAAAAAAAAAACATTCGATATTTTGAACACTCGATGTATTGAGTGTTCGATTTATTGAATGTTCAATTTATTAACCATTCGATGAAATGAACGTTCGACTATTTGAACATTCGATTTATAGTGTTCGATCATTTGATAATCGATGTTTTGGCATTCGATATGGCGTAGTACACCCGTTGCTTGCGGCCCGCAACACCATAACTGAAACGTGTTTGGGGCCCCTATAAAAAAAAATTGAGTATGGCTGCGCTAGAGAATCCCTTAGTCGCCTTTTACGACACCCACGGGAAGAGATGGGGTAGTACTATTATTTAAGTTCGGCACTATACAAGACCAATGCGTACACAACATCAACTCAATATTAAAGCGGCAACGATCGCAATCGACGTCATCAAAAACTTTAAAAAAGTAAAAACCGACTTCAAAAAAAACTAAACGGAGTAAAATAATTATCATTTAATAAAACTACCAGTTTCAGAAGTCGGTACATTCAATTTGTTTCAGCGTAGAACACCGACTTCTGAAACTGGTAGTTTTATTGAATGATAATTATTTTACTCCGTTTAGTTTTTTTTGAAGTCGGTTTTTACTTTTTTAAAGTTTTTTTTATTTTATACTTTTTTGTGCCACAAATTACAATATACAAATTCTCGGACCAGCACTACAACTAGAACGTCGTCTATATACGATTTGCGTATTTTTTTTTTTGTTTTTGTTGATTTTTTCAAAAAGTACTATATCCATTTCAATAAAATTTATATGGGACCACCTCTGAAGTATGGCCTACTAAACAAAAGAAGAATCATCAAAATCCATTCATAATTGGCGGAGATATCGCGTAATAAACATACAAAAAAGAAAAAAAAAACATTCAGACGAATTGAGAACCTCCTCCTTTTTGAAGTCGGTTAAAAATAGTACCTATCGCTTCAACCTAGAGTAGTGCCTACCTGCATGTCTACAATCCATGCAGTTGGGCAACGAATGTACTTGTGCAGAGCAACGGCAGAGGCTTCTTTGATCTATTGGTCGCAACACGACTGCTGAGCATGAGCTCATGGGTTCGATCCCCAGGTCGAGCAAAGTGCTATTGGGTATTTCCGTGTGGAAATTATCAGTAGCAGCCCGGAATCTGGATTTGTGCCCGGTTAATGGCAAAAGGCTCGCCCGCTATTACATGGGACTTAAACATAACGGCAATGTGAGGGTGTACTAAAAAAAAAACTGGAATATAATAACATTACAAATTATATTTAGATATTATAAAAATATTGAATCGGGTCTTCTCGCGTAACAAACTTTAAGAGGCACAATATACCTTTTATCCCGACGTTTCGGCCGAATTTCACCGGCCGTGGTCACGGGTAGACTGAACCTTAAGCACTAAGATATCTTCGTTCTCACGAAGCGCTCTTAATGCTTGACGCTCTTCCGCCGTGACATTCGACTTTGGTAATGTCGACTTTCGTAAAATAACCGCAACATCCTGTCTAAGCGTGTCCGCATCTGTAGACGGTACCTTGTTACGAATTATCACCTCCTCAACACTACTTATGACGTTTTCATACGGAATCCGCTTTGGTGTTACTGCATAGTTTAGCCCCTTTGCCAGTACATTATGTGTCGTGTCATCCATGGTAATGTTGGACAGATTTATAACCGTATGTTTAGGTGATAACTGGCTATCACAACTTTTGATACTATTCATACGTTCGTGGCGCGCAACGAGCTTCGCAAACTTCCTTTCATGTCGTTGACTACACAAGTCATAAATGCGACACGCTTGGTAATACGTCACTCGATCACACACTTCGAAATCACTTGCCGATAACACAACACTGCATTCCATATGTAACTCGTATAGTTTAATTAGATATGACGGCGCGTCGAGAGAAGTGGCTTGACGACGCCAAACTTAATTGATTCCTGGACGAATGACATCTACCAGATGACAGCGGTCAATGTCGATTTGACGTAACACCGAAGACTGGGGAGGCGGCCCGCAAAAAGCTAGACAGATAACGTCAGAGCTATCGAGCAAAACCCCGGTGTTGATTTATTAATGGTGATCATTATTAAGATAACAAAAGTGATTGGGGTTGGATGCATGTGCGCTCGCGCCCCACGTACTCGGTGGAACGTCGTCTATCTTTGTGCATCATTTTATTTGTGTTTGTTAAAGTACGACTTGTAATTGATATCAAAGACTTTAATTTGCTTCTCCTCGCTCGCAAACCCACGCATAGTACGGTGGCTGCTTTTGATAAGGATAACCAAATGCCTTTATCAGAAGTGGGATAGGCTCCATCGCCTATCTTATTTTCTGTGTTGATTTGTAGACAGTATACAAGTTGTTTCTTGATAAATCGCTATTGCTATCTTGAAAAAAAAAATACGAGTACCTACCTACGCAATACAATAAAAAAAAAAAAATTGTGAACGTTCCTCCTGTTTACGAATCTGTCTAATGGTAATTGTTAGTTTAAATGGGTTGAAAGTTGATTCTAAGACTCTCAACACGGGACAGAGGATCTGCCGACCTGTTGCAACACGTCAAACCTCGCATGGACTCTTCGGTGGTGCTGCCCAGTGAGACATGATGTGCTACAAATGTGATTGCGTCATGCCACCATGTGTATTGCTGTCAGGTACTGAAGTGCGAGCGAGGTAACGGACAAGCTTATGATTGCAACCAATGTCATAACCCTGGTAAGATTGAACCATTTGTACCTAATTCTTCTGATCCCTCATATAATGATTTTAACTTGTAGTGAGGTAGATCATGTGTGTAATTTTGATGGATGCGGACGAGATATCCTCTAATCCGTAATATGTGTGTTCAATATGTGTTGGGCGCGTAAAGGCAATTATTTGAGAGGCTTGATTTCTTGCATAAGAAATTGAATATACTTGGAGCGCACGATCAGTCATGGTCAAGCGAAGCCGAGCGCGAATAAAATTGGAAGCATTTGTCTGTTCAACACTTTGGCCGCGTCGCCCACGGGTGACCGCAAATCAGAGGAGTTTATAGTAATCGATGAAATTTGGCAAAATCAATGTTTTTGTAGTGTCACCACCATTGTCCGTCAGTGTTGAACGTGTTAATGAGCTTACTGATGTTGATGAGCACTAACACATTGGTGCAGAATGACTGAAATAATTTTAAACAGTAGACCACAGGTGAGTTAAAAATTGATCTTATAGACCCATGTAAAACTGTTCAGAGGCGCCCTTATCGGTTATCGCCTGCTGAAAAAGAAATCGTCAGAGATAAAGTGCAGACTCTTTTAGATGCTGGCATCATTCGCGAAAGCTCTTCACCCTTCGCCAGTCCCATTTTAGATAATTACTCATGATAATAGGAATTGCTAAGCGTTGGTCGGAAGGGCCCAGTACGCCCGGTCCACACCGTATGGTGAGTTGGTGGTTGGTCGAAGGGGCCCAGTGCGCCCGGTCCACACCGCATGGTGAGTTGGTGGTTGGTCGAAAGGGCCCAGTGCGCCCGGTCCACACCGCATGGTGAGTTGGTGGTTGGTCGAAGGGGCCCAGTGCGCCCGGTCCACACCGCATGGTGAGTTGGTGGTTGGTCGAAGGGGTCCAGTGCGCCCGGTCCACACCGCATAGTAAGTTGGATGAAGGGGTCCAGTACGCCCGGTCCACATCGTATGGTGAGACGGTGGCTGGTCGAAGAGGCCCAGTACGCCCGGTCCACGCCGCATGTTGAGATGGTGGCTGGTCGGAAGGGCCCAGTACGCCCGGTCTAGGCCGCATGGTGAGTTAGTGATTGGTCGAAGAGGCCTAGGACGCACGGCCCACATCTCACAGTAAGTGGTTGTGGTAATGTTATGAGTCGGTGGCTAGTCGTAGAGGCCTCGAATGCCCGGTCTACGCCGCGCAGTGACTTTGTGGCTGGGCAATGAAACCTAGTACGCCCAGCCCAAACTGAGCTACAATGTAGGGCATCGCGAGGGATCTCTAAATTTTAAACGTTACTCCTGCATGTCAGGAATGGACGAGCTGACTGTAATGAAATGTTGTTTCCTGTGGACCTTCAGATGGGCAATATCAGGACGACCAAGCGCACGAGGACGTGCGATAGTCAGGGTGGCCGTGACGGCGCGTCGAGAGAAGTGGCTTGACGACGCCAAACTTAATTGATTCCTGGACGAATGACATCTACCAGATGACAGCGGTCAATGTCGATTTGACGTAACACCGAAGACTGGGGAGGCGGCCCGCAAAAAGCTAGACAGATAACGTCAGAGCTATCGAGCAAAACCCCGGTGTTGATTTATTAATGGTGATCATTATTAAGATAACAAAAGTGATTGGGGTTGGATGCATGTGCGCTCGCGCCCCACGTACTCGGTGGAACGTCGTCTATCTTTGTGCATCATTTTATTTGTGTTTGTTAAAGTACGACTTGTAATTGATATCAAAGACTTTAATTTGCTTCTCCTCGCTCGCAAACCCACGCATAGTACGGTGGCTGCTTTTGATAAGGATAACCAAATGCCTTTAGATAGATTAAATAAACGAATTATATAATCAAACATAAGAATAAATAATAAACTATATAAACTGAAGATATAATTACAATAAAAGAACAATCTACCTAATGTTTGTTTTAGTGTTATGGAAAAATGGATAAAAGCGCTCTTCCTCTCGCCACCCCATCTTATAATTTTGCTGTGCCCGACAGGGTCCATAATTGTTTCTTTTGAATTATATTTTACCACCTGTATATGTACATTATGGATTGCAATAAATAATTTGAATTGAATTTAATTGAATACTATACACCTCTCACTTTCATTCATTATCACTTTATTTATTCCCTTCCATCCGCCTTTATCTGCAAAAAAACATACTTCCATGTTCCCTCGGATCCATTGAACGGGGTCTCTAATCAATGACCTCCCTCCTCTGAAGCTCGGGAACTTTGTGGATTCACTTGAGACAATGGAAGGAGCTCCTTTGTGTGGGTATTAAAACTTGCGTATTAGAACCTTATGTTTGTTGAAGGAGGTATTCATTTTTAAGTAAAGGAGGGCTAAGTAGCTGCGTGAAAGGTTTGATTGTACATGGTCGGAAAGGGGGTACTAATCTGGGGGTCTACTCCCCCTATCACCTACGGATATACGATTATTTCGGGGCTCGAACTAAGAATGAATGGCAACACGATTTGACAATTGTCCCTACTACCGATGTGTTTTTGTCCGTCCGAAAAGTTGAACTTGACACTTGTTTTGTTCACTCCTACGTTTCGGGCTACTTTCGGACGGGCGACTAACTTCGTTGACGGACGTAGGGAGTAGGCCCCCTGAAACAGAATTGTAGTACCCATAATAATGAATTAAGTTTTCTTCTACAACTTTCCCCAAAAGTCTATAGTTTTAAAGAAATAGCTGTTCGATTCCTTTGTTGTGGGTGTCCGTGCCGATGGAATTGTATGTCCCTGATGTCGACATATTAGGAGGTACCTGTAAGGCATGCATAGGCACAAAAAGTAAAAGAAAGCAGGGGAAAAAATAAAACGCATATCTATTATCAAGTGTGTGCACATTTTAGCACGTATTTGGTTTCACTAATAAGTAGCTTCATTTTCTGAATTCCAAACTGAATCCGGGTTATCAATTTTTTCAAACAAAATATAATAATGTGTGCTCGTCGGACGTCAGACGCTTGTTGTATATCCGTTTCATAGAAAATCATACAATTATAATAAACACCTGAAACGCAGCGCACTGTGCGCGCACTTCAGGTGCCTTTTATAATCCCTTATGCCCGGTTCCTATGGCCAAAAAGTAATCGTTTGGACTACCAAAGGCAAATTTTCTATTACCGATCTGGACATATAAATAGATTCGTAATCTAATTTTATCTGTATTAGCCACTAATGTATGGAAGGGGTCTACCATGTGGGATCTTTGCTCCCATCTATACAGGAAAAATTTTTAACCAGTGCGGATATTTAGATATGTTAAACATAAACGCAATTTAGTAAACACGTATTTTTTACTTTTGTACGTCTTAATAGAAAATACAAAAGTTAACGTTCATGAAAGATGTTTGCTTTGAAACAGAATTTTATAGTCACCCGCCGCCGCGCCGCGCCGACTTATCAGCTGTCGTGCGCTCGACGCAACGAGTCGACGCACCGTAGCGTAGGTACCTACGGACGGTGATCTCTAATTTTATCAATTTCGTTCTAGTTGCGAACTTACGGTACCTAGGTACTTTTACTTAAGTAACCTACCTACGTACTTTTTTAAGTTAGGGCGTGACTTGCAAATAACTGTAAGATGAATTCCAAACTCAAACCATTTATTTCAATTAAACCATTTACGGCACTTTTGAATTGTCAAGTAGGTAGTCAGTCAGTCAGAAAGTTGAAGCTAATTCCCGTTCGAAAACGTAAACGTCCAATTTTCCCTTCATACTTTACTGGGCTTAGGACCATCAAAACGCAGAAAATAAAGCTTAGTAATTAAATTTAAGTATGTACTTAGTGTTGTAAATAATTGAAGAACAATAATTATTGTAATCATAAAAATGTTAAGTTAGTTAAGTTTAACGGTTAAGTGAAACGGAAACAACGATAAATAAGGTTTATGCTTCTGCATTAAGGCGTATTTAAAAAATTGGAATCAACTAAGTATTTACAATAATTTTCAATCAAAAATTAAGTTATTTACACACAATAATTAAAATTGTTTATACAAATTGCTTACCCTTTAAAATGTCACTATACACTAATCACTGTATTTTAACAACTGTTCAAAGTGAAGTCCGTTTCTTTCAATACATAACCGTGCACGTTTTAGTAAATTGTCATTGAGTTTATTTAAAACACTAGTGTCACTTTTCACTGCATTAAAAGCGTCAATTATTTTTAATTTTAAGTCCTCTAGACTTTGAGCCTCTTCTACGTACACCTGGCGTTTTACTTCACCCCAGAGGTAAAAATCACAAGGAGTAAGATCCGGGGACCTAGCCGGCCACGGTACGGGTCCACCACGACCGATCCAATTTTCCCCGTATTGTCTGTTTAGGTAACTGCGTACACTTATTGCGTAATGTGGTGAAGCACCATCGTGTTGGTAGTAGAAGTTATTTAGATAGGACAACGGGACTTCTTTAATTAAATTTTCAATTGTAGTGCTTAGCATATCTAAATAACTTTGCCCTGTCAAAGTGCCGTCGATAAAAATGGGTCCGATGATTTTATTTCTAATTATCCCCGCCCACACGTTCGCACTAAAACGCACTTGGTGTTGTGTTTCTCTTACTAAGTGGGGATTATTATAAGACCACCAATGCTCGTTGTGTATGTTGTACAGCCCCACACGTGTAAATAATGCCTCATCCGTCCACAAGATGTTAGCTTCGGGATGATTAAGAAGCCACTCGCATAATGCTCGACGTGGTACTGGGTCTGGGTCGTGAAGATGTTGTACCGGCTGGAAGTGGTACGGATGGAGTCCGGCTGCATTTAGCAGCTTCCACACTGCGTATTGGTTCACACCGAAGCGACGTGCTGCGTCGTATGTGCTGGCTCTTGGATCTCGCTCAAAAAAGTCAAATATCGAATCCTCGACATCGACCGCCAGTCGAGGTCTGCCAGACCCTTGAGCATGGCTAGGGGTCGTGAACTGGCCGTGATCAAGCAGCCTTTGATTGGCAGCTAGAATAGTCCTTTCATTAGGGACTGCGGGGTTTTGAATTCCTTGAGCTCGCAGACGAGGTACACTTTCCCTTTCGTACATGCTTCGAGCTGCTCGAAGGCTTTCACTGCTAAGTAAGTACACTCTAACCATCTCGTAATACTCGCGACTACTGTACTGGGACATCGCGATCGGTAGCGGTACGGCGGGGCACGTACGTAACGCGGCGCGGTGAAATGGCGTTCAACACGTGTTATCGCGAATGCGCGTGAGATGCACTGGCGGGTAGTGTTGAGTAGGACATACAAGAGGCAGTACATTTGTCCCGTACATGACGTCAAAATGTAAGAGCGGCTCAACATTTAAAAGTGTACTACTTCAACTTTTATGTCGCGGTAGTCGCATTACTCGTTACTCTCGATAAGTAAACTGTAGGGTGAGACAGAGAGGGAACGAGGCACATGCTACAATAGCACGTCATTGTCAGTGTGTTAATGTCAGTGGACATTACGCGACCGCGACTCGACTCGCCGCAGTAACGTCAAATGTTTTATTCGTACTCGTTACTTCAATCGTATCACCAAGCATCAGTACGCCTCGCCTCATTTGAAGTAGTACATTGTACTGGCTCAGAGCAAAAAAGAGGCTACTCTTACAAACTCTTTTTCAAGTCATGTCCTACCCAACACTACTGGCGGGCGTTAGCTGCCGACGACACGGCGCCGGCGCCGGTGCGCCGCTTTGCCCCGCGCCGCGCCCACACCCCGCACCCCGCGTCGCCGCGTGCAGCGACCGCGCGGCTCTTTTGTTATTATTACGAATAGATTATGTCCATGATTTGCTTAATTCAAACTCGGATAGGGCAGAAAAATATTTAAAAAAAAAGTGTAGAACAATTAATGGAAATGTGTTCTCTTACCGATACAGAACAACCCAAAAAAATATCCGCACTGGTATTAATTTTTTCCTGTATAAATAAAAAGAAAGGTCCTGACTGACTGACTGACTCATCAACGCCCAGCCCAAACCCTTGGACCTAGAAAGCTGAAATTTTACACAGAGGTTCCCTTTATAATGTAGATAAAGAATATGGAAGTATTTTTTGAAATTCAACCCCTAAGGGAGTTAAATAGGGGATGAAAGCTTATATGGAAAATTGTCACTTAACGGGTTCACAATTTCACGCAAGCGAAGCTACGGGCAAAAGCTAGTGTTTTATAAAGGTACAAGAGTCCTTAATTTTAACCAATAACGCTTGGTAAATCATAGGAATCAACCATTAGTCGATGCTCAACAGAATCGGGGCAAATGTCAATAAAATATTCCCTTCTAACACATTGAAGCGAATCGAAACTTTTCAAACTTATTTACTCACTCCCTAGACCATAATACTTATGTTAAATACATTCCATATTCAAAATAAAATGCTTTTATCCCTCAAAGGGTTCAAAGTCAAAAGAAGTGAACCGCAATCTTCAATTTCAGTTCAAATTTAGAAGTCGATGCACATCAAATGGAAATCATATTAGTGCACGTCGCTCCTGATAGGAATAAAATATGCCTTGTGCATGCCACAGGAGAATCGATAAGACACAGCTCATAAAGATATGTGCATACTAAAGGGTTTATTACATTGCCCGATTTTTAGGGTCCCTAAGTATCGATCTAACTCTCATTCAGTGTAGTATAATAAAAATAGAAATAAATTAATTTGAATTTGAATTATTCAAGTAAGTGAATAATAATAGTGCTAATATTAATTTTTATATTAATGTAATTCTAATTTTAATTGTGATTTTGATTTTAATATTGATTTTGGTTTTAATTTTAATATTTTGATTTCAATTTTGAATTTGATTTTAATTTAAATCTTGTTTTTTTTTATATTTTAATAATGTACCTACCTACTGTGACGTAATTTTGATTTAATTTAATTTAGGTAATAATTTATATGGGTTGTACTTACCTGAAATAAACGATTATTATATTATAATAACAGTTAGGCTGCAGACACATTGAGCGTATCTTGCACGGCTCATGTTTGATCGCGTTACGCAGATGCATCGCGCTAACCTAACATACAAATTCTCCGACAAGGACTCACCACGCGTATTATACGTTGTTACGCCGAGCGTATGTAAGGCGGTTCACCCACGGTGAGGCGTGACGGAGCAACAAAATCCGTGTGCGTACTACAGTCACATGAATAAATAAACCGAACAGAATGAAAGCTTCCTAATCCTAACAGAGTTCAAAATTCTTACCTACTTTCATAGGGCTGTCTACTACTTCACGACCGTAAGTTAAGTACCTACCTACCTATCTAATAGAAAAGGCCAAATGAAATTTTACTAAGACGGCCTACAAATACCTTGGTACTTATTCTACAAACCTACTAAAACAAAAATACGAAACAAATAATACGCCAATATAATTACTTACAAATAATAATTCTTATGGGAAAGCCTTATCGTCATCTTAGTTATTTTGGATATTACCTACTCGTAACTAAATATTCTGTAATAAGCATTAAACATGTGTAGGTATAAGTAGATATAATTAACTGACAAGATCCTTTGGATATACAAAATAAGAAGTCTCCTTGTTTTTTTTATATAAAACGTCCGCGTCTCGTACCGCTGCCGCTGTGACACACCTTAACTTTGTCCGCTTACTGAGCCGGCTCAAACCGGTTTGTACACGAGCGGGCGCTGGCGCACTCCCCGCGCGCTTTGTCGGTGAGAAGTCACGCACACATAGCTGTGCGTGTAGTAGTGTACCTACGCACGGCGTTTAGTATGAAGCTTTCATTCTGCTCGGTTTATTTATTCATGTGGCTAGAGCTACACTGAAGAGTGTTTACAGTCGCGTATCTTGCGCAGTACGCAACGCAAGATCCGCTAAGTGTGTTTTTTCCCTTAGGGCGCCCGGTATCTTCGGTTTTCGGTCGGGACTATTTCTACTGGGCCCTAAAAATCGGGTAGTGTAATAAATGCTTTATAGTGTAAACAAAGTCTTAGATGGAATAATTTTGTAGCTTGCGCGGCATCTATTTTAAAATATTTTAAGATTGTCACACACGGTGCAGATTCTATAGATATCTGTATCTAAGCGCATTTCTTACGATTTTGCTCTTCGCAAAAATCAATGGAATAACGCAACGATGTTGTTGTTTGTATTTACATATGGAAAAAGTAATACTATTTTCTTAAATAAACAATATTTAAGAACAAAAGTAAAAATTTTGTGTATGTACCTAATAATAACTGAATATTCTAATTAGTTTGTTTGAGTGCAGCGCGTCGCAGCGGATGCTCGAGCACGCGCTAGCAGCCGACCGCATCCGCCCGACGGCTACAATCTGCTGGGCGCATGCGCGCGCGAGCTCATGTATCCGCTATTGCAGTCAGTTTCTACCTGCGGTGTGGCCGAGCGGAGCCGACCGGACGCGACAACAGCCGAACGCAGCCGACCGGCTGCCGCGGCATTCGCGCGGATCTAATCGAGTTCCAAGCAGTGTAATTTCCATGCAAACATGAAACTTAACTATTGTATAGAAGCCTGAATTTCCTTTAGCATAGTGTGAAATGCGCTCCGGCGCGGCCCGTTAGGCGGAAGTCGTAGGTACATTACTCCTTTTACATATTGTATACTATCGTATCTTTTCCGTCTATGGTTTCTTCAGATGCAACCTGCTAACTAAATGCGGCTGAATACTAGTATTTTACACGAAGCGACTGCCATCAGACGTCTGCAACCCAGGGCAATGCCGATATCCTAAGGTTAGACCGGTTATCAGACTTTCGGGCGTCTGACTACCCGTAACCACTGACATGGGTATTTATTTACTTAAGGATCTCTGACAAAGGAAATACACAAAAAATAATGGTAATAATTCGATTAGATTGTATAGCCAGTGCACTCCTTCAATTATGAGAGACCACAGCATGCAAAAATTATACAAAGTAATTAAAACTAATATTATGTTACTGGCCAATCTATACAGAAGGAGAAGGAGAAGCTGACTGACTGATCTATCAACGCACAGCCTAAATCGCTGGGGTTAGAAAGTTGAAATTTTGACAGTAGGTTCCTTTTGTAACGTAGGCATCCACTAAGAAGGGATTTTTCGAAATTCAACCCTTAAGGGTAGGGTATTTAAGTTTGTATGTAAGTAAGTCATTTTTGAAGTAAGAAGCTTGAAATTAAATACTAAGCTTTCTGGTTAGAAATAAATGTACAGGTGTTTCAGCGTTTTTCGAAATTCAACCCTTAAGGGGGTGAAATAAGTGTTGAAAGTTTGTAAATTTCACGCAAGCGAAGCTGCGGGCAAAAGCTGTAAGCAATAAAATTAGAGGTAAGCAATGTTTTCGTTATGTAGAATGACAAAAAATTAAATAATTTAAAATGTTAATTATTTTAATTAGTTACATAAGACCTCTTAGACCCTATTTTTGAAATTGGTTAAAGAGAAAGTGATATCAATTTCACTAGATTTAGCCAAGACATTATAGCACCTACACATTCTAGGCACAGCAGCGTTATATCTAAGATTTGTTTTAGAGTAAGGAATGTGAAATAGTTGATAAGCATGTTTTCGAGTATTCGTATGACACCACCTCTCCGAGGCACGGAGGGGTCTCGATGCGAACGGTCACCCATCCATTTCCACTGACCGCGGTAAGCGCAGCTTAACCTGACAAATCATACGATCCGCGTGGTTGTTAATTAGCCACTTTTATGCGCTAATACTCTCAGATAAAATAGTATAGTATCTGCACCATTTATGATAGCCTTAATAAATGGCACTCCCATTCACTTAGAGCGTTTGTCCACAGCCGCCGTCACCGAGAAACGAGATTATTTCGGACCGAATTCGGAATGACGTGACGGTGATTGTGTGTCCACCGCGACCGATTTCGGTGGTTCCCAACATAAGACAAAATCCGTGCACCAGCGCCGGCAATCTCGGATGTTGTGGACAAGTGCAGACGTGTTTTGTATTGCCGGCATTTCGGTCCGCCACGATCTCGGCCGTGTTCTAGCGGTAGCGCCGAACTACTCACAATCTCGGCGACCGAGATGACGGCGCTCGGATGACGGACGTGCGGTGGATACGCAGCCATAGTAATGTATGTACTACTACTACTTCGGCAACGTCATCTCGTTCTCAGTGACGGGCGGCGGCGGTGGAGAAACGCCCTTCCTCTTAGGGCAAATTTTTCAATCGTCAGATATCTTTTATCTGGGGAATAAGTTTAACGTTTTGACAACTTTCGTATAGAAAATATGTCAAACCATCATATTTATTCCTTGGATAAAATTTATCTGACGATTGAAAAATCGGCCCTTAAAGTAACACATTATAATAATTAGTTCTATAAATAATCTCCTCTTCTTCCTTTGTTTGTTCTACTTTGTTACTTGTAACTTTTTGGTGAAGATACATTAGCTTTCATACAATTTTATTAGTATTAAGGCTGAGCATCCACCAGAACTGTGCTAAGCTGCGTAGCGAGGGATGTGTTTTGTAAGCACCAACAGAATCACTTCATTTACCTAGCTTCGCTCTGCGCAGCTCTGGTGCATATGGGCTTGGCGGTGCGAGGTTTTTGTTCATACAAAATAAGCAAGAAATGCGAGCGAGGGATGTGTTGCTAGGATGTGTTGCGAGGAATGTGTTGCTAGGAATGTGTATTATTCTCCCTCATATTCGAAAAGTCCGCTACCTATCCTCGCACCGCTCATTTGTACACATTAACACATTACACACGACAGACTTCCCCAAGTCCGTCGCCCCTGGACCCATTTAGGGGGGCTGGAAGAGGGCGTTGTCCGCCCTCTGCCGACGCCCGGTGTGTCTGCTGCGGGCCGGGTGAGTGGAGGTGATCTCCCTCACCCTTTCCGCATCCTCCTTCTGCGACATGACCGTGTCGCAGAAGGACACCACCGCGTCCCAAGACTCCTTGCCGTCGACCATGGACTCGACCACGGCCGACAGCGACAGGTCACCGCCTACTCCTGAGATGAGGGCACGACGCGGCTCCTCCCAAGCGGCACACTCTGCCAGCGTGTGCTACGCCGTGTCCTCCCGGCAGTGGATGCTCAGCCTAAGACAACTAATAGCCACGACCGAATTCGTTCTCTGCCATTTTTGTTTTTATTTATTTTATTGTTTGTCTTAGTCGCGTTTAGTCCTAATCACCAGTAAGCGCAGACAGTCTAAAATGGAGCACACGAATCCAAGTAACCTATACCCTTTCGGCTCTCACATATACACGATGGAACACAGTAAACGGCTTGGCGCCGGACTTTAATGTGAGGGTGGTAGCTAGCCAGGCGGACTGTATAGATCCTACCACCAAGCGTGCTGGGTTTTGTTGAATCTTACAACACGCGTCTATTTCCAGCGTGTGGTGAGGAAGTTTTATATTCTAAGTCTGTCCCAACACGGGACGAACATTTAATAAAATATCACGAGCTTTTAATAAAATATCAACATTTTACCATCAGTGTGATAAAGGACTTGTCACACAGGATGCGTTCTGCGTTCTCCCGTCCGGTCAAATCGAATGCAGCCCGCATCCTATGTGAACATCATGGTCAGGGCAACCGGTCAGCGATCCGGGCATGGCATCCGGTCAGCAATCCGGGCACGGTCAGCGATCTGGCGGGCAGGGCAAACAGCGGCCATTTTATATATGATTGCGTGTAGTGGTGGACAGTTCTGTTGTAGTTTCAATGTAGGCTATTGATGTCATTATCGATGTCATCATTGGTGTTTTTGCAACATAGATCACCCCTATGAACTGCCCGAACCGCCGCCCGTCGCCCGCTGCCCGCCTGCCCGCAACCGGGCAGCCCGTCTGCTACCTTCCCACCCCGACCGCCTGACCGGTGCGTTCCCTACGTTCTTTGCTTGTGCCCGCATAGTCAGATCGTAGTTACATAAAATATATTTAAAACGCAAATGATGTTCACATAGGATGCGGGCTGCGTTCGATTTGACCGGACCGGAGGACGCAGAACGCATCCTGTGTGACAAGTCCTTATATGCGTTTAGTAGCAACAGTCGCGCTTGCGATGATTATCTCGCTAGGAATATGATCAAATAACGGCTATAACTATTTTACTGCGACATTTTACGCCGACTCCTCGTGTGAATTTGTGTTTAAATGTTGTATAATGTATAGTATATTTATGCTAGTTGTAAGATTTATATTGTATTGTATTATTGTATTTTAATATGTCTATTTTACTAGCGACAAGCTCCAGCTTCGCAGTGGTGCAATGTATTATACATACAGGGTGTTAACGAATTCGTGTAATTCCTTAAAACCACATGATCTACTACTGATGTAGACAGGCCCCGCACGGGATTTAGCTAGATTAAAAATGAAAAAATAAAATTATTATTTTCTCATGCGGCTTTGTTACCGATCGTATCTAAACCACCTAATAAGGTTTCAGTAAAAAAATAAGTTTTTTTTTTTGCAAAAAAAAATGTTTTATTTGTGTCAACATTTCGATGCCACGCATAAATTAATGAAAGCACGGCGTAATGGCTGGCAGGCATGACTAACGCGATATCACTCTTTGCAGTCAGATAACTCAAGGCTCTAAAATGACTCAGAAATAGAAAATCAAGATTTTTTTTTGATTTTTTTTTCTGTTCATTTTCAAAAATTCTCATTTAGGGTTAATCTGTGTCACCAGTAGATCACGTGGTTTGAAGGAATTACACGAATTCGTTAACACCCTGTATAAACCTTCCTCTTGAATCACTCTATCTATTAAAGAAAAACGAATCAAAATCCGTTGCGTAGTTTTAAAGATTTAAGCATACATAGGGACAGACAGACAGCGGAAAGCGACTTTGTTTTATACTATGTAGTGATGTAGCAGTTTCACCTAGCTTCCACGACACAGGGAATCCTAGTGTGGTAGCTAATGCCAAATGTAAGTTTATTTGTCCAATAAAGATTTATTATGTACGTAATTAAAAAAAGAAAAATTGTAAAAATTACAAAAAAATGAAATGTCCTAAGTCCCTTTCCATTATATAAAATAATACTTATAATACGTAATATAAAATGATCAAACCTCAACATGATATTAAAGAAACATTAAACTGTTACAGTGCGGGTATCATTTTCACGTTTACAGCTAACCGGAGATGTTACAGCTTCATTAGCAGTAATGGTTCGCGTTAAAACTTTATTTAGAGGTTAGTACAAGCTGGCTTAGGTTCTAATTACTTAGTAAGCTGAGAGAGAGGAGCCTGTCTGTAGATCTTGAGACGTACATAATCAGCCCCTGTCCCACTGTTGGGCACAAGCCTCTTCTCAAAATGAGAAGGATGTATCTTTATGTGTACATAAAACTATAAAAAAGTAAAAACCGTTTAAAAAAAAGATTAAACAGAGTAAAATAATTATCATACAATAAAATTATCAGTTTCATAAGTCGGTGCATTCAATTTGTTTCAGTGTGACCGACTTCTGCAACTGATAATTTTATTGTAAGATAATTATTTTACTCACCATCTTGTGTTAAATGGACTGGTTAACTTCTATCGCCGGAAGAAAACGGCGTCTGCCTTTCAAATGTAAAATTATGATTCTATTATTATTTTCTTGCAACTCTTTGGGAATCACGGCTCATCTTCCATGCGGAAGATGTCCGGTCCTTTGGAAGGCATACACGGGGACACAGGTCCAACGCGCAGAGGCCCCTTTGAGAACTTTAATCTAAAATGGGGTGGGGCACCAACCGCGGACTATCCACGGCAGCACTATTGAAGTACAGTCATGGACCGTCCCAGGTGGGTGCAAGACTATTGTAAAATATGGTGAAAAATATCTGGTCTATGGGAAGGAGTGTTAAGTGGATTGGATAACTTCTATTGCCGGAAGAAAACGGCGTCTGCCTTTCAAATTTAAAATTGAATTGTGTCGGCAGACGGTGACTCGCCAGCTCACTAGCTGGGCCCCCTGAAAAGCCGCCATGATTCTATTATTTATTATTATCTTAATAATGATGTTAGGTTGGATAACCACGGATGTACCACCCGGCACTAGGGACTTGGGCCTTTTAGGGGTCCATGTCCAGGTTACGAAGCCATACCCTAGTAATAGGTTTACACTGTTTAGCCGAACCTTTCCACCAAAAGAAGTATTTCCTAAGATGTTCTGCACTAATCCCAGTTCACAAAACTTTTCCCATCCTAGATCCTAAGCCAACACGCTAAGATTTGGTTCAGTCAAACGCATTTCATAATTAATTCAATAATTAGTTTCAAACAAGAGCAAGTCTTACGGAATGCAGTTCAAAGTTTAATATTATATAAGACCGCAGAGAATTTAAACTTTTATTATAGTAAGAAGTCAGACAGCAAACGGCGTGGTTTATAAAGATACCTACTTATAATTTTGTTTTCAATTAATTCAGATTTTTTGCACTATAACTTTCGTGTTAAATTCATATTTATAATTAGTTACGGTTTAGAGGAGCTCGTGGCTAAATAATTACAGCCGCATAGACCGATCTTCCGGGTTAAGCCACGCTTGCCGAGGTTGGTCTGTGGATGGGTGACTATTTACCATAGCGAGTTTCCTCCGTGCCTCGGAAAGCACGTAAAGCCGTTGGTCCCGGCTGTCATTTGTAGATCTTTGACAGTCGTTACTGTTGGTCAGAAGCCAGAAAGTCTGACAACCAGTCTTACCAAGAGTATCGTATTACCCAGTTACTGGGTTGTAGAGGTCTGATAGGCAGTCGCTCCATGTAAAATACTGATATTCAGCTGCATCCGGTTCGACTGGAAGCCGACCCCAACATAGTTGGGAAAAGGCTAGGCAGACGAATTAGTTACGGTTTACTCACGTTAATTTTTCGGGATTGCCCGACTAGTTTTGAACAAAAACGGAGCCCTTAATCATGAGTTGAACACGCGGTGAGGTCACAAGTCGACCTCGTCCTACGTCTCACTGGTCGAACAATCGTGTCTGACGACACGTTTGGTACAGTGGCTAAGCGATTGGCTTCTGCGCTACGGGTCGTGAGTTCGATTCCCACACGGAACAAAAATTTGTATGGCCTACAGATGGTTGTTTCGGGTCTGGGCGTTTGTGTATGTGAGATTTGTGTCTGTAAACGCACCCACGATGCAAGAAAAATCTAAAAATCACGATATAAGAAAAAAAACACATTTTTTTAACCTTTAATACTTTTTTTTAAAACATATTGATAGTCAGATACGATTATTTATTACGGGCGAAAATGTTATTAATGGTAAAAAACCTAGAAAAAGATTAATTTTTTTACTGAACTGTATCTACTGCAATCATATCTTTTTAAGAAAAAGACCGTGCCCGTAAACCTAAATCCAAAGATTACAATTTTAATGAGCACCTGCTCTACATCTCTGGGTAAATCAAAATGGAAAGGGCATTTGGAGAGGAGAGGTCTGGGTATTACACAAAGGGGTATTTTTGTCGATAAAATTAAGTGCTTAGCATGTCGTTAAATTGTCATTAGTGCTATAACTAACACATTGTATGTGGGTAAAGGGATAAGTACTCATTAGCTTTTTCTTCAACTTCAACTTCAAAACTCATTTATTCAAAACAGACTAGAATTACTTAGTTCTTTTTGAACGTCAAAATTACATTTGAGACTGCTCAAAAAAGGGCTTCGTCCCAACTGATCCCCAGTCCCAACTCGCCCGGTCCATATGTATCTACTTACATGTATAGCAAAAGGCGCAAAAGTACTCATCATCTGCCTAGCCTTTTCCCAACTATGTTGGGGTCGGCTTCCAGTCGAACCGGATGCAGCTGAATATCAGTATTTTACATGGAGCGACTGCCTATCAGACCTCCACAACCCAGTAACTGGGTAATACGATACTCTTGGTAAGACTGGTTGTCAGACTGTCTGGCTTCTGACCAACAGTAACGACTGTCAAAGATCTACAAATGACAGCCGGGACCAACGGCTTTACGTGCTTTCCGAGGCACGGAGGAAACTCGCTATGGTAAATGGTCACCCATCCACAGACCAACCTCGGCAAGCGTGGCTTAACCCGGAAGATCGGTCTATGCGGCTGTAATTATTTAGCCACGAGCTCCTCTTAATGTATTAATGTATAATGATACATATAAGGCGCAAAAGTACTGATGGTAAGAAAAGTGCTTGAATGGTTTGTATTTATTTTTATTCAGTCATCGCAAATCACAGTTTTTACAATAAATTAAACCTCTCTGCTAAAAATTCTGTCTGTATATACAAAAATTTAAACTATCATCTCAGAAATCACAATTTTTACAATAATTAAAGCTCTCTGTTAAAAAATCACATTTAATACACTTACGTTCATCATAATGATTGAGCTACCAGAACATTCTTTTACCACGGCATTAATTAAAATAGGTCGAATTTAATGTTAATCCGACACAAGACACCCCGACTCCACGTGGTCAGATTCTGTCCTACCCCTAGAGTGATATTTAAAAGCGTGGAGCCAGAAGCTTGCGAAGGAGGTCCTGAGTGGAACGAGGCCGAAACGTAGCGAGCACGGGGAGGTGGTGAGCGAAGCGAGTCGGCAACCTCCCGAGCATAGCGCCCCGGGTCGAATGTGCGAGCGAAGCGAAGGGGCGACAAAGCGAGTCTTGTGGCGGAGCATGCTCAGAAACACTGGCATGCTTGATTGCTTGCTTGTTTATGTACCCCATTCGATACTCTGTACTTCGATATTTAGGTCTTTCGATGTCACTTTTGTAGATAATTAGATTTTAGATATATTGGACGTAGGTTGTCTAACCATTCGACAATATAAACTTACGTTAATTTAATTTTCGGTTTTATGGTCGTTCGATATTTAAGTTTTCGATGTTTTGAACATTGACATTTCAACCGTAGGTACTTTAATTTTCGAAGTTCAAAAATGTACCCTAATAACTACCTACTTATTACAACGGAATGTAAGTAGGTTATTTTGTAAAAAAATGTATAGAAATATATCAAGAGCGAAATTTATACGTGATAAGTATTTATTTTCTACATCGTAGCACTTTTCCGACAAACTATACCCTGGCAGCTAATAGGTATATAAAAAATCGGGCGAGTTGGGACTAGGGATTAGTTGGGATGAAGCCCAAAAAAGCGCCCACCCTTCAACGGTTCCTAGTGTTTTTGCTGTGCAGAAGAAACGGCGCAACAAACTCCCCAGCAACACATATCTGACTGTCAAGTGAACAAATTAATTGAGTCTATACACAGCAAAAGGTAAGTTAATAACAGTAATGAAATTATGCAAAATGCGGATGATAAACAAAGTATAAGTATAGGACAATTCAGGATGAATTGAAAAAAAAATTACCTATAGTCATAATTATTATCTAAATTGTATAGATAATTTAATACAATATGGGTTGGATCTCATCTGGCAACACGGAATCGCCTTTTTCCGTCGCCCTTTCTCTTTCTGTCGCTTAGAACTGCCATTGCCGACCATTGCATTTTGTCCGTGATGCCGATCGCCTCGAGGATTCCGCCGCGTGCTATCGCATTATGCTTTCTGTCTCGGTCTAGCAAATGGCAGTTCTAAGCGACAGAAAGAGAAAGGGCGACGGAAAAAGGCGATTCCGTGCTGCCAGATGAGGTCCAACCCTTTAGGTACACAAAACTGTATATTAACTGTATATTTCCTTTTTAGAATACGTTGGCATATAAACAGTGTGTCCCTGAATAATGAGCACAGACAAAAATGAGTAAAAATATACTCTGTTCACTCATTCTTAAATTGTAGCCGTAGGAGTCTGATATTGAAAAAACACAAAAGACATCATCAAAAACCGTAACATAGTTTTATTATCTACTATCCATGTTTTGTTTGTTAAATATATTTGATATTTATCTACTCATCTGGTGAAAAGGTTACAGATAAAAATTATCAAAAAAAAAATGTTTTTTTTTTAAATTAATGTCGCTTTAATACCTTTTTTATTATGAAAATTATAACTTTAATTTAAATAAAAACGATAATTATGGACAAGAATTGATTTTGCATAGCAAATAAAAACTATAACTTAAAAAACAGTCGGCAATTTAAAATAAAACGAAAAAAAAAACATTTTTTCTCCCTCAATTTTTCTTTTTACTTTTTGTATATAAATTCTGGTCTTGTTTCACCCATTTTAGCCAGTTCACATTATCCAGGGATACATGATCTTAATTGTACGTACTAGAAAGGACTCTTCCATAACTAAGTTCCTAAACGTACCTACTATCAAAGCTCTCGAAACCTCAATGGCACCTTATCCGTTGAAGCAAAAGGAACACTTACCCTAAGTGCTTCTTAGTGTCGTGTGACGTCACAGTCGAGAAGTGCCGCTGTTCATCTGACGGTCCATGTAAAATGATTATAAGTAGTGTTGACGGTAATGAGAACAGATTTAGATTACTCTTTGTGGCTACGGCGTAGCTGTGTCAGGCTACGACGTAGCGGTTTTGTTACTACGACGTAGGCTTCGAGTATGTTCGGGATATTTTGTTTTTGTTATTCAGTTGATGACTGAATCGCATACAAAATTGGTTATTGACAGCTGATTACCAATAAATAACAAATCGTCTTGAAAAAAAACTGAAAGGTGTTAAATAATTACCATTAAAATCTACTGTTTCAGAAGTCGGTGCTAGTTAACGCTGAATCAAATTGAGGTCACAGAGCTTTGAAACTGTCAATTGACGACACGTTTGGTGCAGTGGCTAAGCGATTGGCTTCTGCGCTACGGGTCGTGGGTTCGATTCCCACACGGAACAAAAATTTGTATGGCCTACAACGGTTGTGGTTCGATTGCGTTTGGCAACAATTTATTTTAGGAGACTTGGGCCCCCGACAAGATCGTGCGCGACCGTCGTAAGGGGCGACAGACGTGGGGGGGGGGACGCGGTAGGACCTAGTAACTATTATTTTAATAATTATGTGGCGCAGCGCTCGCGTTTCCCTTCTCCGCTGCACCGTCCGCCCTCGTTAACATCCAAAGTACCGCATCCCCCCAACCTCTGTTGGCCCATTGGATGGCTTCGTCGTACTATAGTGTGGAAGAGACCATAGCACCTATAATTAGGAGCTGCTAATGCAGCCAAGAGCAAGAATGTGGTACTTAGTCAATTTTCAAGTGCAGATTGATAATAATGAACCAATGACGACACGTTTGGTGCAGTGGCTAAGCGTTTGGCTTCTGCGCCACGGATCGTGGGTTCGATTCCCACACGGAACAAAAATTTGTATGGCCTACAGATGGTTGTTTCGGGTCTGGGCGTTTGTTTGTGAGATTTGTGTCTGTAAACGCACCCACGATACAAGAGAAATCTTAGTGTGGGGCAAAGTAAAAAAAAAAAAAAAAAAAATATAGTTTTAACATAATAACATCAAGCCTGTATTCCCCGAAGGGTTAAGCAAAGGTGTATAGTACACCCTCATTTTGCCAATATGTTTAAGTCCCATGTAATAGGGGGCGAATCCTTTGCCATCAACTAGGTACTGTCATGCTCACTAAAATGTCTCGCTGATGGTGGCGTTGTGCATCGGGTCGTTGAGTTCCCTGCAACATGGTTGAGCTGAGCGACGCCGATGCATACGTCATGCTCGTGAACGGGTGCTGTCTGTTGGGACTGGTCAGCTCGTAACTACTATGGCAATCATTTTAAAAGGCTACTTTTCTCATTGCTTTTCATGTTGTTAACTGCATGTACATTATTCTGCATTGTTCTCACATTACTACAATGAAAATTGTCAAACCATTTACTTTTTTTAAAAGAGTGTCTATGGAGTTTCTTGCCGGTTCTTCTCCAAAGGACCTACTACTTGGAACCGAGCCCCTAGTGTTGACCTTTTGAAAGCACCAGGGATCTGGTCTACTTGAAATAAAAACTATTTGACTTTGACTTTGACTACACGTTGGACAGCTGTGTCCCTTTGTTTAAAAAGTTTAAAATACTACCTGTCCCAGCTTTATATATTTTTAAACTTTGTGTGTTTGTACATAAACATAAAGATTTATTTGAGATGCATAATGACGTTGTAGCCAGAAAAAGTCGTAAGGTTCATAAATTATGTATACCTAAACAGAAAATTCAACTATTTTCCAATAATGTATTCTGTATGGCAATTCGAATTTACAATAAACTACCCGATGCATTCAAAACACTTATAACATTCAAGCTTCAAGCTTCATAACATTCAAAAGCAAATTATTTCACTTCCTATTACATAAATGTTACTACTCAACTTACGACTATCTGAATGAAAAGTTTGATACAACATTTTATTTTAACCATGATTATAATTAATTTCTTGACATCACGTTTCCTAATTAATGTGTTCCTTTATTGTATTTTTTTTAAATTTAATTCATAATGTTTGTACGCCGGAAACGGCAGAATATTATGGACATTTCAAATATTTTTAACAACATTGTAACATTATTCTGACAAATAAATCTATTCTATTCTATTCTATTCTATTCTACAAATCACTTCAGGACTTCAGTAGTCGCGCTTGCGACCACATTACGAACGAGGCAGTTAACAGTTTTGTTAGTACGATTGGTCCTCAGGTTTTAGAATAACTCCGCTCCCGCACCGCTTGGCTATTCCATTATTATTTCAATAATACAAGGTTAGTCGGAAAGGGGGTACTAATCCACAGACCACTTAAAGTATCACCGATGACTGTTTTAACCCTTTAACGGGCAGTACATTTTAGGAAAAGTAAATAACTAACAATTTGACAATTTCTTATGAAAATAAAAAATTAAATGAAGAAAAACATAATTGTAAAAATGACAGGTTTTTAAAAAAAAAATATAACAGGAAGGGTTTCTCAACATGTCCCAAAAAACATGGTGGCAAATATCGTCACATCCACGGCAAACTTACGAATCATTAGGACGAGGTAAAGTTACGGATGTGCGTTTATTTCTGATCCTTGTAAAATATTGAACATCTGTTGATTGTATCTTAAAAAGGTTACATTTTAAAACCAAATGAACCACAATACCGATATCCCAATTACAAATTATTTTATTTTTTAATTAGAAAAATTGCTTCAATTGTTCCCCTGTAAAATGCATCTTTTGCATATTCGTAAGTTTGCCGTGGATGTGACGATATATTGCCGTTGCCCTTGAAAGGGTTAAAGCAAATGTTGACAAAGGAGATGGTCCAAAAAAGGTGGGAGCTCACATACCCCATCGATTTCAGCATTGCCCTTTCGGTGGGGTAAATTATGCATTATAATGAAACTACTGGTACCCATTTAGTCCCAATCGAATCTAGGTTTTTGGTCCATACATTACGGACCATCTCCTTTCGATCATTTTTATTTCCATAAAAAAGATTTTTACTACAGTTTTTTCAATCATTCTTTATCGCTGCTCTAGTAAGGAATTCATAAAAAGAGCTTCTAATTCGTAACCCCAAATATGACCTAAAATGTAAACGCTGCTGATCATAGCTAAGGATAGATAGATAATGGCGTATTTTTATGAAATCTTTGAACAGCTATTTCTCTTAAACTATTCACTTTTTGGGAAAGTTGTAGAACAAGAGTTATTAATTATTATGGGTACTTTAACACCCTTTCGGATTAGTACCCCCTTTCCGACTAACTTTATACAGGGTGTAAACGAATTCGTGTAATTCCTTCAAACTACATTATCTATTAATGGTATAGATTAGCTCCGTACGGGATTTAAGTTGATAAAGTTTTTTTTTTTTTTAATTTATTTCATAGAAAATTTAGATGGCATGCATAAATTAATAAAGGCACGGCGACACAGCTGACGGGCACGACTAGCGCGATATCACTCCACGCAGTCAGTCAACTTGGGACACAGAATACCATGGTTCATTTTTTGAAAAGTTTTTTTTGTTGATTCTGAGAAAAACTTATACAGGGTTAATCACCAGTACATCACGCGGTTTGAAGGAATTACACGAATTCGTTTACACCCTGTATACATGTTGATGAGGCAAAAAATAAAACATGTGATTCCACATGAGGTGAATTAATTTTTATTTTATCAAGCACGATACTGCAGCCACTACGACGTCCTCGAATATTTTAGGCGGCCACATATTACTAAACCTAAACAATACATCAACTTAATTTATAAAGCGCAGCATTCGCGTCTTTTTAATATTAAAAAGAATGCCATTCACTCCCACATACATAATACTTATTCCATAATACTTATCAATCAGTAAACTCTTCGTATCAACTTACATCGTAGATCAAACGAAATGATTGATGGATTGCTAAACTTGGCTAATGCGATCAATTCTCAACCAACTTCAGAAGCTTGCAGGAGATTCAACAAACTATACTATAGCAAGGTCTAGAATCTAGTCATTGCTACACAGCATGAATGAAAGTAAAGTTAAAGTCGTAAAGTAAAGTTTAAAGTAACCCGACACGAAGGGGTTGACGGGGGCTTCGTTCGCTCGTTTCGCTCGCTCACTCCAGCCCCCGTCATCACCTTCGAACCTAATCTATCCGTGTCAGGGTTCCCCTTAACCACCCTGCTAACATTATTTGTCGCCAATGATTGGTTACAAAAATGGAAATAATTTCATCTACGATAAGGAAAAATAATTCTACTCTCACAACTAGTTACCAAACAGCGAAAGAAAAATCTTCTCTTGTAACTGGTTAGGTAAGTTTAGTTACCAAAGTGGACGAAAGGCATTTTGCCGTAGTCACAACAATCAAGCTGCCCTTATTATGCTTGTTTCCCGAGACGAACGAGCTCGCACCAACGCACCATGGGAAGATACTCGTCCGTGGTAACGCGGACGCGTGCGGAGCGATGCACCGTCCGTATCCACATCACGCACCCTCGTAATGTGGCTTCCCACGGTGCGTCATTTTACGGATGATACCACGCACAGTCGGTGCGCGCTACCACGCACCGTGGGAAGCCAGCTTTAGATCGTAGATCACGCGGTTTGAAGGAATGACACAAATTCGTTTACACCCTGTATGCAAAGTGTGATCAAATTCAACGAATGACGTACAATCGTTGGCCTTCATTGGCCTCCGTTGGCCTCCGTTGGCCACGTGTGTACGCTACAATAGAATTCCGGGCCGGGTTAGGGGTAATAAGGGTTTCTTTTGTACGTTTTAAATTGCTCTGGGCTTCAATATTTTGTAGGTCAATAATTTATTAAGCCTATAGAGGTCAATGTATATTATCATATTTCGTATGGCAAAGAAAGGTCACCAGGTGCCCGGCTCTAATTTGATTCATTTTTTGATATGTTTCAGTTATGGAGCATTGAAAGTAACCGAGTGAGGGACGATAACGGAGGTCATTAAGTTCAATGCGAACAGTCGGCCCGCGTTTTTTTTTTTTTTTTTTTTTTTATCTTGAGCACTGAAATGTTTACGACGTAATTTGTTTATTCATTTTACAAACGTGTTCATTAAATTTTAAATGTTTTTACAGGGTGTTAACGAATTCGTGTAATTCCTTCAAACCACATGATCTATTAATGGTATAGATTAAGCCCGCTCGGGATATAGATTGATTAAAAACAAAAAAAAACCTTTCTTTTCCCAAATTAAAAAAAATTGTGAGTTTGGATGCCATGCATAAATGAATGAAGACACGGCGACACATCTCACGGACATGACTAGCGCGATATCGCTCCACGCAGTCAGTTAACTCGGGACGCTAAAATTACTCGGATACAGTATACCATGTTTCATTTTTAGAAAACTTTTTTTGTTTTTTCTGAAAAAAACCTATGCAGGGTCAATCTGTGTCACCAGTAGATCACGCGGTTTGAAGGAATTACACGAATTCGTTTACACCCTGTATAAAAAACAAAAAATATAAAAAATAGTAGCCCACCGGCATCGGAAACATGGTCCAAGCTACCGGTGGTCAGGGCCTCAGAGAGAGGAACCTCCTAACAATACGCGCCGTGTCGAGAAGCACCGCTTTCTGTATCAGGCCCTCGATCCAGCCGCCCAACGAGTGCTTCTTTAGATGTTGGTCGAGGCTCTTGGCTATTAAGCTGTGGCGGCATCTATCCACGCCACATGCGAACTATTCAAGCCTGCATCGCGCAATCAAGATTTAACACGCAGATAGTATATATATAACCTCCCAACATCAACCGTTGGGTTTGGCTGGAGACCCTTCAGGTCTCGCCAATAACTGCCCGGTTACGTAGAAACCGTCCCCTAGGACGACCTACAGCAGTCCAATAGAAAAAAAAAAAAAAAATCAACCGTTGGGCAGTAGCCCGCCAGGCACAAGACTCCGCCTGGTCGGAGGATCCTCCCTTTGGTTGGAGGAACACCACACCAAGTTTCTCCACAAAGCCATTGGCTGAAACGACTATCGGCACAATGACTGCTGAGTCTACATCCCAGATGTCATGTCGTGTGCCAAATCAAGATATTTGTTTTTAGGGTTCCGTACCCAAAGGATAAAACAGGACCTTATTACTAAGCCTCCGCTGTCCGTCCGTCTGTCCGTCTGTCACCAGGCTGTATCTCATGAACCGTGATAGTTAGACATTTGAAATTTTCAGCGATGATGTATTTCTATTTATGATTATTTACGGTTTACTCACGTGCATTTTTCGGGATTGCCCGACTAGTTTCGGACCCAAACGGAGCCCTTAATCATGAGCTGAACACGCGGCGAGGTCGCGAGACGAACTGAAACTAGTCGGGCAATCCCGGAAAATGCACGTGAGTAAACCGTAAATAATCATAAATATGAATGTGTCTCACGAAAGTTATAATACAAAAATGATGTATTTCTGTTGCCTCTACAACAAAAAATACTAAAAAACAGAATAGATAATGGTACGGAACCCTTTGTGCGCGAGTCCGACTCGCACTTGGCCGGTTTTTTTATCATTTTAGGATTTCACGAGATTCTAATAATCTTAATCAAGACGTAATTTCGTCTAAATTCACGGCTCATCTTCCTTGCGGAAGATGTCCGGTCCTTTGGAAGGCATACACGGGGACACAGGTCCAACGCGCCCCTTTGAGAACTTTAATCTAAAATGGGGTGGGGCACCAACCGGGGACTATCCACGGCTACACTATTGGAGTACAGTCATGGACCGTCCCAGGTGGGTGCAAGACTATTGTAAAATATGGTGAAAAATATCTGGTCTATGGGAAGCGGTGTTAGGTGGACTAGATAACTTCTATTGCCGGAAGAAAACGGCGTCTGCCTTTCAACATTTAAAATTGAAAAGTATTGGCAGACGGTGACTCGCCAGCTCACGAGCTGGGCCCCCTGAAAAGCCGCCAGTACATAGGCGAAGGGGGCAACAAACGTGTGAGCGGCTAGGGGTGTAGAGAGGTGTGGCCCCAGTTTCGCCGTCGCGGGTCTAAAAGACCCGGAGTGGGTTTCCCCGCTATTACGCCTTGAGACACTTCCGCCCCCGAGCATATAGCTCTGGCGGCCCCCCTCTGGCCGGCCGATAAAGGCAAGACGTAATTTTATTGTTAGTGCAGACAAAAAATATTGCATTTTCAATTCTGTGAAAGCAATTCGAAATATTTAAAAAAATTATAGACTTAACCATTAATCAATAGCAGAAGGTTAAAAAAATTTTTTTGAGGTGGGATAAATAAGAGCTGTTCCCTACATTTATGTTCGCATAACTCGTCAAAATGTAGGGAACAGCAGATTTTTTTTCGCGATTTCAGTTTTTGTCCCATAGTAAAAGTTGTTCATAATGATGAGTACAGTGACCTCTTAAGAGGTTGTTCGTTATTTATGTTACACCTACTAATTAATACCACAAAAAAAAAACATAAACACTAATATATAAAAATATAGTACAAAAATAAACCTATACAAAAACCACCACCTTTATAGGGTGTTACTTGTTATCAAGTTAGTTTCCTCTAACCTCAATGCCTCAACTTATTAACTTAGGGATAAGGGTTAACTTTCAAAAGTAGAAGGTAAGCATAACTGGGCTCATTGTATCCCAATAATGTGAAACTTTAGACTCCGGAGGTTAAATTGAAATGCCGGATGTGGTGTGACTCTTGACCCTTTGAGTTTGGTGCAAAAGATAAACGATAGCGGTTATACAAGGGTAGTCGGAAAGGGGGTACTAACCCGCGGGCCACTTAGGGTTCTTTCACACGGGTTCCATCATTGACGATTCGTCATAAAACACGATACGTCATGAGGGATGGACGTTCACATAGCATACGGAATCGTGTTTTATCACGATTCGACAAAATATCCGAATTGATGTTCACATTCGTTTCGTGATTCTTAGTATTGGATGAACTATCGAACAAGATGGATCCGTCACAAAAAAATCCCGATTCGTGTTTTTTGACGAACGTGTTTTTTTTAATAATAATAATCGTTTATTGCAGGCAAAACACCCATATACAAAATAAAATAATAATAAAATTTAAAATTAAAACATGGAGGTATGTATATGTACCCATAGTCTTCACAGTCTTCAGTTTTTTAAAAGACGATACGTGATTTAAGACGTGTCCGACATTTTTCATGATTCGTGATGCGTGTGAACACGGGCATTTAAAAAGAAAAGCCGCCGTCAAAAAAAAACGAATCGTGAAAAAAGACGATATGTCAAAAAAACGAATCGTCTTCGTGTGAATGAGCACAAAGCATCACTAATGACTGTTTTAAAGCAAGTGTTAAAATAAAAAAATCGATAATTTTTATTTCATGCAAGATGATTTCCATTTCGGTTTTTTTCAAAAATTCTTCGTCCTTACTTTAGTTACGAATTCAGAAAATGGAGTTTCTAATCCTTGATCCCAAATATGATCTCAAATGTAAACACAGCTGATCATATCTGAAGATAGGTAGATTATAGCGTATTTTTTCTGAAATCTTTGAACAGCTATTTCTCTTAAACTATTGACTTTTGGGAAAAGTTGTAGAACAAAAGTTATTCATTATTATGGGTACTTTAACACCCTTCCGGAGTAGTACCCGTCTAACCTTGTATAACGGAGATGGTTGAGTAACATCCAAAGTTTGCTTGGTGGTAAGATCTATACGGTCCGCCTGTCTAGCTACCATCCTCACATTAAAGTCCAAGCAGTTTACTGTGTTCCGTCGTGTGTATGTGAGAGCCAGATGGGTATAAGGGAATCCCTCTATATCTCTGTTACTTGGATTCGTGTGCTTCATCTTAGACCCTGTCTGCGCTTAACTTCAGGTTAAGTTAACTAGACGAAATAAATTGACAGGTCCTGCCATTGTTGTTTGACAGTAATGCTTTGTTGTTTGACAGTTCACTTTTTGAAATTAAGTTCACGTTTTCGAAATTAAGAAGTGTCCGTTCCACGGAGAAGAGAAAGAAGCGGAGATGCCGTAAGGCAATTAGGTCATGCGTCTTCAATTAGGTCATGACGTCACAGTGGGCGGGGCCACGAACCTTAGTTTCGAGTGAATCGTCATCGTGTTCGGGTCCGTTGTATTTGAATAGTTTTTTATTTGTTAAATTGTTTTAATAATGAAGTGCGCTGTTGTTGGATGCAAAAAATGTTCAGGATCAAAACTGAAACACACACACTTACACTTCTTTCTCTACTCCGTGGTCCGTTCTATTGTAATAATTGTAATGTAACTTATAAAAAAAACTAGTAATTATGGTAAAGGTTTCAGACATGTTGATTCATAGGCTACTTTTATACAACGTCCTTTCCATGGTATTCCACACGGTGCAGTGCTGCGCCGCGCCGCACGCTCGCCGGACTAAGACGAGGGGCAAGGCTGTATGCGCCGGAGTAGCACCGCTCCGGCGTCGCATACCGCAGTTGTGTTGATGGAGAGCCGTTCCACACGGTGCGGTGCGGCGCCGCACCTTACCGCGTGGCTCTTGCGACGCCGCGTACTACGTGTGCACGCTGAAGCGGCAAAATGGTCACCGTGCGGCGGTGCACTGCACTGCACCGCACCGTGTAGCTTCTCCCTTAGACGCTATCTAAAAAACTCGATAGTGTGTAGAGTCCGGCAACCGTTTTTTTTTTTATTAAATTATTTGGTTTTAAAAAAAAAACTTGATAATATGAGTACAACCACGTGTTAAAGAATTTGACACTATTTACCAGTCACCCTGTAGAAGAAACTCCTTTGGAAAATTTCATACTTCTAGACCCAGGGATTTAGGGAAGGTTCATATCTGACGGAAGATACGTCGCCGATCTTCCGCCGATGCACATAATTTCATACAAACATCTCACACCGTACACATCTGACCGAAGTCAAAGTCAAAGTCAAATCATTTATTTCAATTAGACCATTTACAGGCACTTATGAATTGTCGAGACAAAAAAAATAAGTTACTGCCGCGTTCCAAAGTGTAGATTCCTATGGAGAAGAACGGGCAATAAACTCCATGGTTACTCTTTTCCATCAAATAGTTACAAAAATTGGTTACATTGTGAATAAGAAAATAAATGTGAGAACAATGTAAGATATGGTATGCTAATAAGAGTAACTACAATTTATTTGCCATGGCAGATTAGAGATGACCAGTCCCAACTGACGGCGCCCGTTCACGAACATGACGCATGTATCAGCATCACTCAGCTCAACCATTTTGTAGGGAACCGCACGATCCAACACACACGCCACCATCAGCGGGACATTTGAGTGAGCATGACATGCTCTAACCGCCAGACACCAAGTAAAGTTTTAGTTAGGTAAATGGTTACATGGTACTCACATGTATGTACAATCGGTACTAAGGCAAAAAAAATATACAAAAAAAAAAAAATGCTGTTGGCACAAAAAAAAAACACGGATAATAATAATAAAGATGCGAAGATGCGTTACTAAAATTCCTCGTGTAAATTACGCGACGGAAGATCGGCGACGTATCTTCCGTCAGATATGAACCTTCCCTTAAGCTGTGCGTTATGTGTCAGTCAGTGTTAGAATGTTATTAAATAGAGAAGATTACTCAAAATTAATTTTAATACGACATTAATACTCTCAACTCGTCAATCACTATTAACTTTATCGAATCTGAATACCCGATTAAATAAATACAAACAAGCCTTTTAAAATTAAACGAAATACTTAGATTCCCTGTTAAATCGGCTTAAAAAGTTTTCAAATTACTAGTTCCATAGCACAAGGATTGATTTTCAAATCGAGTTTGAATGGAAAAACTTTTCTATTGAAGCATTGGATTCAGTCGATTTTTTTATCTTGTTACAGCGATTCAAAAGATTAGCAACTAAGGCCGTGGCCCCATGTCTACGATGCGGCGCTGCGCACGGTGCCGTGTACGGCGTCGTATACTGCGCCGCGTATGGCGCCGTGGACGGCGACACGGCGCGGCGCCGCGTACGGCGCCGTGTGCGGCGACACGGGGCGCCGTGTACGGTGCACCGCACGTTAATTCCGTGGCTGGCGTAAATATGACATGTCTAAAATTGCAATTTTTCAGGGCGACCATTTTAAAGTTTTAACCTCTTCTGGTAAATCGGTAAATTAGTTTCACGTATGTATTTTAGTTGTTTTAAAATATACAGGATGTTAACGAATTCGTGTAATTCCTTAAAACCATATGATCTGCTACTGGTGTAGATTGTCCCGGCATGGAAATTAGGCAGATTTAAGAAAAAACTTTTTTTCATGCGGTACGTACCTATGGCTAAATGATCGAATCTAAACCACAGGATTCGGTAAAATACAAATGTAAATGACGTCAACGTCAAAATCCAAGATGGCGGCTCTGAAATTTTGCAAAATATGCGTCATAGGTGTCGTTTCCGTGGTTTTCGGGGGTGCTGATGACGAAAATGAGGTCGAAATCAAAATCCAAGATGGCGGCTGTGAAATTTTACAAGATATGCATCATGGGTGTCGTGTCCATGGTTTTCGGGGGTGCTGATGACGAAAATGAGGTCAACGTCAAAATCCAAGATTTGTGATTTGTATTTTACTGAATCCTGTGGTTTAGATTCGATCATTTAGCCATAGGTACCGCACGAAAAAAAAAGTTTTATTTAAATCTGCCTAATTTCCATGCCGGGACAATCTACACCAGTAGCAGATCATATGGTTTAAGGAAATACACGAATTCTTTAACATCCTGTATATTTTAAAACAACTAAAATACATACGTTAAAGTAATTTACCGATTTACCAGAGGAGGTCAAAGCTTTAAAATGGCCGCCCTGAAATATTGCAATTTTAGACATGTCATATTCACACCAGCCACGGACGTACGGTGCAACCTACACGGCGCCGTGTCGCCGTACGCGGCGCCTTACGCGGCACCGCGCCGTCACACGGCGGCCGGCGCCGCACCGTAGACATGGGGCCACGGCCTAAGAAGATTTAAAGTGGATTCTGAGAGAAATATTTTGACTAATAAATCGTATCTTGTTTATGATAAAAAATTGAGAGAGGCTCGTGGGTAACGAGTGGATCGGTAAAATTGGCGGGGTTAAGCTGCGTTTGCTACGGTCAGTCCTTGGATGGATAACCATTTCCAACACATCAAGACCTGTCCGTGCCGTGTACGAAAATTGGCCACGGTTACTAGAAATGAGCAACAGAACACCACCTAAGGTAGGATTATTAATTCACTTCGCTTCCAGCCGTGGTTCTGTCCATGGTCGGGAGCGAGAGTGCGTGGGAAGCCGTCGCTTCCTTCTACGCGGAGGTGATGGCGACCAAAGAGGGAGCGGTCGAGGGAGAGAGAGGCATCTGCCACTCTTCCTTCCCGCGCAAGACGCACCGGGCGCCGGAGGGTGCGCGACGATCTCCGGCCACCGTAGTGTGTGGCCTGCAGAAGGCGGGTTAGGGGACCCGTCGCCCGATCAGTAACAGGCCCGAGAAGGCGGCGCACAGTGTTCCATGCGCGCCTCTCAGGAGGACGTGGGGCAAGGCCCCACAGAAGAAGAGGTCTGCCAGGGGCTGGCGGACCGAGGCCTGCCGGGGTCGCGGTGCATGCAGCTGCGAATCCCACGACCTCGGCCAATGGTCAGGAGAAGGAACACCGTAGGTTTTTAGCCAGTAAGAGTCTCCTTCGCCTTCCCCGGGCGAAGGGCATCCATGAGGATATACCTTTTTTTTTTTTTCTATCGGACTGCTGTAGGTGGTCCTAGGGAACCCTTCCTACGTAACCGGGCAGTTATTGGCGAGACCTGAAGGGTCTCCAGCCAATGGGGGGGGGGGGGAAGTAAAATACTTAACCTAAGCTAACTTCTTGTACTACACTAACATCATGACTACCTGCAACAACAGCACTAAAGGCGACCCTTAGTGGGACTCGGACCTCGGCTTAGGGCGTTGCTGGCTGGGACTTAGGGGGGGGGAGACAGCTTGATGAGAGCTGAATTATCGGTGTGACTGCGGAGTCTGAAGAGACGACCGGCTCTACGACGGGAGAGCTCGGTGGATCGTGACCGGCGGCGGTGGGACGTCGCGACCTCACTGGAGTTATTTGACAGGTCCTACTATTGTAGTTTGACAGTAGTGCATTGTTGTTTAACATTAGCACCTGTCAGTTTACTCCAGTGGATTAATAATCCTACAGTACGTAAAAAAAACGTCTGTCCGTCTGTCTTCCTTGTCAAGTAATCTCTGAGATACTTTTTAGGGTTCTGTTCCCAAAAAGGTCCCAACGGAACCCGGTTGCTTACACTGTCAGTCCGTCTGTCACAAGTTGTGTAAGTGTTGAAATTTTCACAGATTATGTGTTTTTATCAATTATTTATTGTATAAATTATTATTATTTAATGTATTTTGATCAATGCTCGTTCCTTTTCTGTACGAGACGAGGCCTTTGCCCAGCAGTGGGACAGTTACAGGCTAATATTTATTTTTATTTATGTGTTTTTATGCCACAAATAGTAAAAAATACAAAAAATCGAAATCCTTTTTCGATTGTAAACTAATTCGTATAATACCTTCAAACCGCATGATCTAACGGTATCACAGATTGATCCGGCAAAGGATTTTATCAGATTAAACAATAAAAAAATAAAAGAACATGTTGGTCTGTTTTTCAGTCATTATACAAGGTGTAACGTAAATAACGCACAACCTTTTAACCTCTTGCTGTTCCCTACATTTTGACGAGTTATGCGAACATATACAGGGTGTAAAAAGACCCATTACATAGCCGAAATCTACGCACTCTGTACATCAAACTAAATTACATTGACCAAAAATAATTGCTGGGAAACCACTTTTATTTTTTGACATGACAAAAAAACCCTTTTTTTGTAGCGCGCAAATTATGGTTGTGGCGATGCCGCGCGTATATATGCGTGCAGCGGCAACACAGCCGAGCCAAGGCGGTCGTGTGCGTTTGATATTCATTGCGTTTTTGTAACTTCAAATGCGTAATTTGTTAGGAAAAATTTAAATTTTTGATAATGTTTGTATGGAAGAAAGTTTAGTATTTTGACTTGGAAAACGTTTTTGGAAAAAACTAAAAAACAAATGTGTACTTTGACCTTCAATATCTCCAAAACCAATGATTTTCCAGGTATGGTTTGTTCGAAGAAAATGATCCCAATGATGGGTAGAATACGTACTTTTTACACCCGATATGTAGGGAACAATTGATTTTTTTTCGCAATTTTATATTTGGTCCCATAGTAAAAGTTGTTCATAATACCCCAAAGAGGTTGTGCGTTACTTATGTTATACCTCGTACAAAAAAGCGATAAATATTTTTTATGCTTTCTAAAAATTGGCTATTTTTCAACTATTCTTGTTAGGGCTGTTGTGTTTGTATCTCAAAAAAAGGTCTGTTTGTTATTTAACTCATGACGTGTGAACGGATTCCAATCAAACTTTTACTGTAGTATAGTTAATTCCCTAGCTACAAACTGAAGTACGTTTTATCTCGATTGGTTGAGCAAGTCCTCTGATACAGCTTGACCTCTCTATTGTATGCTGTTGCAAACAAAACAGAGTTCATGATTGAATGGTTGTATCAAAATGATGTTGTTTTTTTTGAATTTTACACGTGATTGGATTAGAGATAGGTGATTGTTGATTGGCATTGGATAGTGGTGATTGGTGATAGATGTCAGCTGGTAGTGAATCGTGGTGACTGGTGCTATCACCATAACCTATGTTAAGGGTGGTGATAATTGGTGTATGACAGGGCTTAAAAGCCTTTATTTAACCTATATATCACCGGAAGTATTTCTTTAGCGAAAAATTCACGCTGTGTATACAGAGTGTCTTGAAATTCAGCGACAAGCTGGGAATTAAATGGCAGTTTATGACTGTTAGAAAAAAAAAGATAAGTTTAATCGTTTTCTACTTTCAAAGGTGGATGGGGTTGCCCCGTTTCTGTAGTGCATCTGGTATGCTCACGCAGGCACACGTTGATGGCTTTCATGCCATCGTCAGACAGACTGTTTCGTTGCTCTGCAGAGTGCGGCCCAGCTCCAACTTCATCCTGAAGACCATAGCAGGCAGATACGACTCTTCTTTGTTGAATGTATGTTCATACTAGGGTTTCTGCTCGAGAATTCTCGAGGCGAGAAATGTCGAGAAATCATGCCAACTTCGAGACAAGAAAAAACACCTCGAGAACTCAAGAACTCGAGAAATCAAAGATTTTCTTTTATTACTGTAAAATTGGCTTAAAAGTTGCGTAATCTTTGCATTTTGGCTTCATTGTTCACCTTACGAGGCGCGAGTAAGCGAGGCAAGCGAAACAGACACCTAATACTAATATACCACCAACTCCGATTACTCTTATTATAATGTGACATAAAACGTCAAATAAAAATTAACTCTAAGATAAACTCCGTTCATCTATTATTGGGTTTCTGAATACAAAATCGACAATTATCCAAACAATAAGTAAGTTCGTAAATTGACCACTAGATGGGATCTCTTTTTTTTAGCCTAGCTAAATATATTTTTCTCGTCTTAAACTTTACAACTTTTTGCAGTAAGCACCAGGTTTAAATGAAAATCTCTTCTGGTATATGCAATGAATTTAAAACGAACCATTACATACATGCAATATAAAATTTAGATCACAATGTTTTCTCATTGTTATTTTCATCATAGCAACAACACAATAAAACTACGAAACCAAAACATTTTAAATTTTATTGTAATTTATAATATTGGGCAGTAAAGTTTATTTATATCTGAAAGAATAATATTTCTAGGCTAACGTACTTATTTGTGGTGTATGAATGGGTTCTAGGGCAGGATTAGTTATTTCACAAAGTTATATTCTAGTGCCCTTGTTAAAATGACATCTCATGTTAAACTCTTCATCCGTGAACATTTCGGATGGACTTCTTCGATGCCTTTTAATTGGTACTGATATATTTGAAATAGCCTCCAGCACTTCCAAATCAGCCTCATATGAACTACTCGAGTCCATTTCATTGGGAATCCAAAACTCACTATCCAAAATAAAATACTATTATTAAACCTCCAAATGCTCTTGTATAAAATATGATATAAAACGACAAACAAAGTTCTAGAACCGATAAATGCCCCAAATTGGTTAACTGAAGTTTGAACTAAGATCATCTTCTGACTGGGGTGTCCAGAAACGCAATGTGTCAGTTTATCCAACCTTTTTTTAACCATTTTTTTAACCAATGAAATAGATAATAGTATTGACTTGGAGTGTCTGGAACTTGACAGAATGGAAAACTGTCAAACCTTTTTGACCAATAATTATAACTTTAAAATACTTACATTTAATATTCGCAGTATACAGCACAACTTTAATACTTTTTGCGTTGCGTTAAAGCGACTTAATATTGTTTATGACGTTATTATTCTTACGGAATGCTGGCTAATAAGTGGCCCTGTAATTGGACAGATTCAAGGTTACACCTCATTCTGTACGGTGAATAATCTCAATCAATGCGGAGGAGTTGTTACGTACGTCAGAGACTGTTGGAACGCCACAGTCTCGGAGCCTGCCCTTAAAGACGCTGAATCTCTCTTATTAGAACTCTCCAGTAACATTTCGTTAATAGCTATCTATCGATCCCCATCTCACAAACAAGTTGATAACTTTATTTCCTCTTTAGACAAAATACTTACTTCAATCAGTAGCTATCAAACAATTATAGTTACCGGAGATATTAATATAAATCTTTTATCCACACGTGACAACTCGTGGTCGGAATACTTATGCCTAATGTCCGAACATGGTTTGAATCAGGTAATTTCTAAGCCAACAAGATTAGACTCATGTTTGGACCATATATTCCTTAAATCTAAATATCAGACTGCTATAGGTCTTGTCTGTGATGTAGACATCACTGACCACCGCATGGTGATGATGGGGTATAACTCGCTAACATCCGCGGGTACAAAATGTCAACAACGTACAATAATTAAAACGAATTTCCCTGCGTTAGTAGAAGAACTCGGAAATACTGACTGGACCGGAGTGGTATCTGAGCTAGACGTAAACAATGCGACCAATAAATTTCACACAATTTTAAATAGTGCAGTCAAGAAACATTCCGCGGAAAAAAGAATTAGCCGCTCAAAATACATCTGTAAGCCCTGGATTTCACCGGGTCTTATTAGATGTATGAATCATAGGGACAAACTTCATCTTGATTCGAGGAAACACCCTAATGACCAAATTAAAAAACTAATTTATACTCGCTATAGGAATTTTTTTACCAATCTTGTGCATAAGCTAAAACGCGAATATGACAGTCAAAAGCTAGAAGAGAACAGACATAATACAAAAGGCCTATGGAAAACTATTAAAAATATTAGCGAATACACAAATAATAGAAGCAACCCGATCGACCTACTTAAATGTAAACCCACTGCACAGGAATCAATTGACAACTGTAATGAATATTTCTCTTCGGTTGGCAAAGATCTGGCCAGTAAAATTCTCACTGAAATAAATGAAACCCAAGAGTCAGTTATTCCCAAATTAACTTTAAGAGAGCCTCTAGGCATTAATTTTTTCTTGCAACCTACTGACTTTTTTGAGGTTAATAGAATCATCGTCAACTTAAGAAGTAACAGTGCCCCTGGTGCGGATGGATTTACACCAAAACTTGTTAAAGAGATCAAAGATGAGATAATAATTCCCCTAACCTACATAGTTAATCTTAGCCTAAGTTCAGGTATTTTTCCTAACAAATGGAAAGAGGCTCAGGTCACTCCAATACACAAAAACGGTTCGAAACAAAACCCCGCTAACTATAGGCCTATTTCACTCTTGGGAGTGTTCTCTAAAGTTCTTGAAAGGATAGTGAACAAACGTCTAACATCTTACTTAGAAATCAACAAATTGATATCTAATAAACAATTTGGCTTTAGACAAGGCAACTCAACAGAAGATGCAGTAAGCCTCTTGGCCAAACTTGTAACATCTCATTTAGATAACAACGATAAGTGTATTGGAGTGTTTCTCGACCTCGCTAAAGCATTCGACACCGTTGCTATCCCGATACTGTTAAAGAAGCTGGAGACGATCGGTATCAGAGGATTACCACTTAAATGGTTCGAGACCTACCTTACCAACAGACGCCAATTTGTTAGAGTCGGGGATAGCATTAGCTGCCAAAAAAACATTGATTTTGGAGTGCCACAGGGAAGCGTCCTTGGCCCAACTCTATTCATCATTTACATGGACGATATACATCGTGCGATAAGCCGAAATGCAGAAATTATATGCTATGCTGACGACACGGTGATAATCTTTCACGATAGATCATGGGAATTAGCACAGAAAGAAGCTCAAAGCGGCATGACTACTATTAAACAATGGCTTGACCTAAACCTACTTTCACTTAATATTCAAAAGACTAACTTCATTCCTTTTCATAAAACTCTGGCTTCGGCACCAAAATTTCCTCTTACTCTTAAAATCCACTCTGCAATTTGCAACTTACCTCTGTGCTCCTGCGAGGCAATTAAAAAGGTCGAATCTCTTAAATACCTAGGGGTTTTAATTGACCAACGCCTTTCGTTCAAACCCCACGTTGTGCTAGTAGCCAAGCGAATCAGAAAACTGATTCACATAATGAAACTGTTACGTAACGCGGCCAACAAAAAGACTTTACAACTCGTCTATGTGGCATTATGTGAATCAGTCCTCTGTTACTGTATCTCTGTATGGGGTGGAGTCGGCATAACCACCATGATACAAATCGAACGAGCTCAACGATCGGTACTGAAGGTAATGAATAGGAAACCTTTTAGATATCCTACTGATCTTCTATACAATGAAGCGTCAATACTTAATGTTAGACAACTGTATATCCTTAAAATAGTTTTAAAGCAACATAAAATAATTATTCAGTCGGCGGAATATCCTCAACTACTTAAACGTCGAGTATTCCATTGTCCACCGGTAATAGTAAGAACCACTTTCGCACAACACATGCAAGAATATATGCTTAGCTTTTTGTATAACAAAGTAGTAAAAATCTGTGATATAAAAAATTGTACAATAAAAAAAGTTAAAAAGATTGTTAAAATATGGCTGTTAGCCCAATCCTATTATGATACAGAAATGTTTATAAGGGTAACTTCGTAACGCAAACATTCTCACACTCTCACTCACACACACTTACACTTACTCTTTCAACACACCCTCACTCACTCACACTTACTCTTTCAACACTTACATACTCTTTCACACGCTCTCAAACATTTACACTTGGCACATTGTAATTATTTTAATATACGTTTTGCACTTACTCAATATTGTTAACTTGTTTTTCTCTTAATTCGTTTAATTTACTAAAATTAACTTCAAATTTTCTAATGATAATCATACAGTATCGACCCCAGAATTCATTATGTTAAATTATTGTGAATGATTAGGATTCCACGAGACAGGCTTGACCTAGTGTGGAGTTCACCAGTTAAACGTCTCCTTTTGTGTCTCCAAATGATAATTCATTATTGTAATGTAGCTTTTAAGGAAACGGAAACAGATAATGTATTTTTTTGGTAAATAAATGATTATTATTATTATTATCCAACCAATAGCGGTAGAATAGATAAACTACGGCTAGGAGAACCTCAAAAACCGGAAAAATAAGTTATCTGAAGTTTGAACTAGGATTATCTTCTGACTGGGGTGTCCAGAAACGCAATGAGTCAGTTTATCGAACCAATAGCGCTATCGAACAGATAAACTACGTTCAAGAGTACCCCAGAAAACGGCCTTAAGATGTTTTTTTAAGGTTTTTAAAAATTTCTCGAAAGACCCGGGAAACCCGAGAAGTCGGTCTCGAGAATTCTCGAAACCCGAGAAAAAAATATGTCGAGAAAACAGAAACCCTAGTTCATACTATAATAATATCGTATTTATATATATTTATGTATTTATTTACATATTATTTATTATTATTTTATTATCTACGTCCTAAATTTTTAATTGTTTTGTTATGTATAGTTAATTAAGTCGCAAATATCCTTTTTTATTTTTATTTTTGTACCTCTTTTCGATGCTGTTCTCTTTGACCCAAAGGTTGACTGGTAGAAAATGCCTTGTGGTATTAAGTCCGCCTTATGTACCACCATTGTGCATTGAAGTATTAAATAAATAAATGCCATTGTTCAAAGATGCATGACAAACAATGAACTGGTAACTAAATATTAAGTTTTAAACTAACATAGAACACAAGATCTTTTTCTCCTTTTTAATAACCAACTATGGATGTTACTTATCCGAAATAAAGTTTTATTTTATTTTTTTATTTTAAAAGTAACATGAGTAAAAATGTATCCCATAAATCTAATAAATAAATGTGTTTTAAAAAAAAGCATACAGCATAAAAATAAAACTGAACTGTCATAAACTGCCTTATCAGTTGTTCCCTGCTTGACGTTAAGTTTCAGGACACCCTGTATAGCCTGTAAACAATCTACGTATTCTGTATAATCATCATCATTATAATTGTTATGAGCCTGTATCCATTCACGAATATTGGCTCCATCACAAACCGCCGTAATGAACGGCTACCTTAAACTACGCCAGTTAGACTATGCCATAATACGATATCGCTCAGCATACATTTTAAATAGACACGTTCACACAACGTTATGCTATAAAGTATTAACTTACTGTACGCGATAAACTTAAACAATTCTCAGTGCTGTATCGCACGATTCTCCAGTCTCCGTCCCGCCTCACTTCTACCCCATCCGTCGCCCGACGGATCGCCGTCCAATAACTTGCTATACATAGGCTGGCTTGCGATATAGCGTATAGTGTGAACGTCATGCTGTATAGTTATAGCTTATGACGCAATGTACTTTACTATATAGCGAAGTAGTATAGCGTAGTCTGAACTGCGCTTTACCAGTTCAAATAAAGCTCTCTTCAAACTGTAAGGGAACACCATCTGGACTACAATATCATTAACATATTATCATTAACCTGCCTCAACACCGGCAGAGGTAACGACACGTGTAGGTACGTCGACCCCTAAACGTGCCTACACTACTATTGTAGCTACCAGCAAACCTGCTGCGTCGCAATCCAAGCGGCAAGAAGCTATAGGGGGTAAGCAGAGGCGCTGTGAATCAACGCACAAGGATCTGCCACAGCGTTGTTCAGAAAAAGACACGTGCGATAAAGATGGCTTTGTCAAGGTGGAGAAGAAGAAGAGGAAGCCTTCTTGTCGCAACCAGTGCGGTACTGCACCGAGCGGGCCGAACTTCCTGTTGCGTCCTGCTGTACCAGTGACGCCACTGTACGTGTCCCGATTGCATTACTCTACAAAGGTCGCGGAGATTGTAGAGTACATCAGTATCAAGACCAAGCTCAATCTGAGGGTCGAGCGGTTGGAGTCTCACTACAGCGTGAATTTCACAGCGTGAATTGTCGGATACCCGACACCGCGCGACACACGACGCCGGCTTTACGTGTGAAGTAGTTTTTAGATAATTATATTGTTTATGTATAGTATTTTTAGAATTATTGTATTATATTGTAATATGTATTTTCTATGGGCCTTGATGCCTGAATTAAATAAATAAATAAATAAATAAAAATTAAGAAATTTCCTACAGTCTGCAAACACTTGCCCCTCTTTGTGTAGGAGATATACCTAGTTTGAATTATGTTATATTCTTTTGTAAATACAATGTGTCCGGTTATGGACTAGCGATATTCTAGGTACTTATATAGCAACTATTCTAGTACACAAATACACTACACACTGAGGAGCTCGTGGCTAAATAATTACAGCCGCATAGACCGATCTTCCGGGTTAAGCCACGCTTGCCGAGGTTGGTCTGTGGATGGGTGACCATTTACCATAGCGAGTTTCCTCCGTGCCTCGGAAAGCACGTAAAAGCCGTTGGTCCCAGCTGTCATTTGTAGATCTTTGACAGTCGTTACTGTTGGTCAGAAGCCAGAAAGTCTGACAACCAGTCTTACCAAGAGTATCGTATTACCCACCCAAGTAACATTTGATACTATAAAAGTCCTGAGAACGTTTTGGAGCGTGCTAATTAGTGTTTATGATTAGTACTATAATGGTGTTGTAAACGTTTACAGAACCCCAAATAGGCCCTAGTTTTATCACTGATTTATTCTATAAACATTACATACAGGCTCTCACGGTGATAAATCAGCTCTATAGTTGAACAGTAAAAGTGTCGAAAAACGCTTTTTAGTACTAAGATAGTGTTTCTGTATCGTTTATGTCACAAATTTGCACTATAAAAGTAACCAAAACATCTTTATAGTGCTATTTTGCACCGTAAACGATTCCAGTGATCTTTTTATCACACATTTTGTTCGTGTTGTGAAAATATATCGGTAATTGTTGCTTAACGTAACATGTAATAAAAAGGACAACTTCAAAACATTCATGGATCGTAATTCTGCCATAACTTGCACTTGCGAAAATAATTGTATCGATAAAATAATTATGCTGATTTCAAATTTGACAAAGCGCCCTCATAATTTTCGTGTTTTAATTAAATTTTTATTAATAAAATAAGGACTTGTCCCAACTATGGCTGCTATAGTACACATTGGCTCCAGCCGTGCTGCTAATGTGCTATCATGGCAGAAAACAGCAGCCATATTTCACCAAAAACGAACTAGTCCATTAATTATTAATTTTAGTGCTTTTATGTCACGATTTAGTACCGTAGCAGTAACACAAACTCACTTATAGAGCTATTTAGAATTTACGTTATTTAGCAATTGCATTAGGAGTCGCTATGGTACTATTTAGTACTATAGAAGAGTTTTCATGACTTTTACAGAATTAGCGCCATAGCGATGTTGAGGGAGCTTTTAAGGAGCTAAAAGGTTACGTAATGGTTGTGCAAGGTACTTTTATAGTGCAGATTGATACTGTAATAATGTTTTCGATACTTCTACAATACTAGTACTGTAAAAGTTATTTTTACGCATTATTAGTGCAAAATAGATACATAAAAGTGTCAGAAAGGTCGTCTATAGTACTAAATAGTACCATAATCGCTTTTTTCATATCTATTACAGTGCAACACTTTAAAGATTCTTTTGTATGGTCCTGTAAACGTTCTAAGAGCTAAATTATAGAACTTAAATGCTCTTTAATCTTATAGAACCAAAACGCTCTTTTAAAAACCTTTATAGTACAAGCAGGCACAATGGTTACCACTATAGGCCTACTATATCACTATTTGGTGTTATAACACCCTGGTTATAGAAGCTTTTGTTACTTGGGCAGTTACTGGGTTGTGGAGGTCTGATAGGCAGTCGCTCCATGTAAAATACTGATATTCAGATGCATCCGGTTCGACTGGAAGCCGACCCCAAAATAGTTGGGAAAAAGGCTAGGCAGATGAAATACACTACACACTAGGATCCAATCCACTTCTCCGCTATTTGGCAGCCATTTTGCTTTTTTGTTGAGATATTCTCTATCTTAAAGTTATGAAAATGGGAACCCATTGTATCGTAATGTAAACGATGGACAATATTGTTGCCCTCCGAAAAAGCCTTTTTTTATCTCAATAGGTCCAAAACTTTGAGAGATGTGCCTTTTTTTGTACACACGTACAGAATATCTCAACAAAAAAATAGAAGCGAATTGGACCCTAGTGTATAGTGTATTTGTGTACTAGAATAGTTGTTATGTATAAGTACCTAGAATATCGTTAGTCCATAACCGGACACATTGTAGAAGAGCAGTTAAATAAATCAATAAATATTTGGGTCATTTTTTTTTAAACAGCACCATCTTTTCCCAGACTAAGCAGAGCTTATACTATGGGTACTAGATAATGGATGTTATTATATTTCAGTGGTATAATACCTATATACTTTTTTTTGTAAATACATTAATCTACTTATAATACATAAGAAACACCGAGACCAACACAAACACTTATGTTCATCACATAAATATTTGTGTCCTGTGGGAATCGAACCCTCGACCTCGTGATCAGCAGTTCGACACTCGAACCACTAGACCACAGACATCGTTAAGAGTTAATGATTACTGCAAAATCCAGCTGGAAAATCCATTAACAATTTGTGCACGAAATAAGAAGAAAACTCTTTCAACGCCCGAGGACAAGATGCAGCTTCTCAGCGTGTAATTTCACTGAAATAACCTTAAATTGAAACTGAAAATCAGGATCCCGAACTTACCTTTTCAGCTTCGGAATTATTAATTTTCTACATAATAATATTTCAAGAGGTTTTTTTAGTCCGAGAATAATGGAGCAGGGTGCATAAAGGTCAGTCCAGAAACATACAAATTATACCACTATTTACTATAAAATGAAATTTAATTGCATGTGCACTATTGAATCCGATGACGAAATAACCCTCCTCCAGGAGGCGAGTAAATCGACCAGCACAATACACAACGTCCGCCGCCGTCCGGCATACCGTCCTCGCCGACGAGGCCCGTCGCGACGTCCCACCACCGCCGGTCACGATTAGGGCTTTCAAATACCGGACTTTTTCAATACCGGTATCAATACCGGTATTAGTGTGATCAATACCGTGATCACGTGATCACGGTATTGAACACAAGTTTAATTAGGACATTAATAAAACCTCTAAAATACGTGTTTTTATTTTCAAATCAGTCTTTATTATGGTTACTTTCTGAAAAGAATAATAAAAAACTCTCTTAGTAGTATAACAATTTGGTATTGATTGATTATAGGACTAGGAATTAGGAACGTAATCAAAACTTAAAATAAATCTAGTCATTTTGCACATAGGCATTTCACGTAGACTTTATAACGTATATATAAGTCCGACGATTTCGGGAATCAGCTTAGGTGGGGCGCGGGAGGGTGAGCTACAGATAAGAGCAAGCGCTTGCGCTGGTGAAAACATATATCCGTTTAAAGAATTTCGCTGACTCCCGTAGACTCATCCCCGAACGGTTCGGTTTTCGAAACCAAGCACTGTTGCATTCGGCAATTGCACCGCATATTCGAACACATTAGCTCCTGCTTCATGCGCTCGTACAAAACTGGCATCATATTCTTTGATGTAGCGAAAACCTTTGACAAGGTCTGGAACAACAGTTTATTACTCAAACTGTACCAATTCAACATCGACCGTCTCGAGCCCATCATTCGAGACTTTCTGTCGGATCGCACCTTCCGCTATCGCCTAGAAGGCACCCTCTCGTCCCCTCACCCCATCCGCGCTGGTGTCCCACAGGGCTCCGTGCTATCGCCCCTTCTTTTCACGCCGTACACCAGCGACATTCCCAAAAGTGGCTTGGCCAAGTTGGATCTCTTCGCCGATGACACAGTCATCTACTATTCCGGTAGGAGTATCGATAGCATCACTCGAACCCTCTAAACCGCAGCCGTCACCCTCGCGGTATGGTTCCGGTAATGGAGAATAGAGGTGAATCCCGAAAAAAGCGCAGCCGTTTTTTTCGAGAGATACGGTGACTCCCACATGCATCCGTCCCGTCCTCATGTTCGGCAAACAGATCCCTTGGGAGATGAAAGCTAAATACCTGGGGGTTATTCTCGACAACCGTCTGAAATTCATAGACCACTTCAAAACGGTGTGCGCTCGCGCCGCTTTTGCTGTCGGTCGCATCCACCCCATCCTTAAAGCGCGCAGTAAGTTGTTACTTAGAAATAAGCTGAGAATCTACGTGACGTGCGTCCGCCCCATCTTGACTAACGCTAGCGTCGTGTTCGCACACGTTAAGCCTTCCCGCTTCAAATCCTTCCAAACCCTCCAGAATCGAGTGTTGCGCAGAGCCGCGGCTGCCCCGTGGTTCATGCGTAACGATCAACTCCATCTTGATCTAAAAATGCCAACCATCAGGTAATACCTCAAACGCGTTTATAAGCGTTACTTCGACACTGCCCCCCGCCATCCGAACCCCCTAGTCGCCGCAGCGGCCGACTAAAGTCCCTCTCTCATCAGTAAAGTACAACGTCCCAGGCACACACTTTTAGAGCCCCATGACGAAATTACCCTCCTTAAGGAGGGAGGCGAGTAAATCGACCAGCACATTACACAACGTCCGCCACCATCCAGCTTATCGTCCTCGCAGACGATGCCCGTCGCGACGTCTCACCGCCGCCGGTCACGATCCACCGAGCTCTCCCGTCGTAGAGCCGGTTGTCTCTTCTGACTTCGCAGTCACGCTGATAATTCAGCCCTCATCAAGCTGTCTCCCCCCCCTAAGCCCCCGCCAGCAACGCCCTAAGCCCCCGTCAGCAACGCCCTAAGCCCCGTGCTCGTCCCACTAGGGGTCGCCCTTAGTGCTGTTGTTGCAAGTAGTCATGATGTTAGTGTAGTACAAGTTGATAAGCAAATAGTTAGCTTAGGTTAAGTATTTTACGTAGAAGGGGTCCGCAAAGACCACCGAGAGCACCACAAAAGAAAAAAAATGGCGAAAGCAAGTGTGAGAGTAACATCACATCGTAAATTGTACCACATAATACAATTTCCTACTACTTATTACAACAAACCGCAATAATATATATGAATGTTTGTAATACCGTAATCACGGTATTGGCTCATCAATACCGTGATTAAAAAAAGACCAATATATATCCGTGATTACGGTATTACGGGATCCCGGAATACCGGTATTGAAAGCCCTAGTCACGATCCACCGAGCTCTCCCGTCGTAGAGCCGGTCGTCTCTTCAGACTCCGCAGTCACACCGATAATTCAGCCCTCATCAAGCTGTCTCCCCCCCCCCCCCCCCCCCTATGTCCACGCCAGCCCTAAGCCGAGGTCCGAGTCCCACTAGGGGTCGCCCTTAGTGCTGTTGTTGCAGGTAGTCATGATGTTAGTGTAGTACAAGTAGTTAGCTTAGGTTAAGTATTTTACTTCCCCCCCATTGGCTGGAGACCCTTCAGGTCTCGCCAATAACTGCACGGTTACGTAGAAACCGTCCCCTAGGACGACCTACAGCAGTCAAATAGAAAAAAAAAAAATGTGCACTATTGTCTATTATTTTTCATCGACACTCATGTCGTAAAGTTACACTTATGAACTCAAAAATAGAACCATTATGACATGCTTTATTCACGTGCATCTCTAATAAACATAAAAACTTTCGTTAAAGTACAGTTCTCTTAACAAAATAATGCTTTAAAATAACTTTTTTCTATTAAACTACACTTCGGACCGACCATGGACTTTGCAATTCATTTTTTTTTAGCGTCTGCTCATTATCTGTCAAGGCGTTCGCCGAGGCGCGTTGGGCTACGGGGTTTAGGCGCCATAATATTGTTTCTGTTTTAACTTTGATTTTTTATTTAAATTGCATGAGTTTAGATAAACTAGTGTACGAAACTGCACATAACTAGGTATTATAACACTCCTGTGATACTATTAAAAACCTCGCCTACGGATCGGTTTTTAAACTTTGTGTTTTAATAACCCCTACTATGTAACAGTTTCATAAACTACTATCAGACGTTCATGTGTTCATCATGTATGATCTTTAAAAAGGACAGGTTCGTAGTACTCTCAACCGGCGTGCGTGTAAACAAGATGTATGAACATGGATGAAGCGAAACGAGTATGTAAGGATCGTAGCATGTGGTTTTCTATAGTTTCTGCCTACCTCCATAGGCAGAAGGCGTGAGTTAATGTATGTATGTGTGACAGGGTCTAAGATGGAGCACGCGAATCCTTTAAATATTTCTTATATACCGACACGCCAAGTCTATAAACTTATTAAATGTATAGATTGTGAATGCTAATAAGTTACCGAATAGAAATGTAATGAGTGCGCGAACGCACAACGGACTGGGAACTCACTCGCCTAACACTAACGCTCAATATCGCGTGCGTTCGAATTACGCATTTAAAGCATAAGTTTGGGAGTGACTTTTCTGTACGTTGTACTATTTATTTTTCTTATCCTTTGACTTGGTCGCGTTTGACCCTATTCGTAACTGATGGTAAGCGCAGACATGGTCTAAGATGGAGCACACGAATCCAAGTAACAGAGATATAAAAGGATTCTCCTATACCCCACTGGTTCTCACATACACACGACGGAACACAGTAAACTGCTTGGCGCCGGACTTTAATGTGAGGGTGGTAGCTAGCCAGGCGGACCGTATAGATCCTACCACCAAGCGTGCTGGGTTTTCTTGAATCTTACAACACGCGTCTATTCCCAGCGTGCGGTGAGGAAGTTCTACAAGGTTAGTCAGAAAGGGGGTAATAATCCGAAAGGGTGTTAAAGTACCCATAATAATGAGTAACTTTTGTTCTACAACTTTCCCCAAAAGTCAATAGTATAAGAGAAATAGCTGTTCAAAAATTACAAAAAAAATACGCTAAAATCTATCTTTCCTCAGCTATGATCAGCTGTGTTTACATTTTAGGTCATATTTGAGGTCACGAATTAGAAGCTCCATTTTCTGAATTCGTAACTGAAGTAGGGACGAAGAATTTTTGAAAAAACTAAAATAAAATTATTTTACATGGAAATAAAAATTATCGAATTTTGATATTTTAACACTTGCTTTTAAACCGTCATCAGTGATCCTTTAAGTGGTCTGCGGATTAGTACCCCCTTTCCGACTAACCTTGTATAATGTTGGGATCTTCTGTGAAAACATAACAAAAACACATACGTGATTCCATCTTCTAAAATGGACACAACAAAGTACATAATTCCCTTTCACCCACAATTGAACGAGACAATAAAATTTTACTACCCCGCCATCCTGATCGTGAAATGGTTATCACGCGATATAATTGCCAGTTAAACTGAAGGTACGTTATTTTCATTAACTGGTACTTCCATTAACTCTTAGTTTGGTGACGGTTCAAGGACAGTTACTACAAACTGCATTCTATCACACACTCGTAATCGCTATGGCTTTGATTTTGACAGGTCAACAATTTCCATAGCAACGTATGTATTAACAATCTAACTTCTCCACAACTATGTACCATACAATGAATATTGTTGTATTGTTTAAAGCGAAGTATGATCAATGTAATCATTCTCTCATTAGAGCCACCCGGCACCCGACACGCATCGCCTTGTCGGTCGGCGTCCACTTGTTGTCAGGTTCACGGGTGGACGCCACGTTATCACCAGTAAACGTCGCGTGGTCTACCAGAGGAGTCGTCGGAGGAGTCACTCGATGGCAGCGCGGAGTTCATTCGAGACTTATGCGTTGGCAATGCGCAGCAATGCAAGGCAAGCATGCGAGCAGCGAGTTATCACCAAGTGGTCAACTCGTCGTCCGCGCGTGGACGGCATACGCCTGAGACGATCCGGTGACGCTACGGAGTTGATGTAGTGAGCGCACATCCTGGTCGTATGGAGTGGAACCCCAAGAGTGCCCGCAGGATTCTCAACTCTGGCTAGCCTTTATCGGCTGGTCAGAGGGGGGCCGCCAGAGCTATATGCTAGGGGGTGGAAGTGTCTAATGGCGTAATAGCGGGGAAACCCACTCCGGCTCTTTTAGACCCGCGACGGTGAAACCGGGGCCACACCTCTCTATACCTCTAGCCGCTCACACGTTTTTTGCCCCCTTCGCCTATGTACTTGCGGCTTTCAGGGGGCCCAGCTAGTGAGCTGACGAGTCACCGTCTGCCAACACATTTCAAATTTAAACTTGAAAGGCAGACGCTGTTTTCATCCGGCAATAGAGGTTAACCGATCCACTAAACACCCCTTTCCATAGACCAGATATTTTTTTACCATATTTTAGAATAGTAAACCCACCTGAGACGGTCCATGACTATACTCCAATAGTGCAGCCGTGGATAGTTCCCGGTTGGTGCCCTATCCCATTTTAGATTAAAGTTCTGAAAGAGGCCTCTACGCGTTGGACCTGTGTCCCCCGTATGCCTTCCAAAGGACCGGTTTCCTTCTTTTTTTTTTTCTTTTTTTTTTTTTCTTTTTTTAAATCTTCTAATTCCAAAACGCAATTATGCTGTTTACAGTGCGTTCAATCCACGTAGACGCGCCCTACTTCTTTTTGTGTACGTACACATCTCTTAATATTATCTTATAATGGGTAATTCATTTAGAGGTACATTTTTCAAAACTTAAAAAAAATAAAAAAATGAATTTATCGGGTTATCTTTATTAACATACAAAAGAACCATTCTTGACATTTATTCTTTAAAGCTTATTTCTTTCAAATGTTGTCCGTAACTGCGGTTAACATGGTCCATTCTGCAGTTCCAATTTTCGATGACCGAGCATTTCGAGTGGTATTTGATGAATAACGCGAGTAATGTTGGCTTTCAATTGCTCAATCGTACGCGGCTTATCAATATAGACTTTGGACTTTACATAGCCCCAAAGGAAAAAGTCTAGGGGTGTGATATCACAGGATCTATGCGGCCAACTTGACCGGTCCGAAGCGCGAAATTAACTGTTCACCAAGTTGTTTTCGCAATAAAGCCATGGTTTCACGTGCTGTGTGGCAAATGACGCCGTGTTGTTAGTACCAAATGTCCTGGAGACCAAAGGCTTCATATTCAGGAAACAAATAGTCCGTTATCAAGGCACGATAATCAAACGAAAATACGTCATCGAAAATTGGAACTGCAGAATGGACCATGTTAACCGCAGTTACGGACAACATTTGAAAGAAATAATCTTTGAAAAATAAATTTCAACAATGGTTCTTTTGTATGATAAGAAAGATAACCCGATAAATTTTCATTATTTTTTTCAGTTTTGAAAAAAGTACCTCGAAATGAATCACCCGTTATTGGCGTGCGTATACACACATCTAACTATCGTATGGCGGTAAAACTAACACAATGAGGGATGCAGGCAATATGAGGATTCTATGCTGAATAAACAATAGTTGAGCAGAAGTGTTTTACTTTACTCCTGCAATAGCTTTCACAGAGAACTGTTTGGATTACAGTATTGTAATCCTGCGATACAGTATTGTAATATCATATTTTATTATTTTGTACACAGTTTATTAAATAACAGGAGGAGCTCGTGGCTAAATAATTGCAGCCGCATAGACCGATCTTCCGGGTTAAGCCACGCTTGCCGAGGCTGGTCTCTGGATGCGTGACCATTTACCATAGCGAGTTTCCTCCGTGCCTCGGAAAGCACGTAAAGCCGTTGGTCCCGGCTGTCATTTGTAGATCTTTGACAGTCGTTACTGTTGGTCAGAAGCCAGAAAGTCTGACAACCAGTCTTACCAAGAGTATCGTATTACCCAGTTACTGGGTTGTGGAGGTCTGACATGCAGTCGCTCCATGTAAAATACTGATATTCAGCTGCATCCGGTTCGACTGGAAGCCGACCCCAACATAGTTGGGAAAAGGCTAGGCAGATGATGATGTTAAATAACAGAGGGTGTTCCCTTAAACCCGTTAATCTACATCATTAATACATTAAAATTAACATACAAAAATAAGCAAAAACAAAAATAAACAAAAAATATAACTAAATTTTTTTTTTTACATTTCTTTACGGTCTGTTTAAGACCAAAATAGTAGCTTGTATAGGTTAAACGCGATTTTGCCGTGTTTTCTAAATTGATAGACAAGTGCGCATGTACAATAAGCGTCGCTTTTAAGTAACAGTACACAATTAAACATTTTACTAACACACTAACCAAAGAACAATGATCACTCGGCTAACATGCTTGGACTAGTAAAATCTAACAAAACGTAACTTGATGAAACATAATGTCGTTTCATTCGCCTACATAAATATAAATAAGTACAGCCTTCAATATATTTTTAAAACGTCGGAGAGACAAGATATTTTGCCACTTCCATTAACAGATTCAAAACGTGATGCACAATGCCAAGTCCATTAAACGAATGTCAAGTCAACAAGAGTAGAAGATCAATCGGAGTCTGTAAGCAATGCAAAAATATAAAAAAGGGAAAATAATATAAAATCGCACAGAACACCAAAGAATATTGTAACAATAAGCGAGGAGAACACAGTCGTTGCCGAAACTACAACGACATGGTTACCATGGACACGGCCAGCACAGAAAACCACAGATTAGTTAATAGTAGCTAGCTACAGAAAACCGTCAATTTATTTTTACTTGTCAAGAATAGGGAGGGACGTAATCAATCGATTTTTGACAGTATCGATTTTTAGATGTAAAATCATTAGTTTTTTTATCTAATTCATGGCTTTATTAAAATAATTTACCACAAAGTAACATCAAATTCTATTAGTGGCTAAGCTTAGTATAATATTGATGTGATTTTATACGGTTGACATTGCCTGGGATTTTATTTCGATTTATGAAATAAAATCATAATAGACTAGAAAAAGTATGGACTTCTCTAGTAACGTAAGTAATTACGGATGTGTTCGAAGTTAGATATTTTATACAGCGTTCTGATAAATAAAATAGTATTTTTAAAATAAGATTATCTATATTTCCCCATCTTTAAAAAATAAACGAAGATCTATACATGTAATAAAATCGTAACGAAGTAAAATCTGTACATTGAATATTTTTCAGAAAAAAAAAGTGCAAATTATTGGAAAAACGCTACAGATGGCAAAAAGAGAGTTTTTAGAATTTTTGTCTGTCTGTTTATCTGTTTGTCTGTTTATCTGTTTGTATGTTTGAGCTTCACGCCGAAACTACTGGACAGATTTTGTTGATATTTGGAAAACATATTTGTTGCAGGTCGGGTCAGGTTATAGGGTATAAATTATCACGCTATTCGGTTACAAAAATATATTCAAACAAAATAGTTCCTTGAACCTAACTAGATGGCGTTGGCGTCAGTGGCAACAGTAATCATAAGTGTTTTAACTCTCGAAAAGAGAGTTTACAGTACCTACACATTTGCCTATCCCTCCAAAGCAAACAGCCGTGATGTTTTGCAATGGAATGGTGTAAACAACACCTAGACATACGATTGTAATAATCGCGGAAATTTTGCTGTCATTTATTAAAGAGGTCTATTGTCTATCTCTGAATGTCTTCATCAGATAAGAAAAATATGCAGTCGAATAGCGAAAACACCATTCAAATCGAATCAGTCGTTTCTGAGAAAATTGTGAACAAACATACATATAGGTCGAACATAGAACCTCCTTTTTTTAAGTCGGTTTATAAAGTCGGTTAATTATGTTTCATTTTGCAGCTTAGTCTTGCTTAGTATTATAAAAGTGTCTGTAATACAAAATTCAGGTTCCGAAGTAATTTTATAACAATAGTAAATTATCACGGTATTTATTGATAAAGGCAAAAACATTTTTTTTCGTTCTTGAGGACAGTTGATGGCGTAGAGTATCCCACATACCGCGCTGCCTGCGTAGCACTTCACCTTCTAGACGGTGACCAACATTGGGATGACACTCTCGAGGAGGCCAGCGTTAGTGACAGTCCCAGTCGTCTGCGACATTTGTTTGCCGTCATGGTGGTGTTCTGCGGAATCTCCAACACAGTTCTGTTGTGGGAAAAATATCGACATTACCTGTCGTTTCTTTAAAACTTCTGTAAAAGTCGTTTCTTTGCAGAGGAACATCATTGAGGCGGAAATTCTAACGGGTTGTGGCGTTGGCGAGTCGCGCCGTAAGCGCGTGCAGTTTCCTGTGTGCGTATGCTTCGCTATGACCATAAACAAGTTGCAGGGGCAGACACTGACGGCTGCAGGTGTCGACCTCAGGACGAGGTGCTTCTCACACGGACAACTGTACGTCGCTTGCTCTCGCGTCACCAGTCCTGAATCTCTATACATTTTGACTACCGAGGGCAAAACTACGAACGTAGTTTACACAGAAGTTTTAGAAAATAACTAAAATTAATAACCTTTTGGTCGTTACCTAAACATTTATGTGGATTTATAGTTATGTTTTAAAACCAATACACATCACCTATTTTTTCTTATAATGGCTTAATAACACAAAATTACAGTTCTGGTAGTACCTACATAATATACGAGTCTTAATATAAAACTCCACATCGCTACGTGTCATCAGAGTAGATTAAATTGTTGTAACCACGGAAAGAGGGTTTTAAGCACAGGGGGTTTTACACACAAGCATTTGTAAATAACAAACTACGATGATTGATAGAAAGACGAAAGACGATTACTTATCAGGCTCTAGCATCAGCTGAAATTGTGATTACCATCAGTGCCGGATTAACCACGTAGCAAGAGTAGCAATTGCTACGGGCCCCGCGCGAGAGGGGGTTCCGCATATTTAAACCCACTCATCTCTGCCTGAGCGTAATTTTTTGCGTGAAACTTATCACGAGAGTCCAACGATAGTGACAGCACTAGAGTTATCGGCAGCTTAAAATTGAGCATTTGAGAATTTAGCCAAAAGCCATAAATGCACTTAGAATGACGTCATGCTTTCGCCAAAAATGCGAAAAAAAATCGCGCTCGCTGCGCTCGCGCTACTGCTACGCTTTGTATGAACTGCTACACTCGACTATTTTCTTTTGTATATTTAAACAAACCATTTCATTACGTTTATTATTTAAGAAATTAAGCCTAAAAAACTTAAATAACAATGAAAAGGTAACGATTAAAAAAAATACGCTTATAATGGTAACTTATACTTTTCAGGGGTTTTAAGCACAAGTTTTGTAAATAACAAACTACGATGATTGATAGAAAGACGAAAGAAGATTACTAATCAGGCTCTAGCAGCAGCTGAAGTTGTGATTACCATCTGTGCCGGATTAACCACGTATCAAGAGTAGCAATTGCTACGGGCCCCGCGCGAAAGGGGGCTCCGCGTATTTAAAGCCACTCATCTCTGCTTGAGCGTAATTTTTTGAGTGAAACTTATCACAAGAGTCCAACGATAGTGACAGCACTAGACTTATCGGCAACTTAAAATTGAGCATTTGAGAATTTTGCCAAAAGCCATAAATGCACTTAGAATGACGTCATGCTTTCGCCAAAAATGCGAAAAAAAAATCGCGCTCGCTGCGCTCGCGCTGCTACTACGCTTTGTATTTACTACTTCACTACGACGATTATTTTCTTTTGTATATTGAAAGAAACAAACTATTTCATTACGTTTATTTATTTAAGAAATTAAGCCTAAAACTTAACTGACAATGAAAAGGTAATTAAAAAAAACGCTTATAATGCTAATTTATACTTTTCAGGCGGGTATTTTTTTACCGGCCTGTTTTCTTTCGTGTTAGTTTCTTAGTTTTTACGTGCTTTTGTGTCATTATTTCTGTTCTGACGATCGCTCGATCGCTTTGGACTGGACACTGTTTTATAACAGTAAAATTAATAAGTAGATAATGCAACTCAAGGGCCCCCTTTCATATTTGCTACGGGCCCCGCGCTGTCTTAATCCGGCACTGATTACCATGATAAACTTACGTAGGTAATTACATTATTGCTGAATGCAACTTTAGGAATCTGGATTAGAGAGAAATTAAGGCGTTCGCATTATAATAACGACTTGCTAACCGCGTTCCCGTAGGAACCTACCTAATGTCCTTTTCTGTACTTACTCCAAAACTTTACGATGATCTATTAAGTATACGAGTACATACATAAACATTAAAGAAAACTAAGTTACGTGAGCGAAGCCGCGGGCACCAGCTAGTATCCAATAAATATACTAACAATGCACTAATATATTGGTGACAGTTTCATCTCGGGAACAATTTCTGTTTTTTCCTAGTACAAAGTGACCATTGTTCTTTTAAAGTTTTTTTTTTTTTATATTTAATTTCTTAGTGTATCTAATAAAATTTAAGTATCTTAAATTATAAGTATTTCAACTTAGTTATATTTGTTTTGTTTTTTATTTAATTCTACTTCTTGTTTTTATTTCATTCTAGGTTTGTTTTTTAATTTTAGTAGATTAGATAAGTAGATAAAGATATTGGTTGTAAGGAATGAAGATTATACAACAAGTGAAAAAAAGAGAATTTAATTCGAGGGACTAAGTTAGATCCCGAGAGCAGCGAAGGATTCTAGAGTAGAATCCTGAGCGGAGCGAGGGATACAAGGACCGAGATGTTTTTTTTTTCACGAGTTGTGTTCTCTACTTTTTACCATTGACTGCGAGAAAATAAATAGTAGTATAGTATTTATCACATTTTATTCTATAATCGGTAATAAGAGAACAAAGAATTAATTTATAAACATTAAAAATGAATAGTGAAATTAGAAGTTTTCGAAATTCAGTGTAATGTTCTTGTTTGGTTTTGAAACAGTTGTATTAGATAAGACTTGGGTGTTTAGCAAAGTCGCCATATTTTGTGGTTACTATAGAGATTTTGGCGGCAACAAATTATCTAGGTACTATAATTGTGCTTTATTTCGAAATGATTCCGGAGTCAGTGTCTAATTATCGTCACGGGAAGAACTCATGTTATTATACGTATTTATGTTATTAGATTTTCCAATGACTTAAAACAATACGATAACAGATAGAAAATAACCTTAAACTAGCGGGTTCTTTTTTTATTTAATTTTATAGCTCTATGGAATAGCTCCTTTATTTATTTTTTTCATTTAGCCAGCCAGTACGTACTTTCAGCACGTTTTGTTTATTTTTGTAAATAATTCGTATATTCGTGCTTGTTCCAAATTCAAAATGTTTTTATTCACTCAGTGACTAAAAGAGAGTTTTATTCACTGTTATCGATGAATAAAATGCCCTTTTTCGAGTGGCAATGGTAAAAAAGCTTTTTTATTTTATTTATTTATTTAACGGGAAAGCCTTTCATTAGTTGTGTGTATTTTATTGTAAATTTTATTCATCTTAAAAATGTGTAGTCACTCTAAAATAAACTACAAAATAGTCAATCATATTTTTTTGTACCTATTTGTAAGTTTTTTTTAAGCCAAATGTTTACTGGTCAAGTCTTATGTACCACCATAGTGCAAGAAGTATAAATAAATAATATATCAAAAATTTCTCTAGCTGGTAAATCCAGTTACAGTTCACTTGAAATTTTAACCCACTATGGCATTTTATATTCTGTGTGTTCCCGGTATTCCCTTTGCGGAGAATATTTGATCAATCATGAGTAAAAGGTGGTTTCGCGTCAACGATTTGAATTTGAATCAACCGAGAGAAGAATTTACCAAGGCTAAGGCTGAGAGCTAAAGCGCTAAAGCGTACTTAGACTTTTCTTAGACTTTACTTTCGAGTTTAGTCAAAGTCGATACTTATAAAAGGTTAGTCGGAAAGGGGATACTAATCCGAAAGAGTGTTAAAGTACCCATAATAATGAATAACTTTTGTTCTACAACTTTTCCCAAAAGTCAATAGTTTAAGAGAAACAGTTGTTCAAAAATCTCAAAAAAAAAACTCTAAAATCTATCTATCCCCAGTAATGATCAGCTGTGTTTACATTTTAAGTCATATTTGGGGTCATGAATTAGAAGCACCATTTTCTGATTTTGTAACTAAAGCCGGAATGAAGAATTTTTGAAAAAAAATTAAAAATCATTTTATTTGGATTTTTTTTATCGAATTTTGAAATTTATAACACTTGCTTTCAAACAGTCATCAATGATACTATAAGTGGACTTCGGATTAGTTTATTAGGGGATACTAATCCGAAAGAGTATTAAAGTACACATAATAATGAATAACTTTTATTCTACATCTTTCTCCAAAAGTCAATAGTTTAAGAGAAATAGCTGTTCAAAGATTTCATAAAAATAGGTAGGTACGCTAAAATCTATCTATCCTTAGCTACGACCATCTGTGTTTACATTTAATGTCATATTGAGGGTCAAGGATTAGAAGCTCCATTTTCTGAATTTGTAACTTAAGCAGGGATTAAGATTTTTTTTAAACTAAAATTTTAATCATTTTGCATGGAAATAAAAATTAAGGATTATAAAAATATTGAATCGGGTCTTCTCGCGTAACAAACTTTAAGAGGTACAAAATACCTGTTATCCCGACGTTTCGGCCGAATTTCACCGGCCGTGGTCACGGGTAGACTGAGCCTGAGACTGAGACTGAATGTGTACAAATCGCAAAAGTTTAAAAACAAAAATTATGGAATTATGAAATTTTAACACTTGCTTTAAAACAGTCATTGGTGCTAGATACTTACAGTGACCCCGGATTAGTACCCTCTTTTCTTATACAAGGTTAGTCAGAAAGGGGGTACTAATCCGAAAGGGTGTTAAAGTACCCATAATAATGGACAACTTTTGTTCTACAACTTTCCCCAAAAATCAATTAATTTAGAGAAATAGCTGTTCAAAGATTTCACTAAAAATACGCTACAACAACCCTATCATCAGCTGTGTTTACATCTTAGGTCATATTTCGGGTCACGAAACAGTATAGCTACAAATAAAAATGGCAGACTTTTCCCCTCGCAATTGCAACTTCGTAAGATTACCTAAATTAAACGAACAAAAAAATTGCGCAGACACGACAGTTCGCAATAGTATTGTACCTAATAATGCTCTGCATCTCAGCGTATTTTGTGTTAGCGCTGTTAGACCAATATTTTATCGGCTTATTATTATTAACAACTGACTAACCTGAAATTAAGGTTCCCTGTACCTACTTACTTAGAATATCTGTAATAACAGATGAAGAACCGTCAACTTGTCTATCAAAGGCTTGGATCACAAAAGCACGTAATTATTGTTGCACATGCTATAAAACAGTCTTCAGTGATACTATAAGTGGCTTTCGGATTAGTACCCCCTTTCTGACTAACCTTGTATATGTATAGCAGTCTTTGAATCACTCGGATTTCGTGCTTAGCAAATGCTTATAAGCCCCGAAAATCGACGACTTACCAAAAATTTACACTATAAGTCAAACAAAAATAACGGTCCATTAATAATAATCCATTTTACGTAAATCAAGTTTAAGCAAAGCCTAAGTGCGCTTTGTAGATCTAAGCATTAGCAATCATTCAAAAAAAAGGGTGCAATACCTTCTTTTATTTAATCAAAGCTAGCAACAAGCAAAAATAAACACTCCGATACAGAAATCTCAATTTAAAACGTTCCACTGCACATTACAGAACAATCCGATAAAAAATCCGAGCAAAATTCGCACTTTTAGCAAAAGGTCGAAAGAGCCGTTAAAATCGCGCTAAAGAGCGGAGGAGCGCTAAAATGTCTGTAAATACGTCTGAACGACCTCTCGCACATTCATCGTTTGTTGCGGAGCGTCATAAAATGTTGCCCCTACCATTGTTCTCAAGGAAGCTTCGAAGGAAGGAAAGAACTGATAATACAATTCTTAGAAACTGTTTACGTTTGAACGACAAAGAAAAATCGTCGTTTAAAAACTTTAAATGGAGATTTTTACAATGAACAATTGAAAATACATGTAAATCTACCAGAAAACAGACTTCTATGGTAAGAATAACTGAAATGTTGAATTCATGCCGAGGTCTTGGCCAAAACCACACTTGGCAAGTTTTCATTTAACCCTTAAGAGGGCTATCGCATTTTGTCTCCTGCCTCGCTCGCACAGGACCATATTTTTAAGAATGTTAAATTAAAAGATGCATTTTTTAATAATGTATTCAATGGGCTCCCTTTAAAATAATATTATTTTAATAGGTAATTATTAAAAACACATTACTATCCTGTTCCCTAATAAACTCAGCTCAATAATTATTATGATCCGTTTTTGAGATAAGTTTAATAAATGTCACAATAAAAATGTTTTTAATAATTATACCTATTAAATTAATATTATTTTAAAGGGAGCCCATTGAATACATTATTAAAAAATGCATCTTTATATTTAACATTCTTAAAAAATATGGTCCTGTGCGAGCGAGAGAGGTGAGAAAATGCGATAGCCCTCTTAATAAGCCAACGAGCACATTTTTACCAACTTTTTTGGAAGATGTCGCGAAAGCCTCCTTTTTAGGGCTCCGTAGCCAACAAGGAACCCTTATAGTTTCGCCATGTCCGTCCGTCTATCCGTCCGTCCGCAGCTTAGCTCAGAGACTCTTAGTACTAAAAAGCTGTAACTTGGCATGAATATACATATTAGATACTAGCTGTACCTTAGCTTACTGTACTTTTAGCTTTTTGCTTACTGTACTTTTAGCTGTACTTTTAGCTTTTTGGGGCTGTCTTTGATGTATATAATTTTGACGTTCAAAAAGAACTAAGTAATTCTAGTCTATTTTGAATAAATGAGTTTTGAAGTTTGAAGTTTGAAACGCTAGTAATCCAAAAAACCCGGCATGCGTTGCAATGCCACTTAGAGAAAAAAAGTGTTTAGTTTTAAAATCTGTTTATTGGAGTGCTTTTGGATACACAATATTTTTGGTTTTTCCGTCGTACACTAATATAAGTCAGACGATTTCCCGACGCGTGAGCAAGCCATGTTGTCCATGTGAGAAGCATGGATTTTCCAAATTTGGTCCACACACTTGTAGCGATTGTTTTGTGTTGTTTTTGAATTTCCAAAAAAAATTCAAACACGTGTATGTTTATTCCTCACCAGAAGACATAAATATTTAATTCCGTGCTTCTTACTTCAAAATTACCAGATTTCTCATATAAACTTTCAACCATTATTATTTCACCCGCTCCGGGGTTGAATTCACAAAAACGTTCAAATACGTGTATATTTATTTCTAACCAGAAACCCTATTATTTGATTTCATAATCATGACATCTCTTTCTGTGTTTAGTCTCAAAGTAAACTGACAACAAATATGTCGATTCTTTGTCATAATGACACTAATTTTTAATTTTTAATATCTAAATACACGATTATCCGAATATTGTGGATATATGTTGTCTATTCAAAACCCATAATTAATACGTTCTTTAATTTGAGGGGACCTGAGTTTACCGTACCTACGCGACGGGACGAACATCAAATGTTTGACAGGTAGGAACAGTTTGTATGGGAAAATAAAATTGTTGGTTTTACTATTTTCCTCGCAACTTTTCCATATTTTCTCACCACTTAAACCTTTCCTGGACTTCCGCAAATATTTCAATACCAAAATTAGCCAAATCGGTCCAGCCGTTCTCGAGTTTTAGCGAGACTAACGAACAGCAATTTATTTTTATATACAGCGTGTCCCAGAAAGTAGTGTCAAGCGGAAGTCCAGAGGTAGAACATCCTTTGAGGTACCCAAATCACCCCCATGTATGTTCCGCGATTTTTTGTAGTTTTCGAGTTATGAATGTTTTTCATGTTTTTTAATCAAACTCGGACTATAACGACATTTTTGATCATAGTGACGTGAATAGTTGAGATACATGAGTATTTTTTTTTCTAAATTAGCTGATTAGTGATATAGATCTACGCCGACAAAGTGGTAAAACAAAATCATGGTTTTTTTTCCCGTCTTCCCCATTGTATGGGGAGTTGTTGGATAGGTCTTTAAAAAAATTGCGGATTTGTGAAAACAATTTTTCGATTAAGGGATCCATGTTGGGAATCGCACCCAACAACCACGCAGACGGCACGCGCAGAGGGCGTGACCGACCTCCGCATCATCGTCATCGGCGAGCGAGTGACGGGCCATCGCGGGTGATCCGGCGCGGCCGGTGGGCACTCGCTTTCTCGGAGCCCACCGCGACGGTGAAATATTTATTCATAGTGCTAATTTTTGTTAGAGTCAAGTGTCCCTCCCCTGCTAGCTAAACGGTTAGTTCTGGATATGTGAAAAAAATCACGGTAGTAGTATATACAACGAAGTTAAAAGGAAAACCATCACAGCTAAGTAGGTTTTACAAGTTTACGAGTAATAGTCGACCAACTTATAAAATGTACTTGGAAAAGTACAAAAGGGACTCGGCATAACTTCTACATTTCAGTTCATTTTCAGTTAGCTGCACTCGTTCCCGGTGAGAAGTTGGCCTGTTTTTTTACATGTACTTACATACCAGGGGCCTAATTCTCCTAAAATAAATTGTTGCCAAACGCAATCGAACCACAACCGTCAGTCAGTTTTTGTTTTCGAAAACTTTCAAAATGATTGATTTTGTTTTTTGTGTCAAACAATTTGATAGCTTTTGAAATTGAGAACTGTCTGAATGAACGGTTCGGCCTTGGTTCGGTTGTGATTTATCAAGATTTATTTTAGGAGAATTAGGCCCCAGGTGTAAGGGATGGTGTACCGAAAACTGAAACAGTGAATTCAGCCTATTATCATAATATGATATATATTATAATATATTATATTATTCTGATTTGAAAATAACTGGAAATTTTGCTCGGAATTTTCCAACTTTTCCGATTTATCTTTTCACAAATTTGACATTTCTCTGCTGTAGAATAAGCAATCCTATTAGGACACACAGCACGTTGCAAAAATTAAATGTATTTTGTTGATATTTTCCACGGATTTTCAATTCAAAATAATGAATTACATTAACTGTGTACATTTTTGGTAACCGGTCCTTTACACCTAGTTTATTTACCTGCCAAAACACTTATTGAAATACAATAAAACATAGGCCAATTAGCAATTTCCAGTAAATTCGGGAAATTAAAAAAAAACACTTATTTTCGATTCAGAATAATGGGCTTAATTCACTGTTTCAGTTTTCGGTACACCGTCCCTTATACCCAGTATGTTTTTGGTGGATATATTCTGATTAATGTAATTAGTCGCTAAATCACACTACTGAATTCTACTGAACAAATATCAACATGAGTGGGCTCACTGGGCAAACAATAAAAATGACTCACTAACTAGTCGACCAACAATAGCCATCAAAGAAATCTCGCCACATTATTCGATTAACAATAGCCTACTCGATTCACTAATTAATGAGGTATCAAAAGGTCTACAGACAATAACAAGCTCTCATACACACACCCACACACATAAAATGAAACATAATATTCATAAAGTCGCCTACAAATTCACCCGACTTTGACGATAGACACGCTATCCATTAAAATGTATGAATACGATGCCTCATTTCAGTAAAGCAATTCGCACACTGCACCGCATCACGCAGCGTAACGCAGGAGTGCGTGTTCTTACGTTGTTTGCAAGTATGTGTTTATATAGAAAACTTGCGCAGTGCAACACACAGAAAACGCATTCACGCGCAGTGTTGCAGATCACGCCCCTGCATGCGGAGAAACACGCACGCAAAAATAATACTTATTATATACTTTTTATACTTACTTATATCCTTTTTTTATGTTTTATACTTATATACTTTTTTTCTAAATACATACTTTTAATACATAAGAAACACCCAGACCAACACAAACACTTGTGTTCATCACATAAATATTTGTATCCTGTGGGAATCGAATAAACCATTTGATCGAACCTACGACCTCGTGATCAGCAGTCCGACACTCGAACCACTAAACCACAGACGTTGTCAATAAAAATACAAGAACTAAATATTATATGAAACATTTTCTGGGAAACGAAATTCTATGTTTCTGTCTGCGAAACAAGGGGACACCATTAAATAGTCTATAAAATACTTTTTATTTGAATATGCTTATTTTCTTAATTTCAGAGATAAGGTTTATATTGGTGACCCGGATCCCTCCCGAGTGTATTTCGAATCGAAATCCAATAGTTATTTAATATAACTAGCGGTTCTCCTAATAAGGGTTTTTGTACCGAGTATTATAGAAGCTTTACGGCTTAATGACTGGCCTCAACCCCTCGATACCTCTATTCAGATGTCGGTAATATTATACTACAGAGCTCTAATGTACTTACTCCATTTTCTTCTAGCTCTTTTTTTTTATGAAGTAATGGTTCCTCTTAGCGCTGCGCTTCAAAACTTTTAACCGTTAGCGTAGAAAAAGGTTTTGAGGAGTCTGTGTTTTGTTTGGGATGTGCAACCCTCTTGCAGTTGTGATTTCGTGTATGAAACGAAATATGTTTCACCAAACGCAGCGTTATGTACGATTTGCACCAAACGGGCCGCGTCGGAGGATTTCACACTGTGCTAAAGGAAATTCAGGCTTCTATACAATAGTTAAGTTTCACGTTTGCGTGGAATTTACACTGCTAGGAACTCGGTTATATCCGCGAGTATGCCGCGGCAGCCGGTCGGCTTCGCTCGGACGCCGCGGCAGCCGATCGGCTCCTCGCGTACGTGGACTGCGGCACTCCGCTGTCGTCGCGTCCGGTCGGCTCCACTCGGCCATACCGCAGGTAGAAACTGACTGCGATAGCGGATACACGAGCACGCGCGCGCATGCGCTCGGGTTCCAGCAGATTGTAGTCGTCGGGCGGACGCGGTCGGTTACAGGCGCGTGCTCGAGCATCCGCTGCGGCGCGCAGCGCTGCATTCCTGCGTGGCCCAGTTGGTGGAAATCGTACATTATTAGCCCCCCAGGGTGGCCGAGTAAGGCTGAGGCCAGACGAGCGTAATTTACGCCGCGTAAATTGAGTCGTTCAATTTCAGTTACGTTCGGTTTCATACAATATCACGATTCGTGCCACACGGTGACGCAAAATGAGTCTGTAAAAACTTCCAAAAAATTCCGCCAACTCATTTTACGCCACGTAAACTACGCTCGTCTGGCTTCAGCATTATTTTTATTTATTTTTAAAGAAACGTTGCACCACTCTATGATTTCTCCTGTATCGTGGGTGCGTTTACAAACACAAATCTCACATACATAAACGCCCAGATCCGAAACAACTATCTGTAGGCCAAACAAATTTTTTTTCCGTCTGGGAATCGAACCCACAACCCATAGCGCAGAAGCTAATCGCTCAGCCACTGCACCAAACGTGTCGTCGTGCCCCGTATATGCCCCGTGCAGGGGCAAAACACGTGTCGTGTATTGGTTTGGTTGCATGTTGCATTATTTTCTCACTCTTTCTGCATGTGGGGCGGGAGGGTGGTGCTGCATACTGCATCCAAACTAGCGATCTTGTTCAGCGGAATTAAAGCTAGATGTTGTATTTGCATATTTGTATATCAAACTCCAAACTGCTTCTGAAATTTTTCTGCACATATCATCATCAACTTCCTACACTTATCCCAACTTATTTGGGGTCAGCGCAGCATGTATTTATTTTTCTTCCATACTTAACGTACTTCTTATTTCACTTGTCATGCTGCAAATGTTTTGGCTAAGTCTTGATGATCGGCCGCCTGCCTGACGTCACCCTCCTTCGGAATGCTTTTGAATGACTGAAATCAAGATGAAGGGGTGTATGAAAAGAGCCTCCACGAGTGACGATACTTAAGTACGTCCGGCGCACCCTGGGCACTGAGCCCCGCTACCATCCTTGCTGATTGGCTAATCTTTTCACCTCATCATGAGCTGTTTTCGTATAACTCTTGCTAACACGACAGAAGAAGAATGACTAACACCAAGTCTAAAAAAATTCTGCACATCGCCCTCAAAACTCCAAATTATCGACCAATCTAAATAATCCATTATGTTACCTTACCTCAGCCTATCAAAGAACTATTGTGAACCCAATGAATATTTAAAGTAGGTACGCCTGCCTTAATAACCAATTAAAATTATAATTTCAAAATACAGCTCAAAGGAAAATGGTATTTTCTTAACATTACGCTGCAATGAGTCGTGTTTGCATAGCAAAGGGAGGTGGGTTAATATCTTGAACGCTTCGTATAGAAATTAGAAAGATTAATTATTAATAAGATTATGTGTAACAACCTCGTTCGTCTAGTAAACATGGCTTTGAAATCGTGGGTTACGTTAAAAGTCGGGAAAATTGTGAATTAAAAAAGGGATAAATTAATGAACATTTAAAATAATAGTTCCCATTTTAATAACTAATAGTTTGCACTTTAATTTTAATACTTCTAACTTAACACATGCAGGATTGTTTTCGGCGCGAAATCGCGCGCACGTCTCGTACGAGTCGCTCCCTCCTCAGAAACTGTGGAATTTAATAGTTAGTCCCTGGTCTTAACGTACATTATTTTTTATCGATGTACAGTACACGCGCACGCTCAGCGCCCGAATAGCTATCGCGTAGTACACGCGTCGCAATCGCGCAGAGCAGGCGTCTCCTCCACCTTCGGCTAGGATGCAAATGCAATTTGAGATCTATTGATGTGTCATAAGACTCAAATTATATACAACAAAGGAGGATGGGCGTTTTGGTACTCATGTCCAATCAAATTGAATTTACCATCGTTGGATAGCTCTTTTCAAGAGCACAAAAAACTACTATGGCAACAAACCCGTATCAATTGTCCGTTTTGAAATATAGTCTTCAGAAGATACTGGATATACAGTTCGAAATAGAATTTAAAAAAATCATATCGCCGGTTTCGCTGGACCGATTTTGATGATATTTGCACAGATTTTGAGCTAAATAAAATTCAGTTAACGGATGAAAATCACAACAAAATCGGTTTAGTATTTTTTCAGTTAGGGGTGATCTACTTATCTATTAAAAAATCGGACGCGTTTTTATGCCTAAAAATCAAAAGTCGTTTCCCAGCAATTATTTGTGGTCAATGTAATTTAGTTTGATGTACAGAGTGCGTAGATTTCTGCTATGCGGGGCTTTTTACACACTGTATACTTATATACAATAAATGATTAAACTTACTTCGAACTTGTTTTATTTACCTAGATAATGAAAAACATTAATAATAATTATTGTAATACCATGCCAAAATGGAGAAAAATGACACTAAAAGTATGCGAACTTCATAGGATGTAACAAAAATAAATAACTTTCAAGCAGGATTACTTCGATCGGACAGTGAATCGGGACTAGCACCATGGTTATTCTTAATCTCCACAAAAATGCCTTTCCAACGGTGTATCAATCATTCCGATTGGAGCCAGTACCAGACTCCATAAATTTGTGCCCATCATCCTTTCAAAGCGAGTTAGACGCTGATGCTGACGCGCGTGGCTTGCGCTTAGCGGGAGCGTGTCGTGTGAACGCGCACTAAAGGGGGTATTTTACCGACATGTCAAGTCCGTAACTATTCACCAGAAAAGCGAAATGTGAAATATTACATTTTATACGTTTAATAATCTTGTAATTTATATTAATTTGAGGAGGTGGGAATGCTCTTGACTCTGGTCAAGGTCAGAGGTGACAGAGACAAAGTCGACGATGGAGCGAGCTTACCCAGAAGAAGCCTGGTCACTCTAACTTTGAAGAGATTCGGGTTGTAAACGTTCGGGAACACAGACGCAGGTAATGAGTCTCACTCTTTTTTGCCGTGCGTATTATGAAGGATGTTTGGAAGCGCTTTTTTTGTTGTTTTTTTTTTTGTTTGAGGTGATTGTTTGAGGAGCTCGTGGCTAAATAATTACAGCCGCATAGACCGATCTTCCGGGTTAAGCCACGCTTGCCGAGGTTGGTCTGTGGATGGGTGACCATTTACCATAGCGAGTTTCCCTCCGTACCTCGGAAAGCACGTAAAGCCGTTGGTCCCGGCTGTCATTTGTAGATCTTTGACAGTCGTTACTGTTGGTCAGAAGCCAGAAAGTCTGACAACCAGTCTTACCAAGAGTATCGTATTACCCAGTTACTGGGCTGTGGAGGTCTGATAGGCAGTCGCTCCATGTAAAATACTGATATTCAGCTGCATCCGGTTCGACTGGAAGCCGACCCCAACATAGTTGGGAAAAGGCTAGGCAGATGATGATGTTTGGAAGCGCTTAGTGCGAATTATATATCACTATTGATAATGTGGTGAAATAATGAAGAAATGTTAGCTATTGAGAAGTTTATGAGACTGAATTAGCTTTATGAATAGTTAATGATAGGTTGGTGATGACCCCCTTAAAGGCTCCTACACACAATGCTGCCGGCTTTGCCGCCGGCATTGCCGCGCGGCTTGCCGGCGGGTGTTTAACCAGGCCGCCGGGTATAACGCCTATTGACTTACACCCGCGCGGCAATAAGCCGGCGGCATGTGTGTAGAAGTCATAAGGGGTGTTTATGTATTCCGAAACAAAAACAAAAAAAAATTTGCTCGGAATTTTCCGATTTTTCTCCAAAAATCACTATCTACACTAATGGGTTCTATTTGAATTTTAAATCCACTCGCACTATTATAATTGACGAACTGCTTGAATATTTTCGAGCCGTAATTCCCGCCTAAACTTGAGCTGCTGCCAAACAAGACCAAAAACGGATCATAAATATGCATCCGCAGGAAAATATGGCGTTATTCGTATTTACATACAAATTGACAGCTGTCGGCGACATGCGCGTCTGTGAGGGCTTAGAAATAATATCTTTTTGCTTCGTAGCTTTGTATTATTTTAACTTTAAAAAATCTTCAATACTCAATACTTTATTGCATTTCTTAATGTAATATAACAATACAACGCATTGAGTTCTAGGCTTTACAATGAAATTAATAAAAGGATCTCACTGTACAAACTAAATAAGCACAATTTTAAGGAGAAATTAACTAATTGGTTAAAGTTTTTAAGTTATGATGAGTCAGAGAAACTTATTGAAATCATCAAATAAAATAAAACTTACTTACTTTTTGATAAAACTTAATTACTTACTTTTTGAATATTAAACTATATTATAATTTAACATGAACTAATAAAAAAAAAAACACGCATTTTGTGAAGTTGTCAATTCTATAAAATTGTTATGTTTATGTTTATTTAAAATTTTTCCTTAAAATAGGACGGTGATATATGTATGACTTTTAAAACGGTCGACCACCGACTACCCAAGATACGAGCATGGCTCAGTTTGGGAGTCGTTGTCTCATTTTGTATGCTTCTGTACATTCACCTCAAAAAATTGTAAATGTTTGTTTCCTGCACTTTGTGTACTTTTTGGAAGAATAAGTTATTTATTATTAATTTAACAGGTGGTAGGCCTTCGACTATGGATCAATTATGGACCCTGTTGGGCACAGCGTACACACATCAAAAAAAGTTAGCGATCACTTTGAAAATGTATGTAGCCTTTTTAAGCCGAATTTTCTAATCGGGATTCAAAGCGATAATTATCATGATAAATATAGATTGATAGTTATCTAGATAAATATAAATCAGATTTCAGTTGGACTTTGAATTCGGAATCTTCACATACATAATTATGCTAGTGATCGCAAAGTTTTTTTGATGTGTGTATTTTAGTAGGAGAGAGGAAGAGCGTTTACCTTTTTGTTCAATAATTCAATTTTTGAATTATTATTGATAGATGTTTTTAGTTTAGTTTTTATACACCGTGAGACCGAGGTACCCGAAAGATTTTAACTGCGCCTTTCTGATGGTATTATGAGTCAAATGTTAATATCCACGAAATTCCAATTCAGTTTTTTTTTTCGGTACTTAATAAATCACTTATCTTTAGCACTTCCTTGTAAACAATACCTTAGGTTGAACTGTCAACATTTATAAATTATCATGTGAGTGGATAATAAACTTCTCACTTCACAACCCACCCCGACAAATAAGACATGCGGAGAGAGGGGTATGGTATGACAAAAGTCGCAACGTCGCGTTCATTTACCATACCATAGATATTTTTCGATTTGTGAATTTCCGTAAATAATGAATATTTCGAAAATTAAGCTTTATTCAACAAACTATACGAGTATCCTAGCTTTTCTTCTCCAATTAGGCATCGGAATCGAAGGTTAAAATCTTTCGGGTACCTTGGGCCCACACGGTGTATAGTTCAGTATAAGTAAGCATGTGAAGTTTACTTACCGCCATTTTCAATATCCTATCTATCGGCGGTTTGCCTTACTACAGATAGAAATTTGACATTACTTCTATGAAGCTTATGTCAAATTTCTGTCTCTAGCAGGCGAAACAGGTTATTGAAAACGGCCGTTAAGCATCTCTGTCTCTGTTCTGCTTATCCTTTTCCCAACTATGTTGGGGTCAGCTTCCAGTCTAACCAGATGCAGCTGAATACCAGTATTTTACACGGAGCGACTGCCATCAAACCTCCGCAACTGAATAACTGGGCAATGCCGATATCCTAAGGTAAGGGCGTATACATAAAGGAAGCGGGTAACCGGCGCCGACCTACCAGCGCTTATCGGTACTGGTTCGCGCAGGTAACCGCTACATAAAGGAAGCGGGTAGAAGCAGGGGCTGGCATTTTATAACAAAAATACGCCTTATTCAGTTGCAAATACAGCAACAAATGACGGCCTGCCAGCGCTGATCAGAGCAGGTCGGAACTTGTCGGCGCAGTTCGGAGCTTGTCGGCGCTGGTTCGCCACACAGTATAGAGACTACCTGCGCCGTAGTCGGCAGTTAGTACTGCACGGACCAGGGGCCCAATTCTCCTAAAATAAATTGTTGCCAAACGCAATCGAACTACAACCGTCAGTCAGTTTTTGTTTTCGAAAACTTTCAAAATGATTGATATTGTTTTTTCTGTCAAACAATTTGATAGCTTTTGAAATTGAGAACTGTCTGAATGAACGGTTCGGCCTTGGTTCGGTTGTGATTTACCAAGATTTATTTTAGGAGAATTAGGCCCCAGCACCGACAAGCGCTGACAGATCGGCGCCGGCAACCCGCTTTCTACGTGTATACGCACTAAGACCGATTGTCAGACATTCGGGCTTCTGAATGCCCGTTACGACTGTCATAGTTATTCGTTTGACACCTAGGATCAACGGTTTAGCATGCTCGCTGAGGCACGGAGGTGTCTCGATGTGTGAAGAAGAGTCACCCATCCACGGATTGAACGCGACAAAAATATCTTAACCTCGCAAATAATAATAATTTATTTAATCTCAAAAAACTTTAACGTTCTGGTTATAAGTAATACTTAACCACTAGGATGCCCTGTGTCGTGAGGTCCAGTCTCTTTCATCACAAGGTTCGTAATAACAGTAGTTTATTAAGATAAACAGAAAAAGGGGTAATTTAAATTGAAGTAGGAAGTATGTAGTTGTGTTTGTGTGCATAAGTTATAAAGATAGAGGTTTGTTTTGTTAAGTGTGTATTGATGTAGTGATTGTGAGTAGTGTAAGTGTTGTTAGAGAGTGAGTATTGTGAGAGAGTGAGTGTTTATGTGTGTTTTTTTGATTCAGCCAATAGTGGTTATACTTCAGTATTCGAATAATCCAAATCTAGCAGCCAATTAGTTAATTTTTTTTACAAACATGTTAAGTCAAGTTTAATTTGTTCAGTACTTTATTAATTTTTGTATATAGGGTGAGGGCCCATAAAAGCAAAAGCTTTATTGCCAAATCTCAATTTGCAGATTGGTCTTTTAATCGTATGATCGACGCGGTTATTAATAATCACGAGCCCCTCCTTCTCCTTGAGTGTATTTAATTAGCTAAGATAATTTATTTCATTGTATTTATTTCTCTATTTTTATATTTCTTTTGCGATCCCGAAATACCGTTGAAAACACATAACTTATCAGGGGTGCGGTAATATTTATACCATGGCGTATGCGCCCATAATAACCACTTGTGTTCTTATAATAATTATTATTAATTGCGATCATTAATCTTAGTATGGATTACGGCATTCAATACATTTCCTCAAGGATGTCGGGAGTCGGGATTATCTAATGCTTTAGTCTCTTGGTCGAAACGCTGCGGTATGCGGTGCCGATGCCGAACACATAATCATATGAAATACTACTAGAATGGTCTTTTGTTCATTCGAATGAAGCTGCGGTCCCCCAGGCCGATTTATCCCAGGCCAGATCGCGCCAGGCCGTGGGAACCGTCGCATCCGATGAAGCCCGCGGTGGCCTGACGTCAGCCGTCCGATACATCGGGAGTCGGTAAGTTCATGGCGCAGCGCGATGGCGCCTGTCGCACTCATTTATTTCGTATCGCCAGGCGCTCCGTATCAATGGCGGCCAGCAGGCCGCACCAGGCCGACTCACGCCGTGCGAACACTCGGCACGGGCCGCAGCAGGCCGCGCCAAGCGTTGCCACGTCTGGCGCGGTCTGTCGATTAACTGGCCGTGGGGCCTTACCATTATGCGTCAGCGGTGAGGGGTAAAGTGGGGAGTAGGTACTCCGCACAGCGCGGCTTTGTTCTCGTTCATTCTCTGCGGTGCGCGTCACACGTCGACATGTATATTCTGTTCTTGTTGGTGTCTAAAGACCGCTTCTCCGCACAGACAGCAACGCCGCATCATGACGCTGTGATGGAGCCACTTACTGAAGCGTTGTGCGTTCCGATCAAGAGATCAAAGCATAGTATTTTCGAAGATTTCAACTGACTCATTGATCTAGTGGCAAACGAGACTGCTGAGCGTGAGATCCTGGGTTCGATTCCCAGGTCGAGCAAAACGTTATTTGGTTTTTCCGTGTGGAATTTCTCAGTAGCAGCTCGGAGTCTGGATTTGTGCCCGGTTGATGGCAATAGACTCGCCCCCTTTTACATGGGGCTTGAACATAACGGCGAAATAAAGGTGTTCTATACACCTCTGCCCAACCCTTTGGTGAATACAGGCTTGATGTTTTGTGATCTTACGTGTTCCGCTGGAGTTGTGTGAATTATTTTCTTGTGTTGATTGGCTGAGGCAGCATCGTGAAAACGTTGAATGCAATTTACGGAACGCATGCACGCAACCTGTGTTCGTTTCATTTCCAAATTAATTCATTATATTCACGCACTAATGCAGCGTACATACCTAGCCAACGAACCGGGCACAATACTCAGTGTTGCCAGACGTCCCGATTTTCAGCCCTCTTTTGGTAAGGTAAAGGTCCCACGGACCGTTAATGGACAGGCCGCGCCAGACGTGGCAACGCCTGATGCGGCCTGCCGCGGCTCATGCCGAGTGTTCCCACGGCGTGAGTCGGCCTGGTGCGGCCTACTAGCCGCCATTCCAACATGGCAAGTGATTTATTAGTCCACTCCATTGTGTGCGCGTCCGTGCGGCCGCAAACGAAATGAATGAGTGAATAGAGACGCGCCCACGCGCCCTTGCAGGTCGCGACAGGCACTTTGAACTTACCGACTCCCGATGGATAGGACGGGCGACGTCAGGCCACCGCGGGCTTCATTGGATGCGACGGTTCCCACGGCCTGTCAGCCTGGCCTGGGATAAATCAGGCCGTGGGACCGCAGATTTAGGACGTGTCCCGTCAGCAATCTGAGCGGGACGCGGAAATCCCGCTATTTCATCTAAATAAGTGACGTGGACGCGGTAATTTAAAGAATCTGTTATCAAAGAAAGGAGTGCACGAAGCGAGTGGGCGGCGGATTAAGGGCGTCTGTTCGACGCACGGTTTCTACATCTCAATGTTTTCGTCCCTTATCCCGCTTTTTTTTTCATTAATATCCCACTGCAACACAAGCAACACTAATGTCGTGGTGGCCCTGAAGTAACAGACCCGCTTGTTAAGCACTGGGTTGCGAGTTCAAACCCAGGCATGTACCAATGTGACTTTTTCAATTTCATATATGTACTTTCTTATAGTGGTGGGTCGTTGTCGAATTTTTGACGGACGAAACGCAACCGTTTTCCCGACGACGAAAACGGTTGCAGAAAACGGTCGTCGTTGCAACTAGTTTGACGACGGCTTAAAAGACGAAACTTATCCAACATGGAATAGAATTGCGTTTTCGAAGTTTTCGTTGAGTGAAATGGTTGCAGTTTCTTAGTTCGTTTGCGTTTTCGAGGTTTTCGTTGAGTGAAACAGTTGCAGTTTCTTAGTTCGTTTGCGTTTTCGAGGTTTTCGTTGAGTGTAATAGTTGCAGTTTCTTGGTTCTTACATTATCCAGTTATCAACGATTTGAAATGTGTTAACTAACTTAATTTTTCGTGGCATAAATGGTATTTAGCTTTTTTATTTTCATTGTCTTTATCAAAATGCGACCATAAAACACTACAATTCTTTCGTGCCGCCGTCATTATGATCGGGTTTTATTAAAATTATTATCAGAACTTAATTACTAATTTTTAACACAATATGTACCTACACACGGCTACACTTCAAGCTATGCAAAACCAGTATAAGCTGACCGTTACTTGTGCGAAAAGATTATACAAAGCGACGCCAAGATAAACTGGTTTTGTATAGCTTGATGTGTAGCCGTGTGTACACTACACGCTCTTCAACACTCCACATAAATATTTCCAGAATTATTAACAATTTACTACTATTTGCAAACAAAACAACAAAAAAAAAATAATGACTAAAGCTCTCTTTGCGCGTGCTCAATGTTATCAATAACAACAACAACTGACTGGCCTAAAAAAATGTAAACAAATAGGTATGCAATATAATATCCACGCGACGCGCTCACCGGCGCGAATTCCAGGAAATTTAGCAATTATCCCTTCATTGTTAATAAAAGTCGACTTTGAACTTTAAGTCAACGACTATAAGGTTGCACGGGTTTGACCGTCGCATCAGTTACGACAGCATTGACAACTGGTAATATATTATCGACTGTATTTCATGGACAAAAAGTTCACTTTTTACTGTAAGGACTGCTTTGTAAACGAACGCGGAACGAGAGACGACGACGCCGACGACGCGACGGACGAGTCATGACGAGTGTGATAGATAGTTGAACCATTGCGTTTTAGACTGTATTTTCTTAGCCATAAAGTAAAAATTCGCATCACACAATTCGAAGACTGGTTCGCGCAACGAAGACTGCTTTGACAAGGAACTAAAAACGGTTCTATCGTCGCAGAACAGAAAACGGTCCTTAAAAACGGTTCGTCTTTGCAACGCTCACCCCTACTTTCTTAGTTAATCTAAGATGCCACTGACATACGGTGAAGGAAAACATCGTAAGGAAACCTGGACTTAACGGTCTTGAATCGCCAACCCGCAGTGAGCAAGCGTGGCGATCAATGCTAGTTACTTCTCTGTATGAGAAGAGGCCTTTGCCCAGCAGTGGGCTGACAGTGCAGCAGTGGACATGTTACAGGCTAATATTTTAATTAATATCCCACTATTTGGTAAAACGGATTTGGCATCACCGCCTACCGCTTAAAAATCGAATCAAACCGGATTTTTCTGGTCAAATTCACAAAATGACGAACGTTCGTTGGCCTTCGTCGTCTAGATGTGTACACTACATACAGCTTTCACCTATTTCCGCCATTTGCAATTTAAATTATCACAACAAGATGGCGACGCAACTTAACGAGAATGACGTAGTCAACATCTAGTAATTTTTTAAACTAATTTGAACCTTATACGTTCGGAAATAGAATGCATTTTCGTTCATTGACAGATATTTATATTTTTTCGGCAAAAAGATGCATGTTTGAGTTGTTATTTTTAACTGACTTCGAAGTGGATTTCAGATTTTTGCGTATTTTTTATGAGTACAATCTTTTTTAATTTGATGTGTTAAGGAAATACTATTTTATGATGGGTTGAATATTAAAATCCACGAGATTTGTAATAAACATGCTATATTAGCAACAGTAATTGCATAATCTACATTTCAGTTACCAAGTCAACTAAAAAAAAATATGATTTAGTTTTTTTTGTGATTCGGATATCACGTGAAATTAGGACCTTATCACAGTGGCGATTTGCGAACGAATTCAAAACGAGGCGAGAGCGCAGCGGGCTCGCCGCAAGTTTGTAGCGAGCGCGCCGCAAGCGCGCTGCAAGAATTCTATCATTCATAGTGGCGATTCGCGAGCGAACTCAACGCGAGGCGAAAGCGTAGCGGGTTCGCCGCGAGTTTGCCGCCGCATTTGGCTCCTCATGAGTTCGCTCTCACCTCGCTTTGAACTCGCTCGCAAATCGTCATTGTGGTAAAGCCCTTACGAGCTCTGAAGCTTGATTTACGCATAAGTATGCGAGTTAAATTTCCGATGCGGCGAGTTAAGTAAAAAACTTCATTTGAACGTACTTTGTTGAGTTAGTTCAGTATTTGCTCAACTGAGTATACTAAGGACCGATTTCTTGGTACTCGTCGTCAGAAAACTTTCTAGAAGAAAGCTGTCAAAGCGTCAAACTTATTCCTCAGATAAAAAGTTAGGCCTAAATCAGGAAGTTAACACACTACTTAACTAATATGTCTTTAAATTGGGCTTCAGCCTTTTACAATAGGAGGGGGTTACCTAGCTAGAATTCTGAGTCCTAGGGGGGACCCCTCCAGGCAATTTATTCTGTGCTCCAGGTCTTGATACGAGCGTTCATAGTCAGGAACATAGATTGTATCAAGTGAAAGCCATTGCCTACGACACTGTAGCGCAAGCTACGCCGTAGCAACCACGTAGCCATTCTCGTAGTTCCTACTACGCTAAACAAACCAGTCAGTGACCTCGTGACCGGCTTTGTAACATTGAAAAATTTAACGATACGTTTGGTGCAGTGGCTGAGCGATTGGCTTCTGCGCTACGGGTCGTGGGTTCGATTCCCGTAAGGAACAAAAATTTGTATGGCCTACAGATTGTTGTTTCGGTTCTGGGCGTTTGTGTATGTGAGATTTGTGTCTGTAAACGCACCCACGCTACAGGAGAAATACAAGTATGGGGCAGAGATTAAAAAAAAATTAGCAATACGTCCATTATACTTTAGTCACACCAATAATTCAGCCCTTATCAAGCTATCTCCCCGCCCCTCCCTCCGCCAACAACGCCCTAAGCCGAGGTCCGAGTCCCACTAGAGCTCGCCCTTCGTGCTGTTGTTGCTAGTAGTCATGATGTTAGTGTAGTATAAGTAGTTAGCTTAGGTTAAGTATTTTACTTGCCGTCCGGCATACCGTCCTCGCCGTCGAGAAACGTCGCGACGTCCCACCGCCGCCGGTCACGATCCACCGAGCTCTCCCGTCGTAGAGCCGGTCGTCTCTTCAGACTCCGCAGTCACACCGATAATTCAGGCCTCATAAAGCTGTCTCTCCCCCCCCCCCCCCCCCCTATGTCCACGCCAGCAACGCCCTAAGCCGAGGTCCGAGTCCCACTAGGGGTCGCCCTTAGTGCTGTTGTTGCAGGTAGTCATGATGTTAGTGTAGTACAAGTAGTTAGCTTAGGTTAAGTATTTTACTTCCCCCCCCCCCCCCCATTGGCTGGAGACCCTTCAGATCTCGCCAATAACTGCCTGGTTACATAGAAATAGTCCGCAAAGACCATCTAGAGCAGTACAATAGAAAAAAATACATTATACTTTATCTTCATACATGAAAAAAAAAACATAATAATTAAATTCAGTATAAGTTTTTCGCCGTTTCCGAACACGCAAACTTTGCTGTTTTATAGCGAATCTTAATTAAATCGTGACGGACATATTTCATTATTAATGAATATTCATTTTCTTTTAAATAATTAACTTTTTTGTTCGTTTTGCAGTCACGCGAATTTTTTGTAAGTAATATAACAAAAGAACACAGATATACAGGGTGTTAACGAATTCGTGTAATTCCTTAAAACCACATGATCTACTACTGGTGTAGACAGGCCCCGCACGATATTTATCATGATTAAAAATAAAAGAATGATATTCTTTTTTTTTTCATGCGGCTTTATTGCCGATCGTATCTAAACCACCTAATAAGGATTCAGTAAAAAAATAAGTTTTTTTTTTGTGAAATAATAATTTTATTTGTGTGAACATTTCGATGCCACGCATAAATTAATGAAAGTATGGCGACACGGCTGGCAGGAACTACTAACGCGTTATCGCTCTTTGCAGTCAGATAACTCAAGGCTCTAAAAAGACTGAGAAACTGAAAACCAAATTTTTTGATTGATTATCGAAAATTACCTTTTAGGATTGATCTATGTCACCAATAGATCACGCGGTTTGAAGGAATTACACGATTTCGTTAACATCCTGTATTTTTAAGTAGGGGTTATTATTTTGCCCGTCGCCGTCGCCCGACCAGTAACAGGCCCGAGAAGGCGGCGCGCAGTGTTCCGTGCCCGCCTCTCAGGAGGACGTGGGGCAAAGCCCCACAGAAGGACAGGTGTGCCAGGGGCTGGCGGATCGAGGCCTGCCGGGGTCGCGGTGCATGCAGCTGCGAATTCCGCAACCCCGGTCATAGGTCAGGAGAAGGAACACCGTGGGTTTTTAGCCGGTAAGAGTCCGGCATACCCCTTCGCCTTCCCCGGGCGAAGGGTGTCCATGAGGATTTTGGCAAGACAAAAAAAAGGTTTAATAATTGCACGTATTTGGGTTCCGTACGAAAATGGTTAAAAGGGAACCCTTATGGTGCGACTTCTTCAGTCCGCCCGTTTGTCTGTCTGTCACAGCTGCTTATTTCAGGAACTACTACTGTTATACATGGTTACAGGGAAAGTCGTAATGAATATTAAAGGACGTTATTATTCAGGTAATTTCTGATGGATTTGATTCTGTAATATGGTGTCCGAAACTTAACCGTACTGGAGATATTGAATTTTAAAGATATTTTTAAAAAATCCTTTATTTTTTGGGATTAGAGCTCCAAGGTTCCGTTTTTTTTTTTGTATCTTGTTAGAGATGTCTTAATAAAAGTGATTAACAGAAACTGAACCTACTACTAACTGCTTAAAAAGACTGCTCGACAACGGTTAGAATTAAAGAATTTTTACTACCTAAGTGTTTTTTTAAAAATGTATGGAACTTATTCTGCAAATAATTTTAAAAACTTCTACGTCTTTTTAGCTATTCAAAATCTTATAAAAACTGTTATTTGAATAGGCCCAAGTGTTGTACTACACAACATAAAAAATATCTTTAAAATTCAATATCTCCATAACGGTTAAGTTTCGGACACCCATATTACGGAATCAAATCCATCAGAAATGACGTGAATAATAACGTCTTTTAATATTCAGTACAACTTTCCCTGTAACCCTGTATACTTGAAATTTCGAATAGTTTTGAATAATGCTTGTCCATTTAAATTACAAGTGAAATAATTCAAAAAATGATTTCATTTTCATTGCATTAGGGAACGAAGTGAGGGGCTGAAATTTTCAAATGATGTTACCAGGTCATGTTTGGTATCATATGAAAGGGCTTCATTTGCATATCCTAACTAATATTATAAATGTGAAAGTAAATGTGTTTGTTTGTTACCTTTTCACGCCTAAACCACTGAACCAATTACGTTGAAATTTTGCATATACGTCGTCAGGTGTACAGAAACGGACATAGAGTACCTTTCACCCCAAAAAAAGTACTGTTCCCGAAGAAAAGAAGAATAAAAAATTTGAAAAATACCATCCCCTTATCTCCAAAGCTTGCAAATTAGAATCAGGAATAAATCGAGTTGATAAAGGTTTATGTAAATATTACAAGAAAAATAAAACGATGTCTGCAACTAGAAGTTTTTTTTTTTTAAATCAGCGAATATCCTTTACAAACAAACTTAATTGTTCTAGGTCTTATTATTTTTGAGGTGTTTGATGAATTAATTAATTTATTAAATTATTTTTCAAACGTTTCCTCCTAAGGTTCGCGTACCCTCGTGAGCGAGTCCATTCGCATTTAACCGGTTTTTAAATTGCCTATATAAAAATGGTAAAGAAAAGAATATATTTTGGATCATCTTCAAAACCATTTAAATACCAAGAAACTTGCAAACACTTAACACATTTTTAAATATTTACTCAAAGCAAACTAAAAAGAAGGTTTGAAAAATACACTCAAAGTTAACGAGTGTAATCTTACTTCGTGAATACCACCTAAACCTTTCACAGATGCAAATTAAAACTCTTTGAGATCTTACCGCCCTTAAAAGTCAATTAAGAAACTTGGAAAAGGGCACTTCAGAGATCTTTGAAAATATAATTACAGGTGTGAACACGGAATAGAAAAAAACAGGAAAAAAATATGTATCTCACGGAGGTGTACAGAGTATGAAACTTTGATATCTTTCAATATAATTGTTATGTCAGTTTAGTGACACTGGTTTCCGTACTAAAAAAGTATAAGGACACTTCTAATTGTTTTATCTATTTCCGGTTCCAAGCCCTGCCTGGTGGCCATTGGCGTAACCCTAGAAATGGGTAACTAGCCGAAATACCAATAACTTAGCTAGCCGGCTACTTGTGGTGAAATAACCAGCTAGCTAGCCAGCTATTTGGCTATTGAATAAATGGCTCACTAACCGACTAACGCTTGCGGCGGCGTAGCTAAACTAGCTAGGCGATTCGAGTTCGATCCTCACCGCAGCAATAAGTTTGTTATGATTTAGTTTTTTATTTACACTTTTTTTAAGTAATTAGTTACTTTCCCTCCTAATTCGTATGATTATTAATAAAAAAATGTTGAAAATCTACAAACAGCGCTATCTCCAATATTCGAACTATCGATGGGTATGAATTAAAAAGCTTAAAATGTAGTTGTATTATACTCCGTGGTGGCTATGGCTACCCGCTGTGCCGTAAACTTGTCGGATATTCTAGCTACGCAATAGCTAGTTATCGTGCTGACGGATATCATAGCCGTGGCTTTTTTTTTAATAGCCGCTATTTGGCTAGTTGTTAGAATAGCTACTCATCTCTAGTAACCACCTATCCATTTAGAAATCTAGCTATACCAATATTCTAATGTAGTAAGATTCTGTGTCAGATATATTCAAGCTTCTCACAATGCACAATTTATAAAATCGTAAAACAAAAATGTGATATAAGTAGGTACATGTATTGTAACATTTTTTATTAATGTAGGTACGAATAATGTTTAAAAAATGTATTTTGCGTTCTTCTTATTACTATCAGAAGGTTCAGGCTGTCCTGAAAACCAACGTCAGGCCGGGAACAAAAAGTTAAACCAAATGATTGGGCAGTTTATGAAAGTAGAGAAAACAAAAAAAGTATTTTTCGAATTTCAAAGTTATCATGAAAAAAAATTACCCTCTTAAATCTAATCTTCTACGTATATAAAAATGAATCCCTATTTCCCTTGGTCACGACATCACGCATGAGCGGCTGGACCGATTTCGCAATTTTTTTTTTTTTTGTTTTGTTCGTATTTGTCAGGAGAAGATTCATATGAAAGAAAATGTAGATATTAAAAAAAAAAATGATGTTTATAAAAATGAATCCCTATTTCCCTTGGTCGCGGCACCACGCGCGAGCGGCCGAACCGATTTCGCAAAATTTTATTTTTTTTGTTCGTAAATTTCAGGAGAAGGTTCTAATGAAAGAATATTTTGATATTTAAAGAAAAAACTAAATTATCTCAGTTTGTCTATATTCTTCATTTGTTTACCGCATGCATGAAAATGGTTTTAACTTTTTGTTACTATTTTGATTTTGTTTCTGAAGGTAGGTAGTAAGTAAATAGTAGGTAGATAGTAAGTAGGAAAAAGTGCATTTCAAAGCAACGCACGTCCCGTACAGCTAGTTATGTATAAAATGTGTTTTTAAAAAAAAGTTTCATCTTCTGCCTAGCCTTTTCCCAACTATGTTGGGGTCGGCTTCCAGTCGAACCGGATGCAGCTGAATATCAGTATTTTACATGGAGCGACTGCCTATCAGACCTCCACAACCCAGTAACTGGGTAATACGATACTCTTGATAAGACTGGTTGTCAGACTTTCTGGCTTCTGACCAACAGTAACGACTGTCAAAGATCTACAAATGACAGCCGGGACCAACGGCTTTACGTGCTTTCCGAGGCACGGAGGAAACTCGCTATGGTAAATGGTCACCCATCCACAGACTAACGTGCGACTGTGTACCTGTACTCAGCGATTGACCATGCCCTGCGTCTTAACGAATACGTTAAATAATTAGTTCTATATTTGTTCTATCGACATATGCATAATACGCAATTTGTTCCGTTTTAGTTTTTATAAAAAATGATTTCTTCTGTAACAGTTAGCCAGCGATGTACTTTTAAACTACGCACTTTAAAAAAAAACTAGATAGGCGATTAGTTCTACATTAACTCTAATTACTTATCTGCTTTTTACTTATAAAAAATCATTACTTTAAGTTAAAAAAGACAATACAAAGAAGGAAAGCTAGCGATGTATTTCTAAGTAAATGAATTTCTTTCGCTTATAATGTGACAGTTTTGTCCCCATTACAATTCAAATTAGATTTTATTACTATTTTTTATTTAATATTTGTAATGTAGATATATCGAAGTTCACAGAAACTACATAAGCTTAGAAAGAAGATTTTGTTTTTCAAAATGTTGTGTTGTTCATTACAAATATTAAATATTATTAAAATCTAATTTGAATTGTAATGGGGACAAAACTGTCACATTGTAAGCGAAAGAAATTCATTTACTTAGAAATACATCGCTAGCTTTCCTTCTTTGTACTGTCTTTTTAAACTTAAAGTAATGATTTTTTATAAGTAAAAAGCAGATAAGTAATTAGAGTTAATGTAGAACTAATCGCCTATTTAGTTTTTTTTTTTTAAAGTGCGTAATTTAAAAGTACATCGCTGGCTAACTGTTACAGAAGAAGTCATTTTTTGTAAAAAACTAAAACGGAAAAAATTGTGTATTATGCATATGTCGATGGAACAAATATAGAACTAATTATTTAACGTATTCGTTAAGACGCAGGGCATGGTCAATCGCTGAGTACAGATACACCGTGCGACTAGCGTGGCTTAACCCGAAAGATCGGTCTATGCGGCTGTAATTATTTAGCCACGAGCTCCTCCGTTTTTAAAAAAAAGTTTACGTCTCTAATTTTTTTAAATGTTTTTCTATGTAGTCGTAAACTGTCCCTGTCATTGTTCCTGGCTTGACGTTGAATTTCAGAACACCCTGTATATTACGGTACTCTGTGATCAAACGTACTTATCTCGCATAACACGCGTTCATATGAACGTAACGTTCGAGTGTACGCGCGTACCGTCACGCACCTACGTAAAACACGACATCTGGACAACGTTTATCGCCGAAATAATTAGCTATTATAGAAATTACTGTTCAACATCAATCGGGAATCAAACCGACTACACAACGATGATCGATGCCAAAACAAACTTAAAACAATAGCGAACACATCGAGCTCAAATGTTATTGTTTGTGCCAACAACCGTGATTGATGAGCGATCTCTGTTCAATGTACGGTGCATGCTATAGGGGTGGTGAACCTTTTAATGGCTGTCAATTGTTTTTAAAATAAAAAGAGAAAAAAGTTTTTTTTGTCTGTTTTTGTTTACAATCTCGCCAAACGGCTTAGAGCCCAAATACACGTCCGATAGTCGGTTCCGATAGTCTGATCAGACTATCTGAAGGCCTCCGCGTCATACATTTGTTTGAACATCAATTACACGTACGATCAGACTATCGGATCGGATGTCAGAATCGTAACCATCGTCCGGGCGTCGTCGTCATCCAGAAAAAATCGGACACGCGAATCGTACGTGTATTTCATAAATCCGATCAGATAGTCGGATTCGGCTCCCGGAAGCAACTATCGGACGTGTATTTACCCTTATAGTAAGTAATTCAAAGAACATCATTCATCTCGTACCCAAAAATGAAAGTAAAAAAGTGGTCAGAAAAATAAGTTAATGTTTTCTTATAGGAAACAATATTTCGAACTTGTTTTACCATTATAAAAAAAAGTCTACGATTAACCCCCAAGCTGCTATTTATGTTTTAAAATACGAAAAATCATGTTTTTGCCAAAAAAAATTAAGCTAACATAGTGATGCAAGCTTAAATTTCTACGTAAAAATATTTCTATGAATGCATTCAATAACTTTCTAAGTTATTTTGAGGGGAAGACACTTTATTCATGTCTTCTTTATAGATAGCACTGTAGTTAGCACTACAGGTTATGGTCACTGTTCCGAAACAGTCATAGAACTTCGACAAAGAAATCCGACTTCCGACATCTGATTTCTCTCCGTCATCCGTGAGTCTCCAATTCGGAACAAATATTGACGGACCAAAGTAGCCGTAGTACTGTTTGTATGAACGCTTTCGCATTACCTCGGATCCAAATCGGACAAATGCCAAAAATGGCCCCTGAATTGCTTGGATTTGAATCAGAGATCGGATTAGTGCGTAAGCAATATCCGAATTCGGTCCGAGATTTTTAGACTCTAGATCCGTATTTTCAGGAATTCGTATCGGATGTAGTGCGAAAAGCAATAGGTATCCGAGTTCGGTCCGAGTTTTTATATTCTTATTTTCACGGATCCGGATCGGATGCAGTAAAATATCTATATCATCCATGTTTTTTTTTAAAGTATTTGATATCCTAACTTTAATATTATAAATGCGAAAGTTAGTTTGTTTGTTACCTTTTCACGCAAACCACTGAACCGATCATCCTGAAATTTTGCATATAGGTTGTCAGGTGTACAGAAACGGACATAGGGTACCATTCATCCCGAAAAAAGTATTGTTCCCGAGGAAAACAACAATAATGTTCATCCACGTGTCTTTCGAATCACGATTGAATTTTAATGTTATAGAAACTTTAGCAGTGTGTTAAGAGTTTTTTGAGCTTGATTTATGCGAGCGAAGCCGCGGGCGAAACTAGTTCTTTATATGGTAACGTGTAACAGGCTACGCAAACATTTGAAGTAACGCATTGCACACTAGCTCAAATGCCTGTGCCACGCGCCGTCTTCAAAGAGATGTGCAAATGTTTGCAAACGTCTCAGGCGGCTTACAAGATGTGTTACAGGTCAGTCGAAACCTTTATGTTTACTACCCCTGGTCTTGTCAATATGCGTATCATCATATCGATTTGGGAACCCATCACAACATTAATGAGCAAATTAATCATCTTCGTATGATTGTTATAATGAGAATCATCTTTCTGTTGGTTTTCCATTATCGGCAAATAATAAGTGGCAAAAGCTATAAGCGGCAAAAAAGGTAAAACCGACTTAAAAAAACGGAGGTTAAACAATTACCGTATTATAAAATTAACAGTTTCATAAGTCGGTGCTAATCCACCCTGAACCAAATTGAAGACACTTCTGAAACTGTTAATTTTACATAATATGGTAATTATTTTACTCTCTTCATTTTTTTAAAGTCGGTTTTTACTTCTTTTATGTTTTTATTTAATACTTTTTAGTGCCATCGATTACACCAGTGTATTTTGTGGACTGTTACAACTATATTAGAACGTCTATTTTCAAACTACTTAAGGATAATCTATACAAGGTTAGTCAGAAAGGGGGTACTAATCCGAAAGGGTGTTAAAGTACACATAATAATTAATAACTTTTGTTCTACAAGTTTTCCCAATACTCTAATAAGGCTGAGATCTATAGATCCAACTTGGACTTAGCTTTGACTTTGCTCAGACTTTACTTACGTAATACTTTGCTAAGTGTATGCTTAGCATAATCTTAGATTTGGAATTTATAGACGTATCACGTTGAGACTATGCTGATCTTAGGCTAAGCATACGCTAAGACGGTCGATGTCAAAATACAAGTTAATGTTTCGTTTCAAGCATTACATTCTTGATTTTTCTTCATAAAAGTTTAACAATAATAATATGTAAATAATCTAGAACTATGCTCATATTTCTTCTATGTATTATAATTATAAGAATAAGTAGAAATGGGCATGCTTATAAGTGTTTTCATTTTTTTTATATACGAACTCAATAATATATTCATTGAAACGGATCGCATCGTTTTGACATCTGGCCGCTGTTTGTGTCAAAACAAAACTATCCATTCAGTGTTGGCAATTTGTCGAAAAAAAGTAATTTTTAATTACTTTTTATACATTTTAAACTTAGAAAAACATTTTTATGTGATGTAATAATACTTAATTGTTTTTATCATAACTAATTCAGAATTAGTTATCAACATCAAGGAAATCTTTTCTAATTTGGTATTACTGAGTTGAGTCTGGTCACTTGATAATACTAAAAAATTAAAAAGTTGTGTAAATATAATGATGGTAAAGTAAAGTTTGTACCATTATTTTTTGTTAGGATAATAGTAGCCTAAGTATTTGCTAAGTCGTCGATTTTGTGAACTTAGACTTTGCTAAGCATTTGCTAAGCATGCACTCAGATGAATTCAAAGACGGCTCTATAAATACTGACTTTGTCGTATGTCTAAAGTAAAGTCTGAGCAAAGTCCAAGTTGGGTCTATAGATCTCAGCCTAAGTTTAAGAGAAACAGATGTTCAAAAATCTCAAAAAAAATTCTCTAAAATCTATCTATCCCCAGTTATGATCAGCTGTGTTTACATTTTAGGTCATATTTGGGGTCATGAATCAGAAGCACCATTTTCTGACTGAATATTTCACGATATTTTGTTAAACATCGATTTTGTAAAGTGTTGATCAAGTGAACAATTTACATTCAGATTCGTTGCTCATCTGAAGTGTTGACATTTTGAACCAATTATGTTTTAAGCTAATGTTATTCTGATTCATTGAAAACTTAAACTGTTGATTATTTGGTGTTGGTATTTTGATTGTTGATGTTTTGGTTTTTGAAGTTGAGTATCCCACCCTCCCTGGGGCACTGTGTAACGAAACGTTACATGACTCATGTTTTATTAATTGATGTAGTTCAAAAACCTTAAAACTAAATTAATTAATTAAAAACTATCTATATAACTAAATCTAAATAATAACAATTTTAACTAAACCAATATTTAAACATAAAGGAACACATTTACAATAAATTAATGTTCGTTCTTTGAGTGTAAGTAGGTATGCATTTCCGAACGCGCGGCGCATCTAGTCGTGTGGGGAGTTTTTTCATAGCCTTATCCTTATATCACCTTTGATACGTTTGCGCAGCTCGGGGGCAGTCGCTACTAAGCTGAACCTGAGTACACGTATCATTATTCCGAAATCGCGTCCCGTTGAAGCGCCCTAGCCGAGACGGACGTAATAAGTTTAAATGAGTACCTAATAAGTAGTACATATTTAAAAGTGAAAGTTTTAAATTCCCGAATTTGGGAACTACGGCCAGGTTAATACTGCCCGATTAACCTTCATCGTACAAGATTACGGCATACGGCGAAGATACATCATCCGTGGCGCGCTGAGCAAGTCGCCCGCTGCACCTTCCCGCCAAACTCGCCGCGCCATCGTGCATCATCGGCCACCCACCATCTCCGGCCAGGGAGGACTGCTGCCAAATTTCTGCAGGGAAGTCCCTTTCACTGCAGGTGTGACAACAGACGGCCGTAAACCCACGACCTTACAAATTTGTGTGCCTCCGCATAGTCAATTTTATTTTTTTATTATACGATTTTTATTATTGGACACACTCGTTTTTTTATTTAGTAGACACCGTCCTAATTATTAGGTGCCTATAAAACGGGTGGAGGTTACAACTGCCCGCCTAGCCCTACGGTAGCTTCGCCACTGAAAGTCACTAACCAGTCACACTGTATTTCTATAAGCTACTAATTTTAGATTACTATGTTTACCCTATACTTAAATACAATGACGACACCGAAATATTAGATTACCCTCTTCTCATTATATTTATTATTCGGACCGAAGCCAATTATCGTGAACAAACATAATAATTAATAATACTCCGATAATTATTGACACTAATTAATTGGCGCCAAGGGTGTGTTACCCACTTCCGGTTGGCGGACTGGTTATGGTGACGTCATTTCCGGGTCAATCAACTTATTCGGAATGATGTGCTTAGATGGCGTATCGGATAATCTGTGGGTTTAAAGGTTAAGGTTGATAAAGGCGTGGGGTTTCTAATAACAGAAATGTTGATTAATCGCAACTGAAACGAGGCTGAACCGTTCATGTAGACAAACCAAACATTTTTACAGATTTCGTGTTTTATAAACTTACGTTTTCCTACTGCCTCAGTGGTAGACATGGGCGTTTTTGGTTTTGGATGCAAACTGATATTTATCATATTTCAGATATCAAAATCGATTTCAAAATCCGTTTTTAGAAATCCGATTTCAGTAGCGCCTAACCTCGCCAATTCGGTTGCGTACTTAGATTTCGTTTTATTAGATATGGAGTAGGTACTAACGATTTGTGCGATTTTCATCTAAACGAAAACAATAGGTACATTATTTCTAGTTAAAAACACGAATCCATAAACCAAAATACATCAACGTATTATCTCGCAATTATAGTCTTTAAAAACTTAGCAGTAAAGATGATATTGATCGCATTTCATCATTTCCGTTACCGATAAACCGAAATCTAAATCGCAAAATTCATGCTATCCTTTTTATTCCGCTAAGTTCCGTTATGTTAGAAAGAGAGAAAGCGATTTTCTAGGCATAAGTTTGCGTTTGGATTTTGGATTCACACACGATTCGTTTGGTGATATCCATTGATTTTATTTGTAGATTCGGATTCGTTCGTTCTGTGATAGAGATCGCTAGCGTTTGGATTAGCAAGGTCGATTTTTGAAATCGAATTTTCTAGTTTGAAAAATCGATACGAATCGATTTGTGTTTGAAATCGGTTTTTGAATTCGTTTTGATATATCTGACACATGTCTACTCAGTGGTCTAGTTAGTGGTCGCAAGTGAAGCGAATTGGAGACTCACGGATGAACGGAGAGAAATTGGATGACGGAAGTCGGATCTAATGCGTAAACTACCATACAAATATTTCTATGACTACTTCGGAACGTGTTTTCACGGATTCGAATCGGTTGCAGTGCGTAACCGCTCCAACACTTTGCCCAACCTGGGGATCGAACCCAGAACCTCACGCTTAGCAGTCGCGCTTGCGACCGCTAGACCAACGAAACAATCTACCTTCATTATGAGCCGACTTCCAAAAAGAAGCTAAGAACTCAAATCAAATCAAATCAAAAGTTTTTATTTCACATAAACCATTACAGGCGCTTATGAAAAGTCGAATTTAGGTGCACGGTTCCAATTAGTCGTTTCCTATGGAGAAGAGCCGGCAAGAAACTCCATGGTTACTCTTTTAAAATCCATATCTTTAACTATTTGAGTGGGTACAGTTATGACTTAGATATGAGAGAACAAAGTAGACTTAAGAGCAGGAACCACACAAAAAACAAAATGAAAAATATGGTCACAAATTAACTAGGTATCCAGGCATCTAGCAAGTCTACAAAGCTCTCACATTTACAAAAGGTAAAAGGACGCTAAACTATATAAAACAACTGACATGGTTAATTGTCATCAAAACACATTACAAAGAAAATCACTGTATATTAAGATAAAGATATCTTGAGAGTAACGATAGTAATAAAAAAAAAAGCTAATCGTAATGAGGTTAGTTAATAGACATACAACTTTATAGAGCTCGCTCAGATGTGCTTCATTATGAGCAGACTTACAAAAAGAAACTAAGAACTGTATAGAGCTCTCTCAGATGTGCTTCATTATGAGCCGACTTACAAACAGAAGCTAAGAACTTTATAGAGCTCTCTCAGATGTGCTTCATTATGAGCCGACTTACAAAAAGAAGCTAAGAACTTTATAGAGCTCTCTCAGATGCGCTTCATTATGAGCCGACTTACAAACAGAAGCTAAGAACTTTATAGAGCTCTCTCAGATGCGCTTCATTATGAGCCGACTTACAAACAGAAGCTAAGAACTTTATAGAGCTCTCTCAGATGCGCTTCATTATGAGCCGACTTACAAACAGAAGCTAAAAACTTTATAGAGCTCTCTCAGATGCGCTTCATTATGAGCCGACTTACAAACAGAAGCTAAGAACTTTATAGAGCTCTCTCAGATGCGCTTCATTATGAGCCGACTTACAAACAGAAGCTAAGAACTTTATAGAGCTCACTCAGATGTGCTTCACTAAGGCTCGGCGCAAACGGGCCCCCGACCAAAGCCACTGGTGGCCGGCGACAGCAACTTAACACACTTTTTCATATATTTTGTATATATGCGCCGCACACGTGTAGCCGGTGGCGGCCACTCGCTACAGCAGTGTCCGCGACTCGCCACTTGTGGTCGCTACGGGCCACACAAGACGCCGACACCAGCCACTGTCGCACTGCTTCACCCCCCGCTTAGTTAACCATTAGACGTTCTACGTATTGTCTACATCGTCTGCGTATTAACAATAGTGCCAGCAAACTTTCCGTGTCGGAGTCAATCGTAAGACTGCGCAGCAGAGAGTGGGTTATAAAATGTGGCGGCTTCCGAACACCGGTGGCTGTCGCTCGCTTCTGACACTGTTAGTCTGCGGGCACGAAACTTGCAACGACCGAGCGATGGCGGGGCAGCGCGACGGCGATGTATACAAAAGCATTGCACAGAATAGCGACGGGCACGAAACGGGCGACGGCGGAGCGGGGCGATCGAGCGATGCACGGGCGGCGGTGAAGCGACGGCGACGGCGACGCGGAAGCGACGAGAACAAACTAGTTTGGTTTCGTCGCTAGCGCGGGTACACAGTGTTGTATTGATAATCACATGTCTCTATACTCATTCTTGTATAGTTGTATAATTTCATGAATGACACCTTAGCTCGTAATAAAGCGTAGAAAGTTCTACCAAATTGAGTCTTCGTTGATTTATTGGATGAACACCATCTCTAGGTAATAATAATTCCCTCATTAGGAGCCTAGGCTCCAATAGTTCTCTTCGACGTAAACTCATGTTTCTCACAACACTGCTCGAGCGCGACTGACCGCATGCTTGTTTCGTGCCCGCGCGAGATATCGCTGCCTGAGCGCCCCGCGTCGCGTCGCCCCGCTGCCGCCATCGCTTGGCCATCGCAAGTTTCGTGCCCGCAGACTTACAAATGTAGCGGTAGCGCGCGACAGCCACCGGTGGCTGTGGTCGGTGGCCCGTTTGCGCCAAGCCTATGTACTTGTTCACGTTAACTCGCGGGCGCGGTGGCGGGCGCGGTCGCGAAATATCAAACATATGGCACAATATGCAAGTGTTCACGTACAAAAACGCAGGTGCGGGCTATGTAGCGGGCGAACTCGCGACGGGAGCGTGCGGCGCGCTCGCGATAATATCAAACGTATGAAGTTGTTTGCGAGTGTTCACGTCGAACTAGCGGCGCGGCAGCTGAGCGCGCGATTAACTCGCGTCGTCAGGTAAGATCAACCCGTTTGAACTTATCGCTGGAAATGATAGCACGTTTTTCATCATGTCGTTTAATACAGAAGAATTTATCAGTGCTATTCAGGCAAGAACTCCAATTTGGCAAAGCAAACATCATTACCATATGAACAGAAACGTTCTTAATAAGTTATGGAAAGAAATTGTTGAATTATTTCTTGATATGGAAGGTAAATAAAAAGTATTCATATTTATAGCTATTTTAAACTGCTTTATTTTTGTAACTACAGTATAAGGTATACAATCCCATTTTAGGAATGAATTTTCGATTAAAATAAAAGGTCGTCGTCCATGTTTACAACCTCTGATAACACGTCACACTCGCGCAAACGCATGGCGGGCAATGTGAACACGAACTCGCCAAGTCCACCGCGCCCGCGACCGCGCTCGCACCCGCGAGTTGTACGTGAACAAGCACTATGAGCCGACTTCCAAAAAGAAGGTAAGAACTTTATAGAACTCTCTCAAATGTGCAGGTTTTCTCCAAATGTTTTCCTTCGCCGTTAACGCGAGTTACAATCAAATTCTCATTCGCACATGAACTTGAATACATATGCTCTGTTCATTCAAAAATCCTAAACTCCGTCAGAAAATAAATGCAGTGGAAATAAAGACTGACGGCTACAAATTGCTCGCGACAAACTCGTAACTCGATGTATTAGCACACCTAGACTGCGACGGAAATAAAATCTAAATGTAATTCCAGTACTGTAGCCCAGTAAAATCTTATTTTCAATAAAATGTTGTTTGTACGTAAATTGCAAATGTTGTTTGTACCCTTTTCACCGTAAAGTGAGTCCTGTCGTTTATCTACAAAACAATAAAATACATAGAATAACAAATGCAAATAAAATAACTTTAAAAAAAGAAAAACCGACTTCAAAAAAAAACTAAACGTAGTAATATAATTATCATAATTATAATAAAATTATCAGTTTCATAAGTCGGTGCATTCAATTTGTTTCAGCGTGGAATTACACCGACTTCTGAAACTGATAATTTTATTTTATGATAATAATTACTTTACTCCGTTTAGTTGTTTTTTTTTTTTGTAGTCTTTTATTCTTTTTTTAACGTTATTCTATTTAATACTTTTTAGTGCCATAAATTACAATAGTGTACAATTTCTCGGACCACTACTACAACTAGAACGTCGTCTATATACGATTTGTGTAAATATTTGTAGTTTTTGTTCTTTTTTTAAAAAAGAAGCGCTGAATCAATTTCGATAAAATTGATATGGGACCAAACGGGAAGTATACCCTCTCAAACAAAATAAGAATTTTTGAATCGGTTCATAAATGAAGGAGACGTTGTGTAACAAACATAAAAAATACAACCTAATTGGGAACCTCCTCCTTTTTGAAGTCGAATAAAAAACATAAGTAATATAGCTATTTTATGGTTTTCAATGATGTTTTTTAAGTTTTTTCGATAGCAGTCTGCTTACGGCTCCAATTTATGAAATGACCGCTATGTCAGGACTCAACTTTCGTTGAACAGAGTATAGTGACGCGATTTTTTTTTTATTAAACTTATTGCCACGGACGGGCGACTGATTGTTACTTTTTTTTGTAGTTTTTTATTTAAAGTTGGAAGTCGCATTGAAAATAATTTTAGTTGTCGCTTTAAAAAGATTTAGAAAAAAAATACTTGGCGCGACTAAGTCAATTTTGACCCTTGGCGCATTGGTCTAAAGGTCATGGCACACTATACCGGTACCGCAACGGCACCGCTCCAACCCAGCAATTAACTTGGCATTAAAATTAGAGCATTAAATCGTGTGTCGTATAATATATTTCATAATGTCAATATGAAAAAGTCAACAGCGGGCCGTCAACGCGCTTGCCGCTACCCTACCGTAGATTGAACATAGTAATTATTATTGGCTTCCTGGTTACACAATACGAGTACGGAGAATAATCGTTCCCGATGGATGAAGAACTATTGTCACTCACAAGATGTAGTAGATATTCTATAAATTAACGAATAATATTCAAAAACCACAAAACCTAACTTTATAAGAAACGAAAGTGTGTAAAACAAAATATTTAACACATTGTAACTTCCTAATCCTAACTAATATCATAAATGCGAACGTAAGTTTGTTACCTTTTCACGCCTAAACCACTGAACCGATCATCCTGAAACTTTGCAGATACGTTGTCAGGTGTACAGAAACTGACATAAGGTACATTTCATCCCAAAAAAAGTACTGTTCCCGAGGAAAACAACAATAACGTTAATAGATGGCGCATGTCTCTTTCGAATCATAATTGAATTATATTATAGAAAGTTTAGTAGTGTGTTAAGAGTTGATTGTCAAATTCTTAATTAAAGCGAGCGAAGTCGCGGGAAAAAGCTAGTATTCTATAAATTAATGCATAATATTCAAAAACCACAAAACAGTTAGGTTTTGTGTTTTTTTTTTTAGTTTTGTGGTTTTGTAAAAAACGAAAGTGTGTAAAACAGAATATTTAACACATAGTCGAATAAATATACAACACGCATGTATTCCCAGGGTGCGGTGAGGAAGTTTTATATTCTAGCCCGTCCACACATGGAATACAGATAGAATAAAGATAGATAAGAGATAGATTGTGTCAGATTTCATACTAAATGTCAGTACTTTTCGTGGAGTTATTGACAGGTGCTGTCTACTGTGCGAGTCCTCGACACAGCACGTATTGTTAGGCCCGGGCTCCACCAAAGCGGAAATGTGCGGAAATGTCTCGATCAACCAATAAGATTGCGTTATTTCCATATCTCTCCGCTTAGCTTCAACTCAAAACGAATTCCTATTGGTTGTTTACGAGACATCTCCGCACATCTCCGCTTTGTTGGAGTCCGGATCTTAAGGCGATTCGCCCACTGCACCGCATGACGCAGCGTAGCGCGGGAGTGCGTGTTCTTACGTTGTTTGCAAGTATCTGCATTTGTATAGAAAACACGCGTAGTGCAACACAGAAAACGCATTCACGCGCAGTGTTGCAGATCACGCGCCTACATGCGGAGAAACACCGCGCATGGGGGCAAGACCACTGACCTATATAATTAGCACTGGACTGGCTGTTCCGTAAGTTTGACAGCTAATTTTTTGTGCCAATTTGAAGCGCCAATAGCGTGCTAGCGTGTGTCCACAGAACTAATTTTGACGTATATTGTAGGGATGTCGGAAGTGAAAAAAATATCGATATATCGATGTAGCGATATTTATTAAAATATCAATATCGACTTCGATATCACGAGGAAAAATATCGATATATCGGTCAAATTTTCAGAGGTTTTAAATAATAATGTATTTAGTTCAGTCTGGCTCAATAATAGGTAAAAGTATTTTTTCTACAAAATGCACATTATTTTAATGTATGAGAATCTTAATAAAAACGAAGGTAATTCAATCATTATTCCTTTTTCTTAGGCAAAATCGATACTTCAGTACGCTCCCACCTTAATATAATATATAGTAAGTAATTATGATACTACGTTTATTTAGTGTAAACACTTATTATCAAGAGTTTTTTTTTGTATCGATATTTGTTCGCTGATGTCGACATCACTAGTTTTAGTACCACAGACACTCGCTACGTCTAACAGCGCCAAAATGGCGATTATCAAACGGGCACAAAAGCACTTTGACAGCCGCCAGTCCAGTGGTAATTATAGAGGTCAGTGGGGCAAGACGCAAGGTATGGCACACCCAGTTCTACAGTATCGTGCGTGATTTTGACAGAGCTAGACGTGCTATTTCGAAATGGATCTCGATATCGATCAATTTACATTCGAAAGCCAAAGTCGTGAAGCAATTTGGAATATGAAATATAAAGAATACAGTGATAGACAAACAGATAATATAACTTCAACATCCTGAATGAGTTCTAAATGAATAACCATTTTTAGTATAAAATACAATGCTCTGCAGTGCACTATCACCACCGCAAGCTGCTGTGAAATGAGACCTCTAGGCCACCGCATGACTATACTGCAGCTCCGCGCGTTCGTGCGGAGAAATCTGCATGATGATGCAGATCTGCACTCCCGCACACGCACGCGTGGCTCCTTTCAGCCCTGACCACCGGCAGCTTGGACCCTGCTCGGAGGGGGGTCAAATATATTTTGTTTTATTTATATGTATGTTCAAGGAGTAATTGATAAAAACAAGTTTCCACTAACCAATACCACCTTTTAAAACCTCTCATTTCTACAGTGTTAACGAATTCGTGTAATTCCTTCAAACCACATGATCGATTAATGGGTATAGATTAACCCCGCATGGGATTTAGATTGATTAAAAATAAAAAAAGTTTATTTTTTCGCAATTTTTTTTTATGTGATAGAAAATTTCGATGCCGTGCATAAATGAATGAAGGCACGGCGACACAGCTGACGGGCACGACTAGTCCGATATCGCTCCATACAGTCAGTTAACTTGGGACGCTAAAATTACTCAGATACAGAATACCATGGTTCATTTCTTGAAAACTTTTTTTTGTTGATTCTGAAAAAAACCTATGCAGGGTCAATCAGTGTCACCAGTAGGTCACGCGGTTTGAAGGAATTACACGAATTCGTTTACACCCTGTATAGACTTCAAAAGTCCTACTTAATTGATACAAAAAATGAGCCGTATTTTACGAAATATTTAAATTTGCGAACCCCGATGTTTGTCGTACAGTCAGCTACTTAAACATCACTCTACGTTCGGTACAAAAGTACAGTCACGCACATTAATCAAGTCGAACCCTTTTTTACGCCTATCGCGCCGTTCATATACTAAGTGTGAACGATTACGTGTCGATAGCGAACGAGTTTCTATCTAAACTCTTTTGGGAATTGTGTAGAAAATTACGGTTGAGTTTTTAGTTAAAGTTTGCAAGTTAAAAATTGATTTAAAACTAGGTCTTGTGTGAACTAAAATAAAAATTAAAAATAGTTCCATGCGATATTTAGAATGTATACTTGATGTATACTTGATCACCCAAGAAAAAACCTCCCGTTTTTTCTTGGGTGATCAAGTAAACTATTCTACATGTTTCAGTATTTTTTTTCAGTAAGTTTATTTTTAAGTAGCCAACATATTCAGGGTGTCCCGAAACTCAACGTCAAACCGGGAACAAAATGGTAAGGCAGTTTAAGACTGTTCAGAAAAAAATGTAAAGTTGAATATACCTACTTTAAAAAAAACACATTAACACATTATAATGTATAGGTTCATTGCGCCGTTTCTTGCAAATTTGAACGATCCGTGAAAAAAAACATTACTTTCCCGCAAAATAATTGGACGAAACGGATGGTAATGACTTGGAGATGAATGAAGGTTTAAAACTTTTTCTTTAATAACTTCGTCATTGAATTAATTAGTGAATCGATAGTAAAATAGGAACAAGATCATGAATTTGGCTTTATTATTTTTACGTAGTTGGTGGTAGGTGTTGTAGGTGTATTTATGTATACAGGATGTTAACGAATTCGTGTAATTCCTGCAAACCACATGATCTACTAGTGGTATAGATTAACCCCGCACAGGATTTAGATTTATTAAAAATAAAAATAACCTTTTTTTTCCAATATTTTTATAAGTGATAGAAAATTTCTATACCATGATTAAATGAATGAAGGCACGGTGACACAGCTGACGGGCACGACTAGCGCGATATCGTTCCACGCAGTCAGTTAACTTGGGACGCTAAAATTACTCAGATACAGAATACCATGGTTCATTTTTTGAAAACATTTTTTTGTTGATTCTGAAAAAAACCTATGCAGGGTCAATCAGTGTCACCAGTAGATCACGCGGTTTGAAGGAAATACATGAATTCATTTACACCCTGTATAGGCAGCAGTAATCACTTTCCATCAAGTGGGAAGTCAGCTTATTTGAAACCCATCATATACGAATTACGTAATAAACTTTTAGGATGCACAAAACTTTATTACCTTCAAGTTAACAGCTTTATATTACCTTAGACTAATAAATAACTCCATCTCACTACCGACATAGTTTTAACGATTGGTGTTAAGCAAAACCCCGAACAGAATAATAATAAAAACAAGACAACGTTTGGACTGGCGCCAAACGACGTCATCAGTCCCGCTTAATGTGCTGGACATTGATTGTTTTTTAACTTGTACAGTTTTTGTATATTGCTGTAGAGGGATTTTTGTTATGAAATGTATAAAGTTAAGCGAATTAAGCGATCGTCATATGTATTTCTTGACAGCAAGCGCTGTCTACGGGAACATCTTGCAACTAAGTTCAACTATCTTCTAAAATTTAGACTGTAGTTGAACATATTAATTTTTGAGTTGTAAAGTTTATGTATATTGCTGTAGAGGAAGTTATGTTATCAATTTATGTATAAAGTTAAGCGAGTATCAAATTGAACGATCATCACATTTGTTTTTTGACAGTAAGCGCTGACTACAGAAACTTTTTGCAACTAAGTTCAACTATGCTCTAAAATTTAGACCATAGTTGAACATAATCATTTTTGAGTTATACATTTTTTGTATATTGCTGTTGAGGGATTTATGTATTTTATTGATAAAGTTAAGCGATCGTCACATCTGTTTTTTTCACAGCAAGCGCTGACTGCGTCTTTTTGCAAGTGGAGTAAGTTCAACTATCCTCTAAAATTTTGAACAGGGCAAACTTCTTTCATCAGTGGCCAGAAAATCGCGTGAAACTTAGCATGGGGGGAAAATTCCAAAAAAACATGCATTGTTTTTTAAATTAATTTACTCTACAAGGTGTAACACAAATAACGCACAACCTCGGGGTCACTGTACATTATGAACAACTTTTACTATGGGACCAAAGCGGAAATCGCGAAAAAAAAAACAGCTGTTCCCTACATTTATGTTCGCATATCTCGTCAAAATGTAGGGAACAGCTGTGTTTTTCGCCATTTCTGGTTTGGGCCCATAGTAAAAGTTGTTCATAATGATGAGTACAGTGACCCCTTATGCGAGGTTATGCGTTATTTATGTTACACCTTGTATAATTATGCAATTATCTGTAAGAAACTTAATAATAAAATATGCAAAACTGCTGTTCGAAGGCCAAGGGGTATAAGGGACGTATCCCAGCCAGCCAAATTTGGTCTTACAAGTATCCCACGATCATCTTTTTTAGGGTTCCGTACCCAAAGGGTAAAACGGGACCCTATTACTAAGGCTCCGCTGTCTGTCTGTCCATCTGTACGTCTGTCCGTCTGTCACCAGGCTGTATTTCATGAGCTGTGATAGTTAATCAGTTGAAATCTTCACAGATGATGTATCTGTTGCCGCTATAACAACAAATACTAAAAACCAGAATAAAATAAACATTTAAGGGGGCTCCCATACAACAAACGTGATTTTTTTGCTCGATATTGATAACGGCTACAGGTAGACGCTTGAAATATTCACAGAATATTTCGTTACCTATATATTCACTTTAAAAATAAATAATTAAATTAAAATAAAACAAATATTTAAGTGGGCCTCCCACACAACAGACATAATTTTTTTGCCGTTTTTATAGATAATGGTACGGAACCCTTCTTGCGCGAGTCCGACTCGCACTTGGCCGGTTTTTTTACTCTTACAGTACACTTTTAAACGTCTGTAAGTGTGAAATTGGGCGCACTTTATAAGAGCATTTTTTTTTTTTTTTTTTTTTTTTTTTTTTTTTTTTTTTTTTTTTTTCAAGATTATGTATTTCATATTGTGGGAAACTGGTGCCTAAGCTAGGCTCATGGCCTGTATTTCAGGACACCAGGTCTCCTCCTTGGTGGTTTACAATTTGTGCACTGAATTTTACAGTAGATTGTGGTCGGAATTTTATAACAAACAAAAAAAAAAAAAAATCAAGAACAATAAACATAGTTAGCGTTGTGTGTTTGTGTGTTTATGAGTGTGAGCGTGTGCGTAATTGTGTGTATGTGCGTGCGTGTGTGTGTGCGTGCATTAGTGTGTATGAGTGAGTGTGTTTGTTTGAGAGAGAAAGAGAGAGAGTATTGTCTGGTTTATAGTATTTTAGATCGTATCTACACTAGTACAGCAAACAGGTTTTCGGTGTCGTCATAGCTTAATTCCTGGAGCCAGGTAGTTAGTTTCATTTTGCATGTTATCTTTTTGAGTTCGTATATAGACAGGATTCTATTAATTTTATTATATAGATAAGGGCCTAGGTGACAGAAGAAGCGTTTGGAGTGCATGGTGGTAAGTTTCATCTGGCTTCTGTTTACGGGATTGTATCGCCTTTTGCCACTAGACAGAGAGGGATTATATATCAAAAGACTATGCTGCATCAAAATGGTCTGCTGGATGAATATCTGGCGTACCGTCAGAACTTTAGCCTTTTTGTATAAAAGAGTAGTAGGATATCTGAACGGTAAGAACAGGGACACCTTCAATATTGCTCTTTGCGCTCTCTCCAATTCAAGAAGAGCGGTCTTCGGAGCACCACCCCAGGAAGTGATGCAGTAGTTAAGTAGGGACTGGGCCAGGGCAAAATACACGGATCTCTTTAACTTATCATCAGCCACATGTCTTAGAGTCTTAAATACGTATATCAATTTGCGCATCCTACCACTAAGTGTAGATATGTGCTCATGAAATCGCAGGCTGCTGTCCACTATTACCCCAAGGTATTTTATCGAGTCGGTTTTCTGGAGATGTATGCAGGAGCAAGTGGTGTTGTGTGGCTTGGGACAGGAGTGGGCTATAATCGAATGCGGTGTTGTCGAGTTCGGTGCTATCCTGTGTGTGATTGCAAAAGTGAGACAGTGTGTTTTTGCCGCATTTAACGTGAGTATATTGTTTTGCAGCCAATCCGATACAACGTTAAATCCCGATTGTGCGTGTTTAAAGACATCACTCCAAGTATTAGCATTAAATAGAAGGGCCGTGTCATCTGCGAAGGTAATTATTTTACCTTTTGGAAGAGTGAGCAAGCCCAGGTCATTTATGTAGATGAGAAACAGAGTCGGGCCAATCACGCTGCCTTGCGGCACCCCGTAGGTGACTATCCGCTCATCACTGATATACTCATCCACCCTAACGCACTGGGTTCGCTCACTCAGATAGTTCTCAAAAAGCTTGAGTTGATTCCCTCTAATTCCAAGGCGTTCCATCTTCTCAATGAGAATGGGGACAGAAACCGTGTCAAAGGCCTTGGCAAGATCCAGGAAGATTCCTATAACCTTTTGACCTTTATCTAGGTTGGTGACAATATAGTTAGTGAGGTTTAGCTCTGAGGAGGAGCTCTTATAATTGTTGTATTAAAGTATCATTAAGTGTTTATTTAATCCTAAAATAATCTTGTCTCTGCAAGTATCAATAATTTAAAGTATTAACTAATTTCACACTTCATACGTCACAATCAAAAATAGTAGAACCATCTTAGGCCACCTCTTATATGTAATTTTCCGCGCATAGCAATAGCAATTACTGTTCCAACTTATAATAGGAGCCCTCATATTTTAAAATCGCCTATTCACGTCAGAAAATAAATAAAATCTTTCCCTGATTAAGTGGGTTTTGCTAAAAACACTAAAGCGAATTAATTAGTTTGTTGAAAATAATTTGTGGAGGGTCCGATAACATTGCGGGCTATTTATGCAAGCTATCTTGTGTATATTTATGAAGGTAGTTAATTTTATTCTGTTTTTGTCAAGATATTGAGTCCATTAGCGCGTAAAAAACACTTCTCTCGTGACGGGTGGTGAAAAGATAAGGCCTTGGATAGCCAAAAAAGCGTAAAAGGAAAAAAATATGTAAGGGTTGCCAGTCAGCAAGGTTGGTAGCGGGGCTGACTACTCAGGGTGCGCCGGACGTACTTAAGTATCGTCACTTGTCACTCTTTTCTTGCACCCCATGGTGATTTTAGTCGGTAAGAGTTCGACATAGACTGTATGCCCCCGCCTTCAACAGGGTAGAGGGAATCCATTGGGATGACCACAAGTTAAAAAACGGACTTTAGTGGCCGCCGTTCTAATAAAGAAAAGGCACTGATGGAAGGGTCATAATGACGATCCCTACGGACAATCTCCTAAGTGATAGATCCGTGATTTGCAGGTTTTGTTTTCGTCACTATATACTATCATTTAGTTTAACAGAAAAAAGATGTAAGTGTGTAAATTGTACTTTAAATCCACACACGACATTTCCTATAACTGCAAAATTTCCAACGTACGACAACACTAGTGGTAATCCAGTAATTTTACGTTGGATACTGTGCAATATTCCCCATAAAATCTATATATATAAAAGAAAGTCGTGTTAGTTACTTCACTTATAACTCAAGAACGGCTGAACCGATTTAGATGAAAATTGGCAGGGAGGTAGTTTAGAGCCAGGAGAAGGACATAGGATACTTTTTATCCCGTTCGACATCATGTAGGTAGGTAGTAGGTAGGTAGTAGGTAGGTAGTAGGTAGGTAGTAGGTAGGTAGTAGGTAGGTAGTAGGTAGGTAGTAGGTAGGTAGTAGGTAGGTAGTAGGTAGGTAGTAGGTAGGTAGTAGGTAGGTAGTAGGTAGGTAGTAGGTAGGTAGTAGGTAGGTAGTAGGTAGGTAGTAGGTAGGTAGTAGGTAGGTAGTAGGTAGGTAGTAGGTAGGTAGTAGGTAGGTAGTAGGTAGGTAGTAGGTAGGTAGTAGGTAGGTAGTAGGTAGGTAGTAGGTAGGTAGTAGGTAGGTAGTAGGTAGGTAGTAGGTAGGTAGTAGGTAGGTAGTAGGTAGGTAGTAGGTAGGTAGTAGGTAGGTAGTAGGTAGGTAGTAGGTAGGTAGTAGGTAGGTAGTAGGTAGGTAGTAGGTAGGTAGTAGGTAGGTAGTAGGTAGGTAGTAGGTAGGTAGTAGGTAGGTAGTAGGTAGGTAGTAGGTAGGTAGTAGGTAGGTAGTAGGTAGGTAGTAGGTAGGTAGTAGGTAGGTAGTAGGTAGGTAGTAGGTAGGTAGTAGGTAGGTAGTAGGTAGGTAGTAGGTAGGTAGTAGGTAGGTAGTAGGTAGGTAGTAGGTAGGTAGTAGGTAGGTAGTAGGTAGGTAGTAGGTAGGTAGTAGGTAGGTAGTAGGTAGGTAGTAGGTAGGTAGTAGGTAGGTAGTAGGTAGGTAGTAGGTAGGTAGTAGGTAGGTAGTAGGTAGGTAGTAGGTAGGTAGTAGGTAGGTAGTAGGTAGGTAGTAGGTAGGTAGTAGGTAGGTAGTAGGTAGGTAGTAGGTAGGTAGTAGGTAGGTAGTAGGTAGGTAGTAGGTAGGTAGTAGGTAGGTAGTAGGTAGGTAGTAAGTAGGAAAAAGTGCATTGCAACGCATGCGGGTACAGCTAGTCTATATATATAAAAGAAAGTCGTGTTAGTTACTTCACTTATAACTCAAGAACGGCTGAACCGATTTAGCTGAAAATTGGCAGGGAGGTAGTTTAGAGCCAGGAGAAGGACATAGGATACTTTTTATCCCGTTCGACATCATGTAGGTAGGTAGTAGGTAGGTAGTAGGTAGGTAGTAGGTAGGTAGTAGGTAGGTAGTAGGTAGGTAGTAGGTAGGTAGTAGGTAGGTAGTAGGTAGGTAGTAGGTAGGTAGTAGGTAGGTAGTAGGTAGGTAGTAGGTAGGTAGTAGGTAGGTAGTAGGTAGGTAGTAGGTAGGTAGTAGGTAGGTAGTAGGTAGGTAGTAGGTAGGTAGTAGGTAGGTAGTAGGTAGGTAGTAGGTAGGTAGTAGGTAGGTAGTAGGTAGGTAGTAGGTAGGTAGTAGGTAGGTAGTAGGTAGGTAGTAGGTAGGTAGTAGGTAGGTAGTAGGTAGGTAGTAGGTAGGTAGTAGGTAGGTAGTAGGTAGGTAGTAGGTAGGTAGTAGGTAGGTAGTAGGTAGGTAGTAGGTAGGTAGTAGGTAGGTAGTAGGTAGGTAGTAGGTAGGTAGTAGGTAGGTAGTAGGTAGGTAGTAGGTAGGTAGTAGGTAGGTAGTAGGTAGGTAGTAGGTAGGTAGTAGGTAGGTAGTAGGTAGGTAGTAGGTAGGTAGTAGGTAGGTAGTAGGTAGGTAGTAGGTAGGTAGTAGGTAGGTAGTAGGTAGGTAGTAGGTAGGTAGTAGGTAGGTAGTAGGTAGGTAGTAGGTAGGTAGTAGGTAGGTAGTAGGTAGGTAGTAAGTAGGAAAAAGTGCATTGCAACGCATGCGGGTACAGCTAGTATTTATCATAAATGGCAATTACGACTTTGATTAATTTAAAGACTACCACGTAAAAGTCAATAAGTACCACTTAAGGCGGTGGTTAGTGTTAATTCCGATGTATAAGTAGGTGACGAATAATACATATACTAAAAATGACTTTTAAATAAGTAGGTGACGAATAATACATATACTAAAAATGACTTTTAAGACCTATATTTTTATTTTTAATAAAATATTTCACATATTAGGTTAAGTAGATCATGATTTACACGTGTTTGTAATTTTAAACGCTCTCCTGTAAAATTTGTCTTTTGTAGTTAGGGGATTGTACGCAGGGACCGTCGATAAGATGCAAAGTTGCACTGTGCTTCTACCATAGTTAAATATAGAATAGTAAAGAAGTAGTGACTATTACCTTTATACCAAATATGACTAGGTTAAGTAGATCATGATTTACACGTGTTTGTAACTTTGAAACGCTCTCCTGTAAAATTTGTCTTTTGTAGTTAGGGAATTGTACGCAGGGACCGTCGATAAGATGCATAGTTGCACTGTGCTTCTATCATAGTTAAACATAGAATAGTAAAAAAGTAGTGACTAGTATAAGTAAAACTTTTTTTTTCGTTGATTTTTGGTACGGAACTCTGAATCCAATAGGTACTTGACTCTCCGCCCGCCCGCTTTTTTCGCGATTTCAGAGGGAACAGCTGTTTTTTTTCGCGATTTCAGATTTGGTCTCATAGTACAAGTTGTTCATAATGATGAGTACAATGACCCCTTAAGAGGTTGTTGGTGTTTTGCAATTAACCCTGTATAGCTCGTGCCGACACGAAGAAGAAGAAATAAAAAAAAAAAAAACGAATGTCTCGCTAAGGAGGAGAAGGAGCTCGTGGCTAAATAATTACAGCCGCATAGACCGATCTTCCGTTCTAGGCCACGCTTGCCGAGGTTGGTCTGTGGATGGGTGACCATTTACCATAGCGAGTTTCCTCCGTGCCTCGGAAAGCACGTAAAGCCGTTGGTCCCGGCTGTCATTTGTAGATCTTTGACAGTCGTTACTGTTGGTCAGAAGCCAGAAAGTCTGACAACCAGTCTTACCAAGAGTATCGTGTTACCCAGTTACTGGGTTGTGGAGGTCTGATAGGCAGTCGCTCCATGTAAAATACTGATATTCAGCTGCATCCGGGGGTAATTCATCAACTCGTCCTACATGCCTACGGCCCATGTAGGACGACATGCAGAACATCAAAATAAATAATATTTCATTCTGCAACTCGTCCCACGTTTCTTTTTGAGTGGAACTTTAAACTTTATCGACGTTTGATACAGTTAGTAAGACAAGATTTAACAATATTTTTTTAAGAATTTGTAGGTTCTACTTTCGTTTTGTTTATAGATTATTTGACGGAGTCGCACTACGGCCGCTACGCGTAACGTCGTTTATATTTATAACGGCCCTTATTCTTGAAGGTGCATTTTTCTCAGATCAGTCGCGTTACAGCCGTTCTACCTAACTCAACGTTAGAAATGCCTGTTATGAGAAAAGAATCACGCAGATCACATTAACATTTTGTGAAGCATGATACTAGGCGAGCAGACTTATCAGGAGATACTTTTTACGGACGCCAGAAAGTCTACATCGATCCCATGAAGGGCCCGGTAGAAGCGTCCGTGAAGCTCCTTGCTCCGCCATCCCTCCCTGCGGCCATTTAACTGTTGATCTTTATGACGATTGCTTATTATTTTATAATTTTAGGTTTATTTCAATTCCGCCGGTTTGAGTCCACCTCTCTCTTGCGATAGCAAGAGAGAGGTGGACTCAAACCGGCGCTCTATTTCTCGGCGGCGGGAGCTCTATTTCTCGTCAGTATTCACTCCGGCCGGCCAATGAAGGCAAGCCAGAGATGAGGAACAATATTATCTCCCGGGAGATTAGGTCCGTGTGAGGTCGCTACTGCCCAACAGCTCGCCATAAGCTAGCCTGCGGGTTTAGGTTTATTATTATTAAACCCACATGTATGAATGTTACCTCGTGTGTTAATTGGTGTCACATTTGTGATGATTTAATCTTTTCTGTTTATATGTGACAATGTTGGGATGATTAAATATTTTATAACAATTTCTTTTTATTATTTACACAGTAACACTTTTGCTACTGATTGTACCTTTTCTCATTTCGATAGTAAATTGGGACGAGTTCCAGAATGAAAATATTATTTATTTTGATTTTCTGCAAGTCGTCCTAAATGGGCCGTAGGCATGTAGGACGAGTTGATGAATTACCCGCATCCGGTTCGACTAGAAGCCGACCCCAACATAGTTGGGAAAAGGCTAGGCAGATGATGAGATGATGATGATGTCTCGCTCCAACCGATCGCGAGCGGCTTACCTATAATACTAAATGCAATTACTCGCTGCAGGTGCAACAAAACATTATTTATGACCGCGCCTGCTGCGAGAAATTAAAGTAGTAAAGTCCATGCTTTTAAAGCCTGCAGCGTATTTGAACGACTAATCATTTGTACGACTCCGAGAAATAAAACGTTTATGATCGATGCGGAAAATCGATTTGTTGTAGGCATTAACTGTTGGTTCTCGAGTGAAATTGTTTATGAAAGGGTAAAGGAACCGGTTCACGTCCGCTACTAAAGCCACCTCGTAAAAAAACACAACTATAAACTGCTGTTAGGAGTTATTTCCATAATCACCGCAATGGGTAGTTGACTATTATTTTTTCATTACAAATCTCGAAAGTATTATAAAAATATTAAGCAGTCAGTATCACAACAACACGGACACGACAAGTGACGAAGATGCACGAGCAATACCGACACAGAGCGCGCCCCTCTCGTCGCGAGCGCAACGCTACGCGGCGCGGTGCAGCGCTAGTTCGACTCGCGACCACGCCGCGTGATCAGCTCATGATTAAGGACTCCGTTTGGGTCCGAAACTAGTCGGGCAATCCCGAAAAATGCACGTGAGTAAACCGTAACTAATCATAAATATGAATGTGTCTCACGAAAGTAATAATAATAAAATATTAAGCAACAGTGAAAAAACCAATGAAATATTTCATAAAATACACAACAATTTAAAATTGGCCTCTACCTAAAAATGACGTCATACATTAAAACTTCATAGTGACTTGAGAACTCTCTGTACAATATTCCGTTTCGTGTGACAAGGACAGAAAATGCCCTCACCACAAACTTCGAAAGCGTGTATCTCCTCTATTTTTTCATCGTTTTTATTATTTTTTCATTTTGTGCAAACTTTTGCACATAAAAGTCTCCGAATTTATCGCCTTTACACATATAGACTCGTACGTATCGAGTTGAGGTTTTTCATCGAGTTTCCACAGTAAGCCACACTAAAACGAAAGCATTTAATGGCTCCAGTTTATCTCAGCAAAACGGTATCCAGCCCAGTACTGTTAATACCGACAGTACCGTTTGGGTAAACTTTTGCACAATCTCTTTGCACATGCAAGACGCTGCATGTGTAGCCTTTACACATACATACGTATCGAGTTTTATCGAGTGTAGGTTATGTTATGAGATTAAAAATTATTATAGCAAATATATTCCGAGAACAAAAAAAAAATAAACAATGTGAAATCATCATTGGAATAACGCACATACTCGTACATACGTATCGAAATGAGGTTTTTCATCGAGTTTCCACAGTAAACCACACTAAAACGAACGCATCAATTTTACGATGGGCTGCAGTTTATCTCGGCAAAACGGTAAACCCCGCAGTACTGTTAATACCGACAATACCTTTTGTGCAAACTTTTGCACAAGCTGTTTGCACATGCAAGTTGTTGCATGCAGACTTTACACATACTACGTATCGAGTTAAGATTTTTCATCGAGTTTCCACAGTACTGGCACACTAAAACGAACTTATCTATCTTACGATTGGCTGCTTAAATTCTAGCGTAAATCTTTATGTCGCGTCGTCTTTTAACGTTTTAAGCTTCTTTCGTTTAATATCGACTTTATACAACTCGTTCCGAGGCTTTGCTTGCGAACAAAAGTTTTGATTTTTTGGAGTGAAAATAACTTTTTAAAACGTCAAATAACGTTATTGGTTATTTAATTTCACCAAATTATTATTTGCCAGTCTGTACTTACTTCGCCGAAAGAGGTTTGACTTTTAACTTGTTTAAAATATGACAAAATTGCAAGCAAACAAGCATGGATACAATCAAGCAAGCATGCATGCATGCAAGAACATGAGCAACAATCCATGCACGCAAGCAAGCAAACAAGCGTGCATGCAAATTTGCAAGTGGTTAGTGTTTGCAGTTTTTGTGTACAGTTTTATTTTTTATTACTATGCTTTTTTTCAAATACACATTTAATACATAGATTTGTGAGGTAAAATTTTACTCTTCGAAATGTGAAATTGGAAAACCATTGAAATTTATTCTTTTTTTTTCTGAACAATCATAAACTGCCCTATCGTTTGTTCTTGGCTTGGCGTTGAGTTTCGGAACATTCTGTATATTTATTAAACAAACAACAGGATCTCCAAATCTACCATACTTCTTCTAAGAGCGTTCGTCCACCGCCACCGTCACCGAGAAACGAGATTATTTCGGACCGAGTTCGGAACGACGCGGCGATCGTGTGTCCACCGCGACCGATCTCGGTGGTTTTCAACACAATATAGAAATCCATGCACCGGCGCCGTCAATCTCGGATGTAGTGGACAAGTGCAGATGTGTTTTGTATTGCCGGCATTTCGGTCCGTCACGATCTCGGCCGAGTTCTAGCGATAGCGCTGATTTACTAACAATCTCGGTGGCCGAGATGATGGCGCTCGGATGACGGACGTGCGGTGGACACGCAGTCATAGTAATGTATGTATCGCTACTTCGGCAACGTCATCTCGTTCTCGGTGACGACAGCGGTGGACAAACGGCCTAACTCTTCTAAATCTTTTGTAGTTCTTTTTGAACGCCAATTTTACAAAAGACAGTTTCCAAAAACGCCCGCTTTTCACCGCTAGTGTATGCTTTATATATTTATACTCTCTTTTTAAGTAGGCAATTCAAAACACCTCTTCCAACCCTCCTTAAGTTCTGTTAGTCCCATTATTAACAGCTACGTCGCAGTAACAAGACAAGTACATTAACAATGACAAACGATGTGGACAAAGGGACGGCTGACGGCGGCCATAAAATTGGACTATTAGCACAGGGAGCACAATGCGGAAGCGGTCAGTCTTAGAAGGACACAATGGACACTTGCGCGTTCGCCACACCGAACGCAGGGCGCGAGCGGGCCGTGTCTCCAGCGGGCCCGCGTGTAATGTAATCGAAGGTTCACTAAAGCCGCGTCCAAACGAGTTTAACGCGTAATGTAAGTCTATCTTGTAATGTAACGCGAATTCTACGTGTGGACGGCACTACGAGCGTTTCATTTCTTCTTTTTTTAAAAACGTTGCCCCACACTAAGATTTCTCTTGTATCTTGGGTGCGTTCACAGACACAAATCTCACAAACAAACGCCCAGACCCGAAACAACCATCTGTAGGCCATACAAATTTTTGTTCCGTGTGGGAATCGAACCCACGACCCGTGGCGCAGAAGCCAATCGCTTAACCACTGCACCAAACTTGTTGTCAATTGCGTTACATGTAACGATCGCGCCGACGGTGACGCTCGCCGTGATCCATCGGCGCGGCGGTTGGTTTTTAGCGCGAACACAAAGGCGCTCGCAGTGCACGTTTGGACGGCGTCCGTGTCGTGTGGACGTTCATGATGTGGACTGACGAACAATCGCTTGTACTTATCAGTTTTATATCAACCTGACCTGAAAATCTGACCTTTTAGTTCCACAAGTAATGATTTTTTTCGTATACAATTTTGTTCTCCACCATCGACGCACTAACGGTTTTTTCCAGTCATCAGTTAATAAATAGATATAAATAAAAGCAGCACCAGCTATCGTGACCAATGGGCCGGTCAATGCTGTAGTTCGTCAAATCGTCTTTTTGTCCAATTACAAAATTTGCCAAATACGCTATTGGTCAAGTCCATGTACAGTCGATGAAAACATGCGTTTTGATAGAAGAATAAGATAGAAGCGTGTGCAATGGACCCATAACTTTAAGCAGTGATTCTGGGTCAATTCGAGGGAAAGCGGACATACGTGTAAGCCTAACTTCGATAAGAATTTGATTGACGTTAAGATGAATAAATGCAGAGATGTTCTTGTCAAAGGCTGCTTTTTTAATTTTAGTCAAGTAGGTAATTTATAAAAAAACCAAAATCACTTGGAATGATGACTGACGACAATTTGAAAAAAAATGTTAGAATATCCACAAATCTAGCGTTACTGCCAACTGCAATACTTGAGATGATGACAGAAAATGAGAGAAGGGCGGAAAATTTTCAAAAATATTTTACTGAGCAATGGATAAAAAGGATTTCTCAGGACATGTGGTGTTGTGTAAATGAACGCCATCGTACCACCAACGCAGTCGAGGCTTGGCATCGGAAATTAGGGATAGTATAAGAAAAACTTTACATTTTCATGTGCATAGGTACTTTAAAAAAATAAGCGTAATATTATTTAAGTAAAGTTAAAAGAGAAGATGATAAGCAGAGGAAAACACTCAACATCATAAAAGATGCCTAAATAGAAAAAAATATAGAAAAATTATTTAGTAGAAAATTAGATACCTTAAAGTGTTTAAAACAGTTGTGTTGCGTATGAATTCTATGTAAATAAATATGTATTGAATAAATGAGTTAATAAAAATATCGTGAGGTAAGTACTCTCATTTGTACAGTTGATTGTACTTAAATTACTTGACCAATAGCGTATTTGGCAAATTTCATAATTGGACAAACAGACGATTTGACGAACTACAGCTTTGACCAATATCAAATTTGGCGAATTGCCGATTTGACGAATATTAGACTTGACCAATGTCGTTCAACCCGTAGTAAAAATATCTTAAGAGATATCTTCATTATATTTATCACGTGTATAGCGAGATAGTTCGGACACGTCGTCATATGTCACCCCTCCCGTGCCGCTCCCATACCCCAGGCACTGCCTCACGCGACGTCTTAAGCGACGCGAATTGCGAAGCGATGCGATACGGTGACACGCGATTCGGTGGCTTTGTCCTACGAGCTCGCGGACCGCTCGCCGCGCGCCGCCGTCATAGCACTGTACGGCACCGCATCCAGTTCGCGTGAAAATATCAAGCCAACTGACAGCGTTCGATTCGCGCCGCGCCGCGCCGCACCGCACTCCACGTGCATTTGGTCACGTAGGCCACTTCAATAGGTATCGACTGTTTTTTGTTTTCACGTGGCGCCGCGCCGCGCCGCTTCGCGTCGCTTCTAGATCGCTCACATAGGATGACGCGTCAGTTAAGCGCTAGACCTATAACAATATGTATTTTTGTATTTTAACTTTCGTCAGACACATTCACATTCATGATTAAGGGCTCCGTTTGGAACAGAAGGTAAATATTACAACAGAAGGTTAACAACTTCTCCCAAAGTTCATCGACATTCACAAGACAAAACTTCTAAACTTAACACTAGACGTACGATTAGTTATTCCAACGGCGTAAAACATTAAACTTGTCGGTATCATTTAGTACCGTCTGACGACGAACGTTGAGATTTAAGGTGAGTCGGAACGGGTACTATAACCCTTATGAAGGTGAGTCCTGAGGTTTCTCTACAAAAAGTTACCATACAAAGAATCCTAACTAATATTATAAATCCTAAATATCCTAACTAATATTATAAATGCGAAAGTTAGTTTGTTTGTTACCTTTTCACGCCTAAACCACTGAACCGATCATCCTAAAATTTTGCATACACGTTGTCAGGTGTGCAGAAACGGACATAGAATACCTTTCATCCCGAAAAAAAGTACAGTTCCCGAGGAAAACAACAATAACGCACATAGATGGCGCCACGTGTTTTTCGAATCACGATTGAATCATATTATTAGGTGTAGGAGCTTGAGTAGTGTGTTAAGAGTTGATTTGTGTTTGTTTTTGAGTTAACGCAAGCGAAGCCGCGGGCAAAAGCAAGTATTAAATATTTTTAAGAATCAAAACGTGGATAATATAGCTATTTTACGGTATATGATGATGTCGTTTACGTTTTTTCGATAGCAGTTTCTTTACGGCTACAATTTTAGAAATGGCCGCTACGTCAGGAATCATTTTTCGTTCTTCTTCTCTCGTGTTAGCACGAGCTATACGAAAATAGCTCATGCCGTGGTGAAAAGATTAGCCAGTCAGCAAGGCTGGTAGCGGAGCTGACTGCCCAGGGTGCGACGGACGTACTTAAGTATCGTCACTATCATCATCATCTTTCGTTGAACAAAGTATAACCCGAAAAGGTGTTAAAGTAACTGCAATAATGAATAACTATTGTTATAAAACTTTCCCCAAAAGTGTATACAGAGTGTTAACAAATTCGTGTAATTCCTTCAAACCACGTGATCTACTGGTGACACAGATTAACCATAAATGGGAATTTTTGAAAATCAACTAAAAAAAAATTCTAAAAATAATCTTGATTTTCTATTTCTGAGTCATTTTAGAGCCTTGAGTTATCTGACTGCAAAGAGCGATATCGCGTTAGTCGTGCCTGCCAGCCGTGTTGCCGTGCTTTCATTAATTTATGCATGGCATCGCACTGCATTGCGCGCGCATTGGCACACAAATAAAACATTTTTTTTGCAAAAAAAAAAATTCTTATTTTTTTACTGAATCCTTATTATGTGGTTTAGATACGATCGGTAACAAAGCGGCATGTTTTTTTTTTTTTATCAATCTAAATCCCGTGCGGGGCCTGTCTACACCAGTAGTAGATCATGTGGTTCTAAGGAATTACACAAATTCGTTAACACCCTGTAGATTAAGAGAAATAGCTGTTCAAAGATTTCATAAAATACGCTAAAATCTATCTACGTTTTAGGTCACGGATTAGAAACTCCATTTTGTGAATTCATAACTAAAGCACGGATGAAGAATAAAAACACTAAAATAAAAATCATTTCGCAAGAAAATAAAAACTTTAACACTTGCTTTCAAACAGTCATTTCCGTATTAAACAGTCAGTACCCTATTTCTGACTAACCCTGTATTAGTAAGGGCCTGTCCACATCTCCACGTCACGACGCCGTCAACGCGGAACGGTGCGGCAACGCGGCACGGTGCGTTGTCATAACGTGCAAATTTACGTTACCGTATCGTAACACGTTCCGCCTCTAGCCGCAAGCGCACACTTATACAAGGTTAGTCGGAAAGGGGGTACTAATCCGCAGACCACTTAGAGGATCACTGATGACGATTTAAACGCAAGTGTTAAAATTTCAAAATTCGATCATTTTTATTTCCATGTAAAATAATTTTATGTTAGTTTTTTTTTTAAATTCTTCATCCTTACTTCAGTTACGAGTTCAGAAAATGGAGCTTCTAATTCGTGACCCCAAATTTGACCTAAAATGTAAACACAGCTGATCATATCTGAGGATAGATAGGTTTTAGCGTATTTTTTTTGTAATTTTTGAACAGCTATTTCTGTTAAACTGTCGACTTTTGGGGAAAGTTGTAGAACAAAAGTTACTCACTATTATGGGTACTATAACACCCTTTCGGATTAGTACCCCCTTTCTGACTAACCTTGTATACACTCCGCCCGCGCTCTCCACGCCCGCGAGTTAGTCGCCGTCTATGTGCTCCGGTGCTTTAAACCCATATCTTACTGTTTCTTTTATTTAAATTTAGAATCTACATGGTCAACGATAGATCTAACAATGATCCTGACGTGCATTTTTACGATACGGTAACGTAAATTTGCACGTTATGTCAACGCACCGTGCCGCGTTACCGCACCGCTCCACGTTGACGACGTCGTGACGTGGAGATGTGGATGGGCAAAAAAAACGAGTATGATCCCTCATACTCGTTTTCGTGATGTACCTCATTTCATGAGGACCTCGTGAGGTACTCATGAAGTATCCCTCATTCAAGGAAAGGATCGGTGAGAGGGACTGGTGAGCGGCAGGCTCGCTTGTACGCTACCGCATGCCGCTTCGCTGGGCGACGGAGGATAGAGAAAAGGCGTCGAGTGCGCGAACGAACGTACACTCTTTATCAAATATTTGCATCCCTGTCACTTACACATTCACTCGCTCATCAGTCAGATACACATTCGCAGTTATACAAATAATAAATTGAGGTATTAGATGAGGTAGTTCAAAACTGAAAAATGAGTAAAGCTATGTCCACACCAGTGCGCTTTCATGTTCATCTTGCATCTTCGTCTGACGCATTCCTGAAGCGCCATAGCGTATGCAGTAGCGCATGCCTTAATACTAGTTCGACAAAAGCGCATGCCCCTAACACACGCTAATCCGTCTATTGTATGTCGACTGACGACTGACCGTTGCACACCAGTGTAGACGATAAGCTGCATGCGTCAATGGCAATCAATATTGCATGCGCTTGACGCAAGAGGAATTGAAAGTTGAAAGTGCAAGATGAACGTGAAAGCGCACTGGTGTCGACATACCATAGCACGCAGATTTGCGAGGTGTAGTTTAGAGGTAAAGATCACTCTGTTTAAAGCATTCTGCCAAACTCTCTACACCTGCAATCTGTGGGTCAACTACACGCAGCGGGCCATCAACGCTCTCCGAATACAATATAATAACGCGTTCAGGGTGATGGTGGGGCTCCCACGCTACTGTAGTGCGTCTGCGATGTTTGCGCACGCGCACACAGACGGCTTTCACACTGTGCTGCGGCGCCGTATCGCTTCGCTGATGTTCCGAACGCGTGGGAGCACCAACACCATCCTGAGCGTGCTTAGCCACAAGCTGGACAGCCCCCTTCTGGGGCACTGGGTTCAAGCACAAGTGCGAGTGCCCGGGGTCCCAGAGGGCGGCAAATACTTAAATTAAATTTTTGTTGTTTGTATTATTAGTCGTAGACGTAGTATTAGTCGTTCTACTTATGTTATGGGCCAAAAGTGTCTGAAATAAAAAGATTTTATTTTATTTATTTTATAGCTCCCTCATTTTACATTTTGAGGTAGTCAAACCTGGTAACTCACGAGTGAGGGGCACGTCACTACTATCATGCCTTATTGTGTAATTTTAACATATAAAAGTGATGGAAAGACGAAAAAAAAACTCACAGAGATGTATAAAGTACTAGCTTTTGCCCGCGGCTTCGCTCGTGTTAATTTAGAATTTGACAATCAACTCTTAATACACTACTATAGTTTCTATAATAATATAATTCAATCGTGATTCGCAAGACACGTGGCGCCATCTATTATCGTTATTGTGGTTTTCCTCGAGAACAGTACTTTTTTCGGGATGAAAGGTACCCTATGTCCGTTTCTGTACACCTGACAACGTATTTGCAAAATTTCAGGATAATCGGTTCAGTGGTATAGGCGTGAAGAGGAAAAAACGTAAAGGAACAAAGGGGAATGCCAAGATCCGGCCAGTACAAAGTAGTAAGAACAGACATGCCGTAATTTTGATAATTCGCGTTTATTTTTTGTAAGATTTATGCAATATTAATAATGTCTGGGGAAGTACACCGTCGGATAGTCATTTTAAATAGTATTTTATTGTTTTAGTTAGTAAGTTTCAACGCTTTTGTTTATCTACAACTGTAAATAGAAATGTTGCACAGTATAAAAATATAATTATATCGATACTAAAATTACATTTATAAATCGATTACAACCATGAAACAATATGTAATTGTAAATAATTATATCATAATAATATCATGTTAGGTAAATAAGTATTTATTTTTTATTCACGTTTTCTTGTTTGAGAAATGTGTTAAGTGAATTGTGCTCTTCCATTAATAGCTACAAATTATAGTACTAAGCTTTATTAGTAATAAGCTATTACAAATAATACTAGTAACCACTATAACACAACAAGTTTGTCACTATTCTTGGGATTTAACTTAGGGCTACTTTTCTTAAACGAAACACAATAAATAACATAATATTTCATTAAGCTGAGTATGTATAGGTACCAAAGGCATTCAATAGTGTTAGTTAACATATTTAATTAATCTCTTTGATTTATACTAATTTTAAATTAATGTTTTGTAATATTATGAAATATTTTACAAAGCTATTATTACTATATAATACTATCAACTATTTATTTTGCGAAATAAGTATATTTCTTTTTTTATTTTATACTAGCTTTTGCTCGCGGCTTCGCTCCCGTTAATTTACGGATCCCTAATTTTTTGATCCCAAAATATAGCCTATAGCACTCAGGGATAACGTAGCTTCCTATTGGTGAAAAAATTTTTGAAATCGGATGAGTAATTTCGGAGATTACCTCCTACATACAAACAAACAAACAAACAAACAAACAAATTCTACCTCTTTATAATATTAGTATTAGTATAGATTCCATTCGATTTTATACATACTTGATAATCGATTACGTTTAAAATCGAATAATGTTATAATTTTATTTTAATGGCGACAACACCTTTGTCACAATTAAAATGGCTTCCACTTTTTTCTTACAATTATTGCCAAAAATAAGTAGGTATCTGTATCGAAGTAAGTACCTAACCATATTATGTATAATATTCCTATCGTGAATACAATATTATGGATTTTTGTTAAATAAAATACTTTGTTTAGTAAAAGTATGATTTTAATGTTATTTGGTATTATGACATTCATGTTTGATCATCGTTGCCATGGCAACGTCAATATACGACAAATTCCAAATAATATAAGATTTATTTTACTTTGGTTTTGGTTTGGTTATTTAGGTATTATTCTGACCAAAAACGGTTTAGTTTTGTTATTTACATAATTGAATGCTTTAATCAAACAATAATATTAAGATTTTTACAAAAATATTGAAGGTCTACCAATACGACAAGGATTAAAAAAAATATTCATGAAAATGTCGACGGAGTATAAAGAAAATGTTAGTTCGATTTTCGAATTACCATACTTCCCCAAGTTAAAAATCTACTATTAAGGTCAACTTAATCGACCTATAACTTTTCTTGGTGCACTTCCAGCGGAAATGTTGTTATTGTAATACATTCTACAATATTTGCTCTTTTTAATAAGATATTTTTCATCCTTGTTCTATCTGGCCGAGTCGTAAAAGAAATCTTGGCATTCCCCTTTACTTTCGCATTTATAATATCAGTTATTAAACTTTGATATCTTTCAATGTAATTCTTATATCTGTTTAGTGACACTGGTTTCCGTAATAAAGAAGTACAAGGACACTTCCACTTGTTTCTTCTACTTCGTGATCATAACACTGTCGGCGCATCAGCCGCTACAGGCGACACCGGGGGCTGCGCCGGGGTCGGGGCAACGAGCCCGGCCGCACACGCACCGCCGCCGCGCCGGTCCGCCACTCCGTTCATTACCGCGAACGACTACGGGCATTTCTTTGCATCAATTTGTATCTAAACTTGACGATTGTAATAACGGTATTAAACCTAAAATTTATACAGTTCTCTGTTTTACTTATAAAGTCCCGACAGAGCCTAATCATTGGTCCTTCGATTGCGCTATAATATACCAGTTCTGCTGTAATTATCATCGCCAACGTCATCGATCCTTTGTGCGAGCCGTGCGGACTTTGACCGCGCGCGCGCATTACGAAGCAGATTGGAGCAAAGAAGTCGTTCCCGCAGCAGATTACTTCGTCATCGTGGAAGCTGAAGTCATTCCTTGGGAGTATAAATACTGTATTTGAGTGAGTCCGTTCCAATTAGTTATTTTCCTTTCTTCATAGCTTGCCGAAAAAATCGTTCTCGAAACTTCTAGATCTTTCCTTAATAAGTAGTCCTTTAGTTAATTCTGTGCTTCTTATTAGTGCATTCTTATTGTTTTCTTTGTGCTGCTAGTATACATTTTAATATTTAATTGCAAATCACGCTTGCTAATTAGCTACGTTAAACAGGTGTTCGAGACTTTGACCTTGACACTGATTCACGATCCTCTTTTGTTATCGCGCAGCTGTTTTGCAGTTTTTTATAAACTAAGATCATTAGTATTTGTTCGGCTTGTTTTAATTTGCTTTTATAATGGCAGATAACTTAAAAACACTCATCAAGAAACGCAGCTCGATAAAATCAAAGCTTACGATTTACAGCAACTATTTAACATTAGTTAAAAGTAGTTCCGTAATATCTGAGCTGCAACTTTTAGACTTACAGGAGCGTTTTAATAAATTCGAGACCTTACACAGCGAATTTGATGACTTTCAGACACAAATAGAAGTGCTTGCCGATGATGCCGCGTCTGCACTTACTGAGCGTGAGGACTTTGACCGTCAGTTCTTCAGTCTGGTGGCTCTCACGCGCAGCCTGCTCGGTGCCTCGTCCGCCGCTGTTGGGTCGGAGGCGGGCTTCAAAGATGCTGACTCAGGTGCACATAATTCATTTAGAAATAGTTTTGTTCGTTTGCCTAAAATAGATTTGCCACATTTCGATGGGAACTACCAATGCTGGCTTGAGTTCAGAGATACATTTGGGTCATTGATTCACGATAATACTAGCATTAATGACATAAATAAGTTCCACTACCTGAGAGCTTCACTGCAGGGAAATGCAGCTTTAATTATTAAAAACATAGATTTTAAAAGTGATCATTATAAAATTGCGTGGGACTTGTTGTGTGACAGGTACAACAACAACCGTCTTCTTGTTAAAAATCATTTCCAGGCTTTATTTGATGTCGAACCAATCGTAACTGAGTCAAGTATCTCAATAAGAAATCTTGTTGATATTATTAATAAAAATTTCAGGGCACTAACAACATTAAAACAGCCCACTCAATATTGGGACTCCATAATAATTTATTTTATGTCTAAAAAATTAGATTTGGTGACTAGTCGTGATTGGGAAGAACATAGGAACAATATATTGAATGATGATCCTACTTTAACACAATTCTGTTCTTTTTTAAGCAGGAAAGCGGACTGGTTGGAATCAGTTGAGTCTAATTCTTCTGAGACTGCTACCATTGTTGCATTAAATAATAGCCATTCAACTAAAACTAATGATAAACCTAATCAAACAAATAAAAAAATAAACAATAACAAAATTTTTAAATGTCCGCTTTGCTCTCAAGCTCATACATTATATAAATGCGAATCTTTTAGAAGCTTGTCTATAGAAAATCGTATTCAAAAGGCAAATGAATTTAATGTTTGCATCAACTGCTTACGCTTTGGGCACTCTTCTAAGAAGTGTAAATTTTCACATTGCAAATATTGCAAAACAAAGCACAATACGCTTTTGCATTTAGAATCAAATGAACCCAAACCAGTTTTCAATCCATTGCCTTCTGCTTTGCCTCTTACTTCGCCTTCTACTTCAAATGTTGTGCTTTCGGCAAATTCCTTGCAGCTTGCTACTTCTGCGCATGTTTTACTGTCCACAGCTATGGTGAACGTGACTGGCGTGACGGGTAAGAAGTACATTGCGCGCCTATTGCTGGACAACGGTAGTACGGCAAACTTTATAACGCGGAGCTTATCGGAGAAGCTGGGTTTGTTACGACGCGGGACGAGCACCAAGGTAACGGGTATTAATAATCACATTTCCACCAGTACACAGTCTTGTAACCTCACAATAGAGTCTTTATGCTGTGCCTTTACTGTCGATATCGAGTGTCTTATTTTGCCTGAAATCACAAAGGTTCTACCGTCTTCATTCGTACATATTAATGACGTCCCTATTCCTTCAGGTCTTAAACTTGCAGACCCGAACTTTAACGTTCCGTCGGTCGTAGATATCCTGGTAGGGGCTGAAATTTTCTGGAATGTCATAGGCAATAAAACGATAGATTTAGGAAGAAATCTACCTAAATTATGTGAAACCAAATTTGGATGGTTAGTCTCGGGTAGTATTTCACATCAATCTAGTTTTTTCTCCAATCATTTTTGCCATCATTCTAATGTCACTCCTGACCTTACAAAATTTTGGGAGCTAGACAACGTGTCATCAACACATTTACATTCACTTGAGGAAAGAATGTGTGAGCAGCTTTTTGCTCAAACCACCGTCCGTAATGATGACGGGGGCTTCGTAGTCACGATGCCATTAAAAGGAGATCCTAGTTCATTAGGTAATTCTTACGTTACTGCAAGAAATCGTTTTTTATCCCTAGAACGACGATTCATTCGTGATCCTTTGTTTAAAAACAAATATTATGAGTTCATGAGGGAATATGAGCGCTTAGGTCATATGACGTTAGACTTAGGTAATACTGCTTCGCCTGAAAACTCCATGTCTAAATATTACATTCCTCATCATGGAGTTATTCGTAATTCTAGCACCACTACACAGCTACGCGTAGTTTTCGACGCATCAGCCGCTACTAGTTCAGGGGTGTCTCTGAACAACATACAGATGGTTGGTCCCGTAGTACAAGACGATCTGTTTTCAATTTTAACACGTTTTCGTCAACATAGGTACGTGGTCTCAGGTGACGTGGAAAAAATGTACCGAGCCATTGAAATAAGTCCAGTACAACGACCGCTTCAAAAAATTATTTTCCGATTTGATCCATCAGAACCTCTTAGAACCTACACTTTAAATACGGTTACCTATGGTACTGCTTCTGCTCCCTATTTAGCCACTAAGTGTCTTGTAAGTTTGGCTGATAACATTGAGGACAATCGTGTTCAATGCGCCATAAGACGTGATTTTTACGTTGATGACTTTCTTAGTGGAGGAGATACCATAGCTGAGACTGTAGAAATTTCAAAAAAGGTACAATCTGTTTTATCTTCTGCTAAATTTAATTTACGCAAATGGCGATCAAATCATCCTGATATACTTAACCAGATTACAAATAGTAATGAGTCACAAACCACATTGCATTTATTTGAGCAAGGGACAAACCCTTCTCAATCTAAAACGCTAGGTCTTAACTGGGTTTGTGATTCAGATTCGCTTACTTACACTATTAATATCACGCCTACTACGAAAGTCACTAAGCGTCATGTCCTTTCTGTTATCAGTCAAATCTTTGACCCACTGGGCCTCGTAGGTCCGTGCGTCGTCGAAGCTAAAATCGTCATGCAGCGTCTATGGCTAGAAAAATATGACTGGGATGACAACGTATCGCTCGAGATCAGAAACCTTTGGTCTACATTTGAAAGCACTATTACATCTTTGAACGATATAAAAATTCCTCGTTGGGTTTTGCATGAAGACTCTATTACGCATGAAGTACATGTCTTTACCGATGCGTCCGAGAGGGCGTATGGCACTTGTGTATACATTCGGTCTTGTAATAGCAGTGGATCTATAGGCGTACAACTTCTAGTTTCTAGAAATCGTGTAGCGCCCATCAAACCTACGACGATACCGAGACTTGAACTTTGTGGAGCTTTGTTGGGTGCAAGGCTGTGTACTAAGGTTCAGGAATCACTTTCAATACCTATTCACAAATGTAGATTCTGGTGTGACTCCACCATAGTTTTGGGTTGGCTCGCTACTAACCCTACCCAATTAAAGCCATTTGTTAAAAATAGAGTAAATGAGATACAGGAAAGTACTCATGGTCACACCTGGAGCTACGTACCGTCGAAGGACAACCCGGCGGATCTTGTTTCCCGTGGTCTTAGGGCCGATGTTATTAAGGATACACCTCTCTGATGGTCCGGACCCACATTTTTATGGCATAACGAAAATGAGTGGCCCAAAATGCCTAACACAGGGAAAGATAATTTACCGGAAGTAGTGACTCATTTCATTAGTAGTGGTAGTAGTGAAAATCATTCATATCATGTTCATTCATGCGTAACCATTCATTCATCAATCATACGTCATCTATTAGAAAAGTATTCTAGCCTAACAAAAATACAAAAGGTATTTACATATGTACAAAGATTTATTTACAATTTAAAAAATAAACATAAATTAAGTGGCAATCTTTCTACAACAGAACTTGAAAATTCATTAAATTTAATTACACATTATTCACAACTTGAAATGTTTTCTGAGGAGTATAATCTTTTAAAGTCTGGACAGAAATTGCCACGCAAGAGTAAATTGCTTCCATTGACTCCATTTATTGATAAACATAACCTCATTCGTGTGGGTGGCAGGCTTGATAACTCCCCATACGAGTATAGCGTCAAACATCCTGTAGTGATATGCAGTAAACACATACTCACTAAACTTATATTTCAAATGCAACATTTAAAGCTTGTACATGCTGGTCCGCAGTTGTTACTATCACATATTCGACAGACCTATTGGCCTCTCGGTGGTAGAAACTTGGCTAGATTTGTCGTGAATAAATGTCTTAAATGTTTCAGACACAAGGCTCAAAACGTACAGCCTATAATGGGTCAATTACCTAATTCAAGAACTCACCTTGAATTTCCATTTTTAAACTCTTATGTTGACTACGCGGGGCCAGTATTGGTGGCCAATCGTAAAGGCCGTGGATGCAAACTAACAAAATCTTATATGTGCATCTTTGTTTGCGCGGCAGTAAAAGCCGTACATTTGGAGCTCGTCTCCGACCTCACTTCTGAGGCTTACATGGCCGCTCTAAATCGTTTCGTGGCGCGTCGAGGGAAGCCTCGAAGCATCACGTCCGATAACGGAACAAACTTCGTAGGCGCATCAAATGAAATGTATAGGTTCTTGCAATCATCGAATGTTGCATCTGAAATAGCGCAGCAGGGTATCGAATTTATTTTTACGCCTGCTTACAGTCCTCATTTTAATTCATTGGCTGAAGCTGCTGTGAAATCCTGTAAGCATCATTTAAAAAGGTTACTGCATCTCACCCATTTCACCTTTGAGGAGATGACTACTTGTCTCACTCACATAGAGGCGGTATTAAATTCACGCCCTCTTACTCCTTTCTCTTCAGACCCCAACGATTTTTCGGCACTTACTCCCTTTCACTTCCTAACTGGACGATCACTCTTATCTGTACCATACCCTCAGATGACTGAAGCTGGCATCACACGGCTGGATCGGTGGAAAAGAATCCAGCTCATCAGGCAGCATTTCTGGAGCAGATTTCATAATGAGTACACTTCTCTGCTGCAGGCAAAATCGAAGTGGTTTCATTCCAGAGGCGAAGTGAAGCCGGGGTCCTTAGTCCTGATCAAGGACAAAACAGCGCCACCTCTGCTCTGGTCCCTGGGTCGTGTCGTAAAGACATATCCCGGCGTAGACGGAGTTACGAGAGTGGCTGAGTTGAAGACGAAGAGGGGCACCATTCGTCGTGCCTTCAACTGCATCTGCCCCCTTCCAGTCGAAGATTGAAGACGTCCCTTCAACCCGGGGAATATGTCGGCGCATCAGCCGCTACAGGCGACACCGGGGGCTGCGCCGGGGTCGGGGCAACGAGCCCGGCCGCACACGCACCGCCGCCGCGCCGGTCCGCCACTCCGTTCATTACCGCGAACGACTACGGGCATTTCTTTGCATCAATTTGTATCTAAACTTGACGATTGTAATAACGGTATTAAACCTAAAATTTATACAGTTCTCTGTTTTACTTATAAAGTCCCGACAGAGCCTAATCAACACTGACAACTTAACGACACGTGTAACCATCCGTCACACGGTCCCGATTCCCATAGGAAACAAACAATATCTAACAATATAATACAAACGTACAACAAAACTTGTCACGTTTTCCTCATCGAAAAAATGATTGCCGAAGTTTTAGACAGGACGTTTTTTCCGAGAATATTATATTTATATCATTTTCCTTGTATTTTATTATTCGGCAGTGAAAGATTCATTTTGCGTTACAGCGATTACGCACTGCATCCGATCCAGATCGGTGAAAATAAAAATGTAAGAAACTCGGACCGAATTCGGATATTGCTTTGCGCACTGCATCCGATCCGAATACGTGAAAATACGAATCTAGAGTCTAAAAAACTCGGACCGAATTCGGATATCGCTTACGCACTTATCCGATCTCTGATCCAAATTCAAACAATTCAGGGGCCATCTTTAGCATATCCATTTGGCGTCCGATTTGAATCCGAGGTAATGCGAAAGCGTTTATACAAACAGTACTACGAATACTTCAGTCCGTCAATTTTTCTTCCGAATTAGAAACTCACGGATGACGGAGAGAAATCGGATGACGGAATTCGGATCTAGTGCGTAAACTACCATACAAATAGTTCTATGACTACTTCGGAACGTATTTTCTCGGAGTCGGATCGGATGCAGTGCGTAACCGCTCTTATACCACATGAGTAGATAAACGGAACAGAGACAAAGCTTCATACAACCGCGCAAATCGGTTGCACTACTACAAGCACGCGGGGCATGTGTGCGTGACCACTGGCCGCTTGTCACGTACGCGGCGAGACTGAAAAAAACCGGTTTACGCTGGCACAGCCAGTTGACAATCTCAGGGTTAGTGCGACACACATTGTTTGTTGCTAGTTGGAATATTTTAATGTAAAAACGTGGTATTTCATTATTGATAATGGTTTTTTTATTGTACTGTGTGTATGAATAATACTTGAAAAAATAAAAATATATCATACATTAACTATTATATATAACAGAGTAAAGCTGTGAGTTCCAAATTAAAAAAAAAAGTTGTTCTTATGGATTTTTTATTTAATTAATAAAAAGAAAACCGAATGCCTATTCCGTCAAAGCGAAGGCAGAGGAGTTCTGATATACAGCCACAAGTTTGTGATGACGGTATTTAGCGCCATTAAGGCCGTGGCCCCATGTCTACGGTGCGGCGCCGCGCCGCGGTGCCGTGTACGGCGCCGTATACGGCACCGCATACGGTGCCGCGTACGGCGACACGGCGCCGTGCACGGCGCCGTGTAGGTTGCACGGTACACTGCTGGCTGGCGTGAATATGACATGTCTAAAATTGCAATATTTCAGGGCGGCCATTTTAAAGCTTTGACCTCTTCTGGTAAATCGGTAAATTATTTTAACGTATATTTTAGTTGTTTTAAAATATACAGAATGTTAACGAACTCGTATAATTCCTTAAAATTATATGATCTGCTACTGGTGTAGATTGTCCCGGCATGGAAATTAGGCAGATTTAAAAAAAAAAGCTTTTTTTTATGCGGTACCTATGGCTAAGTGATCGAATCTAAACCACAGGATTCAGTAAAATACAAATGTAAATGACGTCAACGTCAAAATCCAAGATGGCGGCTGTGAAATTTTACAAAACATGCATCATTGGTGTCATTTCCGTGGTTTTCGGGGGTGCTGATGACGAAAATGAGGTCAACGTCAAAATCCAAGATGGCGGCTGTGAAATTTTACAAGATATGCATCATGGGTGTCGTGTCCATGGTTTTCGGGGGCGATGATGACGAAAATGAGGTCGAAATCAAAATCCAAGATGGCAGCTGTGAAATTTTACAAGATATGCATCATTGGTGTCGTTTCCGTGGTTTTCGGGGGTGCTGATGACGAAAATGAGGTCGAAATCAAAATCCAAGATGGCGGCTGTGAAATTTTACAAGATATGCATCATGGGTGTCGTGTCCATGGTTTTCGGGGGCGATGATGACAAAAATGAGGTCGAAATCAAAATCCAAGATGGCAGCTGTGAAATTTTACAAGATATGCATCATTGGTGTCGTTTCCGTGGTTTTCGGGGGTGCTGATGACGAAAATGAGGTCGAAATCAAAATCCAAGATGGCGGCTGTGAAATTTTACAAGATATGCATCATGGGTGTTGTGTCCATGGTTTTCGGGGGCGATGATGACGAAAATGAGGTCGAAATCAAAATCCAAGATTTGCCGTGTTGCGGCGCGGCGCCGCGCCGTTTCACGGCGGATGGCGCCGCACCGTAGACATGGGGCCACGGCCTTAATAAGGAAAATTGTCGATGAACTATTCGTATTTGTATTAGTTAAACAAATTGGTTGCAATACTATTATTATTTATTAAACACGAAAATAATAGGCTATCGCATTACGTAGGTAAGCAGTCTGGAACTACAAAATCTGTCCGTTTTCTGTACGAAATCCTGGGTTAGATTTAGGTAATGCTCAGGAATGTGGTGATATGAAGCTTTATTACAAAGATGATTAAGATAGACCGAAGTCGAGTAAGGCTAAATCCGCCGCCATATTAACAGTAAGGAAGAGAGAGAATAAGTAGGTATGACTGGTATGATCAGTTGGAAGAAATTCTCATACTAAATATATGGAGGGAGCGAAAGACAAAATTTTCAATATCTGGCTTTTCTTTTTCCTGAAGTTATTTATATTATTTTACTCTCCATATAGCCTAATTTTGATAATAGCCTTAACTTTTTAAATATCTCTTAAATTGACGAAAAAATCGTCTGTTGGCACTTAACGATTCCGCCCTGTATATACTATCTGCCTGTCGAATGTTGATATCGCGATGCAGGATAGTTCGCATGTGGGGTGATAGATGTCGCCACACTATCATACTGAATAATAAAACTATTTAACAAATGCTTAGTTTAATTTGTTTTGAACTATTGTGACAACCCTACCAAAATAGGTAACAGTTTTGCACGTTCTTAAGAAGCTTTGTCTCTGTTCCGTTTATCTACTCATGTGCTTATACTCTACACAATTTCTCGCTGCAGGTGCGGCAATAAAACGAGACAGCGTCCACATAACATGATTTATGGCCCCGCCTGCAGCATGAAAATGTGTTTAGAATAAGAATACATTTAAAAAAAAAACCTTTTTGGGTGGATAATTGCCATAGATAGTTCCAAATCTATACTAATATTATAAAGAGGTAGAATTTGTTTGTTTGTTTGTTTGTATGTAGGAGGTAATCTCCGAAATTACTCATCCGATTTCAAAAATTCTTTCACCAATAGGAAGCTACGTTGTCCCTGAGTGCTACAGGCTATATTTTGGGATCAAAAAATTAGGGATCCGTAAATTAACGGGAGCGAAGCCGCGAGCAAAAGCTAGTTGCATATAATTATGAATTTTAATTATATTTGCAATAATGCAACGTGTACATGAAAAGAGCCTCCACGAGTGACGATACTTAAGTACGTTCGGCGCATCCTGGGCAGTCAGCCCCGCTACCAACCTTGCTGACTGGCTAATCTTTTCACCACAGCATGACATATTCTCGTATAGCTCGTTATTACATACATAAAATATAAAATTTAAATCACAATGTTTTCTCTGTGTTATTTTTCATCATAACAACAACACAGTAAAACCAAAATATTATAATTTTTTACTGTAATTTTTGGGCAGTAAAGTTTATTTATGTAAATATCACAAAGAAAAAAAACTAGGCTAACGGACGTATTTGTGGTGTAAATGAATGGGTTCTAGGGCAGGATTGGTTATTTCACAAAGGTGTATCACAGTGCCCTTGTTAAAATGACATCTCATGTTAACTTCTTCATCCGTGAACATTTCGGATGGATGTCTTCGATGCCTTTTCATTGGTACTGATATATTTGAAATAGCCTCCAGCACTTCCAAATGAGACTCCGATGAACTACTCGAGTCCATTTCGCCCGGACGAAGCGCTTTAATTCCACTTTCATTGTAAAAACCGCCAAACAGTGGAATGCGCTGCTCGAGTGGATGTTCCCCGACAGCTACAATCTGGGTGTCTTCAAGTCACGAGCGAATCGGTTTCTTCTGGGCAAGCGTGCTCCATCGTAGACCGCATCATCGCTTAACATCAGGCGAGATGGCGGTCAAAGACAGGCCTAGTAACAGATTAAAAAAAAACTCAACATCCAAAATAAAATACTAATAATAAAACTGCAAATACTCTTGTTATAATATGAGATAAAACGACAAATAAAGTTCTGGAACCGATAAACGCCCCAAATTGGTCAGTCAAGTTAACTGAAGTGTGAACTAAGATCATCTGACTGGGGTGTCCAGAAACGCAATGTGTCAGTTTATCGAACCAATAGCGGTTGAATAGATAAACTACGGTTAGGAGTACCTTAGAAACCAGAAAAATAAGTTATCTGAAGTTTGAACTAGGATTATCTATTGTTTGATTTGTGTACAATAAAGAGTATCGTATTGTATCTTCTGACTGGGGTGTCCAGAAGCGCAATGAGTCAGTTTATCGAACCAATAGCGCTATCGAATAGATAAACTACGTCCAAGAGTACCTCAGAAACCGGGCATAAGCTGATTTTTTAAGGTTTTTAAAACTAGAAAGACCCGAGGAACCCGAAAAATTGGGCAGGAGAATTTTCGAGACTCGAAAAAAAATTATGTCGAGAAAACAAAAACCCTACCCTGGAAGCTACCAATAATGCAATACTTCGTAGCTCTGGGCGCTTACTATGACCTTTTACGAAAACGTTCAAATGCCAGCCAGTCAACTTCCGTTCAAAAGCAGGCCTGCTTCTGAATCGCTAAAAATCGTACCATGACAGTACTAAAAGTGAACGACTGTTGAAGCAAGTTGAACGGTAATGCTTGTTCATGGTACGAAAATTCTATACAAAAAAAAGGTGAACGGATATCGTAAACGTCAACGTAGCAGGCCTGCCCTAACGATGTCATCGTACAAAAAAGCAGGGCAGTTCAACTTCCAGGCAAATTCTGCCCTGCTTTAAGAGGTCATAGTAAGCCCTCTGAGCGGACACAGGTTTCTTTACCTTTACACAAAATTAAATAGCCGGGCCATACGTATCTAATCTCATTTCCTAACACCCCTCGCTACGAATAAACTCTTAATGTATCTTGACTCCTTACAAGATATTGTGAATGACGCCATACTTTGCATAAATCTGTGTACGAAATCTGTATAATGTGTTGTTGCATTATTACGTTGTTGAATTGCTTTAAGGGGGAAACGACAACATTTGAATTTCAATAGAAAAGAGGATGATGGGCTTCCTAACAACGCTGGGCCTGCCACTCGTTACAGATATGAAAGTATTATAAAGGAACAGAATATTTCATGAGCATTTAGTTAGTGTTGGTGATAATGAAATAAATACGAGCTTTCTTGAATAAAACTTGGAGAGAGTTGTACTTCCTTCTAACCAGTGACGTAGCTACCGTATGGCTAGGCGGGGCAGTGTACCGGGGCCCCCAAGCTCGAGGGGACCCTCGGCCTCCATGAACGACGTTCGAAAAAATTATATAATATCCTAGTTGAATAAAGAATTTTTGACTGTAACTTTTTGGCCCCTAACCAACGACTTCTACGTGAAAGCGTGACAAACAAACAAACTTTCACATTTATAATAATATTAGGAATTACGATTAAATAATTATCTGCTGCGTTATACATAATGCTTACTAGTAAATAGCTTTGCTTTATTATGGCCTGCAGTGGGCGATAAGGAGCTGATGATGAAATATTTTTGCACCTTCAAAGTATTTAGTTTGGTTTAAATAGGGCCCCAATTTCATTTTTGCCCCGGGGCCGTTGGTTACGTAGCTACGCCACTGCTTGTAACGTAAAAAGTTGATAGGTAGTACCTACCAGTTCAATAAGGATCGGTTGTTTATATCATACTTTATACAGAGTGTAAGGGACAGCCCTCCGCAACCTGACAGGGTGCATTCAGCTCCATATTTTGAATCATATTGTACCGGAATTTGTCACAGGAAAATAAATCTTTTGTTCTACAATTTCCCCCAAAAAAATACAAATTCCCCCAATGAAATAGCTGTTCAAAGATTACATGAAAAGTATGCTAAGACAATCCTATCATCAGCTTTGTTTAAATTGAAGGTCACGGATTAGTCGCTCATTTTCTTAACTTTGCAAAATAAATCAGTGTTGTCGATTTTCTAAAATAAATAACATATTTCATTTTTGCGTAGATTTTTCATTACAGAACCTTGGCAATGATTGGCCTATGTAGTGGACGTCTTCCGGCTAAATGATGATGATGATGCATAACAAAAAGTAGGCTTAAAATTCCACTACAACAACGCCAAAAATACGCAGTTTAGTTAATTGCTAAGGCTATCTACTTTATAGGCAGAGAGCGAATCGAATTAGAATTTATACGCACTTCTACCTAATTTATTTTAGTACTACACTAAAGACAAGTCTAGTTAAGTAGAGATTGTGCTGATTCAAAATGGTTTGGCCTTAATTTGGAGACTAGATTTCAAGGATTTATTTTGTCCCATTCGTCTTTACTGCAGTTCTCAGCACAGTGCCGGCTTTAGGGGCGGTTCCGGGTGGTACCGGACTTAAAGAATGGCACTATCCCATCTGTTCCTATGGGTGTCGTAAAAGGCGACTAAGGGATTCTCTAGAGGATGGGCAGCAGCGTTCTCTGAGTACTTTAACAACCATACTGCGATCGCCAACCCGCCTGCCAAGCGTTGCGATTATGGCGAACCCTCTCGCTTTAGGAGGAGGCCTATGTCCAGCAGTGGACGTCTTTCGGCTGAATGATGATGATGGTGATGGTTCCGAGTGGTCACCCAGGGCGCCAGGTCCAAAGGGGCGCCAAGCGCCAGTGCATCTCCTTAACCCACAAATTAATTGGTTGAAAATGAACAACTTCATGAAAAATTGTGCAAACAATTTAAAAAAATTGAAACAAACTTGATCAAAAACAATAATTTTGCCCGTTATGCCAAGTTCCTATGCCCAAAAACTAATCATTATGCTTCCCAATAGTAGTATTTTTCACTGCCAAACTTGGCATATGAATAGACTCGTAAGGTAATTTCAAGCCTGCCAGGGTTGCGGAATTTGTTCGAAAGAGTTTTTTACAACTTTCTACAACTTTAACAACCATACTGCGATCGCCAACCCGCCTGCCAAGCGTGGCGATTATGGCAAACCCCCCAACATTGTTTGGTTGAGGCCTATGTCTAACAGAAGACGTCAATTTGCTGCATGATGAAATCACATAGGAGCCAATAATCGCGGCAGAATACTAGACTCAAACTCAAACTATTTATTTGCACACTAAGGTTATACGGGTCTTATTATATAAAGTAGGTACAGATTAGCAACCTTTTCCTGGTGTTGCAATATTTGAGGGCTCTAATTAGATAAAAGTATACATATTTATAAACTTACTTATGTGTCTACTTAGTACCTACATAGTTCCTAATTCTTGACTATTGTTATATTTAAACACAAACAAAGACTAAAGAATAGTAAGAAATGAAGGGCGCTAAAAACATCTCGCCCGGGTCGCCTGAATAGCTACAGCCGGCACTGATAGTTCCCAACTAAATTAAGCCAAATATTCACAAGTGGACAAATATCAGAGGATATTTGTCGCCCGACATTCGGAACTGGAGAGAGAGGGGTCAATTTCTTGCCATAAACCAAAAAAATCCATAAAGAAACAAAACTAATGAACATTAAACAACTTTATGTATATGTTACCGGCCAAACTCGATTTCAGGATAAACTAGTTTTGCCTAGGCTAAACTAGTTCTTCCTATACGTGATAGGAGTAACTAGTATAGCCTAGTCTAAACTAATTTGGCCCAAGCCCGATAGGATAAACTAGTTTAGGCTAGTCCAAACTAATTTGTCCTAAGCGCGATAGGATAGACCAGTTTAGCCTAGGCCAAACCAGTTGATCCTGATATAAATACGTACACTCTAGGATAAACTGGTATGGCCTAGTCTAAACAAAAAAAATTTGCAGAGTCGAAAGTAATTGAGCAAACATGTCATTTGACGAAGGCAAAGGTGATCTCAGAAACATCATTGGTGGAGCTTAAGTCGACGGAGCCCCGCTATGCGGGGCTCCTATTTCTGTCTGCAGGGTTTAAAGTAACCTAACACGAAGGGGATGACGGGGGCTTCGTTCGCTCGCTTCGCTCGCTCACTCTAGCCCCCGTCATCCCCTTCGGACCTAACCTATCCATGTCGGGATTCCCCTTAACCACCCTGCTAACATTATTAGTCGCCAAGTCATTATTTATAGCTCCTCGCCTCATTTTATTAGTTGCAAACACTTAGTCGCCTTTTAAGTTATTAGTCACCTGGAAAATAATAAGCCAATTCTAAGTGCCACCAAAAAAACCGTAAAAATTGTAAAAATAAAAAACAATTTTAATACTTAATTGAGATGTGATTATTGCTTCTATTAAAAAAACACTTATTATTTGTTATGGTATGATTGTTTGTATTACCAATTATCCATAACTTTTAACGACGAATCAGTATGGTTTTAATAAAAATTATTATTTTTTCAATTACGGAGTATTTCAATCAGTTTATCTATTTATTTTGACTCTCTAGATATACTATAATTTTTAGACTAGGCCATACCAGTTAATCCTAGAGTGTGCGTATTTATATCAGGATCTACTAGTTTGGCCTAACCTAAACTGGTCTATCCCATCGGGCTTAGGACAAATTAGTTTGGACTAGCCTAAACTAGTTTATCCTATCGGGCTTGGGCCACATTAGTTTAGACTAGGCTATACTAGTTACTCCTACCGCGTATAGGAGGAACTAGTTTAGCCTAGGCAAAACTAGTTTGTCCTGAAATCGGGTTTGGCCGGTAACATATACAATACTTGCATTTTAATTAGAAAAATTGTCGATAAAACCATTCATACTAACTTGACTTTTATAAAAAAAACACAAATTTCCAAACGCAGTCTTCGTCGACCTAGTTTACTTGTTTTGCCAAAAATACGAACAAACTACGCAAAAAAAAAAGTATTACCTATGAAGGAGCACAGCTGTATAATAAATTGCCCTCTAATATCATCATCATCTGCCTAGCCTTTTCCCAACTATGTTGGGGTCGGCTTCCAGTCGAACCGGATGCAGCTGAATATCAGTATTTTACATGGAGCGACTGCCTATCAGACCTCCACAACCCAGTAACTGGGTAATACGATACTCTTGGTAAGACTGGTTGTCAGACTTTCTGGCTTCTGACCAACAGTGTCAAAGATCTACAAATGACAGCCGGGACCAACGGCTGTATGTGCTTTCCGAGGCACGGAGGAAACTCGCTATGGTAAATGGTCACCCATCCACAGACCAACCTCGGCAAGCGTGGCTTAACCCGGAAGATCGATCTATGCGGCTGTAATTATTTAGCCACGAGCTCCTCCGTCTCCGTCCGAGAAACTGTCTCAATATATACTTGAATATTTTTCACCTTCCAGTAGAGGCTATGAAGCTATTAAATGAGTGTTCGGCGACCTAGAATAAGTTCACTAAAATAGTGAGAATGATCCTATTATATTTTCATGTAAGTGGCATTGTTGTCTTTATGAAAATAAACTTCTTTAAACCTAAACCACAAAGCCACTCAGTGTAATGTCGATAAAATTATTGCGTTATTTGACATTAATTATTATTACAGGTGGAACCATGACATAGCCTCGTCCCCACTAGGAACATTTGTCGAGCGACATGTGTCCCCGGAGACATCGGGCGATGTCGCCCTACATCGCCCCACGTCGCCCGATGTCGCCGGGGACACATGTCGCTCGACAAATGTTCCTAGTGGGGACGAGGCTTCTATCACTACTCTTCATCGACTGTGCGACAAGGAACAGTTTCAACAATGTCGCGGCGATGTCGTCCAACGTCGCCCGACATCGCCCGATGTCACCGGGGACACATGTCGCTCGACAAATGTTCCTAGTGGGGACGAGGCTAAGGTCATCTATTATCTACCATACTGGGTGTAAGGGACGGTGTACCGAAAACTGAAACAGTGAATTCAGCCCATTATTCTGAATCTAAAACAAGTGGTATTTTTTCTCGGAATTTTGAGAATTTACTGGAAATTGCAAATTTTTCTGTTTTGTTGTATTCAATATGTGTTTTGACAGGTAAATAAACTGGATGTAAAGGACAGGTTACCAAAAATTTACACAGTGAATTAAGTTCATTATTTTAAATTAAAAATCCGTGGAAAATATCAACGAAATCTTTCGAATTTTCCGATTTATAGAAAATACATTTTATTTTTGCAATGTGCTGTGTGTCCTTATAGGATTTCTTATTTTACAGCAGAGAAAAAATGTAAAATTTGTGAAAAGAAAAATCGGAAAAGTCGGAAAATTCCGAGCAAAATTTCCACTTATTTTCAATTCGGAATAATATATGATAATAGACTGAATTTTTCAGTTTTCGGTACACCGTCCCTTACACCTGGGGCCTAATTCTCCTAAAATAAATCTTGATAAATCACAACCGAACCAAGGCCGAACCGTTCATTCAGACTGTTCTCAATTTCAAAAGCTATCAAATGGTTTGACACAAAAAACAAAATCAATCATTTTGAAAGTTTTCGAAAACAAAAACTGCCTGACGGTTGTGGTTCGATTGCGTTTGGCAACAATTTATTTTAGGAGAATTGGGACCCTTGTATAATAAATCGGCAGAATTGACGTGTCTGTATTTGAAATAATTAAAAATAAATAGCGTGGGAGTTAAAGCAAATAGAATCCATTTCGATCATTTTTCGATTTTTGGTCTGTTTATCTATTTGTCGGTTTGTTTATACACACATCACGTAAAGTACTGACTCAATGCAGTTGCCTTTTATAGACAAACTAGCTTTTACCCGCGACTTCGCTCACGTTAATTAAGCTCAAAAAACTCTTAATACACTACTAAAGTTTCTATAATAATACAATTCAATCGTGATTCGAACGACACGTGGCGCCATCTATGAACGTTATTGTGGTTTTCCTCGGGAACAACATTTTTTTCGGGATGAAAGGTACCCTATGTCCGTTTCTGTACACCTGACAACGTATATGCATAATTTCAGGATGATCGGTTCAGTGGTTTAGGCGTGAAAAGGTAACAAACAAACAAACTTACTTTCGCATTTATAATATTAATTAGGATAGGAAGTTGGGATATTATGCGTATTTCGGAGTAACTTCGTGCTCGGTTTCCTCAATCAAAAGGTATTAGAATTTAAAGAAAATGACCAAAAGTGGTACCAAAAAGTCTCATGCATCAAGATCAAAATATTATAGTAATTATTTTCATATTTTTTACGACATTACGCGTCGGGGATTTGATTTTTGAACGGGGAATGTAATTTAAACTAAAAAAGTGTTCATATTGTTTTGTTCTCTTTACATGACGTTCCGTTTCACATGATTTATGAATAATATAACCTTGAATTTTGAAAGTGTCATGATCACATCTTTCAAAAAACATGTAAAAAATTATATTTTGCCAATTCTACATTAATTAAAAATAACTAGAATAGATTAAAATTTTTAATTAAACGATTATCATTTTTTTATCTATGGTTAATTGGCCGTTCACAGCCGGTCATAGAGATGTAGAATGCAATAGATGCGGATTACTGTTTTTTAGAGCAATAATAAATCGTGTTTGACATGTCCACATTGTCAGGTTATTTAAATTATTTCTAAAATCTCCGAAACTCGCGTTTTGTTTACAAAAAGAACTTTTGTAGGAGTTAATATGATAAGTGTAGTCTATAAAAAACAAAGTTTGACTTTGATGCAGCATGGTACGGGACTATATACATCCATGAGCATTGACCTTTATCTTGAAAAAAAGTTTCGTTATTGCTACACAATATTGGTTCCCGACTTCCACGCGGACTGAGTTGCGAGTACAGCTAGTGACAAATATGACAATAAATCAAAATAAATCGGGTAGCGGCCTTTTTTTCGCATTGGATTTAACACGTTGGATACATTATTCATCATGTAGCCGAATAGTATTTATTAAGAAACAAACGCGTGATATTAAACCCATAATGTCCTATGAGTATAAATCAAGGCCAATTTCTCGTAATTAATGTACATATACGGACAGAATTTTGACCGAACTGAAATTAAATTATGAATTGAAGAAAAATTGGTATTCTGCTCCTCTTAAACTTCGTTAAACTTAAAGTTGTCGTGAGAAAGTCTCCAGTTTTTGTCTCTGTTCTTTGAAGTTTAGGTAAATTAGCTCACCTTTTTCCGATCACTGGTGATCACGTGGTGACGTTGACACGCACACGGCTTATTGCTTGGACCTTCTGCTGACAACTGATCCAGACCGCTACTCAGTAACGGTTTCGTCACCTTTGGGTAAATCCGATCACTGTCTGGTGAAATCTGTATCTGTTTACTCCCCGCCCGATCTCAGCCCTAGAGGAATTCGGCGGGTGTGGCGATACAGGTCAGCAGATTGGGATGAGATGCGGTCTTTCTTTGCATCTTATTCTTGGCAGTTGATGTGTTTTTCGTCTGATGATCCTTCGACCTGCGCGGACGCTGTGACGGAGGTGTTGCATCGGGCCATGGAATACTACATTCCTTATTCCGATGTACCATTGTCCGGCAAAGCTCGCCCGTGGTTCGGGCCTCAATGTGGTCGCGCTGAAGCCCGTAAACATGAGGCATACCTGGCCTGGGTTGATGCTCGACACCGTAAAGCGAAGGACATTCGTCGGAGGAAGAAGGCGTTTAACAAGGCTGCCAAGTCCTGCAAAAAGGTTCTTCAGAGGGCTCGCTTTGACCACATTAGTCGAATAGGGAACAAATTGGCTTCGTACCCTGCGGGTAGTAAAGCGTTTTGGTCCCTAGCTAAATCAGTCGAAGCGAACTTCTGCCGCCCCTCCCTATCCCCACTGCTGAAACCTGATGGGACGCTGGCTCACACCGCTGAAGAGAAAGCTAACTTGTTTGCTTCTCTGTTTGCGGAGTCTTCACGCCTGGATGCTGGTAGTGCGATACCTCCAACACCGAATAACTGTGCGACATTTATGTCGGAAATTCGCATTCGCCAAAAGGAGGTTCGCAAAACGCTACGCAATCTTGACGTGAACAAGGCCAGTGGCCCAGATGGTATTCCAGCCATAGTTCTGAGGACATGTGCGCCTGAGCTGTCTCCTGTGCTGACGCGCCTCTTTTGGTCTCTCTCTTGAGACTGGTCAAGTGCCGAAATCGTGGAAGCTTGCCAACGTGCAACCCGTGCCCAAAAAAGGTAGTCGTGCTGACCCTGCCAACTATAGGCCCATCTCAGTTACGTCCATACTCTGCAAGACTATGGAACGTATACTTAATAGTAGGCTCCTAACGTACCTAGAAGCTAATGACCTCCTCAGTGATCGGCAATACGGATTCCGCCGAAACCGGTCTACTGGAGACCTTCTAGCGTACGCCACTTACGTATGGAGTGAGGCCATCGAGAAACATGGGGAAACGCTCGCCGTTTCCCTGGACATCTCGAAGGCTTTCGACAGGGTTTGGCATGACGGCCTTATTGGTAAGCTTTCTTCATTCGGCTTGTCTACCGGTTTCGTTGCGTGGATATCGGACTTCCTGAGGAATCGTTCGATTCGAGTGGTCATTGATGGCTGCTCATCAGATCGAATGGCTATTAATGCCGGTGTCCCCCAGGGGTCAGTGCTCTCTGCGACGCTTTTCCTGCTGCATATCAACGACCTGCTAAAGCCCGGAACCTTTGGGTATGCAGACGACAGCACTGTGATAGAGAGCTATGTAGCCAATGCACGGACCAGTGGACCACAAATTCAGTCTCTGAGAGAGGCCATGGTCGAGCGCTTGAATTTGTCCCTTAAGGCAGTCTCCGATTGGGGCGATGCCAACCTGGTCAAGTTCAATGCATCAAAGACCCAGGCGTGTCTGTTCTCTGCCAAAAGGAGGCCATTCCAGCTGGCTCCTACTTTTCGAGATGTGTCTATACCGATAACTGACCATCTTGAGCTCTTGGGCGTTACTCTGACGTCAACCCTCAACTTTGGCTCCTATATTGAGTCCAAAGCTCAATTGGCTGCTAAAAAGCTGGGTGTCCTCTCGAAGGTGCAGCGGTACTTCACATCGGAACAGTTGCTTCAACTGTATAAAGCACAGGTTCGTTCGTGCATGGAGTACTGCTCGCACCTTTGGGATGGCTCAGCCAAATACCAGCTTGAGGCGTTGGAGTCCATTGAGAGGCGTGCCAAGAAGCTCATCAGCAACGACTCCCTTGTTCAGACCAAGCTCCAAAGTCTTGAGCATCGGCGCAAAGTTGCCAGTCTATCGGTTTTTTATCGGACACATTTCGGAGAGTGTGCTTCAGATCTGCATGATCTAATACCCCCCTGCCCTTTTTTCTATCGGACGGCCAGAAGCACGAAAAAGCGCCATCGGTTCATGGTTGATATACCAAAAACCCGAACGAAGCGCTTTGATTCCACTTTCATTGTGAAAACCGCCAAACAGTGGAATGCGCTGCCCGAGTGGGTGTTCCCCGACAGCTACAATTTGGGTGTCTTCAAGTCACGAGTGAATCGGTTTCTTCTGGGCAAGCGTGCTCCATCGTAGACCGCATCGTCGCTTAACATCAGGCGAGATGGCGGCCAAACGCAGGCCTAGTAACAAATAAAAAAAAAAAAAAAAGATCACACAAAAATGTGCCAAAAAGCAGTATAAACCGGTTTAAACCAAGCAAAGAACGCGTTGCGCTCTAGGCTGACGTCACACCTACACCATCTATGTACTGTTCCCGAGGAAAACAACAGTAATGATAATAGATAGCGCCACGTGTCTTTCGAATCATGATTGAATTATATTGTAAATGTATACTAGGTTAAGGTTTCTATGGGTCTATGCCACCCGAAATAAAGTTTATATTATTATTATTATGTACACTCACACAAATGTAAAGCTCAGCTTAGGCCTCGCAGACTGTACCTTAGTGCAAAATACGTCAAAAGCACACCCCAATTAGTATATTCTCTAAACATTTTCAAGAAAGTATGAACAACATCCTTTTTCATAAAAAGAAATATTTCACATTTTCTTCGATAGAAGCTCCCGCTTACCAAAACATTCATCATCGTATAAACGCAAGATTATGACGTAAACAAAGGGACCAACTTCCCGCCTAAACTGAATGAACCGTGCGTGTATAAACATTTGCGCGCCTCTGATTACTTATTCAACAGTTGAGATATGAGTATCAAAAGAGCGACGTCCTTTACGAAGATTAGCGTTTACAACAAAAAATGTTGACAATCGCTGTAAAGTTAGGCTGGGTTCACATTATTGCGCCTTGCGTCCTGGGCCAGCAGTCTCGACATGTATCGCTATCACTTAACGACCGAAATCGGTAGTTAAGTGATAGTGATGTGTCGAGTCAGTTAAACTATAGATAGGTACTTGTGTACTCGAGTTATAGAATTTAATCGAGTGATAGCAACTCGAGTAAAGATTTCGAGTATTCATAGTACGCGAATACTGAACCGAGTACTTAAATCGCGACCTTATGTTGTTGCTCATAAAGTCAATTCGTCGGGACCCCTCTCTTCCGAAAAATACAGGTTGTTGTTGTGTACCTGTTTGTTTTTGTTGTGATTGCGAGAGTTTGATTGTCAAGTTGGCTTGTAAGAATTATTGGTGGTTACTAATCCGAAACGGTGTTAAAGTACACATAATAATGAATAATGTTATAATGAATGACTGAGTTTTGACTGAACTGATAATTTAAATTACGAATTAACAAAAAATTGGTAGGTATTCTGCTTCTCGTAAAGTTCAGTCCTGTTTCAGTATGAGCTCAATCTATATAGTTTACTTACAGACTCATTTCAATCTGAGTTTTGACGTTTATTTAAGCAGTAGTGTCAGTTCAGAATGTTATCAGTACTGCGATGCGAGCACGGATCTTTGTCAACAGACAACAGGCAACAGGTGTCGTTTTATCTATATCTAATGTCAAATTTGTCGTTTAGTATAGACAAATTTCTCGAATCGACTCGATAAAAGATCCGTGCTCGCATCGCAGTTTTGGCTTCGATCAACGTTCGATCTCATTACTGAGTGCACTGTTACGTTGTTTGTTAGTTTAGGAGAATACCATTCCTGACATTTAAGACAATGAGACCTAAACGAATACCTAAACAATTGTTTTTATCAACGCCTTTTCTATACTTTGGCCTGCTAAAAGACCGTTTCAATGAAAAATGGTGAGGGTAACCATAATCAGCCTGTTGGGCAAACAGGATAGTGGAATTACTACGTAAATTCTTATTGATTTTATTAGGTCGTCGTAGTCTGGTAACAACCACCTCAAGCTTTACTCGGCCTAGGGCGCGTCCAGCGTGAGGTCGTTGTCAATCAATGAGAAACAAATCCTACGATGAATATTACTAGGTAGGTACTAGCGGCTCCGTTTCTATGCAGTGAAGTAGTACCTTGGGGTGGAGCTACTCTAAATCCACCTCACCTTGAAACACAATATTGCCTGGGAGAGCTACTATTGTGTGTCCGTCTCTCATGACGACGTCTCGTACAGGTCTTTTCATAGCCCGTAACCCAAGATGTGCCTACACGTCGCTGAGGCTGCTGTCAAAGCACTCTCGTCGTGTATCTAGCCGTCAAATACGCGCTTAGCTGCCGCTAATCTCAAGGTTCGCTCGCGTTAATTTATAATTTTAAAAAAACTTAACACACTGCTAAAGCTTCTATAGTAATAATTCAATCATGATTCGAAAGACACGTGGCGCCATCTTTTATCATAATTGTTGTTTTCCTTGGGAAAAGTACTTTTTTCGGGATGAAAGGTACCCTATGTTCGTTTCTGTACACCTGACAATGTTTAAGCAAAAATTTCAGGATGATCGGTTCAGTGGTTTAGGCGTGAAAAGGTGACAAACAAACTTACTTTCGCATTTATAGGTAAATATTAGTTAAAGGAAGGTTATGAAAAATCAAAAGTTTTTTTTTTTTATTAATAAGTAAGTACCTTATTTTCCTATTGCACATTCGTAAAGGCACACAATGCCGCCGGCTCTGCCGCGCCCATTGCCGCGCGGCATGCCGGCGGGTGTTTAACCAGGCTGCCGGGTATAACGCCTATTGACTTACCCCCGCACGGCAATAAGCCGGCGGCATGGGTGTAGAAGCCATAAGGCTGCTGTGTTATTTGAGGTTTTGATGTGTCGTAGAGAATTAGAGGACCAATAATTCTCCTAACAAAATTGTTGCCACCGCAAATGAACGACATCCGTCAGTCAGTTTTCATTTACGAAAACTGTCTAAATGCACGGTTTAGCTTCGTTTCGGTTGCGACTGATCAAGATTTCTGTGAGTAGAATTGGTCCCCAGGGCCATTATGGACGAGGCATCAAGAAAATCTCTGTTTACTGTCTCTGATTTGTCATTTCGTTATTTGCATTACTTATTTTTTTTAATATGTAAATTACAAACGAAACATGAGATGTGTACACGTTTGGAATTATGAACGTGAAATAGCTATGGGAAAATTGTTTGGAATTTTTTTCATTGAGATTCTTCTACGTTGTTGGAGACGAGGTTTTAGGTTTTATTTACTGGGCATGTTTCTTATATGATATAGATATGTTGTGTGTCCTTACGGAAGTATTTACATAACTGCTATAAATTAGCTGTTTTTCGTTACATTTTCCGATCACTCCGTAAAACTTTTGTTCTACCACTTTTCCCAAAAGTTTAAGAGAAAATTTACATAAAAATATGCTAAAATCTATCTGTCTTCAGCTATGATCAGCTGTGTTTACATTTTAGGTCATATTTAGGGTCACGAATTAGAAGCTCCATTTTCTGAATTCGTAACTAAAAAACGGAATACGAATTTAAAAAAAAACTAATATGAAAGGACCATGGGACAAAACGTCCCCATACCCCAACAGATCTGAAATGTATCTCAGTTGAAACATCTTAGTAGGGTGATAAATTTTTCCAATGGCGACATTCCTCAAAGGAGCGGGATATTCCGGGAAAAACGCATTTTTATTAATATTATTTTATTTAAATGAATATTCGCATAGTACATCCGATTGAGTTGAAACTTTGTACTGTTGTTGTTGGCACTCACGCAAAAGTTTCTGACATAGTACCATCAACGAACAATAGGTGGCGCGCGAGTCGTATTGGATAATTGTAAATAAAAATTCGCATGGTTCATCCGATTGAGTTGAAACTAAGTACAGTTATTGTTAGCACTTGCGCGAGAGTTTCTGACATAGTACCATCAACGTGCAATAGGTGGCGCGCGATTCGTATCGGATAATTGTTAATAAAAATTCGCATGGTTCATTCGATTGAGTTGAAACTTTATACAGTTGTTGTTGCCACTCACGTGACAGTTTCTGACATAGTACCATCAACGTACAATAGGTAGCGCTTGAGTCGTATCGGATAATTGTTACTAAAAATTCACACGGTTCATCCGATTGAGTTGAAACTTTTTACAGTTTTTGTTGCCACTCACGTAAAAGGTCATATCGTCCTCCACAATTACATTAATAAATTGTCTGCATAACCCCTGAAAGACGATGCCTACCAAATCCTAAATACTACACTAGGAACCAATAACAACCACACATATGTCATTAGATAGGTATTGCAATATACAGCAATAATTGCAATGGCGGCTCCTTTAAAATCGCTGTGTGAAAAAAGTTATGGCCATGTTTCGTAGGTTAGGTTAGGTAATTTCACCTATCACCTATTTACTAGATGTGATTTTGAATGACGACACATAATTATAACACTGTTTACTCACTCTACTTGCATTTTTTGCTATTACCGAACAATATAAAAGAAAAAAAAACACCTAACCTAACCTACGAAAAAATGCCCTAACTTTTGTCATACAGCGATTTGAAATGAGCCGCCATAGTAGTTACTGCAGTATATTAAAATACCTATCTAATGACATATGTGTGGTTGTTATTGGTTCCTACTGTGGTATTTAGGATTTGGTAGGCATCGTCCTTTCAGGGGTTCTGCAGACAATTTATAATGTGATTGTGGATGACAGTACATAATTATAACACTGTTTACTCAATGTGCTTGTTTTTTATTACGAAACAATATACAAGAAAAAAACTACCTAACCTGACCTAACATAACCTAACCTACGAAACATCGCCATAACTTTTTTCATACAGCGATTTGAAATGAGCCGCCGTAGTAATTATTGCATTAAATTGCAATACCTATCTAATGACATATGAGTTGTTGTTATTGGTTATGTTGACCAATTTGTCCGGTCCTCCTTTACCACCCTGTATATACTAAACCCCATCGATTTTGAAGTTAAAACTGGTTGCTAGTCTTTTCATAGATCCTTATGAAACTACTGACACATCAAAAAAATCTGTTGGAAGGGAGGGGACAGCTCTCATACAATTTTGCCCATCATCCTTTATTTTACATGGAAGCAAAAATGATCGAATTTTGAAAAATTAACACTTTCTTTTAAACCGTCATCAGTAATGGGCTGCGGATTAGTACCCCCTTTCCGACTAACCTTGTATATTTAAAAATATTATTTAAAAAGTTTACGATGAATGAAAATTCATTTAGCATAATCTTTTTTTTTCTAGCCTTTTTTTTTAGCCCCACTGCTTATTAGAAGCCTTCTTTTGTCTTCCAAACATCTCTATTTTGCGCCGTTTCTGAGGCCCAATTCTCCTAAAACAAATTGTTGCCAAACGCAATCGAACCACAACCGTCAGTCAGTTTTTGTTTTCGAAAACTTTCAAAATGATTGATTTTGTTTTTTGTGTCAAACAATTTGATAACTTTTGAAAGAGATAGAACTGTCTGAATGAACGGTTCGGCCTTGGTTCGGTTGTGATTTATCAAGATTTATTTTAGGAGAATTAGGCCCCTGACCATCCCCGCAAACACGTCTAGAACATCACGCCACGCATTAACAATATGAAAGCTAAATTCGACGAATACTAAAATTCATCGTAACTCCTGGCTTATCTTGTGAGGCATGTAATCCATTGTCTTACACAGCATTACTGAGATGCCAACATACTCCGACGTTCAGCCGATTTTAATATGTGTCAGTAATTAATTATACTACATATTTACAAAGGATAAGCTAGTGTCGCGGTTGTGTACCGAATTCAATTTCGGAGTCGACACGAATACCGTGTCGTGCCGTTGTCGTTTATGTAAATGCTTTGTCGTGTGACAAAACTTAAAATATCTTAACTTATGTTCCCGTAAATACCGGTAAACCGGGGTTACTTTCAATTACAGGGGCGACATTGATAGTTACTAAAAATATTGCATTTGGTCATATATCTTGGTGGAAGTGGAACTTATGCATTTTAATTTATTTGTATAGGTAATATTGTCAGTTTTTCTATTTTACCATTCGGTATAGAGGTGTCTGCAATGTTACACGGCAAAGATAAAAAATATTGAAGGTACCTATCTATCTGCCTCGCCTTTTCCCAGCTATGTTAGGATTAGTTTTCAGTCTTACTAGATGCGGCTATTTTACATGGAGTGACAAATCAGAAGCACAATTCTCGTATCTAATTTGAAGTAAGACAGAAGGTTGACCGAACTGAGATTAAATTATGAATTGAATAAAAAATGGTATTCTCATACACTTAAAGTTCGGTCCGGTTTCAGTATCATCTCAGTCTATATCGATATAATGTCAATTCAGTAAACTTTAAATCTATTACCGATAGCTTACCGATATCAACAGTCATAGACTAAAATTCTAGAAATAAATGAGAATTCCAACTTGTCAAAATGGCTCAGTACATAATGTAACCAGAATACCATTTTGGCTTCAGTCAACTTTCAATCTCATTTCAATTTTTCTCATTTCAATAATCTCACGTTTGACGTTGTTTCTTTACGAACAAGAATACCATTTGTCATAATTATGAGATTGAGACTAGACTGAGACTAGATCGAAACTATATCGGGTGTAAAAAGACCCTTAACGATAACGAAAACCACATATTCTACCCATCATTGGGATCATTTTTTTTCTACCAGACCGTACCTGGGAAATCATTGATTCCGGAGATATTGAAGGTCAAAGTCAACATTTTTTTTTAGTTTTTTCCTGAAACGTATTCTAAGTGATAATACTAAATTTTCTTCCAAACAAACATTTTCAAAATTTTCAATTTTTCCTAACAAATTACGCATTTAAAGTTACAAAAACGCAATGAATATGAAACGCACACAACCGCCTTGGCTCAGCTGTGTAGCCGCTGCACGACCCACACAGGCACATTCGGTTACGTGCATTACATTACGCGCTACAAAAAAACAGAGTTTTTTTTATGCCTAAAAATAAAAGTCGTTTCCCAGCAATTATTTTAGTCAGTGTTATTTAGTTTGATGTACAGAGTGCGTACATTTCGGCTATGTGATGGGTCTTTTTACACTCTGTATTTGGAACATTTTCAATTACGAGAATTGGCTTTCAGACCTCCGCAACCCAGTTAGGTACTGGGCAATACCCATATCCTAAGATTAGACGGGTTGTTAGACTTTCGGGCTTCTGACTACCCGTGACGACTGCCATAGGTATTCGTATAACACCAGGGGCTTAACGTGCTCTCTGAGGCACGGAGGGGTCTCGATGTGTAACGAACGGTCACCCATCCTCTGACTGACCGCGGCAAGCGCAGCTTAACCTTTGCGAATCGTATGAACCACGCAGTTGTTATTTAGCTTCTTTTTTTTTCTATTTGACTGCTGTAGGTCGTCCTAGGGGACGGTTTCTACGTAACCGGGCAGTTATTGGCGAGACCTGAAGGGTCTCCAGCCGATGGGGGGGGGAGACATAAAATACTTAACCTAAGCTAACTACTTGTGCTACACTAACGTCATGACTACCTGCAACAACAGCACTAAGGGCGACCCCTAGTGGGACTCGGACCTCGGCTTAGGGCGTTGCTGGCGGGACATAGGGGGGGGAGACAGCCTGATGAGGGCTGAATTATCGGTGTGACTGCGGAGTCTGAAGAGACGACCGGCTCTACGACGGGAGAGCTCGGTGGATCGTGACCGGCGGCGGTGGGACGTCGCGACGGGCCTCGTCGGCGAGGACGGTATGCCGGACGGCGGCGGACGTTGTGTATTGTGCTGGTCGATTTACTCGCCTCCTGGAGAAGGGTTATTTCGTCATCGGGTTCTAAAAGTGTGTGCCTGGGACGGCGAACTTTACTTATGAGAGAAGGACTATAGTCGGCCGCTGCGGCGATTAGCGGGTGTTATTTAGCTACGAGTCCCTCCCTTAAATACTATCAGGAACATTTGGTGGTTCATTATTATCAATCTGCACTTGAAAAGGATGATGGGCGTTTTGGTACTCATGACCAATCAAAATGAATTTACCATCGTTGGATAGCTCTTTTCAAGAGTACAAAAAGCTACTAAGGCAACAAACTCGTATAAATTGTCTAATTTGAAATATAGTCTTCAGAAGATACTGAATCGAAATAGAATTTTAAAAATCATATCTCCGGTTTAGCTTGACCGATTTTGAGCTAAATAAAATTCAGGGGCCTAATTCTCCTAAAATAAATCGTGATAAATCACAACCGAACCAAGGCCGAACCGTTCATTCAGACAGTTCTCAATTTCAAAAGCTATCAAACTGTTTGACACAAAAAACAAAATCAATCATTTTGAAAGTTTTCCAAAACAAAAACTGACTGACGGTTGTGGTTCGATTGCGTTTGGCAACAATTTATTTTAGGAGAATTGGGCCCCAGTTAACGGATGAAAATCACAACAAAATCGGTTTAGTGTTTTTTCAGTTAGGGGTGATCTATTTATTAAACAACTCGGACACGTTTTTTTATGCCTAAAAACAAAAGTCGTTTCCCAGCAATTATTTTTGGTCAATGCAATTTAGTTTGATGTACAGAGTGCATAGATTTCGGCTATGTAATGTGTCTTTTTACACCCTGTGTACTTACGTACAATAAATGATAAAACTTACTTCGAACTTGTTTTATTTACCTAGATAATGAAAAATATTAATAACTAGCTGTTCCCGGCATGCGTTGCAATGCCCTTTTTCCTACTTATTACCTACCTACTACCTACCTACTACCTACCTACTACCTACCTACTACCTACCTACTACCTACCTACTACCTACCTACTACCTACCTACTACCTACCTACTACCTACCTACTACCTACCTACTACCTACCTACTACCTACCTACTACCTACCTACTACCTACCTACTACCTACCTACTACCTACCTACTACCTACCTACTACCTACCTACTACCTACCTACTACCTACCTACTACCTACCTACTACCTACCTACTACCTACCTACTACCTACCTACTACCTACCTACTACCTACCTACTACCTACCTACTACCTACCTACTACCTACCTACTACCTACCTACTACCTACCTACTACCTACCTACTACCTACCTACTACCTACCTACTACCTACCTACTACCTAAACAGATTAAGAATATGGATATACTGATATAATTTTTTTTTTTTTAAATATCAAAATGTCGAACGGGATAAAAAGTATCCTATGTCCTTCTCCTGGCTCTAAACTACCTCCCTGCCAATTTTCAGCTAAATCGGTTCAGCCGTTCTTGAGTTATAAGTGAAGTAACTAACACGACTTTCTTTTATATATATAGATTATTACGATAATACCATGTCAAAATCGAGAAAAATGACAATAAAAGTATGTGTACTTATTAGGATGTAACAAAAATAAATAACTTTCAAGCCTTAAGCCTCAAGATTACTTCGATCGGACAGTGAATCAGGACTAGCGCCATGGTTATTCTTAATCTACACAAAAATACTTTTCCAACGGTGTATCGTTCATTCCGATTGGTGCCAGTACCAGACTCCATACATCTGTGCCCATCAATCATCCTTTACTAGCATGCTCTTGCTCTAGGCTACTAATTAGCTATCTTGATATGGCCTCCTCCAGACTATAGTCAGCAAATTAGTGCGTGACCTTCTACGGGGCTACAGACGTTAGGGGCACGCGTTAGGACGCTTTCAAACTGGACGGTTTCCGTCGAGCTGCAGCCGTGCCGCAGCGGTACGGCTGTCGAGCTGCAAACGGGCGGTTGTGTTTTTACATACAGTTAGATTTAGAGTTAGTAACTTGGGGCTCTAAAGTGACTCAGAAATAGAAAACAAAGATTTGTTAAAAAAATTTTTTTAGTTCGTGTTCTTGAAATCCCATTTTGGGTTAATATGTGTCACCAGTAGATCGAGCGGTTTGAAGGGAATTACACGTATTCGTTTATACCCTGTATTTATAGAAGATTTAAACAAACTCGACAATCCCGCAATGTTTCAATGCAGGATTGTCGAGTAGTTGCAATGGAAAACTAAAGCGGTTCCATTTGAACTTTCAAGTTTTGAACAATAAGTTTTCACAGTTTGATATTGGTATTTTTATTGCTCTGCAGTACTAAGTATTGGTAAAGCTGGGGCAAGTCAAAGTTATTCTTGATTTGTTTTTCATTTGAAAGTTATTTATTGTTTTGGTTTTGAACCGTGAATTTTTAAATAATAAATGTGAAGATGAAGAAGTATTTTTTCTCAATTATGTGCTACATCAATAATCATAAATAAATAGTAAGAGCCATTACGCATTGTTGACTGGTCGCCGGAGACTTGGTCGACGGCGACTGTGACTTTCTATACCTAGTTTAAATAGGTGTTATGCACTTGGTCGCGGGTCGCCCGGGCGACTATGCTTATGACTATGCTTATGACTATGCTTATCTTCATATTTGGAGATTGGAGAAAAGTACGACGGAAGAGAATGTAAAGGAGTTTATTTATAATATACTGGGAAAGGAATCGGAAATTAGTATTGAGAAAATAAAAACAAAAACTGCAAGAGACTATGCGTCGTTCAAAATTGGCGTTGCTGAGGGAAACTTTGAGCGACTGTGTGATCCAGAAATATGGCCAATAAATGTGGAATTTAGCGAATGGATTTGGTTTCGTCGCCCAACCTCAACAACCCAAGGTCAGCAGCAAATCCAGTAGAAGCCTCAACATTTTATATCAAAATGTAAGGGGACTAAGGACAAAAACATCCAAATTTCAATCTCTACTGGAATCATCGGTTGCAGATTTATTCGCAATCACGGAAACTGGATGTAATGAGTCTATACAAAACGCTGAAATTAAGAATAATTTATATATTTAACAGGTACAAACCTGGCTATCAGATAGTACGATGTGACCGAGCGGATGGTCGCAAGCAGGGAGGCGTACTTTTAGTGGCCACACCGCGGTTCGAGCTGCGCCGAGTATCGATGCCGAACGGTATTGTTATAGATAATCATAAGTTTGAGTTAGTTTGTGCTACTGTTCATAAACGAAATAGGTTTCTATTTACATGTTGTGTAGTATATATGCCACCACAAATTGATGAGAACGAGTACATGATTATGTTTAGTTTATTAGAAAAAATATGTATTAAATATAAGAATAACGTTATAATAATGGGGGATTTTAATCTGTTTTCGTGTAATAATTATGTTTGTAACTATTATGAATACTTCCTGGCCTTCTGTGAAGTCGTTCAGTGTAATGGGGTACCTAATTGCAATGGCAGACAGTTAGATCTGGTGTTGAGCGGATGCGGTGGCGTGACAGTGTGCGCGGGGGAAGAGGGGCTGCAGCCTGTGGACGCCTATCACCCGCCGCTGGCTATCGATGTAAACATCGCTGCGCCTCCCTTACTGCCGCTCCCCACAGCAGCAAGCAGTAACCAATCGAAACATCAAATACCGTTTAAACAGTGGAACTTTGGCAAGGCTGACTATCAACAATTATATTATTCTTTAACCCTTTGGCTCGACGAGATTTTGACATTTGTCATACCCGCTGACTCGGGGAGTTGTCGCGTCAATTAATTGAATTAAGTCACCAAATGCAGGAATTTGCACGCAAGTTTTAAGTATGAATTTAATGTGAAAAATATTTTATTTCATTATTATTGTACCTAATATGTCTAGTAAATTTCTTTAAAAATGTGCTGTTTACGTGAAGCTACGTCAACATAATGCGAAATTAGAATAAAATAGATATTTAATATACCTATATCCAAATATTAGTTGAGATAGATTAGCTCAAAAACAATAATTAACGTACCTAGTTACGTGTTGAAACGCTGAAGGGACAAGCTAAACATAGTTTCTTTTTCTTTTCATTTTCACTTTTACCATTATTCAAATACAAAAACGGATAAAAAAACACAATTCAATTCAGTAAAAATTGTACGTCGACTTACTCAATACTCAATACTCAATACTTTATTGCGTTCCATAGTGTAACATTAGGTCTTATAAATAAAAATATAGCAGAATCACTATGGACCCTGTCGGGCACAGCAGAGGTAGTAGGAGAGAGGAAGAGGGCTTGGTATACAATTTCGGTAAATGGTCTATAATCAAGTATTTTTGTATAATTATAATTGTATACTACAAGTATTGTATATATTTTTATATTATATTTTATTGTACTGCTAATATTTTATATATTATTATAAACTATTATTTCATTATTTTATATTATTCCTTTATAGGTATGTTATTAATTTATATATTATTATTAACTCTGTTATATTATATTGTCCTTATTTACTTATAAAATATGTATTATTTTTATATTATTAATTATTGTCTCGGTACTCAATAATTATATACATATTTCGTTTGAGATAGATTTTAATGAGTGTATTTAGTTTTGTCATGTACTGTCTTATTTTGTTAGTGTTTAGATAAGTTAAGAAATCTTTTATTGTGTAATAACATTTAGGTTCCCGAAAAAGAAATTTTTGTATAATTATATAATATAAGTATTGTGTATATTTTTTAATTATATTTTATTGTATTGTAGTATTTTATATATTATTATAAATTATTATTTTATATATTATTGATTTACATATTATTATTAACTCTGTTATATTATATTTTATTTTTATATTTATTTATGTATTATTTTTATATTATTAGTTTTTGTGTCGGTTCTTAATAATTATATTATTACATATTTCGTTTCAGATAGATTTGAATGGTGTATATAGTTTTGTCATGTACTATCTTATTTTGTTAGTTTTTTGTTAAGTGAGTTTATCGTCAAAGAATTCCTTTATTGTGTAATAACATTTAGTTGCCAGAAAGCGTCTTAATTTGTGTAAAAACACATTGGTTTTAATTTCGTTTGTTAAGATTTTAGGTAACTTGTTGTATATTTTTACTGACATAGCGAGGGGGCCAGTTGAGTGCATTTTTAGTCGAGATGTAGGTAAATTTAATCTATTTTTGTATCTTAATGTGAATCTTGTTTGGATATCCTGGCGAGTGGTATAGTAGTCTGGATGTTTTCGTACAAATTTGCACATTTCGAAAATGTATAAGCAAGTTAGGGTGAGTATATTGTGTTCTTGGAAGTGTGGTTTACAACTGTCAGTCTGTTCAATGTTTGTCATTATCCGAATTAGCTTTTTTTGTAGGGTAAATATTGTGGCTGACTCAGTGCTATTCCCCCACAAAATAATGCCATAGGTGATAGTAGTGGTAAATAATGCCACTTAATTCGAACCTAGTGCTGACCATCAATCCAAAATTGTTAATACAATACAAATGTTGCATTCAGCCAAATCGATACTCATTCAGCCTAATCGAAACTCATTCATCCTAATCGAAAAATAATCATTAAATAAATAAAATCGCTCGAAAGTTAATTAATGACAAATATTTATTTTCGGCATAGCTACAAATAAACAATTTCACGTGAATAGAAATTATTTTTCCAAAACCTAAAGTATTGGCACAGATTAAATATTAGTACAAGTAGAATGAACACGAAGATATTTTAAGTATCTAATAGACATAATTAGAATGTATTACCACATTCTCTCCTATATTACTACATGCAGTCGGTCAACGCGGTACATTGTCGCAGAGCGTTCGTGCTAGGGTTTGCTGAGGAAAGCGAGCAGCAGAGAGGCGGAGCTTATGTCCTAATCTGCCATACCGCAGCTCGGGACATAAATTCCTGGGCCTTTGCTTCCTGATTTCAAATAGAAGTGAAATAGTTCATAAGATAGAGGACGTACTACTATAATCAGGTTTTAATAATGTTAGAGGACATAAGGTCGGTTCACAAAACAAACATGGCTAAGATCGATTTCTAAATCTAAGATAGCGGCTACGAAAACTTACTACTTATTCATCATGGGTGATATTTCCATGGTTTTCATGGCTCCTGTTGCAGAAAATGAGGTCAAAACATGAAAAGTTCACTAGTCGTCATGGGTGTCAATTCTGTAGTTTTCGGTGGCGCTGAGACCGAAAATGGGGACAAAATGAAATTCCAAGATAGCGGCTACAAAAATTTGCAAATTAGTCGTCATGGGTTTCAAAATCGTGATTTTCGGGGGTGTTAATGCCGAAAATGAGATTAAAATCCAAATCCAAGATGGCGGTTACGCAAATTGGCTAGCTGTCATGGGTGTCAATCCCATGATTTAAGCGCTAGTAAATTTCATTTAACTAGGTAGTGAACTTTCATGACGGCTATCTTGGATTTAGGAGTAGAATTTATTTTCGGCTTCAGCACCCCCGAAATCTATGGAAATAATATAATTATGAAATAATAAGTAAATTTTCAAGGCCGCCATCTTGAATTTAAGAATAACTTATGTCTACCTACTGCTGCAAGGCTTATCCGCTGCGACTATCAGCTCGACAAAATGTTAAGGTCTAAAAAATGTTGTAAAAGTGCCAAGTAAAGATGGCTGAACTACTGTTGCCTTTGCACCCCTGTCCAAATAAAACGAGCAAAATTTCATAAAGCGTTTAAAATCGATCTCGAAATAAAATCCTACTTCAAAACCCAGAGGTGCCTAGTCTGAGGTGAAACATTTAAGAGTTCGTGTAATGTTACAATTATTCGCCATTTTCACATAACAGCATGTTCATTGCTCGTTTTACGTTCTAACTTATTCGAATTCTAACTACTACATTATAAGTAAATGCTTCCGGTCAGCATCCGACTTAAGATGGCCCAAGGCCTCATCAATGTCTCGCATCGAGAATGCCAAAAGCTTTCCGCCATTAAATCTTCCCCGAAATCAAATACTCACTACGCCTATGTCAGATATACTGGGCACCCTATACCATCTACGCCTTCAAAAAATAAAGTCTATAATGTATGACCCCTTCACCCTCTTCACCTCTCTTCTGTTTTTTTTCGCTTATTCACAACCGTCAACCATCCTGGACATAATAAAATTAATATTCTATGTAGGTACCTATGCAATTTAAAATTAGTACATGAAGGCGTAGGCGAGGTACCTACCTAGATTTCGCACTATTATGATCCCGTTTAACAATTTTAAACCTTATTACAAGGAACGTTTCGTAGATAATTATTATTTTACTGCCGATATTGCGTCAAATTAGAATTTATTTTTTGAATTTTGAATAAAGAATATCAGTCTACGGATGCATTGGATTCCACGGTGAAGTTTCGGTACGAATATTTATTGATTAGCCACAGAGGATTATGATTTATGATGAATCTAAATCTATTTTATTTTATTTAAATGTACCTACTGACTTATTACGATATTTAAAAAAAAGTATCTTTGATTGCTTGATTATAATTTTAACATAGATAGAATGTTAAATTACATCAAACATGTAAAATATTTACTATAATTTAAAAAAACGATTTTTGGTGTTACTTATTCTTTATTAAATCGATTCGAACAAAATCACAACGAAATAATCGATTCACATAATCACTTTCTCACATCATTAACCATAAAAAAGTAATATGGCGGCTGATTCCGAATCCCAAATTGAGTAGTGATAACAAAGATTTCGTGATATTTTACGTACGTTTACGTTTTACGTTAAAACATGGGCTTTTTCTAGTAGTATATCGCATTTGTCTATAGATGATGGATTGTTTTTAACCACGCCTACTGTGTAATTTGTTATATTAGTGATAAATGAACAACAACAAAAGTTCAACTGGCGGGAAGCTTTTACTTTGGATATCAAAAACTTTGTTATCACTACTAAAATTACCAAAACTATGGATGATTTCCTCGAGTTAATAAATGATTTACTCATTTTGTGATGATTGGTAGTCCAGAATCCATTCTTTTTATGATTTTTAGCGTCCACCACGACTGTCATCAAATGGCGGTTATCGCATTTATACATTCAGTTTTGTAAAGGTAAATATTAAAACTCGTGCGCTAAATAGGATTGATTCAATGGTACTCAAACTTGAGCTTTTTATTTAGTTCTTATAAATTTCATCCAATAACAAGATCCGATAAGTAGATAATTAAATGTTTACATTATTAATTAGGATGTCGTATGACCTAATTCTGGGCCCCGATCGGGGTCGAAAACGAGTTTATGGTAGTTCTTGTGTTCGTCCCCTTTCGGGGCCCGCTACGGACTATACGGTTAACCATAATAGACTGGAGTGATATTTACAATTTAAAAGATCCTGATTTAGCTTTAGACTTTTTTTATGATAAGATCGACAGAGTTTTCGATGCCAGTGTGCCACTTAAAAAACAGAAATCAAAAAATAGTTGATTTATTTATCCGTTGTGGTATACTTCAGAAATTATTGGACAAATTATATTAAAATACAAACTGCATAAAATGTATAAAATAAGTAAATCAAGTAGTGATTATGAGGCGTTTTCTCGGTGCCGGGCGAGAGTTAAGGTTGAGACTGTGCACGCTCATGACCGTTATCGGGATCGAGTACAGAGCCATCTAGCGTCGGATCCAAAATCTTTTTGGAGCTACGTAAGGTCAAAAAGAGGTAACTCGAGCCAATATAAGTTAACAAAGAATGGGCGAGTACTATCGGATTGCGAGTGCGCCCATGAGTTTGCACGGTTTTTCCACTCTGTGTACAACCCGGAGCCGGCAATGCTGAACGTAGCGGCAGCGAGCGCGGCTGTGGCGGCGGACAGTGCGTGGGCTCACCTTGGTCGTCTTCAGCCGTCGGAGGTGCGACGCGCGCTTGCCCGCCTGCCTCCTAAGCGTTCCGTGGGACCGGACGGCATACCGCCTTTTATTCTCAGGGACAGTCGCATGGTATTAGTAGAACCATTACTACATTTATTTAAGGTCTGCATTACGGCCGAGAAGTTTCCTGATCGTTGGAAACTTACACGAGTAGTGCCGGTGCCAAAGAGCCATGGAGGTGTGGAAGCCAGCGATTACAGACCAGTGGCAGTTCTTTGTGCTCCAGCAAAGGTGTTCGAGGCGACCATTCACAGCTGTTTGTACGCACAGGTGAGCGCCCATTTGTCAGACGAGCAGCATGGCTTCCGCCCTGGAAGAGGGACATCAGGGAACTTACTGCACCTGATGACGAGTTTAGTACCAGCTGTTGATGCCGGGCTGCAGGTGGATGTGGCATATTTAGATTTTAGGAAAGCGTTTGACACGGTAGATAATGATGTTCTTGTCTTAAAATTAGCTGCCATGGGTTTCACGCCGCATACGCTGAATTTCTTCGCCAGCTACTTGCGGGACAGACGTCAGTTTGTAGACTGTGGTGGTTACCTTTCGGAGCCTTACTATACGAGATCGGGAGTAAGTCAGGGAAGCAATCTAGGACCTTTCCTTTTTATCTTAATGATAAATGATTTGCCTAAGGTAGTTAATGACTCATCATGCCTTCTTTTTGCTGATGACCTAAAGTTGTCTGTTGTAGGGAAAAACATTGTGGATCATGATTTGTTGCAGCGGGATATAGATAACGTAATTCAGTGGAGCAAAGAGAATAAATTAAATTTTAATATCGCAAAATGCTCAGTGCTATCATTCACTCGCACGCATACCCCAAGCCATTACCGGTATCTTATGGAGGGGCAACCGCTGCAACGCGTAACAGAGGTTAAGGATCTAGGCATTTGCTTCACCGTTGATTTGAGTTTTCGGAAACACATTGTGAATGTATGTAAGAGGGCGTACCGAAATTTAGGGTTTGTGCTACGTCAGGCAAACGATTTTACTAATATAAGTGCTTTAAGGGCTTTGTATGAGGCCCTTGTGAAAAGCCATTTAGAATATAATGCGGTTATTTGGAGCCCGAGTGAAGCCAAGTATAAAACAATGTTGGAGCGTATTCAGAACAAATTTATCAGATTCCTGTATCTGAAAATTTATAGGGTGTATCCAGGATATCCCTCGATTTATCCAACATTGTTTGTACTTGGTATGATAGGATACTATAAATTAGAAATGAGGAGAGAAGTAGCATTGGCCTCATATTTGTTTAAAGTGTTGCGAGGGAAAATAAATAATCCAGCCATTTTAAGGGTACTTTGGCTACGTGTGCCGGACGATTACGTGGGGCGGCGGCGGCGGCCGCAGCTGTTGATGGTACCCAGCGCGCGTACCAACTTGCTGCAGCGGGCGCCGCTGACGCGAGCCATACGCACGCTCAACGCGGTAGCTGAGCAGATTGATTTGATGTCTTGTACATTGAGCGAGTTCACAAGGGCAACTTACTGGTTAACGTGTTATGGTGTAATTTAGTTGTAATTAGTTCTGTATATAATATTGTTAAATTTAGCTTATCTATCGCATTAGGTTTACTTACTACCTGTAATGATAGACTTAAGTTTGGATGTAAATAAATAAATAAATAAATAAATGTTTTGGCCGCCGAGAGACCAAGTCTCCGGCGACCAGTCGACAGTGCGTAATGGCTCTAAAAAGGACTACCTCGTTGGTCGACGTGTCGGTACGACACGTCGCAGCGTCTTGTCGCTGCAGTCATGATTTCGAACCCAACTGCTGGCTGCAGCAGACGACACGTCGTATTCCAGTTAGTTCTGAATGTTCCGTGAGACAAGTTGTATGACCAGTAGTGTCATTCTGTAAGAAACCCACCTCAATATCGACGGTTAGCTCGATATCCATAATGTCACAGTATGGATAATAGAAGCAAATAACACACAGATAATCGACAGTATAATCAATAACGCGTAGTTTTGTTATCCACGCTGTGTCACAAGTGTCTAATTGACAGTCGCGATCGAGGTGAGATTTTTACAGAATTGCACTGCAGTTTGGGATTAGCGTTCGCGATTTACTTTCGTATCTTTTGTTTTTGTGAGATGCATCGTACAGTGCAGAATATTGGGCCACCTGGTTTATCAGTTTTTCTTCTTCGGAATAGGAAAATCATTTTTTGAGAAAGATTCAACGTGTCGTCGCTCCAGCGTCGGCGGCACTACTGATCTGCGATCGGACGACACGTCGTCTGCGGTCGTACGACGTGTAGTCGAGCGAAGTGTCGCTAGCTGCGGAAGGTATTTCATAGAAATACATAGAAACCAGTAGTGTCATAACGACACGTCTTATGCTGCTGCTGTATGCAGTCGGCTACCAACTCGTAGCTTTAGTTACGGTTTACTCACGTGCATTTTTCGGTATTGCCCGACTAGTGTCGGACCCAAACGGAGCCTTATTCACGAGCTGATCAAATGGCGAGATCGCGAGTCGAACATATACGAATGTATCTATAAAATACTTTTTATTTGAAACTTATCTTCCGAGATATTAAGGTTTATAATAATAATAAAACGTTTATTTCGGAAATGCTCCATATTTTGTTAGTGATACAACTTACGTAACTATGTTAGTACTTACTTATAATTAAAAACAGACAAAATAAAACCTGCAATACAATTTAATTCATGTATTTTCCTGCAGTATCAGACCCGTAGCTGTGCATACGGGTCCAATACTCCAGGAAAACGCCGTCCAGCCTATCCCCGATCACCTTCAGTATGCCGTTGGCACTCCCACGAATCCTGCGTAACAATGATGCCGTTCTTTTCCTCATGATTGCTGAAAAACTATCTGTAGTAGATTCAGCAAACATGGCTGACGCGCTACAGAATCGCGGTAGCCCCAACAGCACCCGAAAGGCGTTGTTGTACTGGACCCGAAGAGCGTTGTAGGCCCTCTGCGTATGCTTGACCCACAGGCTGCATGTGTAAAAAGACTGACAATAAGCCTTGAAAAGGGTGATCTTGACCGGTCTCGTACATCTTGCAAACCTACGGGCCAACATATTGCATCGGACCGACAACGCTCTCCGTTCCCGTTCCATGTCCTGGTCATCATTAAGATCCTCGACTAGTTTGTGTCCAAGGTATTTAAAACAAGGCACTCTGTTTAGAGCAACACCATACAAGTACACTGGCGGCACTGCCCTGTGACCCTTTGCAGCAACCCCAAACACCATGAACACACTCATCTTCACGTTGTACAGGAGGCCGTGAGTCAAGGCGTATCTCTCACAAACCTCAAGCAAACGTCTGAGTGCCTCAATCGAGGGACTCAGCAGCACCATGTCGTCCGCGTAAGATATGCTATTTATGATTTTACCATCTACCGAACATCCAACCCCTGTGCTGCTGAGTTCCCCGATCAACTGATCGACATACATTTATGTTGGTAGCCCAGATTCATTGATCCCGAGTGTCGATATGCTATAGTATATGCACAGTGTGTCAATCTTTAAACTAAAACAGTTCAAACTACCGTAATAGACATTAATTAAAACTTTAAATATTTAGGTCGTACGACGATAAGATAAAATATTGACCTATATTAGTCCTCAGAACCTAATTAACTCTTTAATAGAAATGAAATAGTTTCCTCAGGATTATCTCGCTTCTCCACGGTCACATAGTAAAAATAATATGAAAAGATGCTCGCCATGTCGCATAAAACGTTGTAGGTACGGTTTTAAACTTGCCACGAAGTTAATTAGAAGAGTTATAAAAGATAACAGACTTATCTTTATTAGGTACCTAATTAAATTAATGCACACACTATTATTTTATTTTATTGTTCTTTTTGAATAAATAGGTATTTTCCCTGATGAACTATAAAATCTTCAAAATTACAATGTGAAGCGGTCTTTGGTACCCATAACACAAGTTTAATTTTACCATGTAGGTGCCAGTGTTCCTATTTTCAGTGGAGCTCGTGGCTAAATAATTACAGCCGCATAGACCGATCTTCTAGAACCTCTCCACCACGACTATGAGCTGGACAGTCTGAAAATTAAAAGGATTGATACAGTACGGGATCTAGGAGTACAGTTTAACACTGAGTTGATATTTCGCGATCACATCGTTAAAGTCTGTAAAAGAGCGTATAGGAGCTTAGGGTTCATACTTCGTCGTGCTGAAGGTTTCAAACACATTAAAGCTATAAAAACTTTGTACAACGCGCTGATAAGGAGTCAGTTGGAGTTTAATGCAATCATATGGGCACCACATGAAACTAAATACAGTCTCATGCTGGAACGCATTCAAAATAAATTCATGAGGTATCTGTACATGAGACTGTACGGAGTATATCCTTATTATCCGTTGATGTACCCAACCTTGTTTGTTCTAGGCATGGTAGGGTACAACAAGTTAGAATTAAGAAGGGATTTAGCTCTCACTATCTATATTTTTAAAATAATTAATCGCAAAATTAATAATCAGGGGGTGTTAAAGGAAGTGAGTCTGTGTGTGCCCGACAACTACGTGCAGAGACGGAGACGGCCGCAGTTGCTGGCGGTGCCACGCGGTAGGACTAACTTGCTTAATAAAGCACCGGTTACTCGTGCCTTACAGACACTCAATGAAGTCGCCGAAAGGATTGACATTTTTTCCTGTTCACTGAATGAATTCGCAAGAACAACTTTAAATTATTTGTGCTATAATTTGTAAAAAACAATTTTAGATATGTACCTACCACCCTATCGCATTGGGATATCCTGTAATGATAGAAGTGTTGTGATAATAAATAAATAAATAAATCTTCCGGGTTAAGCCACGCTTGCCGAGGTTGGTCTGTGGATGGGTGACCATTTACCATAGCGAGTTTCCTCCGTGCCTCGAAAAGCACGTAAAGCCGTTGGTCCCGGCTATCATTTGTAGATCTTTGACAGTCGTTACTATTGGTCAGAAGCCAGAAAGTCTGACAACCAGTCTTACCAAGAGTATCGTATTACCCAGTTACTGGGTTGTGGAGGTCTGATAGGCAGTCGCTCCATGTAAAATACTGATATTCAGCTGCATCCGGTTTGACTGGAAGCCGACCCCAACATAGTTGGGAAAAGGCTAGGCAGATGATGATGAGGTGCCAGTGTTCCGCTTTCTATAATCTTTTAAATAGTGATTCATGTCTGAGTTGTCCAATACTTGCCTAAACAAATAAAACAATGCTGTGTAAAAGACAGTTATCAGCAATCGTGTAAGAGCGAGCCTATCATTAAGGTTATAGTTAATATCTAGCCTCCACGGGTGACGATACTTAAGTACGTCCGGTGCATCCTGGGCAGTCAGCCCCGCTGCCAACCTTGCTGACTGGCTAATCTTTTCACCACAGCATGAGCTATTTTCGTATAGCTCGTGCTGACACGAGAGATGAAGTTAATATCTTTCTGTCAGGTAAGTACTTTACGAACACCTACAAACTGTTGCTAGACATTGCCAGTATTTCAGGCCTCTAGACGCGTCTCACCAGCATCCTGAACGGAACGCAAAAAAAGCCGCTATCTCGTCTAAGCAGGTAATATGGGCGAGGTAATTTAAAAAGAATCTATCAGTGAAGGAAGAGACGAGCGAGCGGCGGATGATGAGCGACTGTACGATGGTGATGTGCCTCTCACTCGTGAGTTACCTCGTTTGAATTCCTCAAAATGAAAAATGAGAGAGATTATACCGGCACCGGAACTGCACAGCTGCAACACGGGCGGCGTTGACTCGAATTTAGGCTACGCCTGCCCACCAGCGCTCTAACTACGCGTCGTCCGCGAGGTGTAAGCTCGCAGTCCGCGCGCCGACCGCGAGGTGCAAGCTTGCTGTCACCGCGAACTAGGGTTGCCAGCCCTACTATATAATATAATATCCTACTACATTAGAGGCCCGACTACTATATTTCTGAAAAAAAGTATATAGTAGGCGAAACTACTATATTTTAAAGGCATCAAACTCAAAGCAATAATATTCGTTTCAAAATGTAAGCGTAAAACGAAACGTCAATATCTATTTCTGAACGATTCTGGTATGTCAAGTTGACAGTTACGTTGACTTTGACAGATTGGCAATTTTGCTTTTCGCGCTCTCGAGTATGTGTTTTGGTAACTACTTACTTTTGAAGTTAATTTATAAAAAAATATTCTTTTAAGAAAATAAAGTACCTATTCTGGAACCTACTATATTTTTTTTCATCCTTTCGTTATCTACTATATTTTTGTGGGTAATCATTTTAGAACTACTATTTTTGACCGACAAACAGTTGGCAACCCTACCGCGAACACAGTAGTTATATGGCATTTGTGATCGAACGCCTACACTTACATACACCTACGTCTTGCACGTTTTCATACTCGTAGAGACATTGTTTCGCTGGTGACTCGAAGTCGGCGCGCAGTAAGCACGCGGTCCGCTCGCTTGCAGAGCGCAGGCTGCGAGTCGACTTATTATGGGAGCGGCAAGCGGGCTGACTGCCCGCCGTTGGCTTTTTCATATTGACATTATGAAATATATTATACGACCCACGATGCTCTAATTTGAATGACAAGTTAATTTCTGGGTTGGAGCGGTGCCGTTGCGGTGCCGGTATAGTGTGCCTCATCTGATTCTGACTAATTATTTGTATAAGCGCGAATATGTATCTGACTGATGAGCGAGTGATTCTATAAGTGATAGGGATGCAAATATTTGACGAGGAGTGTTCGTTCGGTCGCGCACTCGGCGCCCTTTCCCTCTAGTGGCGCATTAATAGCGAGCCCGCCGCTCACCAGTTTCTCTCTCACATATATCCATTCTTCTCCTCGAATGAGGAGTGCCTCATGATTACCTCACGTCACGTCATAAGGTCCTCTTTCATACTCATTTAAAATAGACGAATTACCCATCATAATACGCACAGTATGCGCGGTTTCTACGTCCCGATTTTTTCGTCCAAGACCCGCTTTTTTTTCATTTAGTCTCGGTATTTGGAAAAACGGATCTGGCAACACTAGTATAAATGCACCGATACAAGAAAAATCCTAGTGCAGTAGAATATTCCCATACAAAAAAAAAGTCTCGACGTCGCGGTGACCGCTGCAAGTTCTTTAAAATATTATATGTAGTTACTTTAATATAAATTGCCGACACAATACTACATCAGCTGACCCACACAAACACAAGTGCTATTTATCTCTGTTTATGTGTTAATTGTGTGTGTGTACGAAGCGTCTGGTCGTGACGCTATCTGTGCACAATAGTCTCGTTAAGATGTTCAAGTAAGCAATGCGCTAATAATAATAGAATGTGTTTTAGATTAAAGTGTTTTGTGTTAAGTGATAGTGGCGCCATTTTAGAAAAACAAAACATTATTTCACACACAACATAATGATATTTCGTTTGTACAAGATTTTAGAAATAGAAATATACAGGGTGATATTGTAAACAGTCGACAAACCGAAATGGGAGATTGTACTCATCACTATGAACTACTTTTACTATGGGACCAAACCTGAAATCGCGAAAAAAAACAGCTGTTCCCTACATTTATGTTCGCATAACTCGTCAAAATGTAGAGAAGAGCAGATTTTTTTTCGCGATTTCAGGTTTGGTCCCATAGTAAAAGTTGTTCATAGTGATGAGTACAATCTCCCATTTCGGTTTGTCGACTGTTTACAATTTCACCCTGTATTTATTTGCCAGAAAACATGAAAAATTGGTACATTTCGTGAAAGTACATCAGGTTTCGCCGACAGGGCGGCATGCAAATTTATACATTTAGTCAAGTGTTGTAGAAATTTTAGAACATATCACATCGACGGTCCCTACGTGCAATCCCCTAAGTGGTAGATCCATGATTTGCCAGTTTTGTTTTCATGACCTTCAGGCTACCATATACTATCGTTTAGTTTAACAAAAATAAGTCTAAGTTGGCAAATTGAACTTTAAATATATACACACACATGTTGATTTAAGTGACCGAGCATGACCGCTGACTGACATCCGTGGAGCACAAAGGTTCCAGACGAAAACCAGCGTCAAGTACTTATAGTGCTTGACATTAAGCTGATCTGGACACCTTTTTGGTCCAGCCGTGAGACACATACCCAAGACTTTTTTATTTGTATCACACTTTTTATTTATTGTGTCTCTTTGTGCTGTGTACAATTTTTTTTTTTTTATCTTTTTATCTAAATCCATACACAAAATTTCCCATAACTACAAAATTTAAATACTACCTACTTAAATTTCCGATGAACGACAACACTAGTGGCAATCCAGTAATTTTACGTTGTATACTTTGGAATTTTCCACACAAAAAATAGGTCATTAATGGTAATTACGTCTTTGATTAATTTAAAGAACACCACGTAAAAGTCAATAAGTACCACTTAAGCTATTTGCAATAGGGTTGATTCCGATGTATAAATAAGTACTTAAGTGACAAAAAAAGACAATGATATACACGTGTTTGAAACTTTGAAACGCTCTCCTGTAAAATTTGACATTTTGTAGTTAGGGGATTATTCGTAGGGACCGTCGAAATATTAACAGTAGAGCATTCTAATCCAAAAGGATTAGAAGTTTTAGCGATTAGTTCCGAAAATGGTTGTTAATTTTTGGCTTGATGAAAATTTAATCTACGAAGTGGTCGCCATCATGTGTATCAGTGGTGAAGATTCTCTTAACCACCAACTAAACTAAAACAAGAAAATTGCTATCTTTTCTTATACACAGCGCGAGAAAAGGACGCGATAGATGAGAACTAGGTTAGAGATGTCAAACTAGTTTACGCCTTGAACTTCACCGTGTTTTTAGGGTTCCGTACCCAAAGGGTAAAACGGGACCCTATTACTAAGATGTGGCGTAGTATGTAAGTGTACTATGCTCTGCTTGTGTGAGTGCATATAAGATGCATCAATGTACCAATTATACTCAGTGTTAACTCATCGTTTGGAATGTTTCATTTCCCTTAAAGTCCCGTCCTTATATGGCGACCCTGCCACTTGAGCGGACATTTGTTAATCATGTGCGCATTTCGTATATATCGTTCTCAGAGCGAGTGTCATCGAGTTGAAAACCAATTGAAGGAATATCAAAATGTGTCAATCAAAAGTGCAGAATGAAGAGGTTTTCTTAAACCAGAATAGTGCCTTGGGAGGCCACAATTCAGCCACGGTGGAGGAGTTCAAATTTCATATATCCACAATTAGCATTGTGCTTATGATCATATGTACGCTGTTGTTTCTCGGAGTTGCCTATATTTTGTACAGGCTGTACAAAAGGTGCCATCAGTCTTGGATGAGGGAACAATTGACGCGACACATCTTGCGACGATCAACTAATCGAGCCAGGAATTGCCGAGATCCTCAGGTTGCATGTGACGTGTGCAAGTATCGATCTTGCGACACCAACAAGGACATTCCGGAAAAGTAGAAATTGATGGGTATCTACGATTTACATCATACGACTGCAAGTATGTGTAAGTGAATTCGTGTATGCGTGCATAAGTGTCTATCAACGGTAATTGCAATAATCCTACTCTTCACTGTAATGAACTGTAATGTATGAACATTTATTACACCTAAATAGCGAGCTTAACAAGATAAAAACATATTTAGTGAAAATTGGGCCTAGTAGGCGACAGGGTGAAATTGTATTGAGGAAAATTAAAGAAGCTGATAATTTAGTAAGTCTCTGTAACTCTAGTTTGGGAAATATAGAACAATTGAAACCAAGCTTCAAGGAAGATGATTGTTTAAAAATTGATCAGTTGGTTACATCTTTTTTTAGTTTATATGACAGTATATTAAATTTATGTACTATTCCATCTACAGAGAAGAGCCCTAATAAGCTAGAAAACATGGCTAAGTTTGAATTAAAAATCGCTTTGAGCTTATTACCAGTTTTAACTGATGACGAGACAAGTGTAAAGCAACTTATTGACGGGATAGAACACTATCAATCTGAGCTCGCTCAAGAAGGTCAGACTAAACTTATAAACTTTGTTTTAAAGAGTCGTCTTTCACAGGCGGCTAAGCTGAAACTAAATAATAAATATGATAGTGTGGATAGTCTGATTAAAGCGATCAAAACCCAATTGCTGCCTAAAAAGTCAGCAACGGCTTTGCAGCATAAATTACTAAACCTTAGGCAAAACGATCTTTCCGTGAACGAGTTCGGCAAGCAAATCACAGATTTGTTTGTAAACCTGACGATTACTCAATCCGAAGGAAATGAGGCCAGCTATAGTGTATTGAAGCCTTTAAATGAAAAACAGGCAATAAAAAGTTTTGCTGACGGATTGAGAAATCGTCGGCTAAGCACCATAATAGCGGCAAGAAATTTTTCATGTTTGAGCGATGCTGTTCAAGCGGCAATAGACGAAGAGGTTTCATCCCCGTCGACGTCAGCTGATATTTTGACCATGCGTCGTAATAATTACAATAACTCTTATCAATACAGGAATTACAGAGGTCAATACAGGAATTTCAGAGGTGAGTCATCAGGACGAGGACAAGTTCGAACGCAGTCTCAGGACGAGTCTCCACCCCAAGACAACAGCTCGAGAGGCGATCAAGGCAGGGGCCGTGATCGTGTGTCTAGATCATCTCGAGGAACCAGAGGTAGGACATTCTATAATCAAACAAAGAATTCTCAATTGCAGCAGCAGCAAATGCATATTTTGGCAGACTCAGATTCGCGAGAAAGTCAGATACAGTCTGAAGAGCCCGAAATACCCGACAAGTTTTTTCGTGAATAATAATAATACAATTATGTCATGTAATAGCTTATGTCATATTAAATTAAACTTAGACAGGAATGGTTATTCGCACTCGTGGCTAATTGATACCGGTGCATCAATTTCAGCTATCAAACATGTACATGTACTCAAACAAAATATTCCAATCCAAATCGGGAAGACTGTTGTAAATGGTATCGGTGGCAAAGTTGAGGCCATCGGATATGTTTATCTTAATCTATATACGGGTGATCAGATTTTAAATAATAAATTCTTCGTATTCGAATCATTGCCATGTAAGGCTAGCGGCATATTGGGCCAAGATTTTTTGCATAAATATAAATCGGTTTTGAATTTTGATAAAAATATGTTACAACTGCGGAATAATGATATTAAAGTAGACTTACCTATAAATCTAGAGCACAACGCATTAACTATACCTGCGAGATCAGAGTTAATTCATTTGATTAAAACCAACATTTCACAGGAATGTGTTGTTTGCGCATCCGAGTTAAAAGAAGGATTGTATTTAGCAAGTACATTAGTAACTCCGATAAACGGGAGAATACCTGTGCGAGTTTTGAATACTACTGAAACTGATGTATATTTACAGGATCTACAACCAACGATACTTTTAGCAAAGGATTACAATATTTGTACATACGAAAAGCCTATTCAAAACGCGGAAAGGGTAAAAGCGCTTTTCAAATTATTTAATTTAGATCATTTAAATTCGGAGGAACAACAAAGTATTAAAAACATATGTGCAAAATACAATGACATATTTTATCTAAAAGGGGACAAATTAACTACGACAAAGATATACAGACATTCGATAGCCTTAAAACCAAACGTTGTGCCGTTGTATTCAAAACCTTATAGACTCCCACATTCCCAAAAAAGAGAAATAAAAGAGCAAATAGATAACATGCTTGAACAAGGCATTATAGAACCCTGCAACAGTGAATGGTCAAGCCCTGTTCTCTTGGTGCCTAAAAAGTCGGATTTAAATGGATTGAAAAAATGGCGTCTTGTTATAGATTATCGAAAATTAAATAATTGTATACAGGATGACAAATTTCCACTGCCGAATATAAACGAAATATTAGATTCCTTGTCTGGTTGTATGTATTTTACACATTTAGATCTAAACCAGGGATTTTATAATGTTGACCTTGAACCTGCCAGTAGAAAATTTACAGCTTTTTGTTCGGGACAGTTTCAATTGACTAGAATGCCCATGGGACTTAAGACCAGCCCTAGTTCGTTTTCGCGAATGATGACCATGGCCATGGCTGGTCTTTGTTACGAGAAATGTTTATGTTATCAAGACGATCTTATTGTTATAGGCCGAAATCTAACGGAGCATAACAAAAATTTAATCGAAGTGTTAGAAAGACTACGCAAAGTCAATTTAAAATTAAATCCTTCAAAATGCGATTTCTTAAAAAAAGAGTTGCTTTATTTGGGCCATATTGTATCAGAAAACGGGGTACTTCCAGATCCAGAAAAAATAAAAGCAGTACAGAACTATCCCGTGCCTCAAAACTCAGGTGAAGTAAAACGTTTTGTGGCTTTAGCGAATTATTACAGAAAATTTATCCCCAAATTTGCCGAAATAGCTTATAACTTGAATTTATTGTGTAGGAAAAATAAAACTTTTGTTTGGGATGATAATTGTCAGAAATCATTCGAAGCTCTTAAGAAATGCATGACAACACACCCCGTTCTACAATATCCTGACTTCTCGAGTGCAAATAAGTTTATTGTACAGACTGATGCATCAGGTTACGCGATAGGGGCTATTTTATCTAATTCCGACGGCCGTCCAGTTGCTTACGCCAGCAGAAGCCTAAACAAAGCCGAACGGAATTATCCAACGATTGAAAAGGAACTTTTGGCTATCGTATGGGCTGTGAAACATTTTAGACCATACTTATACGGTCGTACTTTCAAAATCATTACTGATCACAAGCCGTTAGTATACCTGTTTAGTCAGAAAGATCCTTCGAGCAGGTTACTTAAGTTTAGATTATGCCTAGAGGAGTATGACTATGTAATTGAATACGTAAAAGGTGAAGAGAACGTGGCCGCAGACGCGCTATCTCGCATTACCGTGACCTCACAAGAATTGAAAGAAATTAGTGAGTGTTTATGCGTTATGACACGTGCGCAACGTAAAAGATTAGAATCCAATTGTACTACTGATAGTCAAAATGATATGTACAAGGACAACTTGCCAAATCAGCCGAAATTAGTGGAGTCCAATGTTAAACCAAGCAATGCAGTTGAACTAAGGTTTATAGACAAGAAGTCTTTGGATACGCTACAAAAGAAAGATAGAATTAGTTATGCGAATGATGATTTTCTTTACGACAGTAAACAATTGATGCTATTTATAAATCCATCTGCTCAATCGCAATTGACACCAGCTGCATTTGTGAGAGAGATGTGTAAATTTTGTGAAAAAATTAATATAAATCAGATATATTTGATGAAAAACAAGAATAATACAATATTCATAGAAAAATTAACTAATGAGATCAAAAACACTACGAATTATCAGGGGCCTAGTGTTTGCATTTTGAAGGATGTAGAGAGAGTTGAAAATAAGGATGACAGGAGAGTCATACTGAATGATTTCCATCTTTTGCCCACAAGCGGTCATGCGGGCATTAGACGTATGTTAAACAACATTAAAAAGTATTACTTCTGGCCGGGACTTGAAACAGATGTTACTAATTTCGTAAAAAAATGCTCAAAGTGTCAAAAGCAGAAGTATACGGTTATTGTAAAAGAACCTATGGTTATTACATCTACGGCTCATTCTACATTTGAGAAAATCTATCTGGACTTAGTGGGACCACTCGATAGGGACTACTATAATTATACGTATATTCTAACACTTCAATGTGAACTGTCAAAATATGTATGTGCTTTTCCGCTTGTAACTAAAACATCAACAGAAACGGCACGTGCTTTTGTCAACAACTTTATTCTACAGCACGGAGTACCGCGGGAGATAGCTACTGACCGAGGCTCCGAGTTTATGTCTGACACATTTAAGGAGGTATGTAAGCTTCTTCATATTTCTAAATTAAATTCAACAGCGTATCACCATCAAAGTATTGGGGCGTTGGAAAACTCCCACAAGAGTTTAGGACATTTTTTAAGAATACACGTAGAAGAGAATCCAGAATCGTGGAGCACTTGGTTACCATTCTGGTGTTTCGCATACAACACAACAGTTCATACGTCGACTAAATTCACGCCATATGAACTTGTTTATGGAAAAACATGCAATATGCCTAGCAATCTTGCCAAAACTGTAGAACCCCTATATAATTATGATAATTATCCACTTGAGCTCAAATATCGGTTACAGGTCTCACTATCAGAAGCACGGAAAAATTTAATAAAAAGTAAATTAGAAAGGAAACTTAAGTATGATGAACACATTAGGCCCACAAACTATAAAAAGGGCGATAGTATGTTGATAAAAAGTGAAACTGGTAATAAACTCACAAACCTTTATACGGGACCATATAAGGTCATTCAAGACTTATCACCAAATGTTGAGGTGAATATAAATGGGAAATCAGATATAATCCATAAGAATCGAACGAAGTTGTATCATGTATGATTATAACGTAAGTAGGCAAAGGTAACTATTGTAAAATAACCCGATGTTTTGAATTGTAACGATGACATCAAAGCGCATGCACTTAGGTTGCACTGGATAGTTATAAGTACTTACTCGTATTCAAGTCTATGTTATTGTTTATTTTATACTCACATGAATGAATTCATAAAATCAATAAGTGACATGCGTTTCGTATTAATTTGATTTAGTTAAGCACTATGTACTATAATATATAAACATGTATAATCATTGTAATGTTCAGCAATGTGTAAAAAAAAAAAACTTATAACTATTTTTATTTTTTTTCTAATACCGTGGGAGGTGTGGCGTAGTATGTAAGTGTACTATGCTCTGCTTGTGTGAGTGCATATAAGATGTATCAATGTACCAATTATACTCAGTGTTAACTCATCGTTTGGAATGTTTCATTTCCCTTAAAGTCCCGTCCTTATAAAGACTCCGCTGTCCGTCCGTCTGTCACCAGGCTGTATCTCATAAACCGTGATAGTTAGACAGTTGTTTTCACAGATGATGTATTTCTGTTGCCGCTATAACAACAAATACTAAAAAACAGAATAGATAATGGTACGGAACCCTTCGTGCGCGAGTCCGACTCGCACTTGGCCGGTTTTTTATTTAAGTTAGGTTCAACTGACAACTTTTATTTACGTCCATCTCTTTCTTATTTCATCAGAGTAGAAAAGATGACAATACTCTAAATTAAGTCACGTTTGAGCACTAGTTTACCTCCTTACGTTTGTAACCTCCGAACTGACATGACATTTTAAGTTTACCGAAGACGGTCGTTGATACGTGTTGGTCCTCTATGGCCGTCCTGCATACTTGATCCACCGACAATCATCCTGCAAGCTAGACAATATGGCGTGTGTGGCCGCCATTAAGCTTAAGACTAACGCAGCATCCTACGTGAGCGATCTAGAACCGACGCGGCGACGCGACGCGAAAACAACAAACAGTCGATACCTATTAAAGTGGCCTATGTGACCAAACGCACGTAGAGTGCGGTGCGGCGCTGCGCGGCACGAAGCGACGCGATCAGTTGGCTTGAAATTTTCGCGCGAACTGGATGCGGTGCCGTACAGTGCTACTGAATGAAGGCGTCGCGCGGCAGACGTTTCGCGAGCTCGTAGGACAAAGCCGCCGCTTCGCACCGCATCGGATCGCTTCGCAATTCGCATCGCTTTGAACCGCCTACGTAAGACGCCACGTAGATGTCTCTTAAGGCGGATTCATTAAGTGACGTCATTAAGTGACGCGGCATTCGCTTGTGGTCGAAATTCAACCATTCATTTTTTATCTTCCGGCAACAAACACACGTGCTGTTTTTTGTGAACATCTATGACATAATACCTTTATTTTACCTGCCTTAAAGGCAGGTAAGACCTCAAGCGAATGACACATCACTTGCACCCGGTTTATATGGTCAAAACGGATCATTTTGCCTACCAATGGTGCATTTGCCAAGCTGGGCATATAAATATACTCGTAAGCTAATTTTACTTGTTATAGCTACTAACGTCCCATACGTTGCCAAATACCAATAATAATATACCCTATACTATGCAAAACTTTGCTTCATTATTGGTAAAGATACAGAGTCTAAATATTTAACCAATAACGTTTGGTAAAGCACATGATTCGGCCATGAAGGCTTCTACACACCAAAGCTGGGTAAAGTCGGCTTTACCCGGCGGGGTATTGCGGCCAACTAACGCGAACTAAGCGAACGAACATGACGCAAAACAAGCCCGGCGGCACAACCCGCCGGATAAAGCCGCCACGCCGGGCTTTGGTGTGTAGAGGCCTTTAGTGATTTCATGTACATCTGTCTTTACAAATTTGACGAGACGAAACAGACAGACCTATATAGACTGATTCATGTCTGTGCAGTTGGCAAAAGACTATACCAAAGACTGTTAACATGAAAACAAAATACACGAAAATCTGATCATCGATTTTCAAGATATAACCATTCCTAACTGAATAAAATGACAAAGAATTCTTCGCAATATGTAGCGACAATCTTTTCATATCGAGAACCTTACGTTTAATCCCCTTTCTGAAGAATTTCGGGGACGCCTTTCAAAGGCACCTTTGATAGAGATATTTCTCTGCGTTGTGGGTAGGTAGAATTCAAAGTATTTAGTAAAGGATATTAAAAGTGGCCTCATATGGAAGCTCAAGCTCACTCAAAGGGCAATGGAGAGAGCTATGCTCGGAGTTACCCTGCGTGATCATATCAGAAATGATGAGATCCGCAGGAGAACCAAGGTAACCGACATAGCTCGAAGAATTGCCAAACTTAAGCGGCAGTGAGCGGGGCACATTGCTCGCAGAACGAATGGTCGATGGGGCCGAAAGGTTCTGGAGTGGCGACCGCGTACCGGAAGACGCAGCGTGGGTAGGCCTCCCGCAAGGTGGACCGATGATTTGGTGAAAGTCGCGGGAAACCGCTGGATGCGAGAAGCACAGGACCGGTCGATGTGCCGATGCTTGGGGGAGGCCTATATCCAGCAGTGGACGTCTTTCGGCTGAATGATGATGATTAAAAGTGGGGCTCATGACTTATTAATAACCGCGCGGATCATCCAATTTGTAATGGTAACCTGCTCTTGCCGCGGCCAGTCGGTGGATGGGTGACCGTTAGTTACATATCGAAACCCCTCCGTGCCTCAGAGAGCACGTTAAGTCGTTGTTCCTGGATAACATACGAATACCTATTACAGTCGTTACGGGTAGTCAGAAGCCCGAAAGTCAAACTTAAGGTATCGGCATTGCCCAGTAACTGGGTTGCGGAGGTTTGATGGCAGTCGCTCCGTGTGAAATACTGGTATTCAGCCGCATCTGGTTAGACTGGAAGCTGATCGCAACATGGTTGGGAAAAGGCTAGGTAGAATACTAGATTGGCCGGAAAGGGGAGTACTTATCCGAAAAGGTGTTAAATAAGCCATAATATGGAGTGACTTTTGTTCTACAACTATCCCCAGAAGTCAATAGTGGAAACCAAATAATAAATAATAATAAAAAATAAAATAAAAATCATTTATTTCAGACAGTAAAAGTCCATATACAAGGCAGGGTTGTTAGTAACAAGAATTTTGCTTATAACTAATGTTAGTAATTAAAAAGTACAAAGAGGAACCTAGACACAGTCTAGCCCTGCACAGTAGGCTCGTCGGTCTCGCAACACATGGAGTTCAGTGAACCTACTGAGCAGAACAGTATCGGTTCTCTCGCCAATCATCCTTAGGACGCTATTCGGGCTCCCCCGTACTCGTCGCACCACTGACGCAACTTTTTTACGCATAATTGCATAGAAGTCATCTACGCTGGCGTCAGTAAACATGCCGATGATGCACTGCAATATCGAGGGAGCCGAAACAGAGCCCTGAACACATTATTATATTGGATGCGCAAGGCATTGTAGGCTTTTTGTGTAAAGTTTGCCCACAGGCAAATGGCTGTTCAAAAATTTCATAAAAATACGCTAAAATGTATCTATCCTTAGCTATGATCAGTTGTTTACATTTTAGGTCGTGTTTGGGGTCACGGAATAGAAACCAAGAAAATGAATGGCTTTTTGGGGGATGTCTATATTGTAAAACTGACGCTCAAATAGAACTAAGTAATTCTAGTCTATTTTGAATAAATGAGTTTTGAGTTTGAGTTTGAAACTTCATTTTCTAAATTCGTTAGTTACGAAAGCAGGGATGAATTTCTGAAAATTAAAATATTTTTTGTGAAAGGAAATAATCATTCTCGAATTTTGACCTTTTAACACTTGCTTTAAAACAGTTAATTTTTTGGTACATTGTGGGTGCACGTTAAATATAAAAGAGAAGAGAACGCTTCGAAATGTTGCCACTGCATAAACCGTAAAATGTATAATAAGGAAGACATTCTCATGGCATGTACGGACGTCTGTTTCCTTTTCTTCTTTTTAAATTCCTGTTTAGTATATTCTATCACAATTAAATCATAATATTTATCTATTTTTTTAATAATAAATTGTTTGCTGCACCGAACGACGTCATTACGTCGGCGCCGGCTGTCGCTGAAAACCAGCGCTGGGGCTCTGTCTTGCATAGGGTCGCAGCATAATGCTGAGCGATAGCCGTTTTGCGTGGATATGACGCATGTTTCCCTCAACCTTCTTGTTTTTTTTGTTTTTTGTGTTTATTGTCTTTTTGCGTCATGTTTACCGCAAATAAACGTATTTTCTTTCTTTCATCAATGAAACTTTAAGTGGCCGTTCTGACTAAACTTAAATAAAATTTAATAGAAAACGACACTGTTAAAATGTCAAAGTTCGAACAAAATTAAAGGCGGTTAACTATGGACAAGGTAGAACTGCAGTAATAGTATTAATAGATATCTTTGAAGATAGAAAAACTCGCGCCGCTGGACACTGCAACACGCGTTTGCTACCATCAATTACTCCCCGTCAGGGTTGCCAACTCTACATAAGGAAATCCGGCTAGAGAGGATAAAAAACGGGCAATTTTTGAGGTAAGCACCATTTGTCGAGCGAAATCCGTCCGCCCGTGCCATCACCATTGCCACCGTCCGCCGTATTTATTGTGATTTATGCCGCGTTTCGTTTTGTTTTTTTTTTGTACTGCTTTTTGATCATCCTTGCGGACCATTTCTACGTAACCGGGCAGTTATTGGCAAGACCTGAAGGGTCTCCAACCAATGGTGAGGAAGTAAAGTACTTAACCTCAGCTAACTACATATACTACACTAACATCATGACGAAGCAACAACAGCACGAGGGGCGAATTCTAGTGAGACTCATCGGATTAGGGCGTTGCTGGCTGGATTGGAAGGGAGACAGCTTGATGAGGGCTGAATTATCGGTGTGACTGCGGAGTCTGAAAAGACGATCGGCTCTACAACGAGAGTAGTAGACGAATCATGCACGGAACTCGCGTTTCAAATTCCGAACGATTTTTGTTGAAATCTGCAACAACAGCAGTAAGGGCGACCCCTAGTGGGACTCGGACCTCGGATTAGGGCGTTGCTGGAGATTGGGTGGGAGACAGCTTGATGAGGGCTGAATTACGGAGTCTGAAGAGTCGACCGGCTTTACGACGAAAGAGCTCGGCGGATCATGCACGGAGCTAGCGTTTCAAATTCCTGAAGATTTTTGTTGAAGGAAGCTGGGAGACTTTCAAGATTTGGCGGTAGATTTTGGGAGAATCCCGGTGTGGCAGTGGCGAAGGCTCCATACAACTCGATTCCTATCGGCTTCCCTTTCGAAACGAGTAGTTACTGGAATTCACGCATCACACTTGAGCAAGGTAAGCATTTTTTTAGTCCGGCTTCCCTTTTAAGAAACTTCACCCATCGCCACTGCGGTGTGGCGACATCTATCACGCCACATGCGACCTACGCAACACTGCAGTGGTGTAGCAGACTACAGCGATATTGACGACAACCCGCACAGATGACGTCACAACAAATTCCTACATCGCGACATCAAGATGTGACACACGGATATAATATACAAGGTTAGTCAGAAAGGGGGTGTTAATCCGAAAGGGTGTTAAAGTACACATAATAATGAATAACTTTTGTTCTACCACCTTCCCCAAAAGTCAATAGTTTAAGAGAAATCTATCTTCAGCTATGTGCAGCTGTGTAGGTATACATTTTAGATCATATTTGAGGTCACGGATTACACGCTCCATTTTCTGATTTCGTAACAAAAGCAGGGACGATTTTTTTTTGAAAAAACTAAAATAAATGTAATTTTGCATGGAAATAAAAGTGAATGATATATGTTAAAGTATGTAAAAAGTATTAAAACGACTGCATAATACACTTCCGCTTCCTTTTCCATTCACACAATATCCTTCTAACATTCAATCAATCAATCACTCTCTCTCTCATTCGTTCCAACAACCCAAAAGGGCGGTTTTTTACCGGCTCCGAACAAAAACTCTTAAAACATTGTGAAGTGTCTGTTTTTGAGTGTAATTAACACGTAAAGGGACGTCCCAAGACTATAGGTGCACCCTACTACTAGGTGTTAGAGTGGTCTGCAAATAGTCCAGATTTGAATCAAATCTAAGTTTGTGGTACATTGTAAAGAAAACATTGTCCAATAAACATATCACTAATATCATACTACTACTAGTATCATACTACAACAACTTTAAGACGAATTTGTAGAAGCTTGGAGACAAAATCCCTGGAAATGTATGAAACATTGACAGAATCAATGTCACGTGGTTGTAGAGCTGTAATCGACAGCAGAGGCTTCCCAACCAAACATTAATTGTATAATATGAAACGTTTTTACAAGTTAACTTCATTATTTATTGTTTCGTTACCTTTATTCATATTTATGCTAATGTTTTTTTTCTGTTTCTAATTAGTTGTCCACCTTAGTACGTTGTGCTGCTTCATTTTATTTTATAAACTAAGCAGTTTTTACATAAACGGCTGTATGATATTTCCAAAATTGACATAGTAATACTTCATGATGTGGATACATTATAGATAAATAGGTATAAGCCCTCTAAGATACGTAAAACATTAATTATCAAGTTAATTTGTACTAAAAATAAAAGTCACACTTGGTGTTTCTAATTATATGTCCACCACTGTATATAGCAACTATTCTAGTACACAAATACACTACACACTAAGGTCCAATCAACTTCCCCGCTACTTGGCAGCCATTTATATTTTTTCAGTAGTTGCGTTAGCTGTGGCTTTATTAATGAATTAATAACTTCTTTATGTTGCTCTTGGCTTACTTTTGGCTTGGTTAGTAGTTGCCCTAAAGCCCTAAGGTATGTATTTATTTATTTCTATTCATTTGAAGCAGATACGTCACTCTGTGAGAATTTCTCTGAAAAATCATCAATTGCTAGTTACGACAGTTAGCGCGAAGGGTGACGAAATATCAGTGATACTTTAAGTGGCTTGCGGATTAGTACCCCCTTTCCGACTAACCTTGTATACAACCGCCCAACATCACCCTTTGGCAGTAGCTCGCCAGGCATAAGACCACCAACCTCGTTCCTCCACACCGGAATTCCGGGAGAGTTAGCAATTGGTAACCCTACGCCGTCCACGCAAATAGTACAACAAAGTTACTAGGAGAACAGAGACTAATCGGTTGTCAATCAGTGCGCAGATGTATGAGTTCCATATATCTGCGCAGTGACTGATGGAGCACACCGACGCTGCTCGTCTTACGGATATAATTAGAATTTTCTAGATTTTTAAACAAAGCTGAGCAGAGTTTGGGAACGTAGCGCTGGAGGGTTACCATGATCTGTTAGAGCAGGAATGTTTTAATATTATTACGAGAGTGGGTAAGAGATGGCGCTAGAGAGCTGTTGTGTAACCCCCCTGGTCAGGTGTGCGAGCGAAGCATAGGGGCGACCAAGCGAGTCTTCTGGCGGAGCAAACCCAGAAACACTTGCATGCTTGCTTGCTTTCATGATGGGAAAATAATCCATCTAACAAGTGTAAAGTGGTGAAACAGTGGCCAGCAGACTCGGCGTAACAAAAAGTTACAAAATGTAGTTAGGGACTTTAATCGTTCGGCGTTTTAATTATTCGGCGAAATGAAAAGTGGCGAATGATTTTCGGCCAGATAGATCCAGATCTGCTAAAAATATTTCGATATTCCAACAGAGAACCGCGGTTGAGTACCAATATTTTACACGGAGCGACGGCCATCAGATATCCGCAACCTAGACACTGGGCAATGCCGATATCCTAAGGTTAGACTGGTTGTCTGATTTTCGCGCTTCTAACTACCTGCAACAACTGTCATATGTATTCATATAACACCCGGGACCGACGGTTTAACGTGCTCTCCGAGGCACGAGTCTCGATATGTAACGAATGGTCACCCATCCACGGACTGACCGCGACAAGCGCGGCTTAACCTTGTAGGATCACTTTTTCATCATCATCCTCATACGTCATTTCACCTTCTTTATATCTGCAATGCACTTTTTCCTACTTACTACCTACCTACTACCTACCTACTACCTACCTACTACCTACCTACTACCTACCTACTACCTACCTACTACCTACCTACCTACCTACCTACTACCTACCTACTACCTACCTACTACCTACCTACTACCTACCTACTACCTACCTACTACCTACCTACTACCTACCTACTACCTACCTACTACCTACCTACTACCTACCTACTACCTACCTACTACCTACCTACTACCTACCTACTACCTACCTACTACCTACCTACTACCTACCTACTACCTACCTACTACCTACCTACTACCTACCTACTACCTACCTACTACCTACCTACTACCTACCTACTACCTACCTACTACCTACCTACTACCTACCTACTACCTACCTACTACCTACCTACTACCTACCTACTACCTACCTACTACCTACCTACTACCTACCTACTACCTACCTACTACCTACCTACTACCTACCTACTAACTACCTACTACCT